>OX337244.1:53592689-54980689 GCA_946965025.1 Blera fallax
AAAAATACACACAATGTCATCCATGGGTAATGCATATCCCACTTCAGGGAAATATTTCCTTCAATGGAAATTTTTAGAGTTCAACAGGTATAGTTGTGTGCTGGATATCAAGCGGCTGTCAATTTTCTCATTTCAACGTTTTAAAATGTTTTTCTTCAATATTTAAGTCATGTTTGTTATGTTCGAAATGGAAATCATGGTGATACCTTCCTAGATACTTATCATACGAATAGACCCCTTCGTGTCAAACATCTAAACGAATGCTCGGAATTCAAAGAAATATTGGCTGGGGTACCGCAAGGCAGAGTTCTTGCTCTGCTATTATACTTATAAGGTACTCACCATAAATTTTTCATATAAGTAAATTGGTAATTTGCCTATATTTAAAAAATTCGGTGACCACGGTAGGTATGCTATTTGCCTGTGACTGAACTGGGGGTACAGGAATCAAAGCTATCAAGCATAACCGATAAACGAATAAAATCTCAGTTTCTCCAGCTACTACACCAGAAAGGGACAATGGGCCGGACAGAGTCTGAGTACTTCTGAAATTAAATTGCTCTTCTTTTTCAAAAAGGACACATGAAATTCTACTTCTAAAAATAAAGTGTTAAGAGCAATTATCAACTCACTGTGGTACCTTTACTCTCCTGGCTAAGTCGATGTCATTGTACAGCGACAGTTCGTCGTTGTATCTCCCCTTCCACTTACCGTCTATGCAGACGGGATCAAAATCGTTCGTAGAATTTTCCTGTCGAAACTACCAAGAGCAATTTCATCCCCTTTTGACAAATGCCTCTGCACCATTAAACAGAACTGGGATAATTAAGGCCTTATAAAGGGTCCCTTTAGATATTTCAGAGAGGGCCTTGCTACCCAATTGCCTTCTTAGGCCAAAGAAATAGCTGTTGGCAAAATTTATTCTTCGTTTGATCTTAGCGCTGGTATTGATGTCTATATTAATAGCGGAGCCTAGGTAGACAAAATCCCTAACTACCTCAAAGTTATATATGCTTACGGTAACGTTCTGTCTGAGATGCCGTGTTGTTTAACCATTCTTGTTGACAGCATATATTTGATCTTGTCCTCAATTACCGTTGAATCCATATTTGCCGCTTCCGTCTCAATACTAACGAATGCGCCACTGACATCGCGCTGCGTTCTCCCGGTTACGTCCATAATGTCGGAATATGCGAATAATTGAACAGACTTGTGAAACTTGCATCATTACCTTTTCGTGGTGCCCGCTGGATAGCTATCTGACAGTAAACTAAAGGTGAACGTGTACTGGTACTTGCGACGCGTATGTAGCTGAGTACTCAAACCTTTGCCAACCCATTTAAGTAAACTTCAGCACACATATGTCAAACCGGACGAGGCAACTACTGTCGACCAGAATGGCTTAATGATGCCTTTTAGATGTCTAGCAAGAGACGCTCTAAAGGAGGACATGCGACGGAGGAATGCCGTAACAAACCCCTGGTTTGACGAAGAATGCTGACAAACACATGCAGCTATATAAGAGGCATACAAAGTGGCACTGCAAAGAAGGACAAGACAGCTCGCGAGCTCTTCTCGCAAAAGGGACGGGAAGGACATCTGCTTCTTCAGAAGGAAAAATAAAAACAATGAAAGCGAGCAGTTGAAAATATTGAGATTATACAGTATTCGAAGTTTTACTCAAATTTATGAGAATATGGAAAACTTTTCCAGCACATTGTGCAACAGCAACGAAGACCATGTATGCCTGATGAATAGACTCTCAGCTTCGTTTGCTCGATTCACAAGAAAGAAGACCCCCTTAACTGTGCCAACTGTGCAGGATGACGATGAGGGCAGAACATAGTACGTCTTTAAAAACAAACTGGGAAAAATTCCCTGCACACATAAATCCCAAATGTAATCAAAGCCTAATATCCCATTTGTTCTGTCAGACTGTTGTCATCTAACTGTCACTGCCCCTCTGCTCCTCCTTGAATGGTGACTCACTTATTCTGCCCTGTAAAAAGTATACAACATACTTTCTAGTTGTTTTATTAAATTTTCCTCAGAAAATAAGCCACAATTTTCTTTCTGACTTTATGTGATTTGCAGTTACGATCAAGGTATCACAGTGCATCAATAACTCAAAGTTTTCCATCAGTCATATCATTTATTTTCTAGAATCCCCCTTCAGTGGTTGTGTGTACGTAGGCGAAAAGTTCTATCGACTTTTTGAAAAACTCTGCCCGACAAGAGTATTATGTTTGTGTGAGATTTGGTGGAGAGGTGAAAAAGGTTTTTTTTTTCTTCTCGAGAATTAGCCGTGCAGAAAACAAACACGAATAGCACCATCGTATTGCAGGTGTCGCGTCGTAACTAGAGAACTCAATTGAAATTAATTAAAAAGCAAAAAAAAGAAAGAAAGGTGAAAAAAGAAGAAGAACAAAGAAAGGCAACCAATTCGAGAAGAATGTCATCTTCCGGTGATTTCGGCAATCCCTTGAGAAAATTCAAATTGGTTTTCCTTGGCGAACAGAGTGTGGGTAAAACTTCCCTCATCACTCGCTTTATGTATGACAGCTTCGACAACACGTATCAGGCAACTATTGGCATCGATTTTCTATCGAAAACTATGTACTTAGAGGATAGAACAGTGCGCTTACAATTGTGGGATACCGCGGGCCAGGAACGTTTTCGATCACTCATTCCATCGTATATACGCGATTCAACCGTAGCTGTGGTAGTCTATGATATTACAAATGCGAATTCCTTTCATCAAACCTCGAAGTGGATAGATGATGTACGCACTGAACGCGGCAGCGATGTCATCATCATGTTGGTAGGTAATAAGACCGATTTGTCAGATAAGCGGCAAGTCTCCACCGAGGAGGGTGAACGAAAAGCAAAAGAACTGAATGTGATGTTCATTGAGACTAGCGCCAAGGCTGGCTATAATGTTAAGCAATTATTTAGGAGAGTCGCCGCTGCACTACCCGGGATGGATTCAATGGATAATAAACCACCGGAGGATATGCAGGAGGTGGTCCTTAAAGACTCGCCACACGAAACGAAAGACCCAGAAGGAGGCTGCGCTTGCTAAACGACTTCTCTAGTATTCTTATTCTTTTTACTTTTTATATGTTCGCTTGATAAACAAAATTTAAATTCAATTAAATTAAGCACTTTTAAAGAGCAAAAATAAATATTACAACCAGAAAGTATATCCCGTACGCTCTAAACAGAAAAAATAAAGCTTTTGTCTTGTGTTTTTTGGTAAAGATTCATAGAAGAGGAGGTACAGTTTCGTGACAGGAATATCGTTGCATGGTTAATGGGTGTACTCAACCAGTTTACGATTTCTAAGGATGTACTCTTAGTTCTTTAATAGTTAATTTTATATTGATTACGGCACAAGATGGTAAAATTGTTGATGTACTACCTCACATCAACAATTTTACCGACAAAGTCGTTTAAATGAATTTTATTATTGACCTAGGTCCACTAAAATTCTTTTAGAGCACATTTCACATAATGCTCGTAACTATTGCTATCTACCTTATAACCTATTTCTTTGTTTTCTGATTTTTTTTATGCATCTGTACGTACATAGGTGCAGAACGAAAAATGACTCAAAGTCTTATAGCAGGATTCTAGTGTCTGCAACCCCCCAATGATTATAACAAAGGGACTGAGTGGGAAGTGCATGAGGATATCTATACGTAAAACTGAAGGTGACCCAGTGGCATTATTCGCGGATTAAATTCTCCAATGAATCACAAATATCTAACTGGGTTGGGTAATAAATCAATTAAGTCAGTGTCTGACGTCATGTTGTTAATAGTCAACCCATATTAGAACTATGCAAAAGAATTTCTCCATTTCTTTGGACAGTTTTATGCAAGTGACCTAATTTAGAAAAACGCCGTAAATTTTCTTTTGTTTAAACGCGATTACTTGGAGAATAATTTAAATCTCGATGTGATGTAATAAATCTTAAGTGGATGTAGGGTAATATCCTCTAATTGGGTCATATTCTAAACGAAACTTCTAAGCATAAGTTTATAAGCAAGGGGAACGTTGTACAATCAACTAAACTCTGAAAACAGTTTATTTAAACAAATGCCACATCATGATAATTTTGATAAGAAAGGTGTTTTTTCGGTGATAGATTTACAAAAGCAATCACCTGCGTTATCTTTAGAACGACGTTGGGTTTATTCTTAAAGACAACAATGGCAGGTTCTACGTTTTATGATAAGTTCTACTTAGGGAAAATTGGAAATATTTTAATTGCATTTCCTGAGGTACGCTCTATCGACATTCTTCGCTTCTTTCTATAGCGTCTATAGATTAACCGCATTAAAAGATGCATGTGGCTATAGAACTATATATGACGAAGCGGCATTTGTAATCGCGGGAAATCGCCCGATTGATATCTTGGTTAATGAACTAAAAAGAATGCAAGACAGAAAAAATCATTGCAATAATACAGTAATAACAGAACTTAAAAGACAAGAGAGAGCTGCATCACTGAATATGTGGCAACGATAATGAGACACCTCACAAGGGTAGGCGTAAGACAGGAAAATCCGCCCGAGAAGTAAAGCCTGCCGAAACGCTTGCGTAAATGGTTATTGCAGCTATGTACGGTTTCCTCTTCGCATCTAGCATCTAGAAACAGTTTATAATAGGCACCCATCGGTTAGGTTAGGCTGTGTGATGAAGATTCTCTTCATGTCCACTCGATTACCTAAAGAGTTATTACTAATTGTAAAAACCTATCCTATATGTAATAGACGGACTTGCAAATAAATTTGTGCTGTTTTTAAACCACACTAGTTCTGGTATTTGTGATTCTGTCAACTTTACAATGCTTACAAAGAACCTCGTAGTCGTCGTTCTTGCAGAGCAGGGCAGTGGTGAAGCACACGTTAATCGAAATTGGGAAGTAAAAAACCGGACAACGTATGTAAATCGAACTAACGTAAATCGAGGCCTCCCTGTATTATGCTACTCCAAATTGGAATCAAGTCGATGAGATACTCGACTTACACCACCTCCTCCAGCAGACTGATTTCCTTGATGAATCAACATCTCTGCAGAATCTACAGTCTCCACTTTGCTAAATATCCACTTTCTTGAGGTGCTCATTAAGTCTACAGTGACCCATTAGGAAGCCTGTAAGGATGCACAGCCGGTTCTTACTGATGTTTATACAGACTTTAATAGACAGACTTTCATAGTTTTTCCCGTATCGTGTACGGGAACCGCCCACGGTTCCGGGCAGGTGAATATGGTTTTTGATCTTTCTTTAGCTAGTTTGTAAGCTGCGTCATTTTTCTCTACTCTAAGGTGACCTGGTACCCAGTACAGGGTGACTCTGTTGTTCTCACTTAGTCGGTTTATTTTTTCAAGGCACTTCCACACCAGTCTACATAGATCTGATTACATAAGAGCTTAAAGCCTTGAGTGTGGCTTTGCTATCCGACAGTATCACGATGTCTTGCCTGCGGTACATTCTATCGATTCGTCTGTGTACCACGTTATGATGTTTGCCCAAGTTGGTACATTCCGACTTCACTATTCCATTTTCTTTTGCTACTCATCCTTCAGTTGAAGGATCCCAGTCATCGGAAAAAACTCCTTCTCCCAATTCATTTCTATGTTTCACAACAGAAGATCTGCAGATATTGTTGGCGAAGATACTGGGGGCTGAGCTACGGATCCTAAAGGTTAGGTCATCCTGACAATGAAGCCTATCTCCATGCATAATATATTATTGTGTGCTTTTTCGGTTTATCTAATCCATATGCTTGTTTCAGCACACATAGCATTTCTATTGAGTATTTAGATTGGTTGCCCGTGTCGCCGGTGGAAACATCCTCCTGTTGTAGGGCAATAGTTAAATTAACTACTTCACTTCGACTTATCAAGCATGGGTAGCCCTTCTGTTGAAAAAAAATCTGAAACTCTAGGTTTCATTGTAGCATCTGTATGAGTCATCTCCCACCGCGGCAAGTCGGCAAGATTTTCCTTGTGGCGGGTTACACCCTAAAACAATGGCTACAGAATTAATGCGTTAAGAGTGAGTAACGGTTTTTGGATGACCTTGTATAAAGTAGCATGTGTTGTTGCTGGTCTGGTATCAATAGGTAACCTTTCGGCGAAGGCACATAGAAGATAACACGAAGGTTCAAATAGATTGCAAGCCACGCAAGAAGATATGAAGAGGTTTTCCCTGGAACATTGCTGGATTAGTGAATGGTAGGAGCCATGGACCCATTTAATGAGGCAGTGGACATACAAATTTATGCCAACCTCGACTGTTGGATCATACTACATATTTGTAGCCCCACATAGCATATGCGATACATACATAAATGTATATGATGTCAACAGAAGAAAAAGAAAAAAAAAACGAGGACCAACAGAATGCGAACATGCAGATACATAAGACGAGCTCAGACAGCAAAGAGGCAGAAATTGATAAGCACAAGTCACGGTGGCCGAATATAGACGGTAAACCCGCCTCGTGAAGTCATACCTAACTGTGGTCCAAAGGGGTGAGAGTCTGACCTGGAGGAGATCTTAACAAAATATTTATATATCTATATATAATAAACGATTCTGTGGGGTCAGGCACTTATAATGTTAAACCCCTCCTACAATTTGACTGCAAAGTACCACCGAGCCCAATGTATTTCTTGTACAATGACAAACTCTCTCAGCTCTATTAGTTGGTCTCCTATAACTGTCGGCAGGGTCCCACGAAAGTAAGAGTGGGCCTATGTTCGGCAATGTCCATTTTTTTTTTTTAAATAAACCTTAAATTCTCTAAATGATTATAGTGGACTAAACTACAGTTGATCATCTTCTTAGATCGCTATTAACGAACGCACCTAAAGAGAATCCATTCTAAATTTCCCAGAGAGAGAGAATACTGCTATTTAAAATTTAAGAGAAGATATCTGACAGATCTAGATCGACTTCATATCGCCCGACGCTCGCTTCGACTGTAATCAGTTGTTTTTGATTTTCATTTTATTGTGATAACAAGTCTTTTTTGAGTTCAACATCAATCTATTGTTTTAAAAACAATCCATATACATTCAGTTTCATACCCACTTTCTGTGCAGGTGTTGCAATTTCTTTGTCTCACTTTGTCGCAATTAATTACAATTCATTGTGTTGAAAGAAAGCGACCATATAATCCAGCTAATCTACAGCAGTACCTACCAAAACCACTGTACACGGCAGCTTAGAGCTTATTAAAACTCTTCACGAGAGACACCGCAAACACTTCGTTGAATTAAATGCTGACTAAATTGTCCGACCCACCCAGGCGAAGGCGTTCCGCCTGTAGTTCGGGTTCAAGTTCAAAATGCAACGTTGACTCTTACGTGCTCAGTCAGTCGACAGTAGCGGTGACAATAGTTTGGTAATCACAACCAAACCATTACAATTCTAGGTGCAATAATCCAATTAAATGCACGCAACAGGAAACCAATTCTATTCTAAGTGTAAATGATATTGGATTGTTTATGGTTAGTAATACACATCTGGCCGTTTGCGAGATAGGTCTGCTATGCTGTTGTCGCTCACCAAAGATTGTTCTTATCGGGTTCCACACTTGCAAAGCAAAACAAAGTCAGAATCATATCATTAGACTGTGCAATTCGTGCCATATTTCATTTATTGTGCAAACCATATACGAAAGGTTCAGTGAGTTCAAACCGAGTACTGTGAACATAATCGGGGACAGTGACAAAGACTAATAGATTACCAACAGACGTGTGTACAAACTTAAAATTATTTTAATTTGCGAGGCGAAAAAATTTATTCACAATGCCATCGTTCAGAAATCGCAAAATTAAGCCAAGTGAAAGCCCAGAAAGAATCAGTTCTTTGAAGCAAATCCTGCAATGGCTCGATGATAACCCAAATGTAAATGGCTGTCAGGATACCGATCATTTGATGTTTTTTCTGCGAAGTTGTAAATATGATCTGGAAAAGACAAAGAAGAAGATCAAAAGGTAAGAATAGAGCCTACAAGTAGAACATCGATTATCTGAATCGATCGTTGTTGATCGAATTGTAAGTTCACCGCCTTTCGTAAGTATTTAGTCAATCCTAATTCTATGAATTTTCGCAAGACGGAAAATGGATTATTTTTCTTGATTTTTTTAAGTTGGTTTTTAAAAAAAGAGCTTATAGAACATAATTACTAAAAAATTGAAGTTGAGACTTAAGAAAACTTAAATAAAATTGTTTTATATACATAGTTCAAGTGTAAATAAAATAATCGCAATATATTTCGAAATCGGGTGTTCATACCTAAAACTATCTATGTCTGTACCCTTTTGTCTTCATTTTTGGGTGAGTGAGTAATGAGTATCATCACGCGTTGTGCTGTGAAAGGGCAAATGAAGAAAATATGTTTAGTATTAGCAATATGGCCAGTTTTCTCTCCATATTTGTGCAGAAAATCTCTGAAACACCGATGATCTAACAGGAATTGTAACTCCTAATGTCCGGAATTATTCTGTGCTTCCTTTGGTAGTTGTTTCCCAACGTTGTTGCTATTTTCTAAATGTCTCCTGACGCTCATGTTGATTTTCTTCATTCGCCAATATCCTATTCAACACTTTTTTTCTTTCATATACTTTTCCATATTCTACAACCAGGATTTCCGGGGGTATTATTCCCGCTATAACAGCTGTACCCTACAATGATGCTGTCCTAAATGAAAAGCAGACGCGAAGTCTTGTAATTCCTGACAACAGATTAAAGTTGCCTTTTATTTTATGACTTACTGCCATATTGGAGTAGCATACATCATCGCTGATTCTGTAACCTTAGCTAATAGATTCCTTCTTCATTGTTTTGCTCCTCATTTCCAGCTTTAACGTGGACCAATGCGGCTTGAGATTTAATTTGGCATATATCACCTTCCCAAGGTATTTGATAGCCGGCGTAGACTTGATTTCATGTCTATTTATATACATATATCCAGTGTAATCGTTTCTTGCGCTGGAGGGTATGACAAATTGATTGCCGTTTTCTTCGTCATATTGTGACGTCTATAGGTCCATGTCCATTTCTCTAACATACGAATATATAGCTATTCGGTCGAGACATAGTTGTATTTTATGTGGCAGTAGCGACTTTCCCCTGGGTCTTGATTAGTATTTTAACCATTTTCTCCAGTTCGTTTGTGATCCTGTATGCGGTCTATTGCCGTATCGACATATTTACCTAATAGTTATCTAATAGGCTACATCTAAAGCGTTGACTGATTAGGTCCGTTCTCTTACTTGCACATTCGTTAAAATTTGTACATAATTGAAATTTGTAGTTTGTCTCTCTTGGAGCAAATTTTACTCTAAGTCTGAAATTTTTCTTTTATGAATTTGTACGACTTTGCAAGTAATGGAACAGACCTATTACCTTTAATATCAAGTCGATTAACGTTTCAGAAATATACAAAACGATCCCCGTTTTCGTTTTGGTCACCGACACCGTGCATACTCATCACATGTTTAAGCGCTACGTTTTGGTGCATAGAATTGTGCATAGAAGTTGTGCTTGACATAGAATTAAGACTGCACCTATGTGACCGTAAAATTTATCCATGCAGCCATTTATATAGAAATGCAAGTGGAAATGTAAGTAAGAGTCCTCTTACCATTAGCCATTAAATAAAGTACTTAAAGAATGAGATTATTCCCAACTACGGTTTTTATTGTGCAAAAACCCGATTACCTTTGTAAACTTCAGCTCAGCGGCAATTCAGGTTTGCACTCAATTATATCTAATCGAAATAGTTTCCAATTGAAATTGCATTGCAACCGTGCATTTATAACTTCGAAAGGTAAACATACATATATACATACTTTACGCAACACTTTACGACTTTCAGCAAACACACAAACGCCTTAATCGCATTAGTACTTAAATTTACTACATTAGTAAATAATCCAATAATCTTAAAGTTTCGCGCAATCAGTTAGATTGCAAATTTAACTGCAGGTCATATTGATACATTTTTTTTAGCTTCTACCTTATGCGAGCCGAACGAGCTGAGTGGTTCGCAAACAGAGATCCATTTTTACCAGAAATCCAAGAACTCCTAAACTTGGGAGTCTTTCTGCCACTTCAGGAAAAAGATGAATATAACCGACAGGTGGTGATCATACGTACAGCAGCGCACAATCCAAGGATTCACACGCAAAATAACGTTTTCAAAGTGAGTTTGAAGCTACATTTTTCTTACTGAATCCATATTTTTTTTATACTTAAGGTAAGCAAAATGATCCTGGATGTGTTGCTTAAAAATGAACCAGACGTCTCAACTAATGGAATTGTAGCCATTTTCGATATGGATGGCGTGCAATTGGGTCATGCCCTCCAGTTAAATCCGAAATTAATAAAGAGGTCTGTCGATAGCTGGCAAGTTTATCCATGTAAACCAAAGCTCCTCGAGTTTGTTAACACACCAACGCATGTTAATTTAATACTTAACACATTCAGGTCAGCGTTATTATTATTATGTATGATACTTAAATCGATATCCAATGTAAATATGTGTTTGTCTCTGATTTTTCTTTCAGACTCTTTATGACTTCGAAAATGCGATCCCGTGTGATTGTACGTAAGCAATCATCCGAAGTTAACATTAATTTACCAAAAGATCTCGGCGGTACTGGTATGTCGTATCAGGAACTTGCAATGAAATGGAAAGGGATCGTTGAAGAACATGCAGATTACTTTGCCGAGTATGAAAAATACAAGTCGATTCTCTCCTAAGGAGATATGAAACTCTTGTAAATATATGTATATGAGAATATTTAGTAAGAAACATGGAAGTAGGAATTTTTGTTCAATGCATATTAAATGTCGGTAATGCATGTAATGTTCTTCAAAATTTATGACGTATTTTATTTTTAAGATGACAACTTTTTATTAAGTTATTTTAGTCAAAAACTATAAAAGGAAAAGACTTGCATAGGTGGCGGTGGTGATGTACATGTAAACAATTGACGCCCAGAGGGATTGAGGAGCAATATGAATAGCAAGGGTGGAACTATAAAAAATGTTTCCAGAAATCTCATAATGTTGAGATTTGAATCTAATGCATAGCATACTAGCCTTATGCCTACCCTTAGAGCATCAAAACTGGTGGACATGGCTTACGTTAACCTAATATCTGCTACCCGAATTAGTATTACCAATTTAAAACAAAAATTTGCCGAAATTGACCGTATATGATCCAAGGCTGAGCATCTTGCGACCATTTGTGTTGTGCGTGTTATATTTTTGAGACAAATAGAAGGGACTACAGTTTAAAGTCATATCTGAAAGCGTGAATTGAATTCTAATAACAATTATTACTCTCAGACGTTTGTTAGACATTCGAAATATAGGTATGTATGTGACTTAACGCAAGAACGAACGGAGCTATGGCTGGATGTTGTGGGAATAGGGTAGGCACTGATTGGCTTTAACTTTAATTTTAATTTTACCTCCAAGTGGTAGCCATCGGGAACTGGCTGTTGTTCACCCGGACGCGGCTTGCTAAACTTATAAGCGCGAGTGCTGACCAGAAGACAAAAATAACAGCACTATAAACGATGTCGTGATAAACCTTTGTAGCGGAGATAGTACTTTATTCGGGCTTCTTCAAGATATTTGAAGCTTAGGTCGATAAGGATTTCCAAGATGTATTTGGGGTCTTGGAAAAGAGATGGTGGCGGAGGAGCCCTAAAGGGCCAACGGCAGCGCTCACACCCCCGAAGTGGTTCACCGACGTGGGTATAACCGACCCTTCCTCCTAGGGGTTTCAAGAATGAAATTTTCTAGAATGGAACTGGTCCTCCAGGTTGGGGGTTGTGCCGTCGGGGTAACTGCCAGACCACGGAAAAAAATAAATGTTATGAAGCTCCAACAAGCCTCGGAAACGGACGGATTTACTGTTGAAACGTAACAAGGACAACAAATTTCGGATCTGTACGTGGAACGTTAGGTCCCTCAATAGACCACGTACAGCCGAACAATTAGCGGAGGCCCTAGACTGCTACAAAGCAGATATCACCGCCATACAAGAAGCGCGATGGGATGGGCCGGCCAAAAAGAGGATGAAAAACTGCGATGTATACTACGGCGATTGTTACCGACAACAAAAGCAGCGCCTATTTGGATGTGGATTTGTCGTTGGAGGCAGACGGCAAGAAATCTTAAGTTTCAAATGCGTAGATGAACGCCTCACGACAATCCGCATCAAGGCTAAATTCGCTAACATAAGCCTAATTTGTGCACATGCCCCCACAGAGGAGAAGGACGACGACACTAAAGATAGATTCTACGAACTCTTGGACAAAACGTACGAGCAATGCCCTAGCTATGACATTAAAATTGTCCTACGCGATTTTAACGCAAAGCTAGGAAGAGAGGGCATCTTTGGTAGCATTGTCGGAAAGTACAGCCTACACGACACCACCTCCGATAATGGATTCAGGCTGAGCGACTTTGCTGCGGGGCGAAATGTTGTCGTACCTAGTACGCGGTTCCCGCATCTCGATATTCACAAGGGAACTTGGAAATCTCCTGATCATTCTACCGTCAACCAGATTGACTACATTGCGATCGAAGCAAGCAACTCCTCCAGTATTATGGATGTCCGAACGTTCCGAGGGGCAAACATTGACTCGGACCACTACCTTGTTGTAGCCAAGGTATGGTTGTGGATATCCCGAACACCGCGAAGACAAGAAAATACTGCGAGGAAGTTTGACGTTGGACTGCTACAATCTCAAGAGATCGCCAAATCCTTTTCCGATAGAGTATCCCTCAATCTCTCAAGATATCCTATGCCGCCAGCATCAAGTATTGAGGACCAGTGGCAACATTGCCAAAAAGCCATCAGAGATGCCGCCTCTGGTGTACTCGGTTTCATTGGGCCATCACAACGAAACGCCTGGTTTGACGACGAGTGCCGGCAAGCACATGCAGCTAAACAAGAAGCATACAAAGCGGCGCTGCGTAGAAGGACTAGAGCTGCACGTGAGCTCTACGAGCAGAAGAGGAGAGACGAACGCGGCTTCTCAGGAGAAAAAAGAAAGAGCTTGAGAAGCGCGCAATCGAGGAAATAGAGAGATGCTACTGCAGGAATCAGGTTCGGAAGTTTTACCAAAGGGTAAAAGCACCTGCGAAGGCTACAAGGCCCGAACCGAAGCGTGCAAGGACGATCAAGGGAACATCGTAGTAGAAACGCAGTCGATGCTGAGGATATGGAAGAACAATTTCTGCAGACTGTATAACGGCGACGACGACCAAAACTCCGCTGTCAGGCAGAACGAACCATTCAATCTGGACGACGATAACCAACATTTCTGTCCCCCCGACCTGGATGAAGTTACGATAGCAATATCTAAGCTGAAATCCAATAAAGCTGCTGGAGCTGCTGGTCTGACTGCCGAGCTATTCAAAGCAGCTGGGGATGACTTGGTAAGGAGCATGCGCCAACTCATCTGTAAAATATGGTCGGATGAAAGTATGCCCGATGAATGGAACCTCAGCATTGTTTGCACGATCCTTAAAAAAGGAGACCCTCTGAACTGGGCCAACTACAGAGGCATCAGTCTTCTTAACATCGCTTATAAGATCTTATCTGTCGTATTATGTGAAAGCCTGAAACCGTTCGTCATAAACATGATCGGTCCATATCAGTGCGGTTTTAGGCCAGGAAAGTCCACCATCGACCAAATTTTCACACTACGGCAGATCTTAGAAAAAACCCAGGAATTTCAAATCGATACTCACCACCTTTTTATCGATTTTAAGGCCGCCTATGACAACATCTATAGACAGAAGCTATATAGAGCTATGTCTAGTTTTGGCATCCCTGCCAAACTTGGCCGTTTGTGCAGGATGACGATGGAGAATGCACGCTGCTCCATCTAGGGCGGTAAAGACTTTACCTAGACCTTTGATGTCAAAGCGTACGCGGGTGGAAGGGGACCTCAACCAACTCGAGCTGGCTGGAGACGCTTGTTGGTTGAGGCCCAGGTCCATCCCGGACTGTAGCGCCACCTTAAGTAAGTAAGAAGGGAGTTATTGTCTAACCCATAGCAAGGCACAACAAAAGATTGTAATAATTTAATTTAAGAACAGCTCTTAATAGCATTAAGCATTGATAAATGTTGGGATATGTTGAAAAAGTGCATAGTTCCAAAACAAGTACTGTGCTGTTGAAACTGCAAAATTTGAAAAGAATTTTTGGACAAATTGAAATTACTCCTTACCTAGTTCGATGCAGTTTGAACGCGCTAAAGTTTATCCATTTGTGCGATGCCTTTGACTATTCTGTTTTAAAAAAATCAATCTGCACTTTCGACGATTGTTTTGGTCTTTCATTACCAATACTTCCAATTTTCATGGAGGCAACATCGTTCTTACCTTTTATTATTCATATCGCTCAGGGTGTTTAAGAACAAGATATACCTCGTGCGTTGCCCACGTACAAAAGTTCACCGAGATGTGCTTGCGCAGGTACCAGTGTTTAACTAGGCACGCATTATCAGACTTAGCACACGCGCATAACTAATTAGTTCACTTTTGTGCCAGCACTGGTAATAGCAGGATGAGCAAATGTATAAAAAAAAAGTAACACGACCTGTCGGTGGTGAAAATGACTTAATGTATGGTAAGATGTACATAGTTTTTTTTTTTGGTATTCGTGCAGTCGCTGTTTAAACGTCGTTTAATGTGTTTTTTTACTTTTCCACACAAAAGAAGCTTAACACACTATCAAGTATGAGAAGCGGTTACCACGAGAAGGCGATGATGCAGCTATGCCACGCCTTTATCAATTTTGTTCTAAAAACCAATTCAATCTGTTCCCTCAATGATTGTTTTTATTCATGGAGACAGCATCGTTCTTACGTTTGTATCGCCCATTGTATTTGAGAACACTTATAAGTACAAATGCATCACGACTAGGAACCTTCTTTTTAAATAAAAACATTTTTTATTTATGGTACACAGTACGTACTTAAGTTTAATTTAAAATTATTAATAGGCCTTCGATATATGTATGTTACATTTATTTATAATTTTTTTCTATTTTCAATTTTAAAAATATAGTTAACGTAAAAAATTCACACTTTTTTCCACATTCAGCTGTTACAGTTGCTTACAAAAGTAAAATTTTTTTCTTTTAAACGAGCATACATATATAGGAAAATGAATTCAATAAAAAACCAAAATAATGTTTTATAATTATAGTAATAGTGAGGTGAAAAAAAGAGATGTTTTTTGTTTTTAATGAGAAATTAAAAATAAAAGCAACAAAGGAAAATTTGATTATACATAATGAAAAGAGAACAGGTTTTTACAGTAGAACTTATGGTCTTCTCTTTTATACAATATCCCATTGACTATATCAGCTAAATTGCATATTCCGCAGTTGCAATTTCATAGTTATTCCATGTGCCAGTATTGTTTTTTTGCTCTTATTAATATTATCAAAGATAGGGCGACTCTTAGGCTTCTAAAATTTATCAAAAAGGGACAAGTTTGTTGAGATAGTAAAAGTTGGCAGTGAAATCAAGTCAAGCTAATTTTGTAAATGGCACGAGCTTAAATGAATTATAGACGCCAATAAACGTTGGATCGGCTTGGACAAATGCGTCAGGCAATCACATTTCTCTGGCTAGGCGTAATTATGCAGTAGTCAAGCAATTTTACTTGTGTGCCGGGGTTAGGAATAGTAAATAACATACATTTTGCTGAAAGCTATAAGACCATAAAAACTTTAAGTTGTTTTTTTTTTTACTGGATGACGACTTAATTATTAACTAAAAAACGAAAAAATAGAAACCATAGCAATTTTTATTCTTTATTTCTGCTTAAAACTATTTTCATGTAGTGTTCCGAAATCAAGATATTTCGAAATATTTAAAAACAATTCCGATGGATTTTGGACTCGTAAATTTAATGAGTCATTGACAACCGCTTACCCTAAATTTCGACCACAGAAACAAGAAGTGTTACAAATAAACAAACCCTGAAAATGATGATTTCCAACCTCCGGAATAGAGACTAACTTTAAGAAGAAACTCACCTTCCAATGTTAAAGAATACAATATTTAGCTAAAACCTCTTCTTTAAGTTTTAGTGGCAAGGAGGAGCCATCAATATTCAAGCAAATCTTGTCCCGTTGTATTATGAAGGTCCTGCTCTGACTTACAAAAGATTGAGAGCTATTTTATTAGCTCTGGCGTAACACCTTATCTCAGACAGCCCTTGAGATTCATATTCTTATCGGGATTGTTCTTATTTAGCCATCTTTTATTTGGAGCTCGTTATAAATCAAATTTCGGGACTTAAAATAAAACAAAGAGGAAGAAAACATAGCTCTTTACATTTTCAATAGGTCAATAAGCCAAATCCGGGAAGTTAGAACCAAAATTAGAACCTGGTCACTGTGGCTCAGTGGTTAGCGCGTTGAATAACTATGCGGGAGGTTCAACGTTCAAATCCTAGAAAACGGCAAAACGGAAAACGCCTATAGACTTATTTGTGCAAGACGCCGCAGTAAAATATGCACTAGGAAAAAGTCAATATGAAGATTGGATACCTAGTAAGACAAAACATGCTCAGATTCTAATATACATGAGCCGTTGTCGCCAGAGACCACGCGATACTCTACTGAAGAGACACGAGAATACACTTCATTTTTATTCTGTTGGCCAAGACTCTACCTCCTTAAAGTAAAAACAATGAGACATAATTTTTTTTAGGACCTAGAAAAACTTTTCGGAAAACCTGTGTACGTGATTTATACATTTATTAAAGTTTCAGGTTGGTTTGAAAACCCAAACCCAAATGTAAGCATAATGCGCAGATAATCGGTTTCCATCAGTATGGGAGTTACACTCCAAAAGTATCAAAATGGATCTACGTTTAAAGTAGTTTTTTTTTACGTTAACTTTTCTGCGTCAAACCATTAATTTAAATTAATCTAACCTAGTGGCCTCTTTAAGAGTTCCAAGGTCATTTTCTCTAGAACCGAATTGTTTATATACGTCAGCCGATGCCTGATACCACAAATCACACACTTACCTACCCTGCCTAAGGGCAAGTATTGATTTCGTGAAAATTATCCAACTCAAAGAATTGCGTCCTTCAATTTTCATTTACATATACATACATATATACCACGACACTGGGCAAATTCATTCAAACTTCATATGTGGCCACCCTCCACAAATGCAGATCCCAGAGAACACCACAACGTTTTTTCATGGTCCCACCTCTTCTAACACATATTTTTAAATCATCTGAGAATATTAACTTCACAATTATGCCCTTTAAACACGGCATTCATTAAATAGTGTCCCTTCCATTCGTAAATATCGGGTCACAATTCGAGGTGAAATTTTCATCCACGAGTAACCGTAACTAGCCACAAGCAGATATTTAGATAACAGCGTAAACATTAGTAGTGCATAAAAAATCGTTTACGAATGCATGTGGAGTAAATTAGTTTTCTACGTCCCACTATACTAAGTTTAAAAACACGAGTGTTTTTTTTTAAATTATTTGTTAGAAATCGCAAAAAAAAGGATATATTGGTACACATTATCTTAATTACATTCGAACATTTATGGTGGTTTTTTCGACAAAAACAAAAAAAAAATACATAAACTTGAAGTTTCTTATATACGTGTGCATGAATGCAGGAGAAGGATACGAATGGGATAGGGCATAAAGTAGTGAATCCATCAAGAACTTTTCTGTTTTGCTTATTTGTTGTTTTTGTTTTATCTTATTATTCTATACTTATTGTTTATTATTCTTTGAGAAGTTGTGTGAAGCCCAGTTTAATGATGTTTTCCATGAATTGGCCAAGGCTTCACTAAATTTCGAGCGAAAGTGTTCTCGTGCATTTTCTTTAGTCAGTTCCAGGACCTGTAAGACAGTAATAAAAAAGTAAATATATAAATTTTGTAACAGAAAAGAAACTATTCGTTGTGAACATACCAATGTTTCTTTTAGGTAGTTTAGATCCTTTTCCGAAGAAAGCTCCGGTAAACCAGTCGATATCATCATGGAGAATAGTGAAAGGATTAAACAACCGTGCTCTCGTAGGATGAGAAATGCCTAGAAATGAGATTTTAAAAATTAATTTTTATTCCTTGGTAAAAAGACCTATTGGCATAGCAATTAATAAATCTGCTGTATTCAGCGAACACCCAGCAACACTTAAGGGAAAAATAACGTAATGCATATACATATATATATCACACATCATTTTCAAAATGTTATATTTTCCTTCGACAAAATGGAAAAAGTTATAAAGACCGACATAGGTATGCGTCTGAAAAGTTATCACTTGTGTAGCGAAGCCCTTAACCCTAACAACGATTCTGGGAATAAGCAGAAGGAAACGAGCAATAAATGAAGACCTGGAATCTCTGATATAATATATATATATAACCACAGAGATTGCAAAAACGAAGTGGTGGTGGGCAGGACACATTGCGAGAACAGCAGACAAAGAGAGCTAGAATGGAGATCAAGAGAGGACTTGCCAAATAAAGGGAGCCCACCAACGCGTTGCATAGACGGTATAAAGAAAGTAGTAGCAGAAATAAAGAGAGTAGTAGCAGAAAACTAGAACCGCACAGCATAAGACAAGACCGAATGGACAAATTTTGAGCGGCCTATGTCCGACTTTGGGCGCAACAGGCTATATGATAATGATGTTACTTCAAACTGTCGTTTTGCGTTTTAGTATACCTTAGATTTAAAAATTCTCGAAATAAAAAAATACATTGGATTGGAGTTGGGTGAATTTGAATGCCGTAGATTAAACGAAATGAAGTGAAACATTCTTATCTAATTATTCTTGAGTTATGCGTGTCGAGTTGAAACTAGTTGAAACGTAAACGACCTGGAACCGAATTACTTACATGCCCGCTTCCTCAAAACTGCTTCTAACACTTTGTCACAGAATATTTTAGCGCTTATGTTTGACGCCACCATCCAAAAATACCAGTACAATGCGTTCTTGAGCACTCATACCATGTACTTGCTTTCTGGTGGTTCAACTTGGTTGTCTTGCTTATTAACATATGTATGTATTGTTCAGTAGTGATTATTTTTTCATCAGAAAATACGTTTGGAATTTAACCAATCGTGTGTAAGAGCTTTAACTATTTCGCTCTCTCTACTTCCATTGGCTTTACCGTGAAGTCATGCACTTTTTTATACTATACTTTTTTATACAGGCTGTCCCAGTAAAGAGTAAGAGCTATAATCCTTAAGAGGAGATTGATGACCTGGGTACTGGGTACCTGGTACCTGGTACCTGGCCACACGGATATCTACGGTAACGAAAAAGCGGACAAACTAGCCAGAGAAGGGTCGCTTATGCACTCTTCACGGGCCCTCTCTGAGGCCAGTATACCGCTCAGTACACTGCAAAGGGAGATAGACATCGGGGACAATGAGGAGGCTAATAAACGCTGGTACCGATTAGATACATGCGCAACAGCCAAATAATTATGGCCAGTTCACGACAAAAAGAGATCTATCAATCGTATGGAACTAAGTCGAAGGGATATCTGAATAGATGTTAGCGTCGTGACAGGACACTCTGTGATAGGTAATCACGCAGCTAGGCTAGGATTACCGCAGACCGTCTACTGTAGCAGCTGCAGAGGCGAAGAGGAAATAGAATCCGTTCGTCACCTCGTTTGTGACTGTCCAGCGCTGGCCACTAAAAGAAGACGTGCTCTTGGCAGTTACTGCTTTTCAGAACTGGTCGAGTTGGGTAACATTGAGCTAAGCAAACTCCTGAGATTCATACATTTATCTAGGTGGTTTAACTTAGCGGACGAAGATTGATATTTAGGTTCCCAGGGTTTTTAAATATTGGGCACAATCTTTTCTTAGTGGTCGAAGTGAGCCGTTGAAAATACTGTCAACAAGGGCACCCATTTACCTAACCTAACCTTAGCGGAGATTACTGATAGCTATAAAAAATTGTTGTTCCAATTTTTAACTTAAAATGCATTTTTCTCAAAACTTTTACCTAATAAAAAACTTTTTTTTATTAAACTTTTATCTTTAACAAAATTTTTAAAAAATTATGTTAAACAACTTTTTCACATACGATTAACAAAAGTTGTAGTAAAAGGAAAAAAAATTTTAAAAAATTAAAATCCATGGGCGCTAGGTTAGGAGATCTGAGCGGCCAAGGGTTGAGGACAAATCGACCCACGCATGTACCCCAGGGACATAATTCTGGCTACCATTCGTGTTTTGTATGTTATATTATTCGCACTAATCGGGGGACCTACGTTTAACGTCATAAATGACAATTATTATATTAAAAGAACTAGTCCAACGCTCTAACCAGTGCATCACTGCGTCCATCCTCTACATGTATGTACAATATGTATTTAAAAGAAACAAAATTGTAAAACTAGGTAACAAGGAAAAATAAATCAGCGAAAGTAAAGGAGATGCCTGATATACATAAATAAAATAAAATACTGTGTAGCAGACTGCAGAAATCTAGGCTGGTGATGGACTGATTGATTCCCTATGCCGCAGGAGGTGCGACATAACTAACTTCTCTATGTAACTAGTCGGGGCTAGTACAATAGTACAATGAATTTTCGTAAAACGTGAATGAATTTTAATCCATATAAAACTCCCTTCTCAATTGATATACTCAAGGGCCTCTTAAAAGTCTATTTAAACAAATTTTCAGATAGTACTTACATCTTCACACAGTTTTTGGAAGTATCGAAACTCTTCAGCCTCCCTATCAGTTCGCCCTTTGTTTATAACATAAACAAAATCATGTGTCAAAACAAAAGGAACTCGCTCACGTCGCACGCCGAATTTCTCCTTGAAATGCCCGAGTATGTGACCGAAATCGATGTGGAAAAGCTATAAATAAAATTAAATCATCTTTTCAAAAGCACTTTTTTAAGATATCCATCTATACCTGTCCGTTTTTCTTAACCATTATGTTATCAGAATGACGATCAGCAACTCCCAGTACATATGTAGCAACACAATAGCCAGCGCAACTTAGAGTGAATTGCTCGACTGCTTTATTCATTTCATCTTCGCTATTATTATGCTCTTTCAGCCAACTATACAGAGATCCTTTTTTAAAAGGTGATGTCGCAGAGAACATTCCCTTAACCTTTTGGATGTTCGCTATTGTTTCGGCATTGAGAACGACTTCAATCATACCGAGCCGTCGCTCCATACTAATACAATTGTAAATATTCATCCGAAAATCGAGACTGCAAGCAAAACAGAAAATAACAAATAAATGGATGGATAATGGAACGTTAAATTTATTTAGTCTCCTATGGCATACCCCTCATTTTTCCACAGTTGATCCATAACGCGTAACATCTGCAGCGTCAACATGTCCTGACGAAGATCATCACCGTTCTTGAAAATAATATAAATATCCTCACAGAGCATATCTGCATTTTCAAATACAATCCATAGAGGTCGCATTTTTGAGTCCATTACCTTACACTTATCCGGTCTAAAAATACAGATTAGCAATGTATGTGCACATCATTCGTTGCCATACTCACTTTACTCCTTTGCAGCGAAAGCTAGGATTTAGGGGATTCTGTATCCCGTTAAATACATCGCTTATTCTTTCACTAGCGAGAAATGTCTGCAGTGAATGCCTTGATTTTTCTTTACTGCCTTTTTTCGCTGACTCTGAGCCCTGTTTTAGTTTTTCTAAGCACTGAACTTGTTTATGTAGCAGCGGAACATGTGACTTACAACCTTTCAAGTAGGCCTCCAATAGGAGACCAAAACGTACTTGCATCGATGGTGTTTGCATTTCAGACCGTAAATGCCAAAAGAAATAATGTCCTATACGTTGATTGCGTAAAGCTCTCTCTAAAATGAAGCACACTAAATCAGAGTCCAGGAAAGACTCATGTTTGATAGCCTGAACTAATTGCAAAAGGTAGAGAAGAAGTTCTTCATCTCTGGGATGGATGTAGAGGAATATTTGTTTTAGTAAATGGAATATATTTGATACGATTATACTCACTTTAATTGCCGCAAACAGCGAATTGCAAAATTGCGCACCGCAGGGTCTGGGTAAGCGTAGTCTAGGAGCTCTAATGATCGTTCAACAGAAACAGTTGGCCAGTCTTTTAGCAGACTCCACATTTCAGCCACTTCGTTTCGCTCGTTCCAATTCACGCAGTGCAGTAGGATTGATAACTCTTCTGGGCATTCATTGCGGCAGTCCAATCTGAAAAGAAAATATTTTGATATTTTGCCATTAGGTGCCTATACAAACAAATTTTGACAGTCAACTGAAAAATACTTGAGCTTCACAGAAAACTGAAGAAGAAAATGGCTACATATGAAAAGTTTTATTGCCAATAAAAAACTGACTAACAAGAAGTGCCATGAAAAACGGTTCTAGCGATCTATGTATGTCGAGCTACGTACCTTCACAAAATTTTCAAGAAAGACACCATTTCAATTCTGCTTTAATAATTCACAAAGCTTGCCCAGCACAACCAAATAGAAGTGTGGTGGGTATGGGGCCACGCAGACGTTGACGGCAACGAATCTGCAGATCCGCTTGACTGAAAAGACTCCTCTGATTTATTCTTTGGACCCGAACTTTTTTGCGGAATCTCAGGTTTTTCTTTCAAATATACCCTAATTAGATGAGAGTTCAACATGTATGTGCCTATCCCACTGTAATAACAACCAAGGAATGGAAAAGAGGAATGATCATCAATGTGAAAACCAAAAAGGTATCTGCGTTTTTAGAGCCGTGGCCAAGTTAATAGTCAGAATAGTTTTAGACAGGAATAAGAAGCATCAAGGACATTATATGGCCTACACTCTGGAAATCGAGGCAAACAAACTGAGGCTAAAAATAAGCTAAGTTGAAATCTTACTTAGGAAGTTAATTGCGACTTATCTGGTCGTATGACAGTTACATATTGTGTTTACACTTCGATAATCAGGCGATTCGTGTAGCAGAAGCCCACTAACTATCGCCGTTATCATTCCGTTCTACAAGACCGTGATCACCCTTCCCGTGTGCAAGCGCTCTGTTATCGCTTCCTGAGACGTCTATATAGCGTGAAATCACGTTCGAGTTCAGGGTATTTGACATTTCGAAGCCCTTATTTAAGTGAGTAGAGGTCGAAATGCCAGAATCCGACAGTTTTCGATAGCCAAAGGTCGTCAACAAATAATAATCAGTCCGTATCCGAGGCGTTTGTTTCCGTTTTGGAACAATTATATTTTTTACAACTGCTGCTTGTTGGACAGTGGGCGCCATGGTTCAAGTGGTTACTGCGTTGGAACGCTGAGCAGGAGGTTCGACGTTCGAAATGCATAAAACACCAAAAAAGTTTTTTCAAGGCCCCACCTCTCACGAATGACTGACAAACGCCTGAACTGTCATGAGAAGGCTTCTCAATTTGACTTTCGGATATGGCTCTAAGCTGTAGGTCCCTTCCATTTGTGTGAAAAATATAACACGCTCAACACGAATGGTTTCGAGAAGCTAGGCCCTGGACGACATAGCGCCAAGTATTTTTTAGATTACAGGACATTGCAATATCGGTAGGCATCCCACTAGGCTGAGCCTCTTCGCTAACGACAAGAATGCATGGATGAAGAAGACGAATAAACCATACTACATCTTCTTGTACATGCGAAGCTCTCTCCGTTCGTAGGAAACTGCATTTAGGGGTCTACTTCTTCAACAACCTTAGCGAGCTGGCTAATGCAAGCATTACCAACCTCTAGCACTTCATCACTAGCTCCTCCTGGTTCAACGGGTAAATATTTTGGAGATGCTGATCCTGTGGTAACACAATGGATCTTACTGGTACAAGTGAGGTTGCATACTGCAGCCTGCCACGGCATTCTAACATAACCTATCTCATCAGCACCTGTTATAGTCCATATTTCACTGACATAAATGAGTATTCGGTTTACGTATGTACATATGTCCTGTACACATCTAGGTTGCATTATCTCAATAGCGTCCTTGGTTTGAAAAGTTTAAGGTATGCGTACACATGAACATTATGTATACCCTGCTTGCAGCAGCCATGTGCTCCTGTATGCAATCATGCATACTGTTGTCATTTTTCAGGACGATGCCAAGGTATTTAAAACTCGTGACGCCCTTAAATGTATAGTCCCAAATTGAGACATTTTGGGGTCCTTTTATTTTCGGATACATTTTGTTTTATTCTCGTTGCCTAGTAGTGTGTGCATCCGAAACAACATATTTTTTATTAATGCTCTCAAATGCTTGTTTGAAAACTATGGATAGCTCGTGGAATCCCCCATGTCAGCAAGTACAATTACGAATAGAAAAATGCGGGCAAAGAACCGGAGAACACGAACAACCATTTCGGAGGAACAAATAATTACATGAATGCACTTTTTTTTGAACTTACCTATTGGACCAAATGTCATTTCTGTCTTGATCGTGCATCTCATCAAGTTTGTCACTCCGTGAGTAGCTAGCTAAGACCTTGTGGATGAGTTTCTTGTCCTGAGATTTCGTACGATTCAAATTCTCTGTCTCGGACAACTTTTCAGCATGCAATAGAACAGTTTCCTCTTCTGGGTAAATGATGCCATTTTCGCGATCGTAACTGGAATTCATATTAAATGTATTGACTTAAATCAATTTCTTTACAACCGCAACAATTTATATACTAACTTGTGGAATGTTAATTTAACAACAGCACAATCTTCGTTTCTAGGATTTGGTTCCACCGTACCCAACGGATGAAACCCCTCAGACTGTATATCTTCTGCATTTGTCCATGTATGCAACGTAAGCGGACCCGTTTTAAGTTGATGTTTATAGTCAAACAGTGTTGTATTTACCCACGCTAGAGGGCTAGTATGATACTCTCGATTATCTTTTACACTTTCCTTGTTATTATCTTTACTATCTTTGCTTTCTTTATTACTATCTTTACTAGTGCTGATCTTTTTTGAACGTGACCCGCCTAATTTAACCGTTTTTGCATATACTGAAATGCATAAGCGAGCACTTCGTGGTACATTTTGCAGGAAGATATCAAACGTTATTGCTTCATTGAAAGCTATTTTGCCATCGTTATCCACGGGCAGTTCGGTGGATTTTCGCAAAGCACATAGTTGATTTTCACCATGAAAAAGACCAAGGTGAACACCTATCTCAGGTGTTGGATTTAGATCACAGTTGACGTTGTCAATGCCGTGTAACTCGAGGCGGAACGGCTCTTGTATATCCCATGACGAGGTGAACTTTTGACGTTTTCGCATTGTGTTCGTCATTGTCTTATAGTTGAGGTTATCAGTGTTTTTAGGTTTATATTCTACACTAAGCTGTTTGTGATTAATATATGTCTGTAGGGTGTGTATTGGTTTTAGAACAATCAATGGGACACCATCACGTGATACACTTTCCTGTAACAAAAAAAAAACATGTCAGTAGGTCAGGTCTCAATAAGAACAAAATTAGTTTAGATTTAAGGTGTCTAGTCCCTTCGTTCTGGGATTTAATATGTTTGACTAAAAACCATATACGGAGATTTACCTGGATCAGAAGCATCAAAATCTTTTTGCACCCGACAGATTAATATTTTCGAGTCTCCAAAGAAAAGATAATGCTGTTTTCCTTAGCTTCGGAACAGGGAAGATATCATTGCGTTAGTAATGCAAAGCAGACGGATTGAACATTCTCAAAACAATATTAGTCAAACAACATCATATCACATACTGCATCACAACATCGGCGAAGGCGCGACGATAACGAAGAGAACCTCTTTCAAAGTAGTTCACATATGCTGAGATCACCAGATGGCCAAATAGTACAGGACGACGGGAGTCATCCTCATCAAGAAATTTGGCAGTCGAATTACCTTCCCAGTAATCTGATTGCCAAAAAATGAGTGGGTAAATAAAAAGACCGGTAGACATGCTAGATGAGGGCAAAAGGAGCTCAATACATCAAGCAATGTCAGACCTCTTTGAAAGCATAAGAGCTTCTTAGCAATCTAACTGCTCGATGAGAATGCAAAGGAGCTGATTAGAAAGAGCATTAGCTCATAAACATACCATGGCCAAAACCAATGCTCGAACTGAATAGGAAACGGACTACAGACAGAGAGACTCCGAAACCAAAGCGATAAGGACACGCATTACTCAAAAAATGCACAGAAAAAGATGCAACGGCTGAGTAACATAGGGATAAGAGGAACAACGCCACTAGAAGCAAGAAGCAAGTCACGAGAAGGCAGATTGTCAAAATCGCTGGCAAAAGTTCACCTATACCAGACGCATTCGGCAAGGTCGCCAAGAAGCAGCAAGAAGTCGACACAATTAAACCTGAAGCTATTGTCATCGGAGCAAAGTAGTGACTCTCTTATGCGCAGATACTACGCAATGTAAAGAAAGACCCCAATCGGAAAGCAATTGGAAAAGCGCTATAGAGAATCAGGGGGACTCAGAAAGAAGATCTTCTAAGACAGCAAGTATCATATAACACAGGTATCAACAGTGGCGCCTTTGGAGAGCAGTCGAATGTAAGGACCCTCACGTATCGCACTGCCATTGAGCTTAAAAATGTTGATGAGGTCATTAAAATAGAGGACAAATACGAGCTAATTAAAGTCCAGATGAAGAAGTGTCACCTGCGGAAAGCGTACGACGGAACACAAACAGAAAGCACATAAAAAAGTTAGAAACATTTAAAATTGGTTGGGTAATCTATCGCACTTGCGAGCGGATGCTGCTAAAAAATGCTGCAGAAAGAATCAGATGCAAAGCTCTTAGTCGGCAGCAGCAAATGTTCGTGGGCCATCGCTCTTAATAAGCAAGTCACGTGGAATAATAGCTTGATCGGAAGCTCGTACAAACATACAAACTGTCATAAGAGAACTTCTAAAAGCAAGCCTTTCGGATATACATATGTAGCTTAAACTGTAAGTCGCTTCCATTTGTGTGAAAAAATTTAACACACACAAAATGAATGGTCGCGAGAAGCTAGGCTCTGAACCACATACGGTCTGTTGCATCAAGTAATATGTTGTCGACGCACAGTCATTTACCAATCGTCACCGAATATTCGGCCTTTCAATTTGGGCTACAAACACAAATTATCGCACCGAGAAGAATCGCGCTATCCTTTATAGAAAGCCGTACCAATATATACGGATGGTACCATAACTAAAGATAGAGCCAGTAACTATTTCTCCACTACTTTGAGAAAATAAGTTCAACAGCACCGAACTGTGAAAGCTTTGCAGTTTTTGCAGTTTGTTTAGAGAACGGAAAACAATGTTCAAAAGGCCAAAGAAATTAAAAGTTGCTGTCTCAGTCGGACACACTCCACGGGTCGGTAAGTTACTTTCGTTTAATTTAATCTAACTTATCTTTCTTGACTACTGAATTGGATGTACGTTACAAAATGTTTTAACACAGGAACAAAGCTATTCCAATCAAAGTCAAGTCTTTCTGTCTCTATTCGAACGTCAACAAAACTTCTTATGTAAATAGTCTATTCAACAAAAACTTACCTGAATATAAATGAACTGAATTAAGGGAAACTCGCCAAACAAATACTCTTCACGGCCGCCAACTCTGAGTATATAGGACGAAGTTCGTTGCTCAGCCAGTTTAACCAGCGACCTATTCATTTTTGCCAGCGACATTTCGATCAGTTTGTTTGGTGTATCTGTGTCATTGGCACGCAAACTAAATACACTCTCATCATTCTCCAGTTTGACACTAACCAAAAAAGTATCATTGCGAAAACGACCCTTTATAGTCGGCATACGAGGTGTTTTCGCCAATCGCAACGGATGCTCGTACAACAATTTCTCACTCCACGATACAGTGGCTCGTTCGTTTTCGATCTCTTCGCTCAGCAGGGACATCTTGTAACGAAAATCACTAACTTCTGGACTCTTCATGGCGCGGAAATCATCGACAGACTTTCCAATCATGTAGCTAATTAAATTGCAGAGTTCCTGATCGCTCGAATACTCAGTCGACTCAGCCAACTCAACAAGACAAAGGTACGGCTGAATATCACACAAGCGTCCAGAGTCTTTGAAATCCTCAACAGTGGCAAATTTGGATATACCCCTCAATGCGTACATCGAGTGATCCTTTAGCATTTCATAGAGTGGATATGCCTTGGCGGCCGCCAAAAGTTCCTACAAAACACACATTAGATACTTAACATGTCAGGGAATGGTGCACTACAGTATCTAACTCACCATTTTAATCTCCCGGATAGTAGCGGTCGAGCATACTTCCTGGACGAGCAAAATTCCGGTTGGTAGAAGGCATGTTACCACCACCAGGTCAGGCGGATCGTTTAGCCAGACCTCCATGGAGAAATCTGGGCTCGGTGAGGGCACCATTTCGGATGTTTTTGTTCTTCTTCCCTCGTTTCCTTACTTTTTGTTTAACGGGGACGGAGGGGCGGGTATTTAGTACTTTGATGGCTTGTCGCAAGGGATTTTGTTTCGTCTTAGTTTTAGGTTTTTTTTTTTTAATTGGGAGGAGGATCTTTGTGGTCTGCAAACCTGAGACAATTTTGTTTTTCACTTTCACAATAGCTAGGCGGAGTTTTTTACGAGCTCACGCTTTTTTTCCCCCTTCCTTAGGTGAATAGATATGCAATTTGCCCAGCGTGAGTCATGAGGGTGGTGCACCAATTGGACATAATGTTGGTGGGGTTTTAATGATGCTTTTGATCGCTGCGCGGTCGAAAATAGTTTGCTCGAAAAGTATAGTAAATAAATTCTCGATTGAGCTCTGCCACCTATTTTTTCTGCGGGTTTTTCCTTTTGCTCCTTTGCTACTTTCGTTCCCTTCTTTTGGGGTTTTTTTTCTTTGTTTTCTATTTGTCATTCTTGTCTTTTGGGCGGTTCGGCTTATGGCTAGCGGGTTTGTTTGATTTGAAATATTGAATTTCATGCCTCGTGGTATGGTGAAAGTTGGTAAATCAATAAAAAAAAATGGAATCTAATTTCACTCAAGTCATGATATGTACATTGAGTTTTTGTAATTACAATATCAAAGTGTACAATGGTAAAAGTTAGATTGTTTGTTTTAAAAATGATTGAACAAATGGCGTTTAATTTATTTGAGAAAAATTGTTATTGAAATTAAAAAAGAATTTTTTTTATAGATTTCTTCGCACAATCAGCAAAAGTTACGAAAAAAGAAATTTTGCCTGACTTGTTTAAATATAACTCTAGTTATTTTAGAAACATCGAAGAATGGTTATATCCAACCCACATACATTTGTACATATCACATACATGTACTTTCGCTCAAAAAACGACAGCTATGACGCCTAACTAAAAGGGAGAGAGAGTTAACGTCGTCAGGTAGTGCTGTACCTTGATAAATGATTTTTAATCCTCTGATGAACTCCAACCTAAATGCCAAGTTTTATTTAATTTTCAGGCAAGGCAGCAACAAGAAATCATAGGTACATACGTTTCCTTTTCAGCTGCAAATGTGAGAAGCTAGACCCTTTGGGAAACTAAAATTTTATTCATTTGCTTCACCTTCACCGGTCATATCACATATCACAACAAACACATTACTTACTAAATCATTAAACATTGATCGAAGTATTTATGTACATAAGTAATGAGATGTATTAATAAAGATAATAAATGTGTCATAATTATAGGTGAGTAAAATGCAACATTCAACCAACACTGAAACAATGTAATTAATAAAAAGTTAGTTCTCTCATAAGCACAAAACGTCAAAGGGAACAGAACGATGGGCTTTCTCAACCAGTTCACAATAACATTTACCGCAGTTCCGAAAAGTATGCACCGAAATATATTTTCGTTCTTCCCATTTGTAGAGAAACGGATACCGTTATGTCAATTGTCACAAGACCAACTTCAAATTGATATTTAATCGGATTCATTTTTTTGGACAAACTCGTCGAAGCACGCAGATTAATAAATTCATTGACGGTTATTTTTTTTTCTCTTTTTGTTTAATACTATATTTTAAGTGAGCAAAACTGATTTATTGGTTTTACTTTTGATTTATGTATCCTGACGTCATGTATAGAAATAATATGGAGAACAACAATGTAAATATATTTCCGAGGAAGGATCGAAACTTTTTTTAAAGGACTAAAAATTCTAATTATTTTGATAGTCGAAAACAAAATTACACAAACAATTTTGTCTAATAGAAGGCCTAATAATTTACCGCTAGATTATTTTACGCGATTATATTTGTTTATGCGACTGTATATGTATGTGTTATCGTTTCAGGAGAACTATGGTCCATTTTTGGGCATGAAATGTCGCCACGATAAGTACTTGGAAGACGCAAGTACAGCAATAGAAGGCGATGAGATTTCCAGGTCGCTGAAGATGTTTGCCATGCTAACTGCCTATAAAGCAGGTAAGAGTTGAATTCTTGTCGGAGTTTACAAAATTAACATGATACATATACAAATGCGTTCTACGGTAGCCAATTCTTTCTGAGTACTGCATTAAGGCCCTCTGCACCGTGTGCCTCTTTTTAGATACGTACAAGATTCGTCCTTCTACGCCTAAAAGTGCGCAAATGAGTCTACTTCTAAACGAATTAAATTTAGTTGTAAAACTATAAAATTATGTTCGTCACCGCAAGAAAAAAAAGCAAAAAGAAAAGGTAGGAAAGCGTAGTGCAAGCGACTGACACTAATTATTTGGAAAATTAGCGAAAAGAGTTGATGCTTTTGCAGGAGCACAATATAAAATTGGGAGTATATTTGGCAGACAACTAAGGGACTATGTACAATGTTCTTAAAAGACATCTAGAAGGGCCGATTCCATGGAAGACTTGCAGATGAACCTTAAAAAATGGCCCCGTAGAGTTTTATCTGCCAAGAAAGAGACCAAAATTTTACATTTACATAACCTTGAACATACATATGTATTAGAAGATTTACTAAAGGTAATTAATATTCTGAGTGAAGATCCAAAAAAGTATTTTTAAAAATGGAAAGATTAGGAAATTATTTATTATAGCTTCTTAAAGCGTTAGAAACTGGTAACGTCTAGTCAACTCAAAACAAGCAGGTAATCTCTGACTCACGCTCTTGCGGAAATGTCACTCTGCAGTCTGTTGTCTATGATACACTGCATTAATCAGTTTAGAGCCATATTCGAACGGCAAATTGAAGAGCTTTCACATGACTGTTATTACTATCGGTCGTTTGTCAGATATTCGCGAGAGGTGGGACCGTGAAAAAACTTTTTTGTTGTTCTCTGGGATTCGAACGTCGAACCTCTCACTCAGCGATCCAACGCACTAACCACTTGAGCCACGGCGCCCACCAAAAAGCAATATATGTATAAACAATAAAATAAGCCAAGCGGTTGGTCAGAAACAAATGTGGAAAGAATTTAAAAATTTAGTCCTCAGAAAGCACAAAAACAGTATTATATTGTCTTCAACGGGAAAGGGTACCAGGATGAGTTAACAATTGCAAAGAAATTTTACGAATAACTCCGCAGCTGCTGTATAAACGTTAGACTACTTTTTATTTTTCATCATGACTACATGACTTTTTTATGTTTTCTGGAATTAAAGCCTAAAACCTTCCGCTCAGCAGACCAAAGCATTAATCCCTGAGCTACAGCATGAAATTGTTTTTTTTTTTTTAAATTAATTTTTTTCTGTCCGTACGTCTGTTTGCATATATGTAATTGCAACTTGAGCGGATGAGAACATTTTCTTCAAGTTTAATATCTGGCTTCGAAACAAAATCGGAATTTGCTTCTTAACGCCAAAATTAACGGTACATTATTTTGGTCAAATGTAAGACTGCAAGCATTCATCCATGTACCACGTATCAACACAACGCTTTCAACCAACGACTACTGGAAAGATACATAGATGGTTAGGTTAGGTTGAAGTGGCTGCCAGCTAGGAGTCGCCAGCACACTTAGACAAATGATAGGTCCGTTGTGATACCACGTGGATCATGGGAGAAAGTTTCTCTCTACCTACTCGTTTTGAAACCAATTAGAGCTTCTTATGAAGCGTAGGAGGCTTTTGATGTCAATATTCATCAGGCCGCCTATATCGTTATAATAGGGAGCTCCTAAGTGGAGTTTCCTTCTACGGGAGAGAGCTGGGCAGAAACAAAGAAGGTGAGGAATAGTTTCCTCCTCTCCTTCATCCATGCAGCTTCTACAAAAATCGTTCGCGAAGAGGCCTAGCCTTGTAGCGTGCTTGCCTATTAGACAGTGTCCAGTGATGTCACCTATTGTGGTGCCGATATGCAATCTATTGAGGGAAATCAAATTCTTAGAGCGTTTTAGATCCAGCTTTGGCCAAATCTGTTTTGTCGCTAGACATGTTGATCCACTTGTCCACCTAAGATTTGCACTCTCGACAGCATCCAGCTTAAGTTTAAATTTGCGAGTAGCGATTGGAATACCTAAGGTGCTATTGTCCGGCAAGATGGGTAAAGTTGTTCCTTCTTTGGCGAGTTCATCAGCCTTACAATTCCCTGTAATGTCTCTATGCCCCGGCACCCAACACAGGTGAATGTTGAACTGCTCAGCCATCTCCACAAGAGACGAACGGCAGTCTAGAGCTACTAAAGAGTTTATAGAGGTCGATTCCAGGGATTTGATTGCTGCCTGGCTGTCTGAAAAGATGCGGATATCTCTAGCAAATATCACGTTTTTCTTAAGCCAAGATAGAGTTCTTTGATCGCCATTATTTCCGCCTGCAACACGCTACAATGATTTCGAAGACGAAAGGAGAGCCTAAGGTTAAGCTTATCAGAGAAAACACCTGCACCAACTCCGTCTTTGGTTTTTGACCCGTCAGTGTAGAAGTGAATTGATTCATCTTCTAAAAATGCATCGTCCAAGAAACATAGATAAACCAGACAAAAATTGTGCCGCACTAGAAGAAGTGTTGCCACATCACAACAACAAGAGGCGGATGGTTATCAATCACCTTCCATGACACAGAAACCAAATGACGCTTCATATCGGTGATGACCAGACCAGACCATGGCCAATTGGAAGTTCGCGAGCTACTCAGAGAAATGTGACTCCCAAGTTCTTAACCAACGTTACTTTGGAACACGAAGGTAGCAACACTACTAGTGTTGTATTGGTAGTTCAGATCACAATGCATAATATTTACACGTGTCAATTGAATAGCTTTAAAGCCCAAAAGCTTGCAAGTTTTGTTTCATTTCATTATTTTCCTTGCTGATGATGAAAATGCCTTGCCAACTTTGCCACTGCTGCTTTGCAACCCCTCAACATCTTCCGCTGATGGTCTCCCAAACAGATTGTAACTAGATAGCTAATGAGACAAGGAGCAAAGGCTATGTAAAACTTGCTAGTCTTCATGTCTTCCGCTTCCCTCCTTTTCAAAAGCCCCTTTTACAAATTCATTTATCAGTCTTTTGGATTTTTGTCCATAGAACCATCGCAATCGCACAATCAAGTCGACATTATGCAGGAGTTTGCTTGCAATGGCTACAGTTGTGACGAGCTTAAATATCAAAATCGTAATAACGAATTGTCGGGTTTCTCGGACATGAATGTCCGAGGAAGCCTTTGCAAGGTGTTACCTTCCCATTCCGCAGAATACAATAGGAAGCCACCATCATCAAAGAGATACAATACTGGCATCAAGACTGAAAAACACGTAAGTACATAACAATAACAAAATATTTTCAAAATACTTACCATCTTTCACACCCAGTCTCCAGTGAAACATTGTGTTTTCTGTGGAAACAATAATGAAGCGGAAGCCGTCGTTAAGAGTCATGCTGTACGCGATGCATTCGGCAGAGTTTTGTGTCCAAAACTACGTACGTACGTTTGTCCGATTTGTAAGGCGTCCGGTGATATAGCACATACTGTCAAGTATTGCCCACAAAAGCCAATTATCACAATGGAGGATGCTATTAAAGCGGAATCGCTCCGTTTGGCTAAAAATACATATTTCAAGCAACAAATGAAAATCTAAACAAATGAAAAAGATGGCGCTAGAAGCGCATTCGTATTGATAACATTCTATTGAATTTCATTTAACTTTTATTTTTGTTTCGTTAACTTTTATTTTGTTATTCTCAAGAATATTTCGAGTCGATCGCGTTGAACGCATCGTTTCGTTATCAGTTTTTGTGTTTATTATTCTTTTTTTTTTTAAATTAATTTCGTTGAATTATTATTTTATTTCTTATATAAAGCATTTATTTTAATATTATGTTCAAAAACTATGGTTACACACAAAGAGAATTATTTTTTTATGCTCTAAAACTTTCTATTTTAATAATTATGACGAATTCAAATATATAAATCTACAAAGATATTCGATATAAGTAAACATTTTTATGCAAAGCAAACGATCATGTATGTACCAAAGTTATTCCGTTCGGAGTATAAATCCATCACAACATATTTTAATCTTAACAAATCTGCATATTTACGAAAATGTTTTATCGTTGAAATATCTTCAATTAGCATATAAAATCCATTTTATTGAAAGAACAAATTATCAACAAGAACCAAGAAATCATGTGTATTATTGAATCAAATAAAATATTTTTTTTTATATGTACATAGGTATATATGTACATTACACTATGCTACCTAAATGATGTTCTTTTGTTTTTCTTTTACTGTTGGTCCTCAAGGAAAAAGGTGCACCTTCAAACATCAGTTGGTTAGGTCCACATTATTTCTGAGAAAATAATAAACTAATGGAAAGTGGACATGAGATAACATCTAAATCGGGCATTAAATACCTGGGAATTATGATTGACTCAAGATTCTTTTAAGGTACACATGGAGTACGCAATAAAAAGGCCTCATTGGTAAATAATGCGCTTACACGAAATATGCCAAATATCTGAGGGCCAAAGCAAAATCAAAGACTACTGCTAGCTAGAGTTATTACGTCTATAATACTGTATGGCTCAGCAGTATGGGCGGGTATCATGAACGCAATGTCAAACGGACACTAAATTGAAGCGATAAATTGGCTATGTGCACTGAGAGTGAGCAGCGCTTTTCACACAACTTCGGGTGATGCAGCCTGTGTCATTGCGGGAATATCACCAATAGACACATTGGCCAGGGAATCTCAAAGTCTCAAAGAAAGTATGAGAGGAGTTGCCGGGAAAGTGAAGTGGTGGACGACGAGCAGGCAGCGAGGAGCTTGAGGGAATGGCATCAGCGTTGGAACCTGTCAAATAAGGGCCGATGGACCTATCGTTTTATCCCTATCATCAAAACTAGAATAAGACGCAAGCATGGAAAAGTAGACTTCTACGTAACCCAGGTTTTAACAGGACATGTTTTCGATCATATCCTCCATCGGTCCAAACACGACGACTCCCCCACTATGTCAATACTGCGCAGAAACAGTGGAAGATGTTAAGCATGCGTTCTTCCAGTGTCCACTGTTTCACACTCAACGGCAGATACTGATAGGACAGCTGAGAGGAACTCCGACACGAGAAAACCTAGTGGCGTACATGCTAGAATCTGAGACAAAATAAAATGCAGTGTACAGATTCCCTAAAAACATTTGCATAGGACTGAGACGCCTGGAACGAAAAAGAAGGCAAAGTCTTGAAAGCCAACAAAACGACATGGTGAGCGTGTAATGTAAACCCAATCCATCAATAATGTATCAATGAAGCACACCCATGCGTATAGATGCACCTACAGAACTACAGTGACAAAGGACTACCGCAGATTTGTGCCCCCTGTGAAGAAATGCTTAATGGCGGGAACAGGGGAATGGTTTTAGCCGGTAGAAATCCGCCTGCTGTCGAATCGATTACTTCTACAGTATCTTCCGAAGATTCCCACCTTCTATAAAAAAAAAAACATCATTTCTGGTACATATTAATTTTGTCGGTTTGGCTGTGCAGTTGAAGAGATGTTAAACATCGTGTGGGCTATTGTTGCAGTCTGGACATCTGTTGCATGTATAGTATAAGTAGCTGTTTAGTAGGTAGCATCAGCCAGAGCGGAGTTGCGCTAGAGTTGTGCTGGTTTGGAGTGAAAATTATTTTTCTTCACTGGCAATTGGTCGAGAATTTCCGACGAGCAATATGTTTAAAAGCCTCAGAAGAACCACTAGTTCGGAACGGTTCTGCGGGCTGGGGCCGCTAGGGTACAGGAAGCTAGAAAAGAGGGAAGATTGCAAAAGAGCGAAAGCTAAGACAGGCCAAAGAATTTCTCGGGATTTATAACCATCAAAAGATCTGAATAAACATTGACAAAAACAGGCTAACGGGTCACTAGACTTAAGGAACACATCAGGAAACTGGGAGACTACAGATTTTGCGGACATGTTGTTACTATTTGTATTTGGAGTAACGGCAAGCTCATCTAAATGATGATCAAGTTCTAGGTTGAACATCGTTAGAGATCAGCATAGAACAGTACAGACTTTTATTAGAGTGAGTTTTGAAACTCTGATATTATACCAGTTTCTATGTAATTTTGTAAACGATCCCATTATTTCATCTATTCGGTGCTTCCCTACTTTCGAAGCGACGGCGTTGATACGGTTGCGTTTCTGTCGCCGGACTCTAGCTGAATTTTTTTCTATTGCCGAGACGTCTGTTTTAAGAGCTTTTTCGGAAGACCTACAGTTTAAAGCCAAATCCGAAAGGCAAGCAAGTCGTTTATATTCGTTAAGAACGCGCTTAGATGGCTGTAAAATCTGTTTCCATCTTCGGTGATTGCTTTTGTCGAAGGGTAGCACCGTACGATGCTTATTTGTCATAATCTACTTTGAAGTCTGGCCGTTAATATCCGATCGCTAGAAGTTTTCCACGATAAGGCTTTTGAGTGCTCTTATACTCAACAACAGTCCTATGTCAGATTCGAGAACATAATTTATGCAAGTTATGACTTACAAGTTATTTTTCCCGCCCTAAAAAACGGGTCACTCAGACTCTCTTCGATCCATTGTACTACTATGTTGGTGCAGTTGTTGAAGAAACTATGATCTCACTTGTTTCTCTTCAATAACGTGTCGAGGTCATAAGCAAACACACTACCTATTACTCCTCTTTTACTGATCATGGGGTTGTTGTGCTTTTAAGAAAAATGAAACTACTAAAGTGACGCAGTGGATGGTTAAATTTATTTTGAGGTTGGGTTATTCTTACGAGTCACCTAGTACATATTAACTGAATGAAAAGTAATAAAACGAAAATGTATAGTTAAACCGTGATAAATGGCAGTACATTGCGGGTTTATTTTTTTAAAGTCACGGCACACTCAGTAAATGCATAACTCTGGGATCTAAACTATTAATATTATAACAACGGACATTAACAATATGTTTCCAGCATATATTTTGTTGTTTCTCTAAAAAATACAGTTTTTATGTACACAAGCAAAAGTTACAATATTTGTAATTTTAATAACGTCAGTCGGGTTTTGAATACGCCCTATCGCACAATTAGCTTTTTCATTTCAAGTGCCGAGATAAGCGCCCCTGTGCAAGTGCATAACTCGTTTTGAAAACATTTCTGCCGAAAAACATTTAACTTAAATAAAAATAAGCAACAAATTGTATTTACTTGAAAAAATTATGCAAATTGTGGGATAGGGCGTATTCAAATTGAGCCAGACGATGATTAGAATCGACCAAAATAAAAACTAGACAAATTGCTCTTGACTATTTGCCGATAGCTCTAACAGTCGCCAAGCTGCCTTCGGATTCATTTCATTGGGATCTCGACACAGCACCCAGACGTAATTCACTCGCATCACCTTCTCTGGATCGCCTTCGACAACTTTTTTGAGTAGCCGATCCCGCACACACATAATTTGTTGTGACTGGAAGGTGACAATTAGGACGGGTCCTTGTTCCATGACTTTACCCATAACCAAGTCAATATTTTCGATGTCGAGTATCTTGGAATCCAAGTAAAGACCGGCTTTCATCGCTTGGTTTATAGGCGTCGCAATAATGTTGTACGTGCTCTCGAAACACCAGTCCTTGAGAATTTCTAAATTACCATGCACCATAGCCTCTAGGATGTTGGGTATGATGTCGGTCTCACAATCGCGCAGAAATTGCTTCTGATCGAAGTTTGGGTCAATTTTACATAATTCAGTTAACGTTTCGGAGAGTTCTGTTTTGGAGAAGAGATTCCCCATTACGTCTGACACTTTGTCTGTTAAAAGGCGGGACGCACGAATCACAGGATTTTCTGATTCCTCGTACTTCATCTTCCAGTCGAGAACTTTATTCACGTATTGGTTATTGTTTTTGAAATTCTCCCACGATTGGTAGAACTTAGAGTCTTTGTGTAGTTCAACGCCAGTAGCGTCTACATTTGCTTCGAAAATTCGGTCATCAGCAGCGGCTACCACTTCAATTCGTTTACGCAGCTTTTCCGGACTTCGGTAGACGCGTCCCTGTATGCTTTGCGTTTCCATTTCCTGTTTAATCATTTTCGTTGTATCGGAAATCGTTTGGAATGCACCTGACTTGCCCAGCTTCCCACCTTGCTCCGATATCGAGTCAGTGACACCCTTGGCGGATTTTGATAGTTCCTCTCCCAATTGGCTGGCTTTCTTGGCGATATCGCTTTTACCCGCCTCTTCGATGACATCGCTGACTTTTTCCTTGATGGTACCAAGGTGTTCCTTCAATATGTTGGAACTTTTTTGTGCCTCCGATTCAACAGCATTGAATTTCTGTCGCGCCGACTGCAGTGCTTCGGATTGTTCTAGTTTCTGTGCTTCTTCTCGGAACTTCTTGATGTTCTCCTTCATTTCTTTATTTTTGTCCATTTCATTTTTTATGTTATCAATGAACTGCGAAAAGAAACCGGGTCTTCGAGAGGAATACCAGTTCTGAAATAAAATCTCATGTATATTGGAATAGCGGGATAGAGGTATTTAATGCGGACAAACCTGATGTTGCAGCCCTTGGAGATAACATCGGGAAGATAAAAGGCTGTATGTTCCTCGGGAAAGTGCAAACACTTTATACTGCAAATGGAATGGCAAAAAGAAAAATTAAATTAATTAAATCTGACCCCCCATTAACCTCGAAATTTTACACATTGATCGATGTTTATTTATGAAAATGATGGTGTCTTATAGATTTGCAAGGAAAGAAGTTTACCATTTCGTTTGTTATTATTTCTTTATCGCGGGACACTGAAATTAGCCGAGGAAATTGTGAAGCAAGTCCAGATGAATTTATGTAATTTCAACTTGGGAGAGGAAAGAGCTATCGCACTACTATCATGCTGTTGAAATGTCAAGTTCGAGTGACAGCTGCTCTTGTCAAAAATCCCATTTCAGATAGTTTCCTTATTGGAAAAATTGGGAAGATGTAATTCACAGTAGGGGATCATAAATGGACTGAGTAGGTGAAATTTCCAAAATTAAGTTTCTGTTTGTACTGACAAATATACATTTTGGAAGAACTTTCGAAAATCATTTGTGTAATGGCAACTCTCTACCTTTTCAAGAGAGCGCTTCCTACGTTTTTTTTTCTTCCTTTTGAGAACCCGATGTTTCTCTGCTCCTCTGCTCGTAGAGCTCTCGTGCTTTTTTTCACCTCCTTCTGCTTTTTTGCATACGCCTGGCGGCATCTCTGAAGGCGGTATAAGACTGCATGTTAAATAATATTCGGGTGACTGTAGCTGAGTCGAGTCACACATTCGAGTCCTCCTCGAACCGTCTGGACATCCAATATACTGTAAGATTGCTTTGGGTCGATCTTAGCATGAACGATTTGGGTGCCCTTTTTTCGTTTAAAAAGAGGCATTTCTCGCTTGTTAGCATCGACGCCAGTGCCTCTTTCGTGACAATATTTAATTTAAGTGGTAAAATATCACTTCGAAGACACAACCCCAAGTAAATCAAATTATCTTCTTCTTCTTTCTTCTATATATATATACATATATATATTTATAAAAATCAATAACCGTGCGTTAGTCTCGCAAAAACTCGAGAACAGCTCTACCGATTTGGGTGATTCTTTTTTGGTTTTATTCGCCTTAATGCTGCGGTGGTCTAAAGAAAAAGAAAATTCGGAAAAACCGAAAGGAACAGCTGTCAAACCTACCGTTGATTTGATGGTATTTCTTCATTATAAAGAGTTACAATCAAATGAATTTTAGGTGGTACGAAGTTCACCGGGTCATCCACTTTTCAAATATTTATCAAAGTAACTGCCAACAAATTCACGAAAAAGTCCAACAATTCGTATACAACCACAATAAGAAAACCCAACCAAAGGAGAACAAGTTTTTATTTACCTTCTGTGACAGTAAAAGTTTTCGTCGCAGATTTTCAATTAAAATTTTGCCAGAATAGCTTTAATTTAAAATGTGCAGTTGGTGAATTTGTGGAAAACTTACTGTGGTGCATATTTTTGATGAATTTTTAAAATGAGTGATTCTGACGAAGGTGGGTTAAAATTGAATTGCAAAATCTTTGCTAAACAAAACCATTTGTCAAAATTGATTGCAATTAGTTGATTGTTTTGGCTAACACAAAGTAAAGTGCATGCGTATATGTCTATCCTGTTCTACGATTGTGCATAAATTTCTTGATCGCTGACCTATATGTTGTGTTGTGATTTATTTCGTTGTGACTTGGGGTGGCACTTAATTGCCTTTCACATAAATTTGAATTCAAATTCGAATGCGATTGGAAAACTGGATCATTAGAGAAATTTAATTTATTTTGTTATGCGTGTTTGGCTTGTAAATGATTTGTTCTATTGTATTGATAAATAAATAGTTTTACTTTTTAAGTCGTGTGTAGCGTGTTCCCATTGAAATTCAAATGATACAGTGACCGTTGCTGTTAAATCGTATTTCGAATAATTTATATGCCGGGTTTAGTTTTCATCGACTCTTCGTGTTGTTTTGATGGTAGGTAAGGTTAGGTTAGGTTGAATTAGCTGCCACCTAGGAGTCGCCAGCACACTTAGACCAATGAGGTCCGTTGTGATACCATGTGGATCATGAGAGAAGCCTCCCTCCACCCTCTCGTTTTAAAACCAATTAGAGCTTCTTATGAAGCGTAGGAGGCTCTTGATGTCAATATTCATCAGGTCGCCTATATCATTATAATAGGGAGCTCCTAAGTGGAGTTTCATTCTACGGGAGAGAGCTGGGCAGAAACAAAGAAGGTGAGAAATAGTTTCCTCTTCTTCTTCATCCATGCAGCTTCTACAGAAATCGTTCGCGAAGGTCCAGCCTTGTAGAGTGCTTGCCTATTAGACAGTGTCCAGTGATGTCACCTATTGTGGTGCCGATATGCAATCTATTGAGAGAAATCAAATTCTTAGAGCGTTTTAGATCCAGATTTGGCCAAATCTGTTTTGTCGCTAGACATGTTGATCCACTTGTCCACCTAAGATTTGCACTCTCGATAACATCCAGCTTAAGTTTAAGTTTGCGAGTAGCGATTGGAATACCTAAGGTGCCATTGTCCGGCAAGATGGGTAAAGTTGTTCCTTCTTTTGCGAGTTCATCGGCCTTACAATTCCCTGGAATGTCCCTACGCCCCGGCACCCAACACAGGTGAATATTGAACTGCTCAGCCATCTCCACAAGAGACGAACGGCAGTCTAGAGCTACTAAAGAGTTTATAGAGGTCGATTCCAGGGATTTGATTGCTGCCTGGCTATCAGAAAAGATGCGGATATCTCTAGCAGATATCAGGTTTTTCTTAAGCCAAGATAGGGCTTCTTTGATCGCCATTATTTCCGCCTGGAACACGCTACAATGATTTGGAAGACGGAAGGAGAGCTTAAGGCTTAGCTTATCAGAGAAAACACCTGCAGCGACTCCGTCCTTGGTTCTTGACCAGTGGTAGTTGATGGTAGCTTATGAATTAAATGGAAATGTTCATTCATTCATTTATCGATATAGCCTGTCCCATTCAACTTACGGATGGCAAGGTTGGCACACCGAGTATAATTTTGAATAGTTGAAGCTTGGAAAAACCGTTTTGAAGTAGGAGAAATATGATTTCCAATTGTTTTGTAACTTTGAATCACGATTAATGTGTTTTTAGGGAATATTTATGAATTTATTAATTTATTCTTTATGAAGAACAATATAAGTTAGAACAAGCTCCCTTGTGTAAGCAGTTTCTGGTTCTAAATCACACATTATTCGCATCATTGAAAAGTAAGAGCGCACACGTTTTTTTAGCATTCATGCATAAACAAATACACCCAAAGACCTGCATCCAAAAAAAAAAAAAAAAACTGGAGACTTTTCCCGCCAAATGTTACATTAGATGTGTTTCCTTACTTTTTCGTACATGTTGTTTGGAAAAATTTAAGAAACGGTTTTGGGATACTTGTGAGAAAAACATGTAAATGACATTTGGTTGGGTTAATGAACATATTCGCAGTAGATAATTTATTGGATATATTATTACAAGCCTTGAGAGTCTACACGCACAGTGATGCGAGAAAGCGATGCGATGGGAGAAGCGTTTGGTTGCGATAAGACCGTTCACATGTATTCTTATGTACTTACGCACAGTGAAGCGATATTCGATGCTTTGCCCAGGTCCATAAGACTACATGTAGAGAGTTTTATTGCAATCAAACGTTTCTTGCATCGCATTGCTTTGTCGCGTCACTCCGCGTATCCTTAAGAGTTTCATTGTAATTAACCCCGAATGCAGAACTTCATTGTATTAAAAAAAAAACCTAGAATCTCGACCAGGGAGGCAGATTGGATTGAGTCCATTAGCAAGATATCGAAGCAAGAGGCAAACTATAGAAAAATAGTCGACTTACAATATATTAATCACGTGTATTGGCCCAATCATTGTTTTGCTACCCAGATTGAGAATAAATTCCACAGTGCTATTGTAAGGTCATCTCACAAAACACTTAATTGGTCCGCAGGTACATGATAAGCATAAGCATGATAACATGATACATATTCATACAAACGTCTGTCGTCGATATTTATTTAACAAAACAACCATAAATCAAATTGTTTTTGTTGATGTTGGCCTTCACTTTGGAAATGGCTGCAATAGCATTCTTAGAGCTTACGAGTAGATACTATTTTGGAGATATTTGTTGGTTTTATGTTCAAGCAGCTCCACATAAAGTAATCTAATTGATTAAGGTCTGGTGAGTTAAGTAGTTAAGTAATCATGGAAATGTATCGCCCTTCATTTCGTGTCATCACAGCTTTGTGTGCCAGCGAATACTACTAGAATACTGTCCAAGACTGGGCTCGGTTGGTTTGAGTGGTTGTCCCCGTTAAGGCAGACACGCACTTAGACCAAAAAAAGGTCCATTGTAATATGTACCACAAAAAGCGAACTGGATTACCAGCACCGGTAATCAAATTTCCATTCGAAAAAAAAGTTCAGGGTAGTCAGTTTCGGTATGAATTCATGCCATACGGTGATTCGCGTTGAGGCGTTAAACCAATTTGAATCCTGAGACAAAAATTTTGATTTTATTTAATCGTATCTGGCTAGATTACTAAGATCTTCGAAGAACTATGCACCAACGGTTTTTTTCTCAAATTTGATAGGATAGGACAAGTGCGCAGGAAGTAATTCATGGTGTCTTTCTCTTCTTCTTCTCTACCTATAAGACAATGTCCCGTGAGGGCCCCTATTGTATTTTTTAAATTTTTCCTACTAACAGAGATACGTCTCCTAGTTTCCCTACTGATTTTAGTCCACCTTATGTTCGCAATAGTGATGACTGCAGTATTTAAGTGGAAATTTATCGATTTGATAGTGGCTAACGGTCCCTCCCTATTATTAGGTAGGTAACGCGCTACATCCCTCTTAGCTTGGTTGTCCGCTTTGCAACTGCCCGGAACGTCCCTGTGGCCTGAAACCCAGCACAGGGATACGCCGGATCTGACATGCCAGCAATCTCGTTGATAGATCTGCAGCGATCGATCGAATTACTGGCGTTTCCAATGCTTTTATCGCTGCTTGGCTTTCTATATACATAAAGAACAATAGGTCTACAATCTATAGTGTTAATTGAAAGCTAGGCCGTGGCTTCTTGGACTGCTGAAATACATTACAGATGTCCGCCAATTGTTTGGTGATACAAATGTCCGGCCTGCTGGAAAAGACTCCCCACACGGTGTTTTGGATCCATCTGTGTACACCTGTATCGGAGACTAATTTAAAATTCCTCAAGATTCTCAGGCACTTCTACTAGGAATCCTGGTTTTAAACTTCGCGTCAAAGTTCAAATAAGGGACAAACTAGTCTAGGAATAGTGTTTTGGCTGCTTAGGATACTTGCGTGGGCCATATTTGCACAAGGCGGTTGCAAGAGTTCTCTAAGCCGTAATGCCGTCATCAACTTTCCAAACATGTCAACGGTAAGAAGGTGGAGCATAGGTTCCAGTACATCTGTAGGAGCGGTTCTAGGGGCGTTCGTTATGCAGACGCAGGATAATCTTTGAACCTTCCCGAGTATCGCAATGTTACTTTTTTATTCAGTGCCGTCCACAAGACTAGTACACCGTAGATGAGAATTGGTATAACTGTCGTGTATATATCTAATGGACGATATGGGGTTAAAGGTCCCCAATTGGTCCAAGTTCTTTCCTATATGAATACAGAGCAATCGAGGCCTTTCTGGCACGATCTTGAATATTCAGTTCTAGCTTTTTTTTTTTTTTGAGAATAACTCCCAAGTATTTGATATGCCATACCCCTTAACACCTACCTTTTTTGTTAGAAAGCACCCCAGATCAGCATGCATGAGTTTGGTTTTATCATTTGCTCAATCCAACAGCAAAGACTGTTAACCTTCAGGGCGCAGATACTGCCTCTGTTTTGAGATTGTTGAAATTTGCTCCAATACCAAGGAACGCCACCATAGCGATATAGGAAAAATAAAAAGGCATAGATCTTCCGAGTGCTTTAACTTGTTGAGGAGTCGCTTTCCTCGGAACATGCTTTTTCATTTCCTTCGATTTAAACTGGCAACTTTTCATAGCAAAGGTCTTATATCGGAGGTTTTCATAAATTAAACGCGAATAAGTCACTCAGACACTTTAAGGCTCCTTGTAATTAACTTCATAGACGTTTCAATATCATAAGGTGAACATAATGTTACACTTGTTGAACAAGTACCGAGGTTTTTTTTTTCTGCCCGAATGTGTTCAGTGCGTTTTACGGCGAAAATTCGTCACCAGAAGTCCCAAACTCGACGCGAAGCTTCGAGAGCCCTTCAAACAACGCGATATTTTAAGGTTTCTGTGCTCTGCACCTATGGCAACAATCATGGCGTGACTTTTTATTCCTTGTGTTAGGTATTTATCTGATATTGTACCCAGGGGAAAAACCTAAACGTGAGCTTTCAACGCGATTAACACTACGACTAAATGAAGACTCCGCACCCTGTATTATCGATCGGCTAGACCGGAAGCTGCATTGATATGAACCTATAAGTGTCGCATAAAGTGTTTGAATGTAGAATGGAAATTTACATTTTACACGGGGATTTCAATTGGTATCTCAATCAGTCCGGTTGCTGGTGTCATATTCGTAACCCACTCTACGCCTTATCAACAACAGGATAGTGATTGAATTTTAACAATTCGAATCGAAAGATTTTTATTATTTTTTGCAGGCTTTAGTCATGTTTACTGCTGTGACGAAGAGAGTAAATATTTTGCCTGTTGAACATTCTCCTATAGATTAAACTTCGATAAGCTGAGACACTTTTATCTTCACAAAAAAATTGTCAACAAAATAATTTAATTAACAAAGTCTCCCATCACTTTCGTATCTCGATAAAGTGGTAGTGTATCACCAATTGCGTCTAACGAAACAAAAACACCTCTCAGTAGCTATTAGTTTTTCTGCTGCTCCCAAGAGTTTTTCTCCTTTAACTTTATAGAAAACCACCTGTTACCACATCGGCTACCGTAACGTTACCTACCTCAATTCTAATGATTCCAATGGCTCCTCTTTCCTCCATTACCAATATAACCCTTAATTAATACAAAAAAAGTCTCTTGCCAGTACATAAGATATCAATTTACTCCGTGCTAACTGTATCATGGAGACCGCAAAGATGCTAAACTAATACAGTAAGCTGCTTGATATACTCGTAACATCACACCCAAGATAAATCGCTCCCCATCCGCACACAGCCACTTGGATTAATCCAAAGTTGATACTTCATTTAATATTGGCGCCAACCGCAAATAACTTTATTGCATACCCTCCGCAACCAATTGCCTCACACTCAGGCCACCCACCCACCCACCATTGCTGAAATTGGGATTCTCATTTACCACGTGGGTTTTTTTCTTCTTTTTTTACAACCCTTACACGTCTGGCATTGCCTCTGCGCAATGGTAGATTTGCGTCTACAAATCCAATGAATGAATGGAATTGTTTCGCGTCCTGTATGCGGCGGGCCAGAGCCAGACTATCGATTTTTACATTTTTACCACCACCGGCAGTCTGAAACTGCCAGCGAGTTGGAAAAGACCGAAGAAAGGAAGACGCGTACATAGTTGTGTTGAATAGGGACGGTTTTTATTTTTATTTTTTTGTTTTAATAAAAACCTCTTGAGTTCCTTCATCCGCAATGAATGGTTTCTGCGATATCATATTGCTTTCAGTGCATTTAACAATCCAATCACTAGTAGATAGGAGTTAAAATTATCAAATTTTCCACCGATATACCACCAGCGAATTTGTGTTGACTACTAGGACAAGTTCAGTTATGGATTGGAATTTTGGTGACAGACCAAAAGCGGGCACTGAGACTGCATTGGATGCCTGTGATTATTTCGTGGATGAGGTCATTGAAATTTCGAGTTGCTTGGGTACTGTTCCAAAGAAATTCTCTGGGGAATCACTGATGAGCTCGCTGTGACTAATGGTTTGGATAATTTTTTTGTCGTTTTTTCTTTTTTTTGTTCTCTGACAGATGCTCGCGAACAAGTGCGCTTGATTAAACATAAGGAATTGCGACAGGCAGTGGTAGCCGGAGACGAGAGGACCGTACGGGTATTGCTTGAAGCCCTAGGAAATGAACGGGAGATAATCGTGAACATGGCCCCGGCTGGAGCGAACACATTATTATTTCTGTAAGTAGACAGTATACTCGTATAATCATGAGAGAATGCATACAATTACGAATGTAAAATATGTGTTTTTTAGTAAGGGTGACGTAAGAATTGTACCGTAGGGGGGTGTGGGATAGTATGACAGGCTTTTGAACTTTAGCAATCCCACTACACACTAAGAGGATAAATGTGCATAAATGTGTTGCGTATTCTTACTCAAGCCTCATATGTGAGGGTCGTGTTTCAAAAAGTCGGCGAAGGTCTGTAGGTAGAGAGTGAAACATATCATTTGAAGTGATTGCCTGAGTCAAGTGTTATGAACCTCTAGGCTACTCAAAAAAAGGAAAACTGTTTAGTCTAAGTCTTAGTTTTTTTGATGTGTGCAATCCAATCGCTTACTAGAATCCCCTGTTTCTCTTCTAATATCCTGGCGCTTTTAGAGCTAATACCATGTCAACTACATACTTACACTGACCATTAACCTTTTAGGATCTGATTATTCTTTATTCAGATTAGATTACGGGCAGGTGGGATATGATCTCTTATGCGTCTCCTGGGGTTCTTCCATTAAACAAAAGTTCATTCAAGCCTAGGTTTGGCTATCTGGTTTCAGTTAGACAGTTATTCGGTTGATTAATAAAATATGGGACCGCGAAAGCATGCCAGACGACTAGAGTATCAGCTCTACATAAACATACATATGCCCCTGTGTGTACGTCTTAAGCACGGGCGCGGTAGATTAACTCCAGACTAAATCTTCACGTTAAGACAAATCCTGGAAAGGAAGGAAGCTCCACCTCGGAAGTTTTTCTGACTTGCACCACTTGCATCGAGTGGCTGGGTCATGCGATTTTTTCAATTAAGTGCTGGAAACTGTAGTACCGAGGGCTGATTTCAACACGCAAGTTACTATCTTTCATAAGTGAATTTAACTCTTAGGATGCAGATAATATCGAAATCATCGGGCGTTCTCATCGACCTGTTGTAGAGGCTTTCACTGCAATTGAAAGAAAGGCTAGAGAAGGTCCAAAGGTTATCGAGGGCAAAACCAAATATTTGCTGTCGACAAACAAATCAATATCTATCTATGGCTTAGGACAAAACACCACTATCGGCAGCTACAACCTTGGGGTAGTTGAGGAGTTCACCTACCTCAGAGTAAATGCTAACTCTACGAACGACTCCCAGTCCTACTAAATGGTTTCGAATGCTGGACGATAAGTCAAAAAAATGGAGCAGATCTTAGGCTCCTTCGAATGAAAAGTACTTCGTCGAACATACGGTACCATATACGTGAAGAACGAATGGAGGAGAAGATTTAACCGCGAACTCTATGAGCTGTACACATATGTGAATGTAGTCCGGAAGGCCAAACCACGCCGATAATATTGACAAGGGTTTCATCGAGTGGCTGGGATTTGAAGACTCTGCGGGCCAAAGCTTTCATGTCCATTCACTCTACATGTCCCAGCCAGCTTAAACATACAATGTGCAGTTTTTTTGGACTAGGTCGGTGTCGTTTGTACAGCTCGTAAAATTCGTCGGTGAATTTTTTTTCCAAAGCCAATTTAATCAAAAAGACTTTAGATTGTGGAAAATTTTTTTCAAGGATGATATTGAAGAAGTCAAGTGACTGTGCGCCTTCTGGTCTAAATCCTTTTTGACATCAAAGGTCTCGCTGAGGTCACTACCGAGTTTGATGCAGTAGCCAGCGTTCTGGATAAGTTTTGCAGGAACAATGCTTTTAGAGCAGCCTCTTTCATTCGTTGCGGGAAGTAGTCGAATTCAATTGACATATTTTTTTTACGATTTTAAGAGCTGCTCAGTCGGGGTTCGAAAACATCACAAAACGACTACTCGACGCTGGATCTGATGGTCGATCACATACGGTTACAAAATATTCTCCACTCTATGCAGCTGTCCACCATGGTCACTATAGTATTTCCAAGATGATGCTCGAAAAGTTTGCTGATTTAATTCAGGTAAGGGTTCAACGTAACGCAATCCACTTAAAGATTAATTGATTTCTTTTTTTTTATAGCAACCAACAGTGGAGAAATGGTTACCACTTCATGCAGCCTGTATTAATGGCCACATCAATCTTGTTGAACTTCTCATAAACTATCAATATCCAGAGTACTTGTACAGCACTTATAGAGATGAAGAAGGCATATGGGAATGGCGTTTGCCATTCGATCCAAATCAACAAGATGTTACAGGGCAGACAAGTCTTTACATTGCCAGTATCCTGGGGAATAAATCTCTTGTAAATATGATGCTCAATTGGAAGGTGAAATGTAGAAAGACACTGAATGATAGTCCTCAGAGCACTCCAATAACACCAACGCGAAAGAGAATTTCTTTCGGTATTCAGGCTATCATGTCGAAATTGAATATTTCCGCAGAAGGAGATAATCTCGTTAAGGTGGGTTGGATACGTTTGTGGCCATCAGGTGTTAATTATTTTCTCAGGAGGACGTTGAATGCGACAAGTGTCCGGTAAATCTAAACTTACTGTGTGGTGCTGCTCGAGAGACTGCCCTTTTGGCAGCTGTTCGTGGAGGATTCCTAGACGTGGTTACATCTCTTCTACAGCATGGTGCAAATCCAAACATCGTAGCTAAACCAGTGGAAGACCAAAATGATCCAAAGTTTGTCAGAGTATAACTCAGCATAGATAATTCGAGTCTAACGAGAATTATTTTCAGGTGCAGTGAAGAAATCTACGGCCTTAGCAATGTGCCTATTGCAGAAGCGTGCAAACAAAGATCACTTCCTATGGTGGAGCTGTTACTCAAGTGAGTTTGCAGAAGTATAGCCAAAGCTTAACTGTATTTAAACGATTTTCCAGATATGGCGCTCGAGATGAACTAGGTTCCGCCCTAAATGTTGCCGTTAGCAGTGGCGATGAAGCTATTTTAAATCGCTTACTAGCAAAACGTGTACATCCTGACTCAGACTATAAAATCAATAAAAAAGGGCTGCCTACACCGGTGGAGGTGAGCGTTTTTACACCATCAGCAACAAATATGACATACAGCACTATGTTTCCAAATGTACCGACCATTATCGATTGGCATAATAACAACAATGTGCAGCTGCCTTTGATAAGGTTGGAGTTTTAGCAATCTTTAGTGTGTTTGGTGCCAACGTTCTCATATTTTTCTATAGGATCAGCTGGATGGTAAATGGAGTATTGCAACTTAATCCCAAGTTACAGGGACATCCGAAAATTAATGAAGTTGCATTGACAGCTATCACAAGGATTGATTTCTCACATAATAACCTTACGAGCCTGCCCTTGGAGATATTTTCTTTGGTCAGTTTGAAGTAAGTAATTCTGCAGACGTTCCTTTATTTTGCTTTTATTTTATCGAATTTTATTGTTATCATTTCGTAAAGATACCTTAACGTAGCCCAAAACAAAATAACATCACTTCCTGAGCAGTCTGATGGAGGAAAAACGACATACTCGTGCCCAGTGCTTGATGAAATATTTCTGCAAGACAACCGCCTTGTTACCATTCCAGCGGAGATATTTCATTTGCCCTCACTGACGATTTTAGATATTTCAAATAACAAACTGCAGGAGCTTCCATTTGATATGTGGAAGGCACCTAAACTACGCGAGCTAAATATTGCATTTAATCTTCTCAAGGATCTGCCTATTCCTCCAATGCAGGTCGGTTTATATTTGCTCTTATATTAAACACACTTCACGTCTTTATTTTGTTTACAGCCATCAGCATCCCAACTAAGTCTGGATAAAATCGATTGTGAACCATTCTCCCATCTGGAATCATCAGATTTGCATAAAAACCATCCACGAACATTGACCTTTCATCAACTTATACACAGGAATGTATGGTCTGGTTCGCTGGAGATAACCGATAATGATCTCAAATGGAACGAAGCTAAGAAAGAGGAGGGAGTTTCTCAGCTGAATAGCCTTAATATTGCCAATAATCTGTTTACTAGCATACCAGCAGCTTTGCCATGTTTAGCAGTGAACCTGACGCGATTGAATATGTCATACAATAGCTTGAGGTGAGAATGTGAAACATTTTTTTTTTGTCAAATTCAATCCATTCTAAAAAAAAATATATATTTAAGATCAATGGGACATGTGACCAGCTACCCGTCTACTTTAAAACAATTAGATTTAAGCCACAATGAAATCTCTTGCTGGCCAAGTCTTCCACGGATAACAGACAGTGATCCACATTTGTTGTGTTATAGCTATGTCGAGAAATCTCAAAGTGAAAGTGGTTCTATTGACATGGAACAGGGACTATTTACAAAGCCAGGTGCCAGCACTAAGCCTTCATCGTTTCGCAGTACGGTGCTAAAGAGTGTGTGTCGTCATAGGAGGCATTTAAGGTAGGTTTGTAGAAAAGGGAGAGTTGAAGTTTATTATTTTGGTTTATTTTTAAGACTGGAATCACTACGGACTCTCATCCTTGCTGATAATCTTTTGACTCGAATTCAGCTGTCAACTGACGATGTGACTACTCTATTTAACGAATCTGATGACTCTGATTGGAGTGTGGTAGGAGTGACAAAATCAAAGCTAATATTTCCTAACCTCTCCATGTTGGATATAAGCAACAACTGTCTTAAGGTAAGAAAACAAGTTAAAAATACAAAGGAACCTAAAGATTTAGTTGTCAACACAGTCTATTGTTGCTGATTGTAGCGAGCTATTACGTGGATGGGGCTTTAACAGCACCAGTAGCTGTGCTTATTGTTGCATTAAACTGATGCTCGAACGTGGTCGTTTTTCAACACAGGGGTGGCATATTCAAGGCAGCAATTCGCAGGGCATCTGGGGATGCTTCTTATGATGTGTCACTTGTCTTGTTGATGACTTTGTTTCTGGTATGATTAAGTTTAACCCGAACGCACTTAGGATGGTAGCTATGCTTAAGCTCCACTCCGTTGAAATTCACCTTAAGACGGTTGTTGACCAAACCGCTGTTGACATAAAAACAAGTTGATTCTGCTTTGGTCTTTCTTGGCATAGTTTTCAAGCATTCTGTATAGATTGTTAAGTCGGCAGAATCCCTTCAATGAATTTCATATCTTTGAATATTTCATATCTGTGTGCACAGACATAAATCATTCGCATATCGAAATGTACAGATTGAACAATATGGAGCCAACACCTATAAATTTTGTAACCCTGTTCCATGCTGCATCGTATGCAGCTTTTAGATCCACAAATGCCGACGATATTTTTAACCCCTCTTTTGTATCCTTATTCGATGGAAGTAATTAGTCCATTCGTTCTGATTTAAATTCGGCGTACTCAACTGGAAAGCAAGTATTGATGATCGACTCGATATGCTTAGCAAAACTCGGTTTTCTAGGCTTCAGCAATGCTATCAATTTCTTGCGATTAACATAAGTTGTTAGATAACCAATATCTAGGACGTCGCTTGCTAAAAGGCCGAGCAAGCCATTACCTTATGTTCACGCCACAGGTCTTAAGAAACTGCTAAATTGCCGTTTTTCAAAAATTTTAAAGCTGCTCAAAGATGCGGCAAGCAAGAAGCACTCGCGCAGGTCTGCCCATAAAGTTAATGAGGTTTTAAGTTCATTTTTCTTTGATTTAAGTTTTGTCTGTTCTAAAATTTACAGAATCGAGAAACAAGCTAACGTGTGTTTATCTGACCTTTTCTCTACTTTTAAGGAAATCCCAACTTCCCTTCATGAGCTAAGCAGCTTAAGTGTACTCAATATTAGTGGCAATGTTGATATAACGGATCTGCCACCTCATCTTGGACTGCTGTCAAGACTTTGGAACCTGAATACTCGCGGTTGTCTTCTTCAGGATCCCTTAAAATCTATGATCGAAAGTAAAAAGTACAAAACGATGGATATCATTGGTTACCTGAAGTCAATCTACGAGGATGCACAACCGTATGCACGGATGAAACTTATGGTAGTCGGCGTCCAGGGTATTGGTAAAACCACACTACTTGATCTCTTGAGGCAAGGTGGCTCGCAAAAGGGTCGAGCTTCAGAGAATCATTGGGCCAAACGCATGGGTCATACCAAGAATCTCTCAAAGACCAATCGAGGAGTGAATATCTCCACTGTGGGAGTTGATATTGGCACATGGATCTGTGAAAAGCGAAAGAAAGGTCCTGGTTCACATGGGCCAGTCGTTTTCCGAACCTGGGATTTCGGTGGTCAGAAGGAGTAAGTGTTATATAAGATTTATAAGATTTGAGTTTTATTATCGATCGGCTCTAGATACTATGCAACACATCAGTACTTCTTGTCCAAGAGAAGTCTGTATTTGGTTCTGTGGAAAATAACCGATGGCCACAAGGGCTTGGGGGAGATTCTACAATGGCTTGGGAACATTCAAGTATGTGTACATTCACATAAAATATGTACACCACTAAGGAGTTTCTTTTTTAGGCAAGAGCTCCTAATTCTCCAGTGATTATTGTTGGAACTCATTTCGACGCAGTTGGCGAGAGCTTTTCAGCGCAAAAAGCCGAAGAATTGCAACAGATCATTCGCGAAAAGTTCATTGCTATACCGGATGCTGAAAAAATTGGCTTACCACGTGTCATTGATTCAATTGAAATCAGTTGCAGGACTCTTCACAATATTCGTTTGCTTTCGAATATTATCTACGATACAGCATTTATGTTGCGTTCGCCTGGCTCTAAAGAACCTCTGCTCTTGCAAAAAATCCCCGCTAGCTACATAGCTTTGGAGGATATAGTGAATTTGATATCATGTAACCTCAAAGCTATAGGAATGGATCCAGTGTTGGACGCAGAGCGTTATAGGAAAATTGTCACAGAAGAGATGAGGCTGCATAACTATAAGAGCTTTAGGTAAGGTTAATCTAGTACTTTTAACGGGTATAATGATTTGTATGTATTCGCAGAGATGTCGCGGAATTGAATCAAGCAACAATGTTCCTTCATGACAATGGTGTTGTTCTTCACTATGACGATGCGACCCTTCGTGATTTTTACTTCCTTGATCCCCAGTGGCTGTGCGATATGCTGGCACATGTTGTGACGGTGCGTGAAATAAATCCATTCGCTAGGACTGGAGTGATGAAGTTGGAGGATTTGCAACTTCTATTCAGAAATACGAATTCATCTGCGAATAACAATAGAAGGTATGTTTCATTTTTACACATGCATATTTTTGCAGGTATTTGATGGCGTGCTGGCGTGATTGTAGATTGATTTTATGGTTATTTCTTGAAGATCTGTTGTCTTGGAAATCTAGTCAATGAAATACTCGATTAGAACACCACATCGAGTCCAATTTCCTTGGTGAACCGGAGCAACTGAAGTATATCTAACGATGATATATCTTCTTTTGATAGTTGATATGCATTCAGGTGTTCCATTCTTTTGCAGGTTAATACTCCATATTTCTTAAGAAGGTTCCCTGGTGTTTCCTCAATACTTACTTACTTACTTTGGTGGCGCTTAGGTTTTAGACAGGGGAAGGCACTCAACCAGAACGTTACGATGGGCAACTATGTATAACATCGAGGTAGTGAAGGAATTTTACCCAGGCTCGCCAATCGCTGTTACTATGGCATTAGGAGACAACAAGGCCCTCTCGAAAAGGACCAAGACCTTAACGTCATATCTTGGGCATTGCTCGTAAGATTTCTCGAATCGTCTTTCTCCTTAGTGGGACTGATGTTACGAAATTTAGCTTTAATGCGGATCGTCATCACTCGATTACTTACGTGGCAGAAGTTCAAGGCTGTCTGCCTCTGACAGCGAAGCCGTATCAGAACAGCCGCTATCTATTTTTCTTTCTTTCGTCAATGAAAAGTGACATCTGCACACGATGTAATATAGATCTTAAACCGGCTCTTCGTAGGCGTTCTTTGCTGAGTCCCTTACTCCCTGAGAAGAGAACTCAGGTGGCACGGTTTTATAATCGGTTCTTCAGGGCGTTCCTTGCTAGGTCTCCTACTCCAGAGGGCACGGGGAGGAAATGACAATGCGTTTTCGCCCGCCCAGACCCTGAAACTGCCAAGCACGTTATTAGCAGTTCCCTAAAACATTTCCAGAAAAGGTTCTCCCTTCTAATATAATCTCCTCATCAGCCCAAACAATCCTAAGTTTCCTTCGATAACTTGATTTAAGCTAGGACACAAGTCATACAAATGTCTCCCATATGGGACAGTACAAAAGATCACTCTGAAGGTCGCAGTACTTTGATGAGACTCCTGTTGCCGTATATCACCCCATTCTGCTCTTAAAAAGAAATATGAAGACGCAGGCAAAATGCCATCTGGGAACGTATAGCTGACCGTAAAATGCGGAGAAAGTAGACTCGCTCTGTCTAGAGAGTTAACAGCTGGAATGTCATTGTGAATGAGCACAGAAATTGTGGACGAGGCGGAATTTTTAGTTAGACTAAAAGGTTTTAATACTTTTGGGATAGTGTGGAATTTTTTGCCTTAGTTTTATGTCATAAAAGAGTGTAATTATGGTAGTCATTTATAGGTCGCTTAAACTTGTTTTGATTTTTCTCTGTTGGATTGGCGTTGTAGGATCAATCAATCAATAAATCTCGCTTCTTGATATGCAAGTCTTTTTTGAATTGGGGCTATGAAGTCTATATTTACTGGCTTTCTAAACGTTTTTTGTACGTATTTTCAATTTTCAGTTACATTGTGAACTTGCTAAACAAATTTGAAGTTGCGTTGACCTGGGACTCTAGAACACTTCTCATCCCATCTCTTCTACCATTGAACGAAGATATTACCCCAAATGCAGGAACAACAGTTAAGGTAAGGATGATCTCTTTTAAAGGTACTCTTTCTGTAATGTCCGGAATAATTTTACAGATCTCACAAAGAACTCGTGGAAGAAATATTAACCTTGGGTGTTCGGTTTCTAACGAAATAAACTTAAACAACTTAATCTACGAACCATTTCCAAGGGATAATGAATGTGGAATTCGTCGAATACTCCTTATGACATATTTTCCATCAGGCTTTTGGTCGCGACTACTGACACGACTCCTCGCCGATGAACAGATCATGGAAGCTATTAAAATTTCTTACAGCGCTGTGAATGAGGTTTGTATCCTATTTGGTGTTAAAATGCTCATCCACACATTTTTGGTTGTAGAATTCTCTTGAATTCGATTTGAAAACCTGCCTGGAACAGGAAACCCAATGGAACCTATGGCAAAATGGTGTAGCTCTCTATTTTGGAAATGTTTTGCTGATGAAAATCTGGGAAGTTCCCTATATGCATACTTCGGTGCTTCGGAGTCCTAGTAATCGTTTTAAACTGAAACTGGATGGCGTATGGAATGATGTAAATCTAGCCACGTCGAGTATACTTGAGATCTATTTCCCACTGTTGAGTGTTAATATCAGTCAGGAGTTAGATGATAATGCTAAACAAATGGTAGCTTCGGTTGAACCCAATTTGGCCATTATTTCAAAATTATTGGCGCTCTCTGTGGATCACATTGATCTGCTTCTGGAGGATTGGTATCCATCGTTGGGTACCCGTTTTGTTCACACTTCTGAAGGACGATTTCTGATAACTCGTTTGGTTCTTTGCCCGAAATGTTTGAGAAAAATTAATGACAACTGCATTCTTTTGGATGGAAATCAAGAGAATGCTGTTCGAGGACGGAATGGTATGGGTGTGAGCAGAAGAAGCCCTGGCATTATTGATCCGGACTATTTTAGCTCACGAAGGGAGCGAAGATCTGAGGTGAAAAGGAATATAATTTTCAATGAATTTGAATTTTAAATTTATTTCTTTCGTTAAGGACTCTCTGTGTCTATCTGATGCTGATTCCGGTGTTGGGCCAGATTCCGCAGGATCTTCGAGGAACACATCCGTCGATGGACATCCGCTATATAACATTCCAGATATTTCGAATGTCTGCTACACATGGATGATTGAGGAGTGCATTCTTTCTGTGTATAATCAGACGAGAATCTCTTGTCCAGTGCATTTGGAAGTTAATATGCTGAAGATAGCTCCGGATGTGGTATTCGCTGATATACCTGAAAAGTATAGTATAAACCCGGAGAGCATTGTAAAGGGCTCACTATTGGGTCGCGGTGCTTTTGGATTTGTTTTCAAGGCGACTTGTAAGGTGAAAGGATCTCGATCATTTAGGTCTGTTGCCATGAAGATGCTGCAACCAGTACCACCTGGTCCAAGAGCTAAAGATGTAAGTATGGTAGGACATAGTTGAGAGATGGATTATTTACGCCTTTCCAGAGTGCCCTTATGGCGTACAAGGTTGCCTTAGGAAAATGGGACCGTGACCCCTTACAGCATTCGTGCAAGGCCTACTGCACCGCGAGACAGGAGCTCGCTGTTCTACTTACACTAAAGCATCCAAATATAGTACCACTGGTGGGTATTTGTATAAAACCTTTAGCTCTAGTTCTGGACTTGGCCCCAATGGTAAGTTGTTTACTCCATCCTTGGAAAAAATGGTCTTGAGCTTGATTTGGTTACAGGGTGGTTTAGACTCAATTCTTCGGCAATACCGTCGAAGTGGAGCTCATATTGGGCCTCATACATTCCAAATTCTAGTCCTGCAGGCAGCACGTGCCATTGAGTATCTACATCGCAGGAGGATAATTTATCGTGATTTGAAATCGGAGAATGTTCTAGTCTGGGATTTCCCACTTCCCCATAGGTGAGAAGTTCTAGATATAACGTACTCGCAGTATTTCATATTTGTCTTTTCTAGTGAGGACAGCCCAAGAAGCAGTATTCACATAAAAATTGCTGATTATGGCATCAGCAGAATGACGGCGCCCAGTGGATCGAAGGGATTTGGAGGCACCGAAGGGTTCATGGCTCCTGAGATTATTCGTTATAATGGAGAGGAGGAGTATACTGAAAAGGTGAGGGTTTGTATTTTTCGCTCAAATATTGGTTTTAAAGGGTTTCGTCTTCAGGTTGATTGTTTCTCATTTGGAATGTTTATCTATGAGAACATAAGCCTCCGACAGCCTTTCGAGGGTCAAGAATCGATAAAGGAATGCATTTTAGAGGGAAGTCGTCCGCCGTTAACTCAGCGAGAAACTCAATTTCCCACATATTGCCTCGACTTGATGGTACTTTGTTGGGACGAGTTGCCAAAGGTTGGTGGGAGGCTACTTTTTCTTGATGCAGCTTCTTCAAGTGGCGTTTTTTTTTAATTTTAGAAACGACCATCGGCCAGCCAAATTGTTTCAATTCTCACTGCACCCGAATGCATACATCTTCTAGATGTAATCGCGCTGTCTCACAGTGAGAAGGTTGTCTGCGGAGCTTTTAATACACTGCTTTCAAGTGAAGGTAAGTAGAACCTGCGTCTTTATACGTTTTTTATTGGGTCATGATCTCATTTAACTCTTCAGCGATTAACCAATAATTTTGTTACTATCTGTTTTCTATCATGGTCCTTTGGATATCTTGACATAAGTATAAAAATGCGCTTTACGTTATTTTATTATTAGATGACACCAATGGATTTGAACTTTGGATTCCGACAAATAATTCCCGAATCGATATCCTGGATACGTCTTCGTTTGGCAACTATCTACAGTACAGCAGTATTCTCTGTGAGAATAGAATCAACTTGGACTCACCTCGTGAGCATGCAAAGCGAAAGGCGCACAAATTGAATATGCTTTGCTGTTGCATTATCGAGGATCGTTTCTGGACGGGTGATTCAGCTGGAAATTTACATGTATATAGGTAAGTCGTTTCATACACTTAGGCTTCAAAGGATTCGACTTTATAAAGTTTTCTACTATCAACTAGCACAACGAATTACACACATGTCTTCTCCTACATGTTCGATCCATCCATTAAGAGTCCTATCATCAGCTTAGTGTATTTGAAGAGTATCGAGCGTGTTGCTGTAGGACTGCATAATGGCCGAGTGTTCCTAGTAGATTCAACAAAAGTTCCAACCAACTGTGCATTTGCCGAGGGTTCATTTGTTCTGACAGAAATTTGTTCTGGCCTAATTCTGCACAGTGCTGTTGCTGTCATATTAGACGAGTGAGTATCCATGGGGAGTTCAATGCTAGATGTTTTACATTTATTTACTTGCCCAGCACTTATGAGCTATGGTGCGGCGAAACCGCTGGTAAGATCAACATTTTTCCTTTGAGCAAGTCTGGGGTATCAGGCCATCAAGCGGTTTGTCATAGCGAGGAACCTAGTATCATTGAGGATGTTAAAGTCGCACGGCTGTGTTCGAATGAGAAGTATGTGTTTTCTTGTCTTTATCCTGGATTCATGGTCTATCAGTGGAATATAACAACGAAAACCATTGAGAATAAATTGGATTGCTCCAAGTTGCTGCCCTGTTCGGAGAGTCTTAAAAGTATATCCATTGACGAGCATTTAAGCTTGATAAAATGTCAGGTAAGGGTTTGAAGTACTATTGTTATTATTAGGATTCCTTTTTAGAGACCTTTTTTTTTGATAGATTTCAGCTTTAGCAGCTCACGGCGATGAGTTGTATGTTGGTACTACCTGGGGTTGTTTGATCATTGCGGAGGTGAATAGTCTGCGTCCGATTACAGTTTTTCGTCCATATGAAAATGAGGTTATTGCTGGACCATTTTTCTTTAAGAAGTAGATTTTTAATTATGTTTTTTTACAGATCAAAGCTATAGTCTCTGTACCTAGTAAGGGTACGCCACTAATTGCCACAATCGGACGACGTTATAGATCGCTGATATCGCGGTACATGGATAATGTGGAGAACAGTCGCCATCCGAGCACATCACACTTTGAGCATCACAAAAGTCCAAAGATCTTGCCACCGGATGTAGAGAACAATATTCATTGTTTATTGTGGCGCGCAAAGAATTGGACATAACAGTAGAAGGCGCTAAGTTTATTTTGTTTTAATTTATTTACTTGTGTCTGACGGTAATTGTTGATTTTTTTTCGATTAAAAGGTTTTCTTAATGTTTCTGAAAGTATTCAAAGTTTTACTGTAGATGATGGGGTGGTCTATCGTCCAAGGAAGAGGATAAGGTTTAGCAAACTTTTCGGCGATACGACTTTATAGGTTGAAATTCTCACATTTAATACATTCACTGCCAAGTCAATTTTGGCAACATTTCTGAAAGTGAAAATGAAAATTTTTTGGATACCTTATAATCGTCTTATTAAAAAATTGTAAATATTTCCGAGCAGGTCACATCATTCAAATATGAATGCCATACAATGTTTCCACAATGTCCTTGTCATGACAGGACATCGCCCCCACGGAAACATGAGTGTCATTCCTATTTGAATGACGTGGCAGTGAATGTGTTAAGGTGCAAATATTAATTTTTACTATTACTTGGAGTGAATGTATGAATGTTCAACTCTGTGACATCCAGAACTAACTAACAACATGAGAATTGTGCGTTCGCAAACCTAAACAATGGAAACTTATGAAGAGGCACTATTAAAAAAGAACTATACAACAGTACAACGGTACAACAGTGCTCAGATGTCATGAGTAAAAAGTGGCTACTCTCAAGGTGGTGTTTCGTCTTCACTGCTATGGTACATCATGGTGGACTTTCATCAAAACCCTTTCAACAGCTCTTACATCAATGTTGACGAACATGCGTATGATCTACTATAGAGCGCATACCGATGAATAGTGCAAAAGAAATGGGCTTTACGACAAGAAAGAAGCTGATCGGTTGATATTTGGCTTTCTTTGAGTCTTGGTGGAGCAATAGTATACTTTATTATGTATACCACTAACTCCGTCTTGGATGGGTTAATTTTAGATACCTACTTGACTAGTTGAACTGGAGCTGATTCCATTAGATCTGTCGTTATTGAAAACAAAAAACTTTCCTGATATGGTAGTCGTGAGGTTTTCCGCGTATGCTTTAACATTGCATCGCTTTTTTGTGAGTGTGTCGAGTATGTACTTCCTTAAATACCAGCAGTCATGGTATGATGATCAGTCAAATCCTCTTTTCAGCCTGCATAAGCTTGCTTCCTAAAAATTTGCACAATTTTCCTAAGAAGTCATTTGCTTTGTCTGAATTTCCACAGAAAGACACCAGGCCTTCCGTTGTGTTTTATGTGCTTTTAGGCTGTTTCTATGTAGAGCCCGATTCCGTCGGTCTTTTTACCTTTATTGCTTTGTAAGACAGATTCCTGGTATCTGTTTCTTGTGTCTTCTAACTAAGTGCGCCTTTAAGAGTGAGCTACACATTTCTTAGTAATCAACCACGTTTACTACACAGTTGATATCAGATGGTGGGCGGGATTCAATTGTTGCGAGGCTAGACTTATTGATTTATGATTGCTAGAAAAGACTGACGGGTATAAAATAGACATAGGAACCGACTCAAAATCACCGATTCATACAAAACTGTAGTATTCTCCAAGCTTAAGTTTTCGCCATTGAAAGAGCGGCACATACTCTACGCGCAAAGAAACTAAACCCATACAGCACAGATTGGTTTGTATTGTCCTACCTTTGATCGTGAGAGATGGTAGATTTCGGGACTTACATACATACGTATGTCCTGGGGGCTGAGATCATGAAATACTACTTACTCATTGTTAAGCGGAAAGTTGCAACCATATAAAACCAGTTTTTAAATACTTCTTTATGATCTTTACTATCTATAAATTTGGGAGGTTAAAAAAAAGTTAACAAATATACAAACACAGAGTGTATACACAGTTAAAATACATTATCGTTACATAAATGAAAGTAAAATAAAATTCTTAAGTTTCCGTATCATTTTCATCCTCAACCGATTCAATTGTTAATGAAGAGTTCCTGGAATATACCGAACCGGTGCTTCGAACAACTCTCGTATTATTGGAGAAGTCTGTCACAATTTTGAACTCTTCCTTGAGTGCATCTATGAAGGATACCTAAAAACAAAAAAAACAAATAAAAATTAGTATTTTGTGGACTTTGGAAACTAAAACCAAAGACATTTGCAACTAAAAAATTGTAAAACGTGAGTCATCTTTTGGTTTCTCTCTTAAATTGCTATTAAAACAACACCGTTCAATGTTTTTAATGATTGGAAGGAATGAGCCTTCCGATTACTTAACGAAAATAATTTTATTCAAATGGCTAGCCGAGTTAATCGCGACTGGCGTGGCAATAGCTCATTCTGTCAACTCAATTTTGTAGTACATTCTCCATTGTTTGTGGCACTTTATGGCAAATAACTTAGTGTATGTTTTCTTCAAGTGCACCAATTGTTTTTGGACCGTTAGAGGAATAATAATAGACCTTACCTGTTTCCCATAAAAAAAGTTCAACGGCGTCGAATTGCCACTGCGCGGTGGTCAAAGTCTATCTCCAAAACAGCTGATAACACGGTAACCGAACTTAAGGCGCAAAATATCAATTATTTGAAGGCTATTGTGACATGTGGCCCGGTCTTTGTAGCGCACTACGAACTACGTAATGCTGTTGTCAGTCAAGAAAGCAGAGACCAGTGATGACACTAATCAAAAACGCAGTCACTCTTTGGGGATTTACTAGGTATAGAACTATTTGCAGGTTATCCGATAACCCCAAATCCTATAATTCTACTTGTTGACTAGCGCCCAAGATGAAAATGAGCTTCGTCCGAAAAGTTGATTGTGCGACCATAATCGACGTCTTTTCGACCTCATTCAAAGCGCACGCAAAGGAGCGCCAACGAAGCGGGCTATGAATTTGGTACAACTTCGACTGCTTCACTCCAATGTTGAATTCGTGATGTATATGAGTGTTACACTTGGAAAGTGACCGAACATATCAGAAAAAAGCTGGAAAAACATTTGCGAATCAGTATCTACGAAATATTCTGAGTATTTTTCGGTTGAACTATATCTTGCAAAAGAATGTGGTAAGTACCTACATACAGGCATCATTATTTGACGGCGAATTTTCAATGGACTGGTCATACACTTTGAAAGGCGACAGTTCCATAGAAAAGCAAGCAAAGCAATGGAAGCCGTTAATAAAATAGCACGTTGGCCGAAAGGTACATATCGCAAAACAGCGAAGGAAGAGTGACTGCAACGGGTAAAGAATTTGAGAGAGTCGGAAATCATACAAGACAAGAAAGCGTAGAAAATACCCTACGATCCACAAGGGGACACAGTGTATAAATAATGTAAGTGCGATACTCTCTAGACCTAGACCACCAGATTACCAGCGGCTACAGCTAGGAAGACGCTGCTTAATTATTTCTCATTTTTCCCTCATTCTAAATAATTTTCCCACACTCGTAGGAAATTGAGATTTTACGAAATTAAGTACAAAAAATTTTAAATTATCAACACCAACATGCATTCTTACATTGAAGTGCCTTGCTTTCCTAAATACAAAGAACAACCAATCCAAAATGCCACAAGCTGCAGCCAATGAACTTCCCACCAATAGGACAAAGTAGACTCCTCCCAGATTGGGCATACCCAATTCTGCGGCTTCTGATTGTTCATTTTTGTTCTAAAAAAGGAAAAGCTTTTAAAAGTTGTTTTACACAAAATTCCATCAGCAAGTACTTACTGTACAGCCTCCTGTTCCAACCTCGTTCCACCATTTCGATTTCATTTTCGACAAAACTCCTGATTCTTGAAGTTCCAGCAGAGCGTGGTTAAGCTTATCCCGATATGGCCAATCTGTTGTCGAAATTGAAAATAATTTAGAACTCAAATTGAAAATCTTCCATTTCGTTGCATTACTTTTCCTCATGGCAATGCCATAGCCCTTCTCATCCAATAGTCCTCCGATTTGTGTGAGATTACATATGCGCGCCACATTGTATTCAATTGATGTTGATTCCATCAGGAAGGCGTAATTTTCACTGAGTACCCTTTGAACGCCTTCATCATTCGTGCTTGTCAGATACTCTGGATGTATAGTCATGAACTCATTCATCGTATGGTAGGTTTCGTCATCGGAAGTCTATAAAGATAAAACGAAGTAAAATAGTCACAGTCTGCACTAAAATGATACCCCCACCTGAAAGAAATTTCTTGTGCTGCCTTTGCTTTTAGCTCCGTATTTGACACCACCTTTGTTCATGGCCAAGTCCTTGACGTTTTCAATTGGACTGGTGGGCGTTTCAATGGTAAGGAAAGCTGCCAAATTAGCAGTATAAGATGATACCATAATGAGAGTGAAAAACCACCATATAGATGCTACCGTCCTAGTCGATGGAGCTCTGCAAGATAAATTTTAAAATATCGAAGGACCATATGTATTGGATGACTGCATTCTCGTTTACTTCGGTGCTATCTCGGAACCTTGCTGCAACAGAGCACCAGTTGTAAACCACACTGCATTACCCATGCTAAATTGATTCTCCAATTCAGTTGGCTCTTCTATACATGGATACGGGTTATCCCACTCAGATGGAGATATTCGACCCAAAATGAAAAAGCTCAGTGATACTCCAAAGTAGGAAAGACCCAAATACAGCCATACTTCTCCAGAAAAGGGGTCCATGAAAGAGAATAGCGCTGGTGGAGCCTTGCGAGGTTTTTGATATAAAATTGATATTCCTTTGAAGTAATAAAGAACATTTGTAATGAAATCTTAAACAGAGTACAACGAGCAGATTTTACCCAAGTTCATGAATGGAATGGTGAAGTCAACTCCAGATTCCCGTTCGGATGTTATAGTCAAGTCCGTTACTCCAAGATCTGCTCTCTATAGAAAGAAATATGTATAAATGTGAGCTTTAAATGCTTGCGGATGGTAATAATTCATCCGGAAAGCCTATCGGCCTATTATTCCATGGCACGTAAGGCAGTTGTCTATTGCCTTTGATGTAAGCCCGCGTTTTCAATGCATGTTTTCACGTGTGCGGCGGCAGGACCGTCTACATTATCACAAAGAACTCACTGGTGGTCGGAGTTTTAAACAGCATCCAGTGAAAGGTTTAGATTATAGTCTGCTGATTTCGAATGAGGATAAGCTCAACAGGTGGGGGAACATTTCGTGTTAGTGTTAATTAATTTAGACGACAGCATCATGGTCCCAAATTCTAAAGAGCGTGCCGCAGCAACAATTTTCCGATTTCGAACAGGACCTCCTAGTAACACAGATAGTAAACACATAGGCATGGATGGTATTCTTACGGAGCTTTGTCAAGCGGTGCCAACTACATACATCGCCAAATCTACTCCACCTGCTCATATTTAGAGCTTGGGAAAATCAGCGATTCCCGGATGAGTGGGGGAGAGAGATGATCATCAAGCTGCCAAAGAAGGGTAATTTGAAGGAACGCGGGAAGTCAAGAGGAATATGCGTTCTTCTAGGCGTAGCCAAGATAGTAGCTAGGATAGTTCTAGATAAGAGGGATAGCTGATAAGAGAGGATTTAGACTCAGCACACGATGTCGAATAGGGGGGCTTTCGGGCTGAATCCTCCTACGTAGATCAATACCTTATTTACTGTCTATTTCAGGAAATAACTGTATAGGTGCTGACCTTATTATCTCTTCCTTTTTGGTTTAGTACTCCTTGTTTACCACTAGGCTCCAGAGAGAAGAGAATAAGGCACCACTCGCGGAGTGCCTCTACTGATAAATTTTTGAAGCGGACGCGCCACTCAGTTGTTGATCGGTACGCCAAATGGGGTCTCTGCACCAGAATCGAGTGTGCATGTGCGATGACCTTCGTTTTAACATCGTCAAGAGTTCCCTCAATACCCCGGAAGTCAAACATGTGTATTCCCTGTCCATTAAGGATTTTTAAATGGTATTTGGTATAAGTACCATATGGAGCTCTGACCACATGCTAGGAATATGAACTAGGTCATGGCAGCATCTGAATTTGAAGTGAAGAGAGTATTATATTAGAGGTCTGTGGTATATCGTTTCGCTCTTGGGGAGTTCAATGGTTCGCGGTATATATTGCTCAGAGAACTTTAGTTTTCATGATAACACGGTTAGAGTTGCATGACGATAGAATGATTGCATTTTGTGCAGGGTTTCGGCGCTATAAGAGCAACCAGCGAGTATTGAACTCAAGGCACAGTAAGACTAAAGCTGTTGTTTCTACTTGCCAAGTTCATGTGTTTAAGTACATCGTTCCTTTGAAAAAGTGTGCAAATGTGCCTGCCAAAAAGGTTGGAGCTGTAGTGCCAAAATTAATAAAACACTATAGAAAGGAAGATTTGATTAATTACAGAGTGTTAGTGTTGGAACGCAAAAAGACTGACTTAAAAAAAAAAAGAAAAAAACCAAGAGGACTCTTACCCCTTCCATAATCTCGTGCACCATTCCAGTAGAAATATTACTTGTAGCATTATACGATCCATAGTTATCGTCTACATGCATGTTAAACGTGAAGTTGAAGCCAAGCTTCTCGGCTAAACGTTGAATCAATTCGATTCCAAATCCTTCATATCGATTATTTCCTGAGAGCTTTACCGTGGACTTTTTTAACATTCCATAAGGAGCGTTCTACAAGGGAAAACAAAAGGTTCTTTTACGAAGTTTAAAGCTCATCTCAAAATAGATACTTACCAAGGCCAAGAGTACGGTAAACGTCTTATTAACCAGTGACAGCTCATCGTTATCCAAAATTGGATTCGACGGCGTGTATCGAGTTATACTTAATCCATCCTCTGTATGCCAGTTACCCACTCTTGCTAAGCCCGATGCTGTTAGCTCTATAATTTCCAGATTGTAATCTGTACGGATACCACCTTCGAAGAAAATTTTTCCTGTAAGGCCTTGAGCGACGCTCTAAAGAAGGACGTCGGGTAAATTAGTGGGACTCAAATGTGGACTCAAATGTTTTCCTTACCAGAGCCAAGTAGTTTCCAAAAGTGTAACCTCTGTCCCAGACATTCTCTTCTGAGCAATTCAGCGGAACTGGTCGAAATTTCAGTGCCTTCGTAGTTTCCGCATACAGTTGTACGGCATCATAAAGTAAGGCCATCTCAATAGTTATGGGGCATGTAACTACGATGGAAAAAAAAAGTCAAAAATGGGTTCGAAAATAGCCCGACTGGATAGTGTGTTAGATAACAACCAGTCGCACCAGCAAACTCATGACGTACAGCATAGTTACATACATAGTTTCCTTAGAAACTATGCTTTAGAAGCTATTAAGTGAATTGTTCACTGAAGGGATTGTCAACGAGTCTAGGACCCTATTTTGAGAGGAAATCGAAATATTTGCTGTCTGCACAGGCGTTTCGTTATACTTCTAATATTGTCAGTTGGATAATGAAATAACAATGAGCATTCGTTGAGTCTGGCGATGTGGACGTAACTGAACACTCGGACCTGAGCAGGCACATCTGGGTGAATTTCAGCGCATTGATAACTTCTGTTATAAAGATCAGCACATTCGACAAATTGAAGACAACTTGTTCAAGATCTCAGGCAGGGGTCGAGGGCTTTATTTGTCGAGAGCCCACTAAAATAGTGTATCGAACGCTTTTATCAGGTCATTTGACTAAAGATAGTGGAACTGTCCACTTCCGTGAATGAATATACAACAAATTTGACCCACCAATAATTGGATCCTCTGCCTTTCGCACCGAGTGGTGGTACTGTATGCGAAAAACAGGGGTAAGAGTAGGTTAGGTTAGGTTATCGTGGGAACCTGCAGTATTTGCAAACTCACTTAGACCAGTAAGTACCATTGTGTTACCACAGGATCAACATATCCAAACAGCTATGCACTGAACCAAGAGGAGTTTGTTATAAAGCACTGGAGGCTACCAGTGCCAACATTAGTTTCTAAAGGCAATTTCCAACGAGCGGATAGTACTTTGTATGTGCAAAGAGCATGTATGTAGTATGATTTCTTCCTCTTCTTCATCGATGCAGCTACAGAAGTCGTTTGCGAGGACGCCCAGCCTTGTGGCGTGCCTACCGATGATACAGTGCCCTGTAACGATACCTACTATGTTTGAAATGAACCCTTTTTTGTCTAATAAGACAGTTGGAGTATTTAACTCTGTTTGATTAAACATAAAGCTGTCCTTCGTTGACAGCTGTCAAGTAAAAGCTATACGATTCATGAAAATGGAACGACATTCAAGTGAGCAACGTGTAGAAATCGTAAAAATTCACTACAAAAATGCTGAAAATTTTGTGGAGACATTTCGTAAAGTTTGTACTTTGTTTCCCATGCAGCAGCTACTCGCCCAGCTATTGTGAATCTGATCAATAATTATGAGTCAACCGGCCAGGATAGTTATGTGAAGACTCCAGCTTCTGTTCGCTGCAATTAAGTATATCCCAAACCAACCTAGACCGCATTTCACACAAAGATCTTGGAATGGATGCTTGTAAAGTTCAGCAGTGCATTCGCTGATTGGAGGTTAGACATGCACGCAGGTGATGCTGATTTTCTTAAGAAAATTATCCCTACGAGCGACGAGGCTCATTCTTATATGTGGAGCTTCCTTAATTAGCAGAACTGTCGCATCTAGGGTATAAAAAACCTGAGATTTACTGTCGACTAACCTCTCCATACACAACGAATATAAGTTTGGTGTGGTTTTTGGGCTCCCGGCAAAATCGGGACTTATGTATTTCTTCGGAAATAAAGGCAGTGGGACCGTCACAGTCAATGGATTGCACTACCGAACAGTGCTAACTGATTTTGTTTTTTGGCTGGGAATTCGGAGAACTAGACTTGAATGATATTTATTTCCAGCGGGATGAGCCTGCAAATCAGGCAAGGCATGCAACAACCGAGTTATTGCACTTGAAATTTCTTGGGTCCTTAATTTTGGATTTTGCAGATTGTAATTGGTTGTGTGGATCATGCGATTTAACGCCGCTAGACTTCTTTCTTTGGGGATACGTAAAGGATAAGGTATACGCCAATGATCCACAAACGATTCAAGTGCTCAGCTATAATATCGGAGCTGTTATTCACGTGATGGAGCCGCAGTTGTGCGAAAACGTCATGCAAAAATTTTTCTCAAAAGGTTTCCATTTCTAGGAGCAGCCGAGGACATTTCTTAGATATCGTGCTCCACTTGTATTGGTATCCTTTTACACACTGTAAAAACCACATCAGATTTACATTTTCTTACTATTTCTCTCAATGTCATCCTCTGGATATCCCAAAGCTGTTATCAGTTCCTTAACCTCTGCCTGATCTGGAGAGAACATTCGAATGCCAGTGATGTTTGCTTCGCTATGTTTGAATGGCTCCAAATCAATGGTCTGTAGATCTAAGCTTCCAATTATGTATTTGTAATCCTCGGTGATGATGCCGACTTGTTGTGCCTGTTAAGATGAATAGAAATTATTATTATTTTGGGGGACAATATGGCCGACTTTAGTTACTCAAATACTTTGTCAAGTCATAAATTCTGGTAAACGAATTTTTGGTGATAATATAAAAACGAATAAACATTTTGCCTTCGGAGCTTTCACTGCTTAATTACTGAGAAATAATTTGTCCAAAAATAATTCAACATGAGCGACACTTGCATTTATATAAGGTTTGAGTCACTCTGGCCACTCATCGATCGCGAGATGCACCTCATTCATAGAACATGGCATGGTAACTGTGCGCTTTAAGGACTCAATATTTGAATGTAGAGTTGAGCAAGCTATGCTCTTTAAGACAGGGCACAGCCTATAATCCAAAGGATTGAAGTCATCTGCAGTCTGGTTTATTGTTTTCGAATCACTGTTGTATGCTTTTTGTAAGTTGGAGCAGAGTTTTGTTGGAAAGCCCATTGATTGTTTGAAAATATTGTTTGGTCAAGAGGCATTCAAGTCCCCTGAATCGTCCAGCTCTGCCCAAAGAAGACTGCTCCGTTTAGGGGCTTTTTTCTTCAATGAACTCAGCGTATTAGACAATCCTCCGCTTCATTGAAAGTTTCGATTGGTCTTGTTAATCGGTCTTGTGAATAGATCCATGGTATCACAAAGGAACCTAAACTCAAAGATCGTTAACAACGCTTTCCAGACTATGTGGATGGTAAACTTTTGTCTATGTTTTAACTTCTTTTGCGCAAGAAAGAAAACCTGGTAACGCCGTCATAGCTGAGCCCCCTAACTTGTACAGATGTGGGTTGATGGTTCTGCTCGACTCTCGGAATGAGTTCTTATGCTTCTTTAGATGACATGGCATACATTCTACCATTCTGTTAATGATCAATTTACGATGATGATTTGTATCTATGCGTTACGATGGCGTAGACCTTTCGGTGTTACCTTCTGTTTCTGCGATAACAAGACAAGATTTTCTATTTCGTTGATTTTCGGCCTGAACAGGTTTGATCGTTTGTAGAGTTCCGGTACTGCGAAGCCATTGATGGTCATTAACTCCGCCAGGTTTTCAAACAACTTACCTGCGCGATAGAAAAAATTCCGAGTAATTCAAAGAGGTTGGAAGATACGGAAAATATTGCTCTCCTCAATACGCAACGCAAGGGAACTTACTACAAAACATTTTTCGATGTCGCTCCACTTATGTATGTATGCATGTGTAAAATCACTGTAATCTGGTTCAAAATGCCACCATAGACAAACTGTCCATTTAGAATGGATGTGTTCAATATCAATTTTACAATGAAAGCGCTTAACCTTGTACCAGTATTTATGACTTGACTTGTATACGAGTAAGTTCTGGTGTGGAGAGAATTTCTTATTTACTGTTATTGATCAAATGGACTATTGGTCGAAAAACTAACAATCATTCCCGCAATAAGCAGAACTGGAATTTATCAAGGAATTGGTCGCGTTTGCAAGACGTCTGAAAATATGAATTTCTTAAAAACAAAATGGTAACCGTTTTAATTTCCTTTTTTTGTTCAATTAATTGTCCACTTGATTAAGTATCCTTTTAATAAATATTACGTTTTGAAAAGTAGCACCTTTTACTTAGGCAAGATAATTTCGTAAGTTTACCCAAACAAGTGAATACTCTTAATTTGTTTTTATGTGTACATCAATATAATTGTCAATACTCTTGAATATCTCATTAAAAAAAACTTAAAAATGTCGACAATGTCAAGGGAAATGTTCACAAAAAGGTTCAAGCCACATCCAATAAAGACATGAACCTGTGGTTTCGATTGAAAAGATAAATCAAAAGCGCATGCTTAAAAAAATCATGCGGGAGGGTGAATTTGTAAAGCGTGTTCCAATTTTACAAAAGTCGTTGTAAATTTGGTGTAAACTATGAAGGGGTGGGCTGGGGGCTAGGGGCCTGCTTACCTGTACTATTTCCAATTATTTTTTTATGGCTGAAATTTAAATAGAATTTTTATTTGTGAAATTTACGTAGTCAAAAGCATGTTATAAAAATTAAAATGCACTACTAAGTCACCATTTAGTCTCATCAACATCCCAAATTCTTCTCTAACCTTAGTGGTTTAGGTTATACAGGCAGAGGTGACACAATCCAAGCAAGAGAACGGACATACATATCTACATGTTCCAAAAACGTGAGAAACATTCCTCCTTTCAAAACTAGGGTACGTGAGAAGTTGTTAAATGTAACGTTCGCCAGCCTAAATTTAAGCCGGATAGTTAGAAGTGGAGTGAGAAATTCCTTTTTCGAGCATAAAATTATGTAATTCAGTCTACACAATGAAAACCTCCATAGTAAAGACAAGTTGGGACCTACACGAAAGCAGGTAGTAGAAGAATTCAAGTCTAGCTGTCTCACTAAAACCACGAACCGTCCAATAGACGTTCTATGGCGGAGCAGTAAATTGTCAAAACTGGGAGAAAACTATTCCATTAGGCTAATCAAAGCGAAGACTGGCCGATTTTATCTCCAGGAGTGGATAAAACTTTCCTCACCTCACAAGTCAGGAAAAGTGTCAGCTTGCCGCACGATGGGAAAGGACGAACCTAATCTTTATCCCTAAGGTGGGTATAAAAAAGGGGAACCCTTTCAATCCATAAGTTTGTATAACTACATTGGAACGAATGTCATGGGCAGGGAACCTTGACACTGATGCCAACATGTTTCTAGGGTGGGTATGGAGAACAAACTTTTTCAACTCACGGACTCTACAGAGCGAGTTCTAGTAGTCGCAGAAACCGTGATCTGCAAGTTGTTTTTTTTTAGATATACGGGAGCCTTTAAGCACATCTTACATGAAACCTTTGCGACAGCCTTAACACGAAGAGATATGAAAGACAGGATCTTCAGATGGATGTCTGAAGTGCAGATGAGAAGAAATGCCAAGATACAGGTGCTTTAAGAATCCATTATATTTGGTTCTTTTACTCTTAATGTGGAGCTACTACTACTAGTAAACGAATTGCTCGTCTAGCTAACAGTAATTACTTACTTCAGTAAAAAATTAAGAGGAATTAATAACCGGAAAATTAAATCATTCACTGATGGCAGGCAGAGACTTAGCCAGTTGTATTCGGTATGATGGTGAGACAAGTCAGATTGAGAACGAACACCTAAGCTGCCTTAAAAGGGCTAAGCTCTTGTGAAGTCAGGTCTATTATAGTCTGCAAATGTATAGAACACTCAACAAATTAGGCATATCCAACAACTTCACCTTGTACTTGGTACCGAGACAGTAAAACTTTACGATATGTAGTGTATGTCCTAGTTCTAATCGGGGCTGTTCTCAGACTTCAGCACCTCGTCCAGTTTCGTTTTCCTTAAATATCTAGAGACCGAAGGCCAATCTCGTCCTTTTGATAAGCCCACAGGCAGCTTATTTTACCGGATATTATTCGGAGAATTTTGGCCTTTGCTGCAGAATAGACATATCTCACCATTTTCGAGACCTGCCTCGGTGCCTCGTGGGGCCTGTTAACATTCTCAGCCTAGGCCAAGTCAGTGCAAGCTTCGGACCTTTTCCGTTTTGGTTCCTGAGTAATATCCTTGCTTGCCTTGGTGTTAGGAGCTTTCTCCTTTCCATAGTTCAGAACTTTTTGGATGCCTCTTCTTCTCAAAGATTTTCTCGGATAACGTGTTTGCCCATCCAACGGAGGTGTGCAGGTCCTCCAAACAGGGTCGTTGTGCTCTTTTTGACCAGCTTTCAGCCTTTTCGTTATCTCAATAGGTGGCAGACTGAAGGTGGCCGGGGGACTCTCAAACTAGATTGAGTTAAAAAAGCTCGCTCTACAGTAGATGCTAAACGGAGGGTAACTTCAACCTTAGAAGAAACTATTCAGAGCAGGAGATAGAGTGCCGTAAAAACACTGGACTCTCAAAACCCGTTTAACTCTCCAAACTGGGGACTTATAGTATACTCCTTTAGGTCAAAGATGGTGCCATAGTTTTTAATTAAGATAATGCGAAGCTATTTCAAGAAACGTTTTCTACACCGACGGTGCAGCCGAAAACTACTGCCACATATATGGCGCAGTTCCACAACGATCGGCACTAGGACCTATCATACGGAACATTATATAAGGAAAGGAGAGCATAAATTGCTGAGCAGCGTTGCGAAGAAGTACCTAATAATAGTCCCGCGGGGAGAGTGGTTGTAGTATATAATTAGATTACTAATAGCTCGGGCTGCTGATATCAATAAATGATTACACATCCTTTGACGCAACCATATGTTGTTGGTCCCCTTTTGGCTGTTGACTATAAGGGTGCTAAGCGTCATTTTTTACATAATGTGTTGTGTATACAGCCTTGATTACTTTCACCACTGATATTTTTGATGGTAACCAGCGATATGCTCTGTGCAGTCTTGATGGTAAATAACAGCTGCATTGTCCATTGTCAATGGTACCTTGCTATAAATACATTTGGACTCCACTGATGACGTTGGCTTACTTTCACACAAAAAAATGGATTTGCATGTAATGACGCACAGTTATGAAACCGCTGCAAATAGGGTTGGACTAAACTCTTCACGACAAAAGCCCTCAGTCTCTCTAGCTCTGTCGTTCAATTAAAGATTGACATCAAATGAAGAAAGCCTAAGGAAGTTTCCTTTATTTATTTCGATTCTCAGGCGATGGTGGCACCGGGCTTAATGCAGGTAGGTCAAGTACATATATCGATGACGGGTTCCTAAAACTGACTTAAGCTACACTTTTTCATGCTCACCTGTCGTAGAACCTCTGAAAGTGATTCTGTTGAGCCCACAATAACTATTAGATTATCCTGTGATTTTCTCACTCTCCGCAGTACACTTCTATAGTTGCCGTTCAATTGTAAATCATATCGCCGAACCGATATGTATGGTCCTCCGTTTGCATACAACTCCATCAACTCATTAAGGATCGTTAGATAGTCGCCTGAAATTGTAAACTTCCACATCAGTCACTTGTTTCCTTGTTTGAAATACTATCTAACCCGATTCGTAGAGAAAAGTGAAACTTGTCCAACTGTAGGCGTCTACGAGATCATGTATAACCTGGGCGATATCCTTTGGATGTGGATGCAAATTAATGACAGTCTTTCCGGGATCATAATCCATATGAGAGTATATATAAGGAATTTCCTTAGAATCACAAATGTTCATCAAATGCAGTGCTGAGCTCCTTGACGATGGACCGAAAATTCCACCAACTCCAGTCTGCAAAGTTAAATGTAATCTCATCAATGCCACAAAAACAAACCCATTTCTAACCATCAAAATGTTGCACAGTGTCTTGTATGCCTCATATGAATTCCCGAATGGCACCTCTGCTTGTGTAGCCCGCAAAGGTATTTCCAGGTCAATATTTGCCGCTGCTATTGCATTTTCGAAAATTGTCGACATTTCTTGGACATTTTGATCAGAAATTAAACCTGCAGATGGCATCAGATACGATTTAAAAACGCTTCAAGTACATGCTTGCATCCGAAAACCGAAACATCAATAAAAACAAACTGTATTCTTGCCCCCTTTTTGTCTCTCCATCTCAGAAACGAATGTCGTAAACGTTTACGATTTAGTTTATTTTTAAAATTTACTGTCAGTCTAGCAGACGACATGCGACGGCAATTTTGAAAATTTCTATGGAATTTTCAAAAAGAGGACAGCAATTGAATTTCAGCACTTTACCGATTCGAATACCATCCGATGGGTAATAGGAGTATGGAAAGCCCAATGGAATGCACGTTAAAAAGATACCAATTATTGAGAATACACTTTTGAACTTCATTTTGATGAAATTATCAATTCAAACGGATGTGGATTGCATTCAATTGTTGATCATATTTTTTGGGAAACTTTTTTTTGTTGTCTATAATCTATTTTTAACAGGACAATTGAAACGAGCAACGTTTTTTGGTTGAACTTATTCTACGGAACGGAAGAAAACGACTGAGAGGTGTTGTGTTTACGGTCGCATGGAAGAGTTTAGAGGAGACACAGAGTATTTAGAAAGCGTCTCCAGATGTTGGCCAAAATATGAAATTATTGACATGTGTTGGATGGTTTTGCAAGTATTTTTATTGTGCGGTGAGCTTTAGAAAATTGTTTTTTTTCGAAAACTATTCGTTAGTGCAGGAGGTACTGGAATACGTACTGATGCTTATTTTGTTCTCTAATTTTTTTTCTGTAACTTGAAAGCTTATTGTAGCTTCGATTGGAATTGGATTGAAAATAATTAAATTGAACCGGAAGAATCGGTGGGTTTAAAAGGTGGATACTTGCAGGATAGACCCTAACATCTGATCGGTCGTCTGCGATGCTCAAGTTGAACAATTGAAAATTACAATTATTTACTCAATGTCAGAGGCTAACCTGTACATATGTACATATATACAGAGCCCCACCAGAAAAATGATGAACATGCCTGAGTGGCAAGAACAGAACAATATCATCATACAATAAAAAGAATGGGCGATATGCATCAACTGGGCTACAAGTATCATATTTTGCAAAAAAATATTAAAACCATGGAAGTGTTCATAATTTTTTGGCGGGGTAATGTACATACTTCCTCATACCATACTAAGGTCCTAAATGTACACTTTTGAACTGGCTCATGAAATTAAACCAGAAATTATATTGAAGCTCTTAATAAGCTTCAGTATAGCTTCAGATGCCAGGTTCCTAATTTCTACTTGATCGGCAGAGTTCCGAACCAAATTGAGTAATGTTCTCCTTGCGCCTCTTGGACAAACGCAAAGAATATGTTCTGCCGTCGCTTCCTGTTCTCTACAGAACCGTCACATATCAGTATCTGATTGTATGTATAATGTGGATGACTATCATATCCGTTCATTAATTCATTAATTAAAAACAGATGATCACAGACATATAAATATCATTTTGTTTTCCTTTGTTTATTCTTGTGTCCAACATCCACCGAATGGTAAGCCGACACTAGAGGAGGGTCCATGATAGTTCAATATGAATTTGCTGACTCAAAAGTATTCTTTGCTGTTCCAAACGCATGACACCGAACCTCAGTCGAAATTTAAATTTCCAATAAAACAGTCGTGCTCAATCAAATAATAAAAAAAACTGTGTAGTGTGTACTCATTTTATTCTGTCTCCGTCGCAAATTCCGAGCTATGACATTGTTGCCAAAGTCAGTCATCTTCAAATACTTCGGGGTTCCAAATCAAAATATGTCATCATAGCGGACCTGATACGGAGTCTTGGGGGAACACCGCATGTGACGTTATACCGCTTCGTTTCCTCGTCGGTGTCGTAGAGCAGTTTGACAGCTTTTTAGCGGACAGAGCTCATAGAATGTTTCTACAGTTTGCGGTGTTATAGTTGTTTTTGACGTTCAGCGTGATAACTGGGCAGTGCTATTTCCTCCCGCTCTTCCATCGTATTCCTTCGATGGTCTTTTTCGTCATTTTCGTCGATAGTATCCATCGTCTTTTTTCGATGGACTCCCCCTTGTGATGTTCCTCGCTTAACTGCCTTCTTGACTGCATTTGCCTTTTAACTGAAATCGATGATTTTGCTGTTAAGTATTGGCCCCATCTAGTTCGTCAGAAAGGTGAGTGAATCGTGCCCTTGAATGAGGAGATACTATGTCATAAAAGTCTTCTGATTTACTAGGTAGATTGGTAGAACAGGCCTATAAAGGCTGTCTGTTCAAAATAAAAACACTTTTTAACCCATGGCTGTGCTTGAAGCCAGTTATGCCAACTTTTTCTTTTTTGTTTCCTTGAACGTAATACAATGTTAGCCAACCTTAAAGTTTATTACTTTGACTTTGTTCCTTTATTTCTTTTGAAAGAGCTATTATCGTGACTTTGATGACTAGAAAAGGAAAGACGAATCTAACCTTTCCCTTTCCCTTATATTTATTACGACAATTATAGATTACATAAATAAAATTGATTAATTCACTTGAGGGCGTAATCCCATTACGCTGGATGTTCTTTAGACCACAGTATGGCAGTTTGGCACATCAAAACCTCTTACCAAATATAGTCCATTATAAAGACATAGACCGTATATTGTGACCGCATTTCCTGCAAACAGGGCTGTAATTAGATCGTTGTCCGCACCACAATTAGACGGGATACGCCCTATATGTGGGGCTTAATTCATATATCGCTGTCTGAAAATCCCGTTATATTATCACAGAACAAGGATTTAAGAACTGTTTTAGGAAAAGGCCGCAATACGGTTAGCTTGCTTATGGCTGTAGACGGGCTAATTATGACGCTATTGTGGCGTTGGTTGTAGCGGTTGTTGTATTGGCTGGAATTGGTTCTTCAATGTAATAAGGTTTAGATCCGGAAAAATATTCGCTCCATTTAAATATGAGCGGATGCAGGAGTTTATTGTTGTATTTTTCTTCATTATCATTGTATGTCAGGTAACTAACGAGAACACCTATGCCAACTGTAAGAATGGTCCCCAGGAAACCGTAATACATAAAGCTGATGGAGTACATGGATTTCAGGAAATTTCTGAAAGAATAAAAAAAGAACAAAATTTTGATTGAAAAATGCCCAAGGACAATGTTATTATATAAAGGGACGCATTCGCAAATGTTTGCTCTGAGTCACACCTCGATATGTGAGCTATTCTATGCTTGCAGTATTCAATTAAGGAAGTGTTCAGAAGATGAAATCAAAATAAGGACGAGAAGAGTATGAAAGAGTATTTAACACAGTACAAGGACCAGGGAATCAACGACAAAATTCACGTTAAGCCAAGACCACCGAAAGTTACTCTGCATTCTTTAAGAGTATATCAATCCATGGTTTATGTACTTATATTCTGCTTCTGTTTCAAATGTCACAAATGTCGAAGTTCCGATGACAAAAGACGCCATTCGCAAAAATGAAAGCATTTTCCGATATGATGGTGCATTTTGGGCCACCTTGTAGGAAAAGGTAGAAGTACGTGCGCGTAGGAAGCTCCTTGTTGCTAGAGTAATAAGGAGCAAAAGGAGCAAATGGTAGCCAATAATGAGTTTAACAGAAATTCATAGGAAAATAATAGTGGAGGAACAAGTTAAGAAGGAGAAATATTGAAGGAAATAAGGAGCTCAACCCACTGAAAACAAGATCTGAGCAGAAGGGATATTAAGTGTCTTACAAGCTTTAACGACGTATTAAACGTGGAGATGTAGCTTAAGGATTTCAGGGCAGCTGTAGAGATGTTCTTATGGAACGTTTGGAGAAATATTGAATAAAATAGGGAGCTCATCGCATTGAAAACAGGATTGGAGCAGCTGAGAAGCTTGAATTTTACAAGCTTTGACAACGTATTAAGCGTGGTTCTATCATTTGAGGACACAGGGTAATTATTGTATGAAGAAATGCCTTAAGCATTTCAGGGGAGCCGCAGAAGTGTTCTTAGGAAGCGATGTTTAGAGAATACTTTAAGCGAAGCGACTTTTGGCGAAGATGGCATTGAGATCGAAGCACGACTTAGTTAAAGGAGGAGAAGACACAAAGGACCTATACCAAGATGTGAATTAAGTTCAAATGGCGACTGCACTGGCTCGGCCACATCGAGCGCATGGATAACAATATTAAGAAGATCTTCGAGTCCTATTTCCCAGGTCCGAGGCGAACTGGAAGACCGAACATTCGATTCAAAGACCAAGATGTTGCGGATGCTAAGGCACTTGTCAGTTGTCAATGATAGCAACTTGCTCGGGATCGACGTAGATGAAGGACTACACTTGCTCAGGCAGAGAACTCATTAGTCGTAAATAAAATAAATAAAAAAAAGTAACTTACTTTTCCGTTATTGGAGGTGCTGCTGTACTAAACTCTGACGATGCATCTCTATGTAACGGCTTAGATTCGGGGAGCCTTCTTGAAAATGTTAAGTTCGTGCAGCCCTAAAATAAAATTTCGCAATAAATTCTACACCACATCGAAACTTTTAATCGAACAAAACATTTACCTCCGTTGATGTTGGTAACATGTCTTTGGACTTGTCAATCCCTAATCCTCCAATCGTGATCCAAAGTACAATAATACTCGAGCTAAACATACCAGCTGCTGCACCCTTTATTTCAATGAGACACCGATATCATTGGCTTATACTCATCCAATTCTAAATTTATTACAAGCTAACCTTCGAGTTAGCAACAGGTACTAACGCTGCCAACACAAATACACCCAACAACGGTCCAGAAGTAGCCGATGAAGCTACCATAGCTGATTCTGTAACGCCCGACAATAGATCAACACCAAACGCCGTTGCCATTACGATGAACCCAACGAAGACTGAAATTATCTTAATGATAACCAACTGTTGCTTATCAGTATAATTCTTGAATTGTGACAGTTCCGTTAGGAAATCCTCCCACAAAACTGTTGCAAGTGAATTTACATTCGCAACATTCAAGCTATCCAGGAAAAGGTTTGCATCAGAAAAAAAAAGTTTACCATTCAGGAACTATTACTCGTATGCAAGGAAGACTTACGATAATGCTCCATTAAATAATGTCGCCATGAATATGCCTACAAATCCAGGTATGTAACCAAATTTATCTTCAACAAAAAACGGCAGGATTTCATCCATTTTTCTTATATATCCCCAGGCGAGTGGATCACATGTGTAGTATGATGAATATATTACCATTCCAGCGAACCATGCCAATGAGAAAAATACAATCCCGAGGGGTATGTTCACCATCATTGCTCTAAGATAGACAAAGGGTTCCTTAGATTTTTATGAAATGAAAGGTTTTACAAACACACGCACTTCGTAACATCATTCATGGATTTTAGGCAGACGTAACGTTGCATAAAGTTTTGTTGACAACCAAATTGTGACAGCGACATAAATAATTGTCCCAACCATGCTGACAGGGTGTCAGCTCGAACGGTTAAATTGCCCGTGAAATGAAAGAACTTCAATCGATCTGGAAAAAAAAAACAAAAATTAAATCAGAAAGGATGCTCAGCAATTCTTTTTTAAGAAAATATTAACGAACATTGCGTAGGTTACAAATACAAATACTCGGCGCAACAGACGTACACATGTGGTTCAGGGCCTAGCTTCTCTCGACCATTCGTGTTGTGCGTGTTATATTTTTCACGCAAATGGAAGGGACCTACAGTTTAGAGCCATATCCGAAAGGCAAATTGAGAAGCTTTATCATGACAATTTTTACTCTCGGACGTTTGTCAGACATTCGCGAGCGGTGGGACCGTGAAAAATTGTTTGATGTTCTCTGGGATTCGAACCTTGAACCTTCCGCTCAGCGATCCAACGCACTAACCACTTGAGCCACGGCGCCCACCATTGCATAGGTTGCTAAGCAAAAATCCTTAACCTAACACTACACGGGGGTGCCAGTCTGTAGTAACCACCACAGCGAACTTATACGTTGTCAAGATGGGCGGCGATTACATTATCAGGCAGAATGGGAACGTGCTCATATTTAGGTCCATTGTTTCCTTTAACTATGACGTCTATGAGAGAATCTTGGAAAGCTAATTACTACAAAGGCTCTGCAGATCTGCTTCAGGGCTTGTTGCAAAGCCATTTAGTTTGAATAGCTAAGAAGAACTGCTGTAATTAAGAAATAACTTGCGACTTACCTCCATCCCGATTTATTTTGTAGACATTCTTTGGGCCCCCACTGATAAAGGCTCCTTTAATAATCACTGCAAGGGTTACACTGGCTATGGTTAATGTCTGAATGGCTTCAGATAAAATGGCTGCTTTAAGTCCTCCCTGAAAGAAAAAAAAAAACAAAATTTCCCAAGTAAACCAATGCTCATCCCCAAAAATTAAGCGATAAGGACAGGATCAGTCAAGGACTGTATTGCCTTTCGATTTAGATGAAGGTGTTGTACTCACCATAATTGAGAAAATTATGCAAATTAGGGACATCGTCACAATTAGTACCCAGTAGTGTATTTCAATAACTGTCGACAGCGCTAAGCTGGCCGTGTATACCGCAATGCCAAGGGCGCAGACTTGCCTAAAAACGTATATGCCAGACGCTAGGCATCGCACCAATCGACTCTTGAATCTGTAAAACAAAACAACTTTAAAATGGAAAATTGGTTAGAGTTTACGCGGCAAGGCGAAGTTTCCTTCGGCAATTGGTATCTTTCTTAAAAGCCATTAATAAGGTATACCAACGTTTTGCAAAGTTTGAGAGGAGAGAACGTCAGTGTGCTCTTTGCAAAAAGTAACTGCCTTCGGCATTTATTCGAAGAAGTGAACGTATCAACAGTTTAAGGATTATTTACAAAGCTGAATGTGACACGAAGATGAGTTGGTTAACACACCAACACGCCATGCTTAGGTTACCGGGGACCGGCGAACGGTCTTCAGATACGAATGTTAGATGAGAGAAGCAATCCTCGACCAAAAGCGGCAGAGAGAAAGGGCGCGACTGAAAGGGTCACAGGAAACCGGATGAGCTTTTCGCCACGACGAGAAGGCACCGTCTTCAACTAAGTGTTAACCATCCTACAAGGTGCTATTATCAACAATAACAGCTACGCTTCCTTGGATGCATTTATGTAAGCGGAACAGCGTACAATCAAACCAATGAAATTCAGAAATGCCTGACCCAGAATGGGCGGCTAATTGGTCTCCATCTGACCCGAAACGGTCGCCAGAAAATCATACCTAGCTGAAGGAAAACGGCTATGGGAAAGGAACTCTGAAAATGAACCAACGTTGGATAATAAGGGAACCTGTACCGGGTGAACTGCGCTGGGATATTCAGCCCTAGTATGAATTCCCAGGGAACTTTTTGTTCCCCCGAACGTTTTTCTTTTCGGGAAAAGTTCCTGCTATTGTGAAGTTCCATCAAAATTGATTTTCTCCGGACTGTATTCGAAATCATGTTCGAAAAACGGCTGTCATTTATGAGAAATCAGTGTGTTTATTTATGAAAAAAGAAATAAAAAATAATGTTTATATTTTTTGATAAAATCCTTGCTACCGTCAAAAGAAATCTAAAGCTAACTTTGTGCTTGCGTATTTTTGCAGAAGGTTACTACCAAAAAAGAGTTGGAAAAGAGCATAACGTTGGCTGAGCCCAGTCGAATTTTCAATAGTACTTGCTGAGATGTTAAAATTGTTTGAACATAAGCTGTGTCCAATATGGATAAAACTGAACACGACACCTGAAGAGACAAGAACTACAAAGCGGCCCAACACTATTCAGTTCTTTTTCTACCTTTTTCCGAATTTCCTCACATCGCCTATTGAACCCGATAACAGTATCTGGATATTCCTCCATCCAGCTAACTAATATTTAACTCTATATTTTATTTATTGCATATGACCTACAAATGTACATAAATACATGCACGCTCATAAATAAAATTCAAACAAAAATACTTATATTTTTAAATTTTGCGACAAATATGCGAACTTGTTTTTCTTTGTTTTATTTTCCCTAGAAAAATGACAGGGAAAAAGTTCGAAGGAAATTCTGTGAAAATTTCCATCGGAAAGTTGTTCACAATAGGTAGAACTTTCTCCTTTCCCTTTCGAACATTGTTCATAATACCAGGTTTCCCGATGAGAGAAAAAGTTCGGGGGGAATTTCATTCATAATAGGCCTGATTGTCAACCTTAAATTACGGAACATGAAGGGTATCATCGAGGGACTAGCGGTCTGCGCCAAAGATAGGGATAACGTCTTTTATGAAATTATGGAATTTACTTCCCTTCATAAAGACTACTGGTTTGCAAGTCGGCCATTAAGTAACAAGATAGGTTTGGTTCCCTATGTTTGTATTCTTTTTTTCACACAAGAAAAAGGATTCAAAATGGAGCATTAGGTGTCCGTAACATTCCCCTCCTCTCCCATGCATATATCGGAACATCTCCTCTGTGTGGTGAGTGGTGCCTCCTAAACATCCTGGTCCTACATAGCAGAGCAGTGAAAGCCTTAAAGAATCAAATGCACAATTCATAAGGAGAAATCGTCGAAAATTACGGCACCTAGCAGGTAAAGTTGGAATAAGGCTGAAGAGCGACCGACACAAGACGACACCCTTCAATCATCAGGTGGGCACAATTAACTTTTTTTCCCTGCAGAAATGTTTCCTCTACAGAGCCAATGATGGCGTGGCAATCAGCAGAGGGCTTAGGACCATTCAAACTTCTTTCCACATTCAAACTCAAATCACGGCTGAAATAAGAATGTTTTATAAATGGATGCGCGGGTATGGAACAACCTATTACTAGGCAGCAGATTAATTCATTTACATTTCGTTACTTACCTTAAATCTAAATACTGGTATATGGATGTTATACCTAAGTTAAAATATACAGGAATGAAAATGTAACAAACCATGGGATATGCGTTCACCATGCCGTACATTGTTTCCCACAATCCTGATCCACAGTAAAATAATTCACTCGGATAACCTGAAAGATACGACATAAAAGACATAAGCTATACGATTTAAAGCTTATTTATCTTACCAAGAACTGATCTAATTCCCAAGGTACCTCTAGCTATCGATAGAACCATTGTTGTTAGCGATACTTCACCCGTAGCAAATATATATCGAGCCTTAGTGTCTAGCGGTTTTCTGCCAAAAAGTTGACTCCATAGCGGCGCTAAGATAGAGAAAACCATAAACACCACAAAGGTCACGTAGTCCCAACTCAACAGAGTGAAGTTCTTTGCCATCTGAAAGTTCAAACAGAAGAAAAAAAATAAAATAAAATTAAAACAATAATTTAAAAAAAGCACAAGATTTATTATTACAAAGTGTCTAACTCGCCCGTCAGACGGAAATAATTTTTATTCCCTATCCCACTGAGTTGTAAGAATAATTTTTGAATGCATAGTTTGAAGCGAAGAGAACGAGTCGGATTGGTTTCTTTAATAAAACGGGGACCAACACCATTTTGAAGCGGCACAGGTTTCCGCCGTGACAAAATAGACGGCCATCTTGTTGATTTTATACAAAATTACGCACATGACGTGAATACTGCCGGCAATAGCAAGCTTGTGCCGATAGGTATATCTATTCCTGACTTCGACACAAGGTCGATACACTCTCCTAGTACTGAGCGAAAATGTGGAAAAGTTTGAAATCCGACGGAGAGACAGGACCAGTAAAGGAGCTTTGCGAGATCCACTGCGCAGAAAGGAGAATTAAAGGAGACACTCCCTCTCTGAGAAGGAATCACACTCAAGCTACTAACATCTCGAATCGGATTCGGCGAATGTGCGAAAAGAGGATGAATTCAGACAGAGAGTGCGTACCAAATTTGGGCGTAAGGAGTAGCCTAAGAGCTTTGTGAGCTTCTAAGAGAATGACCACTTCTTCTTCTCCTCTTTTCCTCTGCTCCTAGAGAAACATAGGTCCTCAATGTCTTACTTAAGGTGGTGCTAAAATACAAATACTTGGCGCAATAGACCGTTTATGATTCAGGACCTAGCTTCTCGCGACCATTCGTGTTATATTTTTCCACACAATTGAGAGGGATCTACAGTTTAGAGCCATATCCTTTTTTTAAAAAGCTTTCTCATGACAGTTATTACTGTCATACATACGTTTGTCAGACATTCACGAGAGGTGGAAACGTGAAAAACTTTTGGTTTTCTGGAAGTCGAACCTTGAACACACCGCTCAGGAATCCAACGCACTAACCACTGAGCCACGGTAGCTTCAATGTCTGCAATGACTTGAATTTGACTCCGAGATTTTCCTGACTTCTGCACTTCCTTCTCCACTGTTCTTCTTCATGACGATCTCGGTCTTCCTGGTCTTCTGCTACCTTGAGGATTCCACTCAAGGGCTTGGTAGCAAATTTCTGAGGTTTTCGCTTTTGTAGTATGTGGCCGATGCAGTTCGATTTTTCCACCTTGATTTCGTTTGTCACATGCATATGTTGGCACAGTTGATGCAGGTCTGTATTTGAGATCTTACCGAATTTTTTGAATGCGCCTTAGGCAATCGAGAGCAGGTTTGTAACCAGCCACGTCTAGGACCCAAATAGTAGGACCGATCTAAAGTTGGTACTAATGAAGGAAATCTCCACCCATGGTTGAGTTGCGCGAATACCGCTTTCGCTAGCACCTTCTCTTGTATTCTCCGGCATCCATGAAAATTATGCTTTCTAGATATGTACGTAAAGTTGTTCACGTTTTTTATGCTGCAGGTCCCAGTGTTGAAGTTGGTGCTCGGATTTGTTCCCCTTATTTTCATGCTCTGTGCTTTCGAGGGATTAATTTGCAAGCCAACCTTTTCCGATTCCTCTATGAGCTCATCTAGGTTATTTTGTATATCTGTACGCTGTACGAAGATATCAAGGGTATGTCGTCAGCAAAGTCTAGGTCTTCGAGACGACCGTTAAGGTTCCCTCTATGACGTTTTCTAGTATATCATCCAGTACAATTAGGAAGTGGACAGCTGAGAATAGACAGCCTTGTCGAGCAACCGTGACAGAGACGAATGGTGAAGACAACAGCCCATTCTGTTGCCTTCAAGACCATCGTACTCCCCACAGATTAGGCGCACTATTTAATAGGACATACCTCTGCGCTTTATAGAGTCACAGAAGTTTTGTCTGGATGTGCTGTCAAAAGCTGTGCTGCAATCTACAAGAACCAGTTACAATGTCGTCCGCGACTTATTTGATTGCTTGACTATTATCCTTAGGGAGCTAACTTGGTAATCGGTTGAGACTAAAAATGGGCCCTTTCTTACGGATAATGAAGTTGGGTTTCAGTTTGATCCTGTTAGCAGCACTTTTGTCAACACTTTTAGCATAACAGAGCGCAACATAATGCTCCTGCAGTTTCTCCACTCCGAGAGATCGCCCTTTTCAGGTATCTGGACAAGAATTCTTGGTAGCCACTCCTCAAGCAAGTATTTTTCGATCCCTGTCAGTCATTTTGTTAAACGTGGAATTTCCTCGCTCTCACGTTTAGCGAAACGAGTTGGTCTTGAAGTGAACGATTGCAAAACCAAATATTTGCTATCAATAAAAAAAAGCACCATCTGTCCGTCGCACAGTGTATCGAGACCATACAAAAGTTGGTCAAAATTACTCGCGGTGAAATTATTGAAGGCATTGCTTTGATTTATAGTTCAAACATGAACATCTACTTTTGGGGAAAAAAAAAAAATCAAGTGAATACTTACTACGCTATAAATATTTTGCTATATCTTCATCTATTATTTTTGTAGAAAGTTTCTCAACATGTTACGAATACCTGATATTAAAGGATCTGATGATAAAGGCATCATATTCAATTAATCAGTGTTCGTATTGACTCTGGAAGATTTTATGGTATGGTGTTCCCTTAAATCCCTCGAATCCTCATGTCTACCCTCTAAAGAATCTTTGAATGATTGGCCAATAGGCAAAGAAAATGCATCAAATACATCTGCGCCATGTACATATTAGAATTTTAGCAAACTGAGTGCATGAACATAATTGGAAGCAGGGTACCCGGGACCGGAGAATATGGAACGCTACCCCGTCTCAGGTAAAATTTCTTCAAGGGTCAGGAGCTCGTTAAGTAAGTAAAGCAGTGAATGTTTGCCTATTGTGATGAAAAATTATATCCTTCTCCAGGCAAGGAATTCGTGAGTACAACCCCTATCTGCTAAAGTGCTTAACAACAGGAGAGGAAAATCGTTTAGTTCGGCTGTGTGTCAGTACCCCTATCATAACACCATGACTACTAAGCATGCATCGATTCTGAAGCGAAAAAAAAAACAGATTTTGCTTTTCAAAACTTCTTACAGTTTAGACGAGGCTTGAAAGAGAGGTTGAAACTTTTCCGTATGTCTTGGGTTTTGCTTGATATTACAACCATTTTGCGGCTAGCTTTATGGTGTGGAATGGTATGAGTGCTTGCACGAGGGTCTATGGTCCATTGTGATTCCCTAAAGTTTAATTTGGTTGTCTCTCGATTGGCCTTAAATCAAATCAGCGTGGACTCCTGCACCAGATTTTGCAGATCTTCGAAAAGTAGTGGAAGTGTCGAATTTGAAAATTGGGACAATCACAAAGCAAGTTTTGATAGTTTCGATTTCGTTCGTTCGTTCGTGTCATGACAGATCCTGCAGTTATTGGTTGGCAACAAGTGCACCTATTGGGCGATTTCCAGTTAGTGCCCCTACCATGATACTGGTTTCGTTGACAAAAGGCTTTCAGTCCTTTTTTCGTTCAGAGTTTGCCAGAAGCTGCGAGATATGATACAGTCGCCTCTGGCTTCCCAGGAGGTGTTGGTCTTTTCTCTTACTTCGAGGTTTATTTTGTGCACCAATAGGGATAGCTACCGATACATGGGAGAATCCCTTGCTTATTGCTTATCTTTCCGTGCTATTTCACTCCCTTTTTCTTACTATGCCCGGGAACCCAGCAGAGAGTGACTTCATGAGTATTGGATATTCTGTTAATAGTTTGTCGGCATGCGGAGACTGTTTTTGATCCAATTAAAACGCTATCTTGAGCCATGAGTGCAACTTGCCTATCCACGAAAATTGTGCCCTAAGGCGGGCTCAATTTCTTTGCGTGCTTTGCGCTGCTCTTTCAATGGTAAATAATTCAGCTTGGAAGACACTACAGTCACCCGCGAGTTTGTATGAATCGCTGATGTTGGGTGATTCATATGAAACTGCAGCGCCGGTTTCTATGTCCATTTTAGACCCGTCACTGTAGAACTGATAGTCCTGTGCACTGGTTAATGCGTTGGATTTCCACTCCTACCTTCCGGAAAAAGAATGAGTCATTTCCTGCAAAAGACTATGTAAGATGCGGCTAGCTTTACTTATATGTTGACGGTCTTGAGGTCCCCGTTCTTATATCGGATATCTGAGAGTAGCTTTCGCTGGTCTTTCTGATGCAATTGAATACAAATATTTAGCATAACAGACCGTATGTGTAGCAGGGAGTATTCATGTAGCGCTTCTTATATTCCTTCGTTCAAATGGTGGCGACATACAGCTTAAAACTATATCCGAAAAGTAAATTGAGAAGCTTTAACATGACAGTTATTACTGTCGGATGTATGCCATTCGAGAAGGGGAGGACCGTGAGAAAAGCTGTTTTTTGTATTCGATTCTGAGATACGGCACAACGGCGTCTTTCTGAAAATCACGGAAATAAAACATAAATCATTCTTTAATTTCTTACAAATTATGAATTTTATTTTATCTCTAATTGTCTACAATATTGTCAGATCAGTGCTTAAATTCATTCATTATAGTATAACAGGAAAATATTAAATTAGAAAATGAGCAACTAAACAAAAATTAAAACAATTCTCAAAAGTTCCTCACTTAACTATTTCATTTAAATTCTTTCAGCTTGAACTATTATTATTTTGTTTGTTTATTAAAATTGTTTAAAACTTTCAAAAAATATATAAGTCTGTGAGTCACTGGTTTTGTATCTATGTATCTCTTGTCACGGACACTCATTTGCTAATCGCACATAATTCTAGTCTTGTAAACGCTTATAACGATTATTCTATGAATTCTTTTTTTCTTTTCTTTTTCACTATAAAATAAATAACGCTAATTCTATGATATATTGTAAAATAGTATAATTAACAAAATTAGTTTTCAATAAGCTTAGCATTTGACTTAGAGTTTAATTGTTAAATAAAATAACTAATTTTTTTTATACTTCTGTACAAGTTGCCATTAAATATTTTAAAATATTTTATCTTAATCACAGTTTCACCGTGGAATCGTATATCAGTATTATTTTAACAATGATGAAACAAATGAAAACAAATAAATTCAGAGGGAAGAAAAAATAATAATACTACATCTGTCACGCACAACAGCTGTTGCAACCTATTTCTAGTGCACAACCCAGCAACCCTTGTATGTACGAGTATAAAAATGTTTTTTTTCATATTTTTTTGTGTGTTAAATATTCTAGCACTTAAGTTTTAAGATAACGATTGTTGGCCTCGTAGCTTTGAGAAATGCATTCGAATCGAGGTGATAAGGATGTTGTGGTGTTTCTGTGAGTTTTTCGGTATAAACTGTTATACCAATTCGTTTTCAGTTATTTTACGATACGTTCCATTGGCGATATCTCGTTTCGATGGTAGATTAACAACGCCATTCAATTTTAATTCATTGGCCTCAGCTATTGGACTAGACGCCACTGTTGTATTCCCATATGGAATATTTGTTAAGTTAACTTCTAGCGGAAGTGGTTTGTCTTTGCTAGACTGGTCGATATCATTATGTGGTTCGTAGCCAAGATTTTGTGCGCCATTTTTGACTGATTTCTCAGAGTTTTCCGGTAGTGTTGTACCGACTGTTGTGGTGGTTGATGTACTTACTGGAATTGGTTCTTTAATGTAATATGGTTTGGATCCAGAGAAATATTCACTCCATTTGAATATGAGTGGATGCAGGAGTTTATTGTCATATTTATCTTCTTTGTCGTTACGCGTCAGGTAACTGACGAGAACACCAATGCTAACGGTGAGGACGGTACCCAAGAAGCTGTAGTACATGAAGCTGAGCGAGTACACTGACTGCAGGAAATTTCTGAAAAGAAAATAGGATTCGAGTTGCGATTAAAATGTGCTCGGAGTTTGATATTGAAAAAAACTGCAAAGGAAAGGCGGATGGACTCTAAAGGGTGCGCCATGAGCTTGTTTCTCTTTGAAGTGCGGGATAATTTGGTGCTGGTAACACTAAAGTTCCAAAGTCTCCGCGGTAAGAAATCGATCGTTTTAGACTTGAATAAAGCTGAGTAATATTGAAAAAAAAAAAAATGCAAAATCAGTGATGTGTTGCAGAAACTGTGTAATATTTGATAAGAATTTCTGGTTGAAATAAAGCTCAATCAGCGGTTGTTGTAAGGTATTTCAGAAAGAAAATTTGTGAATCTGGGGGCTTATGGATAACATCTGCTGCTCACATAGGAAAGGATTGCTGCTGTTGACCAAAGTGTGGGTTAAAACCAAATAACTTGTCACAGAGCTCAATATGTAAACATCAGTCGCACTTCTTTGAGAAAAATATTGTATAGAAACCTCAGATTATAAGGCCGATCTCACATTGTATCGTACGTAAACGTATGAATACTGCTTGTACGAATTGAGTACGATTTTCTCCGTCAAATAGGCAGTGTCCCGTTGATATCGCTTCAATTTTCATCCATTTTTAATGTTTCAATGCACGAAAGTGTTTAAAAATCCCAACAAGTTCGGATTGTTCTCGGACGTCGGAGCTACACATATGTACATACATACATATTCGTACGACTAACTCGCACTCAGTGTGCGCGCTCCCATAGCACTTGGAAGGTCGGGATTGTTCGCGCGAGTTCGTACGTGTTCGCGCGAGTCAAATTCGTACGAAAACGCGTTAAAATCAGCAATCCATCTGGGTTGGTGGAGGTGTTTTCCGGTGAAATTTGTTTCAGATTGAGGTTTATGTATGTTAAAAAATCTTTCTTAAACAGGACACAAAATTTTATGAGAACATCCTCTCCTGATTCTACTTAACTCAAATAAAAGGACTTACTTTGGCATTATAGGTGGTGCTGCTTGTGACGACGTATCATTTATCACCCATGCTGTGTCCAAAGGCTTGTTCTGTAGCAACCAAATCGACTGAGGTTTCGATATCTCTTGTGAAAACGTAAAGTTCGAACAGCCCTGAAATGAGAAAAAAAAAACTTATGAGAACCCTTCCAACACATGCATAACCACAGTAGGAACCTACCTCCGTTGACGTTGCTAACATGTCGTTAGATTTGTCAAGCGTTAAGCCGCCAAAGGTGATCCAAAGAACAAGAACACTCGAACTTATCATACCAGCTGCTGCTCCCTGTAGTGGAATAAAATACAAAAAAAAAAACTTAGCTTCCGCTCTAAAATCCAAAGTTGTACACAAGCTAACCTTCCAATTGGCGACAGGCACTAACATGGCCAGGACGAACACACCTAACAATGGTCCAGATGTAGCCGAGAAAGCCAGCATAGATGATTCAATAACGCCCGACAGTAGGCCAACACAGAACGCAATGCCCATAATGATGATGCCAAAGATGACTGTAACGACCTTTATTATACCCAACTGCTGCTTATCGGTAAGTCCTTTGAATTGTGGCAGTTGTGATAGGAAGTCCTCCCACAGTACAGTTGCAAGTGAATTTAAATTCGAAACGTTCATGCTATCCAGAGAAAAGTTGGGACTTAGAACGTTATCTTCAGACAAAAAAATCAAAACTTACCACAAAGCTCCATTAAACAAGGTCGCCATAAATATGCCCACAAATCCAGGTATAAAAGCCAATTGATCTTCGACAAAGAATGGCAAAATTTCATCCATTTTACTAATATATCCCTCTGCGAAAGGATCACAGGAAGCGTAGGTGGAATAGATGACCATACCAGCGATCCAGGCCAAGGAAAAGAACATAATGATGATGGGAATGTTCGACATCATTGCTCTGGAAAGAGATAGTTGGGAAAATATAGTCAGACTGTGACAGGTTGGAGGGCTTTATAAAGTACTTTTTAACATCCTTCAGTGACTTCAAACTGACGTAACGTTGCATGAAGTTTTGCTGGCAACCAAATTGTGATAGTGACACGAATAATTGTCCCAACCAGGCTGATAGAGTATCTACTCGAACGGTTACATCACCAGTGAAGTGGAAGAACTGCAATCGATCTGTAAAAAGGTAAAAAAGAGAGGTTAGGTAAGGATACATCTTTGTGGAGTAGAACAAATCAGGCCTCGCCTCGAAGTGGATGCGTGGCAGTCAAAGTTGGAAGTGGGGTGGTACTAAATTAAGGAAAAACTTCAAGCGAAGGCAAAGCCACCTTAATCTGAAGTTAAGTTTTAAAATGGCCTCCGTAGGTACCAAGTTTACCATGTGGACATGCCCAACAGAAGCTCTGAATATGCCTCTATGTCTTTTGTCACTTGACCTCCATGTTAACTACATTTCAGCATGTAGCGAGGTCAGAGTCAGAGAATCAGGATGCTGGTCTGCTAGACACTACGGACATTGTAGGATTCAAGATCTCTCGTCGCCACGTTGTCGGACCTAAATCAGTCTTTTCTGGGTGGCAATCCAACAACAGAGTGATGAATTCACGGCTTGGCCTTCACGGTTCCTTCTTAGAGGTAGTCCTTACATACTTCTATCAGTGGAAAACAAAAGATGGGATAGTTTGCAGAGTTGTGTCATTTCTAGGCAAATCTGGATAAATTACAATTGGGCGAGAACAGTTGAACTTGAGAAAAGGACTCGGACAGATCTTGCAAGATGTGTAGCGATAAGCAGAGGATATAGGCCAGTAGGGACGCTTGCGTCTAGACAGTCGTGCCACTCTCATCAGCCAAAGGGCATCAACAACGGATGCGAATCATATCTTTGACATTTCGCTAATGGCTGTCAAATCAGTGGGGTTGATGTTCTTCTCAGCTTATTTGGAATTCCATTTATGCTTAACGTTTGAAGTCCTCGCAAGCCCATCGTTCTATGCAAAAGCAAACAAATCTGAGTCAGCCTAGTACTGCGGCAGGCCATTAGGAAACACTAACCTAATGGTTATCATCACTAAATTACAAGCTTTGGCGTGGGACGGCCCCCAGCATCCGAATCAGTGTTTGGCTCATTAGTTTGGTGAAGGGCTCTTGAGAAGCAATATTAAGCTTTTGAACCTCACTAAGATTAAGAAGGAGCCATGACGGCCTTGGAGATATTCAGTCTTGTTCCGTACTGCAGCAGTAAAGCAGTGATGGGGCTGCTCTCCATCTGCCTACGGACACACTTTCATACTATTGCGATGGAAAGTTCTGTAAACGGAAACTGTCGACAGAAACTGATTATATGGCTCCATTGCTGATTTTTAACGAGGGATCTACCATCTAAATTCCTGACAAAGGAACCGGAAAGTTCCTGGTGAAAAGAAAAGCTTTCTATGCTGACGGTTGGTATGGGAGCTGGGCTTTGCCGTGAAGAGCTACCTTATGGTCAGCCTTCAGCAAAAAGAGATCTCTTTCTCTGGTCAAATTTAGTCGATATGATACACGAGTTATCTCCAGTATCATTACTGGGTATTGTGCTTTAGCTGGGCATATGGAGCGTCATCGACTATTGCAGAAACTGCAAAGATGTAGCAAAGGACTCTGTCCGCTATCTGTTATGTGAATGACCTGCTTTCTCTTAAAGAAGACCCAGGTATACAATGGAGGACCTATGTAACATTAATCTGAAAAACCTTCTGAGATTCAGATCCTTATCTAGGTGATTCTAGTCAGTGGTTTTGCTTTCTTTTCACAGGTTCCTAAAGTAGAATATTTATAAGAGGCACAATGGATCCAATTGTTGGTCCAAGTGAGCAAGAACGATAGTCCTAACTTATACAAGGATACTCCTCGTTCACATTTGTCAAAGAGAAGAGATCTAAGATATGTTCAACAGTAAGGCATATAGGTATACTCAACCACCATATAACCGATGGTAAAATTTTCTTTATCCTGTCAAGGGATGGTGATGCCACTACCTGACTCTCCAAGAAAGTCGCCTGCGCTTTTTAGTTCGGCATTCTTTGATAATCTGGATCTTAAGAGCCTTATTAACAGATCCAAAGGATTTTATTAGTCACATGTCTTCCATGTATTTTAAGGGCAATCACAATAGGCGAACTGATCTCCGGGTGCAGTAGCATACACTGCATACAGCTCTGAATGGGTTGCGTCTCGAATGGGGAGCTTAAGACTATTATTTCGAGTCACCAAAATTTACTTAAAAAATTATAAACTGGGATCCACCTATAGCTTAGGACCGCAGCTGTTAGTATATTTATAGCACACTGTGACTTACCCCCATCCCGATTGATTTCGTAGACATTCTTTGGGCCTCCACTAGCAATAGCACCCTTAATAATGACTGCAAGGGTTACAAAGACAATCGTTACTGTTTGGATGACATCAGCATTAATGGCAGCCTTCAGTCCTCCCTAAAAAAAAGTTAAAAAATAAGAAAAATATACAAAATTAGTAGCACTGGCTGACTGTACAATGACGTTTATGAGCAACAAATGATGCTAAGGGGCTATGGCAATGCTTTCGGAGTGCACATGTACCTTGAATGTTATTTAATTTTTTAATTTCATGTATGTACATCTGTACATAGTTTGAGGTTAAACTTACCATAACTGTGAAAAATATGCAAATAATCGACATCGCCACGATCGACACCCAGTAGGGTATTCCAATGACAGTCGACAGTGCTATGCTGGGCGTGTATATCGTAATGCCGAGGTTACAGATTTGCCTTACGACGTATGTGCCAGATGCTAGACATCGCACCAATCGGCTTTTGAATCTGTAAGAAAATTTTAAATAAATGGTAATTGGCTTGACTTATGTTGAACAGAGATATAAGTATCATTTCGGTTGGCTCTAACAGATGACCCTGTCTTATTTTTTAGGAGAACGTATACAACTACATTCAAAGCTAGATGAGGCTTCAAATTTGTATTGAAAGTAGGTAAGTTGCCGATCGTACTTAGCACGCTTATCTGGTTAGTGTACAAAATAGTTTATAAGAGCGTTCTGACAGGTGAACTAAATGAGGGTAAGGCTAAGCCCAGATAAAACCACAAAAACCAACTTGAAAGACTTCACCCCCCAATCAAACTTAATGGTCCGCCACCCTCAATAAGTTCGAGTGCAGGGTATCCTGGTATGATTCTTAGTTGAAAACTAAATAATGAACAGCGGGTTAAGAAAGCGAGCTTTCTGCAACAAGACTTTTGGTAAAAATAGACGACTTCGGTCAAAAACGACACACAGCCGTTGTACGTCCAATTTATATCGACGACGCTATCATCTGATGACGCGCTTTAAGTAGGACGCCAATCGTAATTAAAAAAAAACTCCAAGAGCAGCACGAGTGGACACTACCACGACACTAAGATCCTGTCCGACAGACACTCTAACTATAATTCTACAGCTGGAGCCCATTTGCGGCGCTGTCCGGCTCAGCGAATTAGGGAATAAGCCGTATGGCTGCAGTAAAGTCTTGGAGATGATACCAAACAAACTGGTTATAGCTCTGAATGAGTATAGAACCCTCTTACTGAACGTAAACGTTTCTCTGTAAAGCTCCCAACCAAATAGGAGTTAAAGAACGGAAAAGTGACCAGGGACTATGGCACTACTATTTATCGGGTAGGCTTACAAATGGTGCAGATATTTTTTTTAGATAAACTGAATCTGACGTTGTCCTTTCGCCTACTGAATTATGCCAGTGTTATAAGTGCCATCGCACGATGAGAAATTTTCACTGATAGACAATTGGCAATCAAAGTCATTATCATATCATATCATATCAACCCATAACAAGCACCATCTGGGTCCCAGGACACTATAATTTTGATAAAAATTAACGAGGAGACGAGTTGACTAGGCAAGGGTCGACCATTCACAAGTCTCTAGCGGAAAGAGTTAATGTTTTGCTGGGAGTCGTTAAGGGCAATATACATCATCATTTTTTACAGCTGCCCAACCTCGAATGGAAAAGGCTTACAAACTGCTTTATATCAAGAAAGATATTCCAAGAGTCGTAGCAGGTCACAGTCACACTCAAAACTCCAAACTCGAAGAACTAAATTAATGCTTTAGAGGACGTGGTGTACATCCTGTCATCCGGTACCAAATGTTGAACTATAAAAAGAAAGGATATGCAAGTGGTGGGTTCTTTTGAAAGAAAAATACTTCGTTGGATAGTTGGTTTTATGGATGAGGTGCACGAATAGAGGAGGAGATACTCGAACAACCATGCTCGAGCGAATAATGATGGCAGAGAGAAAATGGCCGCTCGAGCGAACAAAGATGGCGGAGGGAAAATAGCCACTCGAAGGAATAAAAATGGCGGAGAACTGGGTTGTTTGGATGGTTAAAGTAGACTTCTATGAGGTACACGCAGACCAAGATAGGTCCATTATGCTGCCACTAGGTAGGGGTAGTTGGGTCACCCTATCCACTTCCGGAAACAATTGCTTTTCTGATGAAGCTGTTCATGATACCCGTAGAGGCAGTAATGAGATCATTCAGATCATTAAAAGTGTAATGACCTTCCTAATGTTGGCAACTGCAGGTCACGTTTCTTCTTTTTTCTTGCCTTTGCAACTCCTGCAGAAGTCATTGCGTGGTATGCCCAACCTTTGAGCATGCCTGCTTATCATTTCACAGGTCAGTGTAGAGAAGGTTCCTCTCTTATTCTTTAGAAGTCTTTTAAATTTTCTTTGGTCTAGTTTTGGCCATAGTTGCTTAGCGATAAGCTGATATAACATTTACAGCGATAACTTCGGCCTGAAAGACGCTGCAATGGTTCGGAAGGTTGAAGAAGAATCGGATGTTGAAGTGCTTCCGAAAGACCCCGGCGCCGACTCCATCCTGGGTGTTGAACCCATCCGCAAAGATTGATAGCGACCTGCTGTAAAGGACATCGCTTTGCGTTCCCTTTGATCTGTACGGTATCGAGTGTTTAAAGCCTAAACTGAAGTCAGTTTTAGTAGGAAAGCGGTCAGTGACCTTGGGGAGATGACGATGCATCATAAGTATGCTTGCATGACCAGTGTCTTGCTCTCTCCGCCGCGCCGCAGAGGTATGATGACTTTAAGTTTTTGAGAACCATTATTTACAAATCCGTTTTGAAAAAAATTGGGATTGGGGCTTAAGGCCTTCGGGATAAGATCCCCCCAGCAGGCAAGACTGAAGCTTTAGTAACGTTTGGCCCAGAGCCTAGGTTAGGTCAGGTTATGTAAGATGGCTGCCTCAACTAAGAGCTAAAGCTTATGTAGACCAAAGTATGGATCTATTGTGGTTTCATTAAAGAGGTACCAGAAGCCTCTTCGTAACCCTGAATTCTCCATTATGAGACTTACTGGACTACCCTTATTTTCTAATAAGACGACTGACCTGATAAGATCGTTTAATGATATCAGTTTGGCGTGAAGATAAAAGTTCCGTTCTTATAGATCCCTAGGTCATTAAAAAGGTACTAGAGTTTTTATTGTAAGCGTAGGGTATTTGCACAGAAAGTGGGTTGTCGTCTCTTTTTCTTCCTGATCTTTGCAGCTGGCAGAGAGGAGTACAGCCCAGTCTCCTGGCATGCTTACCCATCAAATGGCTTACGGAGACTTCAATTGCAGAACTAATGCTTCTTCTAACTGTCTTTGATGTTCAGGTCTGTCTAGACTTGCCTAGACAGGAGACAGGTGATACTATTGATTTTATCATCTAAGTGACGGGTATTAAGTCGCATCAGTAAGACTTTCCTGCCGATGTCGATAGGAACAGAACGGAGCATTGCTTCTATTGCAGTGGCTGGTCATATAGGTATAAGTACATATAAAGCTACTGTAGTTTCCGTAAATAGGTTCCTGCATTTTTAGGTTTCAGTTGAGTTTCTTATCTAGGACTAACCCAAGATATTTGACATAATCTATGAATTGCAGTACTGCGCCATCAAGTATCCTTTGACGGGTGTGTGCCAGACATTTACAGGGAAAAATAAAAATTTTTTAAAAAGCTTCTTAGGGTTCAAACGTTGAAGATTCAAACCATTAGCGTAACATAAATATCTGGGGTTTTGCCTGAGCTAGATCACCCTAATCTGTCCAACAAGATAGTTTAGTCTCTCATGTTGAAGGCAAGGATGCACACGCAAGACTGATATTTCATAAATCTTATGTTTTTTTTCTTTTACTTACCTTAAATCTAAATACTGGTAGACGGATGTGATACCTAAGTTAAAATATACAGGAACAAAAACGAAGCAAACAATGGGATACGCGTTCACCATGCCGTACATTGTTTCCCACATTGCTGAGCCACGGTAGAATAATTCACTGGGATAACCTGAGAAATAGAAAGAGAATGTGACGTTTTAAATTGAAGCTTTTACCTGGCTTTTAAGATTTGAAGCTGCTTGAATGTACTTACCAAGAACTGATCGGATTCCCAAGGTACCTCTGGCTATGGACAGCATAATAGCTATCATTGATACACCACCTGTTGCAAAGACGTAGTCAGCTTTACTACGTTGCTTCTTTTTGCCAAAAATTCTACCCCATAGCGGTGCTAAAATAGAGAAGGCTATAAACACCACAAAGGTCACGTAATCCCAACCCAACGAGGCGAAATCCTTTGCCATCTGAAAATTAAAATGGAAGGAAAAGCGTTAGTAAATTAATGGATAACTGGGTACAGATGGTGGGGGCTTATTTGTGATCTAGAACTCTGACGTAGAAGCACGGCAATAGCAATCGTTGTAGTGACCAAGCTCCTTGAGGAATAGGAGTATGACCGTAACGAAGTTATCGGGATGGATCAGGTCTAAAGCTTGCAGAGGAAAGATGGAAGTAGTGGTCATCAGCAGCAAGCGATTCATGGAGACCATTAAAGTAACGCACAACACGAACATACGGTCTGTTGCGTCAAGGTGAGGACTTAACAACAGACAACCAGAAAGCTAATGTGCACGGAAGATGTTTGGGACGCGAAGAGAGGTTCGACAAAAGGCTGCCAACATGAGTAAGCCGAACACCTTAGGCTGAAGTGCCTTTTAGCGAAGTGCTTGACGGCAGTGCAGCGAGGATCAGGTCCTTGCAGTTTGTGCCTAGTATACACTGGTACACTCAGCCTCAACTACGGGTCCATTGTACTAAACATCAGACACTTTACTGTAATTATTTTCTTTCCTGACATTCAAAGGAAGACGAGAAGGGCCTTCAGCGATGAAGATCAACACTATCCACGTCGGCTCTAATGACCTGCCACCTGGTCTGAGTAAGGGCCCGATTAAATCGGAGGAAATGTACTGCAATCGACGAGTGGTCTGTAAAGATTATAAGTCCTCTGTAGTCAATTTTTCTGAGCTGTGGATTTTTGCAGACATCTGGCCGTATCCGCCTGATTTGCCTGCCTCTAGCAGAGCCATGCCACCGACTATTTACGTCTAAGTAAACATAAGCCCCAAGGCACCTTGCATGCGCGACACTGTTGATGCGGCTAAGGTTTAGGGGAAGACGGTGAAAAAACATAGGAAGCGAGAAGATTTGTGGCGGCCTGCTGATAACAAGTCTGCACTTGTTGAGAATTCTGCTGTGTAGTCTGGTCCTACTCCGGCTGCATCTCCTGCGACTTCTCCTCTGAATATACACTCGCATAGTCAGACCGTATTTTGTATATGGTGTGGTAGCATTTCACCACAATGGGTGGAATTCCTCAAACACAAGCTCAATAAACTGCAGCTCCTTGTCTGTGTTTGCATCACTGGAGCCATGAGAGGAACTCCGACTGCCGCAATAGAAACTTTTCTGAGCCATTTTCCCTTCATCTCTTCATCGAGTATGTGACTAGGAAAGCAGTATTCTGCATTGGAGCGCGGCTTGAGCGGGCGGTGATCTTTGGGAAAGGGTGCAGATGACGTGACGCTAAAGAGCTTCTCAGCCCTATTCCACGGGTTTAGGATAGGGCGTGGGATATCATGCGAAGATTCCGATGCTATTTTTCGGAGCATTTGGAATGAAGAAACAACAGATGAGCCAGGTCTGAACTAGCTGGCATCTCGAAAGCAAGCATCTATTCGGAGAAAGCGATTGTGAACGGTGCTATTCTACTAGGTACATATACTACGGTCTTTCAGGCCAAAGTCTATGCTTTGGCAAGTGCAGCTCACATAGCTCTCAAAAAGAAGACAAGGGGTGGAGCTACATCTTTACGTCTGCTCCGACAGCTAGGCCGCGATTAAGGCGTGTTTTGCTTATATGATTGCCACCTAGGTCGTTAAGGAGGCAATTGTTAAGCTGAACCGGCTCGGGAAGTGCAAGTGACCCTGGTCTGGGGTTTAGGATATTCCGGGATACGGGCAACGAAAGAGCAGATGGCTGAGCTGCTACTAAAACAGCATCTCGACTACTGGCGATGTCTTCGTACATGCCTGGTCTGGGGTTTAGGATATTCCGGGATACGGGCAACGAAAGAGCAGATGGCTGAGCTGCTACTAAAACAGCATCTCGACTACTGGCGATGTCTTCGTACATGCTGGCAGACGAAGATGTGGATCGTTGCACCTAGGGCAGAACCATGTTGCTTAATCTACTGAAAGTAAGTAGAGAACTTTTTCAGGGCTCGCCATGGGATTTATTTCCGTTAACGAACAGCTAAAAATCATAGGACTTAGGACTAGGTCGGACCTTAAAGAGGACGAATGAGTTGTGCCTTGAAGAAGACGAAACCGCTGCATACTGCCCCGCTTTTTTACAAATCAGGCACTTTATCATGGGCAATATCATCCTCAAGTATGCTGATCTGCTGTGTTGTGCATAGCGCACTGACAGGCTTGGACAATACAAACTCGTAACTCACGATGAACACAATTCATCACATCAAGAATTTTTCCTATCGCATACGTGACGCTAAGTGACAATTCAAAACGAATATAGATACGTCCAAAGAACGTCATTAGCTGTAAAGATACGACTTTAAAGTATCTGCCTAGATCTGAATACTTAATTCAGTTCTACTTCTCATTTCCAGCCCTCGCCTGTATCTCATTACATTTAACTCGACTGTGTAATTAAGCTTAATGGCCGAGGAGATTTAACTAATTTGTTAGAATTTTTCTTACATGAATTATCATGCAGTTAAATAAAATCCTATACCGCTAAATAAGCAGCACTATAAGGGACTTTTTCCTGTGGCTGCACCTCCCACAACGGAACTTCAATTTCAATTAAAAAAAGACAAAGTCTCATCCCACATTTACAATACATTTCAATGAATTTCATCTTTCAGAACGTCTCAGTATTGAATAATAAATTGCAAGCAATTGTTGTGCATTTTTTAAAGACAACAAATTAAAAAAAAAACCGCAGAACTTCAATTCACCTTCAACCGCATCTTAATCTAAGAAGTGACGCGCTTTTCATTCAAATTTCGATTGAAAATGTTAGAATAATTAATTGCAGTCAATTAGCTGACACATTGAGTTAACATGAATGTATCTTATATCTGAGTGGCATATATTAGCTTCCGATACTATCGGGCTTTCGATTTTATTTGTGTACGAGTAGTAGAGTAGTATAGATACGAGTATATTACAATCTCTAGGACTGGGTAGGTAGGTACTTACTTTTTACTGGGAATTTCCGAGATGATCAGTTTTTTTTTAGTAAATAATTTGTACTGTAATTAATTATATGTCCAATTCACGTTCTTTTGATTTGCACTCTCGGCTTCAACGTACGCTTACTGGTTTACTATTACGTTGCGGTTTAGATACACTTCAACTACTTATTAGCTGGCTGCTGTTTCACTGTTGGTTTAGTTGTTGATTTGTGTTTTCTATTTTGTTTATCCTGAAATAAAAAAAAAAGAAGAAAAAAGCACGTGAAGTAAATACAATTATGCAACAGAATTTATTTTACTTCCTATAAAGGTCAGCTATGGTTTTAAAAAGGTTTTAAAAACGGTCTGAATGGAGAGCAATCTACCACTCTTTTTTTTGGGCAAAATCTTTCGGTAAGGGGATCAGAGAAGTTATTCGACTCAGGGTGTCTCGAGGTGTCCCTGCCTCATTCAAAATATAGCAGATCTAAAGCCGACAACTTAAAAAACCCGTGATTCCGGGAGTGACAGCCGCGTCAATGAATGGCACCACGATAATGTGTCTTATAGCGATATGCTTCGGATACCTTGGGCACCTCGATTTAAAGATAAGTCCTCTACAGTGGTATTCGGGGCTTCATTCACCACTGGTGTCCTCTAATTTTATAGCTACTCGCGGAAATAAAATTTGCACAAAATACTAAATCAGACCTTAAGGCCAGTTTGAGAAAGCCGATGACGAGCTCGTGGACAAAACACAAGAGCAATGCCCTAGCTATGACATAAAAATTGTCCTAGTTGATTTGAAAGCAGAACTAGGGAGAGAGGGCATCTTTGGTAGTACAGTCGGAAAGTACAGCCTGGAAAATACCACTTCTGATAAGGGATCATCGACTTACCTGTGCGGCTCGACTTTCCTGTTGGCGTATCTAGCACGCGATTACAGTATCTCGATATTTACAAGACCACATTGCGATCGGCGCTTTTCCATTCAAAAGAATGTTCTAGGGCTCTGTGGGGACAACAAAGACTTAAACCACTACCCTGTTGTAGCCAAAGTATGGTTGCGGATGTCCCAAACACCGCCAAGCTCAGGAAATACTGTGAGGAAGCTTACAATCGCAAGAGATCGCCAAATCCTTTTACGATCAAGTCTTCCTTAATTTCTTACTAGGCTCAACTATTGAATACCATTGGAAACACTGCTAAAAACCCACCGCAATGGAACCTCTGATTTGATGACGGCAAGCACATGCAACTAAACAAGACACATTCAAAGCGGCGCTGCGTAGAAGGGCTAGAGCTGCTAGCGAGCTGCCAGCCAGCAGAAAAGGACAGATGAACACTGGCTTCTTAGGGGAAAAAAGAAGGAGCACGCGTTGTGAAGGATCTACAAAATAAAGAGGTACTGCTTTAGGAAAGCGGTTCAGAAGTTTTAAGTAACAAGAGCTCGTTGAGGCTTTAAACCCCGAACCGACGTTTACAAGGATGATCTAGGGAATATCGTAATTGCAACGAAGTCGATGCTAAGGATATGGAAGAACCATTTCTGCAGACTGTTTAACGTGAAATATTCAACCTTAACGCAAAAGAAGATGGACTTCAGCGTTGAAGCCGATATTTGTGGCCCTAATCACAAAGTCTCGAAGGCACTTGGAATATGTCCTAACGTCTTTCAGTGCCGCGAGCCATTGATACTTAAAATTCAAAAGCCTTTGCTGGCTGCTTCAATGCTCTGAGAGACCTATCGAAGTGTAACAAAGTTAAACTCTGGTTGGTACCAGGATACAATGGCATTGAAGGCAATGAAATCGCTGATCAATTACTCAGGAAAGGTCAGCAGTGCCTCATGCATGGATCGTATCAAAGGCGGATGGGGAATCCTTTGGCCGAATCGAAAGATTTTTGGTCCCATATGTCCTGATGAAGTATGGACAAGAAGGTGCAATGACGAACATTACGAGCTATACAGACACATCGACTTATATAATCCCAGGATAGATAGACTGTGTTTTAAATTCTTTTTTATGACTTTGTCTTCGAGGTTTTTTGCAAAGAACACAGATCAACTGATCTAAAATTTTCCACACAGATACTCTCGATAGAAATTGGAGCAATTTTGTTATATAACCACATCGTCGCCATAATGCATTACGAATCACTCGTAAAAACAACCACACTAATCACCCTTTTCATTTCTTAGTTAAATAAGTAAATTTAATATAACAATGCAACTATAGCCGTCTAATCGTCTAAGTAATTTCAATTTAAAAAAAATTCGAATAACAATACGAAGTACTCATTAAAAAATGCAAAACTCACAGAGTATTCGAGTACACAGGGTTTGAATGGTTTTTAATTGAAAGTCAGAAATACGGCGACAATGTCACGATCATGTCTCATGTCAAAATGCCGACTGGCATTTTTATCTTAATTGTTGTGCATTTGGATCAATTTAAAAAGACGGTAGCGCACTTGCAGAGCTTTTTAAAAATAGTGTTTCAATAATTGATCTCGCGAATCCGCGTGAGCTAATTAAAACACTAGACTGTCAGCACCATAAGTTTACGTAAATTAACATCAATTGATCCGATTAGATTTGCGTCATTTGTATATTAATTGTTGCAGATCAACGTATTCTTATGCAATCAATCGAATCGAACGAAAACCGGTTTTCAATATAATCTCTGAAGTTGATGGAGCTTCTGTGCTGTTTATAGGTTTATTTAAAGCATTTTTTATTTTTTCGTTCTAAAAACAAAATCGATTAGAAGTCACATGGAAAATTTCCAATAGTTTTATCGATTTAGGAAGACTAGTCGGCTTAGTGATAACCTGTTTTGTTTTTTTTGCACGTGACTGTGTTGGCCGGTTGTCGGACCGGCTCAAAGGAATTCAATTTATAATTGAAAGCAGAAGCTGCTCTCAGTGTTTAGTTATAAAAGTTCACTAGGGGATGCTTTCATTCTCGTGTTTCTTTAAGTAGTCTGCGTCTAGGATTCGAAATTGGAACCTCCCGAACAGAAGCCAGAAAAAGACATGCATCGACCCATATTTAACTTTCAAAGACTGTACTTTAAATTTTTCCTTAACTCACGTGAAGGAACATTGCTCCGTTGGCTCTTTGTTAGGGACTATAACAACGATAAAAATTCTTTGGCAAGCGTCTTAGTCCAACGGGCAATGGTTTGAACTTGGAATCTCTCGCTCTAACCACTGAGCTAACCACGAAAATCGACTTGGTCGGCAGATAGCTAGCCACCAACTCGGTTAGAGATGCTTGGAAAGACCAGTAAACTTCTCGTGTCAGGATTCTATCAATAACTAGCATTTTTTCAACACTAATTATCTCTAGCTTGCCGAAAAAAATTTTAATTTAAACTTCAAGCCTCAAAATGTTCACCTTTTCTGTGTACCAGGCTATAGATACATTCTGTCTAGAAGCTTCGGCAGATTTAAAGATTAACCAGACGCCAAGAATGAGTGAGATTTTGAACTTCGTCGTGAAGGAGGCCGTCAAAGCAAGACCGGAAAGTGCTTGAAAATATTATACCCGCAAGACTGGTGAAATATATTGAAGGATACTCAGGACTCTCTAAGTAACACAGAGGCAATTGGGGCTATTGTTCGACATTGCGCCTGAAGTACATAATTGCGGAACAAAGATGGTTAGTGAAGAAGAAGCAGTACCTCGCTATCGTAACACTTGACGTTAAAACCGCGTTCAACTTAGTTGGATGAAGCGTTAAGCAACCCTCAGACATCGAACTATCTATTGAGAATAGAAGTTATCTACAAGGCAGAATCGTTCACTACGACACGGAAGATGACCTTAAGATGTACAATAGCACGAGAGGATCACCCCCTGGGTCAGTGCTGGTCCAGTCCTGTGGAGCATAGTGTGTGTATGATGGGATACAGGGAAGTCGAACAGAGAGAATATAGTCGTTGTATAAAACTGTCCGAAAACTGCAGCTCAACGATTGAAAATGCCAAACTAGGGCTACAGGCAAGGAACTGGCGAACCACAAAGTGGAAACAGTACTAGTAAAAAACAAAAAAATAATAGAAAGGCTTACTATATACATAGGTCAATCAGCTGGACCACAGGCTCCACTTCAAAGAGTACTTGTTATACGCAAGCAAGAAAGCCGATCCGGCAGTAGCTGCACTGTTCAGAATAATGCCAAACATTGGAGGTCACAGGCAGCTGACGAACATTCTGCTGACAATGGTAAGCAAGTTACCATTCCGAAGGTATGGTGGAATACCAAAAATACCCCAGAAAGGATGTTGGGGCAAATGACACCGAGAGAAGCTGAAGGCGATCAAAACTCACAAGTACTCGTATAATGCTGGAACTACGCCAGGAACAACGAACAATCAGAAAAGAGGAGTCTGCTAACTCTGAAGGACGGAGGAAAACATTCACAGCGAAACTGCATGCGATTAGCAGGATAGAAAAATAGGTGAGGGTTTTAAGCATGTAAGCATGCAATACAAAGTATGGAATCAGAATACCTCGTAACACGGACTACAAGGATCCGTAAACGAGTTTTTTCCTTTCTGATAATATTAGACGTCGTTTACTGTCCTTTGAGGAGATTCAATATTTTTAGGACAAATCTGTGGAACGACTGACAAATTTCTGTTAATATTGTACGTCGTCTACTATTCGTTGAGTATATTTAATATTTTTAAGACAAATCTGTGGAATGACTGGCAAATTTCTCTTAATACTGGACGTCACCTGCTATCCTTCAACTCTATCTGCTTACTTACCAAAATCAGAAAACAATAATCAGGCGGAGATTAATATTTATAAGAACGATGAACAGGTGTTAATATGAACTTCACGATCTTCAGAGGTGTCAATGTTAATGGCTTAAGAATTCCTACGCAGTGGATATAAAAATTAATCAACTACTTCCCGTATTGGCACAGTAATAAAAATCAATTATTACTTCCAAAAAAAATTAAATTTATAAGAAAATTTGTATAAATTTGGATCAGGATTTACTTGAACACTCGCGCACTTACACAGAATTTATCCTTCTTTTTTTATCCTCTTATCAACGAACTTTTATTTTATTAACAATTTCGGGACGTACGTCAAAATAATCGTTTAGATACAGTATCTACGAACAGGTAGTGATGGCAATTTTAAAAATACGCTTTCACTTCTATCACCGAGTTTTCCGTGTTTGGAAAACGTTGACAATATTAAATGACAAAAAATACCGAGTATCACCTTTTGAAAATAAAAGTCACGCACGTCAATATTTCGATCTGCTAACGAACTATTTTTTAATTAACAAAATTTACTATGCTTCACTTTAAGCCTCTTAGATTGGGGTGAAAAAATCTGCTATAAAGCTAATTTAAGGCAGTAAAAGCTTGATGTCCGTTGCAACTCACTAGATACAAACGATTCAAAATAACGCACAACGCAGTCCATTGTCTCAGATCAAAAGTTCCAATCGAACTGAATCGTTTCGACGCGACGCGATGATCTCTCTTTCTTCTTTTTTTGGAATACTGCGAATTCAGCGGTATATCCGCCCAAATATAGCTCCGTCTTGGTTAATTTTGTTAATCGGACTTGTTAATTTGAACTTTTGAATTTAGACACACTTTATTCATTTAGTCATATGTCCTTACTGTCATTTAACAGCTCTATGGCGGCGATGATGATTTAACTCTAAATTCGGCGGAAGAATTATGCGTTTTGAGTAAATATCGGTGGCTGTACTTTCCCCATCCATCACGAGATTTGACGTATTGATCTAAATTGACGACTCACAAAGTAAATACGAAAATGATGTCGCAGGTACAGTTAGACAGTTTTGAAAGGTGTCATGATGTCTGATATGTCATGCCGTTAATCAAATGTCAAAGTTTGTTCAATTTTAAGGGGAAAAAAGCATCACCTGATGAATCAGATTCACCACCATTTACGGTTTTCGAAAATAGACTTGTTAACGGAAGAAAAAGTCCCCAAAATATCTGAGCAGGTGTAAATGTCAATTGGAATAATGCTTTAATTACTTAGAAGAGAAAGTCATTCGATGTGTATCTCTTGAAATTAATTAACGACAATCGTATTTCTCTGAACAGGGAGCTAAACGATGAGCAAACAGATCGGTTAGTTAACTTTTGACACTTTCCTAATTTGTTGTGACAAGAAAATTAAATTTATTTGACTTTTGTGATTGAAATGGCTGTCTTTGGTTGTGAAATGCGTAGCTAATACTTTCTTAACATTTTTTATAATTAAGATCAAGGTGTCAAACGTCAATGATGAGCAATGGGATAGTTAATTTTTTTTTGGAAAGTATGTGTAAGGTATAGCGACGTGTCAAGTGAAGGGATCTGCCAAAAATACGTCAAATATACAATGCATGTCAAAAAAGTAACCTAGACTAATTGTCTGACCAAGAAATGTGTATTCCGAAATTTGATACTTGAGGGGTATTCTGGGTTTTCCAGCAAACAACATGCTTATAATGGGTGCTTTCAAAAACCTCGTACAATTTTTGATAATTTTAAAATATCTGGCATCTTGTAGGAATCTTGAAACTCAAAACGTTTTTCAAGTAAATTCTGGGCATGGTTGGATACCGTTGACAACTTCGCGGACTGGGGTGGACCTGAGCCTCATTTATTATACCTCTCCAGGCAGTTCGGTTATCAGATAGTCGCCCCGAACTGTACACGTGAAGTTGGTTGAGGTCTTTCTGCCGCCTATTCGAGGGCCATCGCCGTCTGCATACCCCATCTGAGTACAGCAGGACTGGAGAAGCTTGTCAGTTGAGATACAGGTGCACCGCGAGCCATAGGGTCACCTAAGTAAGACCCTTCTTGACATCAAAAGGTTCGGCGGTATCCTTATCGACCTTAATGGAGCAGCAGGAGTTTTCTATATTCATTGTGCGTAGATGAACGAGCTTGGCCTAGATGTCAACGCTAGACATACTTAGCTCGATATACTCATCATATCTGTCCAGGCTATCTTAGGCAACTATGAGGTCGATGAAACGTTAGTGGATATCGATTTGTCGTTTGCAGAGTACGCCTCTGATGGCATAGTGACCTGTGATTATTCCGGTGATGGTGCGAGTGGTGTTCTTTTTTTTTGCTTAACTCTAACTACAGTTGTGCTACAATCTCTTTTTGAGAGCCAGGCAATGTTGATCTTTTTTTTAATTGAATCGTTTGTAATCCTACGTAGTGTGTAATCCTATGTAGTGTGCCAATCAGCGATTGCTTCTGAGTTGACATTGTTAAAAGCCTCCTCAATATCAAGGAAGGCCAGCATGAGGTATTCTTTAATGCTCAGAGGTCTTTCAATGATGTGCGAATCAACTGATCTGCCGTTGCAGTACGCCAGTTGGGATGCAGAGATCATAGTACGGTTGATACCTTGGCGCATATGGATATCAATCAGCCTTTCGACCATTTTCAGAAGAAAGAAGTATAAATTAGAAGGTCGGATATCCTCTGGTTCCACAGGCGACCTTTCCCGGCCTTAGGTATGAAGAGGAGTTCAATCTCAGTCCACAGTTTGGGAATGTAGACCAGATTTAAACAACCTATGTCAATAGCTTTGAGTCAAGGAAGAACCAAGTTTTCAGATTACTGTAACTCAACTGGAATGATATTATCAGGTCCTGGAGACTTGAAGGGTTTGAGGCTGCGCATGACCCAGAGGATTCTTTCCGTAATTATTGTGCTTAGAGAGTTGCTGCAAAGTATTTCCAGTTTAAAGCACAGAACAAGGGAGCTACCAAGAAAGTGAGTATCCAATGGTATCCTTGCTAGGGATGCTCCAGTGGCCTGTTGGATGCATTACGTAGTTGGGTATAGAAGGCATTTTTGGAGATGATTTTCGCAATCTAAGAGCTTCTGAGAACTCTTCAATGCTATCGCTTAGGAGTCTTCACGAACAGTGTTGCTCTTTCCTCGGTGAAATTGTGTATTTTCTGAGAAACACTTTATGGGTATCCCAGCCAGCAGTTACTTCTTACTTAAGTGTGCCGAGTCTTCTTTCCTCGAGCCTGACGGAGAGGACAAGCCACTACTGTAAGTGACAAGAGATTCAGTCACAATATCGTACTCCGTTCGACGGGTATAAATTCTTGAATCTAAAAGCGAATTGATGCAAAAGCAATTAATTTTGATTGCAATTCATTGCTGCTCAATAAAACACGAAAACTCATACACACCAAGTCCTTTATTAACACCCTAGTGTTGCTATTATAAAATAATTCAAAATAAAATAAAAATAAAAATCCCCGTGACGAAATCGATCTCTCACGTTCGAATCGATTTAATACCCTCAGATGCCGAGGTATGCTGTTTCATCATGACGCCGATTGCAATTAATGCATAACAAAAGTGTAATCGATTACAAGCGTCGATAAAACTCACTTAACTTGTTTTTTGCATAAACAATAATTAACTCAGAGTATAAAATGTTGAGCCCTCCCCCCATGCAAATTCATCAGCAACACTCATCAATTTGTGGAAATTTATTAAACCGGAAGGACATCGTTAAAATCTGTTTTGAATACAAAATTGTTGTTTTAAGTGTAAATTTATTGCAGTAATTACACGCAGATGCGCAGGTTGATTTTTTAAAATAATAACTAACTAAAATTTTAATCTTTAGAGCTGTTATACTAGTTAGACGTTATTGATCTTTTGCTATTAATTTCGCTCGTTTCTTGCAAAGACTTCTAATGTGCGACGTTACGTAACGTGCAGGTAGGCGTATACGCAACATTTTTTTGAATGAAATTTGTACTTCCTCGAATTAAGGACATGTATTGGTCTTATACAAAAAATTCAATTCGAGATTTGATATTATTCTGGTTCATACAGGGTGGCCCATGAATATATAGAGAACTTTCAAAATTCGTACCAAACGAAGCATTTTTTCAAGAATTTTTTTATCTTCTTTTAGATTAATTATTCCGATGATGATGCTCAGGACGAATTTGCACTGTCGAATCTCACAGTTGGCACAACTCCTGAATTGTAAGGACACAACGAGAATTTCGCACCCTTCAAGGTGGTGCTCGTCCCAGCTAAACATCTCACGGGCGAGGTAAGGTTAGGTTATAGTGGCAGGCTGCAGTATATGCAACCTAACTTAGACCAGTGAGATCCATTGCTCTACCACAGGATCAACGTCTCCAGAGAGCTAGGTACTGAACCAGGAGAAGCTGAGATATGATCTCCACGCGAGTTCCTGCCCACGCTGCCACCTGGCGTTATAAGGTCATAAGACCATAATTTGCGTCATTCTGTCGCTGATTGGGCTCTGGAGCACTTGGAAGTCGATAAGGCTTATTTCTGCCTTAACGGGTATGTTAATTGCCGCATTTAACGTGAGCAGATACCTGAAGAGGTTATTCAAACATCATTACATCTAGAAAAATCTACCGCTTGACTATGGCGCTACGTGCCATACAGCCATTCAAACTATCGATTTATTGAAATCACAATTTGGCAAGAAGCTGATTTCGCGAAGTGGATCTGTCAATTAAAGACCTAAAGACAATGGTTTATGTCGATAGACTAGCAGCTATTGACCACTTGGTAGCCACTATTGTGCTTGCTATTTACGATGGACGGAGGGATTTACTCAAAAAAGTGGTCAAATTTACCTCACAGGATGACCTTTGTAAATCGTAGTCGAGGTGGGGATATGCTCAAAGCATTTCGATATCTTTATCCCACCGACAGGGCTGGAATAAGTTTAACACGATCAGTCAAGGTAAAGCCATCTTGAAGACGGGAGCAGGAGTTTTCTCATGCACTACGCATTAACTATTTATAAAGACTAACTGAATATTGTAGTATTTTCTAAGCTTAGGTCTACGGGGTTTTAGTAGGCGGCCCAAAATTTCGTAGCAATGAAATAACCAGCTTGAACTTACTAACTAACTAACTTGAATCTCGTAAACTCAAAACGTGTTAAAGACTGCCTTGCTATCAATCACCACACAGTCTCGCTCTGCAGGGTCTCTGGACACATGAAAGTGGAGGGGAAACGAAACAGCAAACAGATTGGCCAGAGACAGCTTTCAAAAGCATCCAAGCACAGCGTCACCATAAATATGACTGTGGAACAATGGTAGCCTACTGGTGGATGTGTGATAACCTGCAGCGTATGGCCCGAAATCGACAAAAAAAAAAATCAAAATCCCTATTGTCTTTCGATAGAAGCCAAACCGGGATATTTGTAGCATAAGAGCCGGTCATCATTGGAAAGATGATTAGGTATCTTCACTAAATGCTTCTGTAGAAGCTGCAGGGACGAAAAAGAGAACAAAATCAGTAAAAAACCTCCATAGCCGCAGCCTAATTCTCCCCGAACGTCACCTAAGCGGCTTAAGCACAAAATTATTCGATAGCCTGGACCTTAAGAGCTTTATTCATAGATCCAAAGGGTTTTGTAAGTCACATGTCTTTCATGTACTTCAAGGGCCAACTGGTCTTAGAATGGAACTGCTTACGAAAGCTTAAATCTTGAATGTATGAACGAGTTGTTATCTTTTTCCATGATAGTATCTAATCAAATCAATATCTGTCATCCTAGATGCAAGCATCGATGGCCCATAATGCGCCAAGGAGTAAGGATAATTTTAATCCACTTGATGCTACCATCAAGACTTCACGAAATTCCATTTATGAAACTCAAGTAAACAATCAAAGAAGAAAAAAAAAACCAGACGTAGATTGTTGAAATGTTATAGCCAAGCCCCTCAAAAAATTAAAAAAAATAATGAAACTCATGAATGGACGTCATTCGGATCTCATTTATAAGAGGAAATGTATCTGCAAATTGAAAAGAAACTTCCAGTAGCTAACGATCAACAAATAAGATGCAAACAGGCGCCGCACCGTTGACCCAATAGGTTTTCCTAAATCCACCTCACAGTTACTTATTTATCTAAACATTCAGATAATAGATACTCGCAGAACTATGAAGTTCAAATGAGTAAACCTACAGAGACTACTGTGGGTGTGGACAGATTATCGCAACCATACTATTTGCTAAAATTAAATTGACACAAAATTATACACCTTTGCGTGAGCCAAGTAATTTATTGCTTACGAGTATGAGTTACTGTTTGCGATACTTTTTGTTTTGTGTGGATCTTAATAGATTGCTCCCCGAGGCGATGTGTTGAGTTTATTTCTGTTTTCATTGCGGTAGCTGGCAATCTTAAAAAGTTGTCTGCCAGGGGGGAAAACGTGCAGGCTGGTTGGAGAATGATTTTTTTTCCAGAAATATGCTTCCAATAAAGCCGGGTGAGATTGTTTGTTTATTTAGCTTCTGTTGAGTGTTGATGTATTTAGTGGGGTGTATGCCTTCGTTTTCGATGAGCAATGATGATTGGATTGAGCTGAAGAAGTATTTGGATTTTTCATCATAGACTAATGCTAAGACGCAGAAATTAGTTCAAGTGGCTGTTAGAAAAAAAGTAAGATTTTTGTGGATAGAGGAGGGAGAGGGGCCTAGATTGCATGACACCGTCAACAACGCAGTACTGAACAGAGTCATCTTTGTAGTGATGGAAGACGTGAATGCCTATGTCGGCTTTGGAGAGTGGAATGATAATAGCGAACGATTTGTTGACTTCTAAAATGCCGTATGACAGGAGGCAAAATGTTTGAGCACAAGGCCTGAAACAAAGTCAGCTGAATGGTACACGAAAATCCTGTTCGATCATGTTGCGATTAGTCGCCGTTTTAGAAACTGGCTCATGAACTTAAGGACAGACGTATGGTATACATGGGGAAGGCACTTGGCCAGCACCAGGTACAACATCAGAAACATAACACCAATTAAAGAATGCTGTGAGGAAACTTTTTACCTCCAGAGCGGAACATATTATTGGAAGATCACAAAAACCACAGAGCACGCGGCTTTCAGAAGATAATTGGTCGACCTTCAGCAAATGATAACTGACTTGTCGAGGGAAGGAAACATCATTGGGTTGAGGATTACCACCTTCAAAACTGAAATTATCAGCAGGACAACCGGTAGACAGGTTAGAGATTTCCAATATCAATAACAGGTTAGGGTCCCATAGACATCACGTGCTTAAGCGTCATGAAGGACCTTATACCCTCAAGGAGAAATAAGACCTAAGTTAAGCTATCAAATAAGTAGACAAACAGATACGTGGTGGGGGTACAGGTGAACTGCAACCTTTCTAGATCTATTGCGCTTAGAGCTCTGATCAGCTAGAATACCTAGCTTCGATCTAACAGCACTGATGAATGGGATATAGACTCTCACTTAAAGAAGGTTTTTGATGAAAAATTACCTAAATGCAGAACTAACAAAGTAAACGACAAATTTGACAACTAACGATGAGCGTATGCTGAGCCCGATTGAAAGTATGTAGACATTCATATGCGAGTATGGGCCGTTGAGGGCCAACCCTCAAGTTGGCATGGAGTTGCTTGCTATAAAACACTGTCCTTGCAAGGGCAAAAGCAACTGTGGCACTGGCCAGATCAGCATCAATTTATTTGTTAGGATACAGATATTGATCTAGTCAGATCCCAAGGTATCTACCTACACTTTGGCATGCTAGTGGCTGTCCGTAATGTCCCACGATTGAGAACTTGCCAATTCTTTCTGGTGTCCATAAAGGCCCCAAGCAACGTCCGAAAAAGAAAAGTTTCCGACTTCCGGAAATCGATCTTCAGGTTTCGGCCGTCGCAATATCGATTGATCTAATCGAGGTCAATTTTCAAGAGTATTGGCCCGAATGCAATTAAGTGCCCTGACTTGCACTCTGTTGCAGACCATTTTCAATTCCGAACGTCAAACCAGAAGACACAAGATCTGCCTGCTGATGAGCGTATACTGCAGTGGTTCACTTTTGCCCAGCCTACTTAGCTCGTAAAAGCGTTCCTCTATTCAGGCGATGCTGGGAACTTTTCCATGTCAACAAGGCAAGATATCTAATGTATCTATCGCTCTATCTAAGTCAACCAATTAAGATTCCTTGCGTTGGTACTTGCTTTCGCTCTATTGAATATCTGAGGCCAGCTTAACGGCGGCATAAACGAGTATGGTACCATGAACCGCCTTAAAACCGAGTTAGTCATCAACTATATGCTTGTCATCAACCCACATTCTAGAGTTCGGACTCACCGCTGAGCGCCAGATAATGTGTTTTTTTACAGAGCACAGGCAAACACTCAGTCTACTTCCCCGTGCCCATCAATCACTCGTAGGCTTCAGCTGTTTTAATTCAAAAATAAATGCGGTTATAAAGCTGCACTAACTCGCTCTCTCTCTATTATGCTGGTGATTGGAAAATGGTCATCTAATTGTCTTAAACCTGTCTGACTATAAAAGATACACAAAGGGATTCTTCCAGCATTGACGCATCTGTCGATAATTTTTGCTCATCAATGGAAACGGGTCGAATCTTTTAGCTTAATTTTCCACATTTTCTTCATCGTCATTCATAAAATTAAGTTTTATGCCTCGAAATACCACATCATTATCGCTCATAAAATTCCTCAATATCCCCCTGCCACATATGAGAGATTTATCAAATACCCATCACGGCATTTAGCACTTCAAGCTCCATCTCCATACGTACGAAGAAGTATTTTTCTAGACGGCCGGCGTGGCGCATTGTGAAATCTATTTTTATAAAACCGGCATCTGTAGATCTTTTTATACCAATCATCGAATGCTAGACACTTAATCAATTTAAAACAAGATGAACAAGTAAAGTCAACAGCCCCCATCAGCATCTTAAAAGTATCTACTCCATCTGCATCGATGTAGTTTAAGTGATTTAAAAGGAAAAAGAATGCTTTGCACATCTACATAAGAGTCTCATCTATAGTGGCACGCTTCGGTATACCATTCCCTCGTACCCCGATAAGGCAAATGCCTTTAAGGTAAACCTATAACTATGATCGCGTGACAACTTTGGTGCGGTTAAGATATCGAATAATTCTTTCGCCACAATCGAAGGATGTTGGTACTGCATACTCGCAGTGCTAGCTATGAAGTTCGCAATTTTAAGGCCGCTTACCTGTGAGGTTTTTTTTTTCTCTTCTCCATCATCATCAAGAAGTTAATGGGGACCAATAGTGGTAGTAGAGTAGGGTACTTGTCTGAAGTGGGTACTCATACTTGGGTAAACCATCGCGTGCTACTTTGTTACTTTCGTTCTAGGTTAAGAGATACATATGCTAATAGTGGTGATGTGTACTTCGTGCTGTGTGCATCACGTCAAGTTGTCCAATGTGGTTAGCCCCGTCTAATTCATAAAATTGCTACAATTTCGCTAAATAAATTCGACGTGCAGATAATGGGATCACTGCTACGGAACAGTCACGAATATTTGTTTATTTTGATAAAAGTTTTACAAGTAGCCATTGAACCAAACAGGTTTGTATAACAACAACTTTATGTTAAATATCAGTTACTCAGATCACTTATATTTAACACCTAATAAAAGTCTTAGAGATCATCATAATTAATAAGAAAAACCATAAACAACTGACCACATCGTTAAAATTCATTATTTTTTTATTTTTTTTTTTAATTTTTTTATTTAAGAAATTTATTTGTTTTGCTTAGGCTTGTTAGAGAAAAAAAATGAAGTTAATCTGTACTTTATTGCTGTGTGATTAGACTTTGAATTTATTTACGAATTTTCATGAATCATACGATTTTGATCGCAGAGAGACTCTGTGGAATATCTAAGCCAAAGGCAGTAAGAAAAAAATATATCTACGTCCACGTAGATACTCTGAATGACGCTAAAGTCCGAGGTCAACTTACAATTGAAACAATTTGTATCCATATCTATCTCTAGATGACCTCACTTTCGAAAGCGTACTATGTACTAGTTCACGTCATCCACTTTTTATGAATTTCCGGTTAAAAACACGTACTTTCCACTTAAGACAGATGTTACAGGACCACAGTTTAGACGAGGAAAATAATTTTTCTCTATCGAAGAAGTATTTGCCGATCACAGCTCTAGACTGATCACTTCAGCTTGGGGGAATGCTAAAACACTTGTCGTTGCTAAGTTCGGAGAGATAGCCTTTGACCCTTGATGACCAGTTAGCATTTCGTCGGCTTGTTTACATATTAATCCACGATAATCAGCATGCGCATCGTAGAGACAAATCAATGGCATTAGGTGAACCCAGATTGTCTAACGAGCCCGGGAACGATTGATGGTGCTGATCATGACGTGTTTCATTGTCCGCGATACGAAGCAGGACCACATCTACTGGCACAGAGACTGGGAGTCGTTTTAACCCCAGAAAACATGATTAGTTCGGAAGATACTTGAAACGCCGTCAGTGACATACATACATAGTTGCGATCATTGAAATGAATGCAGACAAGCAGAAGCATAATGAGAAATGAGACCCATAGATAAAAAAACTACGAGTAACGAAGTACAGTTTCAGAGCTAGCCAGCCTCACGAAAAAATACCTTTTCAGGGAGATTTGTTAAAGTATGCACGGTCTGGACTAGTACGTACGCGTATTCCTGGCATCGAGTATTAAGGCCCGGGCTATTGGTATCTTTAGAAGAATATTTGGCGCAACAAACCGTATGCGGTCCAGGGCTTCTAGCCTAGCTTTTCGCCACCATTTGTGTTATGCGTGTTATATTTTTTCACACAAATGGAAGGAACCTACAGTATTGACCCATATCCGAACGGCTTTTCGTTTAAATGCAACAGATTTCAGATGACAGTTACTAAATCTCCTTTCGCCTTCAGCGTCTTTATTTGGCAGTTGATGAGCTTTTTTCTGTATCCGAAAACGTCAAGATCAGTAAATGGTGGCTCATGGTGACCTTAAGACAAGAATATTAAGTAAAACTCGGCAAACACTACATGAGATGACTGTTCTCACGATTACCTATGCCGACGTTGTCAACAAACAAGATTCGTCAATTAACATGCAAATGAATAACAAGACCATTAAGACAAGAACAATAGGTGACTGAATATCCTGTTTTTAAACCGATGGCCATTCTGAGGGACAACAAGAACATTCTTTGGTTATGAACCACCCCATTCGTAGAAATTTACGGATTTGTCATAGAACTGTCGTTCGATTCATTGGGTACGCTCTTTTTTTTTTGTTGCATCGTCTAACTTTGTAGGCGCAATGGCTTGAGGTTTAAGATTCGAATCTCAGAAAGCTTTTTCGCGGTCCCACTTCTCGCGAATGTCTGACTACCTTACCTACCTACTTAAGGTGGCTCTACAGACCGGGGTGCACTTGGGCCTCAACAAACAAGCGTCTCCAACCAGCTCGATCTGTAGCCAGATGTCCCCAGCTTCTCAGGGCAATTGCGTTGAGGTCCCCTTTCACTTGCGTGTGCCTTCTGAGTCGCGGTCTCCTTCTACTGCGCCGCCCCTATATTCTAAGATTTACTGACTACATGACTCAGCCACTTCAGTCGTTGGGCCTTCACTCTTCTGCTTAGGTCGATGTTGCTGTACAGTCTCTACAATTCGTCATTGTATCTCCTCCTCCATTCACTGTCTATGCAGACGGGACCGAAAATCACTTGAAGAATTTTCCTCTCGAAACAAACAACAGCAACCTCATTCACTTTTGACAAAGTCCGTGCATCTGCACCATGGAGCAGGACTGGGATGATGAAAGGGTCACTTTAGTTGTTCGAGAGAGGTTTTTGGTACTCAGTTGCCTTCTTAGTACAAAGAAGCAGCGGGTGGCAGGACCATCGGCCAGATCACTGAGGCCTATTTCAAGTGAGAATTCTGGCGATTGAGGAAGTCCTGTCCTTACTGAAATTCAAAAAAAATATCTGGCAGGAATATTAGCATTTTCGCCGCAATTAAGTCCCTTGAGTCGTTCTCTTTAACTTAAAGGGTCACTCTAGACTGCCGCTCATGACTAATAGAGATAGAGGAACAGGTCAACATTTACCTATGCTGTGTGCCAGGCCAGAGATATTCCACGTGACTGCTAGGCTGACGGGCTCTCCAGGACTATGCCTCTCGATATGTATAACTTCTGCTCAAGCTGGACGCTATCAGCAAGACCAATTGCTAAAGGGAGAATGCTAAGCAGATAAAGACCAGATATTGTCAGAATTGTAGCCATAAGTACAAGCCATTATCCGATAGGAGACCATGTAGCTAAGATTGTCAAGCATGCTCTATAGCACCTTCTGCCGTAGCTGCAGAGATACTAAGGAGAAGGAATCTATTCTTCACTTACTTTGCAGACGTCAGGCTTTAAAGAGAACCAGATACCGTACTGTAGGGAAATCCTTCTTCGATGACTTGGCAGAGGTATCTAACAGAAGGATTGGAGCCCTCACTCTCTGCTTGGCAGGCAGGGCTTAGCATATCTCAACTGAAAACTTTACCACACAACCAAGTAACATGCGTTGTGGTATCAAAATGGCACAAAATAGCGCTCATTGGGTTCTCTTTTAAATCGTCACCTCCACCTACCTATCTACCTAGGCTGGGATTTGAAAAGCTCAAACAGTTTGGTCTCGCTGAAGCGATTTTATATATCGGCTTCAATATCAGTGTCCAATGGGCCTACACTCTAAGAATTTACAGATCTTGTCAAACTATTTCTGGAGAAGCTGCGGAGATGAACGGACGGAAGACGTCATCCTCCATGAATCAGAAGCTCTTAAATGGCTTGATCTTGCTGAAGCGATCTGTCCAATTTTGTCAAACGATTTCCGCAAGAGCTGCAACGATGGGGAAGAAACCCTTATCCATTTCCACTGAACTTGTCTAACCCTATCCAAAAAAGGATTACTTCATCATCGTGGAACTCTTCTAGTCAATAACCTTGGCAAACTGGGCAACACAGACGTCAGAAGGATCCTTAGGTGAACCTTTTGTATCTGATTTTGTCCTAGATCAGGTAGTACCACAATGAGCCTCTTTTGGCATAAGTGTGCTTGTATCTTGATATAGACATCCGCTCTAACCTAAGCTTTGGTCTTCTAGTGACTTTAACTGCCGAATGCGAGGCTTGGATAATTGGCCACGTCTCCCCCTTGCACCTACTCCATCGACTAAAAATTTGGGAATATTCTCCCCATTGGACAGATTGATTGCGTTTCTGGCCTCTTTTGATAATGCGAGTGCATTTCGAGTTCTTTCACTGGTAGGCCCTTTGGACTTAGTGACGGTAGAACCAGGATACTGTTGTGTTGCTCTGTCAGAGTGGGAATGATATACATAGATTTCAAAGTCCACTTGTACCACCAATGGCCTATTTTATTTTTAAGGCTTCTAAATTCTGCTACGAGCACGAGTAGACCGTGCTACAAAGTTGGCAACCACCAACAAACTCCAAGAGTCAACAAAATATTTCGCACTCGCTGTTGTTTGTTTAACTACATATATAAGTCAGTCACCGTTGCGAATTCACTTCCTCATTGCCCATAGATACATCTTTTCCGCACATAAGATGCAGATGCTATTTTTACACACTGCATTCTGACACTTTGCACAGCATCTGAACATGTCACGCAAGTGTTAATGTATCTTTACCTTCTGAAGACTGAAATGATTTGCATTCACATGACTTGTTACTCAGAAATCTCATTCACCAAACCGCTGAATGGATACAAAAAAAAAAAGAATCGAAAACGTTAATGTTATGCGTTGCCAAATACAAATACTTGCGGTGCTGACAACGATATTTACTCTCGAGAGAATGATGTGATAATCAGCAGCGCTTAAAATGTGCTAAGATACTTTATTCGGTGTGAAATGTAGTCATGCGCGAAGAGATATTTAGAAACAAATATTTATGGAATTCCGATCAAGGTCTTAAGATTTAATTTTAAAAAAATTTTGTATCTAAAATGTGTGTTCCTTGCGGGAGTATAAATTTCACACAAATCAATTTGTTATTAGAAAACAACTCTAGGAGGGTGCTCCCAACCGGTTAGGAATAAAAATTTAAAATAATCGAGGAATTTAGTATCTTTAGATACATATTTAAAATATATTTTGACGTCAAGTATCTTGCCAACTGATTCGTTCGTCTTTTTATGTATTTATTGCAACTAATGATAAATGGTAGCGGTGGTTTTTCCAATCGATCTTGATCAGTTAAAATGGGTTTCAGGAAAGCAATAAAAATCTAGATACAGTCGCTTGTATTATTGAAAAATGTTTACTATAACGGATCAAGTAACCGCCATTCTATCAGCTTTTCAAACTTGTCATACTTTTCAAAATCTTAGATGTTGGGTTGGAAGGCTTAAACTCGTCGAAAAATCGAACAGTTTTGAAAGGATACGCTGATGACGTTGCGATCCTGATCGGAGGCAGATTCGAAGAAACAAGAGGACTTGTTGCTGACTGGTTCAAAAAGGTGTGCGGACACGTCAACGCCAAGAAGAGGAAATGTGAATAAGTTTTAAAAACCCATCCTGTTTGGTGAAGCAACAGATTTTTCATAAGCAGTCAAATACCTAGGCCTAGCTCTAGACTGCATGTCTATGAGAATAGCCCAAAATAACACATGCAAAATGTGCAACGGGGATGAAGAAACAGCAGAACACATTTTGTGCCGCTGTAACTGCTTGACCAGAGCACGTCATCGTTACTTAGCTAAGTTCATCCTTGAGGCAGATCATATATATATATGAACCCAGGTATCATGAGCGAGCTCTTATCGGTGGAAATCAAAATAGGCTCATCTGTGGCCGCAGTGAGAAGGTGACACGCTCCCAACTCTATCATCAATCTAATCTGGTCCAACACGTCCTTGAAATATTGACACATCAATAGCCTTACGCTGTTAGAAGAGGATATAACTGCTGCTGCTCCTGTGAAAACCCTGGCTATCAGGAGAAGCAGTTGAACGTAAATCGTGGTGTATTTAAGAGGCTATCAAGCGAAGCATTTTAAACAAAATCCAACTAGAGAACCGGTCTCAAGTTAAGACAGGAAGAATGGCTAATCCTGGCAATCAAGTTCCGCTTGATGGCTATAAAAGGGTTGGTAAACGGTGATTCTGAATGAACGAAGAAGGAGTAGGTTACGAACATTCTGGCGAAGGCCCGTGGTACAAACTTGACAGGTATCAGGGAAGTCATATCTAGCGTCATTCTATGATCATGAAGAAATATCTAGGCATTGTACCTACTATGGACTACGTCATACCGCTGTACCTTGATTTCATTTTACTTTCCTCAACATATCCGAGCAGGCAAGAATGGAAAAATACTCAGTTACCTAACACACAATCCACCTCTCTCTACACAGATGGCAAAGATGAACATAGACGCGGGCTTAGTTACGTTCTTCGAACCGCTGGCAATGATCAACTTAGTCTAAGCCATAGCAGTATATTCCAAGCGGAGGTCCTAGTAGTAGCGTCCTCTCACCTCTACTATGGTTTCATGAAGGCAATGTGTGTAAACTCATCCAAGCTGTGGTCCTTGAAGTTTCTGACTGGTGCGTTATAAAAGATCATTGATGAAACCTAGTAAAGCAATCGTGGCTCTAAATGGGACTTTTTACTGATTTCTCTGACAGAGTTAAATATCTAGGGAATATATTCGATAAGAAAGTCTGTCTGGTGGCAAAAAAAAACACAATTCGGCGAAATTCTGCAACCCTATTATGCGGTCAGAAACAACATCACCAACGGAAACGGCCTTCTGATGCGGCGCTGTCATCTAATCATACCAACATGCATTCAACAGAACTTCGCGTCGTCGGGAGACTTCATGCTGGCCATCAAGGCATCACAAAGCGCCGGGTCAGAGTACGTAAATCTGTCTGGTGGCCTGGACCTTGAACTGAAATTGGCATCAATAAGCAAGCGGCCTAAAAAACTGGCATGCCTTGGCATCACAAGCGCAATGTATACTTGTCCTACGACAGTCATTGAGGCTATTATCGGGTTCACGCTTTGCATATATTTGATAAAAAAGTAGCGATTCCCAGCACCGGCCGTAAGTCTCCGTAATTAGGAAGAAATTTTTTCCCTGTGATCAGAGGGATTTCATAGAACTCTTATCCGACTTCCTCGAACTAGAAATGCTCAGAACGGTTTCTTTTCTAGCTTTATGCCCAAAACACTTTCCTTTTGCTGGAAGTTCGAGATCAAGATCCCTAACCAGGACTCAAGGACATCTAGAACGTTGATCGATTGAAAAGGCAACGTATGGTATACTCGCCGACAATCAAGTGGCGCTCAAAGCTCTGAGCTCCCACTATTAACTCCAAATCAGTCAGTCCTATGGTGCTCTGATTATTTTCAAAGATCAGCCATAGGACACAAAGTGCAGCTTTGGTGGGTACCGGGCTGTACAGGTGTAGGAGGCAACGAATCTGCAGATTTGCTATCCAGGCAAGGGTCCCGTGATCTGTTCATTGAATCCGAACACCTTTTTAGAATCTCTGATGCTGCTATCTATCGCTTAGAAAGGAAAGCAATATGTGCACATTCCACTGGAATGACACTCAAGGACTAACAGGCTAAAGGAGTTGCCAGACCCTCCATAAAAAAGCAAGAGATATCCTCAGATTAAGCAAAGATGATATAAGAAGGCTTGTGGGCCTACTTTCTAGTCACTGTCAGCTCAAGTACCATCTCCAGGACACCATTTCCCACCTTTGTCCAGAAGGGGATGTACCCGTGGAACACATACTATGTGAGCACAATTCATCTTCCTTGGCTGCAGTGCCTTAACTTAAAAAAAAATCACAATCGGTCTCTATTGAGCTGAGCATGGCGCTGTGGATCTGAGCTTATTTTAGATTCCTTACTACAAATTTTTTTTTCTGAAATCGATCTGGATCCATTGAGATACAAGCCCAGCTATACAGTCATGCCGAAAGCGAAATGAACTTCTTGCAGCTTTCCTACCACTCACACATCAACTTCTTTTATTTTTAAATTGGTGTATGTGGATGCTATTAAATCTCTAATCAATTCCTTGATCTGTCCACACCTATAAACAACAGAAAAAAATATTTCATCAATCAACCAACAAAAGCCCAACACGTTTCAGAATTTAATCGTGTTTCTAAATTCAATAAATTATGCCAACACTACACTCCTTTCTCCTGACCTTTTCTGGTAATAAAAACAAAAACAACAAAAAAACACCTTTCTCTCATTTTGCCATAATAAGTTGATAAACAAATCGTATATCTCCCGTATTGAATCATCGATGTTCAACGCTCATAGATACACTTCCAGGCGAGCAATACAAACGCTTCGGAGCGCTTTTGAATTATTCATTCGAATTTGTCAGATGCTGGACATGCACGTGTCGCACAGCAAATCCCCGGAGTGGAAAGCACGTTTTTTTGTTACCAATGTTGATGTCTTGTTATATCAGTGTTCTCCTTCGAGCTTGGAATGAGCTTAATGTTTATTTAATCGCTATAAGCAATAAATGCGCATTAAACAAACACGTTGATAAGGAAAACAACTTCGGATGCCGTCTGTGCCGTTTGTCCCACTTTAGTTCGCAAGAAACCTGCAGAAAGTTGAAAAATAATCGCACTTGTGTATTTGTTTTTATTTTTTTGTGTTGTCATGTATCTACGAGTATTTATTTTACTTTTTAAAAGACTTACATATTTGCTTTGAGCGATAAAAAATGTCTGGAATCGTATCCAATTTACTTCCAGTCGTTTCGGAGCCTACGCTGTGTTCTTTCGTAGGTCAGATTGGGTGTGTCTTTCGAGAAGCAGACACCAAGGGAGTGCGATATGGGTTTTTGACTTTACAAGCCTACAAACAACATCAATAGATACCTGCCTGCCTACTGGTCATGAGCTACAATTTTAAGATCCACTCTAAGTAAAAGAGATTTCCATATGAGAATGGTAAAATACTTAAAAAAGAAAGCACTTAGCTACTTAAACGGGCCTCGATGAAAAGTGAAAGCTTCCCGAGAAGCGGAGTGCTAGAACAATATTGAAATACTTTTGAAAGTAAAAGTTTTCAGCAAAGGCTTTGAAAGTGAGCTCTTTAATTTGATCAGATTTTAACCAAACCTCAGCAAGGAGAATCCCTTAGCCTTCCAGTTAAGAAGCAAAGTAGTAGTGGTAGTAGTAGAATTGATTCTGGTGCTGTGTACTTTATTGATTAGAAGGTTTCTCAGGAATGGCGTACGAGTAGTTAAATAGTTTTCTTTGGTGTTCGAAAGCTGTGAAATTATCACGAATCGATGGTCCACAGGAAAGCTGCACGCTCACAACTGCTTACAAAAACGTTTCTTTTGGCGGATAAGATTTCACTCATCCATCATCCTGCACTATAAACCATTTTTATGTGTTACCCTTAAGGCGAGGAAGAAACAAAATAAAGTAGACTTTTTTTATCAAATCAGGGCCTCCAATTTTAGATTCAATCGTCATCAACAATCGCATCAGTGGATCGCATTGTGCAGTTGTGGGTTTTCTTTTGTAATGTCCATCTGTTTTTATAGGGAGTGAACGTCGTCGAGGATCTCAGCCAACCAAGGGGTGCATAGCAAACATCACTGAATAGATTCAACTTCGAGGTAGTTTAGGAGCTTATCTACCTCAGAGTTAATATCAACACCACAAATGACATCTTGTGGAGGACTGACCCGTGGTGGCCACGGAGCAGTAGGTAGAGTGTTTTCTGTGACCAGGTTGGTGTAAATTCAAACTTTCACAACGAATAAAGGAGAACATACAACCGTGAACTCTACAAGTTGTGCCAAGAAGTGGATGTATTCCAAAAAGCCAAACAACGCTCCAGCTAAGAGGATCTTCGAATCCCAACCCCCAGATTCGAGGCGCCCAAGAAGATTAAAACTCGAGCGCTTAGTCTCGATAACTGGAAACAGAGTGCCTCAGATCGGGGAAAATGAAAGGTTACACTGTCTCAGGTAGGGACTCTTCAAGGGTTAGGAGAATGTTATGTAAGTATGTAAGCACTTTTTCTTTATCGTTTAGTGAAGAGTAAGCTGTGAATTTCAGCGGATCTGAGGAGCCTTTCGAACACTTTATATCTCAGAAACTGGTTTACAAAATTATTTTCGAATTTGGCATAAACGAAGCTGAAATACTTAAAAAAATTTTTTTTTAATAATCTACTTACTGAATAAGAGGACAAGGAATATTCGCATACCTGAAACGATAAAAAGAGAAAAACATCTATTAGATCAGTGCTTGTAAGGACAACAGCTAGACTCTTCTGTTAACAAAAGTGTTTGGAATTAAGGAGGCGTAACTCAATATAAATAAAAGCCAAAAAGCTAGTTAAACTTGGTCAAAAGGCTTGACTTTTACGACTTGACTTAAGAGGCGTTGGCCTGTGGCCTATATTTTAGATGAAAGAACAACAGGCACTCCCAGTCCTTGTTACTGAATGACAATGAAGATTCGAAGAAGAAGGTCTAGTTTGAAGTCACCATATCTATGTAGAGCAGTGTATAAGTGGAAGGATCTACTATCCAAACGGAGCACAGGAAGATATAGAGTATTCACATCAAGAAAAGTATCAAAAGAAATATACAAGGCCTGTAGCACGTAAAATAAGAACAACAGGGGGGATAGTACAGGCTGTTAAACAAGAAATGGTAAACATTCGCTATTAGATCAGCATATAAAAAGAGAGTATCTTGCATGCACAAATATTTGTAAATGGGTTCATTTCGAATCCTGAGAGGCACTCTGCATTTAAGTTTCGTTGACGGTGCCAGTTAAACACCCCATTCCAGCGATGAATGCTGAATAGTTCACACGATTCCAAGTTTTCAAGAAACCATCTCAGGAGACTGAAAGAACTAGGCAGAGTCCTACACTGAAGCAAGCTAGAAAAAAACAAAAAAACTCTCGGCTCCAGCGACAAGGAGAAAATAGTTTTCTGCTTAAAATCACTACAAAGAGGCCTTTTCGGAGTGGAAAACACTTTCGAAAAGGACTTCAGTAGGCCTAGGAAAATGTCGATCGTGCTTGGATAAAAATTATCCTCTCTCTCGTTGTGTAGTCCAAAGAATGGCTTGTCTACCCAGCACAGGAGTCGTCTTTAGCACACCCTGACTTTGCTCTAGATGCCTTGCTGAAGCTGCCCGCTCTCTATACATACTTATGACATCGACTACACACTGAAAGGATCTCTCGTCTAATAAAACACCGTTTCTGTCACCATTCACACTGGACTTCCAATGAACTTGGTGGAGAAATGTCGGAGACGAGTCTAGTAGATACGATCCTGATACGATGATACCGTAAAAGTGCCGCTGGAATGGCTGTGTCCCGACTCTAAGCCGGAGAAAGAATGCCATCGTATTTTCACAGATGGCTCTAAAACTAGACAGGGGTCCATTGCTGGTGTCTTCGTGAAGAGCGACTTCATTCTCCGTTGGTTCAATATCCGCCTGTCTTCCAACTGGAGCTCTTTGCACTGGTGGATAGAAAAGAGCATATGTATCTGCAGCGATAGCTAAGCTGCGCTCAAAGCGCTGTTTGACCCTAATAGCACTTTGAAAATAGTATATGGACTCAAGATTAATCGGGATCTGCTCAGAAGAAAAAATTCGTTGTATTTTGGGCTGGGTGCCAGGTCACACTGAAATCCAGAGGAACGAGAACACAGGAAAACTTGCGAGACAAGGCTCGGGTGAAGTTTTCTCAGGACCCAAACCAGTGTTGGATTTGCTTGCATCTTCGATTAGTAGTTCCATTGACAATTTGGTGTCTCGTGAATACCATAGTCGGTGGAATGGTTCTGCTGGATGTAGATACATCAAGAGCATACGGCAACAACTCAGCGGCTTTTTTTCTCCCTCAAGAGAATTGACTGCATACGACTTGTAGGTATTCACAAGCCAATTTGCTTTTGTCAATTTCTATAGCTTGGTACGTTTAAGTGGCGAAAGAACCATCTGTGCTGCTTGTGAGGTAGATGATGATACAGCGCAACATTTCCTCTGTCCGGCTTTTACTCGCACCAGTGAGTACTGGTCACTTCAGTTCTTCATCGCTGAGGCCTCTTTTCGGCTTTCTCGGAAAGTCAGTAAAAAATCACTAAAGTAAGGTGTCTTCGAGGATAATCCACTGGACCAGTAGTAGAGCCTGAGTGCATCGGTGAATAGTATGGCAACCGCACTGTTAAGGAATAAAATTAAAAAGTGCGCGTTTATGGGTGGTTTGAACTGATTTGCGGGAATTCTAAATGCAGAGCCAAAATTGAAATTTTTTGAAATCTGCGTAGATGTCAGGATCAAATTGGAATAGTTTGCGAGACTAGGGCAAGTATTAAATCCTACTATGCATTGTTTTAAAATCATTCTTGACTTAGAGTACAACCACTTACCGGTTTTTGCTAAACAGACTGTAAATCAAAAGGTTAGAGGAAAATGCAGGGTTCCCGAGCTCAAATACATCTAAAAATCTCGCAATTGAAACAACACCTTGACATTCTGAGGGAGGGCTAAGCGAATGGCAATTAGACTTATGTACGTTTGAAACACAGTATAAACGAGCTGAAACTCGTCATCGATAAGCAGGAACTAATGAATGAACTTGATGGCTTTCTATTTGCTATGCGCCCTTCCTGCTCTGCCACAAGAAAGAAATTCTTTACTTTCGCATCTCAAAAACAAGAAAAACATTCCTTTCGATGAATGAATCTGACTAGATACGTCTAGTATGCCGTGCTGCGTAGTATATTTATGTAAATACACACTTCTGGAACACATCGAAAGGCATGGAATTTTCTATTCGTTTTTATTTTTTATCGTCGTTTAATATAGCAACAGAAACATCACATTTACATACTAAGAGGTCTTAAAAAACTCGTTTACATCAGACTACAAATTGCAAAGATATGGACTCAGATAGGGGTGTGGCAAACTAAGAGTGGTTATGGCTACACAACGTTGACAACAATTGAACGATCTTGGATGGATTTCACGTGCTTCAGTCACTTCTACAATGCAATGGATGCAGTTTACTTTTTTTTATCGAATTTATGGCCACATTTGGGTTACAGCAGCACTGAATGTGTACTCAAAGATAAAAACTTAATTACCACAGCTGGGTTAAGTTGGGTTTTAGCACCATCACTCATCTCTGACAGCTCATTGTCTGTGAATGCAAGTTTGAGCAATGGTTAGTCGGTCCGGTAATTTTTGCAGCTACTAGAGTGTTGATGCACACTTTTTAATGATCTTTTGAAGTAGAAATTGGTACGATCCTTGACCTAAAATTGGGTCGGCACTAAACAATGACCAGCGAGTTAAGAAAGCCACCTTAGCTTTCTATGTCTGTATTAAAAAATTGGGGACTTCAGTCAAAAATTACCCTTTGGATGCATATAGCCGCTGTGTGTCCAATTTTTAATGAAGGTGCAATTGTCTGTTGACCCACTCAAAAAGAGCCACAGGGGCAACAGATTCTGGAACTGTGATCTTACACTTGTTCCTATTGATCTACACGTTAAAGACACATCTATTTACAGTGGAAGCCGCCTAAGGGAATTTGAGTACTGGGAAGTTAAGCCCCATGATGAGAGAAAGGTCCTGGATACAATACCAAGAGAATTGTTTAACCATAAAGCCCCCATGGTTTGCTTTTTCACCTAAGTTCTGAACCATTGAAGAATAGAAAAATTGGAAATTGATCGAGGACTTCGGACGGCCGCGGAGTCGGCGCAGGAATCTTTTAGATGAACTAAATGTTTTCTTTTGCCTTACGGAGTACGCCAGTGCTTTTCAGATGGATCTGCTCGCGATTCGTAAGGCTAATCGAACGCTTATATGTCTTCCCAGATTTTAATAGTCGCCAAGCCGCATTTTAAGCCATTAGTTCAGCTAAGACATCATCCAGAACGGTACAATGCTAAGGACGAAATACATTGTCACTTTTCCAAGTTGGCAAACTTTGGATGGAGTAGGCCCACCAACTCTGTCATATCAAGAAAGACGCCGACCGTTTATAGAAAATGTAAAACAAACGAACTACTAAGCAGATCAAGACCAGATATTGCAAGGATCCTATCCATGCCATATCCGCTAGTTAATCTACAGACGCGCAATTGTAAGTTCACTCTTGAAGGCTCTAATTGAACCGTTAACAGAGGTGATCAGTTTTTTTATTGAGGTTGGATTCTGTGTATTCATTTCATTCTACGGTAACACTGCAGTAGTTGTTTGCCCCTTAAGGCATTCTTCAACGTTTGATCGATATACATGAATGTCGTCGTTCCTTAATGAAATATATTTGGCTACCTGGTATCCCTATTGCTAACCTTACAAGTTGCGATACGATGCTTGCTTAGAAGTTTATTAGCTGCTTTCGTTCAGTTTTTGGTAAAAAGTCCGAAGCTCCATAAGAAGCTGTACTAGTTGGCAATGAAACGTTTTATTTTTCCAAGCTCCATGTGGTAGCGCGCAGGACCCTTCTCAGCCACTTCAAGCTAATTTAGCCTACACTATTCGCGTTTCAGTTGTTCTCACAATTATAAGGAAATTGATGCCTCTGAGGGAGTCTCCTTTCATCTATCTATTCATCTACCGCGCTACCAAAAATCAATCTCAACTCAACAAAGTCAAAAATCGTTCTTCTCATCGAATTATTGACAAAATATCTGCCAAGTTGGTGATCAAAAATAGCATCCACTCATCGCAAGAATCCACTTAAGGTCGATTCCAATTATAGTATCTATCAGCAGCCAATTTCATTTATGCTCAGTGCACACTCACTCCCATCATCGGAACAAATAACTATGCAATCTCGTTCGACCACATTCCTCTTCCCATCGCGTCGCGTTCTACGAATATGAATAGAAACCACAACCGCGCACGAGTTTATTTTTAATCTCATCTATGATAGCATGCCACACGTTAAGGGGACAACGAACTGTAGGTAACCAATATTCCCAATCAATACCCAACTAGCTAACCAGTTCTAAGAGCATCCTAGAATCACTGCCACTGGGCCACACCTCCATCTATCTAAAACCATAGATACAACGCACATCTGTGTGAGTTAGTCTCGCACGAAAAATTAAATCAAAGTCATTAACTACAAGATCGCGACAACTTGCCCAACTACCTATACCTACGCCTGGCTACCTACCTACATACATAGCTGGCCGGCTGTCTTATCAATTTCCGAGGGTATCGACGCAGGTGGAAAACTGGGCTTGGCTACCATCAATCTCCGATGACATATTTCAGATTCGCGCATACATAACATAATCAAAGCTAATGAAACAAAGACGTTGCAGGCACAGGTTGTTTTGCATGATGACAGAGCACATTTAACCAGAAAAAAAAAGTTTGCAATTTAAATAAAAATCGCTAATTATAAGCAAAAACCATAAAAAAATCCAATTTACCATGCCACAGAGTGTGCTTTGAATAATGGATGTGTATCTGTACGCTTCAGAACGATTCCTGAGTGCGGAACCGGGTGGTGGGGATTGAGCCGAGAGGCGCGATAAATCGCTTTAAATCAAATTAATTTTTTTTATTTCATTTCTCTTTTGTTAGTGTTCCACGGCAGAAAGTTTTTCTTTTTTTTTATGGATTTTTAGATGAAAAATTGTTCTTTTTTTTATCGGATTTCAGTGAATGAATTTGCATGCAAAGCAGTAATGTTTAAATTTAATGAATGATTACTCGGTAGTGAGTACTTTAAGTGTATACGTCAGGTTCATTTGATTCAGTAAAGGCTATTGACGTGCCTAAGCAGCGTGTGTAGTTGACAAGCTAACGAATTTAACAGGCAACTCACGAGGAGGAGTGATACACCACGTGAACTGTGATATGTCTGAAGAACTTTAGGCCCTCATGGGGGGTAGTCAAGGTCGTTAATAAGCAGTCGAGATCAGTGATCTGAGTGACGTGCGAGTATACATAGCTGGACAGCGTGGGAAATTTGGAAATTTTAAGACACATTCTGCAGGTTTCCATGGAAACGTGGTCGTCAGTGATCGTTAAGCCTGAAAGAATGAAGGAATCATTCACCAATTCACCTGTGACCTGAAAGATCTACTGCATCAAAAGGGTGGACTTAGCCTAATAAATGGACACAATGGACCTTCCTTCTGGTCTGAGTGCGTCTTTGCGTGAGCGGGGACAACCATTCAAACCTAGACGAAGTTCATGTTCTCAGTGGCGGTAGCCCAATTGACGCAGAGTCTGAGCCAGTTATAGCAATTTTATCTAAAAATCCTTTGATGTAATTCCATGGTGACCAGGGACCCGACAAAGTCTTACTCTGTTGTGTCTGACCAGAGATTGTGGTGCATCGTCACAGTATTTAACTGACATAGATTCCACTATGCTGAACGATAGTGCTTTAAGCGCTGCCCGACTATCTAGAAAGATACTTATTTCACCGCCCTTATTACAGATTGGCGCAGATCTCAGTGGCATAGACTTAAGCTTGGAACACAGTGGGACAAATAACACATGGCCATCGAGGGTTTAGTGTTGGGTCCATAGACCCCAGCTCCAAATTCGAATTCCATCTTCGATACGACGGTGAACTTGACCAGACTTCTAGGATTTAGTACCACAGCATTGGACTAGTTTACTCGGACCATTAAGTCTACCTCAAGTAACCTTCCGAGATAGTATTCCTTGACCATAGTGCTAGGGACAGTGCAGAGCATGTCCCTTCTACGAATCGAGTCAAATATTTTCCCGTGTTGTTCTTGTATTCTAGCTGCAGTTTGATAGCACATCTAGCAGCCGTTTTCTTAATGAAGATTTGTAGAGATGATGGCCCAACAACAGTTTCAAATGCTGCCGTAGGGTAGTTACGCATGGCACCTGCACCACTAGGGCCGGCAACTCTCTGAAGCTTCTGTAGTTTAGTTGCCGTTGTTTTTTCAAGAACTTTGGGTCTCACTATCATTATATGCAGTCAGTGTATCACTTTGGAACTGAGACCACAAATTCTGCTGAATAAGCGCCTACTGACCCACAAGGCTTTATGTACGAATTCCAGTTACGAAATTTCCAGATCTGATACACTGATTGTTCAAACCCGGACAATGTCGGTCGCTGGTGTCTTTCTGCCCAGGTTCCAAAGAGCTGTAACATTGGGCACTTCTGATTTCCTAAGAGTCCTTCACAGAAAAAGTTACCGATCATAAAAAAGTGGCAAAGATGGCTGACAACGAAACAACTTCCTCGCTTTTTTCTGTGAAGATGTTAAGAAAGGTCTCATCACCTTCTAGCTCACAGCTACGATCTGGTATTCAGCCAGTAGAAGTATCGTGAAGTGATAACTTTCTCCTGCAAAACGTTGTCCAATGGAGCTGTGGACAATCGGAAATCTTACAGGATAGACTGAAAGCGTTCAAGATGTATTAGATCTAGAATTTTTCGATACTTGCAGCTTGGACATTAAGGACGTATCTGCAGAAGCTATTTCAATTCAAAGTCTCTGCAATAGGAAACTAGAAATTTTGTATGCCTTCAGCCAAGAGGACTCTTCTTATAATGCCCAACAAGGTTCTCGTTTCTCCTAATCTCGAGCCTTACTTTGTCGATACCAGCTCAGTGAAGACTGGCACTTTCTTAAGCATAGTCATCTCGAGCGCGTAAATCAAAAAATAGCATAAAATTGCCATCCCTAAGGTACGGTATGGACTCCTTTTGTATGATCCACAGATAGGGAGCTGCTCATACAAACCGGATAATGTTCTTTCGTGGTTACCCTAGTTTTACAGAACAGAACCTCCGGTCTCGAGAAATCCAGAGCAAAGTCTTTCTGTTCAAAGACTGTAAAGTAACCAATCACGAAGGTGCAGTCTTCTCCATTTCGATAGACGAGTGCTCGGTGAAGCACTTGGAGAACTTTAACTGTCTACAATTTGAAACATTAGTTAGCTGCCCCCAAGCAACAGGCAGCACAACCCCCAATCCCCAGAATTCCAGCCCAGCTATCTAAGGAGACGAATGCAACGAAGCCAATACCCAAAGCATCGGAAATAGGATTTGGAAAGACTGGTGCGACCATCAGGTCAGGCAGCATCGCACCCGATATCGGGCACTGGCTCGAGATAGAAATAGCCTGTAACGAATGATAGACTCTCATCAAAGATTCCGGGTCTTGGTGCAATCAACCTTCATTACGGCAAGGCTTCATCGTTAACCAATTCGACTACCATCCTGTAAGCGTGTACCATTTCTTTGAGCTATGATAGACTGCACTAAGAATGTCGCTGTACAAAGAGACATCAACCAGCAAACAAGGCGTATAAACAGACTTGGAGCACCTGCTGGGAGAGAATTCAGAGCGGATGTTGCATGCAATGGAATCGAACGGCACAATATTTCAGAAGAACAGATATCCTCAGATACACAGGATACAGAAAAGGCGATATGCTGGAAGGAATTAAGTTGCGTGGCAGAATGCTCAACACGATGAGGTACAAACAACCTAAGTACTCAAAAACTTACAACACTACCAACCAACTAATCAATCCTTTTCGCCATCCCAGCCTCTTAATTCGTCAATTTGCAATTTAGTGAGCTCATAAGTTACCTTTTTATCTTAAAATCTATTTTGGTTTGCAATCCACTGTTTACTTAAATATTTCACGATCACGTAGATACTTTTGCACTCACGTTACTTATTCGTATACTTCTTATCGTTTTCACTGTTTTAAGTCATCTGTCCTCCAGCGACGGATGTGTCTCTTATTTGTATCTATGAAAAATCTTTGCTTGAGACGTCATAGCCTTTCAGCAGCGCAAGACATTTCGAGTCATTTTGTTAGAGGTGGTGATGCACTCATCTTCGAGTCATCGTACAACACTCCTTACCTGAGGAGACAGACCCGTGGAAATACGGTACTGCTAAACTACACCAACCACAGAAAAGGGTATCATTTGCGGCGTTCACCAAGGGGCTTCGTTCTAGGATCTGTACTGTGGAGTATGATGTACAGGGACATCTTTGATACAGAAGAGCATCAGTATGCAGCAGGACGATATCGGGGTGCAGTCTGATAACGGTGCGAATGTCTATCAAACTGAAAGTACAATGGAGAAAATACTTGGAGATGAGGGCCATTAAAGCCCAAATAGAATGACAGCAGCAATGGAAAACGGCGGCTGGACATAGAAACTGCTACCGAATATAGAAGAGTCGATCAGAAGAAACCACGGGACACGGAAGTTTCCGAGAATGCCTTCATATACATGATATCACTAAACGACATAGGTGACGAACTTGCATGAAAAGGATCTGCAACACTCCACAACGGAGCACTTCCATGGATTAAGCTTCCGTTCTGTAACCTCAGAGAGCGAGTTTAATAATGATACCAAACAATAAGAGGAACTCGTTTACCACCTGTGATATATTAAAGAAGCTTCGGCCAGAACCACTTTTGAAAAATGACAGAAAATCGCTGTCAATGTTGATAGGTGCACTTATTCGCCACAAAGAAGCCACACTATTAAGCTTAAACTAACGAAGAGCCTCATAAGGACACCATTACACCTGATTACCTCTGTCACTGTCCGAGCGTATATTACTTAAGAAACAGACCTTTAGGAAGACATCTAACATGGTTAGAGGCCCTAATCACCAGCGAGCGCTAAGATGGGAACCCAGTACAGAAACTGGAACTAACCCTCCCAGTGGGTATCGCAATGGGCCCACAATCCTATGTAAGTGGGATGAGTCCAGTCTTCATCCTCATATCACTGCTGCTTATTAATTCAAAGTATTGCAGTGGCGCTCGTGCGATCTAAATATGCACTCAATAACGACGACAAATAACGTAAACTGGCGCAGTATCTCCACTCCAAGTCCACTAGCTTCATAAACAAGTCCTGTGCAGATCGTACAGTTTTCAGTATTTACCCAAGAATCCTGTGGCTGGCATCTTTATTTCATTATTAATCATCACCATACCTTGACCCGTCATTTCAACGTTGATTGACGCTAATACAGAAGTTCTATGGCCCTTGGCCAGCTCAAAGTGGATGTGAAGATAACGAGTTCTTCGTATCTAAAAGCTCAGTGAGCTTAAAGAACCTCTTAATTTGATTTACATATCTCAGTAAACATCCGTTGATTACCTATGTATTTTTAGCAACGGTTACCAACGGACTCATTACATTTACTTGCGAAACACGCTCCGGATCTTACTCATGTCTTTCAAAATTAGCAATTGTGATTCTCTATCAATAAGGCGTGCAGAGCTACACACATTAGGTATGATAAGAGCGTTTAGCGTATGCAAATATTTAGAGTTTTTCATGAGATATTTGCAAAGTAATGGTAATGAAAAGATACAACAGCTCGCAATCTTCGTAAGATATTTTCGGTGTGATGAAATGTACTGGAGCGTTCCTCCCGGGGTCTAGCAATCCATCTTGATTAGTTATTTCGATTAGTCAGAGGAAGCCATGCGTGCTGTGATTAGGATCACTTACTGTCTAATGACTGACTACTACTGTTGTGGTACAAATTCATTTGCAAGGAATTCCGGAATTTTATGATTGTCTTTGCTGACTGGTTGGAAGCTGTTAGCTGCATTTAAGTACGCAATGAAGTTTTAATGTCGCTTTCAGATACTCGGTAATTGCTTGCCGTAAAAATAATAGCAAATGGAAGGAAATATAAGTAAATAAACTGGAGTAAGGCCATAAAAATAAAATCCAAACAAGGTCTTCGTAGATTTAATGAATCTCAAGAATTCCTTGAGATACAGCACGACCTCGATAATTGCAGCTAACAGAAGCAAATGTTCATTAACCAAGTTCTGAATAATTTCGATTTCGAAAACTTAATTAAACTTCTTCTCACTTTTTTAGTGCTCTGGTCTGCAAGATCCGATCATAGTTAGATTGTCCCAGGGATACCCCTCACACACATTCTAGTTTACAGAAATCCCTGGCTTTCAACGCTCCTTGCATTCAGTGCTATCCATTCCTAATTTTGAAATTCGAGGCATAAAGTTTTTATTTTTGTTACATGTCCTGCTTCGAGGGAAAGAAAAAGAAACTCCGCCCTCCGATAACTAATTTTTTTAAGCAGCGTAGACACGAGATGAGAGACATTTTCGATGGGTCACCATTGAGGTCTTAGCTGAGGCTACAGCATAAACTTCAGAGTTCATGACGAGGAACTTAACAACAATTCAAGCCCAGATCAACATAAGGGCATTTCACCGCGCCATAATAGTAGCTTAGCATACTTTGCATAGGAATCGGGACAATACCACCGATGCATCGCGATGGACGAGCAACAATTAGTGGAGCACTGCAGAAGGACCAACATACAACCTCTGCTGGCACACTGCTTGAAATGGCGATAACAATGAGAGGTGTGAGTACCTTCTTGAATATATTGTTAAAGAAAACCTAGATGGGTTATACACCAACTTTTATGACTAGGGTAAGAGAAGAGGTTCTGGACATCACACTAGATGCTAAGGCTTCATGAGAAATGGAGTAACGGGTTGTAGGGTATCCGATAAGTCTTCAATGACAGATTACAGAATTATCACGATCAGCATTGAAGGGCTCAGCGGTGAAACTACCACCAAAAGAAGCCCGATTGGGAGATGTCAAGGGTAAAAAAATGGGCAAATCACCACTTGAGACTGAAACACAGTCTAGAGGAGCTATAACACAGGCCTACAAACCTAGCTGCCCTTTTAACAATAACAGACGAGAGGACGCTCCAAGGTAGAACAGGAAGCTAGGCAAACTTAGATCCAGAGCGCAAAGGCTATTTTATAAAGCCAAGCGGTATGGAGACTGGAAACTACACTGACACTAACGGAGTACAATAAAGAAATAGCTTCAGGGAATTCTGTGAGAGCATCATATCTAAACCAGTTGCAGCTAGGATAGACAAGGCCCTATCAAGAGGGAATGTTGATGCACTAAACAGTCTTAAAAAGCAGGACGACAGCTACATTGAAAATGTAGAGCAAAGAGCTCTTCAGAAACAGTCTTTCCAGGTAGCAGATGAAGTGGGAAGGTTGGATAACAGCAGTAAATATCTGTACAGAACAGAGGCTAGATTGGGCAATAAACCCCTGCACAGGAAGCAGACAGCATTTTCCCTGCCCAGCTACAAAAAGGACAGCAAAAGTTATGCCACACAGTTGGGAGCAGTTTGACCCTCGGGTATATACCGAGACCATGGAGAAGGGCAAAGCGGGTAAGAAAGGCACGACATAACCGAAATCCTGCAGGCCAATCAGCCTGACGTCGTTCATACTAAAACCAATGGAAAAGGTCATAGACAACTACATAACTTTAACACAATGGTGTTAAAGAGAATACTTCTCCACCGTGGTCACACACCCAAATAGGGTCGGGAAATCCACCGACACTGCACCATATCAACTGACAAGTTCTAGTTCAGGAAGCCATTGAAACGGTCAAAGAAACGGTCATCTGCGCTTTTCTGGAAGGAGGAGTTTTGAAGGAACTTTCGACAACACATCTCATGAAGCTTTCAAAAGAGCCCTCTAAAAAAAAAGAGTAAACCCAACGACATCTAACTGGAAGGGTGAGATGTTAAGAACAAGAACGGCTGCAACTTTGGTGGGAAATAAGACCATCATAGTCAATTCAACTAGAGGTTGCCCACAAGGAGGAGTTCCATCACCAGTAATGTGGAAACTAGTTGTAGACGCACTCCTGCAAATGTTAACAAACATCGGATAAACTGTCAAGGATATACCGACGACATAGTAATCATTCTGAGAAGAAAATTTGAAGAGACAATCTGTGAGATAATAAAGAGGGGATTAAGATTAACACAAAAATTGTGCCTAGCGGTAAGATTCAAAGCAAGGAAAACCGTTGCAAAAGTACAAAGACTAACTTGCGTCTGTTTAACAGGGCCTAAGAGAATCTAGCCGAGAAAGGAAAATACATCGTATGCAGCCAGCAAGAAACACTTTCCAAATCGGTCCCGCTTTTGGATTGGCCCAAAGATGATAGGGTTAAGAGATACTGCTTCGAGATGAAATTCAAATAGAAGCTGAGTACCAAAAGAGAATAAGGTATTGAAGTCAGGATGTACAAACTTAAGTGAAACACTAAAAGGAGGTTCATGGATGGATTTAAAACATCTACAGGAACTAAAGCAGGCGTATTCGAGCCCAGAACCAAGTATTCGGAAGCCATGAGAACATACCCCAGTATTTTTCCAGCGAAGGTATACGCGATCGAAAGATACGCCCAATTTAACCTCGATGGGAAGTACCGCGGACAAGACATCGCGATACTGTCGGATAACCAAGCCTCAATCAAAGTTTTAAGCTTCTATGAAATCCGGTCTACATTGGTGTGCGAATGCCTTGCCCTTGCTCGCAGACCGCTTTCACCAGAAAAGGGGTATCTAGACCTACTGAAATCTACTGTTTTAATGAATAACTGTCTGCTATAGCTGCAGCAAATTGAATATAATTAAAGAGAAACGATGTAATTAAAAACTATAAAATCGCGTGTGTGATATCGATAACAACAATTAAGTACTTGTATCAAAGTATTTCATAGATGCAGAGAGTTCATAACGAAAACATCATAAAGCACAACAACAACTACAAGGGGGGAGTAAATAAATTCGAGGTAAACAATTTCAAGGCAAAATAGGAATGCATTCGTTACACAGATACGAGTAAAAGTGTGATAGCGACTCTCTACTACTAAACCCTATTCCGAACAACTGAAAAGATTCTAAACGAGACCCTGATCATCCCAGTCCTGCTTTTGGCGTTAAAGCATGAATTCTGTCGAAAGCGGATTGACGGCCTTTGGAGGCACAGATTAGATACTAAACTTTACGAGCCATACAGAAAGATCGATGTAGGAAAAAAAACCTAGTATCAGGCATGTACATAGGTTAGGTTGGTTAGGTTGAAGTGGCTGCCAGCTAGGAGTCGCCGGCACACTTAGACCAATGGCAGGTCCATTGTGATACCACGTGGATCTTGGGAGAATATTTCTCTCTACCTACTCGTTAAAATCAATTTGAGCTTCTTATTCATCAGGTCGCCTGTATCGTTGTAATAGGAGGCTCCTAAGTGAAGCTTCCTTCTACGGGAGAGAGCTGGGCAGAAACAAAGAAGGTGAGGAATGGTTTCCTCCTCTTCTTCATCCATGCAGCTTCTACAAAAATCGAACACGCTACAATGATTTGGAAGACGGAAAGAGAGCTTAAGGTTAAGCCTATCAGAGAAAACACCTGCACCAACTCCGTCTTTGGTCTTTGACCCGTCTGTGTAGAAGTGAATTGAATCATCTCTAAAGATACATCGTTCTCCCAGAGTGATCTGGAAGGGATGGTGACTGTAAAGTTCTTCTCAAAATTTAGACGAGGGATGGTGTAGTCCGTTCTTTCGGGTGGGATTTTGAGTTTATTCAAAATAGAGGCGTGGCCGAACTCTTTTCTTGACCACTGTTGGGTAGCTTCAAGACGAACGGCTGCGTTCGCTGCCATTTGCTTGCTAAATATATCGAGGGGTATCAGATGGAGCAGAATGTCTAGTGCTGCGGAGGGAGTTGTACGTAATACTCCGCTTATGCACAGACAAGCCGTGCGTTGGACCTTACTTAGAAAGTCGCGATTTATAGCTTTATCTGGCTGTCCACCAGACTATTACCCCGTATGTAAGTATCGGTCTAATGACCGAGGTGTAGAACCAGTGGGTTATTCGAGGTTGTAGGCCCCATTTATTGCCAATGGCTTTTTTGCATGAAAAAAGTGCTACTGTACATACAGCGAATGGACATCAACGCTCCGGCCCGCAGAGTCTTCGAATCGAATGGCACTCACAAGTAGAAGGGGATCTCACCGACTTGGAGTGCGTAACTGGAGGCAGTTAGCTAAGGACAGGGCTAACTGGAGAGGCTTGTTGGTTGAGGCCCAGATTCACCCCGAATTGTAGCGACACCTTAGTGAGTAAGTAAAATGTCGGGTGACTCTACGGACCTAGTTTCTATGGTAGGTCGCGAGATTTTCAACCCACTCCATGCCTCCTCAAAGCAAGTCGTTTTCGCTTAACCGATTCAGATGCAGTTTTCTTATTTAGAACCGATATAAGACTCTGAAACAAGCCGACATGAAAAACAAAAACGAGCCTTTGTGAGCATGTCTGATGAGTTTTTTAGGTATGCGGAGCTTGTTAAGTCTGCCATTCTAGTGAGCATCCTAACAAGCAAGTCATATACATTTTCGTATCTACTTTCATTGAGAATAAGGCATAACTGCATATCCGCCCGTAAAAAATCTAAAAAGTATGTTTGAATCCAAAAATGAGTATTACAACCCGTTGACTCATGTATTAAACAAACAAAAAGTATCTTTCGTGTTAAGAAAAGAAAAATAACTAAAAATGAATACGTTGCCTACGTGATCGAAAGCCCTACAACGCGTTCCGTCATTGAAATTTCTTTTGTTCAACCATCAGTAGGCCATGGCCATCCTAAAAGAACACACGATCTTCCTCGAAATAAAAATAAAAATAAAAAAAACCTTAAAAATAACTTTTCAGACAGCAGGCAGTCACAATAAAGCTTCGAATTTGGATTCATTTCCTAATTAAATTAATTATCAATGAAGCAGGTGATCTTGGTAACATTTTATCAAATACCGTGTATCTACTTATCGCTATCAAATGATTCATACCGTTAATCTTAATTTATTTTATTTTCGATTAAAGTATTAGTGACGTGAACTGGTCTTTTTAGGTATTTTGAGTAAGCAAACAGATTTTAGTGACATTTCCGTGCACGTTCTCAGGCACAGAACGATTAAATAAAAACAAGAAAACAAAAAAAAAAGTATCTCAACTCTTTATGTCGCATTTTTGAATAACTCGATTTGCATTTATGGATAAATCGAATGCCTCGCATTCCCTCCTTCAATTCCAGTCGACACATATGTAGAGAGATATCCTTTTGAGATACTTCATCGTTTTCTCTAGCATCTGTATCTGAAATCTGTTGAAAGGCTTGGCTGGCTTTCTAGGTTGAAACTCACATAACTCACATAGAGATTATCCACTGTCCGCAGTTGATAAAAGCATGTTGGGGGATGCGGTAATCTTCAATACAAGAAATGTTAAAAAAAAATTTAATTTTGCAAGCTAACCTGTTAAATCTACGAGAATGCTTCTACCCTCCAGGACTCGTTGAATCATAAATATGGAGTCATGTCGACAAATACTCGTAATGTATTCAAATTCCTTGCAAATGAACAGGTCCTTGGAGGTCTTCATTGGTTCTTAGGAAAGCGTCGTCTATTAACAGCTTTCCTGTTTAGATTTCGCGGTATTTTTGGCCTTTCACATAGAAAGCTGTCATTTCTTGACAGCTGTCATTCTTTGTCAAGTAAAAATCTTTTTTTGACAGCTGTCACTCCTTGACAAGTAAAAACTTTATAGTTCAAGAAAATGGAACGAAAGTTTGTGAAAATTTCGTGCAAACAACTGGCAAATTTCGTTCCTTTTTTAGACGCTTTTCGCCCAACTATTACAAGCCTACCCAAAAATCACTAACAAAGTCAATCGGACAGGTTAGTGATATGAAGAGTCCAACTCTTGCTCAAAAAAGCCAGGTCAGTCGAAAGTATTGCTGTTGTGACTGAAAGTGTCGCTGAAAGCCCAGGAATGTACGAGATTAAAAGTTGTTTGTAGTAACTAGGCATATCCCAAGCTAGGCTACACCACATTTGGCATAAAGATATTGGAATCTATGCTTACAGAAGCCGGCACACTATGGACAACGCCGTGAGTTTGCTGAAAATCATCATGAGCGACGAGGCACATTTCCGATGCAAGGTTTCATGCAGGCACCAAGAACCCGAGAGTGATTGCCGAGCAACTTCTCCATCTACCACGAGTGACAGTTTGGTATAGTTTTTGGGCTCGCGGTATCATCGGGTCTTATTTTAATGATGCATTTGCATTGGCCGTCAAAAGCAAGCTTAATATCGACGAAAGAGAGCTACAAGATGGTCAGAATATAGGTCCACGCAATCGAAAAATGTGCCCAATTTAGCATCGATCGCGAATACTGTTGGATAGCTACGCCGCGATCAAGACGTTAAGCTCTCATGAAATAAGGTCTTCACTGATGTGGGAGAGCTTCGCCAAGATAAACCAAATGAGTAAGAAAAACAGAGTCACCCTCTATTGGTACCAGACGACGTTAGTACAGACGAAAAGGCTCAAAAACCGCTCTTACCGGTCCAGTACTTTTCTGCGGGCTGGAATCACGTACGATATAGGAAAAGCTGAGGAAGGCGGAAGACCGCAAAAGAACAAAACTTTGAGAGGAACTTCCTTAGCTAAGACAGGACAAAGACCTTCTCAGAAATTACACCCGGATAAGAAACAAGGTCTGTATAAACATCAACAAAAACAGACCGTGCATTCTTACAGACTTCCTACCAGGTCGCTGGAGAATAAAGAAACACCTCAGGAGACTGCAAATAGAGCAACGCTGACCTTTTTAAGAGATGAGGAGCAATACTCCACAAAAGAAGGAACCACCTGGATGCCTATCAACTATTGAAAGAACGCGTACTATCATTAGATCCACTCCAGATACTCCGGTTCATCAAGGAAATTGGAAGAGGCAAATTAGCTGGAGGAGTGTTTTAAGACGATTATTCGATTATTCGAAATTCGAATCCCAGAAGACAACAGAAGAACAGCATCTAACGAAATCAGGGCACCATGGAACCGTGCTCAACGGATACCATTCATGTACATTTTCATTTCAAACTGGTACCCAAAACAGAGTCACTGTGCATTTGGGTGACACTCTAAACTTCTCCAACAAACAGAAAACTTCCATGGAAAATTCCCAGTTGTAACGTAAGCAACTTTTTTTTACACCCAGTGGAGATTTGATCTGCCCCAGACCACAATCTGTTAGCATCGACAGCATAAATCGCCAACACACTCGTCTTATATAACTGCTATGCATGCATATGTATATGTATCTACAATCATCGAATGGAAAATTCCGGAACGAAAATATCTAAAACGGAAAATTTTCATATTTTAGATACGCATTAACATATCGCGTTTGAAAATGCAAATAGAAAAAAAAACATACAACTCGAGACCAAGTTACCGATAGTCCCAACCAGATACTATGCAAGTTCATCAGTTTTTCTTTATCGAATCTTTTATTTAGCAAAGTATTTGGCTAACAAATTAATTCATTGCATCCAAAAATATACAACCATCAACGACCATGAACTTGCACTTCACAAAGTCGGCAGATGCAATTAGCAACATAAAAGAAAAGAAATATAAAAAAAAAATAAAAATAAACATAAATAATAAAAATAGATACAAAAGCAAAATTTTATAGATAAACAAGTTTTCACGCACGCTTCATACAGGGAAACACGTTGTGCTCACGCAGATACTTGTTATCGGCACTCAAGCAGCATTCGTGATCAACATTGATGACGACGCGTTGTATCTGAGAGAAGAGGTGCAGTATTTAAATATTTATTGACAAGCAGGGTGGTGCTGTACTGTAAGTATATTCTGGAGGATGCGAAGTGATTGAGGATATTTATCTGGTCTTAGTCTCGTGAGTTTACAATGAAGGACACATTGGTCCCGTAATCGTGCATTGGGCCATTGTATGTACATCTAAATGGAACAGCATGTCAATTTTGATTCATAAATGGTCTCAGAGTTCAGAGTAAAAGGCGCGTAGAAGGCGCATCTTAGAGGCCTCCAAGTCTCTGCTGATAATTTTCCTCCCAAACGAAATGTTTTTTTTTTCATTTGTAGCTTTAAGATGCTTGGTTCACCACGTACTATTTTTGAATACACGTACTTCGAGAGATAGACGGATTGAGCAGGCTATGCGAATGGTCGAAGGAAGCTAGGCCTCTGGACAATCTGCGGCATTGCCATGGGCTTCAATAATTGCAGTACTGTAGTGGCATAGCATGAGACTTGTAGTCCTGCTCTGGTAAAAGCTTCTTATTCTTTTGAGCTAGAAACTCAGGCAAGCATCAGAAAGATACATGACACAAGGCTGTACAGTCTTTTGAAACAGGGAATTGAACACTTGAATATGCTCTAATAGCTGCTTAGCTATCGGGTCAGATTCGGAACAATGGTAAATGGTCTTGTCTTGTCCTTGTCGTAGAAGTTATAGTCCTTCGCTATGAAGTTTGTATTGTTTCCTCCTCTTTTGTGTCCCTGCAGTTCTTACAGAAGTCATGGTGGCCCATCACACAGTGTCCGATTATTTAGCAGATCTGTAATCGCCTTAACGCAACCAACCCGGTATTACGTTTCTGATCAAGCTTATGCCAGATCTGTCCTGATATATGACACTTCGAGGCATATTCCCATATTTGGTTGATCCTGCTGAAAGCGTCCACCTTGAGTCGATGTTTACATGTTGCGATGCGGAATTGTTGCGAGGGGTATAACCATGTTTTGCCAATTAGGCAGATTCGCACTTTTTTGGCGAAATCATCAGCTTTACTGTCATCTCCGAGAGAGACCAGCGGCAGTTTCAAGCTGCCCTCAAAGTAAAAGAGTACGATTCCAGGTACTTTGTAGCTGTTTGACCGTCAGTGAAAATGCTAATATCCTTGACAGATAGAGGCAGTTCAGGTTCAGAGTGACAAAGCGTTTTAAGCATTCCCGTGATGATATGGGAGATTTAACGCGATACTGAGGAGACTCATGGTTGTGTAATTGGCGCAGTTAAAGCAGTCTCCCTTTATTGTGGAATGAGCCAATGTTGCTGAGATTCCATTCATCAGGCAAACACTCATCTGACCAAGTAGCCGAATTGAGTTGGGTGAGCTCTGTACCAGGTCATTAGAAAGTACCGCGATGAAGGCTTTAAGCCCCTATGAAACCAGGTCTACATTGGTGTGGGAGTGCTTTGCCAAGATAAACTGACTAAGTGAGAACAACAGAATTACTCTCTATTGAGTACTAGGTCATGTGGAAGTGGAGGTAATGAAGTAGCTGATAACAACTAGCAACAGACGGATCAGAAACCGTCTTTACCGGCCCGAATCCATTTTGTAGGCTGGAACCGCGTATGATACAGAAAGAACTTAGGAAATAAGAAAACTAAAAAAGAGCGAAACTTTGGGAGGAGCCAAAGAACTTCTCGGGAACCGCAAAAAAGTAAGGTCTTACAAGCTTCCTATCATGGTGATTCTCTTCTAGATGACTGCCGACCTAAAATATGGTCTCAGACCTTTCCAAAGATCGTTGTATGGGCATGCTGACGTTAGAATCAGGTTTCAGAAAGATGAGTGCTAAATCTAACGACGTAGATCATTGATTTGCCCTGAACTCACTCCCAATTCAAGGCTTGTTGTTTTAGAAACCCAAGCAACTGTGGAAAGAACTTTCCAGTTCAAAAAAATATCGAATATTTGTACTGAAAAATAAAGTAAATAAATCTTACGCTACGACTTAATATTTTAATTTAAAAACAACAAGCCACGCATATTTAAATTGCACTCACAAATATCTTCCGAAACATCTGTCAAGAAATTGTATCTTTTTATGATTTAACTTGGCACAGAAACACGTCTACCGAATTCTACTGAGACTTTGTACCAATGTATCTATTGAATGTGCGACATTTTCTACCGGTTTCTCGATACACTTCTTTTCGAAATATCATGCACAAAAACAGTGATAATTCCACCACAGAATTCCATTTAAATGTCATATAACAAAAACTGACTCACTTTCGAAGCAAAAGTATAAACAAATCGTTTACACCGCATCACTCAAGGTGAAAAGATATTTTTAGTAAACATATTCTTCCCCGAAGGACACAGATTTGTTTTGAAAACAAAACCCTGACGGATATTGTTATTATTTTGAAAATCCAAATTACAAGACATATGGAAGGGGTGTTACATAAAAGTTGAGTGACCCAGTAAAATTTATTTTTTTTTGAAAATCTATTTTCGTAGATACATTTGTTGTGACTGAATTTTTAAAACACTGCCGCACGGATATCTTTGCCGCAGAAGAGATACAGAAAGACTGCCAAATACGTACTCATAGTAGTATATTCGGGGGTTTTTTCAGTCATTTGAATTGGAATGGTATCCAAAAGCATATTCAACAAAAAAATTGCTGAGTTTTGTTTTTGGAAAAGCATTTTCTCGAAGTGACCTTTGTACGAAGAAACATTCCCTTGAGAGCTGATAGCAGAAATGCGTATAAAAATGTGTAGCGCTGAGTGAGTTTGGAAATTTGTTTCCTTGAAATGGATTTAAGCTACTTGGGTAATTGGCAGTACTTGGAAGCGTCTTTCCTTGCAATAGATACATAATTCCTAGAGGGAGACGAGTTTAGGTGGTGAAAATGTTTCTTTTAGAATTTTTTTTTTTTAAATTTTGGGTCATTGGAAGTTGCGAGAAATCTAAGACTTTTAATGTATCTGCCACCTGTTGCTCTCATCATCTTCATATGACCTCTCTTGTAACTACTATCGTTTACAAAGCTCTAAAGACTTTACAGATCAAAGCAATGAAGGCTGTAGCATACGCAGGCATATGTAGCTTCCCTGGTAAATGGCAAGCACTTACTATCAACATCATGGTTATGGAATCGATACGAATAGATATCTCCTCTAGGGGGGAGTCAAATGGACTACCGGATGGGACTGAACAAGTCCTATTTACCTTAAAAAGAAAACAAGAAAATTCAATCTACCGAAACTTAATGGAAAACCTATAGATTAGGTTAGATTAGGTAGATGTGTGCCTTGTGACACATAGAGCCACTGCCCACTTAGATCAACAGTTCGGTTTCATTGTGCGCAATCATTTAACCCTGGAATGGCCGCTGTTAGAACCACCCAGCTAATGATATGAATCTCAGTCAGCTTTACATAACCGAAGTCCTCCAATTCCGAGAAGAAGTAACTTCTGAGAGTCCTGATTCTTAAAACAGATAGGGCAGAGCAATCACATAGGTGACTAACTGATTCAATTTCTTCTTCATCCCTGCGACTTCTACAATAGTCGTTATGTAGCACACCGTAAACGCCAATGGCACAATAACCATTAATTATTCCAGAAACCTCCCGTGCGTTATAACGATTTAGTTTCACCAGACAAGTTGATCTCTTCTTGCCGAAGACCGGCCATAGCGCCCTGGCCGTTTCGCATGTTTGCTCGTCGCTGATTCTAAAGGAGTTGATTATTCCTAAGGCCTCGCAATAAACTCCGGCGATACCCTTTTCAAAGACTGCAATACAGAATACCACGGACGTATTCCAAGGCGACAGAATGGGGCAGAGAACACAATTATTCATACATATGTCTGCTCTAGAAATCTTCACTGATGGATCTTAGACAGACGAACGTGTAGGAGCTGAACTATTTTCCGTCTCTCTAGGCGTAAGCATGTCTTTTAGACTATCGCAGTGTATTCCAAGGGAAGGTCATGGCTATTCGCGAAGTCGCTGATTGGTTGTCGATAGGATCGGTGTCGAGTGCATCGAGTACATCGTCATTTACACGCTAGCCGGTTATGACAGCAATCGAATCATCATTAATAAGATCAAAATTGGTACGCCAATGTCTCATGTCGAATATTTGTAATATCATTCTGTGCTGGGTTCCTGGACACGCAGACATCTTAGGTAATTGGGAAGCAGACGTATTAGCCAGAAGTGGAACTAGACAAGAGCTCTAGACATCTGAATGGGGGGCTTCAATTCACTTACCCATCGAAATGGCGAGACTCAATATCTCTACATTTACTTCGCATCAGGCAAATGTAAGATGGCGTAATCTGGCCACAGTTAAGTTTAAATAGACCTTCTAGACGCAAGTTAGAAAGTTAGCTACTCATAAGCAGACCACGCATAGGTAACCTGGTCAGACTATTGAGGGGTCATTGTGCGTTAGGTAGGCACTCCTTAAGGCCTGGAGTCCCGGGCAACGGCTTCTGTCGCAGATATATGGATGAAAAAGAGGAAGAATCACCACTTCTCCTACTCTGCAGTTGCCATCAGTTATCCTCAGCAAGAAAGCAGATTCTGGGTTAATACTTCTTAGAGGAACTTGAAGAATATTGCCGATTCGGATATCAATTAAATCTGGAAGCTAGTCGAAAAGCAAAATGGTTCCAAGAGTAACAGAAATGACCGGCTCGTGTGGTAACAAAATGGGTCTCTGTCGGTCCAAGTGAATTCTACGGTTAGCAGAGGATAGTCACCTAAGCGAACCTAATGGAAAACCTCTAACATTGTCCAACGAAATAGTCTTAATAGTCTTGGAACAATTGTCGTCTCAAAGCTAACCTGCACGCGGAACACAGAGAATCTTATGACAAAAGCACTATATCCGTTCGGTAAACGCTGGGGAATGCGACTGCACATAATCCACTGGATGTGCACAGTGGCCATTAGGCCCATTCTTCCCTATGGAGCACTGGTATGGTGGAATACAATGGACAATATCAGGTTACCTTACTAAGGTACAAAGATTAGCATTTTTAGACATAACAGTTGCACTGAGATCAACACCTCAAGCAGGGCTAGACATGAAACTTTACCTTCTTCCCTTGCATGAGAACAAAACAGAACTGGCAGACAAAAGAATCCGGCCTTTGGATTTTGAAAGAGCTGATCGTATGCTTTGAAAAGGTTCAAGCATCCATACACTACAGACGTGGTATATCTGACCAAATATTTCTATAAAAAAAAAACTCCATCCTTATTCCCAAAGGAGAAAAATGGGAGTCCAACAAATTAACAAATGAGCAAGGCATTCAGTCCTGCGCTGATGCTTCTAAAATGGGCCGGAGTATTTGCTAAATAGGTGCACTGTATTTCAAGTTGAAATCTTCGCCATTGACAGATCAGCGATGACAATTCTCATAAGGAAAATAAACTCATCTCGGATTTTGTGAACAGTCAGGCAGCATCTAACATGGACAAGAAGACCATACGATCTAGGACAAATTGCGTTGTCGGACATAGTGACATAGAAGGGAATGAGATAGCGGATGAACTAGCCAGGAAAAGACCGGAATTTGGCACATAATATACTCGCACGCAAAAAGATATCCCTATTAGCGTAGTGAAAGGAAAAATAGGTCTTAAGGAGCAGGGAACCAACCACCACCACTTGGTTATCGAGATATGATTGTATCATGTTCTCGAGCTCATGGCCACAATTAAATGAGAAAAAAAAACAAAAAAGTATATTAGCTATGGGAAGAAGAAGATCCGCATCTTGATAGGGCTATGGCCAATAGTATAGGCATAAACTCGCCGCACTACTGAAATAGAAGCCATCAAGCACGCTCTGCGACTGTCTAAATCTCCAAAACCGTCACCTCCTTCATATGGAAAAAAAACTTCTTGGAGACCTAGCGAGCTGGCACAAGCTTCGTTGATGGACTTAAAGGGATTCATAAGGAGCATACGCTAGTTGGAACAGGAACCAGCTAACAGTGCTAGACGCACTATCATTTTTCTAATAGGAATCACAATGGACCATTAGGCCCTCGTGAAAGCACTTGTCGAGGTGCATTTCCCTCCACTCTTACTTTATCTATAGATTCCCAGGTTTGTGGTCTTATTACGTACTGCATCAGTAAGTGTGTAATATCACACCGATGCCCTCGTACAATATTGACTAAAGAACACCTAGCGGGGACACTAATTAAGGGAAAATGTCTCGCAAGGAACAGGTAGAAGAAATCAGCAGTCTAGCGCCATTAACCATCTAGGATTGTAAGATCTGTTTTCATTTCCGAAGTGGAAGGTATTGGCGGAAGATCTTAAGTATTTAAGAGCTGTAAACGGACTGCATCCTTGTAGATCTATTATCATCCCCCGACTTGGAGCTCTAGTCGATGAGATTACTCGACTTGGAGCACCTCGTCCAGTCAAATTTCCTTGATGTACCGGAGTATCTGGAATGGATAAAACAATGGTAGATCAACATCCAGTTGTTGCCTTCTTCTGTGAATTGGTGCTCCACATTCCTTAAGAAGGATCTCTGGGGTTTCCTCAAGATCTTCGTGCAATCTGCAGTCTTTCGAAACGACATCTTGGTGGAGATTCGACAAGGACTCATCCTAGGAAGCCGCTGCTACTATGGTCTAGCAAAACAGTTGGGTTCAAAACTTCTAACTAGAAAAATTCTAACTAAACACGGACAATGCCACATCTATTGAATGGTGCCGGGTGTTGAACAACAAGCAGACCTTCACTACTGAGCACTCTAGTGACAGAGTCTACCACAAGCGAACTAAATTTTGCAAAAAGGCTTCTCGACCGGGACGTAATGGAATAGCGACCAGGAGATGAAAAAGTTCAATACGAAGTTGCTGGCAACCCGGTTGAGCTGTCGGTTAAAGGTCACATATCAGTGGATTCCTGTTTGTAGTAATAGAGAGCGGTATGAGCGCTCCACATTTCGATGGGAGCTTTGAAGGGAAAAATCGTTCCGTGCTGGGTGGAATAAATTAAACAGCTCCGTCATGGTAGATATGTATGGCCATCCTATAATGCCGCAGGAACACAAAACGCCCCACAAAACACGTATCACGAGTCACTTTGACAAGTCACGTGCGATGTGACTTTACAAAATGATGCTGAAAAACCATTTCTACCAACCTATTTGTACCTATCTCTCACTCTGGAAATCCACTAGTACACTTTGGTACTCTATGCTGTTGGGCTACACTTTTATGTTAACGTTCGTGAAACAATGGACTTTTAGGTAAACCAGTCATTTGAGGCTTCCTCACAAACTATTCGACTACGTGGACATAAGCGACGTGCTTTGCTCTGTATTGTCGGCGGGACCCGAAATACTGACGTTCAAAATGAAACAGAAATTTTGAAAGCATAATATTAAGACGAGGCTTATTTCAACTTCCTTTTCATTAGCCAGGATATTGTCAGATATGTTTACCCGATTTCTAAAAAATAAAAAAAGTGAAGTTTTTTGTGACCTTTTTCTGAATACGGTTTCGTCATAAAACCCCTAAGTAAGTGGAAAAACATGTGACTTCCAGTGGTTTAGCTGTGGTAATAAATTTAATTAGTTTTTTATTGTCTGCACGGTTTTAACTTTAAGTAGCATTCTAAATAAAAAAAAAAAACAAAAAAATTTTAAATTAATTGCCAAAAACAATGTCGATTGGCGCATTTATTAAAAAAGTGGGTATTTGATGGTGGAGACCTGTTTTGAGGTAATGCTTCTCAGAATAAAACCGTACATTCCTGTACTTCACCAAAAAAATCCGCTTCCACATCGTTAAATAAAAATTGTAACCTAGCCACTGCTACTGAGAAAAGATCTTGTAAACAATGGCACTGCCACCCGATAAAAGAAAGAAAACTTAGAGTTGCCCTGTTCCTCCTCATGTTCACTAGAAGGAGGAAAATTGAAGAATTCGACCTTCCAAAGGTAAATGGAGTCCCCCTGAATCTCTCCTCAGAAGCCAAGTATCTAGGAACGATCCTTGATTCGAAGCTCACTTGGAAAACAAAAACACAGAGGAGAGAATGAAAAAGTCATTATGTGCTTTCTACTCGTGCAAGAAAACCTTCGGTAAACGATGGGGATTACGACCGCCCATAATCCATTGGATGTATACTGCGATTGTGAGACCCATACATACCTACGGAACAATTGTATGGTGGAATGCAACGGATAAAATCAGCTACCTCAACAATCTTACGAAAGTACAAAGATTAGCATGTGTTTGCATTACTGGAGCACAGAGATCAACGCCTCAAACAGGGCTGGAAGTGATGCTAAATCTTCCTCCACTGCCTGAGTTCATACGTAGTACAGCTGCCAAAAGCGCGATCCATCTTAGACAATCTAGCACTTGGAAGCATAACTCCTATGGACACGGATCTATACTTCACAGATATAGATCAATTGACCCCGAAAGAGCAACGGACTATGTAGTACCATACAGTGACTTTTACAAGAAATACTCCGTTCTTATTCCCGAAAGACAGGAGTGGGAATCCAGCACATTAACCAATGTACAGGATCTTCAACTCTACACTGACGGGTCTAAAATGGACATAGGAACCGGCGCTGGAGTTTTCTGTGAATCACTTAACATCAACGATTCATACAAACTCCAAGCCGAAGTCATCGCCATTGAAAAAGCAGCACAGACGATACACGATAAGGAACTAAATCCATCCAGGATTACAATCTTCGTGGACAGTCAAGGGAAATCAGTTTGATGACAGGAGTACTAACGGGACACTGTCGGATAGCTGCAATGGCCGTCAGACTGGGTATCAACTCACCTGACTATTGCAGAAGCTGCCATGATTCAGAAGAAACAGAAACCATCAAACACCTGCTTTGCGACTTCCCCAGCCTCTAAATCCGTCGCTTCCACCACATGGGAAACAGACTATTTGAGGAAATAGAGGACCTGGTGGAAGTCTCACTCTGGAACATGATGTGTTTCGTAAAGAGTACAGGCTGGTTTAACCATACCAACCGATAGAATTCAGTTATGGTACCAATACTCAACAGGGAAACACAATGGACCAACTGGCCCCCGTGAAAGCACCTTCAGGTGCGCGTCCCTCTAACCATAACCATAACCACCATAGAGTTGCCCATCTTCGGAACACGTGAAGCCAGACATCTGAATCTCGAAAGAAAAATGCAACAAGAGAGTCGGGTTAGATTAGGTTCTCTCAGAGCCCTTATGGTCCAAAAGAATAAAACCATAGAGAACCAAACTTTGCAAGTTAACACCGCACAAGGCATTTGGTACTCCTTATGAAGTGAAGTAGATCTGATATCTGAGTTGCTGTTACCTCTGCAGTGCTTGCAAAGAACCTGGATTCTAGGTTACGTAGGCGTCTTTCTAGCAAGGCAGGGAAGTTGCATAGTAGATGTTGGGATGACTCAATTTGTTCTTCCACTGCCTTCGAAGACAGCGAGGACATTAGACTCTATTCTGCGTTAGGTCAATATGCGTCTGCCTTCCAAGCGGAGATCTACGCAATTCTAATGGTCATGAGCTCTATTGTGAAGAAAATGTGAATATGAAGGGGCATATGGATCTCTAGCGTGACTAGAGAACTCAAAATAATACATGAACTCAAGATCCATGTGAATCTGGTCGGAAGACCAAATTCATTGCGGAGATTTTCCATGAATTGCTCAGAGGCTCAGAGTAAGTTTTCTTAGGTTCCGAAACCGTGCTGTGCTTGTAATTAGTAGTTCCATCCACGTTTGGGTGTTTCTGGAACTCAATAGTCGGTGATATGGCTCTGCTTCTGATGCAAGCACGCCAAGTGTGTACGGCATTTCTTCTATGTCTGCGGAGAATTGACTGCAGGCAACTTCTAGGCGCTTATACAGACTATATCGCTTTTGCCAAGCATATCAACGTGTTGGGCCTAAGCGGCACAACCATCTGTGCTGCATTTAAGGAAGATCATGATAAAGTGGAACATTTGCTCTGTGATTGTCCCACCTTAGCTCGCATCGGTGGCAGATCCTTTGGGCCGACATGGTGAAGCTGAAGCCCCTTCTCGTCTTCCACCAATCATAGAGGAAAAACATTAACGAAAGGTGTCAGCATGGTTAGTACAATAGACTTGTAGATGAGTCTAAGTTTTCTAAAAAAAAAGGTACTGTGTACCTCAGGGATCTACTCCAGCACCGATTCTATTGATGATGCATGTAAATAACTTTCGGGAACCAAACGACTTAAGAAAGCACCTTGCATCGATAGAGATGTAACCAAATCCACTCATTAAATGAAGAAATTTGCAGAAAATCTTGCGAATAAAATTCAATATACGACTTTTTTCAGAAGGAACATGTCTACTTCACCGCAGCTTCAAATCGACAATCAATCATCTCATCAGAACAAAGAAGCCAATCAATCACTTTGGCATGAGACTAAACTCTGCATGGCAACATATCTAACATCGCGAAATCGGCGTTCATTATTTTGAGATATATGTTCAAAGCAAACAGATACTTTACGTTGGCGAAGCTTCCAATAGTTATGCTTGGAATTTGGCACTAAAACATTATTTCAATCTACTCGACAGCACCCAGATACAAGCAGTAACATCCAATTGTTGGAAGTGAGTAGCTGACCTATGCCTAAACTACAGATACTACCCTTAAAGAAAAGAACAAAAAATTCATCGGACTCTGTCGATAGTCCCAAGAGTAAGGACTATCAAAAGAGTTAAAAATTCGGATCCAACGAACAAGAAAATATCGAATGCTTTGGTTTCGGCCCGTGCCTTTGTAATCCGATGCACAAGTACGCAAATTATGAATCCGTACTGCAGCATTTGTATCTTTTCTTTGTTATTAGCTCATTGAACGTGTGTTGTACTCGTAGATACTCGTACTTTTTTGTTACGACTAGTAAAAGTGCGAAATATTTTGTGATACTTCTTGTTAAAGATGCAATATAGTGACGCATAAATTCTGATCAAAATAATATAAAACCTCAGTTGGTCATCACAAGGATTTTTTTAAGGTTTGCATGACATTAAGTTGAAATCTCAGTTGGTGTTGCAAGCAATTACTGAAAGCTGCGCACATCTGTTCACCTTAAAATAATTTCTGGTTGTCAATTGAATCGAAAAATATCTGCCATTGTGACTGACAATGCGAGCTATTTGCTAAACACATGTGAATTACTCAAGATTCGCCACATAGCTTACATGGCTTTTAACACCTGTGTTGCTCTTCATGATGTGAATATAAAAATTTGTTCCCATTATAAAAAAGAAAAAAAACAAGCAAAACAGTTTAAAACCTTACGAAAAAGTGCGACAGAGTCAATGTAAGAGCAAAGCCTGCGCTTTATACAGGCTGAGCTATACAGGCTGAGCTTAGATAAAGTCCTTAATGCGAGTCGGTTTTAATTTTCACAGCGTTTGTCTATCAGGAATTTTAAGACAGCTATCAACGAACATTTGCGAAATAATCAGCGAGATACATACATATCTGAAGAACGTGCAGATATGTTGTAAATTGATATCCAACAGAATTCGCAGTGCCTGCATGTGTGACTTTGATATACAGAACGTGGCAGATGCGACATTAGTAGTGTGGATCAGAGCAATGCTAATGTATTGTATTCATAGGGTTAAACAGAGGCATACCCTCATTGGTTCTAAGGTCTATGCTGAGGCACATGCTACACTTTCTATCGCGTTATGCCTGTAGACTCTGGGTGCTAATGAGCTGATGGTCTTAGACATCATCGAGGAATAGTCGATTCGGAATGAGCTTCCTTCTAAGAAATTAGCTTCCTCTTTTGACGAGTGGCCATTCTGGCTCAGCTAGTGCAAGAGGGCGTCTCTATTAGATCTCAAATCGAGCAAGTATTTAGGAGTGATACTGAATACAAACTTCTTTAGTCAAAGCACGTCAAGTCGAATAAAAACATTGAAAGTACTCTCAGTTTTCTCAGTTTAAGGGTGTCTTTAGCAAGACATGGAGCCTATCACCGAAAAAGGTCGTTTGGACCTTTATGGCTATGCTAAGACCGTTTTCAGCTTATGAGTGGCTTGTTTGCCTTCAAGAAACGGCCTGTGTGACGCCTCAGTGATTAGTGCGTTAGACTACTTAGTGGGAGGTTCGAAGTACGAGTCCTGGTCTCATGGATATGCCGTCTGACTGAATTACAACGGAACTTCGAGTATTGTGAAAATATCAAGTCGATTTGTCTGGCGTCTTCGGCCAAAGTCTGAGTCACAGTACTGGGCTTTTGTCGATTTCCACCAATAGCTCTGATGCTGATGTCTTCGTGAAGGACGACAACATAGTATTTCACTGGTCGGTAGGCAAGTATGCAACTTTTTTCCAGGCGGAGACCCATGTTATCCCAAAGGCTATGGTTTCTATTATTAGGTATAGGCAGACGGCAACCATTTCTTGGAGAATGCAAGAGTTCTTTGAATTCAGTTATATGACTGAACTCTTTGCGATCTTTGGGAATTAAATCCCCAACATTATTGCCAAGCAATGATGAGTGAAATGAGGGAAGAGTCTGTACCGTAGGCGAAATAGATATCTAGATATCTGGCATCTACTGTGCGTCACAGAATACAAAGCCCTCTTTTAGTTCAAATAATAGTTGCATCTGGGATTAAGCCCATCAAAAACTGAATTGGTTCTGTTCACAAAAGGGGAAAAAAAATAAAAATTCGATCTTCCAAAGTTGAATGGAATCTCTCTGAATCTTTCCTCAGAGCCAAGTACCTAGACATGGCTACCAAAAGGGCGATTCGTCTTAGACACTGGAAGCAAAGCTCCTATGGACATGGACCTACATTTCAAAGATATTAATCAATCGATCTCGATAAAAAATAGGCCTTAAAGCAAGAGAAAAGATCAACACCTCCTAGGTAGCCAGAGGCGACTATATCATATCTTGCAGCTTATTTCCAAATGAAAGAAGGACTAAAAGCCTTTTGCCAATGAATACAAAAGAAACCAGTATCATGGTAGGGATACTAACTAGGCATTGTCCGATAGGCGTGATGGTAGTCAGACTAGGCATCAAATCGTCTGATTACTGCAAGACTTGTCAAGGCACAGAAGAAATCGAAACTATCAAATTTTCAAATTCGTCGCTTCCACTAACAGGCTTTTTGAAGGGCTGAAGGACCTGGCACGTAGCTCAGTGGTAAGCGTGTTGAGTTACTGAGCTGAATGGTCAGCGTGTGGCTTTAATCCGTAGGTACCCTCCATTTGTGCGAAAGAAGGTACATACGGACTACATACGGTCTGTTGCGCTAAGTATTTGTTTGTTTTGGAACAAGTTTCACTGTTGAACATACTATGATTCGTTATAGAGCATAGAGGGGGTACGACATGACACGTATATCTAGGAAATCACAATGGACCACAAGGTCCCCGTGCACTTCCTTTAAAGTGTTCCATACCATACCAACCTAAATTTGATCAGGCATGATGGAGCAGCACCATAGTCAACTTATTTAAACCTGTTTTAAGACTATTTTGTAAAAACAACGGCAATCACTTAAAATTTATGAATAAATATTCAAAGAAGCCGTCGTATGAGTCTAAATTTAGAGCCAGAATGTGGGTAATTTTACGTAACTCACCGTTCTACAAAATTGCAATTTGTCTAGCTCTAGAGCGTGCCAATATTTGTCAACAAAGTTGTCTCATTAAATTTAAATAACGTCCACCTTAAGCTAAAACTAGTATTTAACATCAAATGAAATTCTGACAAAATGAAATTCTTTACCACCCTGTGTGAAATAATTTACCCAAGGTCAGGTAAGAAAACCAATCTTCTTTATTTAATCTTTTTTTTTCATCTTCATTTCACTGGTCTTCTTCAAAAGCTACAAGTAAATAAAAAATCACTATAACTCACCACTTTTTTTTTTGTTGTTGTTATGTCTTCTGGTGATATTCTCTTCGGTGGTCGATGAATGAATTTTTAATGAAACCCGACACAGTATGAGCTTGAAGAACTAAAACCGGCCTCAATACAGACTTAAACTGTGTATATCTCGCTTTGCTGGAGTGTATCGTTCGGATGAAATTCAATTCGAACGAAATAAACTAGATTAAGCTTAATTATGCAGTTTTTTTTGGATTCCTTTTTTTTTGGTTGCTTGCTATCGCCCCCGACACTATTCGTAATCAGCGTCGTCTACAAAGGGTTCTAATCACCCTTTACCAGCGAATGAACACGATTCACATACAGAAAGCACCCGGAATCAATGTCACTTGTAATTGCAAGCAATTAAGCTGTGCGATTTATTTTTTTCTTTTTTTTTAATTTTTAATTTAACAAGTTGAGCGCATGACTCTATAAATAAATAAAAAAAAATCGGTTAAAAAACGGACGAATTTTTTGCGCTACAACAAGAGAGATGCACACACGCGAGGCGGTCTTCCTACTTTGTTAGCAACGCTTGCAAAAAAAAAAAATGGGAAGAGACTTGGGGGTGGTAATTGCTTCTACAGCCGGATCCAACTTTGGCACCTATTTTTGCTGCTTTTTGTTGCGATTTAAATTGGTAGAATGCCAATTTTTTCCGACCGACATTTACGAGATGCAGATACGTACTGCAAATTAAGTTTTTTGTTTTTTTTTTTTTTTATAATCACCCGGAACTGTAAGGGTTGAAATTTTCTTTTATAGATCAGGAATGTACATATAAACCTTAAAAAAAAAAAACAACCGATCAGTTGAAGTACACTTTTACGATAGAAGGAAGAGGATTCTTCGTGCGTCTTGTTGACACTAGCAAAAGATATTTTCTATCTCACTCGAACGCGTTCTATAAAAGCAAAAATCTAACCGATGATATAGAAGAAGAAGAATAAGAAAGAAAAAGAAACGTTCTAGATCGGCGCCTTACAAGTTCGATGGTTACTTCAAGACTACCGCAGCTTATAACCGTTTTAACAATTTTAAAGCGAGGAACAGCACGTATACGCGACGAAAAAACAGCTGCTACTGCTACTGTGACTGATTCGCGCTGGTTCTGCTACTCCCAACGAGTTCCCTTGCTAACAACACATTTCACCAACGATATTCATTGTCGTAGTGTGTGGTGTATGCTTTGGCTGGCAGGTGTGACGAGACGCGCGGTACGACTATTGGAGGGCGGGCGCACGGAAAAGTCTCAATGGCAATGGCGACAAAAATACGTTGGTGTCGTATCGCATCGGTGACGATCATGGTGAACGATCGAGAGGAGGAAATCGTATTGGTTAAGGTTGCCTGGTGGCATCTCTGCCAAGACGATAAGAAAAGAATCTCGCGCTAGTGCGCGGTGCGCGATCACTCAGTGCAAAGTGCCTACTCAGAGGGAGCATAATGCACTTGGCATGGTGATCATTATCAGAAGCAGCGAAGTATCTCAGCTGATTTTCTCGGTGGGAAAAGTGAAAATCAATCGGGCGTCGCGTCGGTTGGAGAGCTCGAGATTGATCATTTCCATTTGGCTGACACAGTATCATGGACGTGCCAACGGACGGATGGATGCGGTAGTTATGAGATTTGTTTGTTTATGTCGGGCAATTATTGAGAGATTTTAATTGTTGACATTATAGTAGGGTAAGAGTGGCGGTCGGTAATCAAATATTTGACATGAGCTTGCATAAATGTGGGGCAATAACCATTAGAGACTATAGTGAGCAATATATGCAGCTGTGTGCGGAATGAGGGACTATAAACACTTGCGGATACGTGAGTAGTTAGCTCTCCGTTTTGTCACACTTTGTAGAACTATAACTGCCCTTGATGTTGAGATGATTGTTGCAAGTGAAATTTTATCGTTATCGGTTGACTTTATTGTACAAAACTGGTTGCGAAGCAGTCTGTCGAGCTGATTACGCATTCATTTTGCATTAATCTTTCAAAATTGTGTAACCAAGTGCAGATGAAGTACACTGCCTTGGGAGCTCTTTCCCTTTCTAAGGGAAATTGCTCACACCAGAGGATGTCAGGCAGCAAGGTTAGTTAGTAACAATTCGCGGCTTACTGTGCGAATACGAAGAGATGTCTGGCTACTGGCAGTTGTATGATAGGAGGATCGATAGGCTTACCAAGCAAAGCGACCCATAAGGAGCCCTTATGTCCATATGCAATTTTGTCGTCTAACTCAAGGCGAGTTTTCGAAACTTAGAATTTTTTGTGAAGAAAATGGAGTTGACGTTAGATGGGGTTAAGCCCTTTCTGTAAGTATTTTGTCCTAGCACGAGTACTGATCGGCCTTTGTCATGTCCTTAAGACATGTATAGTCGACAGGTTTCAGATTTACATTTGCGTATTTGCTGGAGGTGTGATTTAAGAGAGCAGTAGCCAGAGATGAAGTAAAAGTTTATTGTAAGCAGCGAGCTGCAAGAGGGTTAGTAGAGATTTCTAAACAAGCTTAGGCTCGAATTAAGTAATTTAAGACAGACCTTACAGAGCCAATACATTTTTATACCAGATCTTCTGGCGTTTCTTTCGGTTGATTGTAGTGCAGGACTCGGTAGTGTAAACCATTGCTGGGAAGACGGATGTAGTGCATCCAAATGGCACAAGTAGCTTCCTATTTTTCTTTGAATGTGGAAATCTTCAAATGATAATGAAAAACAGAGTCCACAGAATACGGGATTCTTATAATTGGAAACCACCTTCCGCGGCCACTCTTATTCGCCGAGACACTACCGTAACGCAGTTTATCGCGCCCTAACCTTCTGTATTGGACCCGCGCATTTTTGTAGACTTCTGCTCTGCATTCCTCGCATAAGCCTCATAGGGTTCTACCTTTTATCTCTCTCTTATGTTCTTAGTTCCTCCCAGAGAGCTCCCAGAGACGAATATTGTTCTAAAAGGTTGGTGACTGGCAGAGCTTTCCTCTAGGCGTTTCCCCGATGAATCGTAGGGATTGGAAGAACACACGTTCGGCGTTTTCAATGCGGTCCACGCATTGCGGGTAGTAAGGGCTGGCATCATGCTTTTACTTACAAAACTACGATTGGAAACGTCCATGTCTTGTCGGGAACTGTGGCAAGCAATTTTTCAACTCTCCGTGCCGACTTTTGATCGTTGATGAAATATGAAGAATAGCTGGTCGGTCAATCCGCCGCGGCGTTTCCAGAAGTATTCGAACGTTCCTGCGAGATCGTTGTATTCCCCTTCTTTCTGGTGGGTGTCGTGTTCTTTTAGAGTTCCTGCGGTCATCGTAATTTAAACGGTCCTGCGTTTTTCGTTCAACATGCTTCTTAAAAGCCATATTACTGTCCCGAGGTCTCTTCGTAGACTTCCATTGCTTAACCGGTTTTCACCAGCGCAGTTGCTTCGGTTATCGTTGCAACAAAATTTACGCCTGTCGTCCTATAAACATGTTGCTGTTACGCTTCTTCTACCTCTGCCTCAAAGGGTGTTACAGAAAATTCGGTCCAGAAGTTTAACTATTTCCACTGATTTGGGAAGATATGTACCTTCCTTCACGCACGATTTATAAATATCAACAAAGGTATCTGAGCCCACTGGGGTTGCAGCCTTGTTGGGGATCTATTCCGTACCATATATGGTGTTGAGTGCTTCTGCTATTTCTGCTTCTAAGTGGGACATGCCTTGTTATTGTTGGAACAATCCAGAAACGATATTTTTAAGGATCTGTCGATAACGCCGGTTGCTATATCTTGAGCTTTTTTATCACTACCTGATGTGCTCATCTCAATGTATTTTGATCAGCCGTGTTGCAGATTTCTTTGAAGTGATTTGGCTTGCTTTTATGGATGATCGCCTTAAGATTCTTAGGAGCCGCCGTGAAACCCTGGTCATGTTCATTTGAGATTGTAGATACTGCGACCATCAGTATGGCAAACAGTAGGTGAAATAACATCAGTACTTGTCCCACATCTTGAAACAAATCTGGCCAGACTCGGATTGTAGGAACACTAGGAGATTTACATATCTCAGCTAGTAGGAAACATTTAGGAAAGACAATAGAACCCATCACGGGGCACTGTCTTAAAGGTAGACATGTCTTCCCTATCGACTCTAAGAAACAGACCACTCGGTGAATACTTGTTCGAAAATCTTAGTGATCTATCCAGGCTTAACTTAAACAAAATCAAAAATCTTGCTTTAAGGTCAGATTGGTTTAATGCCTGATCGGCGATTCATCGAACGGCATGGGTACAACCGAAACTGGGTACCCTGCCTTTTGGCGCGTATGGAAATTTTCATGTAGGTTCCCGGTGCTGGAATCCGGTTCTCTGTTTCTAATCTAAGTGCGTCTTTGTCTGAGCGGGGATAGTGACTCAACCCAATCCAACCAAATAAATCGGCTGTTTTGCTACAGATACTCCACTTTGCAGGCATCTAGATACGCCCCTTAGCTATTTGAACTTGTATCTGTAATAGATACATGTTGCAGCATTTATTACTGGTGACTCATGGATTAGAATTAAAAGATAATTAGTTTGGTATTGAATTCTCCTTTTTGTTAACACCTAAGTACAATCGTTTAATGAGCCGTTTAATATTCATTTGAATATAGAATATAGATACATAGATACACACATAGATTGTAATTGACGGATAATAAATTAACTTTTTGAATAATCCAACAAAAACTTAAATAAGCTGTAATTGTTGTTTCCTCATTATTTCAATAACAATTCAGTAAACTAAACAACTTTAAAAATTAAAAAAAATGTTTAACAGCGATATAGCCTTGCTTTTTGCAAGTTTTTTTTTTTTTTAATACTTGTGGCTACGCCCATGAGCATAAAGGACGGAACTTGTACTTTTCAGCAGAAACTGTCAAAGCTAGGGCTAGGGATAGGGTGGAGCTCTCCCTTTCGTTCTTGGTATCGTGCTAGATAAGAAACAAAACTGGAGACTCAATATGCAGGAAGAGGTCCGAAAGGCGCATAATGCTCTTTTCATTTGTCAGAGAACAGCTGGAAAGAAGGTCCCTGAAACCAGCAATGATGCACTGGCTATAAATCATGGCAGGCAAACCCACCTATTTGTATGGTGGAAGGCAACGATTAAGAAGAATATGAGTGATATGTTGTTCAAGGTAAAAGATCAGCATGTATTGCCACCACAGGTCCTCTGCGCACTATGCCCACGGCTGTAGTCGAGGTATTCCTGTATCTTTAACCAGTAGATCAACAAATAAAATTACACGCGGGTAACACGGCCCTTCGGTTCACTAACGTGGGATTGATGATTAATTCTTAAGGAATCGTTTCCCAATACCGTGATAGATCGGATAAAACCCTGATACACTTGGCTTCGACACACCATATGAAGTAATGTACCCTGATAGGGAGGCCTGACAAAGGAAGGCAGCTCCTTTCCAAAATGAAATTGCAGTCAACATGGATGGTTTCAATACCATCCAGTTTACGGGGTTTGTTACTCGAGGAATATAAGCCTACAGATGGCTCTGAGAGTTCCGAACGCATTCAATGTGTTCCTAGCAATTCGCAAGGGATTGCTGCACAATGCTCAGGGCATTATGTACGCAGAACCATGTCAGATTATATTGGGTACTTCGACACTGTGATATGGAGAGTAACGAAAGTGCCGACGTACTGGCCGCAAATGAATGTGGAATAAGAGTCATTGGGAGCAGACTAAAACCCCTTGGAAGATACTTTTTTGATAGTTCAGAAGAGGCTAGATTTTTGACGCAAAATAATGATTTATTCAAATTCTATAGCGAGATTAAGTAAGTGAGTGAAATGGTGAAACGGGTTTAGATTTCTTACCGTGAAACTTCCCAAGGAATCACGACGGGACCACTATAATGTGTCGCAGTAAAGGAACTGCGACCAGAGAGATCTACTGTACTAAAACTCATCTTGAAGCCAGCACATAGTACGTGCTTTACGGTCTCATCCTCTAGATATTCCCAGTGATGCTTATCTTGTGTAGGTGATACTTAAGTATCCGAACACTGCCAGAGAAGAAAGGAAGCTCACAATCCTTGCTAAACTTGAGGGCGCGGTACAGTGCGACCCTCTAGTGCGTTATGGCCATTGAGCCTTTCTACAGATGGTCAAGGCGCTACGACTTTCATATATTTTCCGATGAAGGTGTTTGCTTCAGGCGTTAAATGTTTTCCTCAGCGTTCCAGTTGTCATTGCTGCTGATTGTTTCTGCTTTTATGACAAGAACGTCTGTGAAAATGTGGCGCACTATGAGGTCCTGAAATATGCCAAAAATGACATCTGAAAATGCTGAACAAGTTGGAGCGGTTGCTTTTGACACGTAGAGGTCAAAGAAGCTGACTAAGAGCTTGCTGAAGATAGTGGTTGTGTGCCATTTAGCTTGACACTTGCATAAGACGCTTTACATAGATACACAGATACAGGGCAATCTCGTTGATCTGGTTCGATGTTCACTGCGTGTCAGATGAGATTCAACTGATCTTCTAGCAAACTTGCATGCAAGCAAAGTGCTAAGCGGTTGGCAAAACAGAAGTTTATAAATTGTTGGCATTTCGGTCTAAGAGGCTGTGAACTCACATCCAAGGCTGCTATGTATCACTGACTTATGACTAGTTCCGGTTGGTTTGCCTGAGTAAAGTTTTCTGTTGGTGAGTGGTATACCCTGGCATTGAGACATCTTACCTCGCCTTCAGCACTTATCTGTCTTGTATCGCGTGAATTGAACTTTGGGATTTCTGGGGCACTACGGCCACTCATTCCGCTGTTCGTAGTCAATAGCTAACAAGTTTCCAATCCAATTCGAATCGTTCGCTTCTGCTTGGAGCAGTAAAGTTTCCTACGGTTGCGGCTCACAGGACTACAGACCAAACTACAAAAATCGTATTTCGTGACGCAGGAGACTTCAATATATGCGAAGAGTTAGTCGCAAAAGGCATTAAGCATGGCTTGTTAGTAGATCTACAAGTCGTTCGACTCCAGGAGCTAGTTATCGCCGTTTAACGCACCATCATCTGTCAGTAGATACTTCTTCTATGGGGCCATATCTACCATTGGAGCTCTACTCGATGTGATGATCGACTTAGAACACCGCCTCCAGTCCAATTCCCTTGATGAACCGGAGTATGTGCAGTTAATCTTACGACAGTAGATCTCCTTCTGATAGTTGATAGGCATCCAGGGATTTTCTTCTTTTGTGGATTAAAGTTCCACATTCTTTGAAAAGGTGCTCTGAGGTTTCCTCAAAATATCCGCTGAATCTGCTCTATAGCCGTCAGGAAGCCTGTAAGAATGCGCAGCCTTTTTTCCCTTGTACAATTCTAGAGAAGCTCTTGGGGGTATCTTGCCTTAGAAAGTTTTCCAAAGTTTTGTTCTTTTGAGGTCCTTACCACTGTCATAGCTTAAAATTGGGTGCGATGTCAAATATATGAGTCCGTATTGCTCTTAAGCCCTGACGTAGTCTACTCTACTCTTATTTACCTTCCGGTTTAAATTCATCTTAATTTTGCTTCATTAATCTTCAGGTGCCCTTCAGGTATGAGTATGCCTCACGTTAATCTATGAACTCTTCATGAGGTTCTGAGTGCATTCACATGACACTGTGTCTATCTTGTCTAAATAGCTTTGTAATTCAAATTGACGGCGCGCCGACAAATCTCCCAATTAATCTACCACCGTAGTCTCTCAACCACGTTGGTATATGTACGTATTCAGTGTCTTCAAGGTCTCTGCTTCTAATGGTCGTTGATTCCATTAATGACCGCAATTGGTCGTTTTCATTGTATCTAGCTACCTTCTAGCTAGTTCGAGACTACCTCTTTGGACGGCCACCCCCTATATGATAGGCTAAGACCTCTTCAGATAGCCATCTTAGTAAATGCCTCCTATGCCGGTGGGTGGTACTTCTTTTCCAAACCTCCACTCGGCATGTCTTGTCACCACATTTGTGCGTGTTTCCCAATTTTTTAGGTGTCCTCAGAAGCTATTGTTGCCGTCGGTCATTGGCATTTCCGATGCTGATTAGCCTACTGTCACATGCCTACCAGAGCATTAGTAAATCTCATAAATTTAATTGGTGTGCCATTCTTAGCACACGCTAAGAATACAGCATGACGCATCATCTACTAAAAACGTGAAAACCTCAGGCTAAATATCTAAAATCGCCCGACTGATATCAAAATCTCTTCAGTGAGCAATCCTCACACGCTATCAGGTGTGCAAAACACTCGACGTCTGGCTTAAAAGTCATAATCCAATTATGACAAACGGTTTGAAGGCAGCTTTCTGCTAGAACAGCCTAAATTTACAGCACCCAATGAGTAAGGTGCCGCGCTAGTGTGATGAATTCCATCAAAATAAACCTAAATTAAGCCAACACATTGGAATTGTTTACCCAATAGATACACAGATATGTAGATAGCTTTGTGATTGCTAAACAAATGTTTGGATACATCCTATACAGTGGTTGACATGGAAACTGAAAATTTTCCACGCCTTTAGGCAAATAACCCTTTAATCTGAGTCTGAGTCTTTATTTGGACCTGTTACGATACGATGAATTAAAATCTCCGATAGGTGAGCGTCATAGGTGAGCGGATTAATTTATCTGAAGAGACACACTGTTATCACCGGCGATAAAGTAATAGTTTCCTCCAAAGCTAAATGCAAATAGGTGCAGTCACTTCGCAAACAGGTTCCGAAGAGCATCATGCTGCACTTGAGCCTGATCACGTGTCACTGGAAATCCCCATTTATAATCTGCTCTCACCCTGTGTCGCTTTGCAGGTCGAGTGGTTTTTTTCTGAACCTTGGTCAAAAAGGTTTTCTGTTGAAACGGCAATTATCGATCTGGGACTTTGAGACGATGTGTCAGCGATGAGATATCAGCTTACGTTGATGCTTTGCCTTTAGATTGCAGATTAATCATATTTTGTTGCACACGGTGCGTCAGGTGAGACTGTTCAAATCAGGTGCAGCCACGTGATGTTAGTCTACCCAGCCTTGACACGATTCTTGTTCATTTGCTCAGCTAATTAAATGGGATCATTAGTCTAGACGCACTTTGAAAGGAACACAAATTTGCTAAAGCAGCTGTGATTGTGCTGAGGTACGAGTACCTTAGTCAAACATATTTGAAGATACTTTTTCCGATTTATTGTCGCCATAAATTTTGACGGTTTTACGTTTCTGATTCTGATTATGAGGAGAATCAGCATTCGTCTTGCACCAGTTCTTTGTTGTCTAAACATCATCTGAAGGAATTTTAAAGCCCTGTCAAGCTCTCTTTTCAAAACCGACTAAAGCCATCTATATTGACATTTTTTCCAATGCCAGGGGAAAGTCGACTATGTACTACGGGAGTGGATTCTATCTAAAAACGTTTTCTCTGCTTGAAACTCCATGCTTCACTACGAGCAATGAACTTCCAGGGGTAGAGATACATTGAACCTTAGTCTCTTCACTTAAATTGAATTTTCAATTTCATTCCAGGAATTTGAACGTCGACTCTGCTTAAGGGAACAAGCAAACCACAGAGCACATTTTATATCCTTGATGAATAGTGTGTCCTCAGTCTGTCTTTTTTGGTAGGGCTTTACGTACCAAAGTACCTCCATTCCCTTGGAATATTCAAAACCACAGAAAGACAGATAGAAAGGAAAAGTATCTTAGGTTTGGTTAAAGTTAGGTTTAGAATCCACTTAGACCAATTTAGGTCCACTAAGTGCCCATGAAATCAGCTAGCAGAAGGGGAGAACCTTTGGAATGTGCAGCATGGTTTTCAGTGCCGCAGTGGGAGTTGTCCGCATAGCTCCGGTTACACAGGCATATGCAGACCTTTCAATTTTATTGAGTAGCTTGACATAGCTGCTTTGGCTAGTGCTTTCCACTAGACTATGATTCTGTATAGGAGTATCGGTCTTGCTACCGTTTGTGACCCAAGTTTTTTTCTGCAGGAGAGTTAGTGCGGCAGCCACTTTCTTGACGCACTCTTGCTCATTGATTGTCCGATTCAGTTTCCTATCTAGTACCAGCTCCAGGCACTTGGCGTGACCAGAGAAACTGAGCTGATTACCATTTAATTTTGGGCGGGTTGTGCTTTCTCATGAATAGCACTAGCTCTGTTTTAAACGGATTGATACCCAAACCGCACTTGACTAGCTGCTTTCATCAGATCTCTTATCGTTGGAGGATTTCTTCCACTAAATGTATCTTAACTTCATCTGAAAGCACGGCCTAACGAAACAGATACAAAACTTCCCTGAAACATCATAATTGCAATCCATGCTTTCAAGTTATTAGCATAATCGATTCTATTCATGAATATAAAGCACTAAGTACGGCTTGACATACTGATGCTCTCTGAGTCCATGCCTTCATTAGTCATTGTCAAGAGAGCGAAGGAATATTTAAACAAATGTTTTATTACCTCCAACTGAGCTACGTACCTGGAATGAATACTGAGAAATTCCTCTCAAGACTTGTCTTTTATAATGGCTCGATAAAATTAATGCAACAATTCGTTAGATAGGAAAAATTTGAATACATTTGCATTATAAATCCCGTGACTTGTTGGCATGTTTGCTTTGAATTCTTAGGATGAACCGAACGCAGACAGGCTACATTAATTGTTTTTTAATCCAGTTCGATGTTTATTCTTTGAGTATCTATTTTTACCGGCATTTTAGTGGAATTGATGTTATCTTTGAGATATTTTTTGTATCTTTGCAAATTTTTCAGAAAAAAATTATCAAAAGTTCTGCGGAGATGTGTATCTACTGTTTGATGAATGTCAAATCGGCGCTGACAGTCTATAACATTGCTCTTATGAACTCAGAAAGGAAGCTCTGGAGAGCCCTTTGGAAGTTCATCGAAAATCTCACTGCCAGACTACGGAACGTCGCTCGGCTCTAATGATTGCATTGGACTACTAGCAACTTCACTTCCTTAGATCCGAAATCACCAAGCTCCCAAAAGACAGCAGTAGACTGACTTACCTCTCGCGAATGTCTGATAAATGTCCAAAAGTAATGAATGCCCTGAGATGCTGCTCAATTAAGCCTTTCATCCGCATACAGAAAGGTAATGGTTGCTGGGTTGATGACACTAGTGCAGGGAGATATCCGACAGTTCTTGAATAATTATGAAGTTATAATAGGAAGTTATAGCTTCCGAATGTTTTATTCCTCAAATGATAGGAGACTTGGATAGTGGCATAGAAAGTGCAAAGTGTATCCTTGTGGACCTCTTTATTCCCGCAGCTTCTAGAGAAATCGCCGACATTGAGATTTAGTTTCCTTGTAAGGTTGTGACTAGTAAACGCTCTTACCAGTATCGATAGTGATGATTGTCTTCAGTCCTTTCTGCAAAGGGATAGCAAAAAACCGCCGATTTCCAACAGAGATAAGGGACCATTCGTTAAGTATGTCTGCCTCTGCCTGTGAGTCATGCCGCCTATAATTGTCTTCACTAGAAACCCAGTCGTCAATGGAAGCCCTAACCAAGAATGCTGGCAAACCTAACGTGGGTTCAAGTCATGAGAAAGCCTCTTCTGAATCTTATCTAACAAGCTCGTCAGAGGTCTTATTTTCTGGTATCCCGTTGTGTCCTGGGACTCTAACGAGACTCAATGAGTTTAGCCTTACGACCGAATCCGAAGAGGTTTTGCATCCTCGAACAACATCGACAACATTCCTTTCCAGGCTCAGACTCCGGCCGAAGTTAGTATTGAACATGAGGAAAGGCGACTTCAAATTTGCACCGCACCCATAATTCTTGTGTCCTTGTATTAGATGACATATTCATGAGACAGAGGTTAGAGAAGTCGCTCAAGGTCATTACAAATCCAGTGCAAGTTATGCCAGGAAACGCCTCTTTTTAAACGAGTTAATCCAAAAGACGTACTACCTCCCTTATGAAGGTAAGTACATCCTTGGTAGCGGATCTCTTGAGTTCCACTGAAGTAAGTATCTCCCTGTGGAGAGTACGTATCCTTAACCAATGTAGTGCAAGTTGTGCCATTTGCAAAGAATGTGTTCGGATGTTTCATCTTCCTCGAGGCAGAATCGACAATCCTTGTCCTGGCAAATATCCATTTTGTTAAGGTGGTATCTCAGGGCGCAGTGGCCAGTTAGGAAGCTCGCTAGTTTCCTAATGCTTTCCTTATCTAGGTTAAGGATTTCCTTGTAGGAGTAAGGCTTAATTAAACGTTTGGATTGTATCAGACCAGGGACATTTTCCCTGTGGTTTAGACGAAGTTGAAGTTCCCAGTCGTTTAATTGTCCTAAGGCAGAAGCCCAGTTGACTCTGCAGAACAGTTCTGGTCCTAAGAACACGGATTCTGATCCAGCCCTTACTAGTTCATCCGCCGATTCGTTGCCTGCAATACCCTGGTGACCAGGTACCCATCCAAGTTTGACCTTGTTGTATCTGGCTAGGGCCTGTAAGGCATCGTGGCAGCATTTAACTGTCATAGAGTCCATCATGTTGGAAGACAGTGCTTGTAATGCTGCTTGACTATCCGAGAGGATAAGAATTCTAGCGCGCCTTTAATACCTTTTCCGGATATTAAATCGGCGCAGACCTCAATGGCATGTACTTCTGCCTGGAATACCGAGGGACATCTTCCCATGGGTATCGACAGTTTGGTGTTGGGTCCAAAGACACCAGCTCTAACTCCAGATTCCATTTTCGAATCCATCAGTAAGCCAGATCAGACTTCTAGGGTCCCGTGCCAGAGCCCCATTGGCCCATTTAGCACGGTCTAGAATTTCTACCTCATATAGTTTCCCAAAACTGTATTCCCTAATCATAGTGTCTGGGATGGACAGAAACATGTCTATATTTGGGATTGAGTTAAGTATTTTCAGGTGTCCCACGTGGCCATCTGTTTTATACTTATGTTCCAGCTGCAGTTTGATAGCGCATCTAGCAGTCATCCTCCTAATGAAGATGTGTAGGGGTGTAAGTCCAATTATAACCTCTGGTACTGATAAAGTACTGATGGACTGTCTGGAAAAATATAGAAGCGGGCTCACCTAATCCTTCTCCGAAGGCATTCTTGTGCGCTTAGTTTAGCAAGAACTTGTGCTTGAAATACTGTTGCTACCTTCCACGCTTTGGAAACTAGGACGATATACCTCGGCACCAGTGTTGCCATTTTCAATTTAGAACCATCTCTAAACCAGGTTTTGGAACTTGGAAGTGTTATAAAATCTTTATTTTTCCATTCCTGGTACTGATAACAACTTCGAAACTCCTAGAGAATCGATATCTCTTGAGCATGGTATCTGGAATCTTTACAATTGAGTCATGACGAATGTATTCTAGTCGCAGATGATCTCTATATGTGCTTTAAGGTCCAGTGACTGAGGCAGCCTAAAAGCACTTAGGATAGCTTCTTTCTGAACCGATAGATGAAGTGGCATGACTAAGCATTGCTCCTACAGCTATGGTTGGGCATGTTTTCAGTGCCCCATAGGCTAGACCCTGCTGCGTATATTTGGAGCCCTTATGGCTGTAATCAAATACTACCCACCTACTCTTCGTGAAGTTAGCTTACGCAGTTCTTAAGACTAATAGCGGCTTAGTTTAAAGCATTTCCAATCGTAACTAATCTAAAAAAAAAATTAGCACAATACACTCATTAGTATTCCGATAGTCGTAGGTCTTACGCACGCTAACATTAAATACGTTACACCCATCCATTGGTTCCGGTTATTTTACAGATCTACCATTTATCTAATTAGCAAGTAAAATTTTTTTTACGTTAATTTGCCAAATTATGTCAATTATGACGCTAACAAAAATTTATTAAGACTCTGATAGATATGCAAATAGTTACAGATGAATGCCATACTTTCCTAGGATTTTCGTTATAAGAAAAACGTGAAAGCTAATTAAATTAACACGGATAGAGCTTCCGCATTGATGGGCGTTAGCTGGAAGTGATTTTATTGTAAACAGATACTTTTAGAACCCAAAAATACAAAGTACTGCAAAACTTACAGGTGCAGGAAGCGCTTTCCCGGATGCTGCCAAACATAGGTGAACTTGAATACATCAGGAGGATTCTCCTAACCAGACTGGTAAGCTGGTAATCATTTTATACGCTGCCTCGGTCTGGAAAGAGACAAAAAGAGAGCTGCATACAGGCTCTGCAAAATAACAGCAATATGCGATTTCTGAACAATTTCGGACGAAACAGCTTGTGTTATAGCGGGTATGGTCCCCATCGACATTCTAGGTAACGATATGCAAAGGGCTTGCCTTAGGTAAAGTAAACTAAACGAAAGGGCAACATCTATAGCACTGTGGCGAGTCATGTGAGATAACAAGACAAAAGGCAGATGAACCCGCGAGTTGATTTCCACGATGGAGGCCTGGACAAAGAGACCAAAGAGACCGAAACTACCACCTTACGCAATTTCTGTCCAGTCACGATGGCTATACGGGAAATACGTCCACAGATTTGGGCATACCAACACGAATGGTCACGAGAAGCTAGAACCACATACGGTCTGTTGCTCCAAGTATTTGTCTATTTTTTTGTCCTGGTGTTGCGTGTGTACTCTTCACAATTTCGAAACCATGTTAAAGAAGTCGCAAAAAGTGCGCCACCTTATTTAAATCAACGTCGAGGGTGTTGGTAAGATAATTACCGAGCTTTATGGAGCAACTTTTGTCTCTATAGCAGGTGAAGTTAAACGGTCTCCTTAACTAAGGATCGAGCAAATAATGCTGAGGTTCCATTCATTGACCACTGTTTCGCCCGACCTTATTCTGCTAATAAGCTGGAGCATGTTCCTTATCCAGTCATCTCCTGCTACTTTAAGTAGCTCGCCAAGTAAGCTGTCAGCTCCTACAGCTGTCTTGGCCTTAAGTTTAAATTTGGGTATACTAAGTTCGTCCAGGTTGGGTTGGTTGAAATGTCAATAATCGTCATCCTGGTTGAATGGTTAATTCTGTCTAATATGGTCGCCGTTATGTTATCTGCAGAAGTAACCTTTCTAGATCTTCAGCAAAGTCAGCAGTTCTACTCCTAGTTTTCCTTGATCGTCCCTGAAGGCTTTTATTGCCTTGGTAAGATTCTTTTTAGCTTTTGATAAAATTTTCGAGGACCAATCCTGCTCTAGCTTCTCTTTATTAACTTGGTCCGACGCTCCTTATTTATACTTTGAAAATCCAGTCATCAATTCTTCTGTTTTGCTTCAAGAGCTCACGAGCAGCTCCGGTCTTTCTACCTTTATACGGCGCCGCTCGATGTGTCTTCTGTTTTGATGCTGTTTTGTCGAATCAGAGTTTCGATGTGGTGGCCGATAGAAACCCAGCACATTAGAGGTGTCATTTTTGATGGCTTTTGACAGCGTTGCCACTGGTCCTTAATACTAAATGCTGGCAGCATAGTAGAGATGCTCGATCGGAAAAATTGTTGGCAATCTCTGGCGATAGTAGCTTCCCTCGCAGCTTTTCCTTTCTTACGATAAGGTAGTGGTCCAAATCAACATTGACAACATAATGGAAGAGTGCCTAAATCCCATGTCCCTTTGTGCGCATCGAGAATTTGGAAATGTAATGCAACATCCGTCAAGGATGCTAGCATTTTCATTGCCAGTCAATCGGCTATCAAGTCCTGGAACTGTGATGTTCCACTTCCAAGATCAATTTTGCTACCGTTCGTTTCTCTTTGAGTTGACAGAGTAGTTCAACATTCACCTCTGCTGGCCACCTAGCCATGGAGACATTCCCGGAAACATTTAGGCTGACGAACGCGCCAGAAAGAGTATGGGTTTTAGCATTCTGCCTAAATGACTAAATTTGGGTACACCTCTCGATGTATGTAAACATCTACCCAAGCTGGACGCTTTCAGCAGGATCACCCACGGATAGCTCCAAGTGTCATATATTAAGACAGATCTACCGTAAGGTGGATTGGTGTTCTTGCGGGACACTGCCTGATAGGCCTACGTGCTAAAAAGTTGGACCTCTTTTCAAATGACTTCTAGTGGAGCTGCAGGGACGAAGAGCAGGAGGAAACTATATTTCACCCCATGTGCACCAGTCCGGAGAAACTACTCAATTTAGGGACTATTTTCCTCAATAGCCTCAGGCAACCTGTTCTTAGTCGTCATGAGCGTCGTTCATTTCAGTTAAACTCCTGATGGTCTTATTACTAAATGGGTATCCAAAGTGAACTAATTGCAGACGACCTCTTCTGGTTTAAGTATGTCTGTATCCTGGTCTGAATCCTGGTATCGACAACCATCCCAACTTAAACCCATCGTCAGCTTTCCCTTCTCTGGCCGCATATGCCCCCATTAGGCTAATGTCGGCGAATTTAGCCTCGATACGAAAAACTCAAGACCTCTCGCCTAGGTCTGCTTCCGATGTCGAATACGCATCCAATTAAATTCTGCTTTAGTTGTAGCCATAGTAGATGTCGCACTTTTTCACCCTTTTTTACCCGGCCTGTCCCGTCCCATTCCACTTCTGGGATTGTGGTTATGTGTGATTTACAGCGCTCAGTCAGGGGACCTAACAACATCTCATGTTTGCTGGGGTTGTCAGCAGTAATTTCATCCTTTATCCAAGGCTTCTCTCTCGCTTCGCAACCGGTAGCTATTTACGTGACATGCGTGCATCTGTCCTCAGCCCGAAATAACTTTTTTAATAGATTCATGAAGGATTTTAGGGTGCTAAACCCCCCAAGCACACGAACTCTCTACAACCCTGAGTGTATCTACTCCGATTGAGATAAACTCACATCGTCGTTATCAAGCGAAATCAACGTCATGCAACAATTCCGATGCAAAACAAATCCAAAAAATTAAAAAAAAAAAAACAAAACTCTCCAAACAGCTGAATCTGCAACTCACGAGATTTGCGTAAAGGGATTTGCCATCATTCTAGAACAGAAAACGTGTTTCCCACAGAACCAGATATTTGTTCTGTCAACACAAGTGGCTCGTATCTTGTTTTCCTCATTCGAATAAAATCCCAGAAAGTATATGTATCTGCTGATCACAATGCTTCGAGTGTGATCTCCATTGGGAGATCACGTGATAAAATATAATTAGTTCGTTCGACTGTCTAAATTGGTTTCAATTTTAAATTTTTAATGTTCTACTCGTCGCAATAGATTAAGATACTCGAACATAATTGAAATGTTGTTCGACTACTAGGCTAAAAATGGAACGAACAGTCATTAGACTAATGCGTGGGCTTTGTTAATACATGAACAAGCATTGCACTCAGTACTAAAATTGTGGATTTAAGATTGTAGGGCCATTTGAGGGTGTTCCATTTGGGAGAGGTGCCATCTTTTGCGCACGCAGAGCAGTTCGGAGCCATGGTGATGGCGGAGAGACTGCTGACATCTTTTCCAGTGAATTTATCGAAAAATAATGTTTGACGAGCCTGTTGACAGTGATGATGTTTATTGGTTGGTATGCCTGTGAATGGTGTCGGGAGATAATGAAAGGGTTTTAATTGAAGATGTAGTCTCGGTCTTTGACATTACCGGGCCTTGTTTGAAATAGTCAGGTGTTTTGGCATGAATTTTGTGAGGTGTGTAGGTTTTTAAACAAAGCATTTCGTTTTACGTCAGGAGAATGGCGCCAAACTAGGGGTTATAAACGATAGTTTATCGCCTGGAAACGGACCTTTCAGTCGAACGTAACGTTACTATAGCCAAAACACAGTTTCCCCACCTAAGCATTCATAAAGGACAGCCTTCTGTTCTAGAAACCGTCACACAAATTGACCACGTTGTGGAAAAAATCATAACTATCGTGACTTTAAGGACGAACTGTTAAAAACAATGTCAGAGGCCACGAGCTTTTAAGAGAGATCGTGGATAGGAGACATCCACCCCAGGAGTCCCGCGAAGATTTTTATAGTACTGTACGGACAATGGTTTTGCAGTTGGCAAACGGACCTAGCGAACTAGACTTGTCGGACATAATAAGACATAACGTAAAGGATAGGGTAGCAATATTAATCTTTGGGTGTTCCATAGAGAGCACATCCAAGGATTGAGAGACGAATGTCGAAAGCATTTGATAGCGAAGCAAGGTTACACGTAAATGAGATTGACGACCAGATAGGCTTCAGGACTAAGAACACCTCAGAGAGAACGAAAAAGTGAAGATAGCCGCACTTCAGTGGAACCGAACGGGCAGGCAGACGACCGACATGAAGATTGACAAAACGCAGCTGGAAAAAAAAAATTACAAACACTTTACAAAGTAGCACAGCTAAAGCTTGATCGGCATGTCCGTCGACTTTGCAAACTTTGGCATTTTTCAGCTGCTAACTGGAGAGGCTTGTTGGTTGATTCACAGGTCCACCTCAAGCTGCAGCGAGACTTAGGTAGGTCAGTAAATAGTGCGGACATTAAAACATAAGTTTCAACTGCGCACAGTGTCAGAGAAACTTGAGGCTGGGGATGCGAATGGGATGAAACCATCGACAATGACAAACCTCCTGGGACGCCAGAAAGATCTGTTCAACTCCTGAATAATTTTCCGGTAGGTGATAGTACGCCAATGAGAAACTTCCTCCGCTGGTGAAGAGGGCCAGGAATCATTTGTAAATTAGTAGACTGAGAGAAAGGAGTCCAATAGATAGACGACGTAGGAGATATAAAAGCGACGATAATAGGCTGCATGCTATAATTAAGATGGGATAAGGAAAGGTTATGGGACTAGTGGAACTTAAGAAAGCTGTTTAGGAAACCCAGTTTTAGAATTTAGACACGTCACTTAAAATGACGGAGATGACTAGCGACGTATGTATGTCCTAAATCACCAAAGTATGGTACAGTTAGCTACAGTATGAGGGAAGAGCACCTTAGAGGTGACTGTTGGGGGGTCTTTGGTCCATTATGATCCCCTATAAATTGTGGTACCATCTCTAGTTTTGTCGTCTCTCGATTGGTCTTAGAACAAACCAACGTGGACTCCTGACGAAACATATCATGCTCCAGAGTGGAACTTGCATCAGGTCATCCAGCTCTTCAAGAAATCTGTTTCCCATGTAGCGGAAGCTACTGTATTTCTTTTCCATGTGAGCTTCGAATCAAGGATCGTTCCTGGATATTTGGCTTCTCACGAAATATTTATGTAATTCAATTCAATTTTCCATCTTTTTGTGAACGGAACTAATCCGGGTTTCGATGGATTTAATCGTAAACCTCATCAAAAATGAGACCCTCTAATGTGCGCCAACTACAGAGCCATCAATCTTCTTAACGTCGTCCATAAGATCTTGTCTGCCGTGTAACTTGACCCCCTAATGTCGTTCGAAAACAACCTGATCGGTCCATCCCAGCCAATCACTTCCGTTTGTACAAGATGACGATGGAGAATGCACACTGCTCCATCAAGGTCGGTACGCTCTTACTATCTTTCTGGAAAAAGATTCATGCGCCAACAAGAGAGGCTCAAACTTTCAAAAGTCCGCCCAATTACTAGCAAACGCCGACGATATTGATAATCGGAAGAAAGAAGAGTGATGTCAGTGGCGATTTCGTGAGTGCTGAGATGGAAGTGGATCGGTCAATGAGAGCAAGCATACATATGTATGTGTGAACAACAAAGGACACTCAACACCGACGTCTCGGACAGAATGTCTCCGTAGACAGATATAACTTTAAAGCAGCTAGGGACTTTAGACAACGACACCAGCGCTGAGATCAAACGAAGAACAACCTGCCAACCGCCGCTTCTTTGCGCTAAGAAGGCAATTGAGTAGCAATGCCCTCTCTCGAACACCTAAAGCGATCCTTTATAAGACCTTAATCATCGCAGTCCTACTCTTTGGTGCAGAGGCATGGACTTTGTCGAAAGTGGATGAGGTGGGTCTTGGTTGAAGCTAGGAGAAAATACTTCGAGTGACTCAGGTGGTGCATGCAAGTGGAAGGGGACCTCGAGGCAGCTAGCTTAAGATCGAGCTCGATGGAGACGCTAGTTGGCTGAGGCCCAGATCCACCACTGACTGTAGCGTCGCCTTAATAAGTAAGTAATCCTAGACCACCGATAAGCTCCTGAGAAGCTCCTCTCGTAATTGTTTTCCTTACGACACTTTTTATGTCTTTAATTACTTCATCGTTGGAAAAGGATTTTGGACTTTATTCGTTCTGCCTCGATTCATTGCACCAAGGAATGTGTGTTCGAGTATCTGTAAAGAATTCTAACGATTTTTGACTCCTCTCCGTCCAGGAGTTTTGACTTCGGTTAAAGTATTTCGCTATCCAATCTTTGGATAGAACTTTTCGAAGTCTAGTGGCCTATTTAGTGTTTTCAATGGGTGTTCTAGAGATTTGGACGTTTCTAAAATTTAAAATCAGTTCAAATTCAGAACGTTTTCCGTCAGTGTGCTTTAAATACCGTACATATTACGCATACGTATCTCTCCCCAAGCCAGTGGGATACAGCAAAGTACTGGATAATAAGTCGAGCTTAATTCATTTAAACGGACCGACCAATAGAAACTAGCAATGATTCACTGGCTATACATCGTGGTAAGCGGACCCATCCTTGTATGGTGGAAGGCAACGGCTAAGAAGGATACGAGGGATATGTTGGTCAAGGTACAAATATCACCCTGCATTGCCATCACAGGTGCTCGGCGCACTACACCCAAGGCCGAACTCGAGATGTATCTTTTCCCAGTAAACCAACAAATAAAATTACAAGCCGGTAATAGGACGCTTCGGCTCACTAATTTAGGGATCTTTAAATCTAGTAATATGGGGCAGAACTTCATTCTTAGGAAATTGTTTCTCAATATCCCTGATAGATCGGATGAAATCCTTGGTACACACCACACGAAGTAATGTACCCTGATAGGGACGGCTTCCAAATGAAATTGCAGTCTACGCGGATGGTTGTAAAAAACGGGGTTCGGTATATACTCGGGGGATAAAAGCCTACAGGTGGTCCTGACTCTTCTGGACGCATGTAGATAGAGATGCAGCAGAGATGCAAGGTGTGTTTAAAGCTGCGTAATAACTCCAGATGGGATCAATATCTGGCAAGAATATTGCAATCTATGTCTACATCTCAGAGGACATGACACTGTGTGTGATAACAGTGAATTGACCAACTTGACTTTTACATCATCACCATACCAACGAATTTCGCTCTTCAGGATTGAAAAGTGTGTTGGACACGTTGACGGAAATGTTGATGAGAGCGTTGCTGTATGCACTACTGTCGCTGACAACAGGCATTCCCAGAAGTGTTGCTCCCTCCAATCGATCCCTCAATGCGCGAACGTGAACCATTAAATTTCAATCAATTCAAAATTAAAGGCGCGTTCTTGTTTGACATACTGTCATACCGATTTGATCTTCAATTAGAAACTAGAACAATCCGCCTACGTGATGAGACATGACCCCGCCACCCTTTAATTGATTCCGCTTTATCATTTCTTTGCTTATCTCTCTTTGATTGTTGGCCGCTTTGCCACCTCTCGGCGCTTATGCTTGCCGTGTGTGTTCTATCACTTGATTGTTTGGCGCCATTAAGTCTGTGCTTAGGTTTGCCTGTCATTCGTTTCAGGTTTTCCTCTTTTTTTTGTCGTGTGGTTGCCTGGCCTTTTCTCCCACCCCTCGGAGCTCACCCGCTACCCCTGTCAGTAGTTTTGACATAGCACCTCAGCTTATTTATTAAGTCCCGTGACCTATTAAACAATTATCATAAAAATTGAATTTTTCGTGTCAACTGTTTCAGTTGGATAAGCAAATTACACCGGATATATAATGGTGTTGGAATCGTGTGCCGTGTGTGTCAATTTTATTGAAATTCATTCTGACGAATTTGTGAAGTAGAAATTCGACTTTAATTGGTGCGTTTAATTGGAACTGCAGATCGTTAAGCCGAAAATCGTTTGAGATTCCACATCTGGCAGTTAAATGAGAAGGGTTAGCTAAGAACTAAGTCGATAACTGTGAGTATGTAGGTCTTTACCTGTCGTAAAGGCAAAATAAAAACGAATGTAGTACATGTGTTTTGCTAATCATTTCACTTTTATCAGCTTGGTGTTGCTGAATATGTGCGACTGTGTGTTATAACACCACAAGGCAAATGGGTACTTGCGTCATGCCACTCGTCTACATGCCTTGGACTTGGGAGTTGAATAACCTACTCGTACCAATGAAGTATTTTGCGAATTTATTTTGGATTTACTTAATTGTTTCCTGAATTTTATTGATTTTATGGGGGAGAAAAAATTGCATTGCTATCGCTTTATGGTGTTTGCTCTGTAGATTCTGCCTTCTCGTCTGTCACTGCAAGTTCATAGGTCTTGGTTGCAATCTGGCTTCCTTATGTCGTGTAACACAAATGATGGTGCTTAGGGGAAACTTAATCGCAACATTTTCTCTTGCTATGTTTATTGCTAAACGGAGCTGCATAGTTGCAGCTTCCAACCATTAGAAGTCTAGAGTGAGTGTCAAATGCTGTTTCGACAATAGTTCTACTCCATCAGTATGCCTCTCAGTCAGTGCGTTTTTCTGCTGTTTCGACTAAGGCCTAAGGCTGTTTCGACTAAGCCGATTTAGTGTCATTGCCCTCTATACATGACTTAATTATTTTTAAAATCGACTGATGGGAGGCAGATGGAAGGGAAAGGTTCCCAAACTATTACAATTGCTGCCTACAGGAAGAAATTTTCAATAAGGATTGGAAAAGGGTACGGCTACTGGGGAAAAAAAACCCCATTAGCAAACAGACCCTTGTGTGTGCTAGACACAGCAGGAAAACTCTTAGAGATGATGCTCAAGCCATGAATTTCAGCAGCAGTTCTAAGAGTAGGCGACATATCTGCTAGGCAATACGAGCTCAGGAAATGGCACTCGACAATAGGAGCAGTAGAGGACATGGCTAGGACCATTTACGAAGTCAAGCGTAGCAGCCACCGTTCAGGAAAAATAATCATATTGGCAACTCTAGACGGAAGAAACGTCGCTTTTACCGACGCCAGGTGGAAGGATGTGCTAAATGCCTTAGAGAACACCTTCGGCGGACTACAAAATTTCCAACGAATCATCAGAAGTTATCTTAGAAAGAGAGAGCTAATCTATGATACCACAGAGAGACTGAGGAAGCAGAGGGACCACGGTAGCAGTTGTAGTTGATACTAGGCGGGGCCCGGTTTCAGGACCTGACTTGTTGAATAATTCCTAGGTAGTGATCATATCACGAAACATCGAATATGCCCAAAGATAGCTTAACCAAATCATGAGTTACATCAACTTACGGATACATGAACATGGATTTGGCCTAGAAATAGAGAAGACAAAAATAGTCCGGCTGAGTAGGAGATACATCTTCACTACCAGTAAAGATGCAGTGATGTACTTGGGAGTGAGGATGGACACAAAGCTGACTGCAGATCAAGTCTACATCCGAGTGATCGGACTTATGGCAAGCTTAGGAGGCCCATATGCAAGTAGGCGAAAACTACTTATGACAGTCATCATCCTTTTGTACCAGGAAAGAGAAACTGTCTGGATGGTGAGCTCCTACCGTACAGTGCCAGAACAGTTCGCATGGTTCAAAGCTATTCCCATTGCTTTTCGAGGAGGAAAAAGAGGAAAAACAGAGGAAAAAGACATACAAGAGAGAAAAGCAAAAATTAGAAAGAAAACGGCAAAAGCGCAAATTAAGCATACAAAACTGGCACGAAAGCTGGAGCAGAGGAACCAGGGGAGGGTTGACTACATGACTGATTGGAAACATTGTGGCTTGGCCCCGTCCAAGGCACGGGGAAATAAAAATCCTTAGGGGACATGAATGCTTCTACGACTTTTCCAAAGGTTGGGAAAAATAGCGAGTCCAACATGCCAGTACGGCGACGTGACTCAAGACAACACTAAACGCACATCCTTTGAAAGCACCAAATGGCTTGTAGAGCGACGATGACTACGTTATTACGGTAATACGCACGAGTGAGTGTACTCTTACATCAAGGAAGTGCTGACTGAGGGTGGAAAAGAAAGATCAATCTACAGAAACTTGTCACCCAATGAAGGTTAGAAGAAGTTGCTCTAATTTGAAGTCATGCAAGAAGCAGTTCCGGTAGCAGAGCTCTCAAGATGAGTACACATCAAGAAAATACAATTGTTGTGGCTATAGATAGCTTTTATCATTGGGCTTGTCGACATCTTACACACAAACATACCAATACAGTGGCGGTTCTTAAAAGCCGTATTCCCTTAAGCAGTATACTTGTGTCGCTGCCGCAGACATATTAGCCTCCGTACTTCGTCGATCCCCGGTAGGCTGCTTTCAGTTGCCAATACCATCACTGATAGCTTGGTCTTTAAAGCGGAGATTCGGTCATTTCGAACTTGGAAGCTGGAGTTTCAAGATCGTATTAGCTGAAGCGATGTTGTCCAATATAGCCGACGTATCTTGGCCTTTTGAGCTACATTCACACCTTAGTACAGTTCGTATGGTTCGAGGTTGTATCTTTTCTATTCGCTCTCCTCGCACCCAGGACCAAATAACTCGACGTAGAATATATTTCTGGCTTAGGCCAACTTTAAAACTTTGCCCAACCTAGTCTGACTTAACCTGGTATGTCACGTACTTTTCCATGGCAAATATAGCTCAGATATTAATTTTGAACAAAATAGGCAGAGCCATTGCCGAGAAGTCTCAGTATCTTTATTCGATTTTCCGACGCAAATTTGGTAAGCCTTCCGATAGCATTATGTCTATCTTAAGTCAAATATGGAACTTAAATAAAATCTTTCCCGCCATTTTCGGTGAAGTCTAAATTCTCGAAAATGACTGTTAAGAGAAGTAGAGTACCGCTGTTTGCGGTTAAAATGAAAATTCGTCCGAAATTGTGAGAATTCTTAGATTCTAGGTTTGAAAAGAATCTGTCCAGCCGTTAAGACTTAAGTTTGGCGTACATATGTTCATACAGGCAGACCAATTGAAAGATCGTCTTTTTTTCACGATCGAAAATGTTCATCTAATCAAAACTGAGTCTTTTACCTTAATCCACAAGAGGTTTTGAGTACATATTTTCTTTAGCCAAGTTCTTTGGTGAAAGTGCTTAGATAAAAGCCAAAACTGCAGATACAAGATATAAGTCTTCAGTCATTTCTTGAAATTGCCAATGAATCTATCGGCTAAATACGAAAAAGTAATACTTTTTCAGTTATGCTAAATGTATCTAGGACACGTTAATTAGTAACCCGGAATGAGCTTCAGAAAGCCGTGATCTTTGTCACATATAAAAAGCAGTAAACACGTCTTTTTGCATATCGAGGCTTATGAATACGAACTTGAAAATGTTGTTTCGATGTAAATACAGTGTCGCACAAGGAATGGGACATTCTATAATAGAAACAGAAATGCAATTAAAAAAAAAATATTTTATGGTCTTGTAGTGGCCTCGAGTTTTGCTTCAATAGACAAAAAGTCTATAAAAACGAAACCTGCTTTTGACCTCAAATACATACAACTTAAGAGTTAAAAAGTTTTGCTACCATAACACACACCAGCAGCAAAGGATCTATTCTCTTCGTGGCCTTAAGACTTCACTCATAGTCAAATCAAGTACGAAAGTTCAGAAGTATTAGGTTCGTTTAAGCTTAGGTTAGGCTGTCTCACATTGGGCGGCCTACTCCAGAAGCATAGCGGTGCGTGCTGCTGTTCAGTACATGTACCCTTCACTGTAACGTCACCTGCGTATGCGACGGTTTTGACCCCGCTTTGTCTGAGTTGTAGTAGTACTTCCTGTAGAACAGCATCCTCTAGTAGAGGGGAGATTACTTCGCCTTGGGGGATACCTCTGGAGGCGTTTATTTTTCCGAGGTCTTCTCTCAAATGCTTAGGTAACCGCGCGCTGACTGTCTCATGTCAAAACTTCTCGTCTGACATTGATGACTGCACTTCGGGTTTAATTGGTGGGTCCGCTTGAACTACGTATACATCTGGTGACTAATGGTGGATCTGTTTGTGCTATGCTACATTTGGGTCGGTTCGCTTGAGATTATGGACACCAATTGCTGTTAGGCAACTATTTTTCAACTACCATCCTATTTCAATCTAAACACAATGTTTACTCGTGTATCTGCGATCACGTTATTCGCTTTTTTCAATTATTTTTCGCAAAATTAGCCTCCTTGCGCGACACTTTATATAACTGGTGATCGTTGCCCTGTGGTTTTTCCATTTTTTTCTGTTTATCGCTTATTTTTCACTTCAACAAAAGCATCCCATAGGGCCCTGTAATAAACTATAAATATCTGACAGATAAAATTGCACAGAATGTGTACAAGTTTTCCTCCTCCAAAGTAAACAAATCAAAATGCAATATTATCACAAAAAGCATTTCTGACTGCCACACAAATTATCGTATTTACAACAAATTGTAAAGAATCATTGAATTATCACGGCTGTTGGTCATGGGTGAATGTGCTACTGCCAACAACCTACAATTGTTATCCATCGTTAATCACTGGAAACCTAAAGACTTGATGACAGCTCCTCACCACACCACATTATTACAGTAGGTCACATGTTGTCGCTATTGTATCTTTGTCTCTCGAACTGATGTAAATAATCAAAATAGGTAGCTAAGCTAATGAAGATTTTGCTTATCTACAACAAAAAATAGAAAAGATGCGAAAACATGGATAATAATAACCTCTTATTGGAATCTTAACAACTTGTTGACAAATTAAAGTGTGACCGCATCTTATTGAATTTTAAATTGCCTAATTTCAATGAGATACAAATTTAGTATCATTTTGGTGTTAAAATTTCTCACAGATTAATTCAAAGTGTGTACATTCATTCAGACTATAAATCAAGACTGCGCAGAAAATTAATTCAAAAATATGTTTACGATGAAGAACAAATCTTGTAGATGCTAGATGCTGAGAAGATGGTTAATGTAGGGTTTAAAAGTATTGCTCCACTAGAAGAAGTAGTCTCTCAGGGGTTTAACTGCGTCTGCAGCAGTATTGAAGGGATGTACAATCTCTCTCATCTTGGAGTTGAGGATGCATATATCGATTAGGTTGGTTTGTTGGTTAGTTGTAGATTATACTAGGTGGAAAGGCATTGCGACCTTCTACATCCATACTTGTACTTGAATAAGGGCATCTCCTCCAGTCTTATTTTCTGGATTCCTGAATTGGATCCAACGATGGTACATCTTTTTCTGATAGTTGATGGGCATCCAAGTGTTTCCTTCTTTTGTCGATTAGTGCTTCACATTTATTCACAAGCTGCGCTGGGGTTCCTCAACCACCACCTGCAATCTGCAACCTCCACGTTGCTCTATACTCAGTTTCCTGCAATCTCTGCGATGCTCTATACCTACATAGCTCCCTGAAGTGTTCCTTATGTCTGTAGTGGCCCGTTAGAAAGCCTGTAAGAATGGACAGCCGATTTTTATTGATGTCTATACAGATCTTACTTCTTTTTTAGTAAGATCCCGAGATGTTCTTTGCCCTGTCTTAGATCAGGAAGTTATCCTCAAAATATAGTTCTTTTTTGGTGTTCCGCCTTATCAATTTCTTCATCGTATGCCATACTAGCCCACGGAATGATTCCTGACAGGTAAAAGCAGCAAGGCTGCCTGGTACCCAGTAGACGGACACTCTGTTATTCCCACTCAGTTGGAGTGGCAAGACACTCCCACACCAGTGTCGGCCTGATTTCATGAGAGCTTAACACCTTTATGGTGACGTGGCTATATGACAGTGTCGTGATGTCTTGTTCTCGATACTTTCTATCGAGGATGAATTGGACGCATCTGTCGATTGCGTAGGCATCAGCTTGAGAAATGTTCTCATTGCTTCTGAATACTTAGTTCTGGGCTCATATGTATATATGTACCTGCTTCAGTTCCTATGGATGTTTTGGAACTATCCATTTACCACTTTGTGGTATTTCCCTAAGTTGGTACATCCCAACTTCACTGCTCCATTCTCATTTGCTGGTGCGGGACTCACATGGAATGTGTGCGATGGATAGTGTTTTTGAGCTCCACGGGCGATGAATCAGGCCGTACGAGATTGTATAAGCCTCGGAACTTTTATTCAGTGACTTGCATTCCACCGCCTCTGTAGCAATCCAGTGTATCCAGTGTAAAGACTGACAATCAATCAGATATCCTCTGTGTGCTGCACAATAAGTTTCCTGTCAGTGTGATGGTCATGATGGTCATCATTATAGATCGTGTTATGTTTTCCTTCTTTTCCACAAGGTTAACGAGTGAATGCTGCCTGGATACCTCGAGGGCAGTGGTTAAGCCCTGGATAGAAAGTGTAAGTAATGGAAGACCTTATGTGTTTCAGTAGGATTCTGCAACAGCGCACAAAAGCTGCTGCAACTCACTAATGGCGATCAATCTCCATTACCGCATAAAACATTAATCCGTTGGATTACTCTGTGTGGAGTGCAGTTGAACATAAAACCAACAAACATTTGCACAATATCATCTAAGCTCTAGAGGATCTTTTTGTCTAAGTGATAGCCACCATGATCAAAGGCCGCTTAATTCAGGCATTTTAACGTTTCCTATCACGCATTGAGGCTTAAAAGGAAAACCTGTAATCATTTCCCGATCTTTTTTTGAGAGAATTTCAATTTAAGTAGAGGTCCTAGAATCAAAGTCAAGACGTTCTTTTTTAACTTACGTTCTTAGTAGAACTTAGTTGACCTCCTGAGGTTAATAGAAGAACCATTGAACATTTGAAGTCTCTTTAGCTTGCCTACGAGTAGTTCTCTTTTTGAAAAAAATTCGTCATATCTAAATCTGTGAAGATATGCCCTAAGGCATCCGTGTCCGTGCTTAAATCTCCATGCCTTCTGTTGATCCACATTTCGATGTTGGATATAAGTTTTTGCATCTAGCGTCCTTTTTAGAAATTCATATTCCCAACTCTGTAGCCATTTTCGTAAACCTTTCGTTTTTTGTGGAGTCTAGGTGTCGATGGCTTGGTCCTTAATGTCATCATTGGTCTGTAGTTAGTTGGTCGTTTGGCATCATATCAGCCATAACTAATACTCCTTCATAAGATATCCAACATCCTGGAACGTCTGAAGGAAACCCGTACAGTTCTGCACTGCTGTAAGAAAGGTAGGAAGTAGATGAAGACTACAGTCATGTGTTACATACTGCCTATGTGTATCTGTCATCAGGAGTATACTTAAATTTCTTCCGAAAGAAACTGACTATACTGTTCCACAACTTCTGTTTCAGAAACGCTTTAAAACCTGTGCACTCCAGACTAGATGGACAAGGGGATCTTGTCATGCGTTTCTATGTAGATAGATCTAAATCAGAATTAGGGGTGGATTGGGATGTCTTCTCCAATGATCACAACTTAAAAAAAATTCCTTCCAACTTTCTAGTTCCTGTAGCATCTTTCAGGCGAAAATCATAGTGATAAAATAAGCCTTGTCGTGGATAAAGTACAAAGTGATATCTCAGGATATCATTATTTTTACTCACAGCCAACCCGCTATTAAGGGCTTCCCTAACTTGTCGCCTGCCTCTTAACGAGCTGGCTAAAAAATTCAATATCCACCTCATTTGGATGCCAGGCCACAGGGACATTCCAGGGAATGGCATGGCCAACGAGCTCACCAGGCAGGATACAACCCCATCAATTTTGCCGGACAGGGCGAATCTAAGTAGCAAGCTTCAAGCGTTGTTTTGTTCTAAATTTTTTCACCAACACGTAGAATCTCTTCCGGCGTGACAACCGGGGGGTCATTACTATGGCTGATATCGATATATGTACCCCATGGGCTGCATACTTTTCCACCAACCTGTACAACTGACAAATCTACGTTATTATGAAAATGATGTCATATGTTGTTATTAAAGGGCTTAATAGGATGCTATTCGCAGTGGTCATTATAAAAACACAGCTCATTATACAGCGCGCCGTTTTAGAAACCAGTTCATTGAGTAGAAAACTTAATTAATTCATAGATTGCTCTTAAAGTATCTTGAAATTCATTCTCGATGAGTAGCATGTAGCATGTGACTACAGCCAGCGCTGTATCTGACTGCGTATTATTCGACAAGAGTCTTGTGACATGTTCCTTTCAGCAAAAAAAAAAAAAAGATATTTAAATAAACGCATTAAAATTTTGTACGAGTATATAAGATAAATTTATAATGAGACTGTTACGGGTATAACTGCAACTAAATAACAGTTTTTATTATCAGATTTTGTATTTTGTTGTTGTTGCCATTCAGAGGGCCAGTAGGAAGTACCTACTCGAGGGCAAGCTGTTACATTGTTGATTTACACAAAGTACAATTTTTAATTGAATAGTATTTTGAGCAATAAAACTCTGTTAATTCTCCTAAAAACCTGAACGGCAGTCAGAGCTTTAGAGGCGGACTTTAATTATTTTTTTCACTAATTGGTAAGCTACTATATGGGGACATTAACCTGACGTGCCATCAAATTAATGAATGGGAAGACCGACAAAGCTATTGTATTCAATTAAAAGCTGTTCCCGATAAGTTTAACGATAGCATTGGGTAGAACGATCCTTGTGGAATCAATTAATAAATGGAAATCAGTCACCAGTGGTCCATCTTCAGATTTCTTTTTGAAGAGCATGTTATTTCGACTCTGGCAACTCAAATGAGCTTCAACATTTGCCGGTATGCAGTTTCAAACCCTCGGCCTAAGAAATAAATAGCCTTAATCTTGACTAATGCTGGGAAATATTGGAAATTTATTTCTAGAGTGAGAGCTGAAACTGCGAAATTTAAAAATAAATTTTGATCCAAATGAAACGTCTTCAGTGGCTGCTGTAAGGAAATTCATGAACAGAGTTCGTGGTATGTTAATGTATCAGAAAAGCTATCCGAATACTCATAGACAAAAGACTTTTGCTGCTATTGTCTAAAGTGTGCTTGAAAATCCATGAACTTCAACTTAACAATTAAATGTCAGTCGCACTTCTTTAAGGAGAATATTGTAAAGACCTAAAATTATTTGCTTGCGACGTTCACATAACTCAAGAGTCAAACCAAATAACCATCCACTTCGTTACAGCTTCCCTGCGCAGGCTTTAAAAAATTTGCAAAAAGACGACGATATTGGTTGTAAAATGATCTCTTCGGACGAAGCTCATTTTTATGAGGGATTTCAAAAATCTTTACGTGTTCATAACCAATAGATCCAGATTGGTCACTTCTTCTTCCAAAGTGAACAATGTTTCGATGAATTGGGTGCGCTATAGAGGAAGGATAACTGAGTTTAAGTGGCCGAATTTAAACGATTTGGTCTTGGACGGGCTTTAGTAACAGAAAGATGGTGCACACTGTACTAGCCGTCAAACAATCGATCTTTTGCTCATAACCAAGTTATCAGTCGCTTTGCAGACGTCCCTTGACCACCGCACGCGCAGTTTTGATAGCGTTTTCCAAAAAATATCAGCCGATTGCCGACAATGTACTCTAGTTACTCTTTCTAAGGACTCAGAGAATAGAATAGAAGTTACATTGACCCATAACTCCAAAATTATAAACTCAAAATAAAATGTCTAAGAAATCGCACATCGTGAGTCCCTATAAAAACTAAGTCCAGCAAAATGTAGTTAGAGAACGCGGCCTTCAACTGTTTCGTTGTGAATTTATTTTCGCAATTCACAGTCTAACGACAGATCCAATTCAGTGTAAACTGACGATAGTGCAAGCTGAATATTGAAAACAAGAACCAATTTCTTGTCGTTTCCTAGCCTACAACGACGAAGGACAGCAAACTAGTCGGTCCGTACCAGTACAAGTTATATGATTGAGTATAGCATCTTTGAGAAGAATCAAAAAAAATTTTTAGTAACGCTGTACTCCTTAACGGACTCCCTGCCAGTATAAACTATCCACCTGAGAAATACTAGTCTCTCATACTTTAGATTCTTAAGCCAAGCATCTACGATCTACATACATACATATGTAGATACTTCCCTATAGGATAAGCTTTGTCGCGGCGGAGTGGCCAGGCAACTGCTATGATGAAATCTAGACCCATGCGATCGCAGAATCAATTTCTGCAGGTTTCGGAGCAGAAAACTCGACGACAAACGAAGAACTACTCGAGCTCTGTGATAGCCGATGGACACCATCATTCTGACCCGCAGAGGTTTTGAATTTAAGCCGGGGAGACAATGGAGTGGGAAAAGTTTTGCCTTAGAGGAGGACCAACTTAAAGGCCGCAACTGGAGGCAACAAACGAGGCTAAATTCAGATGTTTATCAATTAAGACCCATGGTCACCCAAAACTGTAACCACATTAATCATGTTTTAATCGTCGCCAGACAAGCCTCCAGTATCTTGGACGTCCGACCCTTACGAGCAACCAACATAGACTCCAATCATAGCTTGGTGGTAGTCAAATTACGGATACGGATATCCATGACGCCACAACATCGTCACATGGCTACTATCTCAAGAGATTGCCATCAGAAATGCCGCCACTGATATGCTGGGTTTTACACAGTGACCACAATGAAACCCCTGGCTTAAAGTAGAACGAGAACCACTGAATGAGACCAGTCCTGCTCACGAGCTCTACGAGCAAACCGAAATGATGAACAACGACTTCTCCGAAGAGAAAAGAAAGACCATGAGACGTGGGCATTCAGATCCAATGGGAGGTGTTGCTGCAGAGGAGACCTTTGGAAATTTTACCAGAAGGTAGAGAGAAAAAAACAACTTAAGGTTACAAGGCCCAAATCGAAGCTTGCAGAAATGCACATGGGAATATGGAAGTAGACTCTTAGTGCTAAGGATTTGGAAAGTTTTGCAGACTGCTAAACGACGGTGACAGCGCAAACTTTGCCGAAAGTCAAAAGCAGTCATTCAACCTGAACGTTGACCATGAAAACTCACCAAAACCTAAAGACAGCGATAAGCTATCTTAAATCAACCTAAGCCTAATTAATGCGAATGGTCTGCCGGTGCAAAGCAGAGGGAGATGGCTTAGTAAGGAGCACATACTATATGTATGTATGTATGAGGTCCAAGGTGTAAATTTTCGCTACTATTCGTGTTGTGCGTGTTATATTTTTTACACAAATAGAAGATCTATAGCTTAGATCCATATCCGAAAGGCTTTATTTTAGAAACTTTCTCATGACACTTCCTACTCTTGGAAGTTTGTCAGATATTAGCGAGAGGTGAAACTACGAAAAAACGTTTGGTGTTTTCTGGAATTCGAACCTCAAACCTCCCGCTCAGTAATCCAAGGCACTAACCACCGAGCCAGCTCATTTCTGACGAATCGTGCATTCGTAGTTTCTTTAGAAGATAACCACATCCCTTGGTGCAACTAATAAAAAAAAGGAGGCGGCAAAAATATGCTGCGAAAGGACTTTCAACACTGGCGACTTCGCCAATACGTTACCATGGACAGGTTAAGACTTTGTCTACCTGGGCTCCGCGGTTACCTCGCAAAATGACATCAGGAAAAGGATCAAACGAAGAACTACTTTTGCCAATCGCTACACAAATTCCCTTTGTTCCCTCGAAAGGATAAATCCTTCCCATGATATTCGGTCCAGTTTGTATCAATGGAGTGTTATGGAGAAGATCCGACAACGAACTATACGGATATACAGAGATGTCGACCTGGTCAAAAGTTGCTAATGGCATGTAGAAGGCATGGCCATCAGCACACCAACCCGTCGGGTCCTTGAATCCATCTCAGTGGGACAACTTGGGACAATGCAGCAGATGAAGACCCTACCTTAGGTAGCGCACATTCTTGGAGAGGGACCTCAACCAAATCGGCTTGCGAAACTAGAGGCAGCTCGCCAGTGACCGACCTGGATGGAGGGGTCTTTTGATTGAGGCCATGGTCCACCCGGACTGTAAGCGGCATCTATCTGGCCTTTGCTTGCAAACTACGAGCCTCTCTCTGCCTTTTCGTACCAACTCTGCAAAATATCTCTCAGATTGCCAACAGAAATTTTCCTGGCTACCATGTGATAAAAATCTCGTGAAAGATACTCATCGAAATATTAAAACCAAAGACAAATAGAAATTTATCATTAACTACTGTTGGCCTTTGTCCCTTAGTTAGTTAAGCAAAAAAAACAAAAATAAAGTCGTACCTACCACTTAAGATACGACGTCTGCAGCATAAGCTTGATGAAATGCGTTATTATGACGCATATTGCTTGGAGCAATAATTAGCATGCGCTTAGCACTGTTATGCTTCGGTCACAAGTCGAGGTCCTTCCTCAGCTGGTTAACTGCCGGTCTTGTCATTTTAAAACATAATCTTTTGATGTCGAGATGGGTTTATCCAATTCATTATCAACATCATTAGTACTCTGACTGATCTGCACTCAAGAAGGACGAGTGACGTCTTGACAAAGTTTGTTGCTTTGATGATAAACTCAATTAACTGCCAAAATCCACACAGATGTATCAATAAAGGTGAAGTGACGTGGGTATATGTCTGGCGTTAGCTATTTGTATAACTTCCGAGTTATAAACTCGGTTTTCCTTAATATAAATTTGTGTAGTAATTCTATTTCTAGACGTTTTCTCAGCCTGGTTTTGTTTTTATATCTATTTGATGTCACTTCGTGGGCTGACGCAATAGTGGAACTTCGTTCTGCGTTTGAAAAAGCCAACAAAGGGTCTTAGCAGCCACGATTAATTTATAAAATATATAAAGAACCTCCTTAGCAATAAATGCTTACTGCAGGCTTCCTGGGAATACTATAGATGTTGCTTCGTCTACCCATTTGCTATAGACATATACACTAATATAACTCCTTTTCATCATATCTTCTGAGTCGCTAATCACCAGGCGGAAATCATTCCAAATCCAGCTCAAGTTAATTTTCTGCAGTAGAGGCCAACGTACTCGTATTTAAGACACAATTCACTAAAAGACTTGTGGAGACAACGCCGCTTTCGCAGGATATAAGCACTCCTTTGTGCAACCGCATGGTCACAGAATCTATAGCGCAAGATTGGACAGTTTCAGCAGCAGTTCCAAGACCTAAAATTCGACAAAGACTGACACTTGGAAACCTGTGTTACTTCGTCTGGAAAAACACTACCTCTTTATTGTAAGACAAAATGCATGCTCTATAGGTCGCCAATCCTGACAGTTTTACTGTGTAACATTGAGAGCTGAACGATAAACAGTAATATCTGCCGAGCCTGCGAGCGAAAAATGCCTGTAAATTCTATAAGCTGTAGCGAGATGTAGTTGTAGTCCAAAACACGTGTATATCTCAACTTCATTGGTTATACTACAGTGTCTGCAGGGGTATCAATGATCGAGCTGAGAAGATCTTTTGGATCTTAGCACCTAGGTTCGAGAGAACGTAGAGAGAGAGAGAGAGAGAGCTATCGTGCTAAAGCCGAACTCCTGGAGGTCTTGGAGCACTATTTCAATAAAGGTTTAGATCCAGATAGCTTAAGACGGCTGATAAGTGTGCGTCTACAATCAGCCCAGGAAGAAAAAGTAAATAGTGTTCATCAGCAGCATGGAAGCCTTGAGGTTGTTATAGATCTAAGTCTGCAGTATGCAGCTGATAATGGAAGTGTCAAAGAATGAATAACAACTTAAGGGTGGCGAAGGCAAATGCTTTGAAAGTAAATAGGGCTTTTCAAACCATATCTTGTCATGCGCCTTGTCCAAGAGAATTGCCCCCTCATAAGAGCAACGGCAATAAATGTCAACGAGCTATGAAAATTTCAGACATTTGATGCATGAACAGAAGTCTCCAGTGACTATACAACACCTTAACAAATTTCTAAGATACTTCTTCTTCTACTTCCAGTTGATGTCAGAACTGAGAGAGATTTGAATATGAGATGATTCGAAGCACTTAATCCACAGCCATCGACACTAAAGGGTCCACGATGGACACAGGCGTAAGTGCAGGTGTTCTTCCGATACGCTGATCCTATTCAAATAAGCCAGACTTCGGAACCATTCCGCCGTTCCAGTGATCGGAGCAGAAAATGCTCTCGGGACAATCATACGCCGAAATACGTCTGACTGGAAATTGCATTTTTGTTTGCTCAAAGTAAGGTTGCAATACATCCTACGCTGATGTTATGATCGGAGACATGATCGCTTTCTATACGCCGCATGATTCTGTGAGAAACATTGCAACACAAAAAATGGACCTTAATTCACACTGGAGGGAATCGAATAACTAGGAATGACCTACGAGTCGACGAAGCTCGCATCGAAGGTTCCACCCCATCAACATCCACCGAGGTACATACATCAGCTGCGGAGTGCCTTTCTCATTAACCAGTCGGAGGAATCTTGCCACCAACTAAATAGTGGAAGACTTCCCGAATAATGCCGAAGTCGACGCTTAATTCTCTCGGCAAGATTCCACTATAAAACAAAAATTGAGTACGTGCTCAATTCTCTTAACACCTGCTGAAAACCTGTCGCAGCCATATTTTCGTAGAAGGCTCTACCTAAGTGCGTGTACGAACATTCTTCTATCCCACAGCAAAAGTTTGGGAGTAATCATGTCAGCCGCAGCTGCAGCAGAAGGTACTATCACTTCTACACCAAGGCCATTGGAGAGTCACCCGGATGAAGAAAATAATCCGAAAGAATTTTTGGTGGACCAACATCGATGGTGTTAACAAGCAAATGCTAATACCATCGTCTCCTTTGGGTCTTTAGTCTGGTGGACAGCAACAGGAACAAGGAGCCATATGAAGCAATTCTACAAAGTACAAAGGCTAGCAGCACTATGCACCAAGGTAGTTATGTGAAGTGCACCGCACGCGCGCTAGATATAACTCTTCATGCCGTTCCCTGGACCTCTTCATCAAAAGTATTGTCATAACAAGAGGTGAGTCCAACCTTTTGGAAACAGAACACCTATGGGCACGCGGAGATTTTAAACACAATAAAGATGACGGGCGGAAAATATAACCGAAAGTTTCACAGCCATATCAGTCTATACGAGCAAGGATGGGGTTGACATCCATATTTGGCCAATTGTATAGGATAGGATAATAGAGAAAGAGGCCAAATGGTCCTAGATATCTAGGGTGGACTGTGGCATCTCTCGTACATTATGACCGAAACTAAATAAAATGAAAGCAAAGAGCCTTCTGGCATTGGATTGATCTGCGCCATTGGAGTCATACTCGGCAAATGGAAAGTAGAGTCCAGTGATGAATGCAGAAACGAAGGAGATGAAGGAAAAGTGGACGCAATCCAACATCTCCTATGCTACTGCCCAAGTCCGCAAGGATCACACCTACGTACCTTAGAATCCAGGCGCTTCGCGAGCACCGCAAAGGTAACTGAGGAGCTCAAATATCGAACATTCAATTCATAAAGAGCACCAAGTGAACGTGATGAGTTCTTATCCATCACACACCCTTCCTTAGATCTGATCCTGTTTGGCCCTGGCGACTTTTTAACCTTCAGACGATACAACAGGTTTCCTATTCCCGAGCATTCGATATCTCCCAAATACATTGAGTCTCGTACAACAGTGTTCTCATGACTTGATGCTGCTATGTCACACCTATGGAATGGATGATAGAAGCTACCTGTCTACGAATTCATCCACTAGCTCTGCGTTGTTAATACTACGCGAAAAGTCTTTCGCAATACAATCATTCAGACCAGGGTTCCTTCGTCCTGGAATTTTATTTATTGAGATCCACGTTTAGTTACCAAGGAGAAGTGGTAGTGCGTTTGGTTGTGTCCTGGTTGGTGTAAGTTCACAGCCAACAAGCACAGCATATAAGATAAACGACTAAAATCTGAGTTTCTCCAAATACTACGCCAAAAAAGGAGTTGCTGTCTGGCAGTACAGTGGACCGTACAGAGTCTGACTGTTTCTGGGATTTCCTTGCTCTATTTCTGGTAAAACAAACGCCCGCATTTTTTTGAATCGCATCTTATTCGTTCAAGCTTTTGTTTGTAATACTGAATCCTTGTTAAGCCATTTTTTTTTTAATTAACTTGATTCCGGTCCTTGGTATACTCTCTCTCCTATTTTAGGTCACCCTAATTATTCTTCAGCCTACGATATAGAATACAGCTCTCTACAATGTCCCTGCAGATCCATCGAACGCTTTTCCGATTTAATTTTTGAGTTTTTGAGTACAGAAAGGATATTTTGCAAACGTTCCACAGAGTCATGTAATAATTCTTTGAGAACCTAAAATGAGTTTTACTTTACGAATTATTTCAGTTTTTTTCCTTTAAGTAGTACAATTGTTGACACTGACAAGATACATCCGAATACCTGCAGTCTGTTTCACAATAAACACGAAATAATGGGAAGTGTAGACCGCCCCAACTCTACATTTAATTGAACAGACTTATTGACTCGAATTTAGCAAAATGGCTCAGGAAAAATCAATACAAGTGCAGCCTTGCCTCAGTGAAGGTTTCCTTAATTTAACAGCAATTATTTACTTACCGCTAGATAAATGAAATTTATTTCTGAGCTCCTCAAAGACCATTCCATTGACAAACAAGGTTTTTTTTAAACCTACACCATCATCACGAGGTTGCAGGGATGGTTTTCCACTAACCACTTTGGCGCGGCGTGGAAATGGTGTTTAGTTGGGTTCTTGTTTTGCGATTCACGTTATTTATTGTTACTTGCATGCTGTTTAGTAGCACAGTGTAGACAGCATTTAATAAATCTTAAGACGTCACTTCGACCGGTTTTTAGACGCGCACTATGCAGCGAACGGTGGAAACTAATTTAAAACTAATTCGTGAGGACTGGCACATGTCGAAAGAATTTATGAGGAAAACGTAGAAAGAAAAACAAAAACAAAGTCAGCTGACTTTGACATTGAAAATGGATGTCGAAAGGGATGTAAAGGATTAGTGTGGTGGTTGGGAATCGATAGCAGATACTTTTAAACGCTTGAAGTTGCAGGCAAAACAAGGGATTTCGGCTGGTTTTTGTTATTCCTTTCATCTCATTGCACTTGTACACCAATTATTGGTGCCTTGTGAGTCCTTGGTCAAGTGAGCTTTCGGTTGGAATTTCAGGACCGTTTAGGTTAGGTTGGGTTAAAGTGGCTGACAGCTGAATTTTCCTTCTTGTAGAACCATGTGAGGCTTCTGATGATGCGTAGGAAGCTTCTTAAATTTAAATTGATTTAAATTATCAGATAGGTCGTTAAGGGATTTTAGCGCCAGATAGGAAAGGAGAACATCTTTGGTATGACAGTTGGTAAACATAGCCTACACGACATCACGTCTGGCAACGGACCTTGGCTTATTGACTTTGCTGCGGAGCGAAACGTTACTACAGCAAGTTCACGTTTTCCCTGTCTTAATATTTACAAGGGGACTTGGCGGTCTCCTGATCATGAAACGATCAACCAAATTGATCACAACGCGATCGACGCAAAGTATGCCTCTGGAATTCTGGATGTCCGAACCTTCCGAGCAGCCAACATCGACTCGGGTCACTACTACCTTGTTGCAGTCAAGGTGCGAATGCGGATATCCACAGAAGCCACAGAATCACTGTGAGAAGATTCAACGTCGAAAAGCCGCATTCGCAAGAGACCGTCAGAATCTTCGGCGAACACGTTTCCCGAAATTTCTCCACAACTCCTATGTCACCAGCATCAAGTGCCGAAAACTAGTGGCAACGTTGTCAACATGCCAACAGAGAAGCCGCAACTGATGGACTGCAACGAAGGACGAACGCTCCTCATGAGCTCTATGAGCATAAGAGAAGCACATCGACTTCTCCAGGAGAAAAAAAGAGTCGGGCGATCAAAGATTTTGAGAGATCGTATAACAGAGACGAAGACCAACCGCTGTCAGGCAGAATGAACCATTCAACACAGACGATGACAGTCAAAACTGCCGTCCATCTGACCGAAACGAAGTGAGGATATCCAACGTTAAATCCAACAAAGGTGCTAGTCCTGATGGCCTACCGACCGAGTTGTTCAAGGCGGCTGGAAAATGACTTCGTAGAGAGCATATCGGTGCATGTCTGATAAATGGAATCAGCATCGTATTGCCCGATCCACAAGAAAGGAGACCCCCTGAACTGCGCCAATTACAGAGGTAACAGTCTCCTCAACATTGCAAACAAGATCTTGTCTGCCATATTGTGTGAACGCCTGAAACCCTTCGTCAACAACCTGATTGGCCGCTATCAGTGTTGTTTCAGGCCAGAAAAGTCCACAGTCGATCAAATTTTCACACTGCGGCAGATCCTGGAGAAAACCCAAGAAGTCCAAATTAATACTTAACATCTTATTGTCGATTTAAAGACCGCCCGATATAGAGGCGAGCTATACAAAGCCATGTCTAGTTTTGGCATCCCTGCCAAACTTGTCTGTTTTCCCAGGATAACCATGGAGAACGATCGCTACTCCATCAAGGGTATAGGCAGGTTTATTATAATTCCAACCGATAGACGAAAAAATTAGAGGCGGTACCACATTTTGTAGGGAATCAAGGCGCCATGTGTCCACGCTCAAGGTACACTTCTCTCAAACTACTGGTCTACCATACCATAGGTCGCTTAGGAAGGAAGCTCCTTAGTGAACATTCCTTCTTTGGGAGAGAGCTGGGCAAGTGTAAAGAAAGTGAAGAATAGTTTTGTCTTCTTCTTCGTCTATAAAGCTGCTGCAGAATTCATCCACGTCAAGCCCTGTGGCATGCTTGCCTTTAATATCGCAGATATGGGATTGAATTCTTTGTGCATTTTAGATTTAGCTTTGATCTGATCTGTTTCGTCCATAGACATATTGCACTACTTGTCCATCAGCTTTAATTTGAGTTTATAAGCTCGTACCTTTTACCGGTGAAATGGGTTCCAGTCTGGCAGGTTCATCAGCCTTCCATCAGAATATCGGTATGCCTCGGACAAAGCATGCCAAGTCAAAGACATCCAAGGCGCTCTCAATCTTTTGACAGTGCAAGAGTGCCAGCCTTTGGATCTAAACGACTACGATAAAGCTTTTCTAACTTACGCGTTGGTTGTTTAGGGAGAGGGAGCTCTCCAAAACTTGTCAAGGGTCTGGCACGGGTGTCTTCGTGGAGTCCATCGCTAGACTTAACTACTACTTAGGTAAATATGCCACTGTTTTTAAGCGGAGGTCTATGGTGTCCTAATGGTTACAAAGTATTAGCGTCTGTAGTGACAGTGAGGCTGGGCCTTGCTCAACCCCTAAACCGTTCCAAAATAATTCGAGAATGTAAGAACTTTTTAAATTTAGTCACTGATCCTTGTCTGAATCTCAAATCACACTGAGATTCCGGGAAATGAGATCTCCGATGAGACTGCTAAGCAAGGCTCAGGTAATGTTTTCTCAGAACTTGAATACCCGATACTACTTTCCGCGTCCTCGGTTAGGGCCTCCGTTGACGAATGCGTTTCCTATGAACACAATAGTGTACAGCATGGCTCTCCAGTATGCAGGTGGACTAAATGAATGCTCCGGAACTGTAGACAACTTATTGGAATTCTCACGGGACATTTTCTAAGCATCTTATTGTGCTGGGTTAATAGACACCACTGTCTGTGACGCTTGTAGCTCCGATACTACGGATCACTTTCTTTCTTATTGTCCTACCTGTGCTCGGATCAGGTGGCATATCTTCGGTGCTGATATGGTGACACTGTAACCTCTGCTTCACTGCCTCCTCTGTTTCTCCGAAGTAAAATGGGTAATACTGGGATTTGCTTCCTGGTTGCGTCTGAGTGCTTCAGTGGAGTGTTTCCTAACCCGACCAAAAAAGGGGTATCGGCAAGCGATAAGAAGCATTTCTCTCCACGCGGCGTTGTAGTGAACAAGTGTTTTAAATGTGAATAATTTTGTTGTGACTAAACCTCCACTCTATTTGTTTACCTATCTATCGCAATAAATACGAAAACACTTAATTTTTTACAAATCATTTTAAAATCAAGTATCAACACGCGCCCAACTCATTGTATCCACTTTATAACCAATTAAGATGATAAACTCCGAACCTTAAATAACCAACCCCAATGAATATTTTAAGTCTCTTAATCGTCTATAAATGCGTTTATAGCATAAAACCAAATAAAATTTAATTTTCTTGAAAATCGTCTCTATTCCACTGTTGGATTTTCATAGCAAACATTCGTTAAGTTTACTTCGATTCAAAGCTTGTCCATACTAAGCAAATTTCATCACCCTTACACCAATGTGATTGCGACCTGAGATGATTATTTCGCTCAGTGTGCTCAATTCGAATAAATCAGGTTTGTGACTACGATTTGTGTAACGATTGTAACCAGTTCTTTGCCAGATTTTATTGTGTAGATACTTTTTCTTGCAGATAAAATATCCGTTTAACTGTAATTAATATGCCAACAAAGGCGGAAGCTATAAGCAAATTAAGTACTTGCGTATGGATGCAAATTTATGAATTTATAAGCTGCTTAATCATTCGGAACAAGTTTACATTATTGCCGACCACTCTTAATGGATCGTCTTACGTCTTCAAGTCGGTTGGAAAAATATTTTTTTGCATGAATTAGATTGTAACTGAAGAATGTAGTATTCTCCAGTCGTACTACCAACACTTTCGTTCTTACTTTTATATATTAAGGGCATGGATCCGAACATGGGATTATAATCATTTCAAAGATTTTTTAGGCTTTTCTGGTCAAGTGGAAAGGTAGACATGAAATCAAAACCATTTAACATGTGCTAATGAATAAAATAGCTTCCCATGAAGCCAAGGGATTTAGGAGATTGGATCAGATCTGATTTTTAATAACTTAGCTGTGAGGAAAGTGAATTTTTATCCGATTCATTGAATATCTTCGGACATCTCACCAGTTATCTTGAAAATAAGTGAAAATCTAATGAAAAAAAAAAACAAAATCAACGGACCGCAACCAAACCAAGTCAGAGGGCTTCACCAAGAGAAGAGGATTAAACCTCCAAACACTCACACTAAATGGTGCATAAATTTAGACAAACTATCTCGAAGTAAATCTAGATCACAAACTTAACTGGAAACCGGACAAAAGACTTCTGCGCCTGATCTAGACTTTTCCAAGAAAAAAAAATGGGGCTGGAAACCTAAGATAATCCACTGAACTTACCTCACTATTATTACCCCTATAATGACCTATGCATCGATCGTGCTGGTATTTTGAGAAGACCAGTCAAGCCGACTCTCGCTCTATAAAAGGTGCAAAGACTTGCCTGCATAGGTATGTATTACGGGTGCAATGCACACCTCTCCGACTGCTGCACTGGAAGTCCCTCTGGACCTCCCAACCCTGCATATAAGTGTTATGAAGACTGCGGTGGCAAGAGTCCTAAAGCGTTAACCTAGTTGGACACATGAAATTTATTGAAAAAAATTTCGCTACTGTCTTCACCGGCAGTATGCACCTCAGACTTCGTGCTGAAAAGAGTTTATCTTTATCGCCCCTTTAAAGTTGCCATTCTATTTAGATCCTGGAATTCCTCAATCGGTATCTCAATCCAAATGGTACACTGACGGATCAAAGCTGTCAAATGGGGTAGGTGTGTGGAATACGTAGTCTTATCGGCTTACAGTTGAAGACTACTTTGACCCTTCTGCGGGATCTAGGGGTTGTAGCCAAAGTTCAAATAACTCCTAAAGATAATGTGGAGCCAGGGACTGAATGTATCGAAATTATGTTGAAGTTCCACTGATAATATACCACTGATACCAGCAGATATCCACTGGAGAAAACTGTACCTTGCCCACTGTAGTTTCTGGGGGGTGACAACATACTCTGACACAAAAATTGGACGTTGCAGTTGTTGACATAAAGTATTTCATAGTAAATCCGAGCTCTGTCAGTACAATGTCCAGCTTAGGCCCGAGAGTGTAGATGGCTTACTCATATTTGCTGGTGACTTGATAACTCTTTCAGGCATTTCTGTCACGAATTCTGTGAAACCAATCAACCACCCAAGTAATCGGTTTCGTCTTCTTGTTTGCAGATTCCCAACAGGGTTAGATAAAGGGATGAAGCTATGCTGCTGGTGCTCACAATAACGCTTCACTTATCCCAGGTGCAAGCCGCTATATTGGTGTAGTAGAGGCTGCAGTTTGATGGATTTGCCGCATTGCCTCCCAACCTTGACCCAAAGTACCTTAGAAACGATAATTTTCCTTAAAAATCGAAGGGATCTACCTGTTACCATGATGACAACATTGTCAGCACAGGCCATCGGCCTAATATTAAAAAAAAACTCGTCTATCGCAAGAAGTTTACTAGTATGAGCAATGAAAGAACACCGCCCTGAGGAGTTCCTTTGCTGACGTTCTTTCTGTTGTTTATGTCTGCCAGGAGGACCTTAATTTACCCAACTCGACCACAAGTTCAATCCAATCGTAAATCCGTACACAAAACTGCTCAGTATCGCCTCATGAGAGAGTGAAATCTTTTTTTTTAAGTTTCATCCGATTGCTTATAGAACTTAGTCGCCATTAAAATAAAAATAAGATGCAAATGTATTTAGGTTCGCTACTGTTTGTGTGTTTTGTGAATATTTTCCACTGGGTTTTTTTGATGATTATTTCTGTTGTGTATATATTTCAAAGATAAGGCGTCATTTCGTCGTGAATGTTTCTTTTTTTTGTTGCCGATACGGCTTGACCTCCTGGCCATGATCGATTAAAAAATTAGACTCCATTTAGGCCACAATTTGTAGGTCGAGTGTGCAAAGTAAACAATATTATAAGCCGGTGTGGGATTGATTGGATTTGGTAATGATTTTGGAATGCACTTGGTGTTGGATTTCATCATCAGCTACTGATACAAGCTGTCAAATGAAACTGGGAAAATTTTGCACAAAGATAAGGTGTAAGTGATACGTTGCAGATGAGTAAGCTGGAAAACTGATTTTGAACTTCAAACTTATGCACTTCACTAAAAAATGTCATGAATTTGCAAGTCCAGTGAGCGAAGTTATAGAGGCTTTCACAGACTCTGTTAGCAGGCCTATCACTAAAAAAGGCTGGTCCGTCAGTTAGTTTCTTTTTTAAATTCCAATTGAGACCACACGGTTAAATATTTTTCAATGATTGAAGCTTTATTGTAAAGAGTACATCTTCCGATTGTTGACATTAAATAAGTTCATTCAAATAGCTTCGTGGCTGTCTTGAAAATAATCTGGCCTCTTGCCACAATTTTGCGGTACATTTTCGAGTGCGTGTGGCTTTATTCAATCAATATTTTTCGTAGGTACAATGATTAAGTATGTCATAGCAATAGCATTAAAATACAAATATTTGGTGCAATAGACCGTATGTGATAGATTTTCGCGAAGCTAGTCCAACTCACTAAGCTCTGACCCACGGCGCCTAGCAATGGCATTGATCTCCTACAAAAAGTTAGAACAGTAGTAGAACACTGCATGCTCCGCATCCTTCTCCTCATTTGGACATTCTGGAGTCTGGACAAAGGGGCGAACTATCGTGTCCAAATATATGCAGATATTTCCGATAACCGCCGGTTTCGTACAGGAATTGTGTGAGGTGGTAGTTCCCTCTTGCTCTCTTTGCCCATGATTCTATGGTGGGAATGAGCTTGTGGGTCCACCTGCCTTTCCCTGCCTGGACCTGTCCCACCTGGTTTGCCACAGCGTTGAAGATGTTGCCATTTCTCCTTGCCGGTTCGCTGGTAGCCTAATGTGCACCCTCTGCATCTCATCCGCGAGGATGTCGATGGGGACCATTCCGGCTAAAACGCAGGTTGCTTCGTCGGAGATAATACGGAAGCCGTTGATCACTTTGATTGTGCAGACCCTGTAAGCTGGTGATAGCTTCCTCCTATATTCATTTATTGCCACTGCACCCGATTAGCGATTAGTCTGCCATATATGATTCGATTGTATCTAGCAGACATATTGGCCGATACGCCGAAGGTTCTTCGGGTGGCTTGTTTCCTTTGGGTAACAACACCTGGTACTGGAGTTTCCATGGTTCAGGAAAGATCCATTCCTTAAAGAATCTTTGCATCTTTGTATAAAAAGGTCTGTTCTCTTTCGGAGGGCCACTTTGATCGCCATATTTGGGAAGCCGTCGGGTCCAGGCGCTTTGACGTCGCCTATCTTCTTGCATGCTTCACGCAGTTTATCTGGTGTGATTGGAGGGATGTGGTCTATGCCGATAGTCTCCCTCGTGATGATGCACAGGGAATAGGTGTTCTACTATTGTCCTCAGCATTATTGTGCAGGATATTTGTGGAGACCTGCTACCTCTTAGCTTTTTCATCAACGTCCTATATGCCATCCCCCAGGGACCCTGCATTGCCTACATTGCGGGAATTCCCTATTTCTTGCCCTTATTCAACGCAGGATTGAAATCATCGTAGACTGGATCCTAAGATCCATTTGTGTGCCATGCCAATGTCTAAGGCATCATCCAACACACTTCTATTCCATGCTTAGCAGCAGAACTATCTACATATGTCAGGATGGGTCAACTCTCACTTTCTATCGAAATTTGTCGATCAACGAGTGTCCTATCTCCTCTTCATTGGCTAATTGTACTTATTTTTATTAGGATTGAGAGGGTATGGAGGCTAAGGAGCCTCCTAACATGGCGACTAAAATAGATCTTTTGTATTGATTCCCCTGGACCCATGCTATGTACTTTACATAGGGGTTTGATTTTGTTCAGAGGGGAATAAGAGCCCCTTCGCGAGTAATCGGGCGAGCTACGGCTGGGCACTCGCATAGAATGTGAATTGACGTCCCTTGATTTTCCAAGCACAAGCGATAGAGATCTGAGGGATCTTTGACCAAGGTCCTGTGTTGAACTCTATTTAGCCAGAGATTCTAGTCTTTCTCTAGAGATTAATTTCAATTTCAGGTGGCTAATAGGCAAGCCACAGAAAGGTAGTAGACCTGTCCAACGGTAGGCTCGCGTCTTGTAGTTCATCCGCGTGTTCATTACCATTAATACCCTTGTTAGTAAACAAGCTTAGACCTCTAAGATAAGTAGTGGAGGGCTTTTATAGTCGATTGACTGTCGGATAGGATGTTGATGTTGAGTCCACAGAGGTTATACCCAATGCAACCGCCAATTGAAAGTAAGGGGCGAAAACTTCCGCGCCTAATCCGTATTGCATTGTGGATTATAAAGAAGGGCCCCCATTAATCCATTTGTTACGCTCTGGCATTAATATCTTAAAAGAGCGGCGGAGATTTATCTTCAGGAACATGAGCGGTAGTGGGTTTCTTGACCCCTTCTGGGATATCGAGTTTCCAGCTGAGTTTCTTGTCCAGGATGATGCCCAAATATTTGGCTTTATCTGCAAGTGTTAGACTGATGCCACAAAGTTTTGGGGGATCAAAGTGCGGAATTTCATATTTCACTCACAGTTCTGTTTCTTAGGCTTCATACCTAAACCAAAACCTTTAGTCAATTTAGAGAGCATTCTGCAGAAGATCTCTGAGTATATGGAAGTATTTACTCGAGACGCCTATAGCAACGTCATCTGAAAATGAGATCTCTCAAGGGAAGATCGAAATTTACGCGCTTGTTGCTCACTGTGTAAGGGTGATGCTTACGCTTTCCACATTTTTCTTACGAATCCGCCATTTTGAGGGCAAAATTCATTATTCATCCGCTGTGTTAGGGTGTGTTCACGGTTTTCCAGCAAATTTGCATGAAAATGTTTGACAGCTTGTGACTATTTAGGAAGTCATGGGGAAGTTTGTCATCGCTTTACTCATTCATTTCCGTTCTTAAGTTTAATGAAATATTACGGTGGTCAGAATTATTTAAAATGTTTATGCTTTTGTTCATTCAGATTTTGATCTCTTAACAGCCATCAATTCCAAAGTAAAGCCGCAACAACCTATAAAATAAATTGCTTATGACTCAATGGAAAGATTGGACCATAAGCGATGCGAATTTTGACGGAAGTAAGAACCAAAAAAAAATACATTTCGGCAGAATGTTTTGTTATTCTTTTATTTCTGTTTAACAACAAATATTTGACACAGTTATCACAGTCATGCATGTAGTGCATGTCATATTTTTCGCACGAATGGAGGAGAGCTACAGTTTAATGCCGCATTCGAATTTTGGCGCATATAGAACTTTTCCAAAGCAAGTATTATTCTCTTTGTTGATCCTTAAAGGTTCCTTAAAAAACAAAGTCCAATTCTATAAATTTAGGCACGTGTTATTGCATACATCAAGAGCCTCCTACGCTTCATAAGAAGCTCTAATTGGTTTTAATACGAGTAGGTGGAGGGAGGATTCTCCCATGATCCACGTGGTATCACAACGGACCTCATTGGTCTAAGTGTGCTGGCAAATCCTAGCTGGCAGCCACTTCAACCTAACCTCAGCCTAACCTATTGCATACAATCAATAGATGGATGCTTGGTATGGCACATTGCTGGGTTTATCCCCATCATCACCTTCCTGCGGTAGATACCTATGATACTTGATAGTGAACCAATAATGAACGTGTGATGACTGTGACGTAACGAAACATTCGGATTCAGCAAGCACTGAGTGAACTGAAGACGAGGTATTTCTTGTTGATTGAGCTGATCGATTTAAAGAGTGCAACAATCACATCTACAGACTACAGAAGGAAATGAATGGATCCGTAAAACATAAAAATGACCACGACTCTCGAGCTTTCAGTTTCGAACAAGCGAAATAATGTGACGAAGTTCGATGTCGAAAGGCTGCAATCGCAAAATATGCTCTAACTCATCCATAAAATTTGGTCGAATGAAAGTATGTCCAATGAATTGAATTTGCCCGATGCTAAAAGAAGGACACTCTCCTTACTGCGCCTGCTACAGAGGTACAAGTCTTCTTAACATCGCATGTAAAACCTTGTCTGCCGAATTATGTGTACATCTACAAACTCTGGCCAACGACCAAATAGGTTCATATTAGTGCGGTTTAAGACCTTAAAAGTCCACGATTGGCCAATTCTTCACATTATGGCAGACATTGGAAAGGGGCCCATGCATACGAAACCGATACCCCCACCTATTCAAAGTTGCCGATGTTAACGTGGGTAGGAATGAGTTATCCCGAGCCATGCCCAGTCTTGATGTTCAACCCAAGTGTGTAGGGTAACGATGGAGAACTCCCGCTTTCTCCATCAAAATTGGTAAGGACACCAGCGAATCTTTTGATGACAAGAAAGACAAGGTGAAAGGCTATCATGAGATTTCGGTAAAGATTGTACACAACTCCCAAGCCACCACCAGCTACAGTCTTTTATTCGCCGATAACATCGATATTATTGGGGGAACTCAGCGGGCCGTCAGTGTAGTATTCAGATAGAGACAGCTTAGATGAGTTTAGCAGTGAAAGTAAGACAAAACCAACAAGCCTTGGTCAGAGTGCAACAACGTACGTAGGCACTATGATGAACCCGGCTAACTCTTTGCAATCGTTGATTTTATGAGCAAAGAAGGTGTCCTCACATGTTTGGACTCGACGACAAACCCTATTGCCCAACCTGCATGGAAGCAGTTCAGGATGCAGAGCACGTCATACTCCATTGCCCACAATATTATTAAAAGCGGCATCGGCTGGTGGACGAATTGGGGCGGACCTAGTTTCAGACCTCACCACCAGACAGATGATAAGCACAGAAGATGCTTGGGAGACAGTTAGCGACACTTTGGGAATCATTGTGAAGGAGCAGCATAGACGGGAGTGACAACGAAATGCAACGCAGCAGGCTGCCTACATGAGTGAACCGAACACCAAAGGCTTAAGTCGACCCTCAATTCGCCACGCTGTTGCTGACAGACCCATGCCACGGAATAAGGTGTTCAAATGCAATGCGGTCGTCGATGGAGACGCAGGCAAACTAAGTGCCGGCTGAGGTCTCGAGAAAATTTGAGCAGCCCAGTCGTTGTCAATGTAACTACAATTTGCAGATGCAAGTAAACCCAGTGCGGGTTCCGATCCTAAGCAAAGTTCGCCTGAGACTTCTCTTGCAAATTAATCAAAGATCTTGTTTCCATGGATCCTATGTGACATGGTACGCCGATATATACATACATACATACACATGCTCCTTCATAGCCTTTTCATCACGATTGTGTGGATCCTCGTTTCGAAGACAAACAGATGTATGAATGTATCTATTAACACATATTGACCTACGTAGAATGGATTCCAATATCCTCGCTATCCAGCAAGACATCAGCACCGGGCCCCTGTCTATTTTTAGAGCCATCTGTGATTTTGCAATTCAAGGATTCTTTAACTGGCTCAGATTCCGCCCAGTATTAGAAGTGCCCGCATCAGCATTCTTCTGACGGATAGAGCGGAACGATCATACAGCAGGTGGCAGCTTCTGTAGAAAGTCGTTGTTTTTTACACCGATGCTTTTCGCATTAATACCAATTGCACAATGCTCAGTAATTATGCCGGAGTTACCCCGTGTATTATGATGACTAAGTTTCGCAAGAGAAATAAGTCTCTTCTTGCTAAAGGCCGGCCACAGCGACCTGACTGGTGCACACCGACCGTGGCTCCATGTTCTATTTTCTTTCTTAAGTAGCTAGATGGGGCCCTCTGTTGGGTACTAGGGTATATTGGGCGCTGAATTTATCGCATGCTCTCCTTTGCAAGCTCATCAGCCTTTCGTTTCCTGCGGCCTCATACACAGCAATGGGCCACCGCATTCGGTATAGATATCTGGTTTCTAGTCCCTGAACTATGGCGGAAAATATCAGCACCTTGCAAAGCAGGCAGCATAAATGGTGTTTCGGTACCTCACAGAGTAGCCTCAGCCATGAGAGAGTAACAAAGACTTGCAAAACAACTATAACCCGTCCTCAATGCGGGTTATGCCCCAAATTTTTCGCGGTTTTGATAATCCATAATTGAGCTCTAAATTTCGATGTACCCACATCTTTATGGCTTCGTAGTCACTTCCGCGTCTAAAATTGCGATTTTATCGCCACTGCTCCGATATATTTATACACGCATGCATAATGCGCTTGAATTTCCTACTTGTAAAAGAAAGCTTTCAAGGTAGCCAAGAAGACTCCAAAAAAAACTAAAAAAAAAACCTGTCTGTTCGTCAGACTGTGGTAAAACCATAAAAATCCCCTTCAACTAGCATGAATCAACCGCAGTGCTACCTTTCTTCCACTACCGAAACCTCACCACATAATTACCAAACGTGGTCCAATACACAACCCGCCAGAAGGCCACACACCGCAGAAGAGCGGACTCAAATGAGTCAACGACGACGACGAAAAAACCTGTACCTACGACCAGACCGCATTGTTGTAATCTCCTCCGAAGTTCTCTGTCAATATCGGTCAGTGTATTGTCAATACACTAAGGTCGGTCTACCCTGCCTCTCGACTACGCCAAACCGTAGTTCTCCCCGGAGGCTACTCAAAAAGAAAAAAAAAAAGCCAACGCTAATCGATAACGCAAAAAAAAAGTTACGGTAGATGCCTTCCATGATGACTCTCCAGCATCGAGATTAGCAATCGAATCTGTGCGCTGGCTGTGTAAGATCGTCTGCCTTATCTCAATCCGTGTTTGTTGTTCAGCGTCTCTTGAATTGTGTTTGCTTTTTAACGCGCATCGACAGCGACAACGACAACGACAACGACTTGAATTTTATTTCTAGAATTTTTGTGGTAAATTAAGTTATAAATTAAATGAATTTCGTTAGTTAAATACTAGCATCGCGTCGACGTTCAGTGATTTTAAGCTGCAGCGGATCTCCTTTGTTAGGATAGTTTATTGAAAATTCCAGCTTGTAAACATGGCCTGGAATATATTTGTGGTGAGTGCTTGTGAAATAGTCTACTAGAACGCGGTACATTTCTATCTATAAAGAAAAAGTGTTGAGTTTTTTTTTTCTTAAATTTCGTACGTAAATCATGATCATAATGCGAAGGCGAATTAAATGTCAAAAGACGTAATAATAAAAAAAAGATACAACATTTTAAAGCAAAATAAAACAAGTATTTTGACGAGTTTAATTAATGAAATCAATGTTATGAAACACACAACTGATTATCATTTTCCATAGGGCATTACGTAGTTTGTTTAACGAGTGTAAACGAGTTGAGTGTTTATTGCTTCTTCGATTTAATGATTCTTTTTTTTTAAGTTTTTTTTTTTTTCTTAAACGCGAGTGTTACGCTCTGTGAAGGTGCAATTTTTTCACTTTTTTTGGTAACAACTTTTGAACCGCAAACATCGGGATGACACCTCCAATTGGATTGGTTTGATGCTCAATGAAAATCAATCAATTTTGACAGATAGACAGACGTGTGTGTTACCACTTAATGAACGATTGGGGTATTACCCAGTGAATTTTCGGCGAGGTCAACGAACAGATCAAATTTTGCTGATTGAGCGAATTATGATTCAAGTTCAAGCTGAATTGACACGGACCTTAAGGTGGTAACGCATTTTATAATGGATTAGATAGATTGATTGATTTCATGGTTGTAAACGCACTGCGGCCTTGTAGACCTATTGTGCTCCCCCGACTTTCGACGTCGATGAGATACTCGACTAAGAGCACCTCCTCTTGTCCAATTTCCTTGATGAACCGGAGTATCTTGAATGGATCCATGGATGGTAGATCTCATTCTGATAGTTGATAGGCATCCAGGTGGTTCCTTCTTTGGTGGAATAGTGTTCTACATTCCTTAACAAGGTCCCCAGGGGTTTTTCTCAACATCTCCGCGTTGCTCTATACCCAGTTTTCTGAGGTGTTCCTTAAGTCGGCAGTAACGTATTAGGAAACCTGTAAGAATGCACAGCCGGTTTTTGGTGATGTTTATGACGACCTTGCATCCTTTTCGTCTGTAAATTCTAAGAAACTCTATTGACCAGTCTTAGTTAAGGGAGTTCCTTCCAAAAATGTTGTTCATGCGGTCTTCCTTCCTCCTTAGATCTTCCGGTAACGTATGCCGTTCCAGATCGGTGAAAGCTCTTTCTAAGCCTTTCTCCTGCTGATTTTCCTCTACTTCCACGCGGCCTGGTATCCAGTAGAGGGAGACTCTGTTATCCACATTTCGTTTGTTTAACTTGACAAAGCAATCCCATTTCAATGTAAAGCTGATTTCATGAGAGGGTAACGTTTTGATGTCGCCCTGGATAGCCGACAGGGCGATGTCTTCTCTGTTATACTTCTTACCGAGGTGAAATTGGACTCATCTTTCTATCGTAGATGTTTCCATGGATTCCGAGTACTTGATTTTGGGCCAATATACACCGGTTCCTGTGGATGTTTTGAATCCGTCCGAGTACCCCTTTATGGCATTTTGTTTGAGTTGGTATATCCCGACTTCACTGCTCCACTCCATTTTGCTAATCAGTTTCCAGTTGAAATTTCTCTCGAAGCGCTATCTCTTAACCATATGATCTCTGGGCCCTTCTCCAGAAGGGGTACGGATTTGGAACGTTTTTATCGCTGTCTTTGTACGATGCATTTTCCTTTCCCGACGCCTTCTTTGATTATTCTTAGCATAGTTTCCTTGACAATTGGGAGGTGTGAGTCCCACGATAACTTCCAGTGCTGCTGTGGGACAGGCTCTCATAGCCTCTGTTATACCAACGCAAGCTAGCTCTATAGGGTTTTCTTCGTACGTTTTAATGGTACTGATTGCCTAAAACGTTTCTGGACGTCATTCGTGATAGTAACGCTTTGGGGCTACTACAGCTTCTTCATGTTTCTTTCAGAGAAGTTTATTGTCTATTGTAAGACCTAGATACTTGACCTGTTGTTGTGGGTCTACTCTCCTCCCATTTAGTATTGTAGGTTGCATATATTTTAACTGCCTTTTCCTGGTGAAGGGTACCACTATGGTCTTGGTCGAGTTTATGTTAAGTCGTACCGCCTGTATTATCCCTCTCCGTCTGTATTATCTCACAGAATCTCTCCTGAAAGTTTCCTCTTGCAATGATGACTATGTTTGTCGGAATATCCATGACATTTTATATATGTTAGCCTTTGCACGACTTCGTCGACAACTAGACCCCACATTAGTGGAAAGAGAAGCCTTCCTTGTGGGCAGCCTCTGGCTGTGCTTTTTGTGATGGTTTTTTTTGTTATTTATCATCTTACCATCTAGTTAGATGTTGTTGGATTTATTCCTTGCCTTATGGGATGTGCCGAGGAAAGCTCATTTAATGTCCAGAGAAGCGCAGATGATCATTTCTCTACAGTCTATAGCTTCCTGAACTAGACTTGTGGGCCAGTATAGTGCGGGGTCGGTGGACTCCAGTGGAGAGCTTTTCTTTCTAACACCGCCACACTTTCGGATCGAAAACTGCCTTTACCCAAGGTCTCTCAGTTTTAAATAGTCCTCAACCGCCATAATAAAGGCTTACAGCTCCAATCGGATTGGTTTGATCACCAATGATAACTAATCAATTCTGACAGATACACATATTTGTTAACACTCTATGAACGAATGAATTTTCGACGAGGTCAATAAACAGGTCACATCTTGTTGATTGAACGATTCATCTGACTTAAATTCAGGCTGAATTGACAAGTGCCTAAAGGTGGTAACACAATTTGTTAAGAGATCCACACGTGTGGTTAAAAAAATCTACCGAAATTTGATGCCTCTTATTCAAGTTCATCTCATGGGTGATAATTCACAGAACAGCTCAACTTTTTCATGCTGATTACGACGGGAGATACGTAGATAGTTAATTACCCGTTTTTTTCTTGCTAAAAAAGAGATACGAGTATCTCACGTAACATAAATATTTTCGCGCTGAATTGATTTCGACGTCATTGCGAATTCGTTGATAATTTGCAGGATATCTTAATTAATTAATTTTAGCTGTTAATATCGATAACTATGGCGTGAAACCAGATTTTCTTTTTATGTGGAAGGTGTGATGTTTTTTGTGGGTGTGTGAGGTATTTTTTTTATCTTTTTCCTGATTGAGTGAAAACAAATTTATTGCTCATGTTATTATGTTTCATTCGACACAGGCTAATTAGAATTAAAGCTTTGTATGACAAAGAAGATTAGTATCAACAGGTAGATGGATTGTTTTGGTCTTTTGGAGTACGTCTAAATTTTGATACAGCCAGTAAAGTTCAAGGTTGTATCTTCTCTTTGCGAATGGCGATGCACGAATGGCATATAGGATCAAATATTCGGTAAAGAATTGTTCACTTCTTTCCAATAGCCCAGGTCTTAACTCCATTCAGCATAGCTTGCAGGTTGGTGTCATACAAAAAATGCATTTTGGGTTCTGAGTAAGAAGTTCTGACCCTAATTGTTTTACCGAACCAAAGTAGCACCGGTTTCGAGGGGCCAACCTTGTCAAATTTCTACTAAGGTGTCATTCGTGGACCTGAGGTAGAGTAATAATTGTAATAGTCAACTGCTATTGCTTGATCCTTGCAAGCACCAGAATTAAGAAACCATTTCAATAGAGTACTAAGCTCTAGGCGGTTCTTTAAAGTATATAGCATAGGGCAGTCACAAACTTACGAGAAAGCCCCATCCACCTTAGAAATGGTTTTGTCGAAGCCGTACATATCCATGTATGTTCTTTCGATAAGAGAAGATTGCACTTCAGATACAAATTTGTCTTAAGTGACCGTTGTAGACTTCAACCTTAAGTCTAGCACTCCCTTCCTCTCTCTAAGGACGGTGCTATAAAATCTAAGATATGACTTCCTCTTATGCTGCATATGAGTTCGCTAACGGCAGTCGGTGGCAGAGGTATCACGGAATCATATAAGAAGCATGCCATCACAAGGCCGAAGGTTTTTTGTTTTCCATTCGTTTCGTAGCTTATACATACATGCAGCAACAGGTTGGTTGGGTTGGGAGGGTGAATATGTCCTCATCACGTTCTGTTACTCTCTAGAGAAACTGTCTGTTAGAGAAAGGTAAAAGGAGGGATGCAAGTAAAGGGTGGTTTAATTTGGGGATGAAGAGTCGGATGGTATTCCCTGTTCCGAGAAACGTCCTGTACTTCTAACGAACTCCAGAATTTTTCAGCAGAGTAGGTGTTCGCGGCTTTATTCCACTTCCTCGTATCCCGGACCAGGGCTAAAAGCCACCAATCCGAGTCTGTTGGCTTGCTTATTCACCTGTCGTCTTAGTTGTCTTCAGCATAGATTGGACGCCCTCTCTGCCTGACTGGAGCAGCCATGCTTTTAGCAGCTTTGCAGGTTTGCAGTCCTTTCCACATGTTTTTTTGGTGTTTTGCGAAGGAGTTGCAGTATGCTTTAAAGCTACTCCTATGGTTGTAACCGTGGGCGTATCAATGTTTACCGCCCCATTTCTCCCAAATGCTTCCGCAGCTTCATGTTCTGGTATATTGTAGTGACCAGGTACCCAAACCAGGTTAACCTGGGAGAAGCGCAAAATATGTGTACTCACGCTTACGCCAGGAGCTCGAATAGTTACATCAGAGTCTTAGACAATCTCTGTCCACTTTGCAGCTCCAAAATTTGCACATGCACGCTTCATTCAATATAATGACCCGGCGCCAGCATCATCGGGTTCGAGAAGTTGGTCGGTTCCAGTTGAAGTTCCTTTCGCCGACCTAATGCTCTTCACTTCGGTGCATCATATTCCCTTTGTTGAACATTAGTTTGCTACAAAGTGCCCCCTTCTTAATTTATTTTTATTTTTTTTTTTTCGCCAGAGGCTCTTAGTCAGAAGCTCATCAGGGTTCGAGCGACGCTTCAAGAGCACACGAGCATGTTATGCCACCAATAGCACTTCAATCAGTTGCTTGCCCGCATTCAGGAAGATTAAGTGTACTCCTGTTCGTCTGCGCCGCACAATGAAGACTTGTTCACTCTGCTGGTTGAACACCATACGCCTCATGATCGCAGCCTTAGATTTTTATTCCTTTTCTTCTGCCTCTTTATCCAAAGTCCATCCGCATCGTTCCTCCTGAAGCTCGTTCGGACTTGCATCATCGATTGGAAGCTCCAGAATCTAACTGGGCCCCAGCCTTAGTTAAAAAGTCTACGAGTGTTTTTATCCACTTAAGAAACCAACTCCTTAGGGTTGTCCAACTTCCTTTTTGAAGATAGACTTTACGACCTCCCAACTTTTAGAGAACCTTGAGGTCTTTGTTCTTAAGCGTGTCGGCTCTTAAAGGCTAACTAAAAATGGAAATGCTAAATTGTAAGCTAAATTATTACTAAACAAATTTACCTCTCGGCTTGCGCAAAAGTAAGGAACTTAATTCAAGTCCACTGTATTCTGTCCGGGCTTTGCAGTGTCCTTGTGTTTCTTTTATACTCTTCTAAAAAAAATCTAAAAAGTTTTAAGTTTTGTTAATTTTATGCAATAAACACGGCTTAAAACGTTCTTTCTAAAGGTTTTCCTTTTATTTTCCAGATATCAATTGCACTATTCGGTTGCTCATCTGCTGTTTTAAACAAACGCTCTTATCCTGATGAACAAAAGTAAGTATTGCAAGCTGACAAATTTATGATTACTTATGCCTTTTCACACTATTACAGCGGATATGAACACCCATCGTTCCAGAGCTCTAATTCACCTTTAATACAAATGCTTGGTGTAGTCACCAAACCTCTTGAGATAATTGCGAATCGCTTAACCAGGAATCCACAATACCACGACCACCATCATGGTCATGGCTATGGTCATGGTCATGGACATGGCCATGGCTCTCACGGTTATGGTTACCAACCACCACCACCTTTTACACTCCATAATCAACAGCCACAGCAACCATCATTTAATCAATTCAAGCCACAATTTCCTCTACAGCCGCAATTTAACCGTGAGCCTTTTAAAATGAATCCTCAAAATCCGTTCCTACCTAAAAATCCATTTTTACCATCTTTATCTCCAGCATTTCCACAAGTGCCAGGCTTCCCACCAATACAACCGCCTAAGTTTCCACAATTTCCACCGTTTCCACAACTGTCAGGTTTCCCGCAAGTGCCAAATTTCAACAATGGGCCAGGATTTCAACAGTTTCCAGGACAAGGCCAAGGCAATTGGAATGATGATAATAATGGTCCTGGAAATACTGGTTGCATTGGCTTTTGCGATAATAATTCGCATCAAAAGCCTCAACCTCAGCCACAGCCAAATCCACAGCCTCAGCCACAACCACAGCCACAGCCACAACCAAAACCACAGCCACAGCCTCAACCTAAAAATCCAACCGATGACTTGATAGGCACCGTCTTTAGTGGCATTACAGAAGGACCTGCCGTGAATAATGGTGGCAGTAACCCAAAACAACCATCCAGCGGAGGCAACGACTTAATAACGTCAACATTTGCAGGCCTAGGACCCGACGGAAGACCAAAGACACAGCCAACAAATACGGGATTAGTCACACAGCCAAATGTTAAGCCAGCTGAAGGGAAACAACCGAATCAATCAACAGACGATCTGATTCAATCAATATTTGATCCTAAGAACAACAACAACAGCAACAACGGACAAAATGGAGCTCAACCAAATACGGACGATGTGGTCCAATCAATATTTGGGGGACCTAGTAGCACTGCCATACCACCATCGACGACCAACAGCGCAGGACTTATTTATGACATTGATGTGCGCAGTTCTTAAGATTTTTTCCATCACTCATCTATTCAGCCAATAAATGAGCAGATAAAAAAGTATCTAAATAGTATTTCATTTCAAGTTTTTTTTTTAAGGAAACTTCAGATCTGTGTTGAAGAAGAGATGGATCCACATGACCCCATTTCGACCCCGATATATGGCTATTAACAGCTGCCGCAACAATTGTTTTGGACCCTCAAATGGGGGTATACCCAGACGCTGTAGTTCAAAAGATACCAGCAAACAATCCAGCCCGTGCATCGCGTTGGTGTACCCGAAAAAAACCAAAAGTTACGAGCGAAAGCACGTCCTTTGGATGGTTAGGTTATTTTATGGGGCAGCCCCGTAAAGACACACTTTAATCCTAGATTTACATGACGATGACCGCAACAGTATTAACCCTTTCTGATCCTCAAAGAACCATTTTGACCGGAGTCCAAGGTCTACATTCCCATAAATATCGAGACTCGCTACAGTCGTGTGGGCGCCGTGGCTCAAGTGGTTAGTGCGTTGGATCGCTGAACGGGAGGTTCGGGGCTCGAATTCCAGAGACCACCAACAAGTTTTTCACGGTCCCACCTCTCGCGAATGTCTGACAAACGTCCGAGAGTAATAACTGTCATGAGAAAGCTTCTCAATATGCCTTTCGGATATGAATTGGAATAATAATTGGCTGCAAGACGACGTGGTCATCCTGGATTCAGGGAAATTTCTTCTCAACTTCGCACAACGATTAGTGAATAATTGGGTCAGCAATAAAGGGCTGGGCATTCAATCCTTCCACGACCGTTGCGGCTTCGGCGTCAAGCCTGAAAAGACCGACATGGTACACTTCACGATAAGATACAAGCTAGAGGAACCCGGGCCCCATTTTTAGGTGGTGTAAAATTGGACCAACAAAACTGTTGGGGTGTATCTGTATCTTGGGGTGACCCTGGACGACAAATTAACTTGGAAAAGAAATCCAGAAAACAGAATCACAAAAGTCAGAAAGGCGTACGGGATATACCGTAAATCAAGTCTACTGGATAGTAGAGAGGCCTTTCAATACTATCGAATGTCCATGGCTTGCCTAAAATTTACAGGATGCCAATTCAGTAACAGCAGCCATAAAGACAATCTTGAACTTGCTCCCTATAGGACTAGAAGTGAATAGATCTGCTCTTAGACTCAAGACCTCATGACATTTCAACGAACGGACGGCAACAGGACATAGGGCTATCTGAAAGAAACTAAGGGCGGTCTCTGGAACCGTAAAGCATCCAAGCGAGCTTTTCAGTAAGGATTACCATTTCAGCACAAGCTATACAGTTAGACTTCCCAAACGTGAGGAATGGCATACGAGGATGGAATGGAAGTGCTTATGAATGGATCACACATCAATCGGGAGCGGGGGTTTTCTGCCGAAGGCCACATATCAATCACGCAGTCCATGTGGAACAGTTCCTGACTGTCTTTCAAGCAGAGATTTATGCTATCCTTAAGGGCACGGAGGTACTCGTACTACTCAGTACCGGAACCCAAAGCAACAGCATCAACATCTGCCCAGACAGTCAAGCAACCCTACTGGAGCCGCGGTTGAACTGATGAGATAGGAGGCGGGAAACATGGATATGTCTACGGTTACAACCACAGCAGTTATTAAAACCGCATATAGCAGCTCGTTCGCAAGATACCACGCAAACATGTGGAAGGACTGCAAAGCTGACGACTCCTGCTTCCGTCAGGCAAGGAAGGCGCTGGATCTAGGCAGAAGACAATTAATAAGACATATGGTCAGTCTGTACACTGGACACATTAACCTTAATAAACATGCCTACAGACTTTTCTCGAAACACTGAACCCCAAATGAAATCACCCTTCACTTACACGCTGATAGTAAATGAGCTACTGGTGGACCTGGATAGGTCAGGCTGCATAGTGATCGCTTATGCTGATGACATTGCTATTTTTACCTCTGGTAAACACCCAGATACTCTCAGGGAAATCCTCCAATATGATTTCCATTGGCTCACCGATGGGCCTTTAAATCTGTACTGGGCGTTAATCCCCATAAAACGGAACTCGTTCTCTTCACGAGGAAATATAAAGTTCCCCCCATGAAAACTGAACTGGAAAGGCAGTCTACTAGAACGCGTCAGGAAAGCCAATGTAGCTCTCTACTCCTGTAAAAAGGCTATAGGCAGGAGCTGGGGTATGAAACCTCAAATGACTCACTGGCTGTACGTGTCTGTTATTAGGCCTATACTACTTGATGGCGTTATCGTATGGTGGCCTGCTCTTGATAGGGCTGTCCACCTTACTTAACCAGCTAAGGTGCAAAGATCTGCTTACATTTGCATCAGTGGTACACTGAGAACTACTCCCTCCATGGCACCAAACATTTTGTTCAACCTGCTTTCCTTAGGCAAACAGATTGTTGCCTGTGTGGCCATCCATCTAAAAGCCTCCTCTCAGTGGACTAATTATCACATTGGCCACTGAAATTTGACCGAAACTTCCGCACGAGCATCCCTGAACGGGATGAGTCTTCAACATGCCAGAAGACTTAGCCTCTGTAGGGACGAATAGGAGGAGGAAACCATCCTTCACCTCCTATGTACTTACCTAGCGCTGTCGCATAAAAGAATGCTCCATCCAGGATCCTCTTCCTTGAAAACCTTGGCGATCTGGCGTCCTTATGCGTCATGTGTATCCATCGCTTTATCAAAGGCTTCGGTTGGTTTTTTTAGTCCCTGAGTGGCCTAATGATTTATCACAAAGTACCTTTTCTGGCTTAAGGATGTCTGCACTCTTGTGCGGACAGCCAACCTAACCTAACCCATTACTCTCGGATGTTTGTCAGACATTCGCGAGAGGTGGGACCATGAAAAAATTTGTTGGTATCTTCTGGAATTCGAACCTAACCTCGGTGTAGACTCCAGTCCAGTAATCTGACGCACTAACCACTGATACACGAAGCCCACGTAGGTCCCTTCGATTGGTCGCCAGAAGCTAGGACCTGAACCACATATGTATCGCCTCTTGCTCCAAATATTTGTGTTTTTTGTACGAATCTCAAACTGCTATGAGATCATGCCTGCGGTCCTCACGGTGTATCTATGTAAAATTGAAGAGAGCTTACAAATTTTCAACTGCGCAGATAGTTGCAAGGAATATCACCACTGATGTAATGCATTGAATTTTTTTTAGTTTAAACCCCTTAGTCATCAAATTGCCTATCTGCGAGATAAGTTCCACCCGCTTTGAGCCCATTGATCATGCATACCTAGGTCAAATCGAGACAGATAAGACAGCAGATTTTAGTACAAAATTCTAACGAATAACAAGTAATAAATAAATGAGTAAGAACCTTGCCTGATATAGTTTGCTCCTCAGTTTATAATGATTGCAGAAAAATTCTTCTTTTTTTTGTTTAAGAATTTTTTGCAAGATCGTCGTAATTTCTGCAAAACCTGATGCTGCCTAGTTTCAAGGGGATTTCCAATTTTTTACTGCAATTTCCTTTTTTTTTTATTTATTTGATTTGTTTTCGTTTTTTGCGATTAGATTTGTTTTTGTTAACCTGATGATCATCATTCGTTGTGTAGATCTGCTCGCAGCTAGAACAGTGTTTGGAAAAAAACTTCAACGGTAGCCGATTGAAAATATAAATTTTTTTAAGTTCGTGTGTGAAATAGAAATTGCCTGAGAAGTATCCTTGCAAAAATGAGACTAATATATTCGATGGTTGGTTTTAAATTTAAATTAAAATTTATTTTGAATTTTATTGAATATTTTTAACCTTAAAATTAATATTTATACTAATTTTCTAGGGAAAGGGTTGTTTTAGTACCTTTTTGTCAATTTTCTCTTAAATCCTTGCATCCCTCGAGGGGAATAGGGTATCATCAACGCCTGCGAGCCACCTTTTTCGGAAACGCTTCTGAGATGCTTCCAACTCATTCCTAAAGAGCTTGCTTCCTCCTCGACTGTTGTACGCTACGTTTGCCTATGGCGTCACGTTGTTCTGCCTGCCTGGGTAAGCGGATTCCATTGCATGTCGTATTTCGAAATTGTATTGTCATCGCGCTGTAGACATTCTCCTACGCATTCGTAATTTCCAGAGAAATTCTCAGATGGCACCACGAGGAGGTGGATGTAGGACATCCTAACAGAGCTGCAAGTTGTTCGACTGCAGTGGCCCTTTCTCGTTGCTTAGCGGACCAACACCTATCGGGAAATGCTGATCCTACGAGGCTTTTGTTAGTCGTTTACCATTTTAGTATCTTGTTGGCACGTACTAGATTTTTAAAAATTAATCGAAGAAATTTAAGGCTCTGAATGAGGTCTATTGTGTGCAGGAAGTGGGCTACGCGGGATAAGGGTCTCGTTTTCAGGGTTCCGTATACAGTTCGTAGAGCCGTTGCTCATACATACATCCTTCTGAGTGAAGTTGAGTACATCTTTCCGAATAGTATTTATAAAAATTAGTTTACTAACCTCGGTGTAGACAGCTTTTTGAGTCTATCAACCCCACGAGAGTGGCCCATGAGTCTATTCCTCACAACTGAAGTTGCCACAGTTTTTGGAGCGGCACGGGTGTCACACTAGCCAAAGGAACCGAAGCCAACGAAACGCAAGCATCATTTGTCACCGGTTTTTGCGACTCGGGTGCAGTGGGCACAGATGTACTAGGTGTCCTCATAACCGAGACAGCACTTGTGGAGAATGTAAATACTATTTGTTTGCATTCCGTAGTGTCTTGCGTCTATAGAACTCATGAAACTGTGCCCCCACTGTGGCTTCACAGTTCCATCCACCAACTCAAGGGTCATATCCAAAATCCCAAGCCATTTGCTCGGTACGTATCAGAGGAAAGCACATCCAGTGCCTGCCTGCTTAAAGTCTTAAGAGATCTTAACGGGTGCGGCAGTCTCAGTTCTGGCTTTTTTGGTGTAAGATGCCGAAGGGTTAGACTCCTCGGATCGCATGCACTTTTCTTGGTACCCTCTTTGGGCTGATGGGTTTTGGCGATTTTTAGAGCATGTTCCCTGGATTCGCTGAGTTTTATGGCGCGGTTGAACCGTTTCCTTTCGGCTGTAGCCATTTTGATGCAACCGCTGATATAGAGAAACAACTTTCCGACGGCGATTTCAACAGCAGTACACCTGGATGCAACAGAAGGTTTGCCCGAGCATATGCTAGTGTACTTTCCGCAAGGAGTGTTCGAGTCTGATCACGTCCTGCAAAAGCTTCTTCAGTTGCATCGCGAATTCTGTAGCGGCACTCGACGTAGCTAGATTAATTTTCGCAAGGTCTCGAACTGAGCCGTCGCTAAGTAGAGCTCCAGATGATGAATGCTTGTATGGTCCCGATACTTTCGTCCACCCATACATGACTAATGATTTGGTGCATGCACCTTACCTCTACGTCGCTAGTTAGCCATCGGAACTGGTGGTCTTGATACCTTATGAATAGCTGCACCAACCTCTTCTATATTGAAAGAGACCAGAATTTGACATTTTAGACTGCCTTTATTGAAGCTTCTTCCAAGGACCTTAGTTTTAGATGAAGTAAGCATCCACACAGATTTGTATTCCGTTGATGTAAGGGTTTACTTTTGCAGACCTTTTCTGTTAGGGTGAACATCAAGTCAAACAGAGACAATGTCGAGCTTTCGAGAGCCATGCTTCTTTAAAAACTTGTCAAAGGGATACATAACCTTGTTTTAAATTTTTATAATAAGTTGGAAAATATAATACAAAAACTACATTTCAAGGGTCGTCTTATATTTTTCAGATATTAATTGCTTTGTTCGGAGGGTTGTCTTCTGCGTACATATCCCTCTACCCTCCAACACTACGGTAAATATTGTAAATAATCAAATTAAACGATTTTTAATAATTTTTTTTTCCAAAAATTTTGCAGATATGAATATCCAACGCTGCAATCTTTCAATCCAATGCCCTTCAGTCCAATGCCTTTCAGTCCAATGCCCTTCAATCCAATGACGTATGGATACAGCCAACTACAAACCCCTGGTCCAGCTATTACAATTTCCATTCAATTGTCACCACAACAGACACCTTATCAATCCTTTCCGTTGATCCCTAGCCAACCGCCTCAAGAAAATATTTTTTATCAACCTTTACCATATTTTCGACAACCACAACCCTGGTTACAGGATAAAGGATTTTTTGCCTTTAATCAACCAGCTTCAACTAGCTTATATCTAAACTCGCCCAAAAGCTCAAAGGACGATTGTAATACCTCACAACGGGAACAATTTGAGGATCAATCACAGCGTCAAAATTCAATTGAAGTTAAATCAAAGGAGAATAATTCACAAGAGGATAATTCACAGGAAGAACAACTTCAACAACTGACTGAAGATTTTGAACAGGCTTTGCGTGAAATAGATCTAACAGATGACATTATGTACGCTTCAAAAGACGATAAATCGGAGGACGATAATTCTCAGAAGCTTACGTCATCAGAAGAGCAGTCACAATTTCAACCAACGATCTCCAGACCTTCAGAAAATAACTATTTTTCGTATAGTTTAGACGGAGAACAGTTTCAACCAAAACAGGAGGAAATATCCCCGGACCTACAAGGGCATAACTCACAGGAGGACCTGTCTCAATATCAATCAGAAGAGGAGCCATTCTTAAGGTCGCCTAACTCGCAAGACGACCACTTACAATCGGAAGTGTATCAAACACCCGACTCTATTTCTTGGACTGACCAAGAAAGAAGATTTCCTTCTATTGAAGATATCTACGCATTAATAAGCTATGTCGGTAGGGGACAGTTGCATCTACATCAAAACCGTGATAGATCTCCGACATTCAACCAACAAGATGAGGAGTTTCAACCTCAGCTCGAAGAACAGCTTAACAAGTCGCAAGAGGATATATCACCGGACCTGCAAGAGCATAACTCACATGATGACCCGTCTGAATATCAGTCAAATGAAGACCCATTCTTAGAATCGATTTACTTCCAAGACGAAAACTCACAAGAAGAACAGTTACAAGACAACCCAGAAGAGCAATACGGGGGTGAATCACAGCTTGGTAGCTCAAATGAGGATAAGTCACAGCAGTACGACTTATCGTGGAATAAATTACAAGATGATAACTCGCAGGAAGAACAGCTACAAGCTAACCCAGAAGAGCAATTCGGTTTTGAATCACAGCTTGGTAGCTCACATGAGGATCAGTCACAGGATTATGGCTTCCCTTCAATTCCCTTATATCACATGTGGCATAATTGAAAAGAGAGACAACTCGCAGAAAATAGTCTTTTCTAGATTTTCCAAAATATTTTAAAACGAAACCAATCGCCTCATCCAGCTTCACATTATGTAGAAAAAATGGCTGCGTTCCATTAATAATAAAAAATTAATATGTAAAAAATTTTATATTTCTCAATTTATTTAAAACTTTTGATAGTCTAATCACAACCAGGCCAAAAGAGAAAGGTGAAAAAAATATGCGTATGTGTTGTTGTTTTTTATTTCTTTTGGTTTTCATTTTGCCTCCTCGTGCGCTGTTTCCCAATTTATATCACAACGATGAACCGGAATACTATTGCTGTCTCTTAATCCGGTATCTTAGGATAACAGCCAATAGACAAATGAGAATTACAGGCGCTGCACAAGACCGTGTGTCCAATATTGATGCCTTTCGATGGTCTTCCAGTGTTACGGTGATGTAGCTGGTTTAGCGCTGCAGTTCCTTCTCGATGGTTGAAATTGGAAACATCCAATTACGCAGAAACAGGAGCTACTTAAAAAAAAATTTGTATAATTCCAGGATGTATACTTACTTGCTGACTTACTTGGTGGCGCTACAGTTTCGGGTGAACCTGGGCCTAAACCAACAAGCCTCTTTAGTTAACCCGGTCCTTAGCTAACAACTCCAAGTTCGTTGAGGTCCCCTTCTACTTGCGCGCGCCACCTTAGCGAGGTCATCCTCTACTGCGTTGTCCCTTCGGGTTAGATTCAAAGACTCTGTGGGCCGAAGCATTGGTGTCCATTCGCTCTACATGTCCTAGCCATCTCAAGCAACTGATGCGAAGTTTTTTCGACTAAGTCTCGTTTGCTCGTATATTTTATCGTTAAATCTTATCCTCCAAAGTCCGTCAACGCAAACGGGAACGAATATCTTACGAAGACTGCAGATATCGTCATCCGCTTTCGATAGAGTCCGTACTTCAGCGCCATAATGCTGAACTAGGATGGTTAGGATTGCTCGGGATAGGGCCTTACTACTCAACTGCCCTCTCAGCCCAATGAAACAGCGATTGGCAAGACTTATTCTTCATTTTAATTTCTGCTGAGAAGTTGTTTTCAGAATTAAAGCAAAGCCAAGGGAGACAAGGTCTCTTACTACCTCGAAGTCATAGCTGTTGACTGAGACGTTCTGTTCAATTCGCCGATGTTGTGTGTCCCTTTCTGTTGACAGAATATAGATAGTCACATGCGGACCACTGAAATAGGCGTGGGTGTGCGTTGGACGTGCGGGATATAAGATCACCCGTGGATGCTTTGTCTATTTTTCGCATGTTCGATTTTTGCCTTGCTGTCTGTTTCGGCGCGTCTGTGGATTCATTATCACTTTCCAGGAAATGGCAATGCGACTCTGTATATTCTTTGACTGGACCAGTGTATGAGCGTCGCATTGTCATTTCCTGGGAAGGAGATGCCCCACGGAGGACAAAGATGACGCTATAAGACCAATGTCCTAAGTATGACGTTATAATTGTACTTGTATACATATAAGGCATTCATCCGCCCAAAGATGGAATATTACGCCCACATCTGGTCTGACCGTTTTGCACATTCTCACTAGAACATCGTAGAAATGTCTCTTGTCTTTCCCTATTTTATCGCTTTTTTCACAAAAAATGTTCCATCGAAATAGCCACTTGCATTCCCCCCCTTAAAAATTTTGCCCGCAATACGCGTCACGCTTCGAATGCACATCAGTTCACCCTCAAGCCCAACTTCGAACGTATTGTCAAATACAGGGATTCGTTCATAAGCCGTACGACACGTATGTGGAATGATATTCCAGGCTCTGTGTTTCCTCATCGTTACAACCTTCAAGCATTTAAAGTCAACGTGCACTGGTACCTCCTCTGTTCCTTTTTTCCTCTCCTTCAAACGCCCGTGCCCTGAGAAATCAGCATAAGGGTATTCATACCCCCTTATGCTAATTATATAAAAAAAAGGGGATATGGCGGTCTCTTTATCATGAAACGGTCACCTAAATTGATCACATTGCATTCGACGCAAGACATGCTTCCTGTATTCTTGATGTCCGAACCTTCCGAGTAGTCAACATCAAGTCGGACCACCACCTTGTTGCAGTCAAGGTGCGAATGCGGCTATCCCAAGCGCAACTGTGAGAGGATTTAACGCCGAAAGGCTGCAATCACAAAGTACCGTCAGAATCTTCACATGACTCCTATATCGTCAGCATCAAGTACCGAAGACCAGTGCTAATACTGCCAACATCCCATCAGAGACGCCACAACTGATGTTCTGGGTTTCACTTGACCACCACCAAGAAACCCCTGATTTGTCGAAGAATGCCGGCATGCACATGCAGTTAAGCAAGACGCATACAAAGTGGCGGTGCAACGAAGGACGAAAGCTGCTCATGAGCTCTATGAGCATAAGAGAAGCACATCGACTTCTCCAGGAGAAGAAAAAAGAGCATGAGAGGTGCGCGATCAAAAATTTTGAGAGATCGTAGTCCAGAAAGTACGGAAGTTTTACCAAAAAATAAAAAGAACGTATCTGCAAATGAACTATACAACACAGACCGAGTCAGACAGAGTCAAAACTTCCGTCCATCTGACCGAAACGAAGTGAGGATATCCAACGTTAAATCCAACAAAGCTGCTAGTCTTGATGGTCTACCGGCCGAGTTGTTCAAGGCGGCTGGTAATGACTTCGTAGAGAGCATACATCAGCTCATTCCCAAGATTTGCTCAGACGAGTGGATGTCTAATGAATGGAATCAACATCGTATTGCCCGATCCACAAGAAAAGAGACCCACTGAACTGCGCCAATTACAGAGGTAAAAGTCTCCTCAACATTGCATACAAGGTTTTGTCTGCCATATTGTGCGAACGCCTGAAACCGTTCGTCAACAACCAGATTGGCCCCTATCAATGTGGTTTCAGGCCAGGAAAGTCCACAGCCGGCAGATCCTGGAGAAAACCCAAGAAGTCATCGATTTTAATGCCGCATATGACAGCCTTTATTTAGACGAGCTATATACAGTCATGCCTAGTTTTGCCTGCCCAACTCGTTCGACTGTGCAGGATGACGATGTACAACGCTCTCTGCTTCATCAAGGTCGATAATGGCCTCACCAAGGCTTTCGATGTCGAAAAAGGATTTAGACAAGTTGATGCACTGTCATGTGACTTCTTGAAAGAATTGTCCGAAACTAACAAGCCAGCGTCGGAGGCACAATCTTTCAAAAATCTGTACAACTACCAGCTTACGCCGACGATATCGTCACAATTGGCAGGACACAGCGGGCTGTCACTGGTGCGTTCCCTAGTATCGAAACAGATGCTGCCAAACAGAAAGGGGAAACACAACATCAGTGAATTGAACAGAACGTCTCAGTCAACAGCTATGACTTCGAGGTAGTAAGGGACTTTGTCTCCCTTGGCTCTGCTATTAATTCTGAAAACAACTTCTCAGCTGAAATCAAAATGAAGAATAAGTCTTGCCAATCGCTGTTTCTTTGGACTGAGAAGGCAATTGAGTAGTAAGGCCCTATCCCGAGCAATCCTAACCACCCTAGTTCAGCATTATGGCGCTGAAGTATGGACTCTGTCGAAAGCGGATGAAGATATCCTTGGCGAGAGAAAAATTCTTCGTAAGATATTCGTTCCCGTTTGCGTTGAAGGGCTTTGGAGGAGAAGATTCAGCGACGAAATTTACGAGCTGTACAGTCGCATATACTTAGAGCGAATATACATCAATGCTCCGGCCCGCAGAGTCTTCGAAGCTAACCCGGAGGGACATCGCAGTAGAGGACAACTTCGCCTCAAGTAGAAGGGGACCTCAACCAACTTGGAGTGCGCAACTGAAGGCAATTAGCTAAGGACCGGGTTAACTGGAGACGCTTTTTGGTTGAAGCCAAGATTCACCCCAAACTGTAGCGCCACATAAGTAAGAAATTAAACCATCACATGTGGTTTCCACCTTTCAAATGCTGTTGAATGCAATGAACTGTTGCATCCCAGTCCTCTAACGTTTTTTTTCAATTCAAAGGAAGAACATGTGAGTACTTGCGACAGATTCTAAACCTCCTATGCAAACCTCTATTGCTCGTCCTTTTCCTACGTGTACTTCAAGTCATAACATTATCTGAATCTTCGGTTTCCGTCATCTAATATTCCGTTTTGTTATGATTTTTGTAGTAGGTTTTCCCGAGATAAGTGTTCCTCCTTTTGACCCCACCAACTATTCTTTTTTTTCACGCGATTAAATTTTGCGTTTTTAGCTTTCCATATGTAGATGCCGATCCCAGCTCTCATTATCAGTTCAAAATTCGGTGCAAAAATATCGAAATACTCACCGACAGTATAAGAAAACATTTAAACGGTGCTGTAGTGTATATAAAATTTTGCACGTTTTTATAAAAAAAAAAACTTTGGATTCAAAATTAAGTTTCACGTAGATTTCTTCAAAAAAGTATCTCAAAAAATGAAATTTCTACATTTGATGGTGAGTGTACCTAAAAGTTCTTTGTAATAACGAGAAAATTCAATCAGGCAGTCGCCATTTTCAAAAGTGAAGGCACAAAATTTGATTCAAAGTTTGGAAATAGGTTCCTCAAAGTTATAAACTCAGTGAACCCATCGGGAAATGGTCTGCAATTGGTCTCAATTTGGAGATTGAGGTGACACTGCACATTAGTTTTGTATCTTTGCAGATTGTAAGTATCTGGATTGAGAAACAATCTTCTGAATTTTTTGTGTGCATTTTCTGTGTCGTCCTAAATTGTGTCCCAGGCTCGCTATGCACACAAAGAGTTCCCTACGTCAATGAGTGATCGGATTTCTATGTCGAAAGTAAACAGATACGGACGAATTGCCCGCCCAATCACCACCATTATCGACCAAAGATATAACACACTACAGTCTAGAGTTGATCTTGGTCTCAGCCGCCAAGAATGTCCAATTAGCCCGGTTTCTAGCTAACTGCCTCTAGGTGCGCACTCCAAGTTAGATTACACCCCTTTCTACTTGCACGCACCACATAAGGCAGTGCCTTCTTGATGATGAGGAAAAGGATATCGTAGAGCCATCTTTTTCCCTCTACGATATCGACTACCGCTCTTATGACATCAACACTAGATCGCGCTTTACTGAAGTCAAATTGGTGGTCTGAGAGAGCTCCTTTTTCTTCTGGTACTGCAAATCATGGTGATCTCAAGGATCTTTCCCATGGTAGACATAGGCATATTGGGCGATATGACTATTATTCTTCTGGAGGTTTCTTTCCTTTGGTAGCAGGACTATATGCTGTATTTTGCTTTGTCGAGGTGCTTCTGCATTTCAGGTTTGAAGAGAGGTCTGGTCACCTGCCTTTATTACCTTTTCGGGATGCTGCTTGGTGCCGGCGTCTTGTGCTTACCTATCTCGCTACATACCACAGAACAGTTGCTCTAGAATTATTAATGCAATATGCTTTGGATTGACCTTTGATATTGCACATAGTAGCTTCTGGTCAGAAATATTTGAAGATGTTGTTGAAGGGATTCTATGACCCTTTAGTTTCGCTGTCACCATTCTGTATTCCAAGCTCCATGGTTAACAGATCGTCCTCTTGAAAGAGACGTTTTAAGCATGCATCTTTCTGCCTTAGATGGTTCTCTTTATGCTGCTCCTCGCCAGTCTAATGGTGTCCACGTGTTTGTAATGCGCAAGCCCCATTTTAAGCTCTACCAGAGCATATAACATTTTCAACTTGACCTTCAGATTCTTCCTGATCAAGGCTTGTGGCGTAGCATAACAACGGAAAGAGTATACGTCGTTTACACGAAGCCTAATTGGCATGTTTCCATTTTCTCTGTAAAAGGTCGTCGACTAGATCGCAGCTTTACCTGTAGTGTCCGCTGTCCATACACTTTCATTAAGTTCTTTGTAGGGCTCGCTGAGAATTTTGACGTCTGGATCGTACTCCCGGACCGTGTGGATAAGAAAATCTTCGACTACTTCGTGGTGAATGAGGTTAAGTTGGATGCTCCTCGTATTCAATTTTTCGCATTTTCCATTCGGAGTTGGAAAGCAGGACTTCTGATGCTTCGAGTTCTATGTTTGGTGCTGTTTCGAATTCTTTTGCAGATCAAGCATTCTGGTTCTAAGGACCAATTTTAGGCCATGTGCCCCTTTTCACCACAACTGAAACAGTGTTCAGACCGATCATTGCTCTTCAAGCCGTAAAGAAGATCGTATTCAAGACATCGGCAACACCTTTTCAAGTCAGTCTTTTCTCTCACTTGTAAGTTTGCTCTGCTGCTGTCTACTACTGCTATCTAGTTTCCAGTCCTAATTATTGTTGATGGGATTGACTTTCCGAATTGATGCGAGTGAGCTAGGTTGATTCCCTCCTTCGTGATAATTTCATCTGAATTCCTCATCTCACTCAGAACTTTGCGTGTCATGGTTTTGACATCAGCTTCCTTCTCCAGTATCTTGCTCAGAACTGTGTGTGTCACGGTTTTGACATCGGCTTCCTTCTCCAGTATCTTTTCAACTTTCATGGACGTCTGAACTTTGCGAGACTGCTGTTCTCTCCTCCTTTCGCAATTTGGCCGACCTCGTTGTCACTGCCTCCTAGTTTCTTTAGAGTTGGATTCATTTTCACCTTCCTCAGAATGTCCTCAAAAAGGTCTCCTGTGGCTCGCAAGTGCGCGTTGTTTTCCGTTTCTTCCTTTCACTTTCCTGAGGTCCACCCCTGCTTTTTTGGTGGAAACTGCTAACTGGGTATAGCAGGGTTACCTGCTATATTGCGCCACAGTTTTCTTCGTTTCCTACCTTTTATTGTTCGACTAAACATCACAACATCATTAAGACTACCTACTTCGCCTTTTACAGCAGGTTTATTCTAACCTTGACCCTGGAGGGGATGCTGCTGCTAGTTCTGGATGTTTGGACCTCAAAAAGGAACCAAGAGAAACCAACTCTTTAAAAAGCCCTTGAAATGACTCGTTCACAAATATGAACTCAGCGTTCAAAAAATGAACGCTAGATTCGAAAAATTAACGAATCGCTAGATTTTTTGGATCACACTGCTGTGTATACATATATAGTTTTCCATTTGCCTTATTTGTATCGAAAGATCTTCTTAAGAACTAACATTTTCGTATTTTTTTTTAGACGTTAATTGCATTATTTTGCTGTTCTTTTGCTGCTAGGAACCATTATTTGCACACTTCTCCTCCGCAACCTGAGTAAGTCTTAGAACCGAACAAATAAATTTCGTTAAATACAACACATTTTACACATTTTTTTGCATTTCAACAGAAATGGATATCTAACGATTCAATTATCACAATCACCCTTAAATCAATTAATGTTTGGTCAGAATGCACAACAGCCAAACGGAAGATTATTTGCGATTCACATACCACTTTGGATACAACAATTTAGTCCAAAAGAGGTTGATTCTCAAAAGGACGAGTCAAACTGTGATAAACAAAAACAGCAACCAAGTTTCCAATCGCCGAACTCATGGTGGCTTAACTCACAGGATAATAACCAACCAGGGGAACAGACACGCTCACAAAAAACGGACGATAGTTTAGATGAAGGTATCTCATGGGGGGGTAAATTATTGGAGAAAAAACATCCTAAATCAGCAGAAGACTTAATAAATTCATTATTTATAACCGAGGGCGACTACATAGGGTCAAATGTAATTCAGTCCGTTGCGGAATCGACTACAAACAGCAAGGGACTTATTTACGATATTGATGTACGAACATCTCTTCAATGAGTCAAACAACACACACAGTGACAAATTAAAATAAAAAAAGTTATTAAATGACACGAGCTGGGTTTTATTGCTGCGGTTTTCGAAATGTTAGAGAGCGGGTTTTAGATAAATTAACTTGTACACATTGCTTAGGGGTGGGATTAAGAGGTACACTTCGACCCCAGTTTCTAGAGGATGTACAGAATTAAGGCGATATATTGGCGGATCAGGGGCAAGGATGTTGGCTTAAAAGATTGTGCCAAAATCTGTGTAGATACTTGAAAGATGCTATAAGCTTACTAACTTGGAATCGATATCTACCTTTTTGCTGACTTGATATTCGCCATCGTAGGAGCAAATTGAAGCGCATCAAGGGGATGGATTGTGACAGGTTGAGGGAAGGTGTACGAAGTATCGAAACTTATCGGGGTCTAAAGGTCTTCTGCGAATGCCATAAAAACTTATCGTATAAGAGTCCGGTTTATGAGCAAGTTTAGGTTAGCTTAAGTCTGTCCTCCGCTCAGGATACATTTAGACATTCATTTAGGCCGTCATTCCCGTTACTCTTGGAACCACTTAAATTTTTGGATAAGCTTCCAGATTTGATATCCAAATCGGCAATATCTTCAAGTTCATCGAAGTATTTTCACCCAGGATCGACTTTCTTGCTGAGGATAACACAGGGCAGCTGTAGAGTAGGTTGAATGGTGCTGCTTCCTCTTCTTCATCCATATGGCTGCAAAGTAGTCCTTGGCGTACCTTCCTAAAGCACAATGACCCGTCCGTAGTCAGTATACTTGCTGTCTTGTGTTTGCTTAACTGTGGCCACACATGTAAACCTAGCTCCCAACCCGTCGGGGTCTAGGCCTGAGACACGACAGCTTTCCATCCTTTTCGATCCAGGGCGAGTTGTCTGGTAGCTTCGAAATTCAGTCTTCCTTTTCGTCTCGAATCTGGGGGCGAAGATTCGAAGATCGTCTTAGGTAGAGCTTTATTTATCATTCACTCGATGTGGCTAATTCAGTCGTATTCCAGCAACTGGACGGATTTACTAAAGATAGTTCCTTCGGTGTTGACGCATGTCCTGCTCACTATCTGTTCCAGTACCAGATTGAAGAAGTCACATGATAGCGCATCTCCTTGCTGACATCCGGTAAAAGTTTGGAATAGTTCCGAAGTACTATTTCCGAACTGCACATTGCATCGCGTGTTTCCAGCTTAAGGCGACACAGCTGGATCAGTTTGGGCAGGATCCCGAATTTGATCTTCTATTCCCTGTCTAGCTACCTTCATAAATTCCTTCAATATTTCGTTCCCGAACTTGAAACCAGCTGCCAGTTGCTTGGTTTGCACATAGAACATCCGGATGTTTTTCTATTGCTGGATTTCTCAATATCCTTGAGCTGCGAAACTGGTAAACCCTCTATTTTCTGCGCAGGACTTGCCACACATCGGGTACAAGGCTGCATGCTTTGCATGAAAATCGGAAGCTTTTAGATCACCTTGTATTTGGTCCGGATAGACTTATTCTTGCGGCACTTATCGCTGCAGAGGCTTGTACAAAGATGTCCAGCAGAGAGGGGTTGATGATGGCCTCCAAGCCCCTCTGCTTGTGCAGTTCTCACTGGACTGGTGGTGCCAATGCACGTCAGTCCCTGCATCTTCGTGATAAGTTGGTGGTGTTGCTGACATTCACCCATACTTGCACCCCACCAAACCATCATCTCAGTATTTGAAAAGCTCCGCTGGAAAGCCATCCATAATATAGTTCATCGATCTCAATGTGTAATACTCGTAGCTGGACCTTTAAGGGTCAAAATTTATTGTAAAACGCAGATTGTGCTATCATTTGATGTCTAGCCATCCGCATGGATTTTATTGTTGTTCACTTTAATTAATTTTGAGAGAAATTTGAAGTCTACAGTAAAGACTAGCACAGCAATTAAAAATTTAAATAAAAGACTTAATTTGTGGTAACTTGTTTGGTTAAAATATTTTCCACGAGTTGGTACGAGTATCTACATATCTACTGGTTGTACTGCTGCAAAATTATTGTTAATATTGCAACTTAATTAAAAAATCTTGTTTCGCTTGATGTCTCATTACGTCTAATTATAGCGCAATATAATCATTTATTAATCCAGACACACAGTTAAATATGATTTTGGATACTAAGAAATATTTTTATGACTTTTAGCAGAATATTATTTCGCACTTTGAACAGTTGAGCAAAATTTTAAATTCTTTTTACTGTGGAGGTTCATAAACAAAAAGTGGCAGAAACTTAAGTACAAGCCTAGAGCTGCTTAAACGTTGGTTGGTTAATTTATAAGCGTGGGCTGATTACTCCTCACTATTTAGGCCTCAATTGAGACAGCTGTGTTGAAAGATGTCGGAAAATATGCTTATTTAGGTCGACATGGTGTTACGGGTACTTATTTACTTAGGTTCCGCTACAGTTCGGGTGAACGAAATAAGTTCGCCGTCCGAACCATTGCAGTGTTTTTCAAGCCGAGGTCTTAGCAGTGACAATACCCGCCCGTGAGACTGGAGGCCATACCACAGGAAGATATCAACTTTTTTATCAACAGCCAGGCAGCAATAAATGCGATTTTAGCTGTCGAAATAAATTCCAAGCTTGAGAAGTGCTGTCGTGAAGATCTTAAGGTTATTAGAACACAGCACAGGGTTGCGCTCTGCTGAGTCCCTGGACATGAAGATATACCAGGTAATAAAGGCCGACGAATTCGTCAGAGGAGGTTCGGGATCCACATCAGAACAAGTCGACACATCGATGTGCATCCTGCCTTGCCCACTAAAGCTCGAAGCAGAGATTAAGGCCCTAAGAGAGCCTACATAAAGAATTATGTATGTGGTCTTGCTTCGATAAGAGTAGGACTGACAGGATTATGCAAAAAGATAGGAAATCCCTTTCTACCCTGATAGGAGTGATCAAGGTGCCACATGAAGAAACTACGACAAACGGAAAAGAACTCATGTCGTAGATGTGAATATGAGGAAGTCAATGCGGATACATCCCACTTTCTATGCCAATGTCCAGGTTTTATCCACCTTAGATTTAAATTTCTCGCGCGACACTTCTTCCGTGACTTAGAAGAATTATCCGAAGACATCTTGAACTACAATACATCAAATCAACTAGATGGTTTGCTAGTTCATAGGAACCATATCTGTAGAACAAAGGTTAACCAATGGACAAAGGATATGGTTGTCACAATGGGTCTGTATTGAGTGTGGCGTTGTGGATTTCTTCCACTCGTCTACCTACGTACCTAATCATCCACGTGCCTAAAACATCCATCGAGCTATTCGCGAAGTAGAGCCACAATGTATACAAAATTGAGTAGACAGGAAAGGCTTTTTGCCTAGCCAGCTAAGCCAGACATTTGAAAGAAACTCTTTTCGTAACTAAACGGGAAGTATATTCTCAGGTACGAAGCAAAAATCGTTAAAAAATGTTGAACGCTTTAGTTTTTATAGCGATTTCAAAAATAAGCCAACAGATGGCACATCCATCACTTAGGAGTGAAATTTGAAAGGATTTTCCACAAAACCAATGACAGCTGATATGATCATGTTATTTGAAAATTTTATTATAGTCCTACATGCATTTAGACCTGCAAATTTGCACACCAAACAGGTCATACATTAATTCTTCCTAATTACTCGTATTGCAGATGCATTCATGTTTTTCTTAGAAATCCTTACGAGGGTACGGGATAGCACGATCGTTAGGTACTTTTTGAGATGTTACTTACACATATGAGACAATCAGGTACGATTTGTAGAAATATATTTCCTTTTCCCCCACTTTTATCTTATTCGCGGGGTTAAATGCCTGCAATTTTTAGCACCTTCCATCAAATGTCCTTTTTTTCTACCTAAAATCCGTACAAAGGCTTTTTGCGCATTGTACCTACCCTCTTGATAGCAACGTGGCACTTTCTATGTGTTTGTTTTACGTGTGCAGTCGGAAATCCCATTTATGACATTTGTCTTATTTCCCGTGATAAGTATGTATTTTCAATTCTGACCCCATCTCTCTTAGGTTAAGTACGAAGAGATTATATTTAAATTTTAAGAAAAAAAATAAATAACAGCCTCAGTCATTAATCATCAGAAATGCTTACGATTAAATATTTCAAATATACACAGACTTTCCAACAGATTTACATACATACATACACGGGATATGAGTGATATAACTTATTGCAAACATTTTTGACAAAAACGTCATTAATTCAAGTCATTCGGCACAAATCATTTCTTTCACTTTTGCATACGAAAACGTTTGGCCGGCAATCAACCTCTGTGTCTGCTGAAATCAGAAAAAAAAAATCCAGTTTTTGATAATTATTTAAATTTTTGCTTTGTTTTTGCTTTTCGTTCATTTAATTTGTGTTGTTCTTTCGCACAATAACCGAAAATACAAAGTGTCAAGTTGATCATTGGTAGGAAAAATCTTAGCACAGTCAAAACAGTTTGAAATGTGACTTTAACGGTGGCACATTAAGAAAATCGTTTTTATTTTTTTGAACTTTTCTGTTTTTTGTTTTTATTTAAGTTTGTGTTTGAAATTAAATTTCGGTGTAAATTATTCCTGCAAAAGTGTTGTTAAAAATGAAATTAAAATATTTAATGGTGGGTTTATGTGATACAAATTATTTTATAATTTTGTTTAATGTTTTAAATTAATATTAAGAATTTATTTATGAAATTTTGAACTTGTGTAAAACTAGATTTTTAATTAATCGATGAAGATGCGAAATTTTTTTTACCTGTGCAACGGTAAACGACAGTGGGGTGTCCTTAAATATAGTTAAATCAAGTGAATTTTTATAACGCTATAGCAAGGTATAATTTATATCTAAGATTTGAGGCAGAATTTTAGACCGAAGAAGAACTGCAAAAAAGATTCCCGCAAATGCGAGTCGGTTCGTGCGCCACAAATGTTCTTTTATTTTCGTTCTTGTTTTGATTTTTATACTGCAAGACACAATTTATATCTAAGATTTGAATTTTAGATCGAAAGTAGAACTGCTCAAAAAGAACTAACAATCACAAAATAAATCACCAAGTACGAGTCGGTTCCTGCGCCATAAGTGTTCTTTTATTTTAATTGTGCGTTATTTAATTGTTTTTTCAAAACTCAGTACAACTATGACCGTTTTTAAAAGGGTTATATCAGGCAAACCCATCTTCGGTTTTCCATGAAACCGAACCGCCTTCTTGCCATTGCAAGGTAAGGAGGTTTTCTGAATTAGTTGGCATTTGAATTCGTGTTAACCCGTAGTACTCCTTCCTCCCATGTTCCAGTATTCTTAGTTTGGTAGTGAGAGTCTTTGCATTTTCAGCCACTGCATCCCATTTTTTTGACTTTTACGCATTTCATCAACTATGTTTTCGGGGGCTGCTGTCACGCCTAGTTTTTTCCTCAAGGTTTTTCTTCGGTGGGCATCGGAAAAACACATGTTCGGGATTTTCGAAACAATCAACATTTTGTGGGCAGTAAAGACTGTCATCATGCTTGATGACACATTATGATGCATGACCTGTCAGCATCTATGTTAGATAAAATCCGACTTCACCATGCTGTCTTTCTATCCATTGCTGAATTGAATTAAAAGCACATACGTCTACCTATCTTTTTCGGAGTTATCGTCTGGGTTCGCCGGTTTGAGCAATTTGATATGGTTTTAAGTGTCTAAGCTCGTATTATCGTCACTGCTCTTCTGCTAGGATATCTATTTTTGCATTTTTGCTATCATACAAGCTGCATCGCTGGAGGTGGTACGGCATGCGCAGCACACAATGAACATACGAATTTTATACACTAGGCAATATTTGTTATGTTTGCACTAGTCGTCATAGCTTTCGCCGAGATTGGTGCCGCGTAGAGGATTATGGACGGTATTACCCTGGCTAAAAGTAATATTCGACTGTGACTAGGGCCTCCTGTATTAAGCATGATTCGAGCAAGAACAGTGTTAGCTTTTGCTAATTTGTGACTCACACACTCGTATCTAGTACGACTCCGAGGTATTTTATGTGCGGCTTCGATGATATTGTGTGGCCACCTACAGGAATATTGATCGTTGCCGCCTTCTTCCTGCTACTTTTAAGAACCGCTTCCATTTTGTATTCCGCAAATGTGAAGTCAGTGGACCACAACCAGTTTTGTACGTTCCATCTCTTCCAGTAACTTGGCAGTTACGACGATTGCAATGTCGTCAGTGAAACCGAAAATTTTTGTCCCCTCATGTATTGGAAGACGTATGATCTCGTCGTATATGACATTCCAGAATAAAGGACCTGTCACTGAGCTCGGTGGTATTCCACCGTTGATCTTGTATTCTTTCGGTATATTGCCTGTATCGTAGGTTAAGACTCCGCGCCTGAAGTAGCTCGTAATGATTTTAATGAGAACTCGAAGTCTCTGAGTGCCTGTAGTATATGATTCCAGTTTGCATTGTTGACTGCATTTTTAATGTCCAGTATTACCCCCTTTGGTAACCCCTTTCCACCTGTTGCCTTCCATGGCTTTTGTGCAACCTAGCTGATTGAATGTACTCTGTAGTAACAATATTGGTGTTTTGATAGCCCACCTGCAGTTTCTATCACAGCTTCCAATCTGTTGCAGATAATTGGTTCCAGAAATTTTCCTGCCGTTTCTAGCATGCACAGTGGGAGGTATGATGGTGGTTCTTCCGAAATGCGAAATCAAGCGTCCAAGAAAATTCTCGTGCACGAACACGAACACATCACTAACCTGGCTTGCACATACCTTTTAATATTAATATTTATGTTTTACCGGGTAATCCAACGCGTAATCGGGAATTTTTTGCGATAGACTCATTCGAGACTGCCAGTACCGCAGTCAAATGCTCTTTTTCTCTCCTGCGTTGATCCTCATCTGAAGTTAGCAGAATACCATCCACACTCTTAACTGGATGCTGAGTGGAGCTTTGACTGCCCATTAGCCCCTTTGTTATTCTGTAGGCTGTCCTAATATTGCATCTGCAAGCTGCTCCCTCTCCTAGTCCCGCAAGGGCGTTGATGCGATTCCGTTTGTTACGTCTCACACTACACTGCACTTCTTTACACTTCTTGCGCTATTGGACGTCAACCTCTCTTCTCTCTACTACTGAAGCTGTTTCAATTCCAGCTTTAAGTACTGTAGGCTCTTCAATCTGTCTCCAGGTATTTTTCGAAAGCCATGTGCTGTGACTCCTCTGTCCTATAAAAAGTTTTTTACAACTCTCCAATGCTCCTCTAGTTTCGCTGTCACTAAGCTGCTGATCATTTTGGATCCTTCGGTGATGTGATTCTTAAAATGCTGGCACACTATGTAATCCAGAAGCCTATCAGTATTGTATCCGATCGGTATCCGAAGCATATTGGTAGAGTTGCATCGAACGGATGTAGTACGAAGGTGTACAAGAGCTACCATAAGGTGGTGATCCCGAACCATTCTAATATCCCCGTCACACTTGCTACAAATGTCTAAGAGACAATTTCTAAACCGAGGGCTGATCACCAAGTGGTCTATCTGCTGGGACTTGCGTTGAGAGATCCCACTCATGCTCAAACATGGTGCTTACCTTGACATTCAAGTTCCCCATTACGAAGACGATTCCCCGTTGAATGCTGTATTGGCGGCATCCAGATGGCTGTAGAAGTTGTCCTTTTATCTCTCGCAGCTCCTATCAGTGGTCCTCAATAATGAGTGGCTGAAGGGCTTTCAAGATATGATGCCTTAGAATTTTAAAGGTGTTAGAAGCAATCCCACACCAGTCTCACGTACAGACCAGTATCGAACCATCTTATTTCACTCAACCCCAAAATGCCAATTTTGTACCGCATAAACTCACGGTCGAGCTGACGGAATCTGGCGTTTTGGAGACTTTCTTCCCGTGAGTTCAGAAGAGTTCTACGTTCAAGAATAGTCGTCATTGAAGACTCCGTCCCTATCCGAGACACTGTAGTCCGGTGCGGGTGCGGGCCTGTCCACAACCCGACCGGCACCTACTCTGTTTTATGGCACAGACCCCTTGTCATTCGTCCTTTCCCGTTTGTAATTATGGAAGAAGTGACCAGATGGCAGCACGTAGAGTCGAGAGTAGGTCATACTAACAAAGTTCGGCTGTGGTGGCTCTTTCTCGTTATTTAACGATCCCACACCTATCAGCAAATGCTGATGCATTTGTTGTTCTCATCATCTTGAGGTTTTGAAGAATTTTATTGGAATGGTTGAGACATTAAAAAATTCGCATGTCTACAATTCATTCTCTGAAGTGGCATTTAAAAAGCGAAATTTATTCTCAAGAGCACGACCTGGATTACTAAAATCAACAGCGGCACACCTTATTGTTTTATAGGGGATTTCTAAAATTGCCATTTGATTGATACATTTGCAAGCCATTGTACGAGCATCTGAAGTGATTAGCTGTCCAGGGATTGTTAAAAAAAACCATAAAATTCCTTCGGCAAAACAGAGAGAAAATATTAATTTTAAAATGGAATCAATTCAGCTTCAACTCTTCATGGACAAACTAGTTCTGTATAAATAAACCAAAAACAATGAATTCTATTAAAAATTGTTTATATTGACAGTCCCTCCTCCGCAAATCAAAACCAAAATAAAGAAACTTCATTCACACCCATCAAATATCAGAATTTAACGACATGACGTTGACATTTCAACTAAGTTTTGGAAGAGGTAGTTTGTTCCTAAACGCCTGAATTAGGAAAGTCTTGCTTAATAAAGCATGGATGAAGGAATACTCTAGAAACTCAAAAACAACCAGTTCATGCTAAAAAAAAAAAAAAAAAACTCAATGAATCGCTCATTCGGCCAAATTGTATTCACAAGTTGTTCACCTTGTAACAACTTTCAATAACGCCGGCTTCTTTTTGCAGACTTAGTGAGTCAGTAGGCTTTCATTCAATGAAAAGAACACGTGTAACAATGGAAACTGTGAGCAGTCATCGTATTGGGTTTTCTACAGCAATGAACAAAAAAAATGGATGTTAACTTTCGCAGTAGAACGCAGGTTGACCTTCGGAGGTACATGCATCCCAAGTATAATTTACGTAGTTAGTCACGATGAAATCATTCAGCTGCTTAGTGGCCACCTTGCATACAAATATTTGCCTAATTTGTGTGAATTATATTAAACAGTCTAACAAGACAAATGCTTTCAAGTGATGCACTAAGTTTGATGACTTACTGAAAGATCGATAACCTTTCAATAGCAGGCTTGGACTTCAAGCTACCGACTGAAATTTAACACATATTTTGGAAGGTATACTGCATCAGACCACCATGTTGGGACTTTTTTCGTCTCTTCTGAGGGTTATTTCAGCCAAGGATACTCTTCTCATGTACCTCAATTCTTCACCTTAATGCGAGTATCTGTTTGACAGAAATCTGGTTTATTGCCTGAGTTTCAGGTATGGATGGCGATCTAGCAGATCATTCTTCTTCATACTTGAGTCGTCATGGCTTCGTGCGCTGGTGCAGAGTTCTGATTAAACACGTATTGTCGGCTTCAATCACCCTGTGTATCCAAAGCTTTACTACAAGATACTAGAAGTATCTGGGCGTATTTAAATACTCGAAGACCTTAAGGGAAAAGTAAGGAGGCATGCTTTTCTGCTCACTACTTCAAGAACCATAATACTGGCAGGTAACCTGGATCATCTCAACGCTCTGCCCATACCCATCTGTCGTTCCTTCTATTGACCTTCCGGTTCTGGCCAAAAAAGGTCCTTTGTGATACCATGGATCTTTCCATTTTAGCTACCCAGTGACTAAGAACACCAACCGCAGCTTTTAATGAAGAGGAAGATGCTTATGACGTCTAAGAATGTCAGTTCACTGACTTTTGGGTCAGCGGCTGTATAGTTGCACAGGAGGTGTAATGATGGTTTCTTCCTCCTCTTCGTTCGTACAGCTCCTGCAGAAGTTATATGAGAAGAGGGCCAACTTTTTAAAATGTTGGCCCATCAGACAGTGTCCATTGTGGACACCGATTACGTACACAGCTGATCTGTGATGGCCTTAGAATAACCAACCTGGCACTAAGTTTCTGATCCAGCTTAGGCATATTTGACCAGCGTTTATGATGAACAGCAATGGTTGGCCTTCAATCTGCCTCGTCCCTTCATGTGCCTTCACCCAAGTAAGTATCTTACTGCTTTATCTCTGCCATATATACATACTCCACTGCATCAGAGCTGGAAGTACCATACGAAATCGGTACCATACGAAATCGGGCTTCACTATCTTCCTAGGCTCTGTCTTATCGTTCCTGTTTAGGCCTTGCATTCTTCCAGTCCAGAGTTGATCTGACTTGATGCCAAAAGAAACTGTGGTTTTTGGATTTTTAAGGTTTTTGGATAATTTGCGCCCTTAATTCGGCTGCATTCAAATAGTGGTCCGAGTCTGTGTTGACTGCTCAGAAAGGACTAAATTAGTGCTTGCGTCTGTCAAAATGTGACCCATTCGGTTGACCACCAGGTCCCCTTATGGATTTCGTCGTTTGTGTAATATCACCTTCGATGACCTTGGTTTTTTTTAAAGTGCGTGTTATTTCAACGTTGGTAACACTATCGTGTTTGAAATATATTGTGCCAAGCCTCCGCGGTGAGAAATGGATCGTTTAACGCTTGAACAATCCTACGAAACCTGACGAGGCTAATGCGTCTTTAATTGATGCGAAACAGTTTATCATGACAACTGGAAACAGGAATAAGACACTAATTTGTTTGGTGTCAAAATTGTACTTTATTGACACTGTTCAACGTGCTTAGTTTTCCTTTAATGTCATTCACGTGATGCAGTTTTTTCAATTTCTTTCCCCCAAATAACATAATTCTCCAACAAATCTTAATCGAAATCTGTCTCTTTTAGCTCTTTCTCGTCCTAGTTTCTTCAGCAGCAGCAGGCACAGTAGGGAAACACGAAGATGAAATCAAGGATATTGACTCCAGAAGGTAAAATTTTAACGACCAAGTCCAAATAATTTTTAATTATTTTTCTTCTTTTCGCAGCGTACCCGTTGAACATTCGAATATTGAACTCTCAGGAGACAACTCATCTAAGGTTCAGCGAAGATCATTAGGTCTACCATTTGGCACACTACCAGGCTATAGTCCACTAAGAAGCTTAGTGGCATGCCGTCATAGCAATCGACGCCGGCACTCACATCGTAACCATCATTATCATCACCATCAACATCACAGACACAATCAGAACCACAATGGGTATCAATATTATCCACCACAGGTTCCATTTGTTACGACTTCATTTAGACCAATTCCTGCTTTGACCACAGTTAAGCCAACTCAAGTAACTGATCCGAAACGCGATACATTTACTCAAGCCACAACAATTGGCACAACGGTTCCAACAACCAAAATATCAACAACAAAATTGATAACTTCAACAGCGCCAACAACCACAACAACGACAACCACAACAACATCAACAACAACAACAGCGGCGCCAGATACGACAACAAGCACTTCAACGCCACGATACAATGACCCAGACAATGAATTAATTTACGATATTGACCTTAGGTTTCGCGTATAAAGATCCAGGTTAATGGTGAATCCAACTTCCTACCTCATTTCGTTATCAAAGAAAAGAAATGACAGGGTGACTACTCAATAAGAAATTGTGAGAATATGTACCTCGGTACAGTGTTATAAAAAAATTATATTAAAACATGTATAACAGTATTATTCTCCGGTGTTCTGAAAACGACAATTATGTAGTTGTAAATGCTTTGCTAATAATGTAAATAAACGAAAGCGGAGAATTATGATTTTTTTTTCACTTCTGTACATATAACCATGTACCCGTAGCCTGAACTGCAGTAAAAGTTTTGCCTCGACCAAAGATTTCATTTCGGCGAATCACTTACTTACGCACTTAGGTGGCGCTGCAGTTCAAGGTGAAGCTTAACCAATAAGCGTTCCCAAATTAGCTTCATCTTTAGCTAATTGCCCCTAGTTGTACACCACAAGTTGGTTGAGATCCCTTTCTTCTTGTGTACGTCACCTAAAACGGGGCTTTCTCTACTTTATATTCTCGATTGTGCCAATGTTAACCCGCACATAACCTCCAACTTAGGGAACCAGGCCCTTTGTTGGAACCACTAGACGTTAGGGATTGAATAATATCGTTCTTATTGGCCTATGATCCGAATATGTCAAAGGAATCATTGTTGAATCTGACGTTTCTGTAGAGTATTGTCACCGTAAACTTTACCCAATTTTTTACAAGCTTCGCTTGCATTCTTTCCTTTACCGAAAATAAAAAGTAAAATATCCATCTTTAACCTGTCGCAAAATCTACAAAACACGATTAATCCCTCTCAATCTTTTTTTTTTAAATGACGCTAAAACTATCTGCTGTCAAATGGCATAGAAATATGTCATATGTATGTACGCGCTTAATCTATTACATACTTATACCTCCTAAAAAATAAACCAACGCCATCTGTTCGAGAAATGTGCCATGACTTTTCCGAGCCGCTTGAGCCACTTCTCCAATACAGGACTCACTCTATGGAGGACACCCTCTAATCTGGACCGTTAAGTCAACTTACAGATTGAGGGCCGGAAACTCATATACCTATAACGGCCTTTGGGGGTTTGAGAGCTGGCGTTGGTATCCACATTAACAGCTTATGCATCAGCTCATCATTTTTCAACATTCCTACTGAGTCCTGAAAATCCTTAAAGACCTTAACTCCGAATAGGTCGAAGTTGCCCACCTAAGCCTGATTGTATCTGTAGGCCCCGCTGTCTATTTTCCGTCAAATTCTTCCACTGACCCCTACTCGTAAATCTAGGGAAGATGTTCGTAGTTTAAGTACTTTCTCCGCGGCTCGACCAGTAGTTGAAACCCGATCTCTTAGCAAGGTGCTAGGCCTACTTGCTGAGAGTATGGCTTCGTAGACAGAAGAGGGTTCGAGGAAACTTATTGACGCCCGTGTATTCCTAGATACAAGTATCTAACCTTCGCAACCTCTTTTGTCTGTTACTACAACCGATTATTTAGTTTGAGATTTCGTATTGCCTGAGAGGAGTTCAAGGACAAGGACACAAATCTGTTAGAAACCTTACAACTGATTGCCACGTATGGTTGGGATCAATTTATCCACGACGAACCGTAGCAAAAATAAAACACAATAATGCTAAAGAATGGCGCATATCTCTTTACTTCGCATTTGTAGGAAAGTGTCCTTAATTATTCCTTTAAAATAAATAACTTACACGTAAAAAAAACTAGTCTAAACGGAGGCGAATCGGCCTACCTTCCTGGTACGCTTTGCAGCTTTCCGATAATCACTAGCTGCACTTCGTTCTACGCTAAACAGCTTTGTTTTCAACGACTTAATCACTGGTGAATTATATCTACCGATGAGGTTAACATTCTTTAGCTTCACTGCTCTTCTCTCAGCTTCAGCCTCATCATCATTTGTCTGATCTTTCTCCGTCATCCTATCGTTGCTATCCAAAGTAAGGACAATTTCATCGTCATCCTTAAACGTCGTCGCGTAGTAATTATTTTGTGGATCATAGTCCTCAGAAACGGTTTCCTGCACTTCATAGTACTGCTGCGTGACAGGATCATAGAAATATTGTGGATTCTCCGCTTCATCGTTATTCGCATATGAATTTACGTAGATGTAGTTGTCGTGCTGTTCCGTCTTTTTCTTAGTATTTCTGTTACGAGTTGGTTGCGATACATTAGGATCAGTGCCTGGAGGGAAATCTACTTTAATCACATACGGACTGAAAAGCCTGGTAAAAGGATTTGTTAAATTCCAACTGGGAAGGCGCGTCCTCTTCAGTAGTCTATTCCAATATGAGAAAATCGATGGACGTTCGCTGCCAGCCTCTGAGTCTTTTGCATAAATCGGCACCGGATAGACGTAGTCATCATAGTCCCCATAGTCTGATTCGGCATTGAAGTACTCCCTGCGGATACAGACTTCAGTTAATGTACGACTATGTTATTTTCTACATGGTACTCACCGTTGCCTCGGGTGCTTCGTTTTGTAGGCATCTGAGAGACCGTAGCCGATTAAAGCCACTAGCAACTGGATGGGAAGATAAACGAGAACCTATAAGATATATTTCTTTGTATGGTCAATCGGTCACTTACAATGTATCGCAGCATCGTTCAGCAAGTTTTAAATTTTACTTCGAATGCTCCTAATGACTGAACGGTCACAATAGAACTGACTATTTTGGCCACAAGTTTAGTGTGTTCTCCAAACGGAAAGATTTCATTTCATCAACAATGCGCAGCCAAGATGATCTTCTGAGGAACTTAACCTAGATTCCATAAATTACTGATGGGGAAACTTTTTTTATTTAATTTATTATTAATAAAAAGAAAAGTAAAACCATAAATATTTGGACGCATTTGCATTTTTCTTTAACGATACTTTGTCTTATAATATGTGGGTTGAAGGCGTGGTTTATGTGCAAATGTAAAAATTTAATTCGAAAGAAAGCCCGTAAATGAGGGTTTTATGGATGAATTTACATATATAAATGTTTGACAATCAGGTTGATCACATGATCAATATGTAAAGTAATTGTTTTTATTTAGAGATACATTTATGTTTTGATGGCGAAGGTTGTGTATCCAAAATACAGATATTTATGTGCACTACGGTTTTTTTTTTGTAGATGCACAGTTCATTGACACGGGTAAGTTTGATATTATGTTGAACGCTTTCATCGCTGGACAAGAGGTAAATTAGAAAGGTTTTTTGAGAACGTCACTTTAAACACTGCCACTGAAAGCAAGGCTTAAGGAAATTGTTGTGAAGAAAAACTTTAATAAATCATATTTCCTTTCTCATTTATCATAAATAATAAAGGGTTTATCCAGAAGCCTAATCTGTACTAAATTGGTGATTGATGCCTGCCTGCACAAGTTGTAAATTTTCAATTATTGATCTTAGTTTAGGTTATGTAGACGGGTGCCTTAGTCAACGGCTCATTAGTAGACTCTTGAAAATTTAAATTTCACTAAAAATTTAAGCCACCTCATCTCAGGAATTTATTCATCTCAATGTTTCTTACATCATTCAGCTCCACAGGAAATTAACTATCTAGAGTGTCTTTCCTTTTGGCGGCTAGTGCTGGACAATCGTGGCGAATGGATTCTACTTCCTCTTCGTCCCTGCAGTTCCTACAGAACTCGTTGTGGGGTCGTTGAGTCCTAGCCGTGCAGCGCGATTGACATTGTCCTGTGAATATCTTAAAAATAAGACCAAGACAACGAACTTCCTATCTGTACGTGGAATGTTAGGTCCCTTAATAGATCACGTATGTACATCGGAACAATTACCAGATATAATGGTTATCCAAGAAGTGCGATGAGATGTTCTCCAGACAAAGGGGGAAAAAACATTTCGACATTTACTACGGCCATTTCTACCGTCAACAACAGTAGCGCCTATTTGGATGTGGATTAGTTTAGGAAGTCTTAAGTTTCATATATGTGGACGAATGCCTCACGATAGTTTACGACAGTCAATATTGCCAAAAGCCATCAGAGATACTGCTTCTGATGAACTGGTTTTAAGGCTACAAACCCCGAACCGAAGCCTGGAAGGTCTACCCGAGAACATCGTAATAGAAACGCAGTCAATGCTGAGGATATGGAAGATCCATTTCTCCAGACTGTTTGGCGGCCACAACGAACCTAATTCTGAATGCAGAATGTACCTATACTATTTAACATGGACGACGTAAATCAACACTTCCGTCCACCCGACTTGAACGAGATGAGGATAGCGATATCTAAACTTAAGTCCAATAAAGCTGCTGGAGCTGACGGCCAAGTTGTCGAGATGTTCAAGCGGCAGGAAATGATATGGTAAGGAGCATGCACCAACTCATGTGTAAAATATGATCGGATAAAAGTATGGCCTCAACATCATTTGTCCGATCGTCAATAAATGAGACCTTCTGAGCTGTGCCAACTACAGAGGCATCAGTCTTCTTAACATCGCATATAAAATCTTATCTTCCATGTTACGTGAACGCCTAAAGCAGTTCGTCAACTACCGGATAGGTTCATTGTGACTCATTGTGACTAGAGGCACAATCACTCTTTCAAAAGTCCGTCCAAATACTTGCATAAGCCGACCATATTGTCGGTCGGAAGAACGCAGCGAGATGTTAGTGGGCACTTTCGTGAGTATTGAGACAGAGATGGGTTTAACAATCAGTGAGGGCAAAATCAAGTATATGCTGTCAAGAAGAAAGGACGGCCAACACCAACGTCTTTGACAGAATGGCAATGTAGACTGGTATAACTACCTAAGCTCCGCTATTAATTAAGACAACGACATCTGGGCTGAAATCAAACGAAGAGTAACGCTGTTTCTTTGGGGTAAGAAGTCAATTAAGTAGCCCTCTCTCGACCTTAGTTAGAAAAGTGATGATCCAACAACGGAAGCAACTGAGTAATGTAGAACGCATGGCGCATTAGCGGAAGGCCGTAACTCAGGTGTTGCACGCATATGAAAGGGGAACTCAACCAACTTGTCGTGCTAGGCTGGTGCCAGCTAGCTAAAGACCGGCCCCGCAGACCGCCAAAAACCATCAGAGGAAGATGATTGGTGGGCAGTGATGCGCAATCATCAAAAATGCCTGTAAAAAGTATTAAACTGTAAAGAGTATTAAACTATGTATGTTTCTGCGGAACGTAATGATGGGCTATTTTAGAAATGCTATACTGCTTTACGACACCGACGAGGAAACGAGAAAGTGTCATAGAAGGTGTTCCCTAAGGTTCTGTACTAGATCCGCTACAGTAGAACCTTATGTAGGGTGACGTCCTTAGACTTAGAATCGTGAGGTCTTCGAAAATAATTAGCTCTGATGACGACAGAATAGCAATCCTTGTTGTGACCAAACTTCTTGGGGAGTTGGAGCAAAGAAGCTATCAGAATGTTTTAGGACTGGCTAATAAGCACGGGCCTACAACTTGCAGGGGAAGAGACAGAAGTAGTGCAGGCGAGCGATGGAGATTATTAGAGTAACCATCATGTTGTGGTTTTCAAACCGGAGTTGAAGAAACTTGACATTACCCTAGATACCAGACTAACTTTAAGCAACTTCTGCAGCAAAGATAACGGCGACCGCGGCAAGTATCATGTCGAATATCGTCGGACCAGAGCACATAGCACTCTTAGCTCTTAGTTTCGGCATCGATAGTGTTCTACGACTTCCAAATATAGACTAGTGGCATGAAGACGAAGTCGTACAAGAGGCAGACCGAGGCAGCCTACAGAATCAATATCATCTGAGTATCCCAGCAGCTGGATTGATTTTCGAAGGATAGTACTGATAGCAGCCCTCCGTACTATCTACACAAGTCGTCGGGCATGGTTTCTTCCTCTCTTTACTTATGGTCTGTTATATGTGCCGAATGCATCACTACCTCCATATTTGAAAAGCTCCGACGATGAGTCATCTGCTTTATAGCAGCTATGCCAACCTCCTCCAAACTGGGAGTGAAAGCAACTTCATCGACTGGCTGTGGGATTTCTTTTTGCGGTGTAACTCTATTCGTTAATGCCCATTCAGGACCTCCTGGAAGTGCTCCTTCAATAAATCCACAATTCCCTGTCGGTGACTAAGCTTCCTTCACTATTTCGAAGAGGCAGTTGCTTAGCAGAACACTTAATGATAGTGTTCTGCTTACAATAGTAAGAACACTTAATGATAGTGTTCTGCTTACAATAGTAAGTACCATGCCCGTGATCGACGGAAATGAAAGGCTACGTTGTTATAGACAGAGATCTCCGCGAATCGGGGGCACATAATATTGTTCGACAAACCGCATACTTTCAGTTCAATATAGCAATATATGTATGTTGACTGCAAATGCGGCAATTGTTGGTGGGTCATTAGCAGAAACCATAGAATTGACATATTCCCAAAGAAAGTACACAGTGTAGTCACACAATCATGGATGCTAATTCACAGGTCCGTTTCGTGAAATAATTCTATCTTCGAAATTCTGTTTCATTAACTCGATTGTTTCGGTTACTGTGTGGCACATAACGCAATCCTGTTGTAATCAAATGGCTTCGAATTTCATTTGAATAAAATTTACTTACTAGCCTACCTAGATAGGTGGCGCTGCAGTTCGGATTGAACATGGGCCTCAACCAAGAAGCCTCTCCAATCAGCTTGGTCTTTAGCTTACTGGCTCCAAGTTGGTAGATATACCTTTCAACTTTGTGCGCACGACCTAAAGCGAGACCTTCTTATACTGCGTTGGCCCTCCAAGTTATATTCAAGACTCTGTGAGAAAAAAACTTGAGGTTTATTCGCTCTATTGTCGTAGCCATCTCAAACGTCCAATGCATAGGTTTTTGACTGCATCCCTGTGCCTGTATAGCTCGCAATTAATTTTAAACTTTCTCTTCCAAAACCCGCTAATGCAAATGGGATCGAATATCATATAAAGAATTTTGCGTTTGAAACGATGACGGGAATGTCTAAAGTCCATGTTTTCGCACCGTAAGTAGGAATCATTAGTTCTTCAGAACGATTGCCTTCTTAGCCCGAAGAAACAATGAATGGCAAGAGTTATTCTTCGTTTGATTTTTGGATCTTTTAAAAGATGCTGCTGAAGAAAGCACATAACAGCGCGTCATATTAAGGATGATCGATGTTCATCGATGTTCACAAAACAGAGAGTAAACATCGATGTTTCAACATCGATGTTAAAGTACGTAAAATATCCGACAATCGATGTTAAGAACAAAACATCGGTCTTAGATGTTGGCAAAAGATAACCGATTCTTGATTGCAGATTTTGAATATTTTTTTTTCATTGAAGACAGCATGCTTTGCCTTATAAATACCTACATATGAATAATTAAAAACTTCCTGTATATTTATATGAGAATCGGCGGTATGGCTATTTTCCATTGCCTTTCCCTTGTAGATAAGGTACTGGATGTGACTGATAAACGCATCCATGGTATCGCATTCATGAATTAACGCATCCATAGATAAAAATTTTTGGAATATGTGATATAAGTATTTACACACTCCCTACATATATCTTTAAACTTACACTTACGTTTTTTTTAACTTCCTTATGATTAATAAATGCGATACTTAATACATGTTTTAAAGTATGTTGTCCTTTTATACCATTCGTCGGCATTCTATAAATTCATTCTAAAACATCGATGTTAAGGAACATCGATGTTTTGAGTTCGATTATTATCGATCATCGATGTTTAGTCATCGATTTTGACATCGATGTCAACATCGATGTTTTGCCAACATCGCTCATCCCTACGTCATATTGTCTTTTGGAAAATATAAACATTTTTGATGAATTCACAGTAATCTATTCCATTTCCATCAGTCCAACAAAAGTGCAAATTCAGGCCAATCGTCATATGTTTTTGACATTTTGTAAATGTCATGCAAAAAGCAAGTAAAGAAAAGCGCACGAAGTAAAACAGAAACAAATTTTTTTTTTACAAAACAAAATAATTTACAGCAATTTAAAATGAAAGAAGAAAATGAAAATATCCAACATCTAAAAAACTACATACTATACCCGGACATTTCGATTCACGACCCTTTGCCGGATATAATTCCAAGAAAATTCGACGAGACCCGGCTTTTTCATTTGCCTCAGTGTCCGGCCAGCACGAAATTAACTCGAAAAAGGGATTTCATTACGGGAAAGATAGTAGACTTCGTTGAAACAGATGTGGAATATGTGGGAGCCAATGCGAACAACTCAATGTCGATGCGGCGCGAGCCTGGTCTTCTGGAGGAAATCACACGAGGCTCAGCTATGAATTTTCCCTTTTGGCCAGGTGGTCTGGATGAGCCTCAGAGAGAAATCAAACAGATGAAATGTGATGATTTTAATTTTGATACAGAGCTGCTTACTATTCCTCCCGGATTTACACGTGGCTATGAATTTAGGGAAATATCACGTACTCCAAAGGAGTCGTCTATGCAAAATGTGAACCTCTTGAGTAATTTAGAAGAGGTGATGGATGTTCAGGAGTGGCTGAAGCTAACCAAAGATGAGGATACTCTTAATCGATTGAGAGCAAACGGAGCTGATTTATGCCCCAGCGAATTCAAAGATGTTGACGATCAGATCCTTCAAGCTGATCTGAGACCCGTTTTGGATATATCTACATCGAATACGAATGCAAATTTTAAAAGTGAATGGGCAGAGATGGTCGATATATCTCAACCGATAATGAATTTCAACGAAAAGATTCCTATGCCCGCAATGCAGTATCCTTTCGAATTGGATGTTTTTCAGAAGCAAGCAATTCTCAAACTCGAGGAGAGGCAATACGTTTTTGTTGCCGCTCATACTTCGGCAGGTGAGTAGGGCGGACATCGTTATGTCGCATCATTTGAATTCGTGTTATTATTCAATGGTTTGCTTGAGTACAAGTTGCAAGACGAACTACATAGGTGTTTATTAAAGTGAATGCAGATTTATCGAAAATTATTAAATAAACAAATGCAAGCTGGTTCAAAGCATTTATTCTAATAAAATTTATTTTCTACAACCTTTGCAGGTAAAACTGTTGTTGCTGAATATGCGATTGCGTTGTCCCAGCGTGACATGACCAGAACGATTTACACTTCTCCAATCAAAGCACTCTCCAATCAAAAATATCGTGATTTCAAGAAAACCTTTAACGATGTCGGACTAATAACAGGAGATTTACAAATCGATCCTACCGCAACGTGCCTAATTATGACCACAGAAATCCTTCGATCGATGCTTTATTGCGGCAGTGATATAACTCGAGATCTAGAATACGTAATATTCGATGAAGTTCACTACATCAATAACCCCGAACGCGGACATGTTTGGGAAGAAGTGATAATCCTTTTGCCCGATCACGTGAGCATTATTATGCTCAGCGCTACAGTTCCGAATACAATGGAATTAGCCGATTGGGTTGGAAGTACCAAAAAGCGGAAAGTCTATGTAATTAGCACGTTAAAGAGACCTGTTCCTCTGATGCACTATCTGTACACAGGTTGTGGGGGCAAAAGTAAAAATGATAATTTTCTAATTGTTGATGCGAATGGTAGATTTCTTAAGGATGGCTATGACAAAGCCGTAGAGAAGAAAAAAGAGATGACGAGCAGTAAAACGAAAGGAGGTGGTGGTGGAGGAAAGCAAATTGGAGCCAAACAAGATCAAAATCTTTGGATTGGCTTGATAGACTTCCTTAAGAGAAATAACAAAATGCCTGTTGTGGCGTTTACTTTGTCACGGAAGCGTTGTGACGTGAACGCGTTCGCATTACAATCATGTGATCTCAATACGGCAAGGGAGAAAGGTGCCGTGCAGAAATTTTTCCAGCAATGTTTATTAAAACTAAAGCCACCAGATCGAATGCTACCTCAAGTGCTCACAATGAAAGACTCACTAGAGCGTGGTATTGGCGTCCATCACAGTGGGATATTGCCAATTCTTAAGGAAATAGTCGAACTTCTCTTCCAGTCGGGTTTGGTGAAACTTCTCTTCGCAACTGAAACTTTTGCAATGGGGGTGAATATGCCTGCACGAACAGTAATTTTTGATTCACACCGCAAATACGATGGATTGGAGGTGCGAAATCTAAAACCAGGCGAATACATACAAATGGCAGGACGTGCAGGACGACGTGGTCACGATGAGAATGGTACGGTGATTCTGCTGTGTAAACAGGATGTTCCACCAGCTATTGAATTACGACCGATGATTTTGGGTTTGCCGGAAAAATTACAATCGCAATTCTTGCTGCGTTATTCAGTGATCTTGACGTGCCTACGAATCGAAAGTATTAAAGTAGAAGACATCATGCAGTTTAGCTTTAAAGAGTTTAACATGAAGCTGCAGATCCCTGCTCAGGAGAAGCAATTGAAATTGGCTGAGGATAAATTTGCTCTAATGCCAGAGTTGGGCGAACATTTGCAACCGCTGTGCAAATTTTACATTCTTGCAACCGAGTATATAAGCAAGAAACAGCGTTTGATGGTATGTTCGGTATCTGTTAGCATCATGTATTTACAATTATTTTTATTTTTATTTTTTTAAGAAATCCCTGCTGAGCCAACCGAAAATAATGAAGGAAATGAAAATTGGAAGAATCTTACTAGTGACTCAGGGACGTCATTACAATAAACTAGGTGTTTTGCTATCAATAAAATCTGTCGTTGGAAAGGACACCGTCTATAAAGTGCTCGTGCTAGACCATCAGTATCAAACTAGTGAAACCAGGGTAAGTGGCGCCGAATTCAACGATTACCTAATTCTTTAAACGAAAGGGTTTAACTACTCACACTTAGCAGTAAAGACACCGACTAGAGCACTATTTTATTTACAACCTTCCTATTATTTCGTTTATATCTCTAGAAGAGAAGGTACATTTGTTGAAAAAGTCTCACCTTATTGTGCAAAGATTATACTTTTATCTGTTATGAAAGTATTTCGGTCAAAAACAAGCACAGCAACTTAAGGATCCCGTGCTTTGGGATGGGCTTCTCCATTTCGAAAAACCTGAGCTTAAATCCAACTGTCAATTGCTTGTTTTTTTTTTCGTGGAGTATCCGGATGTTGTCTCGGTAAATTACATTAAGCTGGGATGTAGCGTGGATCCTCTCCTGGATCGGTAATTATATCTTGCGGTTTTTTTTTGGATCGCAGCGCTTTAAAATAAGTATCATCCACCTCTCTTTTTAATCGTATGCTTTCGTTATTACAACAAAGGTTCTTTATTAACGATGGATGTAGGAAACCAGTTAAAAATGTTTACTCGTAAACCAACTGAATTCGAAGACTTTCTTGTCACATGTACTGTCCATACTTCAGGCATATAGGGCTATTTCAGAGACCATGTGTAGAGCGTTTAAGTTTGAGTGGAATGGCACCTGAAATATTGTTTGATCATATAATTAGAATCTGTTCTGTCGGCATTTCTTTATGTATGTTTCAAAATTTCAAACTTCTTATCTCATCTCTGCCAATTAGTGAGACGAAATTTCGCAAAATGCTAGGATGCAGCGTATAAAAATCCAAAACTATAAACTCTCTGCAGTCCGGTTTTTTTTTTTTCTTGGCACGGGGTGTGTGTTGCTATACTCTCCTGCTTCTCCTAGCCATCCAGTTACCTAGTAACCATAATACACGTAATTTTTAGGTAGGTGTAACTGTATCAAACAATTTTGGGAACCGAATTGTCCACCAATGATTGTGGCATCCACGTTATCTGCACTCTGTCAACCGCTCTGTCTTCTTCGATTCCTCCTTGTAGGATGACTTACAAATAAAAATAATTGGCGCAACAAACTATACGCGGCGCAGGGTCCTTCTTCTCGCGACCATTAGTGTAGCGCGTGTTATATTTTTTCGCACAAATGAAAGGGATCTACAGTTTAAAGCCATATCCGAAAGGCAAATCGAAAAGCTTTTTCATTGCTCTAGGACGTTTATCAAAGATTCGTAAGAAGTGAGTGGGCGCCGTGGCTCAGTGGTTCGTGCGTTGGATCACTGAGCGGGAGGTTCGAGGTTTCAGTTTTTTCGAGTTTTTTCACGGTCCCACCCCTCGCGAATGTCTGACAAACGTCCGAGAGTAATAACTGTCAAGAGAAAACTTCCCAATTTGCCTTTCGGATATGGCTCTAAACTGTAGGTCCCTTCCATTTCTGTGAAAAATATAACACGCACAACATGAATGGTTGCGAGGAGCTAGGCCCTGGACCACATACGGTCTGTTGCGCTATTTGTATTTGTATTTTTGGGATGGTGAAGAAAAAAAACTTTTTTTTGTGTTTTCTGGGATTAGAACGTCGAAGATCTCGCTCAATAGTCCAACCCGCTAACTACTGAACCATGGACGCCTTGCAGGAGTTCATACTCAATTCTGATGATATGCCCGAGATATTTTAGTTTGGATTGCTAGGATCTCTGCATTGGATATTCTGTCTGTCCATGCAAATATCAGCATTCTCCAGTTCAGCAACATTTCAAAGGTTTCTAGACTTCTTTTGCGATGCTTTCTAAACTGTCCATGTTTCCGCTCCATATAGCAATGTGGACACGTAAGTTAGGTAATTTGTGGCATTTTCGTGGTTTTCATTAAATTTGTTAATCACCTTTCAAGTGCATAACATATAAAGAAATTAGAAACAATCTTCCCTTCAAGGACACACACAATCGGGGAGATTTGTTCCATAAATTGATGTCACTAACCCCACAAAATAAGTTCTTCCAACCGGACGGTATTGGAGGACACACTATCCTCGAGATTAAGGCATCAGATATTGTTGAGATAACAAAGTCGAATATGAAAATCGATCCAGATGTGATAATTCGTAATTGGGAGCAACGACAAATTGAAAGATTTAGAGACACCCCACCAGGAACTTCTGTCGTTAAGACCGTTTCCGAGCTACAAATATTGAATACCAACTACATAGCTCAATCCGATTCAGTGAAATTCATTAATCTTGTTTCGGAAGTAAACATTAGTGCTGGCAATGAAATGGCAGAGATTCGTTACATTGAACATTTATCGAAACAACTAGGTGAAGTAGTACCTCATACTAATATAGCGGGCTTCGAACAAGAATTTGGCGCCGTTTATGATAGAAAAATTTTAGAAAGACGCATCGAAGAATTGAAATTTAAAAATTCTACAAAAAATCTCTCCCTTTATCCGGATTATTGTAATAAATTGGAAGTCTTAAGAGCTCTAAAGTATATTGATGAATTAGATGAAGGTAAGTGGCACATCATTCACATATCTAACCTCTCTTTTATACTTACACACTCCCTGTATTAAAAATAGTAACTCTGAAGGGCAAGGTAGCCTGTGAGATGGGTCAAAACGAGCTCTTGATAACTGAACTGATACTCTGTAACATGTTTAATGATTTAGAACCTGCGGAAATTGCAGCGTTGCTCTCGGCCTTAGTGTTTCAGGCGAAGATACAAGGAGAGCCAGTTGTTCCGGAAAAATTAAAAAAGGTTTCTAGAATATTTGAAGGTTTTAAAAATTGTATAACAAAATTCTCTTCTAGTGTGTAAAAGAGTTTGAAGAGATCAACGATATCATTCTTGCAGAAGAGTTACGACACCAAGCTGTTGTGGAATCTGAAAATCGTTTAAATTTCGGATTAATTGAAGTAGTCTATGAGTGGGCACGAAATAAGGTAAACATAATGATTTTGACATGAAAGTTAATTGAAATTTAAAAATTTCGCTTTTTTGCAGCCATTTGCGGAAATTATGAAGCTCACTGAAGTCCAAGAGGGTATCATTGTTAGGTGCATTCAGCAATTAGATGAAACTCTACGTGATGTTAAGACTGCTGCCATTCGTATTGGTAATCCAGCTTTGCAGAGTAAAATGGAAGAAGCATCAAATGCTATAAAGAGAGATATTGTATTTACTGCAAGCTTGTACACTGCCTTGTAATAGTTGTGAATTAGTTTAGAAATATATGTATGTATGTTTTGCTATTTTTTATTTCAGTATTTTATTTGATGGATGGATTTGGTGGGTGGCATTCAACTCAATTAAATTTGAATTGCACTTCACCGGATATTCATGGACTTCGAAAAGATTTTTAACATTAACGGCTTTGAATTTTTGCGGGTAGGCAGAATTTTCTTCGGAAGAGGAAACACTCCATTGAAGCAGTCAGACGCAACTGGTTCATTGTTCTAACAGGAAGCAAGACTATTTTACCCATTTTACAGCAACTTTCGCAGAAAACCGTGTAAGCAATCTAGTGATGAACAATGTATGGCATTAGTATCGAGGTTAAGCCACCTGATAAAAGTAAAGGCAAAACAAATGCAGAGGAAGTGATGTAAGACATCGTCGTCCTCTTCACAAGCATCGCAGACTACAAATCTAGCACATTGAGATGCTTAGCAAAAATTGAATGTCCCGTTAGAGAGTCAACAAGTTGTCCGTAGTTTTGTCTACTGAAAGACAGCAAGAATGCTGTTGGTTTCTTACAAACGACGCATTTGTTTAGTCTATATACGTAATGGAGATTCTAAAAGGAGGCGGGAAGACTAAATTCAGGTTCAAGTTCCAAGCCTTCCTTCCTGTTCCTCTGAGTCTTGTCTATCAATATCGTTCCTAGAATGCGACCTGGACCCTAGACAAATGCGACCGAATTATCGCACTATAGGGTTGAATAAGACCTTAAGCATATTGTGGGTATCGTTACAGATAAGGGAAAACCATCGTCTATTTAAATAGCATAGGCCGGATTCATACTTGCCTTGCGCGCGCGTACAAAAGAATACATGTACACAGTTTCATCACAAGCCAACGCTTTTCGCATCGCATCACTAACTCGTATCACCGTGTGCGTACCCTTATAAAGGCTTCTCTTTCGGGATATTTGATATCATCATTAATGGCTTCCCCTATCACTTTAGAGTAAAGATATTTTCTCTTATTGCACTTTTCCACGTACTCTCTCATGTACACACAAGAGAAGTGAGAATAAGAAAAGAGAATTGTACATTAATGTGAAACGAACTCTTAACTCTGCAGTATTTCTTTTCGGTTGAATTCAGACTGAAGCATGAAGAAGTTTTTCGTGTGGAAGAAATAGAAAAAAGTAAAAGTAAGAAAAAGAATTTATGTCGAAGTATTTCAGCGGTAAGTTGTAGCTCTGCTAGTATCGATTTGTGTGAAAATATATTTGTAAAAAAGTCAGCCTCTTTTTATGACTACTAATTTGCTCTCTTTTATTAATTTTTGAACCGAGGAGTAGCTACAGTTTTTGCAATTAAGTCACTGCATTGAAAGAAAGCGAACCACTGGATCAATCAAGTAATTTGTTACTGTCGCCCTTGTTTGACTTTTTCAGTGCAATTACGTGCGCATAAATAAACTTACGAATTTAACTCTCTTCCGGTTCTGTTGGGTTAGAATACCATTGTTTACATGAGCTATGTTCTTCGCATCAATGGCTTGCTCACAATTGAATCAAAGTTTCGTGGATTAGGTTCTTTTATTAATTTAGTGATAGTTCTAGCGTGAGCATTGACATCGGTACATACTCATACAATAAAAAAAAATCACAGCTCCTACCTGCTAGACACCTTAAACTTTCAAATGGAAAGCTGTCGACATATTGTTGTGGTTATTAGCTGGCATATTGGTACATCAGAGCATGATCCAATGTCTGGCTCTGACGATAGAGATCAAGGGTATTTCCGAAATTATTTAGATTTATTGAATAGCTCATGTAGCGAATTGTATTCCGGCGTCATCTGTCCTATTGGAGTTTCGAATCCATTTTAAATCGTGCACGTTGAAGTGGACAACGAATGACGATTTATACAGCCTGGTGATAAATCAATCGAAATAATCTTCCCAGATTGTTGTAATTTGGTGAGCGCTATAGACAACACACAAACTTAATAAAATCTAATAGCGGTTTGAAAACGTATTTATTAACAGTCTTATTGGCAATCAACTCTCTTTTGTTTTTCATAACGAGGGCTTGACTATAAGAATCCAGACATAATGTAGTAACTTACCTGGAGTGCGCTTGTCGTTTAACAATCCTTCGGTTTTTTTTTTTTAAGAAAATTTATGTCGGTGGATTAACTTTGTACGCATTTGGAATATTCTTAGTGAGCTTTTTCATTGTAGCCTGTAAAGAAAACTGTTTGTAGACTTCTGACGAACGAGGCTTCTTTTATGCAAATTTCCTAGGCATGGCTTCTGTTCAGCATTTGAATATTTGAATCGACCCGCATTAAGCTAATAAAATGGCATTCCCAAGTAATTTTCAACTCTTTTTAGCTTCGCCCAAACTGGCCGTATAGCCTCTAAAATCTCACAGAACAGCCCTATTTATCCAAAACGGCGATTTAAAAAGGTAGAAAATTAATGTACTTATTTACTACTTTTATATTTTTGCATAGAAAATTAGAATTGCCCGTTTGAAAACAATAGAAAAAGTTTTGTGGAGTTCTCTTCAATGCTGTTGTGGTAGGTACTGTAAAAATGAATTGTTTCAACGAAAAAACTCTAGCCTTACGATTAGACCGTCTGCCTACGCTGCTGTGTGAATATTTCTCTCGTAAACTAACATTTAACATAAACGTACGTATCGTTGCGGAACTGGTGATGATTCGAATGATATTCTTGTATATTCTACCGAGTTTCTGGCTTCAGTTTCGGTGGTTCAAACATTCCGTGCATTTTTTTCTGTTTTTTACTCTTCTTCTTGGACGTGCCCGCTTGGAAGTCATGCCAGCTATTCACTCGACTTTGTCTGGATTCTTCGAAATTTTGTTGCCATTCCTTGTCCGTCTTTCGTTTTTCCTCCTCTTCGATTTCAGCTTCGCGCTTGCGTTTGCGCTCTTCCATATCACGCTGCTCTAGCTGTTGTCTTCGGCGTTCCATATCAGCGAACAGCTTCATAACCATCACATATATGGCATGTTTATATTTCTCTGGATCATCCTCTGGAATAGGTTCATGAGACTTCCCATCTTTTTTCAGTTTTTTCTTCTTTTCCGCTATCTTTCAGGAGAATAGCAAAACCAATAAAATGCTAATCGAATGCGAATACTGAAAACAACTTACCATATGATCCGTCCTATCCTTGGCCTCTTCGTAAACGTCCAAGCATTTTTTGCGCGTTTTCTCATTCTCCAAGGTCTTCCATGCACGATTGATGATATCAAAGGCCGCCTGAGCACGATCCTTATTGTCCTGGTTCTTGTCTGGATGCACTAAAATCGAAAGAGAACGATATTTTTTCTTAATTTCTTCGATGGTCGATTCTGGCTCGAGTTGTAGAACTTCGAATGGATTTAAATTGAAATATGTAGAGCCAGGGCGTAGAATTCTATCAATTTGCTGTTTCGAGGTTAGTACAGAATCTCTTTTTTCGATTTGTTTTACCTTTTAGGAATCAGGCAGATACATGGTGAGAAAAACAATGATAATATTCGCATTAATTGTAAACAGCACAAAGCTTGGGAGTTTTACATATAGAAACAAAAATAAAATTTAACTTACTTCAGTGTAGAAGCAATCAAACATTTCCTCCTTGGACGTGCTGGGCTTTTCTTTGTACGACATTTCTGCCTACGATTTATTGAACAGAGATTGTTGCCTGGAAAAACAAAAGTAGAGGGGAATTTCTTTGTTGTTTAAACGAAAATTATTGGTTTAAAGAAAATTTATTAGAAAAATATTTATTTTTCTGCTATTAAGTTCACCTTTGGGATGCCAGTGTCAAAAAAAGCAATAAACAGTGATGCCAAACTTATGATTTCCATGGTGTACGTTTCGTGATTGACGTTGCAAAAATCAATTACACAATAGCAATACGATTCAAATTGCATTATTGATTTACTTCATTCAATTTGGAACTTTTTGTCAATATTCCGTTAACGCATATGGATTACAAATTATGTGATGAATTTTATATAAGGACGCTATAGCATCAGCACGGTCGTATACATTTTGGTAAATCTTTCGAACACATTCATGCTGCCTTTTCTTTCGGAAAAGTTAAAAAGGAGGAGAAAAGTTAGGGACTAAGGCCTAGTTTCTCGCAGTCCTTTCTCTTATACGGTTTGTATTTTTCGCACGAATAAAAGCAGCCTACAATTTTATGTCGTATGCGAATGGCGTTAGAAGCTTCTTATGGCAAAGTCTATCCTTGGAAATTTGTCAGACATTCGAAAGAGATTGCCCAGATTGTTGTCTGGGCTTTGTACCTCGAAATTTCACTCAGCAGTCGCATTCACTCAGCATTGAGACAAAATTGCATTTTTACAACATAACCTTATCTAAATATGTAGGACAGCTTCCTTCTCCTCCACACAGGTCTACGCTTTTGGCACTAATGTAAGTCTTTTGGACGGAGTCATTAATATCGATAAGCTGGTCTTCTATCATTCAGACCGACCCAAATCATTGGAGCGTTTGCAGATAGATTTTCGAGTCATATATCGATTTATAGTTGGTCCAGTTTATACGTAGCAAAGGGGCATATCCAAGTGCTGCTGTTTCAGCTTCTTCGACTTCTGAGGGTAATGTCATATCTTTTGAGTTTATCGATCGGGCATATCCACAGGAGACATGCCGCAATCTGAAGCGACATTTGAAGTTAAGTGCACGATTCCAACGACTTCAGGGATCTTATTACTGCTTGGTAGTCCGAGGAAATGTTAGTATCCCCGAGAAACATTGTATTTCAGCTAGGATATGACTTCTGTGATTGCCATTATATTCTACTGAAATACGCTGCAGTTACCTGGAAGGTGAAAGGAGATTCTCGGATTGAGCTTTTCGGAGAAGACACAACCCCTAATTTCGGTTTCGGAACTACCAGAATAGTTTAGAGTGCCGGCGAGTTCCGATTAAATCTCAGTTTTGGTAGAGGTGTCAGCGTATTAAGATGTAAGGTCGGAAACTGGCCAGCGCGATAGTTGAACATTCTCAGGGGATTTTAAGACGGATAGAAGAGCTTACGGCCCTGTTGTAAGTGGGGCATCGTATAAGAACATTTTGCTTAAGCTACGGAGGTATGTGTTCTTAGTTCATTGCTGATGTAGATGCATACAGATCTTTGCCACTACACAAAAATAATGCTCAGTATAACAATCGGTCCAGATGAGCCAATATCTGGATTATTTAAACGACTGAATATAAAATGTTTTATAGCAATGGCAATGTTTAGTGTAACAACAGCTTAAGGAAGTTCCCGTCATAAAAAATGAACAGACTGGCATGTATACGATAACGAACAAAAACATAGTGTTTGGGCTACGCTCTGTCATAAATGAAAAACGTTTAATCTCTACGAAATGTAGTGTCACAAGACAAACATTTTCATGGACTCTTTCAGCCAAATAGAACAACTTATTAGAAACTAACAAAATATTTTTTTATTATGTCCAAATGAAAGTTACTATATATTATCGCCATCGTAGTGCAAATACGGCCGCAAGCTGTCAACTGTCACAAGCTCTGTCAAAACACGGGATGCTAATTTTGTAAAAAATTAAGTTTCACCGGACATAAGTTCGATATTTCACAATATTTTCTATTAATTTAAAGACTAAAACGACCATGTCACCTGAAACTAATAAAAAACTTCCAAAAGGCTCATTTGTATCTAGAAATTTAGTTGCCATTGTAATGATTCCAGCTATAGTAGGCATGCATTATGGTTGGACACTTTTGCAGGACAACAAAAGTCTTGTGTCGGAGCATGAGAAAATAGAATTACCAGTAATCACGGTAAGATGTGAACAAACAAATACAAATTTTCCTCTACTGATACATTCCTTCCAGGCGGGAAAATACCTGTGGCGTAAAATAGAAGGCTCACCTCCAGATAAAGAGGCTGCAGCCAAGTGATCTGTTTATTATTAGATAACCCATTAAAGTTCTCCCCAAAAATAAATTTTCAGATGTACAACATATTTGATTAGAAAAATACGTGGTTTGTTTTTTTTTTATAGGAAAAGAGATTTATTCTTATAAGGTCTACACATTTACACAGAGTATCAGAAGAGACAGCTAATTGCCAAAATCACTGTCGTATCTACAAAACATATCAACACATTTAGATGTATATGCTTACTTAAATTACTACCCTCTGGGAGGTTAAGTGGTAAAATTGTTAATGCTAAATGGTACAGATATCTTATCTAGCTATTGCGTCAACGTGGAGGAGATGTTTAGATTATCCAGCTGGCCGTTAAAGAGGACGTCACTGATTAGTTTCTCTGCGATGATGCGCTGGGTGGGATTCATTACGCGCAGTTTACTGGCCACATTTATACCAATTGCATCGAATTCATCATTGTGACGCGGAGCTTCGTATGTTGCCGAATTGAATAGCGTTGGTAGGTGTTCTCTAGCAATTTGTATTGTAGGAACTTGCTGATGATGTATCTGTGTCACTTGTGTCTGTTGAGCTTGGTGGGCATTTTGCAATTGCTGTTGCATCTGCTGCTGATGATGCTCCAGCGAATTCACTGCCTAAAAAAAAACAAACAATATAATTAGTGTGTTCCTCTTGAATGGTTTATTAGCACAGAAGTATTTCACAACATTGTTTTGATTTCCTTTTTTTTTTTAGAGCTTAGAAAAGGTATAGCTATATATGTGTATGGGAAGAGGGTTACTGTAGTCACTATTTGGAAGTTAGGAAAACCAGAAGAGAAGAACATCTCCCACTATTGCGGTAGTTAACCTCGAGGTCATAGTAAAAAGGAAAGTGGAAGCGTAAATATAATTTAAAAAATGGGTGAGGAGGAGAAAAGAGCTTTACTTTTACGCAATATTTTAGCAGGGAGATTGTCTGGACAACGCACAAACCGATTAAAGCAGAATAGAAATGGTGGTAAACCTCTGTACAAAAAAAAAAAAACTGCTTGATAAAACTATAAGCACCTTTTAGCCACTGAAATCTGGTCGTGCGGATGATATTTTTTCCGCCTACTTACAGAAAGAAAATATTTGTTTCAAATAAATAAAAGCATCCATACATGAATGAGCGATAAATCCCAAATTTTAGAAGACTTTTTATTTCTTTTTTGTGAAGGGAATGATTATCATTTTTTCCGACACGAATCTTAAATTTTGTATTAGTGGATTCGTGATCGCATCTTATTTTTATAGCGCGGCCTGCATTAGGAGTTGGTCAATAATAATAGACCGAAGCAGGGGTGAGAAAGTACCCGGCTTCGATGTATTAAATTTTGTAAAATCCCGATTCTAATTCTAACTTTTGTAACTCTTGTGGATGCTTTACTTTTAAATTTTTGAAACTTTGTTTTATTTTTAAATTTGTTGTTTATTTATGTTTTGTTGCATGCATTTTATCTTATTTTTGTATGTACATACATATATGTATTACATTTTATTTAGTTTTTTGATTCAGAAAAATCTTAAGAAAAATTTCGATTATAAAATACTTCATAAAAATAAATAATGTTAACAGTAGTTTTGTCAATACAGTACTACCTCGATAATGTGAACCTCGAAAATGCGAATTATTTAAAAATGTGAACCAGAAAAAGTTTGCATTACATACTCTAAATGTGAAATCAAATCCAATTCTTGATAGGTACTCGAAAATGTGAACTTTTATTTTTCTCTAGAAAAATCGCCTCCATTTGGTTTAACTGTGAGGAATTCTTCTTCTGGTTTCTTTTTACTCAGATTTTTTTTTCTCTTGTTTTCCGGTGAGACGGCGCGTATCGTTGATCCTGCGCACTGATTTCAACCAGTTTCTTTTTAATTTTGTTTGTGAATGCGGCACGTGCCGTAATGAGAGTTTAATTTTCGTTGCATTAAAGTTAATGTAAATAAACAATTTTTAAAATTGTTGGTTATTTCATAACAACATCGTTGAATAACTATGTAGCAAGTACCAAAACATTTTAAAAAGCATAAAATACAACGAAGTTTTTCGTATCCAGAAATGTGAAACCCCGAAAATGTGAACTGCCCATGTTTTAATTTGTTCACATTATCGAGATAGTACTGTAGTAACATGTTACTTAATAAATTCATTTATCAAGTTTATTTGAATAAGATGATTACGATTGTATCAGATGAGTGGCCCAGTTTGACAGAAACCGTCCTTCTGTTCATTAAGGCATAAATCTATTTGATAATTGATTTGAACTCTTAATGCAACCTGCAGTTCTCAAAATGGAAGCATGTGTCGAATGCTTAAGGCAAGAAATGAGCAAAGAACTATTTCTTTCGCATATTTTGATGAAGCCGCTATAAAAATATATCGAATTTTAACTATGGAAATGGCGAAGAACAACAGCCTGCATTTTTTCATTACCAGTGTCAATTATTTTTCCCGTGGGGATAGCTTATGAATGTAGGCCTCATTCTCAAACGTGAATTTTTCTTGTTACTTATAAATGATCCTTTGCCTTAATTTCTGTAGTAAACCAGAATACTACAATTCGTAAATGACTGGATTTGAATTTGTTAAAGTCATACAAGACTGGTTCCTCCTCCTCCAATTTTAGAAAAATATATAAATTTACTGGACTATTATATTGTTCGGGTATTGTTGCTGTGCCCAGAGTTACAGTAAACGATGAACAACTAAAACGGGAAGTTTTTGGGAATTAAAGTCGAACTAATGACAGGAAATCGACGCATATTAAGCTTAAAATAAGCTCGCAAAGAGTCTTGAAACTAACATTTGTTATTATTAATAAATAAAGGTGCGAGAAGTCATCGCAGTTAAGTAGGTAGAAGTATAAAAATATCGCATGCCCAAGGGTTTGAATTTCCGAAATGATAGGATTTTTTTTACATGAATCGTTTGTACAAACTCTTGAAAAATGTGTATCCACGCCGCTTCAAAGAATATCGACATACTGTCTTCCTTTTTTTCGCCCAAACTCTACTCTTTCGATTACCATAATGAATCTTCCACTTTATTTACATCTTATCTCGAGTTATAGATGAGGGAAGAGGATCGTAAATTCTTTACCATTATAGCTCATTACGAAGGCCTATTGCCTGACCTTTTTTATTTCCATTTTTTTGTTCGTCAAATCCATATGGTTACTACCACTCTGATGCTAAATAAAAAAACTTAAATTAATTTTCACAAGAACTTGAAAGTTCTTGCTTAATTGCTTAAACTATTTTACAAGAGCGTTAGATTATATGTTTCTGTTACTCACTTCTTTTCTTCTAATGTAAGGACACATTTTATTGTTTGCAAAGTTTGTGTTAAATATAAATGGCCTTATCGAAGGGAATCTATTATTTTTGACGTTTTATATCATAAGCTCTGGAAGCTCTAGCACATCATAAAGCTTTTCACCAGTTGATAGCAACTGTGGTTAATTTTGAATTAAAAAGGATAACCCACATAATACATGTACATACATACATATGCGTGGATAACTTGTTTATCCGCCATCCCTTCTGGGGTTCAGTAATTTTACGATGAACTGTCTAATAATCAATCAATACAGGATGCATTAGATAAATGCAATCAATGGTGATATAAAAACAGTTTCTGAGTTTTTACTGCAACAAACAAGCTACGACAAAACGCATAGCGAACCTGTAGAACGATTGTACAACGAAGAACGATTGTACATCGGTATCAGCCTGGGAGAATGAGGCGTTAGTTGAATGAAACTATTTATTGAAAGTTGTGGGAAATTGTTCATAACAGTGACTTTTTTACCTTTTCTAAATTTGTGGGGTTAACATGACAGCTGTTTTTTATTGACAGTTGGGAAGCGTCGTCTAGACAACGAATTGCTTATAACAGATAGAGTAACACTAGGGTGCGCTCACTTTTTAATGTAAAATACAATTGCTTATGCTACTTAGACATACCATGGCGCAATATTCTATAAAACGAATTTCTAAAGTTGTTTTCTTTTTAAACAAAGTCAGTGCATCCACTCTCTACATCTTTCTTGTAAAACTAAGATTTTTGCAACTGATATTTAGAAGAGAGTTGACAGAGAAAAGAACATCAGGCTCTTTTTTGAATTCGTGTTTAAAGCGGATGAATCTTTTTTTCAATGGATTGAAAATTATCCTTCGTTCAATTCACGATGTATTTTAATATTTTAATATATCCCAAAATAAATGCTAGTGTCCCCCAGAGCTCAGTTTTGTCTCTAATTCTTTTTTTTATAAACGCTCGGCTACTTCCAATAAAATACTTCGCTGATGGCAGTACTCTTATTTTTTATATTCGTTCCTACATAGGTTCATGTTCCAGCTTTTCTGACAAAGAGTTGGGACTGCAGCGTATATTAAGCTCATTAAATTCTGGCATTGAAAACGTACTTAATTGGGGTTAAAGAACTAGAAAGGAGTTTAATGCTTTCAAAAATTTAGTGCTGACTCGTGATTAAATTTGATCCCTTTAAGCCGTTATGCATTGTATCTCTGAAAACTAGAAATTCCATTTTCGGTGTGTGTTAATAAGAACAACTTTCAAGCGACCATATAGTTTATGCCGACAGGGACATTGAGACATGCCTAGATTTCCTTAAATACCAGAAATATTTTATTTCTTTTGGCGCGAATTTATAAAGCATACATTAATTACATAAACATCAACATAAACCCGACAAAAACTGCAATAGTACCATTTACGAGAAAAATGAAGCTTGAACTGATGCCGATTCGGCTGTCGGGCATAGTACCGGCAGCAGTAAAAGAAGTGAAATATCTAGGACTACATCTAGACAAGCAATCTTTCAGGAGGAAGCACACAGACGATATATTCAAAAAGGCTACACGTGGTCTCATGATTTGTAGGACCCCAGCGGGTAAGAACTGGGGACTCATTCGGGGACGTGTTCTAAGATGGATTTACATTGCTATTATGAGACCAATAACAACCACATATGGAAGGATAGCGTGGGAAAAATTAACTAGTCTAGAAAAAATGAGCAAGACACTCACTAATGTACAAACACTTGCATGCCTACACACTACTTGGGCTATGAGAACATGTCCAACTGCAACCATGGAGGTATGTCTCCAGCTAACTCCACTTCACTTCGTAGTTGAGTTGAACGCGAAGCGAATGATCATAAGGACGACAAAAGAAAGTACCAGCAGAGAAATGCATCAGTTCAAGAGAATGCGATGCACTTCTCAAGAATCATCTGTCTAATCAAGAAGGATTAGACAGATGAATCCATAACCTACGGACTAAGCAACCACGCAATAAAGTGGTATACAGACTCCCATGTAATTTAATCAAATCTTGTGTAGGAATGCTTGCATAAACTCAATCGATTAGGTAGTAATCTATGAGTTTCGTTATAGTCGTATAATCACGAGTAATGCAGAGAGCCCGAAACGTCTAAATGAGATCACAGTGAAAAAAATAGTCAACGAAATTCACGATATTGTGTTAAACAACCTTCGAGGGAAGATTCGTGAGTTAGTTTTATTGTCTTGCTGACCAAAAACGGAAACAAGAGACCACTTCGAAGCAGTGTGTGGACATAATCGAGCGCAATCTATGTGAGTTTTTGTAAACGTTGATAAAACATGGAACTCTAGAAACGAAAGAGCAGTAGACAGAATAGATTCCTCCTTAAATTCCACAAATTTGTTCAAAATTGGCATACGGACATGTGGCCCTATTGTTAGAATAAATATTACACTAGGCATGTATTAAAAAGAAGGCGCTAAATTGCAAAATTATGTCCCCAAATGTCTTACACGAATTAACAAGTTCATAGTTTGGGATTAATTAAAAAGATTTCCAAGGAAAGATCTTCCTAGAGGCAACACTGGCCTAAATACTACACGATTAGTTCGGTTTAGCAAAACAACTGACTCAAAACCTTTTACTTATTCAAGTAACCAGAAAATATGAGTGGAAAACTCTTCCAAGAATTCCAATCCCATCTTCCAGATTCGACACCTTAAAGACCAAACTTGATGAACCAGATGAAAAACGAGGATACTAGGAATTATATTTGAATTATTTTTTTATAATGCTGAAAAAACGATACGTCCAGATGTATCCTCAGAAGCTGTAGATTTTAAAGATCCCTAATGGGAATGTATTTCAAAGCATACTTGTTCTACGAGGGCAAGATGTAAAGTTGATGGCCTCTACATCGAGAATGTGCCCAATATGTTACTAGACGAGTGGCGATTGAAGATGAATATCAGAAATAAGGGTACGGTACATTTTAATATGAGAATACTTTGTGGAAGATGGGTGCCTGCTGATAAAAAACAATTGCGACAACGAATTCGTCAACAATGTTTCCAGCGTTTTAAAAAGGATCCAGCCGATTTGTCACTATAGATGAGTCGTGAGTCCACAACAGAACGCTAAAACAAGAACTACAATCAATCGGTGGCTCTGCACCAAAAATGGCGAAGTCGATTCCATTTGCCGGAAAGGTCATGATTGGAGTTTTCTGGAATCCAAAAACGAAGTTCCTATGTAAATCTGGGTCTAGCTTAATGGGACTACCGACCATCTGCCCCGGTGCTATTTAAAATAAACTTCCGAATCTGCTTCAAGCCGTTTTTCTGTTCTCTTGAAAGCCAATTATCTCTGCCGCTGATAGTGAGTCTGAGGGGCAGAGTATTTACAAATGTTCTCCTGAAATGTTAAGATAATGCGCTTACGCGGTTATTGAATACAGAAGCAAAGACAATAGTGTCATAAAAATATGTATGTACAAGCTTGCATCCGAAAGAAGAGCTCATGCGTAAAGCTGTTGTATTGGTCTGGTTGCAATTATGCGGCCACATAATGCAACAAAAACTGCTTATTTAAGATGAATATATGTATAAGTGTGATTCTTGAAAGACTTGACAGAATTTACTTCGATTTATGAATACCATTCACATTAATGTGAAGCTGATGCATTTCTTGTCAATGCACATAGTACCGAAAACATTTCATATGAATACTTAGCGCAAATATTACATATAGGCTTGCAGCCAATCCAGTTTAGTACGAACGTATAGTTTAAGGCTCATGACCGTTAAGCTGATGCGCTCCTTTGGAAATTTAACATATGTATTTATGTGTGTAGATGTAGAAGCAAAGATCTAGACTTATTATGCAACAACCCTCGCTCACTTAAGATGATTACAGGAGTACCGCCTTCGAAAACCCCCGACTGACAGCCCACACACTGATCCATACATGCTACTAAAAACCTATTTCATTAGCAATAACATTGCATTTTGATAAGTGTAGGCCGAACGGTCCTTAATTGATTTAACGAAAATTAATTCAATGTTTCAGCAAAGGGTTAACAAATTCCTAATCATCCCTTTTCGATTTTAAAGGGTATTCTTCCCGAAGGCATCTGATGAATTAACCGTTTTACAATCATGTATCCGTATTTCCAATTGGAAGCACTGTACTCGTACAACGTAAACAAAGCCTTAATTGAATTGGACATCATCGAACTGCAACTCACCTGTTGTATTTCACGTTGAGAATTCGAGTCAAGTGTTGTTATCTCCAGAACCTTAACTGCGGTCGTTTGTTGCTGTTGTTGTTGCTGCTGTGATTGTGCCGCATTACTGTTGTTATTTTCTGTTTTTATTGGATTGCCTGGAACATCTGGCATCAAATTACTGCCATCAGAAATAATTTGTTCACTTTTACCAGCGTCCTCATCATGTTCATAATCCATGCTGTCATCTTCAAAATTCAACTTCAATTCACGTTTGGGTGCTCCACACATGCGTTTCGGATTCTGGTCAGCAATAAACAGTAGCTTGTCAAAATACCACAATCGCGTCTCATAATTTGTTTTCGATGATGTTTTACGGAACTCTCGCCTAAAGGCTGACCGCAGCGAGTTAATTTTTCGTACGACCATTGCTCGATCTGGATTCGGTTCGACCTCTTTTAATTTCTCTACAAGTTTATCGTAGGCCTTATTTCGTACAGCATGATTGCTGTAGTCGGGATGTTTGGACTGCCACAAGCACTCTTCGTTGCGATAGGTTTCGATGAACTCGGTTAGCCAATGGCGAGAGTAACTCCGTAAATCGTTTAATACGCTGATTGAGGACATTTCTTGCTCTTTAGCCAGTCTACTGAATGTTTACCAAGTTTAAGGATGAATATTACTTGTTTATTTACCTTTGCGCGGTATTTTAATTTTTTTTTCGGTTTTTTGTTTGTGGGTTTTGTTGTCACAAAATATAGCTTTGAATGGTGAAAACTATTTTGAACAAATCTGTTAGCTCGGCATCAACTCGAACGTCAGACACGACCGACCATTTTGATTCCAACTCTTGTTGTAGCGAATTTTATCAGTGGGCTTCGTCGTACGTACATCGCAAACATACACATACATGGTTCTCGGTTAATCTAGTACTTTCGTATTGTATTGGGCAAAAATAAAAAAGAATTGTATGTAGTTGCGAGAGAAATATTACATGAGATGAGAACAATAGGGATACTGTTGTAGCATCTGCTTTGTACATTACAACAGTTGGTGAAAAAAGAATTCCTAAAGAATTTCTCTTAAAAGGGATTTTAGGCAAAGGCATTGGATGATACCGTATTGAGTTGATGCTTTGGTTTCAACTTTTTCAGACATGATAAGTGTAGAATAATGGCCCTAGATGTCCCTAAACTTAAAGCATACGATTGAGGGTGTTTCAGCACTTCGAATATTTTTTTAACAAATACCGAATTTAATATTAATATCATTCCATTATACTCGAAGTCGTCAAGCAATCATATGGAATTTGATGCTCATTTAGAATTAATTAGCGCCTTTTTTAAGCTGGCGGTTGGGCCATCAGGAAATAGTCAGGTTACTGTGTGAATTTGCATGGGAATAAACCTATTCCACCCTGCAAATCGTCACACAAAAGAGCAAAATGTTGGTATCTCCTTTGGTGCACCGATCAACGAAATCATGGAAGAATAACCAGGTCTTATCTCAAAAGTTTTGCTCTGATGGTCTCTATCTATGGCTACTAATTGGAACAACAGTAGAAAAAATATTAAATTGTAGATAAATATAAATCGTAACAATACTCTGTAATTTAGTTAAAGTGTACAGTAAATGAGTTTATTTCGTTGAAAATCGTAACCATTGTATCGAATTGGCAGCGCATGTGTTTAGTTCTGTAGCAGACATAAATAACTCAATGAAAAAAATTATTTTAATTGAATGCGTTTATAAAAAAAAGAACCTGAAATCTCTCATGATACATTTATACTTCAAAGAGAAATATTTTTCTCACGACTGTATTCCGTTCAAACAAATCTACTACATTCACACTCAACTTTCCAATTTCATTCCAACATGTCAATTTGTTTGACACTTGCGAATACCACAAGTCCCAGGCCGTTAACAAATTTCCCACCCCCACCGCCCACAACCAATTCAACAGAATCCAACTTAAGGAAAGTTCCCAGCGAACTTCGCGTTCTTGTCTGCCATCGCTAATACCACCGCCCAAACCGTTTGCTCTGTTGTACGACTTACCCAGTCGTCCGTGTTAACCGAAGAACGAAGGAATCGGTTCCGCGAGTTGCCCCTAGTTCGTCTGTCAATGTACGACAAACAAGTGAACTTTACTAGAGTGTTCCAATCAGTCGTCGGCGTGCCATCATCTCCAATTAAAAAGCTACAAAGTATTTCGAAATATGCGCAAAAAGTACTCGCGAATCTGTATCCGCTTGTGAAAAATTAACCTCCAAGGAATCCAAGCTGCAAGGGAACATAATCCACACTGCAACATAACAGAAATCGAGGCGACGGCACCTCGCCAAAGGGCTTCCATTAGTGCCATTGCCCCTTCAGTGTAAGTTGTCATTTATTCCGTAATAAGTCATCAATTTGCGACGTTTTTTTTTATTCTATAAGCACATTTGCAATAATTCGCAAGTGGGTGAGACGTGACGACACCATCCTCCTACCGCCCCCAAGGTTGTCACACATATGAAATCAAATATTCCGAATCAAAATGTCAATTATCTCGTGTGTTCTAAATGAAGTTACATAACAGATCAAATCAGATAGTAACACAGGGAATCAGAGTTCCAGTGTAAGGAATTCGGTTCACTTAGAAGAGGATTTCTCGTCGAAATCCACTTGACGAAAATCTTGTAAATTGCGTAATCAGTGCGCCAAGTGTATGGATCCAAAATATCCAAATTGTCACTGATAACACGTACTCGCACTCGGGATCTTGATTGATAATTGTGCGCAATAATTTCTTGTTGTTCGACGAAGCTAAAAATAAACAAAACCCCCCGAGAATTTGTGCGGCAAGGTACCTCGGCAATAGTAGATTCGATTTGACGTTTATTAAACGTGTTTTTGTGGAGGGCCATTGCCATTTCTTGTGAAATATGTGGGGGGCTCGTTGTTACTCTTGTGGTTATGATAATTTGTTTCCGGGGGAGGGGAACTAAAGAGTACGGTCCATCCATCCACTTGAGTTTTGTTTACGGAAATTGAAATGTCGAAAGCGTATAAATGGCATGAAATTGCTTTTCAACCGCAAATATCGTACGGGATTGGGTAGTGTAGGTCCAATTTTGGTTGGACCTAAACCACTCGTCAGTGTGAATCGGATGCGGTTTGATGCAAACTTTTTCGTGAAACTGGTATACTTTAAAAGTAATTTAATAACAAACAATGAAAAAGCAATAAATCAACCCAACCGTGCCCACTTTGTTTATCTCATTTGACCAGACACAATTGGAAATCTGATATTCTAGCAAAAATAAAGGCGTATGTGGAGGCAAATTATTAATTTTTACTCAAATATCACCTCGGCGTATTTTTAGCTAAGTTTGCACCTCGCTATGAGTACCCATATCTGGAAAATTTTGCATGATGTGACCGTTATTTTTGTTTTATTTATTTTATTTTTGATCGGTAGCTTTTTAGTTAGCAAGCAATTTACATATGAGATGCTAATTTGAAGTGGATATTTGAGGAGTATAACCTGCGTTATTATATGAAAACATTCAACTTTTTTGCAAGCGTTGGTGGTGATAACCACCTATCTCTGATTTGATAGGGTTTAAAATTAAATTCTTCGTGTTTGGCATGTAAAGACCCTTATTTTGTTTATACGTGTAAGTCAGTCGTTTACTGTGACGTGTAGGGTTGGTGAGTACGAGTGGCGGTTTTAGGTCGACATATCTGATGCACAATAAGCACTGTAGTCGTTTTTGTTACCACAATTCTTGTAATCTATTGTGCTGGGTGAGTGCAAGTGGGTGTGTGTAGAATTTGGGAGATCGCATTTAGCCTCCGGATTTTAGGAAAAGTGGAGAGTCAGTGGGGCATGGTGGCACGCTCTAGCCAAGCGCATAGCACTTGTAAATTAAGTAATCAAGGGTTTTATTTTCGTTCATGACGTTCGTTGAATGGGATACCAAGTCCAGCTGTTTGGTTTTCTACAGCGTATTCAAATCGTTACAAGGGGGGCTATAAGTGTGTGAGTTTTGGTAAGGACTACGTTTATCCTGTTAAGGTTGCAAGTGGACCAAATACTATGCAGTTATCCAGCGTAAACAACTTTTGTTGGACTTTCGATAAAAAAGCGTGAAGAGTTCCTTAACTGCTCCGAGCGGAATGTATAGATCGTCGTTGGGCTAGCGGCTTGTTGGCTTGTTGGGTGCTTTCTATTTCCCTGTGATCCGGTACCATAGATGAACTTGAATGAGATAGTCAAGTTCGAGGCGTGTTCTGTTTGCGTCTGTTCTTCCAGTAGGGCACTCAAGGTTGATTGATATCGCTTTCAACTTGTGTGTGCCACATAAGTCGAGGCCTACCTCTACTGCGTTAAGGATGTAGTTACTGAGGCTTGGGATTTGAATGCTACCCGACAATCAGTGCATATGTATTACTTTTGCTACGGTATATGCTTTTAGCTACTTAGCGTATGACATGCCTAAATGAGTGTCAGAATTTTCCCCTGGAAAACGTAAATGAGCTAAACGGTTAAAATCCATATCCTAAAGGCTTTTCAGAAGCTTCTTTATGAGAGTTATTACTCGGATGTTTGTCAGACATTTGCCAGTGGTGAAAAACTTTTTAATGTTGAAAATTCTTTTTGTTTCAATACAACTTTGCAACGACGTCGCATTAATGTGACAAGGGAACGACAACGTTAAAGAGGTATAGTGTACGTCGATTCTTCCACATTTTCTAATAGGTCCTGCATATTCATAATATTTGTCTTACTCAAGTATTTTTTCACATCTCCCCATTGATGTTCAGTGGAATTTCATTCAACACATACCAATGACCAAACCAAACCCAAACCTAAAATCCTTGTTAGCTTGGCCCATGGTTACATCACATTTTCCATCAAGTCAACATACATATTCGTCTTTCGTTAGGATGTCACCAATTCTATTAATTGGTCCGATGCATTTCCACTTACCCACCACACACATAGTAATTGATCTACTACCGTGCCTTACAACGGGTGAAGTGTATTTTGGATTGAATTAGCACCGTTGTGTCGTACAAATTGCCATCAAGACCGATGCGAATGATTTTTGTTTCTTGGCTGCAGGGGATGAATTTATAATTTTTGGTTGCCCTTGATGACCATTCGAATTTGATGCGCTTTTTCCTTTAGCTGTTAGTGACTTGACTATTGATTTCTTATGTGCCACATGTGACATGACCATGAAATCCCGTTTCAACTAATCTTCGTCTTATTGCTTTAACAGGTTTTTATAGATCAATTTCGTTTAAAATTTCACGTTGAATATCACTTGCACTTTTTGGATTCTGGATCAATGTTAGGCAATCTTATGTGATTTTCCTCTGCCAATCGGTCTATCTGTGTGCACCTCGAACTGTAGTGTAATCAACTGAACGTCAATTTATTGCAAACTTAAAATCTGGGGTCTTTGGGCTAATGCTCAGATGGGAAATCGGAATTTCTATGGTCAGTAGTTAGTGCGCGAGTTTGTTGAGCCAGAGATTATGGTTGGAATCTCAAAGAAAGAACTTTAGCGACGTTAATTCGCCCGATGTAGGTGGCCGATTGAAGACTCCGAATTAAGTATCCAGAAAATTCTTCGTTGCAATAATGCGATTGTTTCACGGCTTGTGTGGCTCGTAGCCCCGTGTTGCTGGAAATAAACACCATTCAAGTCTAGTTTTTCAATTTTAGGCAAAAAAAAAAAAAAAACGCGGTTAGCATTGTTCGGGAGCGTAATCCACTGACTGTAATGGTGGCTTAATTTTTGAAGTTATAAGGCCCGATGATGCTGCGAGCCCAAATCCACACCAAATTGTCACTCGTTGTGAATGGATAGGTTGCTTGAAAATCACTCAGTTTTTTGGTGCGACAGTTTTGCTTATTAACGAATCCTTTATGCAAAATATACTTCCATTTTCTTGAACCGTAGAGATTGTACTTGACAGCTGTCAAGGAATGAATCCTATATTAACTGCAGGTCTTATCCATTAGTTATATAAATACTCGTATAAAATGGCTGCGAGTAGCTCTACGCCTTTCACGGGCTGTTTTCGACAAGTAGGTATCTAATTTTGTTTTTTAAAGTAATACCAAATGAAATTGTAAAACGCAACAGTTTGTTCTAAATTCTGCGAATTTGTTTAAAATTTGTCATTATATAATTAGTTACAGTAAATTGATCGCCGATATAACCTTGATATATCCATCAAACACTTGTGGGGGTCTGTTGTCTATAAATAGATAAACAACAACTGTGAATAATCGCCGAATACGAGTATAAATAACCGCTGGTTTAGGTATTTCAAAAACATGTGCTTTCTTCCGTAATCTACTGATAAGAATTTCGTATTTATGAATAATTGTTGCACTAAAGCTTTACCTAACAGAGTCAAAAGGGTCAAAAGCCAAAAAATGGCAGCGTACTTTTGACTTATTGAACTCACTATGACGCAGATGCTAGATAATACTTTAAATTATTTATGTAAGAAGGTTGTGAAAAAAAAGAGATTTTACCTAATCACTCCCAAATACGGTCGCAATTTTGATAGCACGTTATCAAGGAGCTTATGCGAAAATTGTATGCTTTAAATGTGGTCAATAAATGTAGAATAACCCACTGGTAAAAAGAAAAAATAAATCTTATCAGGTAAAGCCATTTATCTTCTTTTTTTTGTTTAAATTGTTGAATGATTAGATAAATTTTTCTTAGGTGCTTTATGGTTCAAAGGTTCTTAGCTATATATGTACATAAGTGGTATTCTGTAAAATAAGTTTTGTTTTTTACAACTTATCTTATTTCACATTATAATCAAAAAGGATTCAAGAGATTACTCAAATATATAGGTATTTGACTTGTGCGGTAGATAAAAATGGGTAATTTGGACTCTTTATGGAAAACCTGTACAATTGCCATTGCACCTAAAGGTTATTATTCTGAAATTGCGATGTATTTGGGCAGCTTTTACCACCAGAACCTTCCTTAAAATATTTAGAACAACTACTAACCACCCGTACTGGACGCAACGAAATCACGCCGAGAAACTCAAGGGCGCCAGTTAAACCTTCGTGTTTCTTAGCACCTTTAGCCAGTTAAAGATTAGTCAACATTCAATCGTGAGTCGGATTGAATCAAATCTCTATGCACCTTTAGATGAAAAGATTTGAAGAAGGATTGTACAGCTGAAAGTTTCATGCTTTCTGCAGATCCATTGTGATGCCCCGTGCCGGAGGTTTAGATGCATTCAGATCAGCATCTCCGACGGGCCAGATTGTCTGGATAATTAGTTCTTTTGTTGTTTAGTGTTCCACGTTCTTTGAAAAATTGTTCTGGGGTAACATGAGCTTTCTCTAGACCAAGTTTGCTGTGGGATTCTCAAAGTTTTTGGTGACTCATTAGTGTCACCAGTCAGAATTCCAACTTTTGCCCACGCTTATGCCTTCCGAACTTCTCTGTCCTTTAAAGTTCACGAGAAATTCTTTGATCTGCCTTAGTTTGGGAGTCCATCCCAAAACATTTCCTTTCTACAATCTTTTGACTTTATTAGTTCTTCGTGTACATATTTTGATTAGTCTCACTTTCGTAGAATTATTGCAGTCCACATCAGCACGTTTCTTTGTTAGTTCATCGTTCGCTTTCTTTTCATCCACTCTTATCAAGAACGAGGCTGACTATGACTCTACTTACATATATTTGGGGGATTTCCATTCTAGTTGGAACCTACTTAATTACATGGTATCGCAGTGCCTTATGTCTGTTTAGCAATATCGCGAGTTTTATTTGTAATTTTGATCACATGTTACGATGCCATAAACCTTCGCTTGAAATGTACTCTAACAACTTAGTTCCAGGCCCGTAGACATCCTTATTTCCAAAGTGGCGGAAACTGTGCCAAATTTGAAAACAATTTTCTAGTTGAAATGAAGTGGTTGGTTGACAGAAATTCATAAAATACTCGTAAGGTTCATGAAACTTGCAAGCTATCACCGTGCTTGCTAAAAACAAACAAGCAAATACTTGGCGCAAGAGGCCGTCTATGGTCCAGCGCCAGCTTTTATTTGTGAGAAGAAAATTGTTTAAAGACCGAGGACTATTTGCTCTGTGTATCCTTTAAATGAGTTACGTATTTGTAAAGTAACGTTGATTTTGGTCGTAATATCATCTTTTTCGAACGTAGCACATTTTCATCTCGGTGGTTATGTCAACAAGCATAGTCATAGAGAAGCCAATATATTCTCAAAGAGCGACTGTTTGGTGTGCGGTTTGGAATGGTGGCATAATTGGTTCCAAATTCTTTGAAAGTGAAACTGGCTACAACGTTACGGTGAAAGGAGTGCGATACAAAGACATAATAATCGACTGCTTGTAACCGCGATTAGATTTGGACGGCAGGAAAATTGCAAATCATGCCACACCAGCCTTAAGTCAATCGATTTTTTGCGCTCTGTTTGGTAACCGTGATACCAGTCATGTTGGATATTTGGATACCGCGAAATAGAGCCACAGACGTACGACAACGTACTGCAAAATTGGGCTTAGAGTATGGGCTACTGCCAAAGCAGGCATTAGGTCAGGCTTCTGAAAAATTTCATTACTTTACAATCGCACTACAGGTTCGGTATGAAGAATTGTAGCAGCTTGTTTGCTACAGTGTGCCCAAAATCGAAGTTTTTTTTATAATTTTACGACGGTTAACCCTGCAACCCTGGAAATGTAGAAAATTTATTTTAGGTTAAGCACGTATAAACGATTTTTTTAAAGGTTATTGTTTTACTCTCATGATAACCACACTGAACGGCTTGGTTAATCGAATAGTTTCACGGAACAAGATTAGAACTAGCACGCTTATGTTCTTATTGTTTTGAGAATAAATAAACCTGACAGAAAATCGATTTCTTATCCTTAAAAATATACAGCCAGCAGTAGCAGGCAAGGTCGGATTGTTGCTTCTTGGATTGAGGCGACATTCGCTTGAAATGATTACGAAATACGAGTATGCGTTAGCGAATACTCTGGTCCCTTCCTTCCAAGAATAAGAATATTACTTATTGGGGATTCTACACGCAGTCCGTAAGTACGTTAAACAGTTGACGCAATTCGCTTAGCCTTAAAATGGCTCTCAAATCCGTTTGCCATTCAAATATGTTTACAGAAAGCAGAGAGAGTGAGAGTGGCTGCCCGCACAAACCCAATTAGACCATTGTAATACCAAAAACATCCAGTTTTTCCCCAGAGGCTGCCTTTAGAACTAATTGAGTTCTCTGTAAAGCGTTGGAGGCATCTAAATTCTATATTCAGTCAGGTCGTCTATGCTGCGAAAAGAGTGGTCCTTAGTGGAGCTTACTATGAATCTAGAGGGGCGGACAAATACCACTTCCGTAGAAGTCATTTAAGAAGAAACCAAGCCTTTTGGTATGTTTAGAGCAGGAATCAAGCCTTTTGGCATGTCAACCGATGAGATAGTGCCCGATAATGACGCCTATCATTGCGCTGACATTTAATCTCCAAATTGCTAGAGCGTTTTTGATCTAACTCAGATCTGTTTAGTTACCTGACACGTAGTGCGAATGTCCATTTCCATTTCGTATTGTTGACCTCATTCAAATTAAGCAACATGCACCAAGAGGTGGAGATATAAAATTTCACTTTAGCCACTATAGGAACTCCTTGATCGACATAATCTCCACCTGGAATATGATCTGGAAAGATATTCTATTGTTCAGAGATCGTCGGTTTTGGAACCGTTCTGGTAATTCATGCCTATCTGTTGTGATACCAAAGAGGTATGTATGTATCTTTCACATTCCTGTCTAGAAGAGCTGGTAACTCCGAACTTTTTAGAAAAACACTGTCCTGGCAGTGTTCTATGAGATGATTTCTAGTCTTTTTTTGAAATGAAATAAACCACTGGGAGATGGCATTAAGTCGGGCTTCACTAGCTTTACCTTGCCTAAAACTCGCTCTTTCAGAATTAATCAAGCAGTACAGTTTTCTAATGAACGGCGGCCAAAAATGTTTGAATTCTATTTATGACAAATCAGACAAAAACATGCCAATTTTTCTAGGTAACCAAAATACATTCGAGGTCGACCATTAGATACGAATACTTCTGCTATGCGAATCAGCTGGAAGTTTTTTTTTTTTACTATAATTGCTCGGAAATAGTATTTTCATCTACAAATAGTCGTGTGTACGCATATCTGCGTTCATGGTATATTTAAAGAGAAAAATAATTAAAATTGACGAACGTGGTAGTGGACATCCCCACCGGTATTGTATGGACTTACGTGTGTACATACATCTTTAGGTGTGTTACATCTGTATTTATGTATGTATTAGTTCCGATTTTTAAATAATAAAATTCGAAGCTAAAGCGGTTGGGACTTATACTTTACTCACTTAAATCCTTTTACCGCTCGAGGGGAATAGGGCGTCAACATCCCCTGCGCGCCATCCTGTTCGGAGTGCTGAGCGTGTTTGAACTGCCTCCAACTCATTCCCAAAGAGCTTGTTTCCTCCTCGACTGTTCTGCGTCATATTTGCAGATTCCGCTCCATTGCATATTTCGCAACGGAGTTATCTACGCGTCATAGGGTGTGTTCAATCCACTTCGGCTTTCTCCTTCGTGTAACAATTTATACGTTCTTAGCTCCTTTTTTGAAGGAGCACTACGTGTTAGGTTACTAAACAGAAAAAGTTGTTCGTTGGAGATATGACAATTCTTAGACATCTCTACTTTGAACATCATTCTATAAGTAACTTTTTCCTTCCTGATTTTACTATGCACATCCAGTTCGGTGCCAAAATTGTCTACTTTCTCGATTTCCTGTCTGGGGGAAGAAGAGTTCATGGCTATTGTTTTGGCGGCGCTTATTTTCAGCCCCACTATGTTTTCTTTAGCTTCTAGATTTTGAGCCATCAGATGAAGGTCCAGGAACCGATGTGAAAGTAGGCAAACATCGTCAGCGTAGTCGAGATTTTTAATGTAATATGTAAGATTATGTTAAGACTAATACCTATGTTATTATTATTAAGTCCGTCGTTGATAGGATAGTGCCCAGCTAGTTAAGCTATTGGCTAATAATATACGCGTATTCCCTAATAAAAACGCACAATGTTTTGAATTTATTTTGTAGAAAAAACACATAAATTAAGATTTTATCGTTTATTTATAGTGACAAAATATAGTGTACACGTGTACAATCTAGCGTTTAAATATTTTCATAACCGCATACATATGCATACATCAAAACAAAGAAACGATTTAGAGATGTAGAAACGGTTTATTTAAAAATTATTTAATGGAAGCGTTTTGAGGTGGAGGTGATGGTCTACCAAAAACAAAAAAGCGACACAGGCGGTATAGACACCAAGCCTCTCGTGTGAGCATAGTTCTAAATCTACGCCATTAGAGTGTTCTTGTTTTTCAGTTTATAAAAAATGAAATATTACGTTTTTGACCCTGAAAAATTGCCGTTTCTAAAAATGCTTTTATCGAAATAAATGACTAGTCGTGAAAAGAATTTAGACGATTTGGAATTAAGAGGCAAATTTCAATTCGTGATTTGGTTAAAAAAATTGTTTGCCTTAATTCGGATGCATTTAATAAATGGTGCGGCATATCTTTGCTATAAAGATTACAACGTTCAGTATCTGCCAACGATTGTTGCTTTTTTAAAAAGATCTACTTTCAGGTCTACTTTCTTTCAAATCATTCTGTCAACCCAATTTTGAAGAACATTGTGAACTGTGTGTGGTTCTATTTCGAAAACAGCTCGATTGATGTTTTCCTTAAGCACGTTAAGTAGATCATTGAGGTAACAAAGGTATTAACCGGTTCACAGTACAAAAACAGTCCGTCCAACGGAGCCAATTAGCTGATACGCGGTGGCCAAGACGCCTCCAAAACTCATAACAGGGTTACCAAACCTAGTGCACCAAAGACCCATTCGGTTGGATACGAAGGTTTCCTCTAATAGTACCAGTACTGCATTGGTTTTCTAAGAAGTACATATGTATGTACATATATCTGTTGGAACCATTTTAGTCACAACGCACACTGCGTTCGAGGTAGTGCGGTAAACATACCACGCTCTCACATCCGGCAGGACTGCCAAATTTTATCGCTGTAAGATTTATTCCTCATAGCTCCGGCCCGGCCCGTCAGGGTGAGGCAAAATGGATGTGACTATTCTGGTTGGTAACAAAGCCTACGGCTGCGCATTGGTTTTCTGGTCTGACATAATGCTTGGTAAAGCATCGCTTTCAATTCTTGCCAACCGCTATTTCTTTGGGCTAAGAAGGCAATTGAGTAGTATGGCCCTATTCCGAGCAATCCTAACCATCCCAGTTCAGCATTATGGCGCAGAGGCACGAACTTTATCAAAAGTGGATGAAATTACTCTTGGATGTTTCAAGAGGAAAGTTCGTTTGATTATTTTCGGACCCGTCAGCACAGACGATGAGTGGAAGAGGAGATACAATGACAAACTATACGGGCTGTAGGGTGACATCGGCTTAGCAAGAAGAGTGCAGGTCCCTAACGACTGAGGTGGAGAGCGTATGGACTCCAAAGCTTCGAATCCACCTCTGGAGTACGGCGCAGAAGAGTAAGATCGCAGCAGTTCAGGTGACTTACTCAAGTGGAATGGAATCATAACGAACTTTATTGCATCTTTGGGTCAGAATCCATTTTGCCAATAGATATTTGTGGCTTCAATAGAATTCTACTTCTAGCTATAAGGCAAGATCAATCCAGGCTTAGGTTGAAGTGGCTGCCAGCTATAGCCAACACACTTAGACCAACGAAAGTTCAATTGTGCTATCACATGGATCGTGAAGAAATTGGCTTGCCTAATTGTCAAACCAGTTTGAGTTTCTCATGAACCATAAGAGGCTCCTTATATGTGTATTTATCAGATCGCGTGCATCGTTGTAATAGAAAGCTTCTAATTGAAATTGCCTTCTTTGGGAGAGAGCTGGGCAGCTATAAAAAGGCATTCAATGCTTTTTTCTTCGTCTATGCAGCTTCTACAAAAATCATTCGAATATATGTATGTAATAATTTATTAATGCTGAATTTCTCAAGTAATAAAGCATTGGCGACATTGCTAATTCTTATTATGCGGTTTTTACAGGTTTATCGCATTGAAACCTTAACCTTAAATTTTCTCTTAACAACCCTGCATTTTGAATGTCAAAATTGACTGTTATTGTTATGAAAAATCGAAAACAAGATTGTGAATTTGTTTGTTATTTTTTTTTATATATTTCTATTTGTTTACAATTTCTATGATTTTGTCGGTCAAATAAGTTAGGTTTTTTTTTATTTAATCTTCCTCCTTTGGCATCAAGTAATCAGAAAAGATTGAGTAACTTTTAAAGTAAACAATAAAAATTGTTATTTTATTTTCACTTTTTGAAGTAAGAGAAAGTGCTATATTTTCGTATGGATGAAATGGACTTAGTTTCATACTTTATCCATAAAGCCTAACCTTATTTAGTTTATTCTGACATTTATATGGGTGACCTAAAAAGTTCGCTGAATTTAAGACACATTTTTATGGAAATAAAAGTCGCATTGTGTCCAATCACACTTGCTGGCCAATTCAGGCGAGTGATAGATGGATTGACTTATCTTGAATAACTCTGGGGTTCTCCGCACTTTAAATATGACAATTTTGTTTATTTACGTAGCCATTGAGTGTTTCAAAGCGATTAAAACTAAGGATGACGTTCTTGGCAAAATTGTCGCTTACTAGCTGATGTTCCGTCAACCAATTAAAAATTAGGTAAAGATAGTACGTAAATGAGTACAACGTGGGTAGTGGATCTGGGTTTGTAATTTTCGGCGGGTCACAGAGTACTTATCCCTCGGTCAGTCATCTTTCTCATACTTAATTAGTGCGCAACAGTAAATTCTGAATCTAACACTCTTGGCAAAACCATCTGCCACTTTACCGTAAGCCAAGCCATTGTTAAGACTTTGTTTTCAGTCATGATAAATCGAAGTTAGTCCTCGAGAATAATTGTCGCCCTTCAACTGTCAAAATGCTTAAGGAAAATTTGGTCATACCCCACTGGATCTCTGGACACAAAGGTCGTATAGGTAACGAAATGGTTAAATTACTGTTTCGGAAAGACTCACCGCATTTACTAAATAGGTCCAATGTGATAGCAATGTGATCGAGCACAATATCAGCTACACAAGGACCACCTAAGGGAACCAACTGAAGCTTTTTATAAAGCGAAGGATGCTTCTGACGTCTGTGTTTGCCACTCACTTTTTTTCTGCATATTAAATTGCCTAACTCTCTCTACGTTGCATTCTTTTATTAATTTTGGGAAAATTGCCAAAATGTGTGTATTATTAACGGCAACCATGACCTTTGGAAGAATAAATGTAGTGCTACACAAAAAAAAAAAAAATACTATTGAGCTTTCGGCAATTAGTCAGCAATTCATTCCACCTTTTCGCGATTGTGTCATCGCAATACAAAACCCTCATTACTCGTTTGTGTCCTATAAATATATAGTTGCATCTATAGCAGCTGTTTGCTACAATGTAGTATAAATTCGTACGGATTATATTAACATACTCATTCATGACGCCACTCAAGTATTTGTTCTCCCTTGTTAGTTGGTGTTTTTATGAGAAATTTCTATCTAAACGAGCAGAGTACCTCTTGGGACATTAAACAAGCGATTTAGTGCAACAATTAGCCTAGAACTTTGCTCATTTACAGAGCAATTGTTTTTATGATTACCAATAAAAAAAGACGAAAAACAGAAACCCTTATCGCAAGGCCACTGGATTGCAACTTACTATCAATGTTTTCGCCACAAGCGAATAGTTAGCTAATCGTTGTTTTTATATTTTTAGAATCTACTAAAGAAATGAAAATAAATTTAAATTTGCATGCGCATCACACGCATTTTTTTCTATTTTTTTTTTTTATAGTAATGACTGACACCCGTGATTGTATTCTATCACGGGTGTGAGTAAATTAACTTCAAGTTGATATTTTCGATGTATTTCGAGAGAGGGGATTTCGATGTTTTCGTAAACATGACATGATGATTGCTTTAGATTTGCATTCTAAATTTTATATAAACAAATTATATTTTTGAGTGGAGATGGCTTCAATTGCATTTGAAGAACAGCTCAAGATTCAATTCTAGATATTTATAGAATTTATAAATGCTAATTCCCTTGTTAGTCGGAGCAAGATAAATAAAGTTTTTTTCTGATAAATTATACTAACGTATAATGTAGATTTCGCTGTAATCTAATTTGAATTAGAATTACCGAGAATTTTATTTATTTTGCAATAAATACCACACGTTGAAGTGTTTCAGACAAACAATGAGTCGTAAATATTCATGAAGATAATAAAAACTAGTGACTTTCACTTTCCACAACTAGGTGCACCTCTTAGTAGCTTCAGGTAATTGTGCATAATATTGGACAGAAATCTAACCTGGAGAAAGAACTTAAAAAAAAGTGTGACCAAAGCCAAAAGACTGTACTGGATATGGAGGAGGGCCATCGGCAAGTCATTCGATTTGAAACAGAAACAGGTCGACTGGGTTGTATTGTATTTGTAGGGGACTGTACCTCATTGAACAGCAGCACGTACTCCCTGAGAGACCATTGTACTTCGGCCCAAGACCTCCCCATATGACAGAGCAGCAATACTCCTTATGTTATGTATGCACTCTAAACCTGCCAGTGCGCTTTGCAAAACGCAACAGATCAACAATGTTGACGAGCAGATTCTTGAGGACGAAATTGCTTGTGGTAAAGTGCCTCACTTGTGTAAAAGCAGGACAGTCGCAGAGGAAGTGTGTGGGGTTCCATTCTCTTTCAGGCAAATCTCACAAAGGCCCAAAATCTTAAGTCCTATGCTTTTTAGGTGATCGTTGACGGACTTAAAACCCGTTGCGATCCCTGTTCTCAAGTCACTTTTTGGATAGATTATGCAGAAACCTCGTTCTGCCTGCACTGGTTGCGTCGATCCACATCTTTGTCTGCCGGCATGTACAAAGACGTTGCCAATAGTAGAGATGGTGTTTTAGTATCAGCTGAGCAGCTGTAAATAGGTCTACCCCTATGTGAGCTGCACCTGCGATAGCATAGATTTCGGCCCGCAAAACTGTAGTATATGTACCTAGTGGAATACCCTTGTTCACACTCCTCCACTTCCTCCGAATCGATGCCTGCTCTCGAGAGCCCATGAATCAGAAACCCGTCTGCATAGAAAACAGTACCAGCTGGTTTAGACCCGGCCCATTCGCCGTTTCTCCATTTTGAACACCCCGGAAAAGAGCATCGGAATCTGCGCTCAAAGATAAGTTTCGTTCGAATGATATTCTACACTCCCATCCCAAACGCGTGAAATAGGGCTGAAAAGCTCATCAACCTCAATTCCTGCGCCCTTCGCCAAAGATTACCGCACTACGTCCCGTCGACTAGATACATAAATGCGTTATAAAATCCATCATCCAGAGGTCTCTTGGTGGAGATCTGGTGAAGCCCAGCACATCAGTTGGAGCTTTTTTGTTGGCAGTGCTGCCACTGATCTTCGGCATTTGGTGCTGTTGACATTACACAATCAACGAACGTTGTGACGATCTGTTACGATTGCAGCTTCTCGATGTAGTAATTCTCTACGATCTGATGTGCCAAATATTTGTATTTTGTATCTTCCTTTCCCGTTATAAGATATAATTTAGCAAATGAGCATATGTATCGATAGACTTTTTCTCTCATTTGTTAAGCTTTCTTGTAATGATCTCATTTGACTTCACTAAAGGTGGATATATACTCGTTGAATTGATTTTATGAAGTCTTAAACGCGAAAGTTGGATCTCGTAAAAGTCATCAATGCATGAAAATAGTCATTCAATTTATTAATGCCATTAAGAAGTGCACTTAGTTTCCTGTGTTGCCCTGATTTTCACGCTTCGAAACCATTAGACCGAAACAATAAAAAAAATATTGCTATTTCCTTAAAAGTCAAACAACGTTTTTGAATTACAAACAAAAGTTATAAAAAAATTAATTAAGCGATACGACTCATGAACACTCGCACGTAGAGAAAAAGTGGACTTCAGACTTGCACTTATCGTTTTCTTTGGAACACGATAATTTCCACGGCAATTTTTTTCTATTTTTCCTGCTTTTTTTATAAGAAAACTTGTATCATGTGGATTACGTAGTTGTAATAAATTTTCCCCATCAAAAACCGCTTTGTCATCTATGCATGTTCTTGGAGATAACTCTATGAATGACGAGTTTTAAAATAAGAATTTCAATTCAATGATCAAAGGTTTCGCGAATACATTTTAATCAAATCGTTATGTGACTCAAGTGCATGCTTTGAATCGATGCGATAATTTAGTTGATTGAAAGCAAGTACGTAATTATGGATCGGTAGCAAACTTCCAGGAGGGTAATAAGTTCATTAACATTTTGTATCGTTTATTTTGATAATTAGTATCTACTTAAGAAAACTATTCAAAAGCATGGTCGTAGATAAAGCTTGCATTTCGATTTACATACACTCTCGCTCAAAAGTATTTGCCCACCACGTGCACTAAATATAATTCACCTGATAAAAACTATTAAAATATTCGTAAATGCTGATGAATATTTTTATTAAATTATAAGATTTTTAACTCATCAGTGTGTACATCCTTGTTTTTAATGATCGCCTTAAAAAGTTTTGACATTATGTTAATTAGTTTTAAAAGGGGATCCACTAAAATGTTTCTTCATTTCGTCTGTACATAAATTGTTCCATCGATGTTCAGTGAATGTTGGGGCAAAATTTACTGACGTTACTGTCCAGCTCACAACTGATCAACAGAGTTGAGATCTGAGGACTGCGGTGGCCAAACCAGAATTTGTTTCAGATTTTGTCTGTATAGTTTAAAAGAGTGCTTTATAACATTATCGTGCTGAAAAGTGAAATCATAGCCAATAATACACAAACCAGATGGCACCATATCGTTGTCAAGTATTTTTCAGTATTATTCTTTCCTCACCATTTCGTGGAGTCTAAATATGTTGCCGACTGTATGTCCTTAATAGAACGAGCCGACGCTAAAATTGAACGTCCACCATGTTCAACAGAAGGCACCAAGCACTATTTAAATGTTCCTGATCTGTGGACAAAAACTCTTCGCCTTCGAATTTCGGTTTCTCACTCCACTGAATTTTTTTCACATTTCAAGACACTGGTCGTGCGAGCATACTTATGATGCATCATCTTTCCAAGGTCACCGACCACTTGCCTACTGAAACTGACTTTAGCTTAAGCTTCAAAAAGTCGATACCGGACAGATCAGAGTGGACGCCGCGCGATGTCATTTACAACGGATCGCTGTCAATCTTCACGGATGGGTGCAAACCGACGGGAAAGTCAGCGCCGGAATCTTCTAAAGCCTCTTCTTTAACCTCCCGAATAATTGCAGTGTCTTTCAGGCTGAAGTCACCGCGATTCGTTAAGCTGAGCATTAGCTGGCGGTAAATACTTATAGTAGAAACACATTGAAACAGCAACAGCACACAGCAACTTTGACAGCCGCCGGGCAAAAACAGCCAACGTGATGTGAAACACATTAGCACAGCACAACAGCACACAGCGAAAATTGACATCTTAGAACTTATTTGTGTATTTGAAAAGCAAAAAGTGAAATAGAAAATTTAAATGATTGTGCCGTACGACTTTATGCAAAAATTTTGCTTAAAAGCATCGCACTTATGTCCTACTTTCGAGTAGTTTACATAATCATTGCTTACATAATCATTCGTTGCACTTCCTTAAATCAAATAATAAAACAAATTCTTTTGTTTACATTTGAGGTGACAGATATAAAATATTTTCAGGTTGGGAGGTCTGAAAGTGGCGTCGCAAGGTTGGTTGCATTTGAACAGCAACAGCGAACTTAGAACTTAGGTCTAAAGTTGAAGTCGCTGTTGCTACACATACATGTCTTCGGCTAAGTGCTTCTTATCAAGGGCAAATCAACCCACCAATCAACCAAGTTCCTAATTTTGGTGTTGCTGGGCTCAATACGACTGCTTTTTCTTATTTGCAACGCGTAATAATGGCTTTCTTACAGCCACTTGTCCATGAAAGCTTGTTTTTTGAAGCATTCGTCTAACGGTTGAAACACTGACGGGCTTAACTCTCTCCAGATTAACTTGGCCTGCTATATCTGCTGCAGTGAGGTGTCTTTTACGTTTGCTGGTAATGACCATTTTTCTATCATCAGCTGCTGTGGTGCTCCTGGGTTGTCTTTCAAACCTTTGCTTACGGCTCCATCGACTTTTTACATTGTAGACACTTCTTCGTAATAAATTTAGTTCTCTTGAAATTTTCAGATTACTTTTGCCACATTGATGATAAATAAGTAACAGAGAACGTGCCGAGTTGTATTCTTACTGTCAAGCAACGGTAAAAAAGGCCCGAAAATAAGGGTGGGCAAATACTTATGAGCGATAGTGTAGATGTTAATTTCAGTTGATTGAATAGTTTTTTAACATTAATAAGTTAATGACTTGAAAATGTGTTAATCATCTCACAGGTACTTAGAGATGAGATATTGCTTACCAATAATCAGTGCCAGGTTATATGTGGGTTAAATAAAAACATATGGACACTAAATAAATAAACAAAAGTGATTAAGATATTTTGTTTACGTCGTAATTTACTTTTGTGGTTGTTTTTAAGGCATGGAAACAACAAAAACATGTTATGATTGAAACAACAATATTTAGATCAGAATTGGTTTTAGTTAGCTAAGCAAATGAAATGAGCAGGTTTACATTAGAGAATCTGCATTTAGGACTTAGAACGCTACTCACTTACTTAAGTCTTTCTTACTTTTTTTGCATGAGTTCCGCGTTCTAAGTTACACGTCAGTGTCAGATTCTGTCTAAACCTTACCTCCGATAGCTCAGATCTTCATGCCGCGGGACCACCGTTAGGTATTACTTCACATTTTTCGACTAACCTGGCCGTAATTTTCTGAGTTCCCGGCACTGTTCGATCGCTCTTCGCCTATTTGGGTTAGTAGTGAACAAACTCCATCCCAATTACCCATCGATATCAGCATCTCCGCTATTAAAGTTGAATCACCAAGTGTAATATTTAATTCACTTTCCAATCTCCGTCGTTCCTTAAGGAATTTTGAACAGTTAAAAACGACATGTTCCGGGTGGTTTTCGTTACATGCAGGACATACTGGGCATTCTGCAAGCGATTGTGCTTAACTTTTAAAGCCCCTGACCAGATTGGGGAAGCGTAGAGCATTGCTGAGCTTGAGCTTCTTAGGCCCTCGATATTCGGCAGCATTCTTGAAAGCATCGGTTATACATATGTATGTACATTATGTACTTAATGTGTTTACTTTGATGGTGTCTCTTATTTTGCGACAACTAATAAGAACTGCTACGGTCTTGTATTGCGCCAAAGCTAAGCTCTTTAGCTCTAGACATGGTTTGACAGATACGATGGTCTCATTTGCGTTCAATCCTAAGACGTCTTAATGTTTCGCCCTAACCGCTGTCGCTATGTCGTCAGCGAAACGTATTACTCCTACTACATTGGGGAATTTCAGCCTTAGTATACCATCGTAAATTATGTTCCATAAAAGCGGTAATGGACTTCTCCTTTATTCCTATGTATGTATCGTACAATAGTACCCCTTTGTGGAGATAGTTATCGATTATTCGCAGGATATATCCTTGATCCAGTCCGCAATATTTTTTCCACCCCCGAATTGGAACATTGTTGTCCAGCCGAGAGTTCGTTGCAGCCGTACTAATGTAGTCGACGTTTCGTGGCCTTTTAGACTATACACATCCGCATTTGGGTACGGCTCTTAGAGTTCTTGGTTGCATAATCCCCTTCGCATACAGGACTAAAAATTCGACGAAGAATTTTTCGCTCACAATATCTGTTCTGTTATCCTGCTTCTCATCCACCACTTTGCGACGAACAGCAGCGATCTCCTCCGAGTAAGAAGGTTTGATCCTACTTGTTTTGCCAAACAGAAGTTGCATCAGTTTCCAATGGCCAGTTTTGGTCGAATTCCCACTAAGGCGTCATTTGTTGAGTTGATGTAGATTTCAATGTAGATGAACTCCTTAACTATCTCGAAATTAAAGCTATCTTGGTTTTGCCCTCGTTCGCTCCATGACCAACTTCTTTCGCCTGTTCATTAATTGCTAAGAAGACTCTACAACGGCACCCTGGAAACTGCATTTAGGATACTCTGTACACAAATGACCTGATGACAATGTGAATTGGTGCCTGTAATTGACCAATAGTTTAGAAAAACGCACTACAGTGGAGTAATGTTGGTAGATGTGTGAATGCCTTGGGGATTCCCACCCTCAACCAACCTAAAAGCACATTCACTCTTAAGAGCCGAGCAAACGGAGCCACTCGTACTTTAATAATAAATGTATAGTCTACAACTACCCCCAAAAACGTACTGATGCCTTCGTACAATTGTATTTTGTAGTCACATATGCTAGCGCTTTATAAAGTTCAAGATGAGCTAAAATTCAAGAATCGAAAATCCACAAGAGCATGTAATGGTTTATGGACACGGGCAAATTCGTGTCGGTGTGCACTGTAGGCGAAGTATCTAATTCAATTCCATTACTAGACAATTTCAATTTGCAACGAGTCCAAATTTGAGCTTCTTATAATTTAAGTTATTCTGTGTATCAATTGGTAGAAATGTGCTCTGTTCGTAAGTAATAAAGAATAAACTTGAAATGTTTCCCCACATCTTGACGAATGAACGAAGCCCATGCCTGTATTGTACACATGTCCGTGTGTCCCGTAATTGGAGAATCCATAGAAATCCAATGACAGCATCTTATTTATAGAACTCATCTATTTATTTTATTTCAGATTGCAATGAGCCGTTTAATCGAGAAACCAAATCTAGCAATGTCTATAAAGCCTAGTACTGTAGCAAATACATCTGGACAAATAGGCACAGACCTGCCATTGCAACCACAGTCTACCAGTACCGACACCACCTTCACCTCAAGCGCACAACCTATAAAAGGTGATCGTTTTATTTTGTTACCGTTTAAAGGATTCTAAAATATCCTCTTTCCTTTCGACAGTGAATAGTTTAGATGCGGTACTCACAAGTTTGATAGCAGGTGCTGCTGCTGGAGCGTTGGCGAAAACCGTAATAGCCCCGTTGGATAGAGCGAAAATAAATTTTCAAATTCGGTATGTAGCAACAAGCAAGTTTAGTGTTCGATAGTTGCATGCAGAATGAGACATTCCACAACTTTCAATACTCTATTGTGCTGTGCTAAAAGATAAGTTCTTCCTATAATGAATTCTTCTCTGAAGCAAAGATACCCCATACTCATTTCGAGCCGCTGTGGACTTTCTAAAGAGAATCTACACTAAAGAGGGTACTCTTGCACTATGGCGTGGAAATTCGGCAACAATGGCTCGTATTGTGCCTTATGCAGCGATACAATTTACAGCTCACGAACAATGGCGTAAAATTCTCCGCGTCGATGAGGATGGTACAAAGTGAGTGTCCTCTATTAACAAAATTCATTTTCCGTTTTGACTCAATTCTAATTCAATTTTGGCAGTACAAAATTACTAAGGTTTGTGGCAGGTTCATTGGCTGGTATCACATCGCAATCACTGACTTATCCATTGGATTTGGCTAGAGCGCGAATGGCTGTGACGGATAAATATTCAGGTTACAAGTAAGTTAGAAGCTTTTGCATTTAATTTTGGTATATTTTATGATAATCTTTACATCTTTACTTTACAGAACGCTTCGTCAAGTTTTTGTTAAGATTTGGGTGGAGGAAGGGCCACGGACGCTGTATAGAGGATATTGGGCAACTATAATCGGTGTTATCCCATATGCTGGTACGTCATTTTTTACCTACGAAACGTTGAAGAAGGAATATTATGGTATGTTCTTGTCTATGTGGTTTGGTATAAATGTAGATTGAAACTTGTGCCTCTTTGTAGAAATGACAGGAAATAAAACACCAAATACTCTAGTCACGCTTGCGTTCGGAGCTGCTGCTGGTGCAGCTGGTCAAACTTCTAGTTATCCATTGGATATAGTTCGAAGGCGAATGCAAACAATTGGTATAAATCAAAGTGCTACACCAGAATATACAACGATATACTCTACTTTAAAGAAGATCTACAGGTGAGTCGTTCATAAGCGAATCAGTGTTATCCAGGGACAGGGTCCCACATAAGTTTTGTCAACTAGATCTTGTTTGGATCAGTATGGTATTTTATTGAAAGGGACTTCATTGATTCTCTATGGTTAGAAAACAAATAACGTTCTAATATTTTTTCGTTATACCTACTTTTTGCTACACGTCTTAGAGTCCAAGATAACAATATAAGCTCTAGAGATACACCGGATACTTCTCTAACTTTCTTATTGGTCGTGCATCTCCTTATGAGTCTTAGGGCATCTACCGCGCTTATGTGCCATCTTGCTCGGTTACACACGATGGATCTCAATTTTAAATTTTTTTCACTTTATTTGTTTCCACTACTACAAAAAAAAAAAAAACTATCTGCACCACAACAAGTTTTTTTCAAAGCTTGTCACTCTTGTCGGTGTAACAGTGTTGCTGATTGATTCTCTGCCTGCGCGATATGGTTCACAGTTGTAATGAGGGACCCCTTAGACTGTCGGTATTTACCTGGCTACGCTATAATTTCGGTTTGTACTGAAGGTTGGGAGTCACGCTTGATTTCGATGTCAGCGATTCCCTTGTTTCAGGCATTCAAAAGAGATGTTCTAAAACCGCGAGTGATCAATGTAATTGGGACTTTGCTGCCTGTTAGTCAAAGCCCAACTGACTTTGTGACAAGGTCTTGCAATTTGGCAACTGTCAATTTGCGTTGCAGAAGTCAACGAATCACTTCTCGTTGTCATTTCGATCACCAACACTAATTTTGCCTTGAAGTTCCCTTTCATTTGTTGTTGGATTTTAATATAGAAATTGTCTTTTTCTTCGCGCTTCATTTATCGGATGGTGATGCTCCTTATTCTGCTCTTAAATCATGCCGTCAAAATCGAGTTGCTCAGAGGCTTACAGGAAATGAAACCCTTTATGACAAAAGCAAGCCCACGTTAGACTAGTGTGCTTTTTTGGATGGTCTTCTTGAATAGAGCAGAATAGTGTTAAGCGACGAGGAATGGATATAGCGACGAACCCCGTTAATAAACCGATTTCAAATACAAATACAAATACGCGTATAAACAAACACAATTTATTCCTAAGATATTAAAGTGAAATACAAAAATGGCTCCAAATTCAAATTCAGCGAACTCGAAAACCTGTATTTAGAGTAACTGATGTCAAATTTGTTAAATATTTGGGCGTCATTTTGAAATTCCAAATTCTCATATTCTTACATATTTTTTTTATTTCAGGGAGGAGGGCGTTAAGAATGGCTTTTTCAAAGGACTCAGCATGAACTGGATCAAAGGCCCCATTGCTGTTGGCATTAGTTTTTCAACGTACGATCTTATAAAGGAATTTATTAGAGAACTCGCTCATATTAAGCGCGGAACGTGCGAAGGTCCAGAGCATTAAAGACTTGTGTTATTGCATTGCTTTTTTTATATACGAACGTTTAAATAAAAGTGTAAGGTTAATGGAAAAACAAAAGCCATGTAGATTGTTGTTCAAATTCTATACTTGCGAGTACATTCATGCAAATTTACTCATTCAAAACGATCAAAATTAGGATATAGTTTGCTACAAAAAAAACACTCCCTAACAAAGGTCAAGTTATGAATTACGTTACAACTCTTCCTCAATTAGAAAAGTATCACAAAGGCAGCCAATATCGTCCTTTAAATGCCGTGAGTGTTAAAGTCAAAGCATAATTCATATCTAGACCTTTTCTAACGCTTACTTAAATTATGGCTTCAAATGTAATTGTTTTTAAATGTTTCTGTATCTGCCTTAAGAGCTTTGGTCCAATCGCAACTTGGAACTTAAAACAAACAAAAATAATCCGAGAGTAAATTACACAACGAGACAATAATTCGATTCGTAACTGATTATATACTATTACTAACTACTTATACTATCTTATACAAAAGGGTGATGTGTTTTTGTTTTGCTTCGTGGTTAGAAAAAATCTTGTGGGTTTTTAAACCATACCAATTCTAAATGTAAAATAATTTTGTTAACTGAAAATATATCTAGAAATGGAAAGAAGCAAACTCCTATTATTGAAATTTGATCAATTATTGTTGTTTTTTAATTGAGGCATTGTGATAACAAAAAAAAAAAAAAAACAAAAATAATAATAATATAAAAACAATTAAAGTTGTATTGTAAATGTGTATATAAACTGTCTTATTTAATGTGTAATACTTTTTAAAGATCGATTATTGTTCTTTTTTGTATAATAAATTCTTTTTGCTAGAAAGTGAATAAAATTTACGAAAACAAACAAGGTCTATTTTTTACTAAAATAAATAGCATTGAGAGCATATATAAGAATACTTGCTGCAACGTGGGTAACGTCCCTTGTTCTACCGCACGAGCCGGTAATCCGTTACTCTAGCAACCATTTTGATTTATGGATAAGTTTCTACATTTATGTAAGTTCTCCGAAGAAGTATTCCATCAGAATTTGATAATGCTGGGCATCTGCAGAACACGTAGAAAGGCGATTCGTCCTCGTTAATACAGCTTCGACCGGTGCCATTTGCAGGAATATCAAACAAATGGAATAATGCGCTTAGAATCCTCATCCATCAAAATGACAACATAACAAACCTCGAGAACTACAGGCTTTAATATCACGTTTCTCTTGCCATAATTTTTTTTTTTTTCATTTCGGACCTTGCCTTTCTATTCCTTACGCTCTTTAACAATCCTCGGATATTTTATTTTCTTGTGGCGGTCCTGAGAAAGTCAGTACATCAGACGCGACATTCTTTTCGGAATGTTGGCTGCACTGCTACTGGTTTTCTGTGATCTCAGAAATGTGTGCTAGTGTTTCAACCTATCTGATCGACCAGTAGTCCGAGTCAATTTCTGGATAATGTGTGTTGTGGACTCTCTTTTCCGACCGTTCCACCAAAAATAACACTCTTTCCACATTTTAACGTCATATATGGGACATTGGTCAACGTTTTAGTTGATCTTGGTGTAGATAAGCGAGGTTCTACAGTACTTTCAATTACAAATAAAAAATATATGTACACACTCCATTTCAGGTTTATTTTAAAAATTAAATAAAAAATTTTGCAACATTCTCGCCCTTGATGTTCTACAAATACCTCTTCGCTGTGGACAAACAAATTGTCGTAGGCATCGCGACAGAAGCATGTCGCACTGACATAGCCGCGCTGCGCAGGAGCTCGGTTCACCCCATTCGCCATGATCGATAGCGCAAAGGGGCTTACCCCGATAGCACTTCCAAATGTACGGGACAAAGTACTCCAAATATGTGATGCAATTACTATTTTCATAACATTTATCGTGCAGCCTACAACAGCGATCAATCCCATCGACTGGCTGCCCATCTCCCAAAAATCCACAATAGCATCCGTAACCCTTATAGACAATTGGATCACATCCCGTGGAACACTTAATCATCGAGTAGAGCTCAATAACTGCACGCTTCTTGCGATCTTCCTGAGGGGTATTTGCTGATGAGTTTCTGAAAATAGAATGGAATGGAGTTTAATATTTTGCGTTAACGATATAAGGAAGTAGCGCTATACAAACTTTACGTTCCACTTTGTCGAATGACCGAATGGGTCGTTAACTCTAGCTATGTAGACATCTTTATTCGAATGTTCATTGTGCATGTTTGTTATGGGATATGTTGTTGACCCACTGAAGTTTCCTATAACGTTCAGGATACTGGTATTCCTCATGGATTGCACAATGTCGAGTTCAAGTGAATCTTCTTGCATTTTACCGGGAAGGTCCCACATTTGAGCTGGCTTTTCACTTTTTTTCTCGTTTGGCTTGGCATCGCTGTTGGAAAAAAGAATTCCACAAATCAAGTTAGTAAACGATTTAAAGAAGGAATTAAGTCTTAAGAAATTATAGGACCAGGAACCAAGAACTCAACGAGTGAAAACCCATTGAAAAGTGATGTATCAACCACCCCCTTTGAAGTATTTTTTTTGAGAACATAGTTATTGTTATTTTTGTAGTAGTAAGGTTCTCGCGAGGGTTTCAACTTGGAGGGTGATGGTTCAGAAATCGATGTTAAATCACAGAGCTATCTCGCCTGACAACAGAGTCACCATCTACTGGATACAAGGTCACGTGAAAGTAGAGGGAAATGGAGCAGCTGACAAACTGACAAGAGAAAGATCAGAAAGGAAGAAGATTGCAAAGGAGCTGAACTTTGGGAGAAACTCCCTAGACTAAGACAGGCCAAAGAATTTCTCAGGAATTATAACCGGAAAAGCAGTAAGGTCTGTATAAGCATCATCAAGAACCGGCCACGCATCCTTACAGGCTTCCTAACGGGTCACCGAAGACTTAAGGAACATCTCAAGAAATTGAGCAAAGTGGAGACTGCAGATTCTGCGGAGATGTTGAGCAAATCCCAGGGCACCTTCTGAGGGAATGTGGAGCACCGATCAACATAAGAAAAAACATCTGGATACCTAAATAAATAAATAAATTCTTGGCGCAACGGACCGTATGTGGTCCAGGGCCTAGCTTCTCGCGACCATTCGTGTTGTGCGTGTTATATTTTTCACACAAATGGAAGGGACCTACAGTTTAGAGCCATATCCGAAAGGCAAATTGAGAAGCTTTTTCTTGACAATTATTACTCTCGGACGTTTTTCAGACATTCGCGAGAGGTGGGACCGTGAAAAACTTTTTGGTGTTCTCTGGGATTCGCACCTCGAACCTCACGCTCAGCGATCCAACGCACTATCCACTTGAGCCACGGCGCCCACTCTGGATACCTACCAACTATTAAAAGAAGATGTGTCATTGTCACAGACCCACTCCAAATACTCCGATTCATTAAGGAAAGTGGACTGGAGGAGGTGTTCTCATCGACTCGTCGGGTATCTCATCCACTAAAGCTCTAAGCCGGGGTAGCACAATAGATCTTTAAAGGTCACAGTGCGCCTATACCTCTATAACCAATCTAATACTCTTCAAGAGTCTGAAATTCGCCCTGGTGCAATGTAGGGTTAGACCATTAATTGGGCTGAGTGGAGAATGTATTGAAAATCAGAGCGATAAATAAGCAGACAGGTATTTCCAGACTCAGGGCGTTATCAGCGAAAGATGGCGACAGTGGTGAGGTCCTATCACCCACTCTGTAAAATATAGCTGCGAACTCTATCCAAGGTAGACTTAAGGAAATTGGCATCCACATTGTTGGTTATGCAAACGACGTTGAGGGCGAAGTTCACCGCCGTTATTGCAAATGGGGACAGTTCGTGTGGTGGAGAAATGCTGGCTGAAACAGGATCTTTCCATTGTTGCGTGAAAACAGATTTCATTATCTTCACCAAGAAGACGAGAAACCTGGATTCTCATACCTTCACCCTTTTTGGAACGAAAGTGAAGGTACCTCAAAGAGTTAAGTATAGTGACCCTAAGTGGCTTACCTCCGATTTGAAGACTATAGCTGTGTTGCCGACTGTTAGAGCTAGAGCTCCTTATACTGTCTTAGGATTGATGAGTGCTTCTTCCGTTTTATGGCTTACGAGTTGCAGTCCCCAACGTATCAGCTATTCCCTCCAGTTCTGAGAGTCAATATCAATATTGCTCTGTCACAGGCAGTATCAACAATTTTGGTGGACCTTAGGAATATCAGCATTGGAAACAACGTCATAAATAACGTTCTACACTTTTTCAGTAGGAGCTGGTACCGAACCCAAAAATCATTCTTTGGATGTACACGGCGAGCGTTTGACCAATACTTACATGGAGCAACTTAGTCTGGTGGCCGTCAGCAAAGCAAACAATCCCACCTTATGACTGCAAAGACTAGCATGCATAAGCTCAACTGGTGCCATGAAGACAACTCCAACAGCGGAACTGGAAACAGTTCTTAGCTTGCTGCAAACAGATGTTTCTATGAACGAATCCGTAGCAAAAAGCACTCTCAGAATCAGCCAGTGCTATGGCTGGAAATCAAAACCTACCGGAAATGCTCAAGTCCTAAGCAAATTAGAAGGAGTAAACGTCAGTAGGAATAGCCTGTTGCCTTGCCTTGAGTTTAGTTTATTAGACTCTTTCTCCTGCATCTTTCCAGATGGTTTGAAACTAGCAAATTTCGAAAACGATGAACATACGCAGCACGATCAAACAAGCGAGGGTTCTAGCAGCGATGAAAGGCGCGTCAGTGACGATAATACCACGTGAGGATATTACCATTTTCATTGATAGCCAGGAGAGACTTTTTAAGAGCTATCGCGAGAAGTTCAAGGTTCTTGGCTCGCAACACAGTGTTAAACTTTGCTGGATCCCCATCCACATGAGCGTCGCAGGAAATGTAATAGCTGGCGAGCTTGCGAGAAGGGTTTTGCACTCGAGCTTGAACAAGCTCACAAATCAGTGAGTACTCCACTTCATCCACTCTGCGTAGGATGAAACAAACTCCAGACAAAAACCACTGAAATCATCTTAAATGGGCATCACACTGAGTCTGCTAGCCTTGAGTGTGAAAGGAAGGAACTATCTTCTTCTTCAACCAACTTACCTTACCTAGCCTATCATTAACCTGAGATTTATATCATTATCTGGGTGATTTTAATCAGTAGGTCACAGGTTCGTAAGCTAAAATGTTTATAATGGGCATAATGGACTCAACCTTTGATTTAAGTGAAAAGCAATGAAGGTCGTAAGGTCACATACGGACAATGGTTTGGTTTTAGAGATGCCGAACAGACGTAACGAAGTAGGTTTAGTGGACACATTTAAAGGATAGGGTAGAGATGCTAATCTTTGGATTAAAAGAGGAATGTAGACGAGCAATATTCGGGCGACATGTAAACGCGATCGACCTCCAGACAGGCTAAAGACGCCTTAGACATGACTAAAGACGCCTTAGCGGGCATACAAACACAAATACTTGGCGCAACGGACCGTATGTGGTCCAGGACCTGGCTTCTGGGAACCTCGAACCTCCCACTCAACGATCCAACGCACTAACCACTTGAGCCACGGCGCCCACCTTAGCGGACATAGGGGGCAAAAAAAAGTGGGCGGAGTGAGCACGCGAATTGGTATGTGGAATGACAGATAGGCAGTCTTCTATAGATGGATATGGACAAAACTTGACAAACACGAACAATGACTGACACAATGATCGACTGCCTTTCCTCTACAGACGCAGGTTTCGGCTGAAGGGTTCTTTAAGAGCTATCTTTCATAAATTCCGACCAGAAAGATAGCGTTTGGTTTGTTTCCCAAGATAAGGCTGGTGGGCTCATCAGGGTAGGCTGTCCAACTTTTGCCATCAACATCTGCCATACCTCTGGTTCCTGACGAAGCAATGCAGAGGACAGACGGTAGAACTTTAATTGATTGTTTCATCCCATACTAAAACTTTGAATGTATCCTTTGCAAAATGCTACAAAACGCTGTTATTTTTTGGGGACTAGAGGTATGTATTTCGAAATATCAACACCACGTTTCTAAATAACAACAAGACTCACCCATTCAAAAGCGATCGACTGCTTTGCTTTGGTTTCGAAAGAACTCCCTTCCACCCATGAAGTCCCAACAAGCTCCATTCATCATTGCTGCCTTCCTCCTTATCGAGCACTTCTTTATCTTTTTTATTCAATTCGTTAACATATTCAATAAAATTCCGTTCAGTTTGCAAATTCAAAACCGGATCATCATCTTCTACTGAATTCGAATTAACTCGGTTCCACCAATCAAAGTCAGCTTTTGTGGGTCTCCAATGGTTTTCGGCATCTCTATTGTAATCTTTACCGGCCTTTCCCTTGCTCTTCATTAGACGAATATAAGAATTACTTAAATTGGGAAATATAGGTTGCACAAGGTCACTCTTTTGTATTTTTAAAAACCTGCTCTTTGCACCGCCACCTTGTGGCAATCTGAAGACGTAAGCGGGATTCGCTAAGTGGAGGTTATACATTCTTGAGATTGTTTGTTTAATTTGATTGGAGTCATTTGTAACGATGCTGAATGCATTGATTATGTCCCTCTGAGTGGGTAAAGATACAGATTTGTTTTCAATATTTGAAGGCCATGACAGCGCCGCCGCCGGTGAACTTGTAACACTTTTTCGAACGACTAAAAGTAAATTCAAAAAGCTAATTGGATTCGACTTTATTGTTAATGAACTTAAACTTCATACTTTCGTCACTTGTCACTGTTTGAAATGGTAGAAATCCGAATCCGAATAAAATGGAAACTCTTATCACGGCGGCATGGTGTGGATGCATTGTTTATAAATTGAATATGGTCGGTTGAAGCCACCGTTCGTCTTGTGGTATGTCCATCAACTAACTTGGCCACTGCTCCAAGACCGAGTTTTTGCGTTGATTAGCGCCCATGTCTGGCATGCAGTCGCTGTGACGCAAAGCTATTGAACGAAAGTGCAACCAACCGGTGATACGATCTAATACTGAAAGTGCGAGTGGACCGACAGACCTAATTTTCAAGTTTCTTGCGGGTAACCCCACTCTTAAATGGGTTTATAGATGGCGCACATAATTTGCAGTTCGCATGGCCATAGAAGAAGTAAACAAGCACCATAGGTGGGGGTAAACTTGACTCTAAGTCTACTTTTTGCTGTACATTACGTCAATAGGAAGCGAAATTATGACATTAATTGTGTTATTGCGCCGTTATTGTTGTTTAATGTGGATTTTCTGCGGGATGAGACTTATGTTTAGTATGTCCTCTTAAATCACCGGAAGATTATGTTTTTTTTTTTTTTGCCTGAACTGATTCAAGAGTTGAATCTCTTCCGGATGGTTTATGCACATAGATGCACCATGCAATTGGAAGTGAACTCGGTACGAGTTTTCAGTGAATCATGCAAATGAACAACGATCATGACCGTGGAACAATGGGATGGGAAAAGCAAGCGCGCGTTATGACAATGCGATGCAAAGCAAAAATTTTATAACAACTTCCATACATGAAGGGCATGGACGTTTTTTTCACGATAATAGGGATGTGAATGCGAACAATTACAAAACTGGTAACCGGACATTTTTCACTTTTATTAGTTTTACTGCATTAATCAGCGGAATGCATTGACATATGTATATATTTGCTTTTTCTGCCAGCACCATTGTAATCGTATGTAATGGGAGTTAAAAAAGGCTGTTATTTCGGAAAAGTTATAAAATATTGAGAGGTTAGGTTGAAGTGGCTGCCAGGTAAAAGGCCGACACAGACAAGCATCATAATTCGGCAAGGAGATGCGGTGTCAATTTAGCGCTGGAGCAGATAGAACGGAGGGCTGATATCAACACGGAAGGAATGACTTAAATAATTCAATCCAGGTACTGGAATATTCAGATTATATCAACATCATCGAATTCCCAGCAAGTTGTTGTAAAAGCTTTCTAGAGATATTGGTCTAAAGGTCAACGAGGACAAAACCAAGTATTTGCTGTCCACAAAGGAATCAACATCTGCTCATTGCTTAGGGCAAAACATCATTATAGGCAGCTACAACTGTGAGGTAGAAGTTAACCTACGGTGTTAATGTTAACTCTGTGAAGGATATTTTAGTGGAGATCCAGCGAAGAATCACCCCAGCAAACCGCTACTACTTCGATTTGGCAAAATAACTGGGTTCAAAACGTTTAACACGAGGGATGAAACTGATGATCTACAGAACTTTAATCCTGCCAGTCATACTATATGCCGCTGAGTACTGCACGATAAGCAGGAAAGCGGCACGCAAAAGTTTCATATTTTGGTTTCATCTTTAAGATATGATAATGACGCCCGGATCTTAGAGCAGAGAAAGAAAAAAGAGAAAGAAGTTCAGCGGCGTATAACCCCGGACAAATATAACGGCCTTGGAGACCAAACTAAGGAAGCAGCAGGAGGTTTTGCCATAGTTGGACCACAAAGAAACTGATTGTCACAAAAAAGCCTGCAAAAGTCATATCCATTCTGTTTCCCCTTGCTTCTTCGGAACCCAGGGCTGGTTTGATTTGAAGCTTCCTGGAAAGTGCACTTCCATCATAATCTCGTTCAATCTGTGTAGAGTTTCCTTCTCAACCCTTGTCCTCTCACCGATAAGTCCGATTTTGAAAACTAGATTTCTGGACCCTGTTCTCCGAAGTCTACTGACTTCTAAAATGCTCCTTATCGTCGAGCAGAAGTCTGTCCTGAAAATCTTTGTTCAGATCTTTCTTTTCATCGAATCCCATGATTCGGGTTGTACCCCTCTCATTAAACGTTCTATTAAAGGTCTATTTCTTTTTATAGTTCCCTACATCATCATGGTATAGAGTCCTTTTCTTCCACTAAGGTTGTAACATTTCTTAACTTTTAAATATGTCCATGTTCCTTGGGAGCCCCAAAAATTTCTGGACTTTTTAAAATTAGATTCGTAGTGAATAGCAAGCAAGATAGCTCTTTGATTTGATATCGCTGACCGATCCATTGCACCACAAATTGACGCTCTCCCGGGAAGCCTGCTCTAGAAAGAGATCAATCACTTCCCTTTCGTCTGGCGTCGACAAATGTTGTTCTGATCGTTTGTTAACAATAGCTAGGTTCTCACTACAAAATCGAGAAAGACCTCTCCTCTATAGTTATAGTTGGTGCTGTCCCATAACATATTGGGTCTTTACCAAGATTTCTGCTTCCGTGGTAGGTGAATCTGCACCGCACTTACCTTCCATTCTTGCAGTAAAGCAATATCGATTAAATCCTCCCCAGAGCATCTGGACATCATAGCTGATGCCCCCTTGCATTGATGAAGATTCAGTTGACACACTCCTAAGATGCTCTGGTACGGGTTCAACATCCGTCTGTCTACTAAGTGTTTTACTGAGTAAGGATCGCACTGTTATGAGTACGTGTGGCTGGTTCTCATAGTCACTCCTATCATTCAGTCCGACGGATCTGAGATTCACTTCACCCATTTGATCCGCATTCATCTTTAGTCGATATCATTCAATCAACGAATGAATTGTATTACCAATCACAATTGCCTCCCAAAGTCAGCTGGTGAGCGTTGTAGATGTTGTTGCTGACGTGAAAATAAAATAAACAAACAAAAATTGTATTATGAGAAAGACGAGGAAATATCCTCAAATAAGTGAACATTCCGTGCGCATTTTGGAGAGACGAAGTCTTGCAGTGAGTCGATTTCGGCCAACAGTTGAGTCACTTCGGGCAAGTCATTAGCTTGGGTTCCAAATGCCAAGACATTTTGGATACCCTCGAAGTCTCTTCGTAAAGTTCTTGGCTATGTCAATTTTTGTATGGGGAGATCCGTCCACTCGTCTTGAATGATCACATAAATCTATCACATGGTCCAGGAGATGGCTATTCGCAACCATGTGTTATATAAATGCTTACCTACCGATGATAAAAAACTGAATAGACACATTCGTTCGTCGATTCACATTACGAACTTTATTAAATTCCAACACGCATTATATTTATAAATTAACTTAAAAAGTGCGTTCGTCAATTCTATATTTTTGTAAACTTTTTACATTTTTTTTGCAAAAATATTTTCACTTAACCATTTGAGAAGCACATAAAAGCAAGTATGTACGACTCCAGTCGCCCACTTAAATTCATTCTGATTCACACAGGAAGTATGTACATATGTATGTGTGTGTTTCAATGCTCTTTCACAAAAATCATTACATTCATTCATTTCTGTTTGCAATAAATAGTAGTTAATGCTAGAAAGTTGTACATAATCAGCTGTTAAGTTTACTTTTTTAGCCTTCTAACAAACACTACTCCCATTCCTTATTTATTTAGTTTAACGTATTAGCGCAGCGTGAACTGATTTCAAATTTATATCTCGCGTACACTTTTTTGGTTTTTTATATCCAAAAAGTAAAACTAAGAACACGATTTTTAATAATATAATGCGAGCAATAGTTCACAATTTAAATTTAAATAGTTTCGTGATATTAACATTAAAAACAACGAAATAAAAGTGGAAATATGGAATATCATCTTGTGCTATATCTCCTGCAGATGTGTTTTTATATCGTACTGACTACAGGTAGATACTCGTAAATACGTAGCTACAAATATATAAAAATGTTTCATCAGAATAAAAATAGTTGCAACAAAACGATTACAATTAAATGGCAGATTTTATACTTCAGTATTAGTAAAAAGAAGTGTATTTCGGGGACCAATCAATATACGAATATATTGGATACTTATTAAAAAAAAATAAAGTCAATTCGATAAATTTCCTATCTTAACTGTCGGGGAAAAACACAACTTCCAATAACAAGAGATATTTAAAAATAACATGTGAGATGGAAATGTATCAATAGAAATCCTTGATATGCACAAAGTAGTGCAAAAGTCCTCACTCAATTTCTAAAGGCAGTAACTTTGTTTTTGTTAAAAAAAAATTGTTCAGTTTATTGATTATGAATATCTGAATATCAGTCCTAAGTCACCACGCCGTGGTGAGTGCTGATCACCTAGTTGGAAAAAAACAATAAAGTGATAAAGGTACCAGCAGATAGCAGCAACATCCAACTAAAAAGAGTGCTGCGGGTTCAGGTTTACTCACTGCTCTGGCCTGTAGTACGAAATCAGATATTCGATATCCTAACGAAAGAGAGATGCAATGGTCTACCACCTGGTACGAGCAAATGCGGAACAGCACTAGAGGAAATGTTCGGCTGCATCATCGTCTTTCTCACTCAAACCTACCGCTTCAAATTGCTTGGCAAAAGTGCAGTAGCCGGTAGGACGAGTTGTCTGCCGTCAAGTAATAGACATACATATATGATATCGCATAGCTCCATCGGGTACTTGTAAGTTTTCCCCAATAATAAAGGATGTAATGGAATTAGGTCTCTGCAAAATTCGAAAGTGAACGATCAAAGCTTTTACTTACGACTATTGACAAGGGCTTACAAAGTTTCACAGCACTCTATTTTTTCAAATACTTGTCATTTGTCATTTGATGTCTTCCTGAATTGTTAAGTTAATTTCATTTGACTCAATACGCAACTTTATAATACAAAAAAAAAAAACAACATTCATCATGGGGTACCTGGGGTCTGTACTCATTGTACACGAGAATAAAATAAGAGCATGTGCACTTATTACTCTGGCACTACCGCTCCATGACTTCGACCTTAAGTGGATCAATGTGATCAATTTAAACGGCAATCAAAATGTCACGAGCATTTCAAGTTCGATCTTGATTTCGTTCCGTTTTCCTTCTTTTTAGTCTTCTTATTTCGATTTTTTTGGTAAGGTATCAGTTGTTGCTATTTCGAAGCATGGGAGTTTTTTTTTTTGCAAATTATAGCATGAGGCCAGAATACCATAAGTGCTTCCAGACATATGGATGGACAGCAACTTATGGAGAAACTAGTTCTGTTTATTTAGTTGTACCGAGCTAATCGATCTTGTTAAACACCTGTAGAGCTACAATTTTGTAGGCCTTTGAAAGGCAACTACTTTAAAATGTATGTACGCACTGGTGTGGGTACATATGTGTATAAAAATATATTTATTGTACACGTGAATTTATCGGTTCAATAGCTTGTATGTTTTGTACCCGTTTTTTACCCGCCACTTTGTACCAAAACTGGACGCAATGTTTACAGAGTATCTTAAAATAATTTCGCTTTAAAATCGGTCTAAAAGATTTTGATTTACTAAGTTGATTATGCACCTAAGACGAGTTTCGGTTAGGGTTTTATTATGTGAAGTGTGCAATATTTTTGTTTTTATTTTTTTCCTCGTTTGCAATGGCCTAAAAAACACGAATATGATTTTTTTTTTCTGAGGTAATGAAAAAAATGAGGCGTACCCCGCACCCAAAGTTTCAAAAAGTCATATGAAATGGTACTAAAATTTCCAAAATTACAAAACCGAATCAGTTAATTTAAGTGTTATATTCTTAGAAAAGTGTTTTAAAAAAATTGGTGCAGAATAGGCGAAAATATGAGGTAATTAAAAAAAACAAATTGAGCTCGAATCGGTAAATGTTAAGAAAAACGTGAGTAACCCCTGATTTTGATAAAATTTTAGTATGTTATAGGGGGCATTGTTATACATGAGGAGGGGGTCGAAAACAAATATTTTACGAGATATAAGCTAAAGGAGGCTATTAAAATGACTGTGAGGCCGCCCGACTGTTAAGATTACGTGCTTATTGTCCGGCAAGCGCCTATATCTTAACAGTGCGTGGGTGTACCGCTTCGCGGGCTAAAGAGTTTTCAGACTATGGACATCTCTTCGACTCAGACGCCACGCAGCATGTGGTCGAGAGCACCTTATTACGGACGACTATAAAAGTGCTTCACTCCTTCGACTTTAGGCTATGGGTTTCTTGCAAGTGTCTGTGCACTTTAAATCTACTAGTGTGGTGAGAAGCCATATTTCAATATTACACTAATCTGGGTTCCTAGTTACAGGACATCTACAGTAAGACCACGTCTTAGACCAAAGCCTGGAAATAACAAGAATAAGTTTTTAAGTTGCATTTAAAGCTAAATTTAAGCTAAGGCATTAAAATTAATAGATTTCTTAGCCCATAAGCTAGTTGATGAGATGTATGACAGTTTTATTCGGTTTATACTTTTGGCAAACTATACATATTATAAAACAGTTTTGTACCTTTTTTTAGGAGTGCACTTCAACTATAGCATCCCAGATGATTGGAGATCGGAGTTTCCAGAATGTGGTGGAAAGAGGCAATCACCTATAGCATTGAAATATTCAGAAGTAAGTAAATTGTATTGATATTGAACGCAGGTGACGCTCTTTGGAACTCGATACATTGGAACATACAACCAGAATTGAATACAAAACCTCGGGCTCTTATGAACTAAACAATCTTATAATGGAATTCTGCAATAGTAGAAGACTGTGACTTCCTCTCCTATAACACGAAGGTGCAGTATCTTTTTTCAAACTTCTGTAGATGTAGATGTCTCGCAATGTGCACGATTATAACCTCTTTAGTAGTGACTCCATATTACCTGTGGTTTCCGTATAGAAAACGTTTTGGCTCCAAGCTCAAACGTTTTGGCTCCTAAGATCAAAACATGTCAACTTTTCAAGAATATCTAAAAACTGAAGAAATTCATGCAAATCGAAATCGTTCTATATTTTAGCTTAAAATGTGCTCGCTGCGGAAGAGGATAGAGCCCTCTTCTTGGCAGCGAAAATACGGAAGTCTACCGTAATTACGGGCTGAAATATAATATGTCATCAGCAAAGTCAGTATTCTTGGAAACATCAGCTTAATCCGTCATCGTTCATAAATTACGTTTAATAGGAGAAAACCTATCACGGAGCTTTTTCCCTTTGCGGGTAGCATAAAACCAAGTGCAAAAGATCCCGATCCAACATCTAGTTTTCCTGCAGGGAGTTCCAAATGTTTCACTTTAATGAAAGGCAAATGAGTCGGCTCGATTGTGGTAGTAAACTTTCCGTGCCTTATAGCTAGTGCATCACAACAGGCGCGCAAAAATTTCTTGCTTTAGAGTCAAATCTTTCTCAAGACCGGTGCCTTTAGACTATAACTAACCGTATTCTTAAAAACAAATAAAGAAAAAACGCATTTCACAGAACAGACACTTCAAAAAGTAGCAAAATTCGTCAAAAACTCGATCGGTCATAATTCATTGGCCACATACTGTAGGTCTTTGAAATTTCTAAACTAGCTCTCCTGATTCTTAGAGATTTGTGTGAGTGAAATGATTTTTTCTTACTGAACAACGTGATATTATACAAGACTTTAATCATGCCGATCCTGCTTTATGGCGCAGAGCCAGTGGATGAGGTCGCTCTTGGCTGTTTGGAAAGGAAAATTCTTTGGGTGATTTTTGGTCCCGTCTGCATAGACAGTGAATGGAGGAGATGTTCAGCGACGTCGACTTGGCCAGAAGAGTAAAGGTCCATCGACTGAAGTGGCTGGGTCATATAGAGCGCATGGACACATATGCTCCGGCCCGGAAAACTGGAGGCAGCTGGCTAAAGATCGAGCTGGCAGGAAACTCTGGTTGGTTGAGGCCCCGGTCCACCCCGGACTGTAGCGCCACCTTAAGTAAGTAAGCAATTTGAATGAATAGCAAGAAAACTCCGTTCAAAGTTTAATCTTAAGGTCGAGTTAATCGCGCGTATCATAACATTAAAGAAAGGATGACTATATGTTCTAAAGCTAAAGTTTCTCCATATTTCAATGTAACGTCATTTTTTAGAATGAAAAGGTCATGCACTTGCTGTGAGACTTTAAGGCACCAAGCATAAATCTCTCCGATTTGAAAACCGCTTCCTCTGGTGGGTCTTGTGGCAATTGTGGCAATAATGTTAAATACAATTTTGAATGGTTTATACGCAGAAAATGCTTAGTCGTAATACCTCAAGCTAATCGATTATAAAAAAGATTTAATATACATTCACTCACGCCATGAGTTCCACATAAGGTGAACTGATTTCGGATATATTTATGTACATATGTAGACCAAAATGCTAGATTCTCTTTTTGAAATAACTCGTGTCGTGGCCAGTAATTTTTTTCAGTCAGACACTGTAATGGTGGATTTCTTACGAATTGAAACTTTTAAGTTTTTTTGTTACGGGTTACCTCTGCAATTTTTGAGTTCTCCAATCGTGGACGGTTTCTCCCGGGCAACGAGCGGGTAAATTTCTAATAAATTGTACCTACGCATTGACCCGGATAGTTCCAAGATGATGGAACAAGCAATCCATTTATCCACCGCTTAGGAAAGATAGACTATTGACGCAATCAGAACGTACATATGTAAGTTTGAATCAGTTAAGGAGCTTTACTTTTATTGAATTTGATGAAAAGTTCAATTAATTTACCCGAATCTGCGTCATTGCTGATTACTTTTCCTATTATGGTTGGCAATAATTAGATTTTTCTTATTCTCCCTCCCAGTCACAGATCATGAGAAAAGTATTTTAGAGTTAAAAATACAAACATAACTCGATTTTTCAAAAGGGTTATGTTTTCTAAGATATAGTAACGTTTTCAATCATTTATCCTTGTAGGTACTGCATGTGAATCTTCCTTCACTGACTTTTATCAATTATGATGTCCCAGTTTCTGGCCATGTGAGGGCAATCAACAATGGTCATACTAGTACGCATACGTAATCAAAATTATTTGAAAAAAAGCCTACCATATTTTCTGTTCCAGTTCAAATCGACATTCCGAAAACGGATGATGACCGATCTCCCTGTGTACATGGAGGTGGTCTTAATTTTATTTACAAAGTAAAAGGTTTTCATTTCCACTGGGGATCTCTTGGCGTACCAGGATCGGAACATTCAATCAATGGATATAAATATGACTTGGAACTGCATATTGTACATAAAAAGGTTCCATATCATACTCTAGAAGAAGCAAGGAAGGATCCCCATGGTATTGCAGTTCTAACAGTTCTATTTCAAGGTGTGCAGGTATGAACAAGAATTGTATTCTGATTAGTGATGGATAATGAGTCTATTTATGTTTACAGGATGACAGCATAGGAAGTACGGACCTAGACGAGTTTTATAAGGCATTACCACACTTGGCGGAATATGAATCCCATGTAGAGCTTCAACTTATGAGGATGGGACAATTTTTAGGAACATTGAACACTGAAGAGTTCTACACTTACAATGGTAGTATTTTCTTAGGTATGAAGTTTTCGAAAAACAAACTTAATATTTATATATGTAGGTTCGCTAACAACCCCTCCTTGTCCAGAGGCGGCAATTTGGTTTGTCTTTCCCGACGTTCTTCCAATTCAGCACAAATATGTAAGACACATCAATAAAAAAAACTTTTAAGAAACATAATCATTTCGAGCAATTTTTATTGCAGCTCGAACGATTTTGGAACTTACACGACTCTAAAAGTGAACTTCTTTTGCATAACCAAAGGCCCATACAACCAACTAATTCAAGGACTGTTTCCTACCGTAGCGGCTATAAAGTATTTAAATAAAAAAAAAAAGTCAGCAAACATTTTATTAACTAAAAGTAACTGAGACCATTGTTTCAATTTATTTACACGTACTTGGGAAGTGTACGCGAGACCGAAACAATATAGTATTTAGCCTAGTTTTGATTTTATCGTGAGACCGAATATCCTTTTATGTGTAATGGAGCCGATGATCCCAACTTTATAACAGCAAGAAGTTAGATTTTTTTTAAAGATAACTATTAACACAGTAGATGTTTGAATAAATCGAGTTTTTAAGCGGGATAATATCCGATAAACTGTCATTCCCGACTACTATTGGATATTATTAAGTTTGCGGCTGAAAAGTGTAAATGGAAGACTTTCGAGAACCCACCTAGTTTAACCTATGTGAACAAAGAAGCTGGTTTGATTTATAACCAGTAAATGATCTTATCTCAAAAACATAGTTGGCAACAATGTCAAAGTTCAGATCAGCACCACATCTCCTCATTTGGAAGACTCTATCGGAATGGTATAGCTGAGCGGATAACAGATCGATCAATAGTAAAACGTACATACATAAAGGCTGCGAAATGACGGCCTTAGAGGACATGTCATATGATTTGTTCAAACCCTGAGTGTGGCAGAATATTGGTTATATTTTTGCAACGTTCTCACTAACTAAAATTGGAGCTAGTTAAAGAAGTCTGATTAGTTTCTCTTTTCTTTCTTAACAGTTTCCTATTTTGAACAGCTAAGTTTTAGTATTCATAAAGTGGAACACTTAGACATAATGATAACAAGGAAACCTCTGAATATTATAGAAGGGACCATTAGGAGTCATGGGAGCACAATCAGCAGCACCAACTGCAGCTAAAAAACATTCCACCATTGCACATAGAAGCCCAGAAAATCGCCTGTCTCTCGGCAGTGTGGCTGAAACATCTCGTATAAATTGACTAAGGTAAATATAATATTCGGAAAATGTCAGAATATAGAAAATGACACTACTAACCGACTGTTTAAGAGATAATCTACATACATACATACGTTTTTCTAAACACCTTCGGAATAATATTCCCCGAGAGAATCTTGAACGAACCAGCAGCTCGAATGTGTTAACAGTACGTATATGAGGATGCATCGAATATATGCAGGAGAATCAAACGATAAAAGTCAATAGCAATGGGACTTGCTATACAATTAGAAACATTCGTAAGGGATATCTAAGTATAAATCTTTACAATATCGAAATCGATTCAAATTCGCTATCTGCTCAGACCCCACTTTAAAATCATAACTAGCAAAAAACCACGGCTATAGCACACCCCTAAATTTTTACAAAATCTGTTCACGAGTTCTCAACAAAGACGATTGGAAACTCCACCACTTTTCCACAGCATATCTTACCTGTAGCCCATCGGATTTAACAATGATTTTTTAAGATTTTTGTTCAACGTTGTATGTCGTGAGTCAGTGTATGTAATTCTTTTGTTTTTTTATATTGTAATCTATTTGAACGACAAAAATACAGACCAGAGATAGACCGACCTATGCAAGCTAAAAGAACAATGCTAACACTCATAAACACTTAAGTCTTACAGAAAGTATTTATTATAATTTTGCTTACAATCCTAGTTAAAAAAAATAAAAAAGGAAGTCCACCCATAAAAATGAATATTTTCCCTGAGTCCCGTCTTGTAATTCAAAGATTACTCTCACTTTGAAATATCCTGCTCTTTGACACTTCCATCCTTCATTCCAAAATAAGCCTTCTTCGCCATATTTACAAACAATCCTGTCTCAACGACGCCAGGAATCTGAAGAAGTTCTGCATTTACTGACTTCCACTTGTAGTCCTTTCCATCGTCAAAGTGCCAGTCTAGAACGAAGTTTCCATTATCTGTGATACATGGCCCTGCTTTAGCAACTGCCATTCGCAGATTCAAGCTTCCTCCAAAGACACTTTCGATCCTTTTCTTTATGGGAACGTATGCCATTGGTACTACTTCAATTGGAATTCCTTTCCTGTATTGTTCTCCTAGTTTTTTCGAGTTCTTTGTATAATCGGCAATAATCACCAAATTCTCGGCGCACGAAGCGACAATCTTCTCTTGCAACATGCATCCACCACCACCTTTAATGAGTACCATGTTTTCATCGACTTCGTCGGCTCCATCAATGGCACAATCTAAAAGTGGATTCCGATCCAAATCGCCTAGTTCGAGGCCATTTGCAACGATTAGCTGTCGTGCTTGGAAACTTGTAGGGATACAAACCACATGGATACCTTCCTGTTTGACACGCTGGGCTAATCGTTCTACAGCGAAGACCACGGTGCTGCCACTTCCAATGCCGATGGCCGTATTTGGTTTCACCCATTGATCAACGGCCTTGAAAGCGGCGATTTTCTTTGCCTCGTTGAGTGACATTTGGGTTGAGTGAGTATTCGAGAACAGACGAACAAATCCAATGATATTCTGGAAACAGAATAGTTGTACAGCAGTTATAATTTACTTATTTATTTTAGCAGTTGTTTATTTATTTATTTCAGATAATTTAGGTACTTACAATTAATCGAATCCCTGAGTACATGGAATCGGTGTAACAAATCCGAGTCGTTTTTGGTAGGTAGATGAGTGACGTTCCTGCGCACGTGAAATGTTGTGTATAGGTAGACAATCAATTTAATGAAGGCTTGTCCTATACAGAATGTCATTTTCCTTTCCCTGACGTCATGCTGGTTTGATGTTTTTAAGTAGAAAACATAACTGTAGGAAATAGGCCTACTTCGACCCGTTTACCTCTATGAAAGAAAAAATAAAATGCAGATAGATATGTACGTATAAAAAGATGCTTATGTTTGGTGATTTTATGTGGTCCAGCCTATTTGGAACAGGAACTTTCATTACGACTCTCTACAAACACTTATGATCGACGAAGTTAAAAGTAGATTGCGATCCAATCCTTCTAGTTCAAGTCTATTTAGCTGTCGTGCTTGGAAACTTGTGGGGTTACAAGGCACATGGGTACCTTCCTGTTTGACTCGCTGGGCTAATCGTTTCACAGCAAAGACCACAGTCCCCTAACTCAACGAAGAAGACGACCTTTCTAGTAGAATCCGACGAAGTCTGCTGATTCTCCCAGATTGACAAAGTGGGTGGTGTCTTTTCAACCTCAACTTTCACAGTCGTGTGGTGGATTAATAATTTTTACCTGACCACACATGTACAAATTTGGATATCCTCCTATGAAATGTGCAATGCGTTTATTCTATGTGCGGCTGTGAGCCATATGAACTCGGTAGCTTAATAGATGTAGATACGCTAGTCTTTCCCGAATAGACCTTTGCTTCGGCACTTTTGTATATCTTTGACCCATTTTAAAAATTTCGGAGTCCGATATGAGTTTTTGGATTCCCATTTACGAATCCTTAGTAGTACCGATTAAACTATTAAGACTGAGCCGGGTTGTCGAAAATCGCAGGCTCCACGATACAACACCCAAAACAATTTCCAATTTTACGACAGCTTGTAAAATGGTAATAAGTAGCTCTAGGTTTTCCCATACAGAATCCACACAACAACCTGGCTCTCCCCGAATTGTGGAACAGCCAACCAAAGCGACACCGTACTTATTGATGCGAGGCATGCATCATACGTTTTGGATGTGCGCAACATAAGTGGGCAAATGTTAACTCGGACCATTATGTTGAATAGTGGAGTCTGTGTCAGGTACTCCAGCTCTTCAAAAAGTCTGTTTTCTTTGTAGCGTTTGATAACTTCGATTTCGTCTGTGTCACGACAGCTCGTGCATTAATTAGGTGAGTTAATGCCTAGTCTGGCGGCCATTGACAGGTTAGTATACCTACCATGATACTGTTTTTTTTTGTTCATTGACAATGTTAGGTTAGATTAATATGTGCCACTTCTGGATGCCCATTAGCGGCTCATGTAGACCACATAGGGCCCATTGACGAATAAATTTTATTTCTTCTTCGTCCCTGCAGTTTCTACAAGACCTAGCCGGATTGAGTGGTTTCCTTTTGCGCAGTGCCCAATTAAGTTGCGAATAGCAATATGAATGCCCGTGCGGCCTAGTTTCGGTAGATCGATAAACCTCTTTTTATCGTAGATTGACCACAACGATCTACTTGTAACACATGTTTTTCCAATTTTCCCAGTATATGTCTAGTGGTAGAAGATATGACACATTTACGTCTGGCGTTATAAGCAGCCAGGCACGTCATGAACTCATTTAGGGGAGGGAGATTAACCCTGCCTTAGGTGTTGATCTCTGTGCTTCTGTTATGCTAACACATGATAATCTACTTCATAAGATTACTGAGGTAGCTAGCTACAATCATGGGTAAGTATGGGTATTAACTGAAGTTCATCGAAGGTTTCCTGCACGCGTAGGAAGCACATAAGGGTGTTTTCATTATTTCTTCTGTGTTTCTCTTACATGTGAAATTCGAATCAAGGATCGTTCCTATATACTTGGCCTCTGCGGAGAGATTCAGGAGAGATCCCGTCCAACTTTGGTCGAATTTGCCTCCTTTTTGTGAACAGAACTATTTCCGTTTTTGTTGGGTTTAATTCTTAGTTTGGTTCCGCTCATCAGGATAATTCTTTCAGTGCAGATTCCATGATATTGCTGGTTGTAGGAAGATATTTCCCACTGACAATGATTACTGTGTGGTCTACGACACTGTTTCTATTTTTCTCAATTATCAAACGAGTCCATTGTGAAATTCCACCATTTATTAAAATTTGAAGTCCAAGTAAGTGTTCACAAGTAAGCTTGAAGCAGGGAAAATTGCCACACAGGAGGCAAACACAAGATGGACCTCCTTGGATTCCTGTGTAATCACAAGGAAACTATGGCCGTCCTTTGATAAAGGCAGAACCGAGAGACGTATACGGGAAGACAGGAAATCCCTTTCCACCCTCGTTGGGGTTATCACGGGGCATAACTCTCTACGGTATCATTTGAAAAAACTACGTCTAACGGAAGAAGAACTCTGCAGAGGTTGCGGGGACGAGGGAGCTTTTGAGGACACAACCCACTTCCTATGTCACTTCCCTGGCCTCCAACACAGCAGGAACAGGATCCTAGGGAGCTACTTCTTCCAAGACCTAGATGAACTCGCCAGCACGCCATCAGACAAGATAATGAAATTTATCAAGTCCTCAGGATGGTTTGTATGCAAAGACTCGCATCAATAACTATTGGAGCATATTAGAATCGGTTACCGGGTTTCAATGGGCAAGGGACATCCTTTCCCCCAAAGGGCATCACAATGGGTCAGTACTGACCTGAGTGTGGCGGAGAGTCTCTCTCCCCGCCAACCCACATACCTAACCTAAGTGTTCTCATCTCAAGGGCATAGGATAAATGTACCATATTCATGACTCAATACTTAGGGTATCCAAACCTTTAATCCATCCACCGCACTTTAACAGATAACTGATTTAACTGATAAATTAATTTACCCCAGTTGGACAACATTTTACCAGTTCTACTGTTGCCATTAATTTTAAAATTGATAAAACGCCATGTCTTTAGCTCTTCAAGGCTTGTGCTCGGCCAATGCTGCAGATTCAATCAGATACAAAAAAAAAAAGTTTATAATGGCGGCCGAATTGAAGATGAGTTATGATCACAATTAGAGTGTGGGACTGTGTGCACTTGGAAAGTACATATACATCATTGCGTACAAATCACGCTAATATTCGATATTTTATGAGTCAGCTGATCAATAAAATATCAAAACAATGTGTGACACTATCTCTATCACAAGATCATAAAATTTAATGGACGGTTATCAATTTTATCTGCTTGAGTAATAGATGCGAAACGCGTACTCTTTTTGGTAAACCGATTCACTGGTGTTAGTTGTCTAACCCCCTTATTTATCTCTATGTCCAGGTAACTGTTTTGGGTTGGCTTAGATTACTTTTTTAAGAAGTTATTAGCGATCGGCAATCGGACGTTATGCCTGGCAGCGCAGTCGGGTAGCATTACAGTTTCAGATTTCCAGAGATATTCGTTTAGCATTCGAATATTTAAAAGTAATTAATTAGTGAAGCAGTCAAAGGGACTTTTGTAACGAAAATAATAAAAATCAAGCGCTGCGTTGCTTAAGGGTTGCTAAAATTTTGGTCGATGGTCGTGAAATGGTGATTAAATTCACATCTGCTATTGGCAATCATTTGCTCATATTCGACTCAAAGCGGGTTAAGTCGTTTGATTTACATTCTAATCATGCAAATTGAACCCTGTCTAGTAAGAAATTACAAAGATAATGTCTTTGAAATCCAGTTTTACTTTCACTCCAAGGTCTAGATACTCTTTTTGTGTTTAACGACGCTGCTAAAATCAGACTTATATGTAAGTCGGCTTGTTGACGAAAGGTTTATAATAAAGCAGACAGAGCCTTCGTATGATGGCAGGTTAATTTGTAATTTTGTCTCCCTGTTCTAAGTGCGGTAATGGATTTCAAGTTTTGTATTTACTGCCATTAAAATATGCAGTTTGGAATGATCGATTCTAAATAGATCTCGTCTTTCAAATCATTCTGAAAGCGGTCTCAGAAAGAATGCATCGTTCGAACGTTATGCTCAATGAAGCGCCCCAAATTCAATTTGCTTGTCCGTTTTCGAGGATATTCAGCACCGCAGCTATGCCACTTTTTTTTCATAAGTGTTGTCTCTTTAGACGCCGTGACTCAGGGAGAGGGAGGTGCGAAGTTCGGATCTCAGAAAATACCAAAAAATTGGTAAATTTGGTAGGCTTGTCAGATTTGTGCCAATAAGTAAATTAGTATAACTGGAATCACTAGAATTGCATCCTTAGAGTAAGAATGATATCAGCAAACTTGATCACTGTAAACTAATTCTTCTTCACCAGTTACTAGTCGTTAGAGTTGGTAAATCGAGCTCGTAAATGTATCGCTTGTTGCCTATTTGTAAGCAATCGATATTCTTTCGAGGATATTGATTTTTGTCAATTGTGTCTTTGCCTTTTTAAATGTCCTTGGAAAAAAGGCGCCTAATGGAATACGGTCTGATTGACAACCCTGGCAGAACTAGTTTCTGAGATAATAGCGAAAGCTAAGGTGGAGAACTAGCATTTTGGAATAAATCGACTCTTACGCAAAAAGTTGTTCTGAAGCTGAATCTTTTATGGTAGATGCAGCATGTCTCTTAGCATTGAAAATTCCACATGACGGCGCTTTAAAATCCAATTCCTAGAATCGAATGGGATCTCGAACTAACCTTGGTGTCAACAGGAGGTCGACTCGCAAGCTAGCGTTCTCTTTTCACTTCTAAGATGCATAATAGCCGACTCTCTTTTGAACTGTCTCAATAAATGTAAAGTCTATACTGAATGCGGATAATGTTGCCATACTTTCTGTCGGACTTTGCCTTGAAGTGGTCTACATTAACGCACATATAGTGCTAAACATGATCGATTAATGGTGCACTAGGAATACATTATTTATCAGTTAATCCTCTCAAAATTAGGATTACAGGAGGATCCTAGTCGGTCTGACTCAGCTAACGCTAAAAAGAACAGTGCTATACATGATCCTTGATAAAGAAGATCTTGGAGTTTCTTGGCGCTCTTAGATTTCTGGCAGTGCAAGGGTGCTTTCTGCAAAACAGGACTTACCACATAAAAAAGTCATACACGGAGAATTATGCAATCCTAATGGTCATGAACTATATTGTAAGACATAGTTGGTTTGGTTGAAGTACATGTGTACGCAGTGGCACTCAGTCTAGCTTTAGGCCTTGTTCAATCCTTGAACCACTTCCAAAAGAGTTTAAGAATTCATAAACTCTATAAATTCGATCGCAATGCTGAACTCTTTCATTGGAATCTGTGTACGAAGACACACTGCGATTATTAGATCTCCTATGAGATTGGTAGGCAAACCTCGAGACTGGAACCTGCGACCTGGAGTTCCTGAAGTTCCTGCATCCTTCATCAATGCTTCCATCGACGATTGGGTTTCTTACGAAGACAATTGTGTATATTGTGGATTTTCAGGATGCAGGCAGACTACGTAAATGCTGCGAGTCTGCATTCATTCTGTCTCCCTTTCAGTTTTTCCTACTTTTTCTGCCCTCAACAAAATATTCTTCAGGTCTACATTTGATGTGTGTGTCTTTTCCGACGATGTAGGGTGTGGGCACTCACCCACACTTTTGTAAACAGTCGAGGGCGTTTTTTTTGGAACACAATTTTTAATTATTGTGAATACAGGCGATCTAATGTAGAACTCACAGATGCTTGGATCAGGCTCGCAAGAGTTGTTCTGAAACTTTCCAGTTACAACTGTATTATTTGGTGTTAAATCTTTGCCCATGTGTATCTACTTCAGTCTAGCAGTTGGATGTACATATATATATATATCCAACCCTTTTATGAAGCCTTTTAAAGCGAACGTGTTAATTAAATTACACACGATCAATAATGAACTCATTTCTCCTGAAGAAAAATAGATTTCAGAAAAATGTAATACAATTTGTAAGGCAATCACTCTTATTCTGATTTTTGCTCTAAACAAGTCCTGAACAATCATTACTCGCTCATCTCTTTTTTGACAACTCAATTCATGGTTCACGTCAAATCCGATCATCTGAAGCAAAAACGCATTTTCTTCCTGTAATCCTGATTTCAGTTAAAAAACTTCCTCACTTCTCAAAAGAGCAGACTAAAAATAAACTTACCTCATCAGTACTGCGAAATTCAATAAATGCCACACGCCATAAGACACTAAATAACTCGACAGTCTTAGTCACTTAAATCTCTACCATAATTTTTATTAGATATCTTTCGAAATCTACTAGAATTGGATTCTAAAAGATATAACCGCTTTCACCGAATACTCTAACTCCACCGCCACACTCAATTACGAACAGTTTCTTATCAAATTTTTATCGCTACCAAAAGTGGTTTTGCAAAATTACGTTGTCACATTGACAGCTATGACGTTATTGATATCGAAAAAAAACGGCACATATTTTCGAATAAAAGCGAACTTGCATTCGAAAAAGCCATCATTCTTAGTTAAACTATTGGCAAAAGATTAAGAGCCATCGGGCGTGTGTGATAATGAGTTCTTTAAATTTTTATCTGTTAAGTATTTTGCTTATTTTCACTTCTGTCAAAGGTAAATTGATTAAGATTGGGTGCATTTTTCATTATGAACAAAATTATATTATCTTAACAAATGTCATTTTTGTCTGAAGTGTTTCAATTCTTTCCACAAGTCTAAAGTGGTTTTTTTTTTATTGAAAACAATGCAATTTTTTTTAAATTTTAAATCAGATAAGTTCGAGTGTTGATTTTAAAAATTCAAAATAGTGCGTCAAACAAATATGTAGCACCATAAAGATCGATTTATAGATTTCGAATGAAGTGTAAATGACTTCTTCAAAATTATTGTTGAGACAAAAGAAATGCTTAATAAGGTATACTTAGGTCCTTAAAGGATTAAGATGTAGATAAATATAATAAAATAAATAATAAAATGCAATTTTCGAGTAGTTTTTTCAACTATGACCTTATTGGTTTGTTCTTCAAAAGAACGAATCCAATGTTTAGTCAGAATCCAGCTCTTCTGTACTCAAAGCATAAAGAAAAGTGTTTATGAGTGTCTCTCAATGAAGTCAGCTGATCTGAAAATGTATATGAATTAGAGCTCAAGTTATGTACAAGGCAACTTTAAGACAATCGCCGCCAGAAGCTTTCACCTCGACACATGTGAACGAACGATCGGGTGACTTTCGAGATCGCTGTGCTCTGCACGTTGAGCAAAAATTACGGCGAGTCTTTTAATTTCTTGGGTTAGGTATTTATCACACATTGTACTCGGCAAAAACCTAAACATTTCCTATCAGCGTGATTTAAACTACAACTGAAGAAAGAAATTTCGTCAAAGTCCCTTTTTTCTACTATACAGTCCAGTCAATACAGCAGGACCGAGATTACTATGGTCCTATAAAGGTCTTTAGTTATTCGAGAGAGGGCTTTGCCACTTAATTCTGGTGTTGGCGCGTAAGTATTTCTCTGTTCTACCAAGAACGATATTAAAGAAGTCGAGTGAAAGCTCTTCGCCCTGTCTGAATCCTTCTTTGGTCTCGGTGAGATATTTACCAACCTTAATAAAGCAGCAAGCATTCTCCATCATCATCCTTCATAAACGGACGAGTTTGGTAGTGATGCCAAAACTAGATATTACTCTGTATGAGTCATCTCTATAAATCCTGTCATATGAGACCTTAAAGACGATCAAAAGGTGACGGATGTCGATTTGAAGCTCGTGTTTTTTTTTTTTCAAGAGTTGCGTAGTGTCGATGGAGGACTTTTCATACCGATATGGACCGATCAGATTGTTGACGAACGGCTTCAGACGTTCACAAAACACCGCGGATAATATGCCTCTGTAAGAAACTGTCGTTTCTTTATACTGAAAAATTTCTGTTCAGCTATTAATTGTGCCATTCAATATGTAATTTCATAATTATATCGATCCAAAAACGAGCTCTTGTGCAGCAATTTATGAAATTCGAAAACAATTATAAATTATAATTTGTCACCACCCTTTGTTTATGAAATATGTAATACGTGACTCTCCTCTTGACGATAAGACTGTACGGACTGTAATTTTTTTCACTGCAGTTACTTTCTATCTAGCCCATCTTTTTAAATTTTTGTCGAAAACTCGACTCGAGTGACTCGAGTGCTAGGAACAAAAGAAAATTTTCTTTTGAAAATTAAGCATTTTAAAACTAATTTTTTTTACTATAGTATGAATTACCGTTATTTTATTGAAGCAATGCTATAAACGGAATCTCAATTTTTTATACTACTCGAAATTTTGTAATTGACTGACTCAGCAATTTGTTTTTTATGATTGCGGCTCACAAAAGCAAACTATTTAATTTTTCTTTACAATTGCAAATATTATTATAGTGCTTAGTAATATAAATAAATTTTATTATTGTGTCTAGGTTCCGAGTTTGATTACAGCAAGCAGGCTAAGTGGTATGACGACTATCAACAATGCAGCTTTAATAGACAATCTCCAATTGAATTGATTTCGGAAGAGGTAAGATTAAAATTTCACAATAATAAAACAATAAATTAATAAAAAATTAATGAAAATATAATGAGCGAAAGTCTAAGTGGTGCGCCAATTGGGTGTAATAAAAGTATTAATAAAATCAAATTACTTTATTGCGGTGATTGAACTGATATTGCTTGGTTTAGGGGGGAAATTTAAGATCATGCCACTCCATCATATCGAGGCGTGGGTGAAAACTATTAATTCTTAGACTATTGTCTCGATAAATGAACCTTGTGTGACTTCATTTAATTAAATATCATCAAGGGTTTTCTATTCTTTCTCTTCTCCCTTCTCATCCTTTTTCCCTGCAACACCAAAAATAAAAATACTTGGCACAACAGATCGTATGTGCTCGAGGGCCTTTTTGTTCCTGTTGTATATTTTTTTACACACAAATGGAAGGGGGGACCTACAGTTTAGAGCCATATCCGAAAGGCTTTTTAGAAACTTCACCACTTATGTTTTCGGGAGCTGGTTGCAAGCTTAGTTTTTCGCTCAATACTTCCCTCTCTCCACGAAACCGTGGACATTGGGAAAACAGATGTTTGGTATTTTTGATGAAGTCCATGCAACCCGGGGAGTAAGGGCAATTTATGCAGAAACATCCTGATCTGTCAGCAACTGGGTTGGGTGATTACCTGCTTCACCGTACCGTCTATCTATGCATGGCTGGATTTGTAATAAAAGTGCATGTGTCCATCTACATTTTCAGAAGAATACCAGCATTTTTGCCACTTTCCAATGCTAAGCATTCTTAATGGAATCGGATTGATTCGGTGCCCTGTGTTTCACGCACTTGACGTGTTCCTTGAGGGCAGATGAGGAGAGCCTCGCATCTAGTACGACTGCGGAATATTTTATGTGTGGTTTCGATGTTATTATGTCTCCTCTCACAGTGATGTTGAACTGTTTCAGTCTTCTTCCTGATGCCGCTTCCATTTTGTGTTCCGCCAACGTAAGGCTAGCCGAACCCAGCCATTGCCTTGCGGTCGTTATTGTCGAGTTACTTACCAGACAGTCACAATAATTACGATGTAAATGGGAAGACCTAGGTTGCTTCTCGCTACATGCAAACATTTACTTAAGCTGGACGTCTTCAGCAGGGCCAACCATATATGTAAACAGATCTGGCCTAAGTTAGATCAGAAACGTTGTTCCGAGTTGGTTGGCTAAAGCGATCACATGTCAACCACATTGTCTGATAAACCAATATGCCAAAAGGCTGGACCCCTTTTCAAATTTCTTCTGCAGAAGTTGCAGGGATAAAGAAGAGGAAGGAGGAAGCTCCGTCCCAAAGAGGACTGCTCCAATTAGAGGCTGTTTTCTTCAATGACTCCAGTGAACTGGCGTCCTTAGACGTTTTGACCTCAGGTTGGGTTGATTTATTCCTTGGGTAGCAAAGTGAAAAAATCCATGGCATTAGGATCTTAGTGTGTCTGTTTTCTGGAACAAACAACCACTCTTACTTAACCTAATCTGGCCTATTACTGACTTTCTATGTTCAAAGTCCTATCACGCTACTGACATATCTGTCTGTCTATCTCATTTCGTAATCTAACAGCTTTCGTATGATGTCCTAATGCTAAGGCTCGTAGAAGAATATTTATTCGTCCTTATCTTACTATAAAAGTTTCCTCTAGCTTCTATGAATCCGCTCTAAATATATATGTATGCATATATCAATTCTGCTCTTCTTTTCTAGGCTCAAGTTTCTTATGATATTCCTGCAATTTCGTTCCTCTACTATGATACCATCTTTGTTGCGCCAGTAACTATTCAGAACAATGGACACACAGCAAATATTATCATTCCGAAACCAACCAATTTTATCGAGTCACTCTGGGAATATTATGACAAGCTCTCTCCTCAAATTTCCGGTGGACCATTGCCGGGTGGAATTTTCATAACTGAAAGTGTTCACTTCCATTGGGGTTCCAAGGATACACACGGATCCGAGCACGTTATCGATAGCACAAGATTTTCCATGGAAATGCACATCGTCCACAGGAATGGCAAGTACAAGACCGTTGAAGAGGCTCGTGAACACGCTGATGGCTTAGCAGTTCTATCTGTGATATACAACGTCGAGGTAATCATCATGAAGCATTCCATTCCATTTGATCTCTGAGATACGAGTAATTTTGATTCACTTTTAATTTCTATTAAAGAATACTAAAAACGAATTTGGTGGGCTCTCGGAAGTGATTTCTGCTCTTAATTCAATAACCGAATACGATGAGGAGGCAACAATTGAAGGATTCTCTTTGGCAGTATTATTCGGAAGCTTGGACAAGAATGAGTTCTTTACATATCAAGGTATGCTTCAAGTACGCTAAAAATTTCATTTAAATGACATCTGAAAACTCTATTCTAGGATCACTAACTACACCTCCATGCTCACAGGCTGTTACTTGGGTAGTCTTTTCCAACACTATTGCAATTACTCACGCACAGATGGCTGATTTTCATTCCCTCGTTGATCCTCATGGCGAAATATTGGAAAACAACTACAGATCGCTACAAGCTAAGGGCACAAGGAAGGTAACTCTACGTAAGAGTACCGTCAAGAGCGTATGGGATGCCTTCAAAAGTATTAAGCCAGTCCCATTGGAAGAAGGCAATTTATAAAGCGGTGAAGTGAAACACTTATCACGAGGACTTTTCGTCAAAGTTTGAATATTTTGTTTAAAACTTACTTTTGGTAACTAACAGCCAGTGTTGGTGGGTGTATTGTCTCTTCCTGTTAATAAATTATTTAAACTTGAGCATACAAAATTTGTTGGTTTTATTGTACACATGAAAAAATGTGAACAAAGTCGGCCCATCTCTTGGTTTCTTTTTGAGTGCATGTTATTTCGACGCTGCTCACACGAACGTCACTGAAGTTTAAATAGATGTACTGTGTCAACCTTACGTAGTTCAAATTGAATTATTTTGTGATTAAAAAATGTTAACAAATAATACAAAACTTGTTGCAGAAACTGTGCGAAGAGTGAAGAAAATCACTGATCCTCTTCAGGGGGTGCTGTAAAAAAGCATGAAATTGACATGCTTGTCTATAACAAAAGCTATTTGCCTGCTTCTTCAGTGCGCACAATTAAAAGAATTGCCGGTGTTGCCCATAAACCTTAAAACCTGAACTTTTAGCAGAGCTTGTCAACTGAACATCAGTCGCACTTCTTTGGTAAAATTGCATCGGATTGATGTCAGATTATTTATTCACTCACTCAAAAGTTGAATCAAAATTTTCATCCACTTCGTTGTCCCTTCTCTATGTGGGCCTTAAATGACTTCGATTTCGGTCACAAAATCATATTTTCGGACAGAGCTCCACTCGGAGGCTACGTCAACAAGCAAATCTGTAGGATTTAGGGTTCCAAAAATACGCAAGTCGTCGAAAAGAAGCCAATAAATCCTCAAAGAGTAACTCATTTGGATTTCGAAATTGCAAATGAAGCTGGCACAATCGTTAAAGTTAACGGTGTGCGCTACAGAGACATGATAACTGACTTTTTGTGGTCTCAATTACATTCAAATGGGTATTAGTTTCAGCAGGATGGCGCAAACTGCTGCATAAGAGATCAAACAATCAATCTTTTGCGCACTAAGCTCAATAACCGTGTTATTAGCCATTTCGTAGACGTGTATTGGCCACTCACAGTACCAGAATCGAAATGTGAAGACCTGTCTTCTTGTCTACCTGCAATTGAAAGTCTGAACCGAGCTAACAAAGCAATATCAGCGTACTACCAAATAAGCAACACGTTAATGGGTAAACGGGAAGCAAACATAAAACTTAACTCAAGATATACAATACTATAATCGAACCAATAGTTCTGTACGGGATTGCGTACTTACATCTGTAAGATATATTACATCGGTTACTGGGTGGATGAGTAGGAGAAAAGGCACATCACACCTAGGTCCCTGTGGACCCATTCTGATGCTCACTTGTAGAGCTGGTCCAGTTTATGTATTAGTTTCCTTTCTTACTGCTCATTCGCGAGCAGGGCCTCCAGCCATAGGGACATCCGCTTGGTAAAATATCAGATAGTTCTTGTCTGCCCTGGAAGTAATAGCTTCCTTATTTACTTTTTCTTAAGTTGCAGAGAGGAGCAGAGGTGTGTCCCAAAGAGTATTTTCATCATTGCCGCCATTGCATATATGTGTATATGTAGATATGTATGTGTTGTCGGCGTTGAGTTTTAGTTTCATTGTGTTGTTTCCTAGAAGGTTATGTTATGACTAGTGAGTGCAGCTGCTAACATTAACAGCGACTTTTTGTCCATCAATTAAAGTTTATTGGTTCTGATTTTGTCGTATCTTGGTCGGAGCTTCCTTCATAAACATACAACAGGCAGTCAGGGAGTTTCACCTGCTGTTGTCTGTCTTTAGAAATTTATGTTCCACTACTCTCTTTGAGGTTGCAAAGTGGTTCTGAACGGCTTGATCGATTGAAGAGCTTGATTGTCGTAAATTATATATCATGACCAGGAATCCAGCAGAGATTAAGAACCCTTCAGTTCTTCGCGACAATGGCAAACTAGCTTTGACTTGATTTCAAAGAAAAAGCGTAAAGGAATCGAATGAGATTAACGAAATTCTGAGTCCGCTAAAATGGTTCGGGTTCTTATAACGTATGGACGATACAAGAAAGGCTTAGCAAGTATTCCAAAATAAGAATGGAGGGTAAGACATCGCGAGGAAGACCACTCAACATATGGGAAAATCATATCCAGGAAGAGGGGCAAGAGAGTTGCAGAAATGACCCCAGTTAACAGTGATCAAAGAGAGGAGGAATATTTTTGATTTTGAAAATTCCCGGTATATTCACTTAAAGCATCAAGCATATCTTTGTCAATCTAGCAATCCAGCTGCAAAACTGGATTTAATACCGTCTGGCTGATATACATATAATCCCCAGTGGAAGCTGGCTACTGATTAATTACAACTCCTTGACCCTTATGAACACCTATAGTACTACCACTTTATTTAGTTAAGTTTCATGTTTTTTTTTAATAACTAAGGTTACATAGAAAGTTTAAATATAGTAAAAACGAAGTCCGAATTATTTATCCCGTCTATGGTAGTCTCTGACTTTTCCTTGCACTTCCCCGTACCTTCACACCAGGTGCATACGGTGACGACGAAGCAAACGCCTTCTCCATTTTTGAATCTATAACCTGATCCTTTAAGTGGACAAATTCGTGCATAAGTTCTCTGGCCATGTTGGCATACGAGGAGTTCTTTTTGAAAACCATAATTGCGTTGTTACACATTAGGAAGACATCCCTTTGAAAATCGGTTACATTCCGGATTGTTCCGTTCTCAATGTGACGTTTTATAACTTGCAAATCCATGGGACGATGACACACTTGCCTGTAGCGTGGATTTTGCTCTTCGTTGAACGGGCGCAAGAAGATGGCTGCATTCTTGTTCGTCAGCAGGTTGTTGTAGACTGTCATTAGAGACTTTTTCCAAACCTTGAATTCTCGATCATCACTGGATGCCGGCGAATTGGGAATACTATCCATGACCGGTGTAGAGGAGTATCTGCGGCGCGAGCGCACTGTTAATGAATGGTCACTGGCATCATCTTCAACAAGCGGGCTTTCAGAGCGATCACGATCACGGAGTTTACGTATGGCCAGTGTTTGTTTTGCCTCCTCTTCGACTCTGGCATCGGGTTCGGGTTTCTTGCTCTGCGATAGATGCTTTAGTGAATTTGATTTATCTTCTTTGGGTGTTACGGTTGGAGTTTCAAAGGTCGATGACTCATCGTCAGTATCTGGCAGGCATATAGAGGTTAGTATCTGCTCCTCTACGGTTGAGCTTTCATGAGCAGCAGCCTCGAGGTTGTTTTGTGTGCGTCCTTCTATTGATTTGGGTTCTTCATCTAAAATGGTCACAACAAATTAAAGAATTGATACAGTTCGATATCGGTATCATTTTACCTTTACCGGATGTCTTCTCTATGATAGACTCGTTGCGCTCTTGGGGTTTTTTAGTTTCTGGTTCGGCCTTACCATCATTGGATTCATCGTCTGTTGGAATGATTATTACATCAGAACTGTCGCTAAGTGAAGCTTTCCTAACTGCCGCTTGGTCGTTTTTCGTGCTGCACTCCTCATCGTCATCCAACGTTATTTCTTCTTCGTCTACCTTGCTTTCAGTTGACTCTGTGATTTTTTCGATGACCTCCTGTTCCAGTTGACTTTCTCCTTCATCGGACAATATCGACACAACCGTTGTAACTCTACTTGTATCGTCACTCCTTCCATCCACAACGGTAGCACTGACAGCCTTGGCCTCTTTAGTGTGTGTAGCAAGCGGAACGTTGTCACTGGAATCATCGCTGGATATGGTTTCAATTTTATCTTCCATCTCTACTTTAGGCTCCACCTCACTTCCTTCTTCCAATGGAACAACCCCCTTTACAATTTCAACTTCGCTACCAATGATTTCGACAGACTCTGACTGGCTAACGGAGGGTTGCTGTGGTTCATTTTCAACAGGCTGCTCGACTTTAATTTTGGCGCCAGAATCCTCTTCCATAGGTGGCGGGTTTTTTGAGTCCTGGCGCTTTTCATTTTCGGTCAGTTTGGCCTCCAATTGATCGTCCACCTCTTGGGCTTCGTCCATTAATGATTCCACCCCCTCGAGGATGGATTCCTCTTCGAGAATTCCAGGATTCAGGATGCCATTATTGTTCGTCAGTATATCGACCAGTTCATCCTCAATGTTGTCTGGCATGAGATTTTTAAATACCTCCATTAGCTGCTGCTCCTCCTCCTTCGTGGGTGTGAGTGCCCCATCATCCATCGGTTCATCCTCCAGCACAGGTTCGTCCTCATCTTTTACAACTACTGGCGCATCAATAGTGGCCTCAGTCGCAGGTTCAGTTTTAATTTCATCGACCAGCTGATGAGAAGCTATTGCTGGTTGCTGTGACGAATCTCTTGATGATTTGTTTTTTTCCAACAGCATCGAGAGAGTGGGCGCCGACTGTGATGGACTGAGGACGATTTGCGGTGGCGCCTGGCTGCTGTCGACTGGTCCTGGCCCAGTAAGTGGTTTCGATAGTGGAATACCGGGTGTGAGCAGCCCACCAGCCTGAGTCGATGACGGGGATGAGGCCGTCGAAGACGATGCAGGTGAAGAACTTATGATTCCACCCGTCAGCAAATTTGTGATTGTTGGAGCACTTACCCTAACCGTACTTGTAGTCGTAGTTGTTCCAACTTGCGGTGCAGGCGAACTGGATTTCAGAAGCGAAGAAAGCAATGGTGATGTCGCTACGGGCTTACAAGTTTCGTCAATCTCCATATCCTGCTCTTGTTTCACCTGTGTCATGGCAATTTGCTGTTTCTGCTGATGGAATTGACCCTGCCTCCAATTTCTTTGCATTTCATGTGCACCCATTTGTTTGCGGGCTTTAAGTTGACGATCTAACTCCTGTTCTCTCTCGATTTCCATCCACATTGCTCGGATTTGCTCCTCGTTAGAATTACCTGTTTGTAGGTGTACCACGTCAGTGTATAACTTAGCATAAGTTTCCTGTTGTTCTCGAATTTCGGACTTTAACTCCTGAATTCGTTCTTCTGTTAGCCGGCGCAATATCGAGTCTGTTGGTGTTTCCACCACGTTCGATGCATTGTCTGAGGTTGTGCGCTTCTTTCGCTTTGGGGTTTCAACATTTTCCAGCAACTCACCATATTTAACAGCACACAGCTTTTGCGAAAACCAATCTGGAGGATGATGAGCTCCGCAAAGGAGTTTAAGTGACCGACTGACAGTCATCCAATTCTGATCACCGCTGCAAGACACTGCCGATGCTAGGCAAAGTTGCTCACGTTTTGTCCATTTTTCCAGTGCTACGCGGTTCAAATTGAGGCGATCTTGTACGGATGCCATCATTTCATTTATCTTGCGATACAATTTCGGATATTTTAGTTGAGAATATCGCTGGGAATCGAATTTAATAAAAAATATTAGGCACAGCGAGGATGAAGAACGCGAAGAATGGTCTTTTGACTTTTAAAATGTCACTTTGACATACGCCGACATAAGGGAGATTTTAAGCTCTATGAGCAATACAGCGGCTATTGGTGCTCCCATTTAAAAATATTATTTGTCCAAGTTCCTCGATTTGTCATGTTCAGATGCTCTAAAGCTTGGAGATTGTAGATTTTTAAGAAATTACGAGTACAAAAATGGTTCGGATTCGATTCGGCACTTGCTCTTTCTCAGAAAGCCAAAGGTCAAAAAGGTCGGAAATTGTTATTGAGTTTAGGAGATATTCTCCGTAACGGAGATAACTGTAGGATCTGTAAGTAAAATCCGTCTGATAAGTTTTTTACATATTTTCAGAAAAAATAAGCAAATTCACACTCTGATAATTTTTGACAGTCAACCAACAAAATAGAGTACTGTAATGACATTGGATGTCAAGCGAACAGCTTCATATGAAAACAGATCAGGGGCCAATAGACATCATCATTCATCAAACGTCGCATGAAGTGACAGTCACGGCGGGAATTATTACTGGAAGTTATAATAATTGTCAATGTTGAAGTTCTCCCCGATTCATCGATGTCGCGTCCCTTTCATGTTGACAGCAAATATGTACTTTATTTTATCTCCGTTCACTTCCAAGTCCACCTATACAGCATGTAAACTCCCCTCTGATATCCCGCTTTGATCTACAAATAACGGATTTTTGAAATATTATGGCGAGTATACAGGTTGATGACTTAAAACCGCACTAATAGTAATAAAGATAATGAAAAAATCAAACATACACTGAGAACGGCAAAAAAAAATCTGGCCGATGCTTATATGATTTGAGAAATTCAGAGGTTTTTTAGATAAACAACTCACTATGGCTTAAAATATCGAAACCCAATTGTAGTATCCAACCACTGAGAAATCTTTAGAAAATTTAACGTATAATTATTGCTATGTGTAAAGTTATTTTACCCAAAAAGAAAATAGAAGCAACAACAATAACGTATAACATCACGTCACATATTTCGATAGCCAAACTCAGTTAGATAGACTCCTCTTCTTTACTCTTGTTCCTCGTTGATTGCACTACTTTAAGTGTCCACAATTACCACTTTTCCTCACCTACCAAAAAATTACCATGTGTGAGCAAGACAGCATATGAGCTTCCCATGCACCACATGCTTCTACAAATATGACGAATGTAAACAAACTCTATGTTTGTCTTATATCGAATCGAACAGAACTACTTCATTTATGACTTCGAGACATGCCTGGCAATGCTTACATTTGACATTTCTAAGAAAGAAAAAAGTCTAATTTCAGAATTTCTGTTTTGGAGGATTTTTGATTTTTTTGCAATTTTCGTTCACATAAAAAACCCATGCCTTTTAAATTAAATTCTTAATTAATCAATAAGTCAACTACATCGAATAAATTATATTAAAGTTAAAATGTTACCGTCAACAGGCCTGTTTAAGTCAATTATTTGTCCGTTCTACCATAGCGGTAGCGTATCATGTTTACGACCGTACTGCCACTTTAAACATGTCCGGAAAGGTAATATATCTCAAGATAACAAAACTATTTCCTAAATCAATGTAATAGCAAATCTTGCAATTGCAGATGAACCCAACAATGATTCATCAAATCCACCCGAGTACACAGCATCGTCTAAGCAACCGAAGCTTCTCACGCTGGCTGAACCTGCGTCAAAAAAGAAAAAACTGGAATATACTCCCATTGAACCCGGGATAAATGTAAAAAAGAAATCATCATCGTCTGGAAACAAGGCAATTGAGAGTACGGCACCCGTTTATGTTCCATCTGAATCTCTGCAAACAACAGCAGCGGACATTGCAAACATCGATTTGAACGATTGCGAGGAAGAGCTTGAAGAGCTATCTGGAATCATAAGTGATCAGTTGGATCAGGAGGTAAATCAGGAGGTAAATTGGATTAAAATTAAAGAAGAACCGAACCCGTCACCAGTGCCAATCGAAGAAGAACCGGTGTTCATTAAGACAGAACCAGAAGAAGTGGTCGAAATAAAAGCGGAAAATGAAGAACCAGTGGAGATGGTACAGATTAAATTAGAAAAAGACGAGATAAAAGAAAAACAAATAATTGAGGAAGTTCCAAAAGTATCCAATCATCGCTTTCATCGTGAAAATGGAAGAATCTCATCATCTCGTCACAAACACAAGAAGAGTTCCAAAGATCGGGAATCAAGTAAAAAGACCTCATCAACTCAGAGTACGTCAAACGAAAGGCGTTCCAGCAAAGATAAATCCGCAGATAGTGATAAAAAGGAACAAATAAAAAAGTCTTCATCATCAACATCAAATGGACATCGTCATTCATCGTCACATCACAAGCATAAGTCCACTTCGTCGTCGGGTAAGGCACACACGAAGAGCAGTGGCTGTCACAAAAATTCATCAGTTGCATCCTCGTCATCTAGTAAACATCATCCATCTAGCAGTAGTACAAAATCTAAAGAAGAAATGAAAAAACGCTTGGATCTCAATCATAGAAAAAAGAAATGTTCTCCTCCACCGCCAACCAAAACGGCGATAGAAGCGGATGAGGTACTAGATAATCTGGAAACATTGTTTGCCACCTCTGAGGAAGACATCAGGAGGGAGTGTGAGATGATATACGATCAAGTGGAACTTGAATTCGCTTCAATGCACAAATCAGGATCACCGGAGCCAACTAAACGAAAGGTATCAGTCGATGACGGCGATGAAGAAAAATACCCAGGACTTCAACAAAGGAAGAGGGTGGCCCATGAGAACTCAGTTAATGTCAAGCCGTCAAAGCCAGTTGCACCCAAGAAGCCAAGTCATATGCAGAATGCAATAAGGGTAAGTTGGTATTCGGCGGACCTGACTCTTAGTCACTCAGCAGCATCCAGTTTTGTACAGTAAGTTAGTTGAAGCCTCTTTCCGCTTTTATAAGATAATCCAGAGTATGAATTTCTTTCTGAAGCTAATTTGCATAGTTTTGCGGTACTAAGACTGACACTCGTATATAGGTACTCACGATATAGTAGGCTTTCGTTCGTTTACGAATTGGCGTAAGTTCGAGCTCCGTCGGGGAACAGCAATTACAGTTACCAAACGCAACATAGAAACATAAAAAGAGGTTGGTCCCTTAAAAAAGCCGACGCTCATAATAAAATTCTCGTCTTGTGGGCAGTCCTGGATGTAAGGCATGTCCCTACGTAGTATGGCGTTTCGTAGACTATTTCCACTGTAGCAGTGAAATATTCTATCACCTTATAGAATCCACCAAAACTTTTAAATTCACTTTCCTATGCTTCAAAGCTCAATGTTTATTCGTAACTTTACTTTGGAAACGTCTTTTAACATCTTCTCGAATGCTTTCGGTTAGATTGATATCAAACGATTGAGCAGACCAATCCATGCTTGCAATATTGTTGAGTAAAATCTAATGCATAGCTTTTTTCGACTGTTTTTCAGATCGTTATTTTGCTGAAACACCAATTTGATTACATTTCTAGACTTCTTCATTGCGTTTCGAACTGTGGATAGTGGGGAAAATTCGTCTTTCATTTTGGAGCCACTCCTGTATTTGCCCAGATAGTAGAGTCGCCGTGTCAGAATATATAAAGCTTACCTACACAGCCGTCGTGCGCTGCTCATAGACGCACGGCAGAGTGGGCTATTACTTTAGGTGGCGCTGCAGTCCGTGGTGGACTTGGGGCTGAACCAATAAGCCTCTCCAGCCAGCTCGATCTTCAGCCAGCTCGATCTTCAGCCAGCTGCCTCCAGTTTCGCACACCAAATTGGTTGAGCTCGCCTCCTTAGGTGAAGTCTTTCTCTACTGTGTCGTCCCTCTGGGGTGGATTCGAAGCCTCTCCGGGCCGGAGCCGTTGTCCATCCGCTCTACATGACTCAACCATCTTATATTTACATTTATATTTTAGTAGAAGTATTTTTCTATGATAACAACCGAGAGCGGCCTCATCCATACTTGATATAGTCCATGCCTCTGCGCCGTAGAGCAAGACGGGAATGATCAGGGTCTTATATAGGACTTTTCGACACAATAGCCTTATTAGCCTGAAGAAGCATCGATTGGCAATCGAGTGGGCTATTAGTCATGTTTTATGATTTGAATTGTTCGTATGGGTTCAACTTGGAAGGAAAACACAATCGTGTCTCGTTTAGGTTAAGACAAATATTAGATTTTTAGATGTCCTGAATGTCATTATTGCACATCATCACCATATGACCTAGAGGAGTAGGAAAATGGTTGATTTGGATGAACATCTCAGGAATAAATCTCTAGACTTCTCATAGCAAGCATACATGGAGAAATTCAGGCAACCGGGCAATATCATTTCACATAAGATTCAACTCCTTCCAATTGTGCGGCTTTTGACGTGAACATAGTCGCTTCAGCTTTACTGCATTCGTGTGTTTGCCATGAAGTGTTATTGATGGGACACATTCGTTGCACAATTTTTTTTCGTTCTCAGTTGAATGCTATTTTTCTTTTTAAGCTCGGTTCTAATATTTATGTTGCGATTCTTATGTTTTCCATTTTTTTCTCTTCTTCAGTACGAGGTACATATACATATATTAAACGAAAGTTTTTATTTCCCTGTGGGATCACAGGTCCTTCGCGATATCATGCGTGACATTTATATCGTTGCCCATGTAAAGCAAAAAAAGCATCTGTCATGCTAGAATTTTGTTCTAAGACGAAGCAATCCCATAGCAATTGGACTCTATTATGGCCCTTTGTACTACATTGTAAATCTAGAAACCTAGTTTTTGTTTGTTTCTCTTTTTTATTCGGTGGCTCTAGGACCCCGGCGTGGGGCCCGTACCTGCACCGTCCACGACAAAAACACTACCAGTACACCATAGCTACCACTAAGCTTTCTTACTTACTGTCATTGAATGAACTTTAAAAATTGATAACTAATTCCACGAATACTTTTCATCATTTTTGCAGGCTATCTATGACCGTCAGGAGGCAGTTCGAAAGAAACAGGAAGAAGAAGCTGCAGCAGCTGCTGCTGCTCTTAAAGAGGCAGAAGAAAAAGTACGCGAAGCTAATGAAGCCTTACGAAAGGTTCAAGAGAAAACGCTAACACCATTAATACCAAAAAGTTACTTACAGCCACCCAAATCAACAGGTATACCATACAAGTTTTTCTTTATCTTATTAGAGCACGCAAATCTGATTGATTTCATCTCAATTTAGGTCGTACAATAGCACCAGTTGCTAATATGTTGGCACTAGAAAGAGCTAAGAAAAAAGTTGAAGAGTTAAAAGCGGAAAAAATGCGTGCATTTACGCCATGTCAAACGGCGCCAAAGACTACGGGACGAGTAGCTCATAATTCCACTAACGCCACAAAGGTAAATGTGATAGGTTCCAAAACAACCGTTAAATCATATAAGTTTTGATTTATTTCTTTGTTCGTAGGTTGTCCCTCCGAAACCGCCAGTATTGGAATCATCTTCGACAAAAATTTCCTACAATATTCGCATGCAATACTATGAGCTAATGGTCAAGCATTGCAGTGCGATATATCCAAATATAGCGGATGCTTGGGATAGGGTAAGTTTAAACAAAATCGTTTCTTTTTTCCTTTTTTTTTTCAAACATTGTTTTTCTACTTTTCATACAGGCACAGACAGAAGAATTGGCAGTCTTCAAGAAGTGCAGTACTCCTGTTATATACAAGAACAGTGCCATGTTGGCAATCAATAAACTCCGAAAGGAGTCAGTAGGTAAGATTTTAGATTTTACGGACATAAGCCGAACTCTATTCACTTTTCGTTTCAGAAGCGGGAAACAAAGCACCAGACAATAATAGAGTTGTATCGCATGAAGTTATTTTAGCCGGAAAACTTGCTAATAGCACATCTTGGAGCGTGGCAAAGAAAATGTAAGTGTAAAAGCTATGATAGCCATGTTTTTTTGTCTTAATTCTTCTTCAAGAGGAACTTAAATGCGTATTATGTTGAGTGGCTGCTTTATTATGTACGCGCCCGGCAAACACTTCTTTTGCGTTTCAATAGAGACTTTTTGTTTCTCCCCCATTCAACGTTTTAGGATATGTTTATGGCGAAGCGTATTCGCGTCGAGCGACGCGATGGCTTTTCACGCGATCGCTAGCGACATCGCTACCAGCGATTGATTGTTTATGGCAGAGCAATTTCGCCTAGTTTCATTCCTGTTTTGATAGTGGTAAAGTGAACAACATGCGTGCTAAAATAAGGCGCTTATTGTGAAATCTCTGAAACTGAAAATCTCTACTTAAAATCAAATAGAAGATCATCATAATATGTATAATGTACATCTCATTTATTGTTGGCTATGCACAGTCAACTAGTGATGTAATAATATGTAGTAAATAATCTTTTGCAATCATTATGAAACAAAAATATTTTCTTTACTTACGCTCCAAACCGCATTCTTTTTCCACTTCCGCCCAAAAATTTCGAATAATTATTTTGTTGTGGTAATAGGAATTACGTAGATTCCAGAAACATTGCTTTCCGCGCACAAGTTCAATAAATTTGTCCATAACGAACGAGCGATTCGCTAAACTGATTCAAAATATTTTGATTGCAGTTTTTCGTCGCTCGCAGTCGCTTGCAGTCGCTCAATTCGCTTTTCGCCAAATCGCCGCGTCATAAACGCCTCCATATGTACGCATGTATGTAATTGATCGCTAGCAGCGAATCGCCATAAACACAGCCTTAAGATTAAGAATTATACACCCACATAATTACAATTGATTAAGCAAATTCCATCCCTGTCTTTATTTTTTAATAATTAAGGCCTAAGCCTTCAAATTTGCTCGTAAGCCTATACTACTCAATTGCTGCTATTTTAATATAATTTTGATTTCTTTCGTACCTGTAGGTACTTTTATTTCACAAGATTTTACATTACTTAGATTGCGTTTCAGTTCGTGGTGAACCTGGACCTCAACAGCCCGGTCCTTAGCTTACTTCAGTTGCGCACTCCAAGTTGGTTGAGATTCCCTTCAACTTTTGCGCGGCACCCTCGTTTGTGTTATCTACGGCGTTGTCCCTCCGGGTTAGATTCCGGTTTTGTATAGAATCTGTTCGGGATAGGACCTTACAACCCAATTGCCTTCTCAGCGCAAAGAAACAACTATTAGGGACAGTTTTTCTTCGTTTAATTTCTGTTGTCAGAGTTTATAGCAGAGTCGAGGTAGACAAATTCCCTTCTACCTTAAAATAATAGCTGTCGACTGTAACCTTCTGTCAAATTCGTCTGTAACGTGTGTTCGTTCTTGTTGACTGTATATCCTAATTTACCGCTTAAACCATTTTAGAAGCTTCTCTTTCGTTACTAACGAACGCATCAGTGACTGCCGGCGGCGGCGATTTATCTATAGTTTGACGAAACAGACAAAAGTTAACGAGTACAGGAATATGCTGACTGGAGTTTTGCGGTACGTTTGCCTTTGTCTATGTAAGGCTGTGTACAATGTGGTTGGGCTTTATATCTTCAGGACTGAAACTGCCGAGTATATTATGTTCGAATGTCCAGCCATGGCTCGCAGCAAACTAAAGCATTTGCACAAGGGGTACACCACCCCCTCTGATACAACCTCCCCCTTAGCCCAAATTTATCTCGATAACTTGATTTCAAATAAGATAAAACTAAGAAAGATCGACTTCCATAGAGGGGATAGTAGAAAAGATCCCCACACATACCCTCCATTACCCGTTTCTTATTTGATTTAAATGCCCGTTTAGAAATAGTCCAATCAAAATTGAAAAAAGAAAATAGTTCAGTTGGTGACTTTATTCGGGATATTATCGCGATCAGGTCTTCATTACATCGCTAAGCACAACAGACCATTAGTTCCATTATGTTCAGGTATCTATTATAAGTTATGAGCAAACTCAAAATATAAATAAATCGTAGCATCCTTTGCATCCTATGTCATTAACTCCACACTTTTGTTTCTTATTTTTATATTAGGCGAAAGGATTCGTCACTCAGTGGAGAGCCATTCGATAGACTGCCAGGTAAAATTTATACAAACACCTTTTTTTTTTTAATTTATAATTGAAATATGTATTCTATACTTCAATCGGTAAAAGGTGAAAAAGCATATGATTTAATTTATGATCTTCGAATGACGGAAGAACAATTGATATCAAATGGCTATCCCAGACCTGGACTGTGTCCTGGGACAGCAGTTATCGCAAACTTAAAAACTCTGCGACGTCACAATGAAAACGAAAGATACTGTCGTCGGTGTTCGAAGGTCTTCAATTTGTCAATGTATGATACAGTGGCTATAGATGAATGCAATTACCATCCAAAGAGTACAGGATATAGAAGGGGTAAAAACAGAAAATTAGAAAATATCATAATATCGTAAATCGAAAATAATTTTTGTGTGAGATAGGTTTTGCTGATAATTTACACAGATGTTGTCAACAGCCAGCTGGTACTCCGGGTTGTTCATACGCCAATTATCATGTCTCCGAAGAAATTAACGTTGATCACCTGAAGGGATATATGACGACAATGGACAAAGGTGAAGATTATGTTCCCACAAAGAAGGATGTCTATGCGGTGGACTGTGAAATGTGCTATACAACTCATGGAATTGAGTTAACTCGTGTCACCGTTGTCGATATTAATGCGCGGACTGTTTATGACGCCTTAGTTAAGCCTGACAATAAGATTATAGATTACAATACAATGTGCGGGCTGAGTATAGTTTTTATTTCAAAAACTAATTAAAATTAAACACTAATTTCGATCAATTTGCAGTTTTTCGGGTATCACTGAACAAATGATGAAAAATGAAACACGCACCTTGCGGGATGTTCAAGGTATTCTCTTGTCGATGTTTCATTCAAAGACGGTACTAATTGGTCACAGTCTGGAGAGTGATCTTAAGGCATTAAAGCTAATCCATGATGTAGTAGTGGATACTTCTGTTTTATATCCACACAAAATGGGTCCACCCAAGAAGCGTGCACTTAAAACTCTTTGCATTGAGAATTTAAAAAGAATTATTCAAGAAAATGGTAAATTTTTCTTGTACAACTTGAATTTAATTAAAATTTTATGTCTCTCCTAACAGAAGCTGGACACGATAGTGCAGAAGATGCAGAGGTGTGCATTCAACTTGTTAAGTTCTATTTAAGAAATCGCATTAGTTAGTTTGACCATAAAAATTATGCAAAGTCTTAGTATTAAACACGAACATCAAGCGAATTGTATTGGTGAAATAATTTATTTACCGAATACATTTTAATTATATTAATTTGTTGCAAATTGGATACATTTGTGTGTTATACTTTTTTTTTCTTTTTTTACCGCAAGCAAAAATATGTATATATAAAGAATAGGAGTAGAATTCTTATAGGCAGCATTTTATTTTACCTTTATATTTACTCGTATAATGATTTCATGTTTGAAAGGATTTTCATTAATTTTGGTAATCGAACAAAATATATAAATACAAAAAAAAAACAAGCGAAAGTCTTACATTTTTACTTTTTTATAAGCTGTCTGGCATATTGAATCCGTTGCCCATATCCTCTGAGCACAGTAGAGGGGTTTCATTTAGCAGTTTTTATTTTGAGGGAAATGGCCAATATTGGAAATGCCTACTATGGTTCCACCTTTGGGCCCAAGCAACACCGAATCGATAATAAGAGCAGCAATGAAATACATTAATGAACGCAACTTCTGCAGCATTGCATCACAAAAAAGTTTTCTGCAAGTTTGCAAAACAAAGGCATTTGATGTTTATGAACGCAAGTGATACCGATATCGCTGCATTTACATTTATGAACGCCAATTCTACAAAGCTGCGGTTTTTTTCAATTCCATAAGGCTGGAAACACGCCTATTTATCATTATACACTTCTGTGGTAGTCTCTATTTAAGGTACCTATTTTTGGAAACCTCCAATTTACCCAAAACATCCAAAAGCCGCACTTCTATACAGAACTTTGAGTTGGTTACATCGCACTTTATTTTCGCACTGTGATTCACAGAGAAAAAAGAGTTCTATGAAGGAACTCTACAAAGAACTTAGGCTAGCAGCACTTTGCACCGCGGGATTTGTGAGAAGCGAACCATAGGCGGGTATGATACTTTATCTCCTTCATCTGGACTTGTTCATAAAAGATACTGCCATCCAAAAGAGCTCTCAGACTGAGAGAATCCAACCTGTGGAAAGAAAAAAAAAACACCTATAGGCAGTTCACAGACCGTGGCTGCAGAACAAGGTTACAACCAATCAGCAAGGTGGAGTCATACATATGTACCTCCGCTATGGGTATCACTCGAATACCTAATCCAGCATGACGTAAATATTCGGGGCTAACGTTTAAAAGGATTTTGAGAACTGTGTCAGAGTTTTTGAGGGAAAAATGGTGGCGGATGAACACATAATGATCCAACGGCAGCGCTCGAATTCCCAATTTGGCTTACTGGCATCGGGTTATCCCATACCTTGTTCTGGAGATTAAGGAAAATATTTTTACGTTAAGAATTGTGCAGCTTCCACATGCAAATTGTTCATATCTCTAAAGAAAAAAAAAAAAAATTTTCCAAGGAGGACTATAGAATTTACGGATCCTGTGCGGAATATGATATGAAAGTCAGGCTTGGGGAGTTCAATGCCAAAATGGGCAAGAAAATTAATTTTGGCGTAAGCTAAGGAAAAGTAAATGAAAAATGGTTTCAATTTATCCTACCTTCTCCCTGCACCACTCTCGCATGGAAAAGCAATACAAAATGCAATAAAGTCACAGCAGTAGTGCGTAAAAAACGCTCTGATGCTGTTTGTTTGAAAATGTTTTCACTTTTTCTTGGAACGCTTTGGTGCACTTTAGCGTAAAATTCACAGAGTTGACCTGTGCATAAACTAATCCGTTTTTAGTATGAAATAGTAGCTCTTGGCTTGTCGAAGCATAACAGCTAATAGGAGAATAGCAACACGTCAACACATAATTTGGATAGGGGAGGCCAGGGATTAGCATGACATTTCCTTGGATCGATGCTAATCCTTTTCTACCTCAAAATAGCAAAGTGCTTGTTGTTCTCATAACGAGAAAGAAAGAATTTAAAAGCACAGTTGGACAGTCTTGCTGGTTCTGAGAAAATACCTCCACTAGGTCCTGTCTCTCACTAATTGACTGACCGAATGCTGGATTTATCCAACTCTTTTCGTATTATTTCGACGGTGATGTTCCATGTGGATTTGGTTTTTTTCGCCTTTATTTTTGCCTTCTGCTTTTGCTTCCCAAATTTTTTTCTTTGTCTACTCTCCTTTATGCACACTTAGTGTCTAGAACATTTCAGTTCCTTTAGCCAATTCGGCCGGAAGTGCTCGGGCATACATTTGTATTGTTCAATCTTCCATTTCACACAATGATATCCTATCGCCTCAGACTATAAGCAACCTTAAATTTCTACTCCGCAGTCCATTTCTAATTGCTTCCAATTCTCTAGATAATGCCTCCGTTCGCTTGGTCTTTTAAACCAAAGTTTGGTCTTTTTAGGTGGCTCGGGGGCGAGCGAGGAAATTCGAAGTTCCTCTTGGCTTCGCCAAATTTTGGTTGCTTTGACTACATTTAGGTTAGGTTAGGCTATCGTGGCAAGCTGTATTAGGTGTAACCTCACTTAAACAAAGTAAAGTTCACAGGATCGTATTGGGACAGTTTTTAGCATTTAATCTTTCGAGTTCCATAGGTGCACCCCATGAAGTGCAGTGCTTATCACTGAAAAAGGTTGTCTGGCTCGATACAGCTATGATAAGACCTTTTCTAGCTTATGCGCCGGCTGTTTGGTGAAGGGGGCTCTCACATAATAAGTATGTGATTGCCTTCTGCACAAAAGGTCAAAGAACGTTCAGTTTGGCTCTAAAATTGGCCAAGAATCTGGTGCGGGTGTCTTCGTGGAGACCGACAACGCCAGACTTCACTACTCGTTAGATACATACATGCCACTGTTTTTCAAGCGGAGGTCTATGCTACGCATTGGCCACTGGCTATATTGTAAAGAGTAAGTGGATGGGTGGGAGTATTTGCGTATGTAGTGACAGTGAGGCTGCGCTTAAGGCCTTGCTCAACCCATTAACTAAGACTGCAAGACTGAAATCCCTTGACAATTGTCTGTGTCCCAGGTCACACTAGGTTTGCGAGAAATGATATCTCCGAACAGATTGCTAAGCAAGGCTCAGTGGATGTTTTCTCAGGACCTGAACCTAGGTTGTGACTTCCCACGTCCTTGGTTAGAGCCGCCACTGACGAATCGGTTTCTCATAAACTCAATTGTGTGCGGTACGGCTCCCGAGGAAGCAGGTGGATTAAACGAATGCTCCGTTTAAGAAATCAGCGGCGTTTACGTTTGTAAGAAATCTGCGGCAATCTTGCTGTCTCAGAGAAGACTGTAGACAACTTACTGGTGTGATACTTCGGATCACTTCCTTTGTTATTGTCCTGCTCGGGTCAGGTGGTAGACCTACTGTGCTGATATGGTGGGTGCTGTTACAGTATCAGCATCTCAAAAGTCGAAGAAAGTCGAAGTTGTGTCTGAGTGCTCCAGTGGAGTGTTTCCTTACCCGACAAAAAAGGCCTCTCCTCGAATACCAAGATTTTTGAAGGAAACTTTTATGGAAGCACGAAGTTTTCCGCATTGCAAAGCACACAATCAAGTGTCGTGTACGTGTGTGTACGCAGGGCGTCCATGCAGTATCGTGCTCTCAGTTTCTTCCACTGATGCCGCCACATCCTTGGCAGAAAGCAAACATTTATTATAGTTTTCGTTAAATAATTAAATGACATCCTTCGTATCGTCTCCACTCCAGATCCTTCGAATCTGTCTACCTCTGCCACAAAAAAAAACGACAAACACTTTGCTTAGGCATACTTTTGTTCCGCATGCTTAATTTTCTGCCATACTATCCACAACCCTGCTCTTCGAATATGTGCTACGCGACAGAAATGTATGGCTGGTAGGTATGTATGTCCTGACCCCCAGATAACCTCCTTGAATAGTCAGTAGCGGTAAAATCACTTTAAATTAAATTTACGTAGATTTCAAAGACACAGTGCGCCTCGCGACAAAAGATACGGCAGCCGCTATCGGAACTTCTCTCAAGGATGTGGATAGAGCGTCCTGTTTGTTTGTTAATATAATTAAATGTGTGCTGCCACCACTCTCGACGCTGCATGCAAGTGTTTTGTATAATAGTTGCGCGTGTGTGTGTTGTGTGCCGCGCGCTTATTTTGAATACAACCACGTTCGTTCCGATGGCAATAACACTCGTGAATTTTTAATAAATGCCACTTCAGTATAATATCTGAACAAAAAGTAATTTAATTTTAATTTTTGAATAATTACACGTTCGCGTCGTCGTCGTCGAGAATGATTTTTTTTCTTTTTTTTTTTATTTGCTTGGGATTGCCAGAGGCAGTGTTGGTATTCTGATATGGAGAGATGGTTGGGGTTGGGGGGGATGAATTCGTGGCACAACCTAATAACATGCAAATTCAACAGCAGTGGCAGCAGAGTCAGCATCTCAACGAAACTGAGCCACCCGGAAGCAACAGGTGAAGCATTCTCCAGAGTTACGTATTGGAATTCCACACCATCGTTGCTACCAGAGAATGGAAACGACAAGCAATCTGATGGCATTTCCATATATTAAATTCTCAAGCCGCATATTGCTGCAACGTTATTTAATCACTCCACGATCTCAATGGGGACTTTTTGACATTGGATTTACTCAGTTTTGCCCGTTCCTGCGGTTGGTTTGGTATTTGCGGGTTTTCATTCAATTATCGTTTCAAATTAGTTTAATGACAAGTAGATGGAGCTGGACAGAAGAGGGGTGCATTGTCGATGTAAGGGGTTAAACGACTTAAAAGCATTTACAGTCATGCATGCTGATAGAGAGTGCCCTTATGTACATATATTCCACTGTAGGGCTATAGTATATATGTACATGTATTATGAAGGGAGTTACTGAAGCCGACCACATCGCTGGGTCCCTTCCGACAGTCATCTCAGGACCTGATGAAATTTGGATTCCACGAGTTGCATCCTGACTCCGCCCTTATTTCAATTGATTCGCATTAATGCTAGCATTTGCTTAAAAGTTATCTGGCCGATCCTTAGGTTATCCAGACAGTGATAGCTCAAGATCCCTCTAACCTTCGTCTTTTACTGGCTAAGGCTGGACATAAGCACAGTTTTGGTGCCACATTGTCAACACATTCCAGTCCAGTCATAGTTGATTACCATTTATGGTGTACAGCCAACACTGCTAAGAAACATGAGCATGGCAAGAGTCACGGCAGAAGAATAAGTGAAAATGTCCTTATCCCGAGAATGTAACGTAGCCATTTGACGTAAGGGAAACGGGAGAAAACGGGAGAACACCTACATATGGATTGGTGGAACGACGATATTTCCAGGGAGTAGACTGCTGCTACGGGAGCTACTACGAGAACAATTCCAGACTAAGAAAACACAACTCCATAAAGTAATAGAACGAGCAAAAGCGAATCCTTCCAGGCTAAATAACTACACAAAACCCGTGGGGAGGAGCGTTTAGTCATGAACAAAATCAACTGCTGCACCAGCATGACCGAATATCATGTACTCGGATGTCCGACGGATTTACTCTACCACGAGGAAGAAGTAGAGATGATACCACCAGGAAAACCTAGAAGTTGCGCCAGCAAAAGAGAGCAACAAGATGCCAAGAATGGATGGGATCCCGAATTTCGTTGTGAGGGACGCAATCAAAGCAAGACCTGACTTCAAAAACTTAGGAATCTTGCTGCAGCACAGGCTTAGCTTGATAGAGCACTTCTCATACGCAGGCGAAAAAGCCTCTTAGGCAGAAGCGGCCTTCTCTAGACTTATGTCAAGCATTGAAGAACCCACGCAGGCGAGCAGAACTTCTACATGGACGAACCTAAATCCAAGGGCTGAGTGGGAGGAATTATCTTCTCCCAAAATCTGAATATAAGACCCTCATCATCCCCGTCCTGCTGTATGCAGAAGCATGGACCTTAATAAAATCGGTTGAAAATGCGCTTGGAATATTCGAGACAAAAGTTCTTCGTTCGATTAATGGTCCTATCTGCGTTGAGAACACATGGAGGAGAAGATTCAACCACGAACTACATGGGCTGTACAACGACATTGACCTTGTCAGAAAGATACGCATTCAGCACCTAAGGTGGCTAGGTCATGTAGAGCGGATGAACACCGATGCTCCAGCACTAAGAGTTTTCGAATCCACCCCTGAGGGACTACGCAGAAGAGGACGACCACATCTTCGATGGCGTGTGCAAGTGAAGTATAACCTCAACCAACTCGGCGTGCGCCATTGGAGACAGCTCGCCAAGGATCGAGCTGGCTGACTTATAAAAATGCTTCTTGCACGACCTAGGTGACCCGGTTCATATGAAAACCAGGCATCCAACGTTTCATAAATTAATTCTGCAGGCAGCTTCTGGGAGAAATATATATGCCTGTGGTATCAGAATGGATCCATCTGCGTTCTGCGGTCTGGGAGCGGACAGCCACTGTAATCTAACACAATCTATGACATAGGCCAGGCAGAGCTTACTGTGGGAAAGACAATATAACTTGAGGATGTCACTACTGCTCGGCTACATCACCTGAAAGGGGATTAGCTGACAGGGAAAAATATCCTACTAGCACTGGACAAATAGGCGCATGAGGCTGATGGAAATTATACTCTTACAGGCTTCGGAATGTGTCCAGAAACTCAATGACTGTGCAATTAATAACGAATTGATACTGGCGTGGGTGAAAGGTCACAAAAGGATTGAGGGAAATGGAAAATCAGACAAACTTGCTACACGCGGTCAGGGTATTGCTGTGCACCGCAATAGCGCAAATGCATGTTCTCCAGGATTTTGATGTCCACATTGTTTGTTTTCTAGCCCAGCTTTAGTACTTTTCAAGGGGTTGCAATGCTGGGACCGGTCTTGCTCTTCTGCCTCGAATATGATGGCCTGGTGATCGCTGATCGTGTATAGGTTCGAAATATGCCATTAGGATCTGCTGGCGAAAGACAGGTCGATGAAGGAACTCGCTCTGACGTTGCCTACGATGTTTTTGTTTCTCTCGATTTGTTATCCAATCGACTGACCATGAGTGTCCGGCTACAATGGCTGGTGACTTTCCTCATATCACCGCTAGAAGGCTATCCAGCATCTGCTCTTATTAGTGGAGTGTAACAGCCGTTAATTTTGTTATATGCGCCGTTCTGCCGATTCTTTGGATCGTTGAGTCCGAACGGGTATGTGCCACATCTTCTGCTGCCATGTTGTCTTATAATTTTTACCAATGCGTTGCTGCGCTGCGTTTCATTGTTGCTCTAGTCTTCGCTGCTCCCTTATAATGGTTGCCATTGTGTCGCCAAATGCGTTACAAGCATCTACTGTGCTTAAGTTCAGTCTACTGATGTTGTCTGGGGTTAAGTTCTCCCCAGTTTGTATACCAGCTGATGCCGATCTTTATAATATCGCGGGGAATGGAACATGACATCCTCGACTGCTTCCGTGCAGGCTGGGCAATAGGGATTGTCTTCATGTCCGAGCCTGTAACGGTAGGCTCTAAAGCATCCAAGCCCAGTAAGCATCTGGATCAGGCGGAAAGTCAGCTCCCCATGTTTCTTGTTGATTCAACCGTGCTTATATGTACATATATTGCGCGATCAATCTGTCTATCCACATGCCATCTCTCCTCTCATTCTTTCAGACTTGTCCTTAGTGGTGCTTCACTATCATTTCGAATCGTCGTTGTTTTTAAACCGTTCGTTGTGTAGGTCCACGTCTTTACCCATTCCTAAACCATCCCAAAAGCTTCGAAGCAGTTATGCTTCAAATTCTCAAGGAATATGGTCACTACAACAATTGCTACATACATATATCATATATCATCATATCAGCATCTGTAGTACTAGCTAGGTAGGTAGAAGTTACCGTTCTACGATGAGGCTTAATTAGCGCTTTAGAGCCATATTGATACCACAGCCCATGTGACTTGATTTTCAATGTTGTTGCAGAAATCCTCTACAACCATCCTCTGGCATTAAGGAGACTGAAACTGACACTTCGCCAGGCACCTGAAGAGTGCTGAACCGCGCTTCGCTAGCTTATCAACCCTTTCATTGCTTTCTATGTTTCTGTGAGGAGACTGATCTTGAAGCGATGCAATAGCGAAGCGAATTCCTATTTGCACTGTTCCATCAGCTTGGAAGACGTATTATTCGATGCTAGGGCCCTGATGGTAGTCTGGCTGTCAACAAAGATGGCAATGTTTTGGATCGTGGCAATGTTCTGTCACCACTTCAGCTGAATGAATCTGACAGCCGGTATGACTGAGATATCTGGAGCGTTTCCGAGAAGATTCCAGCACCTACCCCGCAGCTATCCGTATAAATGGTTGTTTCATACTCCTTTATTACCTCACCTCTTTTCCAGTCCACCCTGGATGGGAAGCCTACCATAAAGTCTTTCCTAAGGTTCAGTTTGGGGATAGGGTAGTCGGTTAGAGTCGTTGCCAGATCCCTATGTAGCAGATCCAGAGTCTTGCTATGACCGTATGGTTTAGCATACCAGCACCCTGCTTCTAGTAATATAAAGAAGAACATTCAGGGCTTCGGTTGGACATGACCGCATGGCAACTGTAGTCCCTATAGCCGCTGTTCTTTGCACTTTGCTTAGTTGTCTAATGTTGTAGTCTTTTCGATGAGAGGATAGGGCGTACCACTACGGTATACACCCATAAGACCATCTTCGATCGAGGTCCCAACATCTTGCCAAATGTTTTACTACTGGCGTAAGAGGCTACACCAAGGCACCTTCCTCACTGAAGAAACATTCCCAATACCAAAATTATCACGTCGTCCTCATATGTAAGTAAGAATTGAAAAATGGCAAACTGATCACCACCACCTTGTTTATTTCCCTTTTCAAGCTTGTACTTAACAATGAACTCAAAATTTTTCCCAAAATCCTTTTACATCAAACTCTCCCACCAAGTTCGTTAAATGTAAGTGGTTTGCTTACCTCAAGGATATCCGATTCAACAACCGAAGCTTCCATGCCTTCGAACAACAAAGCTCATATTTTAAATTCCTATCCTTTGGGGAAAAAAATCGTTTATTAGGAGTACAATACCAGCAAGAAAGCTATATCAATACTAAAGGAAGACGTCAGAAGAAAAGGATATTCCAAAAGACATTCAAATCCAATGAAATTAAGAAGAAAAAGGAAAAAAAAAAATTATAATAATTACTTCCTCATTAACGAGCAAGGATAATCAATAAAACTTCATTAATTTTTTTTTTACTGTCTCTGTCTCTGGAAAATGATGACGATATTATCCTTTGTGCTAGCCATTATAACAGTATAAAAAAAAAAATTGTTTTGCATTCTAACTCGTCCTACTAGTTTTTTTTTTGTTCTTTTGTTCCATTTCAACATTATATTCTTTTTGTTCACGCTTTCGTTAGCGATTAGTCCTTCGGGAAAGTGAAGATTCCTCGACAATCGTCAAACGCGAAATCCTATAGGGTATCCTGTCGTAAGTCGATGTATTTTTATGTGAAAGGTGTACACTTGTAGAAACACAGCCGAAGAACAGGTGATGATCCTGTTCAGTGGAAGTTTTAGCTAAAGAATGTGTCAAGGGAAGAAGGAGGCCATTGCAGGAGGCCTTAAAGCTGAAGAAGGAAACCGGGATAGAAGCTGCCCTAAAGTTCAAGGTAGTCGATCCCATACTAGTGGAGTGGATTTTCACTATGCTTAGATGTAGAATCACCACTGCCACTCTTGTTAGCTGCAATGAATTCGGTGCAGGCTTTAACAGGGTTTGCACAAGGTGGTGTGAAGGAAGTTACCTCCTGAGAGATGGTCACCCTTCTGGGGTTAAGTACTTGAGAGTCTTAAACTCTAAGCCTGCTTTCAAATAGCACATTGAGACCAAGATCCTTTGGTATTGCTATGGAATGTTCAGCAGGGCCTGGTGCTTAATCCCTAAGATACTTTACTGGATATACTCGTACACTGACAAAGTCAGACCGTACCTTGTGCGTGGTCACCTTGACATGGTCAACGGCGGAATTCCTTAAACAAAAACTCGGTAAACTTCAACACCTTGCCTGTGTTTGCATTACTGGTGCGATGAGATCATGGACATTGAACGTGCTTTCGACAAAGTGTACTTCGAGAGCCTGAAATGCGCTCTGGAGAGACGTAAGGTAAACCCATTTAGTGTATGCCGGGTGGGTAATATGTTGAAAAAGAGGGCAATAAAAATTTCAAGACCTCGAAGGGCCAGCATACCCATACTAGGTGGTACCCTACCATCCATTCTGCGGAACATAGCTGTTTCTCCTATATAGGCTTGGTGGAATTGGCATCTACACTGTTGGTTTTGCAGATGATGTTGTACTAATGGCAAGGCTTCATGGTTGTCATTGGAGACATCATGAGGAGGCCACTTCGTGGTCACTGGTGCCTGGAACAGGATATTTCCATTAATGCAGAGAAAATAGATTTGATTATCCTCAGGACAAACCTGTTTTCTGAGCCCATAACCCTTTTTGGAACAGTATTCATGGTGTCTAAGAGAGTTAAGTATGTGGGGGGCTGGACTAAATTGGAGTTAGTCCATTTTGAGGAGAAAATCCGAAAGACTATGATGGTATTGTATGGCTATAGAGGACTCTGTGGACAACGGTAGGAAATCTCACAGAGGTCAGCACTCTTATCAAGGTTGGATCAGTCGCGAAAGGGATGATGCGAGGAAGAAATACCTTCATGGATAGATCCATGATGGGTGGCAGAATTGGGGCAGGGTTCTTAAGAAGACTTAAATCTGCCTTGTTATCGGAGTCTAAGGACAAAAGAATCAATGCATCAAGTCAAGATGGTTCGCTCTGCTGCCCGCGCTGCATCCCTTGAAAGAGTGTTAGGTGACAGGAAAGAATATCCTAATAGCACTGGACAGGCGGTGATCTGGCAGATGTACATGAACACTGGCTTTGGAATGTGCCCAGAAACTCCATGAATATTCATAAGGGATTGACACTGGCGTGGATGAAAGGCCACGTAGGGATCGAATGCAATGAAAAATCGTCCTAAACGAGGGTTAGCTTAGGAATCTCTGTGTCCTGAACCATTTGCTGCACAAGGCAAAGGAACGGTGAAGGCTTTGAACGAGAAATGGGCCAATGATGTACACAGTAAACGGTAAATGGGTGTAGACAGGTAATAAAATTGTAGCCAAGCTCTACAAAACGAGGGGTTCTAAGCATGGAACGAGGAACATTCAAATGGTTTGTAGCGTTACTCACAGGACTTGGTAACCTCAGACATCACCTGACGAAGATGAGTTTTCTGGAGGATGATACCTTTAGATTACGCCTGTAAGACAGCGATACCTATTATGTACTAATGTCCACTCTTAGGTAGTAGAAGAAGAGGGAGTTTGGCCTATTACCGGACGGAAAACTAGAGGATCGGCCAGATAGCTCTGAAGCCAATGCTAGCTTTAACGTGAGGAATCGCAAATGCTAGCCAGTTTAGAACTCTGGAGGATTTCAGAGGGTAGCTCAGGCTGGTGAAAGGGACCCAGCAAGGGTCCCCACATAACATATATGTACTGTACATACATGACCCTGATGAGCTAGATATGCAAAGGAATCCTTTTTAAATTTAGCAACCATTACGAAGTACACTCAACTTTCGCACAAAGCCACAGAGTGGTAGGGTATTACAGCACCTGCCTCAATCCAGAACGTCCTTCTGAACTCGTTTTGTGGACACTCATACAACAATAGAACCATTTTGCTCCCTCTCCATCGCGGTAAGCAAACACTTGAGTCTCCTCTTCCTGTCAATGCCATTGACTTTGCTGGGGGAAAATAAGAATCCTTTTTCTTTTCTCCATCGTTTTCTAGTGATTAATGTCATCATTTTGAGCAATTAATTTTTTTTCGCCCTCCCTCCCTTCCCTCACACATAAATTCCTCTTTTTTAATAAGGATGTTCGAAGGACGATGATAAACTAAGCTATATGTCCACAACTTCAGGCGGCTCATAAAGAAAACAACAAGCAACACCAGAGAGAGGACCCATGAAGTTCATCCGTTTCTCCTCCATCCTTTATGGAAAGACAATGAATCGACGAAGATGGTGTACTCCGTTGTAGTAGATTAATTTCACTCTTGTTGATAATGTAAATGCCATTAACATTTCAGCAATAAAAATGTCTTATAATACACACGCGTGTACGTGTATAGGTGTAGTGTAAGCGCGATAGCCGATGCCGAAGCTGCGATGGTTTGTGTGTAAATCTGCATTAGTGGACTAGCGAGGATATCCTTTTTCGTTATGTACGTACCAATAGAAAGCATGCAAGTTTATGGACAAAAATGCTATTAGTTCCAGATACAAGGAGATTTATTCAACAATTAAATTAAAGACGTTCAGGATATTTTATGGAGGACCTGCGACTGTTACTGTGTACTGTTACTGTTTGTATATCATTGAATGTAACACAATACAAACAAGATAGTGTGGTGCTTCAGATTGGAAGTGGGACATCAGTTTTGTTGTGATCCTGGACAATGATGGAGACGGACTTTTAAGGCTGCCTATAAAAATTCTTTAAAGGATTAATGCGCAAAATTTCTAAGCCAGGATTGTACATCTCATTTACTTCGATCTCATTTAAGTCCTTTTCTTCTCTTGGAGGTGGTTAGTATCTGCTAGAGCACACAGCCCAAACCACAGGCCCATTGTATTAATCATTCAGAAAAGAAGAAATGTGCAATGGCCATCTTCGTCGACATAGAAGGCGCTTTCGACAGTGAGACCTGTGACTGCATGTGTGACTCTGATAACACGGGGTAGACGAGATATTGGTATTGTGGATTAGGGGAAAGCTGATGAAGACAACTTTGGCTATTGATGCGGATTGTGGCCGTTATGTTATGGCTGCTCGCAAGGTGGTGTTCTGTCTCCATTTCTATGGTACAATTCTTCAAAGGTCTACGGATTATGTTGCCATAGAGTGATCCTAGATAGACAAAGAGTATTTGAATCTAACCCGGAGGGACAACGCAGTAGACGACGACTTCGCCTAGGTTGGCGCGCACAAGAAGAAGGTGATCTGAACCAGCTCAGAGTGCGCTACTGAACGTTGTAGTTGGCTAAGAACCGGGCTAACAGGAGAGGCTTGTTGGTTGAGGCCCATGTTCATCCCGAACTTTAGCGCCACCTAAGTAAGTAAGTAAGATCCTAGGAAACTTCTTTGAGCAAACTATGTCAAGCAGAAGACATCCAAGGCGCCGTCAGTCTTCTGGTAGTGTAAGGTTGCTTTTGGCAAGACTTTGGGGTTCTTCGCTACGATAAGACTTATTCTAGTGTACGCGTCGATTGTTTGGTTGAGCGGGGTCTCGCGAAAGTATGTGATTGCCTTCTGCACTGAAATTGAACGGTCTGTCTCGGCTGCACGGGAGCTTTTCGATTACGCCCGGCTCTGATCTGCTGACACTATGCTTGATTTGCCTCCCCTTGAATCGTATTTCAATGCAGTACTATCAAAGCAGTCTACCGTCTCAGACTTCGGCTGCTGTACAAACTTAGGGTCGACTTTCTTGCATTTAGGACTGGCTTCTTTCGGAGTCTGAGCCTGGCGTGGACTGTGGTCGAATCTTAACGGATGGCTCAAAAACTGGTCAAGTATTTGACGTGGGTGTCTTTGTGGAGATCAGCAACACTCGTCTTCATTTCTCTGCACCAACTACAGAGGCAGCCTTTTAAACATCGCTTATAGGTTCTATCCAGCTTTTTATGTGAACGTCTCTGGCGATCGATGGTGATCTAATCGCTCCTTAGTAAGGCTTCAGACCTGGAAAGTCTACCCCGACCAAATTTTTACATCCCGCCAGATTTTGGAGAAGGCCCACGAATTCAATATCGATACCCACTACCTGTTCATCAATTTCAAAGCCGCGTATGGTAGTGTGAGAGAGAAGAACTTTATCGTGCCATGTTAAGCTTTAATATCCCTGCTAAACTGATAAGACTCATCAGGATGACGTTAAAGAGTGCTCGCTGCTCCGTCAAAATTGGAAAGGTTTCTATTGAATTCTTCGACACCACCACAGGGTTAAGACAAGGTGACGCACTGTCATGCAGTTGCTTCAATATTGTGCTAGCAAAGGTAGTACGCAACGTCCAGGCTAATACATAAGACTATCTTTCAAAATCCACACAATATCTTGGGTTTGCTGACGACATCGACGTGATAGGAAGAATGAAGCGTGGAACTGGTTTTCAACGAGGACAAGACGAAGTATATGCCTTCAACAAGAGTCGGTTCCCACCGCAGACTTGGTCAGAACGTGACAATTGATTGCTATGACTTCGAGGTAGCCAAGGAATTTGCCTATCTGGGCTCTGCAGAGCCCTATCGAGAAAAACCAAAGACACGCTATAGAAAATATTCATCATTCCGATGAATTAAAGTATCCCTCACCTCCTATGTAACTGCCCAGCTCTGTCGCATAAAAGAATGCTCCATTTAGGGTCCCCCTTCCTTGAAGTCCTTGGTGACATAGCGTCCTTAGACGTCATGCGCATCTATCGCTGTATCAAAAGCTCCGGTTGGTTCTGTTAGTCGATGAGTAGCGAATTGCTTTTGATCCATGGTATCACAAAGGACCTTTATTGGTCTAAGTGTGTCTGCACTCCCGTGCGGACAGCCAAGCTAACCTAACCTAACCTTCCCATCCTACTCTAAGGTGCAGAAACGTGGACCCTGACCCAGTCAGATGAAAGCGCACTTACTGTATTCGAGAGAAAAGTCCTCCGCACGAGTTAGGGTCCTGTTTGTGTAGACGATGTCTGGCGAAGAAGGCGAGTTGTACGCGCTGTTGGATACAAAAAATACGTATCCAATGGTTAAAATGGAAGCTTCATATAGAGCGGATGAACATAGACGCTCCGCCCTGTAAAGTCTTCAACGCTATACCAGAGGAATTAAGAAACTAAGGCAGACCTTATCTTCGATGGTGGGACCAGGTAGACGGAGATCTCCGTCGACTTCGTGTACGAAATTAGAGACAGCGAGCCAGGGATCGAGTCGGCTGGAGATGCATGTTACTTGAGGCTCAGAAGCACCACGCTTTGTAACGCCAACGAAAGTAAAGTCAGTACGGACCAACGTTTAGGTACCGTCTTTTTTGGTAACTCTAAACAATTTACGAGCACCATTACTTGCATGTTGCGCGCTGAGATCGTCTCAATTCTTCATGGGATTCTATGAGGACGATCGTGTATTTGTCACTCCTCTTCGTGCGTTTTGGAACAGTTGAAGAGTTTTCTGATTTTCATCCTTAGTTTAGCAAGTTGCGTATTCCACCAAGGAACCTAGCGTTTCCAAACATTGCTTTCGGTACACAACTTTCGTGGTAAGAAGTAAGCAACATCTAGGATCCCTATGGACTCAATAGATGCAGCAAGTATATCCAGTTTAGAGATGACAAGTCCCCGATGTCCGTGGACTTGGGATCATATCTGGTTGCAGCATGATTCAATTCGTGGGTTACAGTCAAACATGATGTGTTGCTGGTCGCATGCCAATTGGACCCCCATAGTATCCTCTAAGTTCATTTAAGGATTCAGCCAAGATTTTTTTTTATTTTAAAACTTCAAAGAAATTGCTCGTCATAAACTCATACCTCATCCACATACCCACCCTGCAAGTTGGTCCGTTCGTAAGACTTCGCCCCTCGGTCGCTTGTATCCTTTCGTGCAATTTTCTAATATTAATCGTTTGAAATTATTTGACGGTTGCTTTTAACCACAACCATGTGTGTGTAGATACACCAGGAAGGCGCAGCATCAAACACACTTGAAGTTACCCAAGCCGTGGGCTGAATTTTAGACGGGATATATGGATAAAAATTTCCGTGGTCGGATGATTCCACAAGAATTTCATCCATTCACAGGAGTCTCCCTCTTGAAATATCTTTGCCGACAATTTAATCGTTTTTTCTTTTTTTTTGGATCTTCTTCTCTTTTTCTTTCTTTTTTGTGTGTGCTGTGTGCTTTTTCTCTTTGTGTAATAAGAGAAAAATAATAATAACAATAATAATGGCGTTGGGCGGGAAAGGATTCGAGTAGAGGAAACGAATGAGAGACAGTGTATAGGTAGAAAGGATATCGTATGAAATAACGGTGGCGTTGAATTTATTTGGCGGCGGCAATGGTGGCGGCAGCGTAGATGACTATGGCGGCAGTGGCGGCGATGGTGGTCTGTGCGCCTTTTGATGTACGGTGCCATTTGTGGTGACATTTTAAACACAATACAATACCCGCCCACGATAAAGGGGATTATTATTATTATTATTGTCATTATTATTATTTTTGCGCTGACATCTGCCTTTTCTCCGGTTTGTGATCCTTTGAAAGCGTCCTTTTCTATTCGTTTGGTTTTTTTTTTTTTTTGAGTATTTCATTTCCTTTTAGATTCCTTTTTGGCGCTGTATGCTAGGCGGTGGCGTTCGTTGATGGTTTTTAGGAAAAGAGGCCTTTGTCGAAAGGATTTTCCCTGCATTAGGATGACAATATTTAAAGGTTCTTAATGAGATGAATATTATTTTCTGAAGAGTGGTTACAGCTGGGTATTGTTCCGTGATTGTATCTGTATAGATACACAATCAGTTAAAGAAAAAGATTTTTCAAAAGGGATAGTGAAACGCATTACTTCCTCGTGGTGCCTGTGGGATAGGTATCAACTTACGATCGTTTGTCTCAGTTGGAAATTATTTACAAACATGAGCAGCCAACTTGTACGACCTACGGGTATGCACCTGGAATGTGCGCAGAGTGTACAACCCGGGTGCAGTTAAAAGCTTGTGACTGTGTATGTGCTTTTATACTTCTCTCGTTACAAGTCTCCTAGACCTGACACTAACCAAAGCTAACACTGCTCACCAAGATCTATAAGAAGCAGCTCGCTCCCTCTATCTTCTTAGATGTTGAGGGTGCCTTTGAAAACCCTACTTTTCACAGAATAGAAGCTGCCCTAAGGTCCAAGGTAGTCAACCCCACACTGCAGGCTGTCAAAGGCTATCGACCCCCATGTGGAACCCACTGGTAGACTCACTTCCAAGTAGGCTTAACAAGGGGGGCTAGCCTGCTTAAGGGTTTGCCGACTACGAGTACCTATATTGTCACCAGCGGTAGATATCTACCGGCTTTTTGTTGTCGCATGCAAGCACCTCTCAACATTGTTGGGACTTGGTGCCGTGATTGTCCATAAATCCAGCCAAGACTGAGATGATGCTGTTCACTATGAGGAGGAAGCTACCTGCTGCAAGTTGGCCATAATTCGTGGGCACCCCAATCACAACTCTCGACAAAGTTAAGTACTTGGGAGTCATCTTAGACGCTACGCTTGCTTTCAAAGAACACCTTGAGAACCAGATCTTAAGGGCTACCAGTGTCCTTTGGCAGTAGAATGTTCAGCATGAGCTGGGGTTTAAGCCATGAGACACTTCATTGGATATACACTGGCATAATCAGACCGTACTTTGTCTACGGTGCGGTCGCATTGTAGTCAAGGGCGGAATTCCGTATTAGAATGCTGCTTAAGTGGGCGGTAATCTTTGGTCGGTGAGGTAGGTGAGGCCGAAGAGCTTCGCAGCCCTATTTCATGTGTTCAGGATGGGACGTGGGACATCATGGGAACGGATCCTATCTTTGAGCACAGATTTCGATAGTCTTTACCAGAGCGTTCGGAATGAACAAACGGTAGATGGGTGGGGTCTGAATCAGTTAGTACTGCCTTCTGTTGGGACGAGTCTTTCATTAATGGGCTCTCGTGAGGAGGCATCTATTCGAAGGTAACGAGTGTGAACAAGGCTATTCCACAAGCGCATGCAGTACGGTCAGTACTGCAGTAAGTGCAGCTCACGTAGCTATAAAAAAGAAGATAACGTGTGGAGCTATTTATATCTGCTCCAAAAGCTAGGATGCGATTAAGGCTTGTTCTGCTTACATGATTGCCACCACGATCGTGAAGGAGGCAGTTGTTAAGCTGAACCGGTTCGGGCCGCGTAACGCAGTGACGCTGGTCTCGGTTTCGGGCATTCCGGGATACCGGGTAGCGAAAGGACAGTATCTCGACAACTGACGACGCCTTGATACATGCCGACAGACAAGATGAGGATCGATGCGGCCAGTGCGGGCAGAATCAGGTTCCTGCTTAATCTACCCAAAAGTGACTCGACAACTATTGCAGGGCTCGTCACGAGTTTCACTTCCATTAACGGCCATATGCAGCCCAGGAGCTAGGCCCTACATCCCATATGAGCTGTCTGTGCCAAAATTTATTTTAGTTTTTAGTAGGAGCTCTAACTGGTATTAAATGGACGATTGCGGCCATCTGATGACCAGTGCGGGCTTGTCGCGGGTAAATCAACCACATATGCAATCCAAAGTTTAAGGATCATAATGGAAAAATATTGTGATTCCTTAAAGGATTTGCAAATGGTGTTGGTTGGTTGGAAAGCATTTGACAGACAACCAAGAGCTCTCACATAGGTGGCGCTAAGACATCGAGAAGTTCCAGAACCCATCTTTTATGAGAACTATGTAGTTCCCCGACTTTGATGTTGATGAATGGGTTTTTCTACTTGATGCGTTGCTCTAGTTGATATAAGTATTCTGACGACCACGTCTTCCAGATGTCTCTAATGAATTTTTCCACTAATCTCCAATGTTTTAGTGGATTGACACCCTTATCGTGGTCTTGAGGCTGCGGTTGGCTTGCTGTTGCTGTACCAATTAGAAAGTGACTAGGAGTGAGTGCGTTGTAGTCCCGGGGGTCGCTTGTCTGCAGACAAAGAGGTCGAAAATTGAGGCACGCCTCGATTTGGTGGAGGACTGTGCTCAGTTCCTCAAAGGTTAACGCGACTTCGCCTCGTCGATTGCCATACCCCTCCAAAATGAGGGGCTGCAGGTGGATTGAAGTGCCATTGTACACCGTCTGAACCGAAGAGCTTCCCCAAGTGGTGCTCAGAACTTTCAATTGTTTTCGCAGATCTTCACGCAGTGTTCTCCGAGCCCCGACAAAGTTTTTGCCACTACATGTGTACATGTGAGCACACAATCCTCGTCGCGCAGTGAATCGCCTCAACGCAGCTAGAAAGGTGTCGGTTGTCATCTCACTTATAGCATCAACATGCACTGCCTTCGTTGTCATACATACGAATACGATATGTATCCCTTATATGCGGAGGGCCCTCTGGTTCTGGATAGAAGCGGCTTAAGTCCTTTACTATGTATTGCAGTCCGAAATTATCTACATGAAGGAAAAGTGACGGACCTCAAATTCCATCAGTTATTCTTTGCTGACGATGGAGCAATCATAAGCGAGGATCAAACGACCCTGCAACGAGCACTTGATGTATGGGTGGATGTTTTGGAAGGAAAGACAGACTACCTGTACTGGCCATTCTCGAATCCACTCCGACCTATTTCAGATATTTATTTGAATCGAAAAGTGATTCCCAAGTGTGAAAAGTTCAAGTATCTGGAATCTGTGATCAATAGCGAAGCAGCTGTTGACGACAATATCAATCATCGCGGCATCAATCATGGATGAAGTGGCAGCAAAACTCTGTTATTTTCAGTGACCGGAAAACACCCATAAGCTGAAGGAAAGGCTTTACACCGCAGTTGTTCGTCCGGCGCCTGCATTCGGTTCGCAATGCTGGACAATGTACAAAAAGTATGACTGCAAATTAACGGCAGCTGAAATGAAGATGCTTCGCATGAACCTTGATCGAATTAGAAGTTCAAAGATCCGAGGAAGTCTTCAGGTCAAAGAACCCATCTCGAAAATACTGGAGCACTACCTGCTCAGTAAGGTTAGGTTAGGTTAGGTTGAAGTGGCTACCAGCTAGGATTCGCCAACACACTTACACCAATGGTAGGAGAAAGTTTCTCTCTACCTACTCGTCTTAAAACCAATTAGAGCTTCTTATGAAGCGTAAGAGGCTCCTAATGCCAATATTCATTAGGTCGCCTATATCGTTGTAATAGGGGGCTCCTAAGTGAAGCTTCCTTCTACGGAAGAGAGCTGGGCAGAAGCAAAGAAGGTGAGGAATATTTCATCCTCTTCTTCGTCCCTGCAGCTTCTACAAAAATCGTTTGCAAAGAGGCCTAGCCTTGTAGCATGCTTGCCTTTTAGACAGTGTCCAGTGATGACACTTATTGTGGTGCCGATATGCAGTCTAATGAGAGAAATTAAATTCTTAGAGCGTCTTAGATCTAGCTTTGGCCAAATCTGTTTTGTCGCTAGACATGTTGATACACTTGTCCACCTAAGATTCGTACTCTCGGCAGCATCCAGCTTAAATTTAACTTTGCGAGTAGCGATTGGAATACCTAAGGTGCCTTTGTCCGGCAAGATGGGTATAGGTAGGTAGGTAGATGGGTGCCTTGTGACATAGAGTCACTGCTCACTTAGACCAGGTCGGTCCATTGTGCCCAATCTTTTAATACTGGAAACATTGTGATACCGCTGTTAGAACCACCCAGATAATGATATGAATCTCAGGAGCTCCGTCCATCTTCGTCTTCTATCTTTTTCCGTAAGGAACTGATACAAAAGGGAGGGCCCGCGATAAGTACAGGGCCGATCCTTTCCTAGCAAGCTCATCAGCCTGTTCATTTTCTTTGATATCCATGTGCCCTGGTACCCAGCAGAGAGTTACCGCATTGGCTCTAGATATCTCGTTTAGGAGTGACTTGCAGATTCTCACAAGCCTCGACCTGATTACCGCGGAGTCCAGAGCCTTAACGGCTGCCTGGCTGTCTATATAGACAGTGATCGTTTTGCCAACGATATTACTCTCGCGAATAATTTCAGCTGCGTGTATGATGGCTGTGACTTCGGCCTGAAAGACGCTGCAGTCGTCGTGCATTCTAAAGGAGTGGTTTATTCCTAGGGCTTTACAATAAACTCCAGCTCCCGTGCCAATGTCCGTCATAGAACCATCGGTATAGAATGTCAGCTCCTTTTTCATGGGTATAGTTGTTCTTATTCTGGCGAGTTCATCGGTCTTACAATTCCCTAGAATATCTCTGTGCCCCGGCGCCCAACACAGGTGAATATTGAACTGCTCAGCCATCTCCACAAGAGAAGAACGGCAGTCTAGAGCTACTAAAGAATTTATAGAGGCCGATCACAGGGATTTGATTGCTGCTTGGCTGCCTGAAAACATGCGGATATCTTTAACAGATATCAAGTTTTTCTTAAAACAAGATAGGGCTTCTTTGATCGCTGTTAACTCCGCCTGGAACACGCTACAATGATTTGGAGACGGAGGGAGAGTTTAAGATTAAGCCTATCATAGAAAACACCTGCACCAACTGCGTCTTTGGTCTTTGACCCGTCGGTGTAGAAAGAATTTAATTATCTTCTAAAAATGCATCGTTCTCCCAGAGTGAGTGACCGGCTCAGTTGGTATTGTCATGTTCAAACGAGGGATCTGACGAGCCCTGCCAAAAAGAGAATGTCAGTCATCGTTCCTATACAAGCGCGGAAGAGAAGCAGGCCCACAAACTTTCTAGATCACACAAATAGAAAAACAGCAGCATTTGATTGGCCTCTGTGACGAAGTGATCCAAAACCGGAAGACCTGCAGATACTTTTAGAGGTGGCATCGGCGAACCCCACAGGAGGACCAGTAGGAATGCAGTAAAGTGGGAGGGCTATATGATCCTATAGTCTTGATCATAACCTCGCCGGACAAAAGGAAAGAAGAAGACATACATACACGCTTATGAGCATTTCTGTGTTTTTCTCTTGAAATTTGTTCTGAAATAGTCTTCGCACCGATTCTGACACTCTAAATGGCCCAGAAACACTGACTGCAAAAACATACAAAAGCAGCCTTGGTTGTTTAAAAAGGAGTATTTCTCGTGTGATATACAGTCCAGCTTATGTGAAGAGAGGAGAGGATTAAATTTGTCCTCAAATACCCTCTGAACACTTTATGCTCGTATCGACAGAACGATTGCCATTTCTGACCATACAACAAAAAATTTACTTTTAAAGACTCCACTGCTGGATTTTCGAAAAAGTCCATAAGTTTCTGTCTACACGGCACTGGCCTTTCTTCTTTGTACGACTTTCATTTGTTATTTAATCTCTCTTAACCTTTTTTTTTGTTGCTTTGGGAAATTTAATGCCCTCAGAGTAGGTTTATAAGAATATACAAATAAAAACCTCTTCGCTTACCTTAAATCCTATATAAATCTGGTAAAGAAAAAAAACACACGACAAAACTTTCTTCATAATACATCCCCAAGGTATTGACAGGCATTTTACTCTCAACTCTCCATATAGATAAATCTAAAATCCAAAAAGGCAATTCAAGGACTTTTTTTTTCATTCTCCTGCGACCCAAGAAACGACACACTCCGAAAGAAAAAAAAATACAAGAAACCTGTTGAAACTCATCCAGGTGTCCAACCTGTTCATTTACCCGTCCACTGCCAACAATATCTATTTAAATCTATCAGAGCTCTTAATTTTCAAAAAAAAAAAAGAAAATAAAGGTCGACAACAAAAGGCAAATAACACTCGTCTAACATTAAGATGGAAAAACTGAAGGAGCAGGACGAGAAAAAAGCAGAGAAAAAATATATAACGAAACCATTACAGCATAAATTCACCCAAAAGTTTACGACCCTCTCACTTGCCCCTCGCACTCGGTCTCTTTGGGTACAGTACACGTATAAGGATACTATGGCCAAGAACACAAGAAAAATCCATTAAAACTTTACCAAATAACCTTAAGATAACTTTTGTTCCTTGTAAACTTGGCCAAAGAGGATATTTTCTTGGGGTTCTTACCATCATCTTCTACTTTTTGCCTTCTCGGAATTCGTTTTTCTGGATTTTTTTTTATTCAATTTTTTCTGACAACGTTGTCACCACCACCGCATACACAGGTTGGTGTCCTTGTGTTATGGTCTCTTTTTATTTTGTTTAGGCTGTCCACATATAGCGGGCGTAGAGTGATATCGTGGTATCCTTGGCTGATATGTAACATTAATGTGTGCAACATGCGAAGTGTCATTTTGGTATGCTGCTCTGGCCAAGTGGTCGTAAGGTAGAGCATGGTAAGCCTACTAGTAAAGTAGGTATTAACTGCTATTACGCTACAACAAATAATAAAAAGTCCTGGCTAGTGAATTTTGTTGGTTTATTCGGACACGCAACAAGGATGCGATGAAGCTCGAGGTATTCAACATTAAAACGCTTTTTATGCACATCATTGGACATTCTGTTGGATGGTCGACGTTTTAGCGAGAATATCAAAGCAGTTCGGGAGGCATGATGAGCTTCACATTGGCCAAGAACAGTGGCTTCATACGAAAAGCACTCTTTTATTGATGTTTCCTTGCGAGAGAGAAAAACTGAAGGTATTCCAAGAAATGCGGTTCAATTCAATTCGAGGATGTTTTCTAATCCTTCCACACTGTGGGCCTTTCATCTCTTAAAGCACTGCACAGGCTTTGGCCTCTCCAGAAGGATCCAAAATCCTGCTCCAGTTTAGAAGGCACATAGGTTCCTCTTTCAGTTAATTTGTTTCCTGCCCTTTGTATGTGCATTAAGACAGCAGGTCTCCCGGTTTCCGATCACTTCGTCACTGATGCCAATCAAATGCTGCAGTTTTACATTTGTTGTGATCCAGGAGTTTGTGGGCCTGCCTCTCCTCCGCGCTGGTATAGGAACCTTGATTGACATTACCTTTTTGGCAGGCTTTGTCAGATCATTCCTTTGAACATGACAATACTAATTGAGCTGCTCGTGCTTCAATTTTTTCGAGATGGGTTCTTTGACGTGAAGATTTCCTCGGATCTTTGAACTTCTAATTCGATCAAGCTTCATGCGAAGCTTAGGGGGCATTTTCTGGTCACTGAAGATAGCAGAGTTTTTCTGCCACCTCATTCACCCTGCGCTTACGAGATGATTGATGTCGTCATCAGCAGTTGCTTCGCTTTTGATCACAGATCCCAGATACTGGAACTTTTCGCACTTGGGAATCACTTTTCCATCCGACGATGGCAGTACAGGTACTCCGTCTTTCCTTCCAAAACATCCACCGACACATCAAGTGCTCGTTACCAAATGGTTGGCAAGTCGCCTATTAACAGATTTGATTCCACCTTCTTTTATACTTTTTTTTCATATGAAAAGGGGGATCACAGCGGAACATTAGGTGTCGGAGTCTACTAACTGCATAAACTAACCTAACTAATGGCAAAATCCGAAGTTTAAAATGGCCAGCACCCTTCTTATTCTTCATCTTCCTAGTAGTTACACCAACCTGTTCTATATTGGGAGAAGGGATTGTTCCTTCGTTGAGTGAAAGTGGGTTTTGCCTGACTTCGTAGCAAGGTTATGTCAGATAGATGGGTGCTCCAGTTGACATGAAACTGTCAACAGCTCACTTAGACTAACGACGAGTCCACTGTGTCTAATTGTAGACCTCTGAGGGGCTACATTTCGTTATCGATGGCTGAACTAGCTGAACTAAAGAACCAAGATATATGTATGTATGTACATATGTATATATGTATGAATCTCAGGAGTTTCTTCAGATTAATGTTTCTTAGATCAACCAAATTCGCAGGGAAGTAGCTCCCAAGAGTGTTTTTCCTCTTGGTGGCTAGTGCTGGACAATCGCATAGCAAGTGGCTAATGGACTCTAATTCCTCGTAGGATAGACCTAGTCGTGCTGCATGATTACCCATCACACAGTATTCAGTCACGACGCCGACAGTGTCTCATCTATACCAACGCCTGTTAGCTTCCACGTTGGCCTCAATTTCTATCTTGATGTTCAAAGTGCTAAGCGGTGTGCTAGTCTAGAAAAGGGCTTGCAAGGCGTTTATATGTGACCCTGCCTTGGCTGGTTCATTCGCTTTTACGTAGCCCGCTACCCAATAGAGGTTCACCTTGTTTGCCACTGAAATATCGTTTAGACTTTTTATCCACATTCTTATGAGCTTGGACCTTACCGATTGGCTTTAATGGCTATTTGACTGTCAACATAGGTGCTTCCCAGAAATATTTCCGTCGCTATTGACCCTATGTGGTCCATTGAGCCGCTGACGCATAGTCAGCAGGGGCACTCGTGCACCTAACCATATACATATCTTATCTACCATTCGGCGAGGGCTTGGTACTATATGTGTATCTGTTAATACATCAAGCGCTTTAGTGTTGCCAGTGTCGAAATAACACACACTCCAAAAATAAACCAGCAGATGGCCCAGTCCATTATTATTGAAAACCGTGACCATGACATTGTCTCATGCTTTGTTTTCGTAGCTTTTTACTCGAAACCTTTTTACTAGCAACACTACCCTAAAATCATGATGCTTATTACCTAAGACCATGACCCCCGTAATTTGACACATGTGTGAAAATTTCACGCCAATCAGCATCGGCAAGGCAATTTCAAATTAAATTTCACTCAGCAAAAAATAACAAAAACGAATTATTTTCCAGGTGTCCATGGCCAGCCATTCAATTTATAGCCTATGCCCAAGCTCACACGTTTCGTGAAATCATATTTTCCTTTATCCGTTGACAGATTTATCCCCGTAGCCAACCGTTTGATCGAATTTCCGACACAAAACGCCAATTTAATTGGTGTCCCATCTTAAAAGCATTGACATTACGCCATCACACATTCGGCCCCAAAAAGTACGTTAAAAGTCGTCACAAAAATATTGCCTCTCCAAAACACCTGAGCAAATAGATTTATATCTGCACAAGAAGAGGGGAAGAAAGAACATACAACCGTTACATGCGTTAAAAGGACAAAAGCTGAAAAATTCTAAGAAAACTTTTTTATTCCTTCCATTGGCACAGTTATTCGTATAACTCGCAAATACCTGTTTCCATCTCTGCCTATCTTGAGTGTTGTAGAGTCCCTAAGTCGTTCTTCGATGAGCAACCAGAAAAAAAGGTCCTTCTTATACTTCACCCATGTTCTCTGTGTACATCTTCTATTCTAAGAAAAAGAAGACACACACACACCACTCACATTAGAAGGAACGACCAAAAGGAAAGAAACTCCGTCAGGAAACTTATTTATGAAGCGGATTATAAAAAAAGGACTGTCGTACGAATAAACAACAGGCATAGACCGTTATGTGTCCACATTCTCACACAATTTGAAGTATATGTATGACAGAAGGAGAAGCATCCTAAAAGCAGTGGGCAGACAACGAGAGAGCAAAATACGAGCAAAGGACGTGATACAACCATTAAGAGGATTCGAAGGATTTTATCCACAAGGGTGGAAGATTTTAAGATCCCAACACTAGACGTGGGGTATTGTCGCTCATTGGAGGTTGCCACCACCGATCTCTTCCTCTGTGCCTTCTTCATCCATCTCACGGGGTGATGAGTGATTTTACCTTTTAGTCCTTTTTATGAACACGAAGTGACGTATATGTGTACATCAATCGGCGCGATTGGAGACTCCAATGTTTTTTTAGGAATTTTTTCACTTAATTTCGGTAATAAGCACAGAGTTGGTGACACGAAAATGCGGTTTTCCTTTCTGTGAGCTCACATCCAATCTGTGGAAGCTAATCTGGTTTGGATCGATGACTGCACGTAAAGTGCGATGCAGTTAAATCGATACCTGCGCAAAAGATTAGGGAACACCTTAAGCCCGAGCCTTTCAACTTTGCCCATGGCAAAAACTTTTTCGATTCGCTGAAGACGAATGATTTGGGGATATCCTTGGCTACTTCCAAGCATAGGCTTGCAGTAAAGTGGGCAATTGAAGTCCGGGAGAACTTGTAGGAGAATCCTTGATTGAAACGACCAACGGAAGCGAGTCCAAAATGTACCCTTCAAGATGGTCTGATTCGGTGTGTCTCTCAAAATTTTTACCTAAGCCAGAGCCTAGGTCTTAATGAACTAAATTTCTCCAATTCTTCACCTCAAGTCTGTTAAGATCTTTTCCACTTGCAAAAGTCACTTAATTTTTGAGGTTGGAAGCATATATTGCGCTGAAGCATAGACGCTATCGAAAACGGATGAAGATATTCTCGAATTTTTTGAGAAAAATTCTTCGAAAGGTAATTGGTCTCATTTGCGTTGACGGGCTTTGGAGGAGAAGATTCGACGAAGACATTTAGGAGCTGTACATCGACATCGACCTAGTCAAAAAACTATGCATTAGTCGCTTCAGATGGCTAGGACATGTAGAGGACAACAATGCTCTGGCTAGCAGAGTCTTCGAATCTAACCCGAAGACAGGCAACGTGGGAGAGAATGTCCCCGTCTAAGGTGGCGCGCACAAGTAGAAGGGGACTTTAACCAACTTGGAGTGCGCAACTGAAGGCAGTTGGCTAAGGACCGGATTAAGTGGAGTCCCTTGTTAGTTGAGGCACATGTTAACCCCGAAATGTGGCGCCACCTGCTCGTAAGTAAGTCATTTAAGAATCCGTGTCTTTAGAGCCGAAATGGCCGCAACGGTCAATCAAGAGTGCAAGACTTTTGTAAAAAAGGTTTTGAGTGCATATGTCGACGCCCACATTTAGAGCCGTTGTCTAGTATAAGTAGCAATTATTTGCTACTCCTCCTTGCTTGAGATGGAAATGTGGCACCATTGACTGCAGGCATCTGTCTTTTGATAGCCCCATGCTCTTGCTTGCGGTGGTTTTTCAACCTTCTCTCGAAACATAAAGTGACCCTTTTTAAGACATTAATCATTCCAGTTCTGCTTTATGGCGAAAAGGTATAAACTTTGGATGACGTCGTCCTTGGATGTTTTGAGACGAAAATTCTTCGAATGATTTTCGGTCCCGTTTGCATAGACGGTAAGTGGAGATACAACGACGAACTGTATGAACTTTACAGCGATATTGACTTCAGCCAGAAGAGTGAAGGTTCAATGACTGAGGTGGCTGGGTCATATAGAGCATATGGACACCAATTCTCCGGCCGGAAAACCTTCGAATCAATCCCCGAAGGACGGCACAGTAGAAGAAGACCGCGACTCAGGTGGCGCACGTAGTATGAATATGAAAGAAAACCTCAACTAACTGGGCGTGTGAAACTGAAGGCAACTAGCTAAAAACCGAGCTGGCTGAAGACCAGGTCCGCTTCGGACTGTGGCGTCACCTTAAGCAAGTAAGTAAATAAGTAACCAGCTTGATATTTTGACCCTTAACAGAGTGGCGTGTGGTGGTTATTCGTCTCAGCATCGTAGCATTCATCCAGCGCAATATATGTATGTATTGCGGCTACATCCCCATATTTGGCTTGCAAGTTCTCTGTACTGTTCCAGGTACTTTCTTTGGATGGATGGACATAAACAACATCTTCAGATAGTGCACAACTTCGTTGGCATAACTAGAAAATAAATGAAGCAACCACCCATCATAGTTAGTTCGTTTGCATTTTTGCCTGTGGTTTGTACTCCGAAAGTGCATTAGGCAAAAACCTAATGAATGCATTTGCCGAGCTATTAAGCTGCCACCCCCACCCTCACGCGGCGCACTCCAAGAAAAACTTTTTCTCACGAAAATTTATTACCTACTTAAAGAATTTTTCTTCAGCTGGAGTTTCAACTACATATTCCCGGCTTTTTCTCTCTTCACAGCCGTCTTAATTTTCTTCCTTGACTTATGCAAAATAACGGCAAACAAAGACTTTAGAGAGAAAAAAAAAGCCAGGAAAAGTGATCGTAATGCCATCTTCCGTTTAACATTTTGTGTTTTTTTTGTACTCTCTGCTCCGTTAAAAAACTCAACAAAACGATAAAGAAAACGGTAAACCTTCAGCCACCTGCCTCGGGCGGACACTTTACGTCCAACTCACCATGGGAGTTGCTGAGTATTTTTATTTATTTTTCATCTCCTCCCCCCTCTCACCACACACACATACACTTTTTATTTGTGGATATCACCGCCTGCGTTGTCCTTGAGGCGCCTCTCGTCGTTATTATTTGTTCCCGCAAAAATGTGCAACCCCACGACAGTTGCCTGCATAAATGCAACGGGCGACACAAAAACAAAAGTTCATTCTTTATACCCCGAAATGGGGGAAGAGGGATGAAAAAAAGAAATGAACGACATTTAGCTGGGAAAATAAGGATGCAAGAGGCGGAAGAGAACTTTAAATATCTGGAGCGCGCGTTTATTTAAATTTATCCCGAGCACGCTTTGGTGAGTAAGATGCGAAATGCATTTAAGTTTCGCTCAAACTGCGAAAGGAGAAAACTTTTTTCCAATTCCCGAGTTTTTTTTTTTGCTTCCCCTTTTCGCTTGATTGTCCTGGCGTTTCTTTTTGTTCATTTTCTTGAATTTCTTCTAATGCGTCTTTTTGTCGGACTTTGTGGCTTAAATCCTGAAGGAAATTAAAATTCAGTAGTTGGCTGTCGAGGAAATCACAACCAACAGGGTGTAGTAATCGTTGTTCGTTGTCTTTTTTGTCAGTGGCGGCGCGGCGGCGGTCTGATGCAATCACCTTGGGGGTGAATTCAGACCTCAATGGAGGTCTCCTGACGGTATACTGTTGAACCTATCACTTGCTTTGAATGTGATAAGCTGGCTTGGAGTGTGTGTGTCATAAGGATACAGTTAAGCCCATTGGGTAGCGCAGCCTAAAAATGTGACAACGAGAAATTGCACATCTTGTGCAATCCACAACGGGATAAAGAGGTCGGTTGACGCAGGAAATTGAAAGGAAATAAGTGCATTCACTTGGCTTGCTATGAAACTTTTCTTATTTATCAAAGTTTAAGCGAAATTTTCTTTCTCGCTTTCGTTTAATTTTTTTGCTTTTTTTGCTTTTTTGCAGTTCCTTCATTCTAGGAGTGTTCTTGAAATGCTTAAGTTTTGGAATGTCTAAAAGTTGGAAGTCTCATGAATAAATCTACATCTAGCTGGGTGGACAATAGCGTAAATTGATTATTTCATTTGGCTTAATGTGGAAGGATTCGAGTTAAAGGACTTGCGCTAATGGTTTTGTTTAGCCAATGGGATATATTTTTTTTTAGCTCTTTACTATTCCATCGTCGTTCTGTGAAGTGTAGTAGGAATAGGACCAAGCGCCCAGGGGAGCAAGAGGAATTCCAATAACGCTTCTTGTGAATCCACTTAGAGTACCCTTAGTAATATAAGTCTTCCACCTCCCCATAAGCAAGTGGATGTCCATACTGAATAGCCGGGTGATACTTACCTACTTACTTATATCCTGTATCCCCTTGTGAGTCCTAGGGCCTCTACTACGCCTACGTTTCTGGCAATGTGATGCAGCTCACTCCAACTGCCGTGCCTCCATCTCCACTGTTCTTCGCCATGTTTTCGTGGTTCAACAGGTCTTCTGTCTTCCTGCTTGGCTCCTTCGTTGAATAGTTGTACCTATTGGTTCCTAACCCGTTCTCAGATAAAGATGTTCGTTGGTTTGGGCCAGAAGATCATTCTCCAAGTGCTGCATCCATACAACAACACGGACTCAAGATTGAATCGGAACAGTCTCAGCTTGGTGTTTAGGCTGACTGCATTACTACGCCAGATTTTTGACTGCATCCCAAACGCAGATGAAATGTTTGAGTTCGGATGTAAGAGTCCATCCAAGCTCTCCACGTCCCGTTCACAAAGCTGAATGGGGCACGTCCTTAATCAGCAATAGAAAAAGAATCGGTAACAGAATACAGCCTTGTCATACGCCACTTTCGACCTCAAATTCCTCAGACAACCTTCCTGTGTGCAGCAAGTGAGATTTCGACCCATGGTATGTAGCCTCGGTAATTGGTATTCACTTATCGAGAATGCCTCTGCTACGTAAAGCAAGGCAAGTAAACTCCCTGTTAACGCAATCGAACGCCTTTTTAAAATCGATGCACAATAGATGAAGTGGTGTTCCGTATTCAACAAACTGCTCAATGATAATCCGCCTGCTTGCTCGGTGTCAAGTGTCGGGGTACACTCGACGCCGAATGGCCGGGTGAAGCTCACTATGTTAAAATTTCGGCACTTACAGCTCGAAGCGGTGTCCCATCGTCCCTTATTTGGTCTCTATTTGGACCTACTGCCTACCAAAAGAGATGGATAATGCCCATGTCGAATGCTGCACAAATATACGTGTAAACGACCCAAAGGTGGCACCAATGCGGAGTCCCTTAATTTGCCCACGATATTTATAGCTTATGTCAGTTTTTAAAAAAATCAAGGGTTTGAGGCCATTACAGGTTAGGGCCAAAGATCGAGGTCATCTACGTGAACACTAAAATTTTAAGTTTGTATCTTACCTTGATTGAAATAGAAACCATCATGACCGTACTTACTTATGTGGCGCAACAGTTCGGCACATCGCCTTGTCTAATTCCTTTTTTGTCACCAAAGATTTCAGTAAGATCATTTGGACTGGAGGAGTCCCTTGTGTCAATCACAATGTTATCGAACTCGTTGACTGTTAGTTGATTAGGATACAACAATGACCCTCAATATCAAGATTCGGGAACATCGTGCATGCTACGACAATGTTTCGTACCGCTACAAAGTTGATTAGCCTAACCTCCGATACTGGAGGTGGTGTCGTGCAGGTTGTACTTCCCAACAGTATTCCCGAAGATGTCCTCTCTTTGTAGCTTGTCCCAGGACAAATTTATCGTCATAGTGTTCGGCATGCCTTCAACCAACTTGGAGTACGCAACTGGAGGCAGTTACCTGTTCATAGCATCGGGCTAACTGGAGAGGTTTGTTGGTTGCTGTTACTTTCTAAGATGACTGTAGCGCCAGTAAGTAAGTTCGGTATGCTGATACGTTTGATCCAAGTCCATCCCTGTCTGCAGCGCCATCTAAAGTAAGTCACACTTCGTCACCAGGGCAGCGCTGGAATTCGCTTGCTTCCACATTGAAATCCTTGATCGAAGTGACGATATTGCCGTTGGCCGTAGGGGTTTCCCCTCATCGAATTCAATTCAAAGTGTGGCTAGTTATGCAGTCTTTTATTTATGTGTCTCTTTCTATTGATTTTCCGAGCCTTAAAATAATAACCAGATCCCCGCTCCCAAACAGGAACTGGTATACAGAAAGAAGGCACGATTTAAAGTCCTTTTTTCAGTATTTAGGTTTCAGGATTTCGCTATAAATTTTCGCCGAAATGAATCCAAAAGCCGTAAAATGAAAAACATCCTTTCGGGCGATAAGGTTAAGTTAGGTTGACTACCACCCCTCTTCCACACTCTCACCATTCCACCCATTAGAGACGAGCACTGCAAATGGGGCGTAGAACCGCTTTTGAATCTATTTCCAAATATACAACTAATCACATCCTGGGACCATTCCACCATCCATTGTCGAGAAAATTCATATCCAATACATTCATGGATGCTGATGACGTTGATGGCCTGCTGTCAGGACACCCGGTCCGGGGTGATACCCAACGTAATCTAGGGTGGTCCAAAATAAATTCAAAATGAAGTTTATGCGGCCATTATAGTAAAATATAACGGCTATTAATTTTAACACAACATTAAATTCGATCCGAGACGAATGCTTGTGTAGGACGAGTGTAGCTGGGCTAAGTGCTGCCACCTGTCGAATGCTCATTATAGGTCAAAAACAACAGCTTTGTTAACCTGCCTTGGTTGGGGTCGCCATATAATGGGTGAGGCGGGATAAAATGTGCCAAATGGCTTGGGATGATTGGGTGATTGGTTGCATGAAACATCATCAAGGATATATGGGCCGTTAGTGCGTAGGGTATATCATGTGTTTCATAAATCACGTGTAGCAATGCTCAATTAATTGAAAACGTGTCCATGATGTTCGAAAGGTTTTTATCGAGTATGTAGGTTGATTTTTGTGTTTTTTTTTTTTTCGTGAGTGGTAATGAACTTTTCGTTGGAATTTACTGCACAACTCAGGAAGCCGACAGAAGGTTGTAAAGATGTTGCTTCGATATTGGTGCTACTTATGGAAAAGGTTTATTTAAGGATATGTTACTGCGTTCTTTTATTAGTGTGTAGCGTGTAGCTATCATATATAACCCGAACACGTAAGTAGCTTATTCATGTCGAATGCACGTGTTTGAATTGAATAACCAAGCTTTTGTGGATGGATAAAGTGTTATTCAACTGCAGCTGGTATGGGTGGTCATCTTCCAGGGGTGCCTGGATGTGAGGTGATTTTCAGAGGTCCTCAAACGAAAGACGGGCAACGGAAGAATTTTCTTATTGCAGCCAAGCGGTAAGCTAGCAGGAGGTTCGACGTTAGAATCCCAGAAACACCAAGAAGTTTTTTCACAGTCCCACCTCTCGCGAATGTCTGACAAACGTTCGAGAGAAATAACTGTCAAGCGAAACCTGCTCAATTTGCCTTTCGGATATGGCTCTAAACTGTAGGTCCCTTCCATATGTGTGAAAAATAAAACACGCACAACATGAATGGTCGCGAGAAGTTAGGCCCTGGATCACATACGGTCTGTTGCGTCAAGTATTTGTATTTTTTATATGTTAGCGCCCCTGTTGAAGGGCATTCGTAGAGGAAATGCTCGAGCCTTCCATTTTCATCTTCCCATCTCGGCCGAGTGCTAGATGTCACCCGCCAAAGCCTGTAGGCGTATTTGTTCAGGTTGATGTATCCGGTATACAGACCGACCATCTGTCTAAATTGTCTTCTGCCTAGATCGAGCGCCCTCTTTGGCCGACGCGAGCAGGGCGCTCAGTCATGGTTTTGCCAGCTTTGCAGGTTTGTAGTCCTTTCTGTATGTTTTCGTGGTGTTTAAGGCTACTGCTATAGTTGTAACCGTAGGCGTATCCATGTTTCCCGCCCCTTTCTTTTCCAGTTAATCCGCGGTTTCTTCGTTCGCTGATATATTGCAGTGCCCAGGTACCCAAAGCAGGAGGAGGTTGGAGGTTGTCCAAATGCCCGTGCCCTGAATAATTAGTATAAGGGTATCATACCCCCTTTGGTGCACACTAATTAAAAGAAAAGTCACAAACTCTTCCAGATGAATTGCGTGATTGAGAGGTGACTTTCGGCAGTAAACCCCTGCCCCCGATTCTCCATCGATGTGTGATCCATCCGTGTACAACTTGCGGCTTGACTGTTGGTAAAACTGATGATATCAAGCATAGATATCACACGTACCTTAATTAAGTTATTTAATGGCCATCACATTGGTTGGGAATTGCACTTCTGTTTCTGTTTAGATCCGTCTGTATAAAAAGATGCTGAAATCGATGGGTAATTGGGAGGCGACTGGCTCACTGCTAACCCGAACACAAATGGAACTTAGGAGGAAATCGAGAGAAGAGTGTTGCAAACACAGACAATTCGCAAAACTCGGTACGAGGCTAGTATCTGCGCTAATGGAGGTAAGGACCCCCCGTTTACCAGGAAAAAAAATTGTTCACATAAAATCATCAGGCATCCACTATAGCACTTTAAACAAAGTAGGTTACCACATATCCTGAAATTGCTCACGAATTCATCGTGTAAACTTCACTGAAATATTCTGACCTCTGACGATAAATTCCATTTGACCCAGTCCAACTGAGTCAATTGGGTAACACAGCTCACATAAATGACCTTACACAGCAATCGGCAACACTGCCCTAAATATCGTCGCTCTCCAGGAGACCTCTGACTCCCAGTTCACAAATTTCTTCCAATTTTCTGTTAACTCAACAGAAACTGGAACTATGACACATTTCAGCGCACACCAAAGCAAAATCTATTCGAAAAGTCGAATTTACCATCCAAATCACGTAGTCTAGGTCTTTGGCGGCCTCATTATACCGAACACTCCTCACAAAGTGTATGCGTTCCATGTACAGAAGGCCGCAATTTACCCATCCACTACTGCCACTGTCACTCGCTTTTAGTCGCTGGCTCCTTCACCAGAGCTGTGTTCATTACTCCCTCGACATCATCTTTTTGGCATTATAATTCCATGGAACTTCGTTCCTAGCACAACTTTTAATATCTAATTTTAGTGATCCCAGCGGATTCGTAAATTTGTTCATCATCATCTGGTTTTCTCAAGCCTATGCCATTACGGTTTTTCAGGGGGGGTGACTGGGTGGAGGTGGGGCGGCACCAGCGACAGGCGTCCTTCGACAAATAGTGTACAAAAGCGAGGAATCGAAAGCGCGTACCTATGTATATCGAAATTTACAAGGACCTCCACCACCATCACTGCTACCATCATCATCGGCAGCCCCACTAGCCCCACCAGCATCAGCAGCCCCACCAACAACGGCTGGAACTGAGTTTAGTTGGTTCAATTAGGGAAAACTTTTGAATAAACTTTTGGCTTAAGTAGGTAAATAATTAGTTACTTGTGTGTGCGTGTGTTCGAATCTAGTCCTTGTGGTGTTTGATTCGAATGAGAGTGGTAGTGTTGTAGTCTTATTTTTTTTTTCTGGGGACACTTGAACGAGGGAAGTTTATTGCATTGCGAGGCAGGGCAGTAGGGAAGTCTAACTGAGTTTTCTCAGGGATTTATCTTGTGGAAACTAAAAGTTCCTAATTATTCGAGTGGTGATGCAAGCTTGGAAGAGGGTGAGGCTACGTGATGGTTCCATCGGAAGATGATGGCTCGCGAGCAATAAAAGTGCACCACTGTCGGTTTAACACGATGATGCGCGTGTTTCGTACGTGTTCCATTTGGATACGGTTGTAAAGCTTAATACAGGAGGCGCAATAAGTCGATGAAATTCTTTTGCTAATCCTTAGTGCTAAGGGCGGTAATGGAAGTAAGTACTTAGGGACGAGAAGCGACGAGGGTCGTAAGGACTTAAAAATGAGGAAAAGTCAGGTAGGAGTAGCTATGGGGTGGCTACGATTATCTGCGGGGATTTTAGATTAGCAGCGCGGGTTTTTGTTGAATGATGTTTGAGTACGTAGCACGTAGGATGCTGCATGCTTTGCCAATTGCAGTAATTCCCGTTCTAAACTTTTCAGAGCAACCATTTGCAGTTCGATTGGGGCAGATGCTATTTTTTGAACACGTTTGCGCGCTATTAAGGATGCGAACGTAGGAGTGATTGGTAATTTGTTGTTCGAAGTGTTTTAATACCTCGTTAATCATACTAAATTCAGTTCCAATGGTGGATTTTTTTTAAGTGCAACCAAATCGCAGAAGCACTGAGACTCTATACCGTCCATTGTACTAGCAGGGAGCAACTTCTTCATAAAAACTCAGATTTTATTCGTTTCTCTGAGGTCCTTGGTGGTTGTGATTACTGTTCCGCTGGCGGGGTTTGAACTTACTCCTGAGGTGCCTTTCTTATACCTCTCCCTGTCAACTTCATGCAGTGAGCACTAGATACCTAATACCGTGACTGAAGATTGAAGTGTACCTCGATGAGTGCTTACGTGGTCCATTCTGATTACCTTAAAAAAACTGGTACCGCGTTTAACACTATTGGCAGTGTGTGCTCCTCCTCGAATTCTAATTGGAATCTCTTGTCAGCAAGGAAAAGGAAAGCGGCGGTGGGAGATTTCTCCAGGTGGAATCAACGGAGACGTCTACATTTCAAGTTAAGACGAACTGCTTAGTGAACATCATCGAAGCTTGTGAAGGGCTATCGAAAAGAGCTCAAGGTTCTTGGTAAGATATGAGAGGATATGAGAGGGCTGCCGGCGAACATACAATCGTGCACAAAAAAGATGGACTTCTTAAAGCACCAATGAAAATCACTATAGAAGGCTGCGATGATGAAGAATTCCCTGATGATACTAACCACTCTCTGTGGCATTGGATTCGAAGCCCGAAGTTCCGAAGTTAAGAGGAAGAAGAATCGAAAACACTACGTAGCATCCTTGGTAATAGCTGTCGGTCTGGATGGTAACGTCGGCAACGTTTAAGGGGAGCAGTCTTCTTTCGGAGAAGGCCAGACTGGTGCACTTCTTCTTTTCGTTCCTGTAGCTTCTGGCATAAGTCATTTGAAAGATACCCAACTTTTTCGCATGTTGGCCTATCAGACAGTGTCCTGAAAGGACACCGAATGCTTAGTTGATCTGTGATTACTTTAGCATGACCCGGCACTACGTTTCTGATCGAGCATCGTCCGGATCTTTCTACATATGTATATGGCACGTTAATCTATTTCTCATTTGTGGTTGGTCTTGCAGGCAGCGTCCAGCTTGAATAGATGTTGGTACGTCACGGAAGGTTTACCCAAATTTTTAGAGTCGTACACTTTCTGGTTCCTGCTTTACTTAAGCTACAACACCATGACAAGGTAGATAATCACCTTGAGGGACTGACAGTTGTACATTGATAGAGAACATTCAAAACCAAGGGTTCTGTCGTTAGAATATTCTGATCTAGAATCTGAGACCGTTACGAAGGAAGTGGTAGTGGATAGGTCACATCTTACGACGCGATGAAATTTTCGTTGCAAAATATGATATGCAATGGAATCCACTAACCCAAGCTGGCAGACGAGTGGGCCGCCCTTAGCAAACTTGGCAGAGGGCAGTTAAGGAGGAAGCAAGGTATCTGAAAATGGAAGGAGCTGAAACAAGTTGCAGCAACCGGCGCGCAGGTAATATTGACTCCCTGTGCCCCACATCGTTAGGAACGGTTTCGTATGGGACGATTGGGATTTTGTAAAACTTTTATTCTTTAAGTAGACATGGCTCTCTTGCCGTGACGGAGACTTGTGTTGTCATATGAAGCACCGTTTGAAGTATCACTACTTTCAAGATCTAGGGGCCACTATTGTCCTCTGATCCAACTTCACTACGTTCTTGTGGACAACCCTTGACTACAAATCTCCATTAGCAGCTCTTAGCTCGCCATTCTTGCATTTAAGGTGAGAAATGATTGCCATCCGGGATAGAATGCATTAGCCTTTAAGAGACTAACGTCTAGAATCAATAGACTAGAGGTGAAACGAATTTTTCTTCAGACTCTCAGTTATTGCACCCAAAGGACGGCGATACCTATAAACAGTTTGAACATCTTTCCTACTCATAAACTGGCTGCCAGAATATACATACAAATTTAGAGGCATCCATCTCAGCTCAAAAGTTTCCTTTCTCTAACTGGTTTTGTTGCAGTTGTTCGCAGAAACTTTTTTCATTAAGTTTCCACCAAAGAGATACAGGATGGGTGAAAGCACTTTCATAAAATTAAGTCCTTGAGTTTAAATTCAAACGTCTGCGAAACGCCGAATCGGGTCGGCAAATGAGAAAAGAAAAACGAAAGAAAAGTATCCTTTGCATCCGGCCGTAGTGATAAAGTCATTTCGCTGGGCAAAATCATAAAATTTACGAGCAATTTGTGTGCGATTACATAAACGTGTTACCGTTATAACCAATTTACCGATGCAAATATGCACTCTCGATGTATGCACGTAATACCGGTGTGTGTGCTCTCCGTAAGGATACCCTCTGGAAACACTTTTACCTTCGTCTTCTTCGATTCAGGTTTTCGGTGCTGTGTTTTTTTTGTTTTACTCTGAAACACGTTTGCACTTCCATTTGCCTGTCTTTAGGCAAACTACTACGTGAATGTGGATGCAAGGTGATGAGAGTCTGGAGTAGTTTCAAAAAAAAAAAAAGAAAGAAGTAGAATTTAACTGTTAAGTTCCCTCCGAACGAACCCAACTAAAATACAGAATGTACCAAAATGAAAGTCATGACAATGGCCAGGATTGTAAAAGGATTGTGCGAGGATGCTTATGTGGTAAAGTTGCCCTCAGCGAAGAGTTTTCTAATGCACACTCGCACACTCTAACTAAAACAATTTCCATAAAATTTGCATCGAAGTGTATAAACAGAGAGCGAAGGTAGCGAAAGAGCCAGCCTTACAGATCCACACCGCCACAGGGCTGCGGTTACACACATACACACACCCACTATAGAAACCTCTGGCATCATTGTGATTGCTGAAGCAACAAAGTGTTTTCTAGCTCTTGACATACCGACACGGGGCGAATCAAAAGTGAGAGAACAGTCACCGTGCAACGTCACATTTTTCAATGACCCAAGGATCCAACCCTTCAACCCTTCTCGCCCATATTAGCATTGCTCCATAATCGTATCATTGTGTACTTCAAGGGGCTGCTCTCTGTGTTCTTTCCTTGTTTTTTTTTGGTTTGCCACCATTTTGGAAAAATAACGAAATGTTACCGTAATACTTGCGGGGCGAAGACCAGTCGGGTATTGTTTGGGGTATGGTTTGTGAGAACCTTGAAGAGGTTCCTTGTCGTTGCCATATACGAGTGTAGATATTGGATGGCAGGTTTTGTGGCCAAACGATGATGGTGACGGTTTCGATGTGGTTTATGGTTTGTTTTGCTTACCTGCAGGATTCCATTATAGCGGTGTTGCTGTATGTTTTTTGTTTTTCTTTTGGAAGGCAATTGTCTGCACGTTTTCGGTTCGGAGTTCATCCGAATTTCGGTAAAATTTTTCGAATTACCCGGATGCTGTGCATGACTATTCCTATAAGTCATTCCGCTTGGTGTCGGTTTTTTGTTTTTAGAAAAGGAGTTGATAACGGTTTTACTTAGAATTTTAAGTTCTGCTGCAGTTTTTGAAGGAGCGTTTGAGATGACTTTTTCCTGAGGTGAATGCTGTCTGGAGTTGGACTAAACGGCTTTAAATTCAATATGCAAATATAACGCCGTTACCTAAAACATGATGGTTAGCTTAGACTATCTACAAGCTTCATAATAACGAAGGTTTGTAACGGCCTCACCTCAGTGGTCTCCACAGAAGTTAAAAAAGGTTTCAGACAAGTCGAAACGCTGCCATTATAAATTCAATGAAGGGCAATTCTTGCAAACAGGTGTTGAGCTAAGCTTTAAGCCATTTAAGTAGTAGTACGGCCCTTTATGATTGCAACCCTTCCTTTAGGCGCTGAAGCATGGACTCTAAGAAAGATGGGTGGAGATATAGTTGACAGAATGAATCTTCGCAAGGTACTTGGTCGAGTATTTGTTGACCTGGGTGGGCGAAATATAACATCATCACATCTTCGTGGTACCCTCTGGAAAGCTTCTTGCCAGCGAACGCGACGTCTAGTTGAACCTTAGCACACTTGTACTAAGCCGGACGAAGCATCTCTTGTTGATCTGTTAAACTGCTGAGCTGCATCTCAGAAGTCTAGCAAGAGTCCTCAGAAGGTGAATGTGCGGCAGAAAAATTCTCTCCACGGGATAAAAGGTGGGGTCTATAGTTGGATTAGCGATCACCTTGTATGAGCTACCCATAGACTGCAAACAGCACCTGATTGAGAGACTCTACGTTGTACATGCACCCCTACAAATGCCAAGACTTCATCGACCTAGTATCGCAACATAATCAAGAAAGTAGCCGCTACCACACTGGGATCGCAGCCACGTCCCAAAAGGAATTCATGGTATGATGCTATTTGTGACGGAAGTTGCACGTCTTCAGGCAATGCACCAAGGGCAATGGGAGATGGGAGGAGAAGAAAATCCTGCGCGTTGGAAGAAGAGGACATACGCAGTCTCCCAGCTCTAGAAAACTGAAGAGTCGGCGACTAAAATTCCTGCAGTTCAACAGGAAAGCTAAGCAATTAGCAGTTGGTTATAAGACTGGAACGCAAGCTTTTCGAAATGCTGAAAGGAATTGAGTTACCAATTTACAGGGAGTTGTATGTACATATGTATATGTGTTTAGGCAGCACTTCCATGTCGAGATAGAATAAGAAGAGAACACTCTTTTAGTCAACGAAGAAGTAACCCTCTCGCCCAGCATAGAAGAAGTTGGCATTGCTATTCATTAGCCGGCTCTGATCTACGATAGACCAAATTTTCACACCAAATCAGTTCCTGGAAACGACCAATGAATTTAAAGATGAGACACACCATCTTTTCATCGACTTTAAAGTTGCACATGATAGCATTCTTCGTTCTTCGGAGCGGGGTTAAGACTTCTTACTCCAATGATGCAGTGTATGCTCTAAAGAACGCCAATCCTGCCATTCCTGTTGTACGGCGTCGAGGACTGTACGTAATGCAAAATTGCAGACTATACAACAACAACACTCCAGCCAAGTGGATCTTCAAATCCCAGCCACCTTAATTCGAGACGACCCAGCAGAACTACGGGGCATGTTAGAGCGCTTGGCCTTGATAACTAGAAGCAACGTGCCCGGGATCGACGAAGGTAGTAGGCAACTCCGTGTCTGGCAGAGACTCTTTACGGGTAGGGAGCACGTTAAGTAAGTTTTTGTTGGCAGGGTTTAGGGGAGGACATCAACAACCTATTATACAAGGCGTACAGCGACATCGACCTATTTAGTCAAAAATTGCGTTTTGGGAGTTCGAAAGGGCGGATATGAAAAGCGTATGGACACCCATGATCCGGCCCGCAGAGTCTTCGAACTCACCCTGAGGGATAACGACTTAGATTAAGACGTCGACTGAAGTGGGAATTGCGAAGCAGCTAGCGTGAACAGAATTTACCAGAAGAGATTGAAATATTTAGTGCCTACAACTGACCAGGAGTCAGATTGAGTTTTATGACGCCAAAACCATTCTGTGAATTATAAGTCACAACGGCCAGCAACTTCCCAGAAGGGAGTGAAACCGTGGCCACAACTTGCCATAGGTTATTGTCGAGTTTGCACAGGACAGAGGGTAGCGCAGGACAAAATGCGCAATACATTTTGAGTCACTGAGACTTAGTGAGACTAAATCACGTCATCCTTGAAGTAGACGACACATAAGCTGGACTTCGGCGTCCCGATTGAGCTTTAGTCTTAGAGGAAATCGCAGAGGCTACAAACAACCGATATGCGACACTCATACGTTAAAGATACATCCTCTACATAAAGCTTGTATATATATGATAAGAAGCATATCGTCAGTAACCAGAAAGGGTACGAGTTGTGCAAAGTCGGGTGACAGATCCGCAAGAATCAAGAAGCACACCAAAATCACGGTTGAACAAAACCCAACTCCCAAGCGTAAAGCTACATTATTACAGTCCTTCAGTTGAAAAAAAGAGAAAAAACTGACAACAACCGCAGGGCCAACTAAGATTCAGAAAAACATCTCAATTAGCAGATCTAAATCCAAAGTACTTTCATTACACATCCAAAAGCTTATCGAACATCAACTTGAAGTGCTAACAGATCTTAACCACCAACTTAATTCCTATTTAATGCCGAACATGAAAAATTTCATTCCAGCCGCACATACTAGCAACCCTTCACTGCATCTCATATCGGCTGCAAGGCAAGGAAACTGTTTAAACTGCATTAAGGACTTTCATGTAATACTCTTACATATGTTGCATAACCACCACCCATCCATCCATCCATCTAACCGCCTACCCTCACGTTGTTCTTGCACCATTGAGCAAGCAACAAGCCAATAAATTTCGAAAATTGATCAGGATAAAGATATGTAATTCCTTAAATGATTACTCCTACTGGAACAATTTCATCCTCCTTTGCTCGTATGAGCTGACTGCAATCAATGAACTACCGAGGGTATTGTTTCCAGATCACCCAACCACCCACTCACCCACCCACCCCCATAGACAGCCATTCTCTATCGGCTCCATTTAAAGGGTGAAAATCTCAAAGCTACTAAGGGATTTGGTGTCGTTTTTTTTTTATCTGTAAACGAGAAAATGAAGAATCGACAGATAGAATACGACTTAAGGATGAGATTGAGAGGGTGAGCACAAAATAAAAAAAAAAAAAACTTCACTTCACAATTGGAAATCTACACTCGTGTGAACACAGCAAAAGTTTCTCGAATTGCGGCTGGAGAAACCTAAAAAAAAGGACGAGAAGAAGAATAGAATTGAACAGAATGAACAAGGGTGCACATAGAGCCACGAGGCAACTGCAGTCACAACCCAAATGTGAAGAAGTGAGTGCCAGTGCCACAAGAGGACCAAGTGCAACCAGAATTTATGAGAATGGAAAATGGTAAATTCAATTTACTTGATAGGATCAATTTTTCTTAAATTTCCCTTCCTCTGAAGACCGTTTTTTTTTTTCCTTTGCTGGCTGGTTCCTTGTTCGCTGCTCGAGAAATTCATCTCTTTTCTCATTTCTTTTCTATGTAAGCGAATTGGCAAGGAGCACTTGACTGTGCTTATGGAGTGCTGCACTCAGAATCAATTGATGAGAGCGGTTAGGTTTTGGGTCCAGGAGAAGTTTTTTGGGACCGGCTAACCATTGAATTGAAGGCAAATAAGCCTTTGGCTGTTATTTATAGAGAATTCTGTTAACAAAGAAAAAAAATGAATACTAAAGGAGTTGACCAAAATAGAGTTAGACGAAAGGACTCGGGATTAAAATTGAAAAAAATAGAAAAACGGGAGTCATTATGATGAGATCATAAGCCACTCAGTAAGGCATTTTGGTAGCTTGCATCCGGTTTCGAATTGCAACCGTCCTTACAAGTGATAACACCGTGCTTCGGTGGCACTGACAAACTAAGCCTTCGTAACGAGAAGAGAAGAACTTTAATAGAGCTACAAAGCTACCCTCGGACTTGGAGATCTACAAGGAAATAGGTAGATTCTGGTGGAACTTCCGCCAGAGTATTGACTACAAGCTGGTAGTCTGCGTAATGTGAACTGAATGTGCTGAAGAATCCCGAGGGATCTTGCTCGGATTCCGAAAGATGTCGCTCATCTGTTAATGGGCACGTATTAATGGACATTCCCAAACTGGGACCTTCTACGACATATGCTGTAGTGATCTTTCCTAACCTAATCAGCGAAGAGACACTGAAATAGGCGATGAGACGGCTTCGAATCATTTAAAATCCCCGGAACCGGATGACAGTTTGCCGGCTCAACTCCAAATGGCATTCGGAATCATATTACAAAACCTGTCTTGTATTCTGAAATGCTGTCTGGCACTAGGAACTATACCCAATGCCTCTGCACTTGTCCTGGACTTGCCATCATTCGACACTAGGTCATTACCCCGTTAATGACCCAAATGATCTCTATACTGCCTGTACGGCTAACATAGACAGCTTCATCGAAAAAAGCTATTGGTTCCAGGAGCGGACAGTGTGATCTACTTGCCCCTACTTAGTGGAACCCTACGTGGTTATCTACTGACACTGGCATTGGTGCCATTCCTGCAGAGGATAGAAACGAGCTCGAGTCCCTGTACCGAGTGAAGATGAGAGATATCCAGCCTAGTGTGTGCCATGGCAAAAGAAATGCCATCATCAAGTCGAAAAAACAGCAGGAAGATGGCACAGCATAGCCATGTACAGAATCTCCAAAGAGGTGAAAGGAAGTAACAGCTTTCGCCAACACCCGGTGATGAGTTTGGGCGGGTTTCTGTTGATTTCTGATGAGGACCAACTAGGGAGATGGAGGGAGTTGTCTTAAATAGCACAGTGGACAAAAGCTTGCTCCAGAATCAAAACAAATTGTCTGACGCCCAAAAGTCCAGAATTTGCATCTCGCCTCCCAGTAAAGATGAAATCGTAGCCTCGACTAACGCACTCAAACCTAAAAGGCGGCAGGACTCGACGATTTTCATGCGGTGCTCAATAAAGCTTCATCCGGACTCGGCGGACTAACTGTTTCCATTAATAGAGAAGGTTTGGGACAGCGAGACCTTCCCTGAAGAATGAAGGAAAGGATTGTCAAGTTTCCAAAGAAGGGTTATTTAATGGAGTGTGGAAACTAAAGAAGCATTTACGTGCTTCCTAACAACCTATCTTACATACCTTGACTTGGCGGCGAGGATTAACACCACCAAAACTAAAATCTTAAGCCTTGCTTTGAACTCATCCACAACTCATATCAGCATTGCAGGACAACAGGTCGAGAGACCTTGGAAGTGTAGTCTTGTTTGATGCCGCTACAGTTCGGGGTGGTACTAGGGCTCAACGAACAAGCCTATTCAATCAGCCCGGTCTTTTGATAATTGTCCCTAGTTGCGCTTACCAAGTTGGTTGAGATCTACTTCTGCGCCTCCTAATGCGAGGCCTTATACTAATGGGATGTCCCTACAGGTTACATTCAAAGACTGTGGGCGGAAACCTTGGTGTCCATTCGTCTTACGCGTCATACCCACCTCAAACATACATAACGAAGCACTGCGTCAAGGAGCCACCCAGTACCTAGTTGGCAGCAGCAGATGCCTGGGCTTTCGGAGAGTTATCAGAGGCAAAAGGCCACGAAGATACTACAAGTGCAGATAAATCATAGTCACTGTAGAATAGCTCAGCACGTACAAGCACAAGCGGCCAAGTACGAAAGACCGAACGTCATCTGATCATCAGCCCTACACATGCCTCGACCGGAATAATAATAGCGCAAAAATAGCATACTCAGTAACAGCTTGCAGCTTTTCAACGTCATATTTCACACCAACGAAATCTGGTTCAACTATTTTTTGGACTTCTATTACTACGTTCAAAATATCGGGGGCGATTTCAAAATGACAGATTCTTAACTTTCTTCGGAAATCTTTGCTGTTACCAAGGTTCTCACCGAGGTATTCAACGCAAGGCACCGCTCCATTGAAAGAGGCTCCTTTCTACAATCGAATGAGAATTAGCTCAGCATGGAACTATCTTGGCGACTGTGCTAAATCATTTGGGGGACAGCGATGGTCCAGAAGCCTTCCGAAGCGAATAATTCCTGAATACGCAAGTGCCCCGAGTGCCCAAGTAATGAACAGATTGCAGCTGCGAATGGGTATTGATGGGTTCCCTGCCTATTTTTTAAAACAGCGCCGAGAAAATTGTTAGAGCTATTCTGTCGTCTCATGGCAAGCGTAAGAGAAAATTATGGTTTTTAAGATGACTGAAATGAAGGATTATGAATCTCCGTCTTACCCCCTGCATTTCAAAGCCTGAATTAAGAGTTTATCGGATCGGCTTTGCGTTAGAGAGGCATTCCGGAAAGGTAATCGCTATTATGAAGGCTACGTGTGTAGGCCCAAATGTCAAAGTAGTGAACGGCAGGGCTGTATTTTGTCACCGTTACTATTTCTGGTGATGAAAAGTTATTCACGCAGCGTTATCGGAAAAAAGCAGGGGAATTCAGTTCGGTACGCTATCCAAAGTCTAGAAAGCAATGTATAGCAAGCTGTGACTGTTCATTCCAACATTGAGTGAGTGCTTCTATGTGGGTGTAGTACTTGGAAAGCGACGACCAGTAGTTGTCTTCGATCACATTGAGCGTTGTCTGGCCTAATCGTGTCTGAAACGAACAAGTCCATATGGGAATAGGTCAGGGCCCAATAGACATCACCATATGACGATGGCAGTGGCGACACGAAGACAACTTATTGCGAAGTATAAAATACAATGGAATCTGCTTGCCCAGTCTGGGAGAAGAGGGAGTCGCCTTAAGTAAACGGGGCGCAAGACAATTGATGAGGAATCGAAGGAAGAGAACTGCAACTCGTCTCAGAAGTCCTAAATAATGACGCACAAGCGTTTTCCATGCCCCATCCCTCATGAGGCGTAACATTAATTAACCACTCTCCCTTGTCTACAAGGACGAATCAGTTTAACTGTTATACCGTTATTAAGATAAATTAAAAATCTCTCCGAAAAAAGTTAATCCACCAATGGATAGACGATTCCTAACGACCTAATATCCGAAAATAAGTCCAATGAACACAGTAAGTCAATGGTATCCTTAAAAAAAAGAAATACACATTTACGGGGGGCCCACTCCAATCGTTAAACACCTTAAATAACTGCATAACTCCACTCCTGGTAACCAAAAAATTCTTCCAATGCTACTAAGTGAACGTGTGTAAGAGTGTCCGGGATGGTTAGCTCAATAATTCGTCCAAAGGAATTTATCTTCCAAGCAAATGGCTAAGGGATATAGATATTATTATTTTCATTATTCTATCATTCTTCCTCCGAAGGGGATACTCCAAACTTACCCCTCTCCATCCATCGCCAGCAATTCCTTTGCATTCGCCATTCTAATGATGTATACGGCCACCAGCCGCCGCCCACCCATTCTAGGTTTGATGAAGCTTATAATGCGGATTTTTCTCTTCCGTGGCATTTCCCTTGGAATGCGGTCCGGAATGAGCAAAAGCGGAATTATTTTACCAATTTCAACATCTTTGCCATTTTTCTCTGCCCACCGCACCCCGTCCATATCCTTGAAGAGCATCTTCATGTTCATCTTCTTCACTTTTTTTTTTTTATTATTTTTTTTGTTCCTTGCTTCATTCTTTCAATGACCAAAAGGTGAAAATATTTGAGAGAATTGAAATCGAAGTGCTTAATGGACTGGGGCTGATGATGGCCTGTATCTGTGTATAACATGGAGAATGGGTGGCATTCGAATGACGTAAGGATTTCCCGGCTAAATTCAATGACTTGTCCGTATTTCTGTCCCACTCTAACACAATCTATCTGCCTCTGTGGGAACATTAAATTCATTATTAAAGATACCTATATCAATGCTGGGCACACTCATTTCTTGGTTATCTGTCTTGGAAGGATACTAGAATGCGGTATCCGTTTGTCGACTTAAGAAGGACATAAATCAAAAATTCAAGACTGTGGATGCTATATAAGTATAGTCGTATGTATGTATGAAACTATTTTTCGTTTAAGGAAGACTACATTTGAGTATGGAGAAGAAGGGGATTGACATCGAGCATCCACAGTGGTGGTCAGAATAAAGCTACACAAGTAGAGGGTGATACAGGTAATATTTGCGAGAGTAATTTAAGGATTTGAAAATGTTTTTTTGCAATATCCTAGTGTGTGTAATGGAAAACTTATTAAACAGTTTCCGTGCTAGATTCTTTTAAATGTCATACATTAAACGTCTGCGTATGGCAAAATTAGGAAAGGAGAAGGCAGGATCATTAGCAACGTGGTAAGGCAGAAAAAGGCTATCGAGCTCAGGATCAAACGTCGGGCCTGCAACTGCCATATACTAACCGGTGATGGGGGCTGTCGCAAAACGTCACAAGCCCAGTTTTTTTTTGAATATGTCGACGTCGCTGTACAACTCGTATAATTCGTCGTTAAATCCTCTCTTTCAACGCCCTTTTGCAGATCTGTTAGGGAGTCCTATTGCTTACCAAAAATATGAGTCCTGTCGTTATATTGTTCCATGATTTGAGAATGGCTAGAGTAAGCAACTAATGGAACTGGAACGGGCTTGTTTTTGAACGATGAGATCAAGTTCTCCTGCGCACTGGGCAAAATACCGACTGCCTTTCAGACTGAAATCTTTGCCATGGTTGATAAGGTATGGAGGGAAAGCTTCTGCTTGTTTTTAGGCCGCTGTTGGGCACTTTGTATTCCTCCCGGTGTTTGCTAAAGTTTGGGGGAATTGAACTGTATGTCCTGCATATCATCTGCAGAATATTCCTGCGTCAACAAGCAAGAAGACAGTACCAAGGTTCTAGGGATAGGAGTAATAACACCAACCTCCGTCAACGTTACAAAAGTTCTCAAAAAGTACTTAAAATTGCTATCCACAGAAGCAAACCGGAAATCTTAACAAACCTCTGCAGTGAAGCGGATCGAAACCAACACAGCAAGCGCACCAAATTGTGATGATAAAGCTAAAGTGCTTCAGGGCACCACCACCAATAACTCCAGTTCTAGTCATCTCTGACCAATTTCCATGCTAAGAAACGTTTGCTCCCCGTACCAGTAGAGATTACAAGTACATCTTTTCCCGTAGTTACTCTTGAAGAAGAAACCGCAAAGCATCTGGGCTTGATAGAGTCCCCAACACATCCATCAAAGAGGGAGTGCTACACCGCCCACATGTATTCGCTGAAATGTACAACGCTTGTCTTCGAGGAGGTCCTAATCAGTAGAAAATAGGAAGACTGCTACTTATGTATCCTGAAGGAGGCAAGCACCAGAAGAAGATCTTTCGGTTTATCGTCCCGAAACGTCGCGAAACACCAATACGGTTTCCAAAAGAAGCGGTCAACAAACTGTAGAGGTGGTTAATATAGCAGAGAAGGACTAAGAAAGGATTAAAGGGAGAAAATGGGAACATAACCTGTCCTTTCAACACGGGAACTAAAGTTACATCGTGACGGCTAAGGTCCAAACGGGTACCGAAGTACATAAAAAAATTCAAACAAAGTCGTGATAAAAATGGAGTAGAAGATCACAGGCGGAGTTCCACAAGGCTCAGTGGCAGACCTTACCTTGAGGAATGTAATATGTGTTTCGCCTACCAATACCAGAGGCGGCGAAGGTTCTAAGGTTTGCTGATGGTATTTGATAGTGATGGTGGCTAATATCCTAGATGAGACCTCGACATGGAGAAATACACATCTATTTAACCTAAATGCTCACGGGCCATGGAAGTTTTCGGGTATACCTGTATAAGTTCAATCACGACAGCACTCCTTACTGTCCAAGTTATACTGAGCGGCGTGATTAGTGAGTTGGATTACTGAGCACGAGGTTCAAGGTTGGAGTCCCAGAAAGCATCAACAAGTTTTTTACACGGTTTCACCTATGGTGAATATGACAACGTCCGAGGGTAATAATTGTCATGATAAACTCTGGGTCTCCATTTGGGTCAAAAAATATAGCACGCACCATAAGAATGGTCGCGAGAAGGTAGGCCCTGGACCACATACGGTCTAAGTATTCGTGTTTTTTTTTAAAACAATTGAAGACGCAGAACGTCATTTTTTTCTAGTGCCCCTAAAAAGAAGCGGCAAGGGGAGTCTTAGATGGAACTCTGGGAGAGTCTGTATCCCCAACAGGGCAACAGAATCTGAACATGTGCGACACATGAGACGAGCTCAGTTAGGCAAAAAGGCAGGGAGTCCTATGCACAAGTCAGGACGGCTGAATAAATAGTTAGCTCGACCCGTGAAGTAGTGGTTCCGAGAGGCGAGAGTCTGAGCTGGAAAATGTTAAAATTTAATGAGTAAAACACATTATCGTTGCAACTTGGCGCGTGGTACCTTTGGAAGGCTCTCACGCTTCTTAAAAACGGACACATTCCCGTGTTTGTGGTAAACTCCATGATATGTCCGATTTCCTTATTTCTGAGATGCGTGTTCCACATGGGCTCGAGATTGACAGAGGAAGTGTTCCAGATTTTCTTCCTTTTTCCCACAGTTAAAGCAAATTGTGGTGTCGCTCAGTCCTATTCTCAAGGCGTGCTCACTAAGATTTATGTGCCCTCCTGCAGCTCTACTGTATTCCATAGCATTCTTGCTTATAGCATTGCTTGGTTTGGTGATCCTTAATTTTGTCACTTTATGCGTCGTCTCGTCAGATCTTTCCAGTCTTTGTGTCCCATCGATGGTTGTTTCAATGACCGTAGTGAAACTCCTACCCTTTTGGAAGTTCACTATATTAGAACTTCAAGCGTACTTAGTTAAGACTCTATAGTGTCGTGTGTCTCTTTTAGCTGGTGTACTTGGATGTGAGATACTTTTAACTCTGAGACCACTCTAAGCAGTTTTTTCTTGACCTGTTCAGTTTCCCTCCTCTACTTTCAGTTTCAGTAGGTTGACTTAGTACAGTAGGTACCCCTTCCATTGTATCCTGCCATCTCTGTCGCTAAGAGCTTTCCCTTATCCTTGACAAAGAACCCATGCAAGATGCTAGCAGATAGGCGAACTGGGTTTCCTTTTTATTTTTTTATTTTTTTTACAACGTTGTTACTTGTCCACCCTTCATTCGGCGATACGGCCCAGACTTGACATCGATGAAGTGAAGCTAGCTGCTTTCTGAGCCATTAAGGCCTTTTTCGTATCCGTGGGTAGGGATCTTCACAGGGCACTGACAGGCGAGCCAACTCAACCGCAAAAATTTTCCTTTACGTTTTTTAACGAGGTTGTTCGTCGTCCGTCATTTTAGCCTGTCTAAGCTGCCTTACTCTAATCTGGCAGACAAGTCAGTGTAAAGAGGGAAAAGTTGCCATTGTTCAGGATTATTTTCCAACACGAACAGAAACTGTGGGCTACGTCCACAACTTAACCCTTTCGCAGCTGTTGGGACACATATGTCCCACTCGACCACTGCATTCCGGGTCGAAAGGGTTAATGCCTAACGAGGACATCAAATTAGTGGTAGAGGACTTCAAAGCCCACGTAGAGAATAACAACGCTGCGCTCAGATACGTAATGCAAGTTCACCACCAAAGAAACCAAAAAGTTCGTAGTGAACGGCATATGAAGTCCTTGAGCAAAAAGCCAGCCTAAAGATCAACTGGGTTTAGTCTGACATGGCAGCGATTATCACGATTCAGAAGTCGCATCTTACACTTCCAAAAGTGGCGTCTAGGTGATACGGGAATGGCATAGCTTGACAACCTAAGGCACGTTTTACACGTAAACTGTCAACCTTTGATCATTTAAGCACATGCATACAGAAGGTCAACTTGCCAAAGAACAATGGCCTGGACACTTGCACGGCACTAGGGCTTATGCTAAAGTTCTTCGCTCTATGCCCGAACTGTAACTTTTAAGTGGCGAGATTAATAAATCTCCTTACCTCAAGGCACACTCCAATTGAATCGCCTGCTGATATAAAACTGTAAGGACCCCATTTTCGACCACCACTGTACACAGTTCTTCTTGCATGGATATATGGCCGAAGATGAGGATGATTTGTTTCATTCTGCTCTCCTTTCTGCCCGACCAATGGAAAACAGGAAAAGAATGACAAAAGACTCGGTGACTCGGTGACTAGCTTACCAGAAGGACCGGTGGGATGGTGGTTGCTGGATGAGGTGAACTGTTGTCGGAGTCGTAGGAATTTCGTTCGGTAATATAATATTCGAAACCAGACAGGTGTGTAATTTATTGATTACTTTAGCTACCAAGTTGCTTTTTGGTTCCTTTTCTACTTGTTGACTTACACTATCTTCTCCAACACACATACACACACGCACAACCATAGTAACATCGAGTACTTAAGTCCTGAAATTCACAAATGTGAAAATGATGAGTTGATGGCATTTTATCATCATTTCTCTGCTTCCATATTAAATTAAAAGGATTAAGTAAAAACGATATCAATGTGTCCTGAGTGAGTGCAGATATCGGGACAAAAAGCAATTTACTTATGGCATTCAGAATTCGTTTACGGAGGACTCCTTTCGATTCGTTGTCCTTGCAGAATTCTTAAGATCCTCTTACTCATACTTTGTCTCGCGTTTTGGTCGATGTCATTTTAGTTTGCTTCCTATTTGGTGTTGTACGAGTAGGAGTCGATGTCTTTCTATGTTTTTTTTTTTCTTTTTTTTTTTTTTTTTGGCTGTCGTAAAGGAGTCCTTTGGCTTATACGTTGTCGTTTGCCTGAAGCTGGGGAGATAAAGTGATTCGCCGAAATATTATTGGGATTATTTTATATATTGAAGTAAATCCTTCGTTTTTCTCGTTGCCCTGAGAATGGGTACGGGCGCACTCAACAGGATGTGAGGATAACAATGGATAACCGAGTGAATGAATTGAATTATTGTGAAGAAGATATTCATTTTCTTGCAATTTTCTTTTCTTTTTTTTTATACATGGTGAAGGAGTGTATTTTGTGGAGAAGAGAACTAGCATGGGATAGTAATAGTAGAAATAGTTGGCATTGAATGTAGGTTCTATAGAAATCCTAATCCTTTTTGAATAAATTAGTTTAGATACTTTTGGATTTGTAAGCAGTTGAACGTGCAGGGAACTGATTTTCTTGAGTGGGTTGCATGAGTCCAACTTGGAAGAAACGTTTAAGAATTCACAAGTTGGTCGCACTGCTTTACAATTAGGTTTCAGTTTAGCCTTGGCTTAGGTCCAGATTAAATTTAGTTAAATCTAGGCCTAGACATTGAAAACTGCTTAATATCTCCTCAACATGCGAAGTATTAAAATCGGTCACAACTTACGAGTTTGTATATGACACCGAAGGTGGGCCTAAGGAATATACCGTCACAGCCCTCGATGTTGGGGCGTCTTTTGTGGAACGGATACTCAATTTGCTTATACTAGAAGGAGCTTCGATGGTAGGCCTTGCGGACGATATTGCGATAGCTTTGGTCGCTAAGTCACTGGAAGAAGTGGTCTAAATAAGCAACGATGCAATCGGGATCGTTCAACGCTGTCTTGAATCTGTGGTCTTAAAATTACCCGAATATAAGACAGAAGCGGTACCAATCAGTAGAGGGAAACAATCACACTTACGATAGGGGGCATAGATAGATCGTATGGAAGCAACAAACTCACAGTGGTTAGAAAAGATTTTGGCCACTCATCTATTCTGGAATAATTCGCATTCTCTCCCGAAAACACGGAATACAACACTCCTTGTCTAAATTTTCATAAAAACCACTAAACCACGGTGTACAATACGGACAACAGGGGGAATTGTCAAGCTTGAATCTAGAAAGATACGCGCGAAAACATCCATGCCCACTTAGCAGTTGTATTGTGTATAAGTCTACAGTTGATGTTGATGTTGCTTTGGCCGTCTCGGGGAAGCACCTAAATACTCTGAAAGAACTCTTACAAAACGCTTTAAATAAGCTCACTAGATGGGCAGTTCGTTTTGGTCTGGGTGTAAACCCCCACAAAACTGAACTAGTACTCTTTTCAAGGAAATATAAAGTTCCGCTAGTCGACCCTCCCTTTCTTAATGGAACCAGCTTAACTTTCTCTGATAAAGCAAAATATTTGGGTCTTATCCTGGATAGGAAGCTAAGTTGGGAACCTAATATTCAAGAAAGAGTAAAGAAAGCTACAGTAGCACTTTTCTCTTGTAAGAAAGCCATTGGGAATAAATGGGGATTACAACCTCGAATCACTCACTGGCTCTACACCTCGATCATTAGACCGATACTCACATACGGGGTGATTGTCTGGTGGACAGCCTTAGATAAAGCTATAAATCGCGATTATCTAAGTAAGGTCCAACGTACAGCTTGTCTGTGCATAAGCGGAGCATTACGTACAACAGCCTCCGCGGCACTGCACATTATATTCCATTTAATACCCCTCGATATATATAGCAAGCAAATGGCAGCGATTGCAGCCGTTCGCCTTGAACTTCCTTGTCACTATCCCTTCCAGATCACGCTGGGAGGACGATGCATTTTTAGAAGATGATACTATTCACTTCTACACTGACGGGTCAAAAACCAAAGACGGAGTCGGTGCAGGTGTTTCTCCGATAAGCTTAACCTTAAGCTCTCCTTCCGTCTTCCTAATCATTGTAGCGTGTTCCAGGCGAAATTAATGGCAATCAAAGAAGCCCTGTCTTGGCTTAAGAAAAACGTGATATCTGTTAGAGATATCTGCATCTTTTCAGACAGCCAAGCAGCAATCAAATCCCTAGAATCGACCTCTATAAATTCGTTAGTAGCCCTAGACTGCCGTTCGTCTCTTGTGGAGATGGCTGAGAAGTTCAACATTCACCTGTGTTGGGTGACGGGGCATAGAGACATTCCAGGGAATTGTAAGGCCGATGAACTCGCCAGAATAGGAACAACTACGCCCATCTTGCCGGACAATGGCACCTTAGCTATTCCAATCGCTACTCGCAAATTTAAATTTAAGCTGGATGCTGTCGAGAGTGCAAATCTTAGGTGGACAAGTGGTTCAACATGTGTAGCGACAAAACAGATTCGGCCAAAGCTGGATCTAAAACGCTCTAAGAATTTGATTTCTCTCAACAGATTGCATATCGGCACCACAATAGTGTCAATAGTGTCATCACTGGACACTGTCTAATAGGCAAGCACGCTACAAGACTGGGCCTCTTCGCGAACGATTTCTGTAGAAGCTGCATGGATGAAGAAGAGGAGGAAACTATTCCTCACCTTCTTTGTTTCTGCCCAGCTCTCTCCCGTAGAAGGAAACTTCACTTATGAGCTCCTTATTACAACGATATAGGCGACCTGATGATTTTTGACATTAAGAGCCTCCTACTCTCAAGCTCAAATTGGTTTTAACGAGTAGGTAGAGAGAATCTTTCTCCCATGATCCACGTGGTATCACAATGGACCAACCATTGGTCTAAGTGTGCTGGCGACTCCTAGCTGGCAGCCACTTCAACCTAACCTAACCTAAGTCTACAGCCGCCATGCTTGCAGCCTGCCCAAGCTTTAAGAAGCGGGATAAGACGATATGTCCATCAGGCTTTACTTGACACGCTCCATCGTTGTTGCCATTTCGCTATGCTGTTTACCCTTTCTGGTGAGTTCGCTTCTCCGTCGGTTAATACATGTTCCTGGTTCTTCCTTCCATGTTTTTTAAAACTTCTCTGCGTTTGACAGATCTTCAGAATTGATTGCGACTTCCTGTAATGACATTGACTGCATCTTCTGATATTTTACGAAATAGGACGAGAGCAGGATTCTCCAACTGCATAAGGTCGGAATATAGACTCAATTTTACGCCGCGCCGGTATGACTTAGCTTCCATAGGCAAGTTTATGCTGAAGTCACTGCTAGCTATCGCCAACACACTTAGACCAAAATTCGGCCTATTTTGAGACTACGTCCCTACATATTCGTTCATTTGAGTGTGCACTACAATGATTTGGAAGACGGAAAGAGAGGTTAAGACTAAAGGTTAGAGGTTAAGAAAAACCTCTTTCACCGGAATCAACTCATGTTTTAAAATTACTCGCATACTTGGAAGTTTTTATGAAAGCTTAGACGAGGAGCGGTGTAGTCCGTATTTTCGGGAGGAAATTCGAATTATTTCAGAACGGATGCGTGACCGGATGCTTCGATGTTCAAAATATTCACCATCAAACGTGTCAAAGCCATCTTAATTTTTTCTGATGTTTAAGCAACATTTAAGGCTCAAAGATCAGTCATCATGAAAACGAAGATAGTCCTGGAGACTGTTAAAATGCTTTAGACTTAAGAATTAGCATTTTATTGGCTCCGTCCATGCAGGGATCATATGGCCAACAAAATGGCGGACATGTTGCGCAAGATATTTACATCATTCTTAACTTTCTTAGCGTACCATGAGTTACGGTACTATAAGTGTTTACTGCCTCTTACAAAGCATCACCAATGGTGAATCCCAGACTATGAGGCGATGGGGACTCCCTTTACAAAATGTCTCGCTCTAGTAAACGGTGGCCCTTCGGTGGAATACACCCTGCGAAGTAATGTAATTACTTTCCTGTTATCCTCTGAGCTGTACAACTTACTTTATAATCTCTCGGGATGCCACAACGGGTCTTTCAGTAAGACCACAGGCTTAGAGTGGTTCAACCGCTTCCAAACATCAATCTATTCATCGTTAAAAAGACTTTAACTTGGGAGTCATTAGGCCGGTTATAGTCGTCCTTACGGAAAAGATGCCTGTACTTAAGCGAATGTATCCGCACCTCAGTTACCGCTATCACCTCTAGCTCTGTCTTTTCAACCAGACATCACCGCAATCATTTTCAGAACGATACCCATTATCGCAAAAAAGCCGCTTAAGTGTCCCGCAAGAACTTAACCCCAAAACCGCGGCACCGCAGCATATACATAGTTGTCCTTAATTCGAAGTCCTTTTAATGCATCGCCTTTTTAAAATTAATTGAAAAGTCGCAAAGGTGTTTAAGTTTAAAAATCACGAACCTCTAGCCACTTGCCAAGGCTTACTGCAATATATTGCCACCAAAGCACTATGTACCATCGTGTGTATTTCATACGTGCTTCCTTCTCTTTAAGGACGCAATTAAGTCACGTACCTTACATTCATTTCGTTTTGCAATACTTTTCGGTACCGCTACGAACTCGAACAGAACGTATCATGTGCTGCAATTTCCGTTAAAAAAAAAAATAGAAAAACACAACTAGAGCCTGTTCTGGTTCTGGTCGGGCTACAATCGTGCATGGAAAAGCTTCAAACGCACGCTAGAGTATGAGGCACACCAGCTCCTTGGGAGTAATAAACTGAATCTTATTGCGCCAACCCTGCCGCCGCACACATAAACCATAATAATTGATATAACAGTTTGCAGCTTGAATCACGGACGCATAAACGAATGTAAATTAAGTTGTGCAGAGCTCGCGAGTGGTATGTCCTTGCGTCCTTGGGTGCTTGAGTGTGTGTGTGTTGCTTTACGGGCGAAAAGATTGAAATAAGGGTTCTATACATATGTAGTTGTAGCTTTCGTTTAGAGTTCCTTTGGACTTCTTGTGGCGTTGTTACACAGTTGCATTGCATTGCAAACTCTGAAGGAGCGTGTGTGGATTTAAGTTAACGATTTGGAGAGTGTGCAATGCATATGCAAATTTTACAACCCATGGAACGTGACACTTGTTTACGCGGTCAATGAAAACTAAAACGTAAAACAGTGGAAAAGGAGCAAAACAACAACAAAGAAACTGTGGTACTTTCCAGAGAAGTGGCTATAATAACGAACGATGCAAAGGGGCGAGAGTGCAAGGTTCAACTGTCAGGTCCTAATGGAGTGCTGGAATCTAATTATAAATTAAAAGTGTAACTTAATCGCGTTGATGCAACGACAGCTGTGTTGCGGGTTGCGGTAGCCACACTTGTGCGGTTGAATTTTTGAAGCATGGTTGGCTGTGGTTATCGAGTGACTACCAAGATTGGTTAACTATTGGAAAACTCACATGTCGTTAACGAAGGAAGCAAATAGCCGCATTTGAAAGGACGAAAAATTGGCAATAGGTCTAGTAAAACGGATTTAAACATAGAACTCATGCTTATGTTGGCCGATTTTTAAGAGGTTATGCCTTTTAGATGATTTCATGAGTAGTGAGGCCTCTAGACCAACACTTATAAATGCGATTCCCGAAGTCGTACTAAATCTCACACACTCCGCTAAATTTTTAACAAATTTTGGCATAAATTGTCGTGCGTCAGGCGAGGCCTCTCTGTTAGACAATCAGCGAATTAGATCTGACATACCTTGCAAGCTAACTTACTTGACTTAACTGGGTCCCGATTCAGAAAGAGACTCTCTGCTTGAAACAGGGTAGCTCTCCAAGCCCGCTGATCCTCGACTGCTGCTTCTACTTGCCAAGACCTAGCGCTCTGGCATCTGCGATAGTTTGAACTTTCGGTCTTCTTGGTCGAATCTGGAGGCTGGAATTCTCAGATCGTCTTGGTTTGAGTGTTGTTGTCCATGCGCACGATGTGACCTTTTGGAGTACATCCACATCTTGGTACAGCTTATAGAGTTCACTGTTGTGCCTTTTCCTCCATTCGCCATTCTCGCATACAGGATCAACAACTGTATGAAGACTTTCTCACTCGAAAGTGCCCAATACCTATTTTACTGTCCCGCTTATCGTCTAGCGCTCGGCACTTTACAGCAGAATTTGCAGGATTAGCGCTCTGTAGAGCATACATACTGTCTTCGGAGTAAAGAGACCTGCGCGGTGGACGTTTTGTTTACTGTTAACATGCACCCAGTTTAGCCCTTGTTGACTTCAAGACCAAAATGCAGGATGAAGCGTCGATTAAACGACGGATGTGAGCTCTGCCGTTGGCCTATTAAGAGTTCATCCGCCACCATTTTCCACGCTCTTGACTCTATGGAAATTCTTACTGACTTGAGCTTTGAACATGTCAGAGTAGTCCATGCATGGTGATCGCTAGTCCGACGGTATACGACGCACATTCTCCTTCTAAGGGCTTTGTGACATAGTTCAACCAATCAGGTCAATATGCGCGCGAAGGTCCAAGTCTGCAGGTACACATATTCGGTCAAGCTCAGTATCAAGAGGGCACCACGAGAAGGGGATGATGTTAGTGCATTAAGATTCAGCATCCTTTTATTGATGCAAGTGACGGATACAACGGTTACTGAACAAAAGATGGATTCTTTGAAGGATGGTGCTGCACGTAGCTTCATCCTGTTCGAAAAAAAGCCCATTCAAGTCCAAATCGTGAAATTGCGGCCACAAAAAATCAGTGATCATGTCTGTGTAAGCGCATCATTCACCGTATCGTTGTTGCCAGCTTCATATGCAGAAGTAGGACCCTCACAAATCCACAACAGTCATCATTTGAGGAAACATTAGCTTCGTCCCATTTATGTTTGAATTTTCGGAGCCCGAAGTCCCATGCTCTTGCTTATTGCCATAGATTCTGAGATAAAAATGACCTTCACCGGCAACCAAAATCGACAGCATTTTCTAACTCAATTAAAGCCAACACATAGAAGCGATAACGAAGGAAATGAGCAAGTTGGACTATGCAAGGAAGTACTTCGAGGTCAATCCCAAGCAATATTTCCTTCAACTGATGTTTAGTTCTTGAGCTCTGCGACACGTTGGGGTTTTTGAGTTTTGACGCACAATTTCGGCAATCGCAGCAATTCTTGCATCTGTGCCCTCGTATAGCTTTTGTTATCCATAAGCATTCCAGTTTCATGAACATTCCTTATGAGTTTCCTTACACCAGGCGCTGGAGGGGCTTCATTAATACGAAACTGTTTGAAATAGAACGGGTGGGAGATGATCGAGTTATCGGCGTAGGTCGACGAGAAGTTTAGACCAAGTAAGCCTAGGTTGAAGGAGATGCCAGCTGTCACCGACACATTTACATCAATGTGAGGTTAAGTTGAGTTTTAATTGAAAAATGCCAGGCTCGAAGAAACTCTCTGTAAGTAAGACTTCCTCGTTGGATGTGCCGGATATAATGTGAATCATCATCGAATTGAGATCATTGAAGATGGGGAAGATTAAAGTCCGACGAAGTCTAAGTTAGGCTGACAACCTACCTGTCTTAGCTCCTTCTAGCGTCTCATTCACCACAGTCAGCTGCGACCAGGCGGGAAAAGTAGTAAAAATGTTTTTGAAAGGTCTCTTGTCTGTATTCGAACCTCGGTCAATCATTTCGACGATCTGTCCAGCACAGTTTGAAATCTACTCCGGCTAAGTCATCGTTCTTTGAAAATGTTAGGCAGGATAAGTTAAGATAAGGAGAGTTGTATGCAGTTGGTATACCAGTTGGTCCATATTGATTGCCTTGAAGTATATGTATTGTACATTCCTGACAACCAAAACCACTTGAATCTGTTAAGATTAGTTGGAGGTAACTTTGTCAGGTCGCTTAGGCTATCGAAGAATCCTAAGCAGCTTAAAGGACGTTTATGGAGAGCCGCACATCGGCATAAGAGGTAGTCTACTGATTCTATCCCTTCTTCGACCTTGCAACTTCTACAGAACTGTGAACAGACCTAGTCTTCTACCCATGTTTCCAATAAAACTGAAGCTTTGGCTTCTACCGAGTGACAATAGGAACTTTTCATCCTTTTGTGTTGTTACTATAAGCTCCGATTTAACATACAGCTACCATGGTAGATGGTGACGCTATCTATAATATTCTTATCGGCATTGAAGGCCGGTGGAACCTGCCTGTCTACAAGAGTTACATCCACATCAGAGCCGTCTCTGGTCAGTCTGTATTCTGTCTTGTTGCCTTCTATTCCGTTGTGTCCAGGGACCCAACAGAGCGAGACTTTGTGGTGATTGATAGCTCTAAGTGCATTTATACATTTTGAGCTTACGAGATTAGAGTTCAGCGTTTTAAGTACTGCTTGGCTGTCCACACAGATGGTTATATCCATGGCTGTTTTTCCAATTGCTTGGGCAGTTTGTGCCGTCTTTTCAACCGCGTGGATCTCAGATTGGAAAGCACTGCAGTAGTCGGTTAGTCTGTCAGACTGGTCTATGCGCAGTGCCTCTGAGAAAACTCCTGCACTCGTTCCTTTCTTAGTCTTCGAGTCGTCTGTGATGATGCCCTTACCTTTAATGATAGGGTGAGACTTATTCTAGTCCTGTCTGTCGGGCAAAGAGACTGTGAAGCTCTTATAGAAGTCACACTGGGGTTTCAAGGCGTAAGTCCTGGCTTGTGTCCGAATGAACTAAGTTTCCGAATTTTTTTATTCCTCAGACTGACAGCGCTTTTGGCTGCAACTTTCTTTATACAAGACTCTACAGGTTGGTTGGAGGTACCGTAGTGTTTCCAGATCGGATTGTGGTGTGGATTTAGTGGACCTATTATGCTTAGGCAGGCTATTTTTTCACCTTTTTCAGAATTTTTGAGTATAATTTTGTGTTTACTGCCTCCCACCTATAGTGGGTCTCACAATCGCTGTGTTCAACCCGTGTACGATGTGTGGTTGTAGGCTCTATTTCCTTCCAAAGGCATTCCTGCATGGAAAAGACATTAAGATCCTTTTTCACCTTTTCTGACATATTACGTTTGGCGTCGAGTACTCTCCTCCAATACTAGGCCTCTGTGGAGAAGCTTAGGAAAGAGCCTTTCAAATTTTGCAGATTCCATTTCGGTACTCGCATCGTCTTGTGAGCAGGGCCAGTTCTGTCTTTCCTGGGTTTACAGTAAGTGCATTGGTCTACACCCATTCATTGTTAACACAGTTTTTGGATATGTTTTACCCGTAACTAATAGACCTATGGCATCTGCGTAGGCGATTGTCCTTATGCCTTTATTGACGAGGCAGTTGAGAGCTTTGTCGATGGAGATGTTTCAAAGAAGATGTAAGGACATCTCCTTGTGGTGCTTCTCGGCTAGCTGCTTTCTTTACCGAAAAATTTAGCATAGTCCGTACCCAGTTAGCCAGAAAGGTCCCTCTTTAGAGAGGAATTTCATAGTAACATAGTATGTATTCAAGTTGTTGAAGATGGCCTCTATGTGAGGAATGCCGTTCTGGCTGAGAAGTTTGTCGATCGTACTTGCTAGGTCATATAGTGCTGTGTCAATGGGTCTGCCCTTGACATACGCGTGTCGTGCGCTACAAAGCTCCATGTTTCAATCGAGATTTCTCCTGACACGTGGAGATCCAGTAGTCCTTCCGAAGCTTAAATGAGCAACGATGAAGGGTTTATTGACCTTTAGTCTTTCGCTATAGAGTGGCTAGGTATTCTTGTCTTGTGACAACCTTCACTTATCTAGGATATAGCTATGTTTATTGCCTGAGGCCATGGGATAGTTGTAAATGTAGTCTTCTGTAGCATGTCTGGGATTGATTCGGGCCGCTCATGCTGATTTAAAGGTTTGGAAGGATTTCAGAGCCCCTGCTTGTATCTTCGGTAGTACAGTCCCTAATAGTGACTAGATCTCCCTCGAAGGATGAAATTGAGTTGTCTATAGGGTTGTATTGCCGACTATGGATGCTATAGCACTCGAGAAAGTCAATGACCAGTTCCAAGGTTGCTAAGTTGTTTGTTGTCTACGAGTTCCACAAACCGTTGGCAAAAACCGAAAAGAATTCCTAAACAAGGACTAATTGTTCCCAAAAAAGAGGAATTAACGTGAGCCTTTGAGAAACTTTCCATGCACACTTACCGTCATCTGAATCTTTTCAACAATAAGTCCAGCTTCACAAAGGATGCCCATTACAAACCATTTTGTCAACTGGAAATTACTAAAACAAACGAAACCTGAACTTCTCTAATGATCAGGATTGGATCCTCTTTTGTTGCCTTCCTCGCTTGCATCGTATTGTGTTGCATGCACTTAAATTTCCTTAAATTCCGTTACTGTAGTGACAATGACAGCGCACGATTGATCTCAGGTTTCCATCGCAAATCAAATCAGGAACCCAATTCGATTGTCGATATTCGGATTGTTTATCTACGAGTATTTATTTTGTATCTCTTCTAATTCTGAATTTTTTTCTCCAATTTTATTCTTTTTTTTCTCTTCGTCCTTTTTTTTGGTTCATTGTTCGCTGTGCACTTTCAATTGGAATTCCTATTTACAAATTGCCTTTGACGACTGCTTACGATTGTTCGACGAAAAAAAGGATTCCGGTTGAAGTTCTTCACATGCTTCATCTAAAAATCAACTACAACACATATGTATGTATGAATAGTATCCTTATTGCGATGAGATAGTACGACGAGGTACTACATCGTGTCCTCTGAATAGATTTCGTAAGAAATTTCCATCCGTTTCGTCTATTCCTGTTGCCTGTAGTATGCCGTCGTCTTTAGCGTTGTCATTGAATGCGGGACTGAAGTTCGGAACCAGATGGGATGCATGCCTAAAGCCATGCGACGTACTTCCTTCCATTTTTGTATGACAAGTTTTTATTTGCTTTAGCTTTGGCAGAATTTCTTCTAGTTGTGTCTTCTTGGGGAGAACCTCCTCTTCCTGCTCCTCCCCGCCCAACCCCTCGTCAACAGACAAAGCTATCTAGGTATAAAGATTTGTAAAGCTCATTTGAGGAAATTCAATTGGAAGGAATTCCCCATGCATGAGTACGTAGTGGAGTCGAAATTTCTCCTTGATGCATATGAAAAGATGAAGGTATCCAAGAATATGGGTTTTGTGCAGTAACGGTGTTTTTTTTTTCCTAGTATTTGTATATGTAAGTCGTTGTTCTTTTCTTTGAATTATATTCTTTGCCAGTTTGTAGGAAATGTGCATACGTTTAAAAAGTCCTTTTGATTAAAGGACACACAAATGTGGAGGTGGGAGAGAAATGTTGAAATTTGAATTGCAGCTTTAGAGGGATTTGAATTTATTTGGGGTTGCTTAAAATGTTCATGCAGTCAAGCAATTTTACGTTTAAAAAACGGTTTAAAAAAAGGATATGCAAGCAGGGGAAGACGTAGATACATGCCACAATCTTGGGGAATGTCGATCGGAATTCGGTTTTGTACAAATTCCTGGAAAATTATAAATTGGTGGGTGAACGCAGTAAACGATCCTAAGCAAAGGGTGGCTATAGGCTATGAGAGAGGGGGAGAGTGAGAGAGGGAGGATAGAATAAACCTATTTCTTACTTGACTCCTCAGCATCTGAATAGCTCCCTAGCATATTAGCATGCATCGCGGGAAGCAGGGTGCTGGTTTGCTAAGCCGTACGGTCATATCAAAATTCTGGATCTGTTACCTAGGGGTTTGGCAACGACTCTAACTGACTACACTAGCCCCAAGCTGAACCTTAGGAAAGACTTTATGGTAGGCTTCCCATGCAGGGTGGACTGGGAAAGAGGCGACATAATAAAGGAGTATGAAACAACCGTTTATACGGATAGCTGGGGGGTAGGTGCTGGAATCTTCTCGGAAACGCTCCAGATATCTCAGTCATACCGGCTGTCAGATTCATTCAGCGTCTTCCAGGCTGAAGTGGTGACAGTACATTGCCACGATCCAAAACATCTTTATTGACAGCCGGGCTGCCATCAAGGCATTGGCATCATCCAAGCTTCGCTAGAGTATAGCTTCAGCATCAATCTCCTCTGGGTGCGGGGGCACAGTACCATACGAGGGGAATGAACGGGCTTATGAGCTGGAGAGGTGCAGTTCAGCCCTCGACAAGTCCTTCGTGAAGTGTGCTCACATGGCGTTGGGAGCACTCAAAGGAATAATCCTCTCACCCTTTCCATCAGAAGACAACACCAGGTGGCACGGGTTGCAGAATTGTGTCATATCATGGTCAGATCTGGCCAACTAAACTGGTCCAGAACACAAGATCTACAAGGCTCGCACAGACATTGCAAGGATCATAGCGATTAGTACGGGTCATTGGCCCATAGGACCACACGCGGCCAGATTAGGTATCCCATTCAACACACATTGTCGCAGCTGCAACAATGAGAGAGAGAGAGAGAAAGAAAAAGTGTTTCATCTCCTCTGTGGATGTCCGCACTACCGCTTTATGGTATGCCTTATGCCTTATGCCTTATAACTTTCTCTTCCGTTTTTGGAGTGTGTCTACCCCAAGTGATATCGTTAACCTCTCAGATGATCGTGCATTCCGCACATACATAAGTACATGCCACTAATTGTTTAGGTTGGGGGTCAGAGGTATTCTAGAAAGTTTTTCGCTCAGGTACAAAGGATTTCAGGAAATGATGCCATGCATGGAGCAGGACATCAGCGAAACGTCTAGGTCCGATAAGTTCGGAAGCAGTTTCGAGGCGTCACAAACGTTGCGAAGTTTAAAAATGACAATTCAAAGCTGTTGCAAGACTGCGAGGGTGTTCGAGATAAGAAAGCTAATACAGTCGCTATAACAACAAGGTAATCGTGCGTAAAATCGCATCGCAAAACAGATGCTTTGTGCTCCGGAATAAAGTGTAAAAATATAGCAATGCCAGCATAAACATATCCGATTCTCATGCGTGACAATTCCAACGTAAACATATCGCGAGAGATAGTAAAGTAAACATTGCGGCGATAGATTGCAGATATACTCCTACAACAACAAAATTATGCGGACCTACGTGTAGTCCGCATGTTGGAAATTAATTTAAAGGAATAAGATGTTGATTAGATACTTTTGCATGCTTCCTGCTGCAATAAATTTAAGAGGTATAAGCTTGCGACATTGAAGTGTGACAAACGTGTCTTTCATTGTAAAACTCGCCGGGACTTCTCAAAGATACCCGTAGGCTAGGTTAGGTTATAGTGGCAGGCTGCACTAGATGCAATCTCACTTAAGAAAATATGGTCCATTTCCATGCGGTTTCTTTCCCTTCTTCATCCATGCAGCTTCTACAGAAGTCGTTTAGGATGAGGCCCAGCCTGGTGGCGTGCCTGCAAATAGTGCAGTATCCTGTAACGACACCTACTATGCTCGAAATAAGCAAAATTTTCTGTCTAATAAGACAGGTAGAGCTTTTCTAATCCAGCTAAGGCCAGATCTGCTTAGCGATGAGGCATATATGTATGTAGTGTCATCTGCCCATCCACGATTGGTTAAATCATCGGCCATGCAATTCCCTGAAATGTCTTTGTGACCCGGCACCCAAATGAGATGGATAGTGAGTTGCTTAGCCATCTCGTTAAGAGACAGGCGATAATTTAGGGTTCGTGAGTTGAAAGTGATGGACTCCAGCGTTTTGATCGCGACTTGGCTGTCAGTAAAAATTATGGTATCCCGGTCACATATCAAATTGTACTTTAACCACGATAAGACTTCCTTCATCGCCATGATCTCCGCCTGGAAGACGCTACAGTGATTGGTGAGACGAAAGGAGATTTTTAAGTTGTGATCGTTGGAGAGAACTCTCCCACCAATCTGTGATTATGTTGTAGATCCATGTGCATGAAAACGCGTGGATTTCTTTTCCCAAGATCCCCTTGCTATTCTGGTGGGTATTCTGGAGGGTATTCGGGTTGAAAGCGTTTATTAAACAGAAGTTTTGGAAGAGTGTATAAGGAGTGTCTAGAAAGTAGTTTAGGCCACTGAAATATAGTCGTCAGGCCAGTGGATGCACACGCTCCTACTTGATTGCTGTAGACATCTAAGGGTGGCAAGTGAAAAGCATATTTAGAGCAGCTGTTGGGGTAGTTCTTAGAGCTCCACTGATGCACATGCAAGCCGACTTTTGCAATCTGCCCAAATGGTTGTGGTAAACAGCCTTCTCCAAGGACGCCCACCAGACAATCATGCCATACGTTAGTATAGGCCTGTGATAGATGTTTATGACTAAGATGTAATTCGTGGCTGCAGTTTCCATCTATGTACTTCCTTTTGATTTCTTATAACAAACCAGTACTGTAGCGCCTTTCTTATCGCGGATCAGAATGTTGGGTTGCCCGCTGATTTTCTTGTCAAGGTTGATGGATTTATCTGCAAGTGTCAGACTAATTCACAAAGTGTTGGGGATAAAAATGCGGAAATTTATATATTTTTTTAAAGAAACCTAGTTTTGTTTTTACTGAGGGTTAACGTCTAAGCCACAACCTTTGGTCCATTTACACAGCTTAGAGAGAGCATTCTGCAGAAGATCTCTGGTCCTACAGATTTAAGGAGATTTTACCGCAGCTGGGGAAGTAAGAAACTATTAACAACTCGAGGAATTCAGTACTGGATATGGTTCAGGAGCTATAATTCCTTTTCGGATAGCTAGCGGTTTTGAGAAAGATTGCTAAGACTTATTTTAGCTTTGATTAATCAGAAAACTTTTCCATGAATGTTTCCATGAAAGAGTCTCCAAGATACCCATGCACTGCATGAATTTTATTCCGGTTGGAGGAAAAACGAATGAAGAACTCCCATGCTTTGAATAAAGAACACAAAGTGTGGTCTTGAAGTCATTCCGAGCAAAACTGTACTGATTATACACTTCGTCCACTAAATAGAGAACCGCTCGGCTAGTAGCCCAGTGCTAGGTATTTAGGAGTCATTCTAGATCCCAAACTCCAACAGGAAATTTAATAGAGATCAGCGTGTAGGAAAAGTATGCGTAGCTTTCTATGCAAGTATCAAGACCTTCGGCAGGAAATGGGGTCCTTAATCGACGACGGAGTTTCTCGTAAACATAATGGTCGGTGGCGTGGATCTACTTTGCGTTGAGAAGTGAGAATCTCTCCTCCCTAAACTGAGCCCATACTCAGCAATATTCTGGGGCTTTCACCCACGAAATTCACCTCCCGTTCTACACTTGATTCCCTGCGATATCAGCGTATAAAGCATTCCATCGAGGGGGGTTTTTGACTTAGCAGTCATTCATGTTTCTGTTAGCCTGGTTGAACTCTCTCCTCTCCCTCTCTAGAACATGTAGTTCATTAATACAGATCCTTGCGTTTTCTGTCACTTCATCCTACGCCTCTTCATTTTTAAATTTCCACCAACAATGTACTCAGGTATTGGTGGCTCTTGTCATTACTTCCCTTTCATCTATGAATCATGAATACTGCAAGAACAAATTTTCGGCTTACCTTGTACAGTCCACGTAGTATGGGCACTGAAGGCTATTATCATGCCTATACTTGGATAATTACGAGCGGAAATAGGCACTTTCTGTCAGGATCTGAGTTATGTGATGCTCCACTTCATTATGACGCCTGTCTAACCATATCCGTAATTGCGGTATAAGTTAGTGCCCGCCCTTCTCAGAGGTATTTCAGCGCTCTTGCCACTCACTCATGCTTGACATTCTTTCTTCTATTTGTTGGTTTCGCCACCCATTTTGCTGTTCGTCTGCGAGGATGTTACTGAAGGCATTCTTGGCACCAGGAATTTTGAGGTAGTGCGGAATGCACAACTTACCCTCAAAGCACATATGCAATCTGGTTGAGTTGATCCTTGTTGCTCTGGCCCATATTGGTGCCTTCAACTATGACTTGACCCTCCTATGTTTGGCATAATGCGTGCTAGTCCCGCACTGGCGTTTCGTTGCTTTACCGCTGATGTATCCTCTGTCGTCTTTGAATGAAAGTCTTGTATCTATCATGGTGCCTAGGTGCCACGTACTATTTATTGTCTAGCCATCTCCATTTTTAGGAAGCTCAACTAAGGAGCACATTTCTTTGACAGCTTAGGCGGCCTGTTTAATAAGGAAAACAGGTGCTTCCAATGCCTCATATAGAGGTTCAATTATTTCTTCTGTATGAATATAAAAAAATAGATACTTGGACCTATTTTTGATCAGAATGTATACCCGCCGACAATACACCTTGAAGTGGTATTTCAGAAGAGCTCCTTTAGAAGTTCAAATGACAACCCTTTAGTCCGCGCCTTGATAATAACCACCCGTAGCCGCCAATAGGCCTCCGGTGGTTCACTCCTAGGTTTGTATTTACTTCGGAAAACTATACTTTAAGCAACGTAGTTTCTGCGATAGTTATCCTCCAATTGAATTTAAATCGATAACCTCCAAGTCAACAGTCGAATAAACTACTCACTATATCACCTGGATCCTTGAGACATTGTGCAATTCACGTTTCTGTACCTTGCTACCACGAAAATTGATTACAAAAATTCAAATTACATAGTCTTCGAGTGCCTTTCTGCCAGCAATTGAATGAAATATGGATTGCAATCGATATATTTGACTCCGTGTAAGCAGACACCATAAAATATCCCTCGACAAGTGATGCAGTAAACAAATTGCAATAACTGTAAGTGTAGCCGTGAACTAAGAGAAAGCGAAGAAATTCCTTCTTCTCTGTCTCTCTTTCCAGCTATGATATTTCTTTTTGCATAAATATTTGCATCCGGCTTAAGGACACCAAGTTATGTATAGCATTCCAGCTGCTGCAGACGTGCCATGAATCCCATTAAAACAAAAATCGAACTGAGCAAGGATCAATTGTCCGCAAATGTGCTTTACATAATTTCGCACCCAAACTATCGCCTGCCTGCATTCATATCCATAAATTCTAGAGTCCTGATATTAATTAAGCTTTCAAAACTTTTCAAAAATCAACGCATTTCCCTCATCCACATCCCTCGTGGAACCGCCCTCGATTACAATATCAAAAATCCCACAGCATATTTTCCTTGCATAACCTTTAAGAACGTTTATTACATCATACTTACCGACCTCCGATTCAAGGTGCAATGTCCCTTTGCCTTTGCAAGACCTTCGTCCGTATAGTTTGCTTCTAATCTATTGCCTCATAGTGGGGAAGCATTCGTAGCGTTTGTGTCGGGCGTTGTCGCCGTTATCCCTCTCCATTCGCATCGCATCCTTACCACTATTTGGATTCTGCAAAAACAATTTCCAATTCTTAATTCTGTATCAACAGAATCCGTCCACAGTGAGCGTTCCTTTGCTCCTTTGTGCGTGTGTATGTGTGTGTGCATTGCCTTGGTGAAAGTTTAATTGACTGTGCAGAGGTAAAATCTTTGAATCAAGAAAAGGAAAACTTCTCCCTTCAAAGGACGACGATTGTGACGAACATTGCGCTGAGAAGACAACGTAAAAAAGGGGTAAAAGGACGAAGATACTCGTACACCGTACACCGTGCCACACCTCTATATCTCCCGATGAAGGAGCATCGTACGACACTTGCAGATGCTGTCGGTCGTAGAACGTACATACGTTCACACTACAGCGCATAACCCTGCCAAGGATGGAGTAGTGCTATTCGAGAATCGTTGTTCTGTGATTCTACGAAACTCTAAGACATCACCGATAGAGTGTTATGTTTCTGTCTTTCCTGAGCTAAGGAACAATCTCTGGATACACTCGTAGCAATGGCTGCTTTGCTTGTAATGAACTTTAAAATAACGATACAGTCACAGATGAATGGATTGGAATCCTTCCTGCAAAGGATCCAGATGGGGTTTTGGTTGCTGAGGGCATTCTTACCGCTACCGCACATAGTGGGTGTTTAGTGTTCGTTGTTCAATGCTAAAATCCAAGACATGGGGTTAATGTCTCGTGGCATTTTATACCGGAGCTTGGTATCTTCATTAGAGCTTCCTTAGCACGCACATACACAATCGCATACAAGTAGTGGTGCTGCATAATTGATGGAATGTTTATGGTAAATGAGCATTAGATGGTATAGAACGGCATAGAGCTGGGGGGGAGGTTAGATGATGATGATGATGATTACACGACGTAAACCGATGATGCATAGAGATGAGCACGAGTTGCGGTAAGATTCTATCATAAAGCTGTAACCGGAGAGGTGCTATGGTGTCGTAGTCTTTTTTAATATGCGCCGTGTATAACAACTGGTGGTAGAAGGAATATTTTGTGACCTCCTTTCGGAGATTAATAGCCGAGAGAAACTGTTGAAATGTTAACTGAGCTTGTAAGGAGACAGATTACTTTTAAAGGCCTTGACGAACGTAATTCATTAGACTTTTATTCGATCGCCTCAGAATCTGATTTATGTAGGTGTGTTCTGATGAGGGTATTTCGTATAAGTGCGCGTTACAATGTAACAAATTCCTTCTGGGACTACTCACATGGTTTTGACAGAAAGCAGATAGAGTGGCTTGACTTCAGACATTGATTTAATGGTTCTTAAGGGTTGATTCCAAAACGAGGACAGATCCGTTTGGATACCCTGTCATTGGAATTAGAAACCCACATACGCACGTTTGATGGCAAGTAGCATCTACCAGCAGATGACCGGACGTTAAACAACAAGAAAGGGACTCGACCTACAACGCTATCTAGCTATTTCCTTGCAAATTGTGAAGTAAAAGGAGCAAATAAAAAGGAGCTGCAACTGCTGAAAAGCAATTTCGCTGTGGGCACTTGAGACGTGTCCTAGGGTACTTGGTTGATGTGGCCATCGATAAGGTGTACTTAAAGGAAAATAGGTCCAATATGGTGCCCCAAGAAAGGCAGGTATGTAGGTGACGCAGCTGCCCGCTCCTAGAACCAAATACTTTGCTTCATGAAATTGTTAATGCTAGACGTAGAGGCGTTATTAACATCACAGAGACCATCGAAAGAGTAATGACCTAGTGTAGCCTTCCGTCCGTTCAGGGTTTTGGACGCATCCATAAAGATCTGCCGTAAACCGTTGTAAAGGACATCGCGTTGCATCCCTTCTGTTCTGTTCGGTATCGAGAGTTTGAAGCCTAAGCTGAAGGCAGTCAGTGATCTTGAGGAGATGACGATGGATCATAAGTAAAGTATGCTGGCATGGCCGAGAGTTTCTCAGTAGAAGAACAGAGCTAGTAAGCCTTTGCTTGCCGACGATGCCTATCGGGAGAAGGTGAAACGTGGTTTGAAGCGCCGCTGTTGGAGAAGTTCCCAGCGCCACGTGTTGCTGAGGCATTCCACGCAATGAGGTTTGGCAATTAACTTCAAGTTGGAATTCCTCTCCACGGCGGTTCACTACACCAATGAGTCGTACAAGAGAATTGGCCTTATCACCGAAGAGTATAGCCAGTACATGTGGGGTTGTAGGTCTCACGTGGATACCTTTGCTCTTTTACATGAGTACAGGGCAACCATTGTGTCTGCGGGTACCTCCCTGGTATAGAAATAGCTACACCGTCCTCGTAAGCAGCACTATCTACTAAGTCCTCAATTTAAAGATCGATGAATCTCTCGAGAGTTTTGGGCATAAAAGATGTCAGGTCTGAGATGTATGTGTTAGGATTTGCCTGCTGTGTGTATGAAAAACACTTTCACTTTAGACCAGGCATTAGGTATGACAGCCTTTCACAATACAAGACAAGTTCTGTCGCATGATTCGGAACGCCATCTGAAGTTGAGCCGGAAAGTTGCGGGGGATTTAAAAGATTCTAACCTGTTAACTAGGAGAGATCTGTGAGCGTACAGGCATATAGCCGGGGAAGTGTATGTCCATTAATTAAATCCACCCCGGGCTTTCGTAACCGCAGTTCTAAACATCTTTAGTTTTTCATTGTAGATCTCCAAGTCTGAGGACAGCCTCGTTGATGAAGCTCTAATAAAGCTTTTTCTACTTTCCATCAAGACCGGCGTTTCTCTACATGATTCGCTGAATGCTGAGTTGGGGGCAGAAGTATGGACATTGTATGGCTTATCTAAATCTATCTGCCATACTTGGAGAGAATGGAGTTATGTTTGCCCACATTGCCGAGTCGGAGTGAATTTCAAGATTGAACTCAAGATCTTGGTGATCAGAAAATGAGTGACTTTTGGATTCAGACCAATTTGAGATCGCAGAGTATAATTTCTCGCAAAAAAAATTGTCGTAAAATGCCAGATTCCTTCAAGTTGATCGAGAATCCACTTGAGACTGAACAACGCAAAATGGCTCGACGACGAGGAATATATGTATGTAATACCTACACGCAAAACCAGTCTTTCTCCAGGTCAGCCAATCAACCTGAAGCACTCTTAGATCCAGCGTAAGACTGATGATGAGTTCAACAGCAAATATGTAGGAGCTCCATAGTGCGACTGAATATTAAAGGCTAGTTTCCTGAGTGGAGCCAGCCCCGCAAATTCCGTGACTGTGGACGGAAGGGATCGCCAACAACTTAAAGCCTAACGCGAATATCATAGGTAGGAAAGAGCATACATATGTATGCATGTACATAGCAATGATTATGGCGAATACTTTGTGGAGTTTTGAACTCAAAATCTGCTGCAATACCTCATATGGCAGTGGTCATCCAACTATGTAGGTCGACTGTAGTGCGGTGTTAGTCTACGCTTCCAAAAGTGCATCCTAGATATTACAAACCAGCGGAGAGCTGATCTCAGCATATTTCAGATTTAAGGTCCATAGGTCATGGAGCAAGTTGGGGATTCTTTCGCTACAGAGCTCTCTGTAGACCGTGCTATCTCAAAATATACTAGGGGTCTTCTTGATGGGCAGCCGGGCTCTGAATTTGGCTGTAAGTAAGACAATGGTCAGTGCCTTCCTTGGAAGCATGAATATCCTCTATGTTTGATGACTGTCTGGCATTAATTAGTACATTGTCGACTTACAGCCATCTTGAAACAACCAGGTTGCTGTGTGCATCCGTAGATGGTGCAAATTTAGTGCTTCTTTCACCTTTGCTATACAATTTCCAGATTCGTTGTAGATTTTCGACCAATCAGAAGTTAACGGTTGTAACGGTGAAGTCCTTGTCTACAAGTATACCATCCTACTATGGACGAGCAGCATTAAGGAGGTCGTATGACTTCTCTTTAACAGAGTTCTCAGCATCGTTGTTAGGGCCGTGACAGATACATATTGATGTGATGTAGTAGAATATGTCTTTGATTCGGATCTCACTGGAATACGATCCCTTATTGGCTTCAAGAGACAAACGCTTAACGGCAGGTGATTTCCATTAATAATCTACAATTTACCATGTCGTTTGTGGCACGTTTTGCTTGTCCGTCTAAGCGTTCCTCGTCTAATTCAGGGTACCCGTTGGATCACAATAATATCTGCCTTTAACCGCTTAAGGATACTTTTCATTCTTAGGAGCGCTCGTAGTGCACAAGAGTACTTCAGAGTAGGGCAGCCAAATCCGCTTGTATCCGTATCTGGTATCTCTGTCATAACTGAACTTTTTTCGTGGTAAGGAAGTTCCTTAGACCAAACGGTCTAGATGACCAATTTCTTCGTTTATACCCCTAGGACAATGAATAGTGTAGAACCGATTCCAGTAACCTACTGAAGTGAGAGCTGACGTTTGGACATTTAGACTTTATCCGCCCTAATCCAGTATTAGGAATCCTTACAAGCTTCAAATTCGAATATGTCGAGGTAGCCCATATAAGTAAGGTGCATGTACTAATTAGAGCTGTAGACTTCACAGTTGCTTCTATGTAAAGAAATCTCTCCCTGTCGCATGAATCCAAAAAAGCGATTGAGTAAGAGCAAGCAATCTTCACCCCTTTCTTCGTTTACTGCACCCCAACAACCTTTTACAGAGGTTACAAAAAATACAAAAAAAAAAAAAGATGTTGAAACTCAATCTTCGGTAGAAGTTCTAGCGCCGAGGATTTGAGAGTAGGAGTTGGTAGACAAGAGGTAGGCTTTTGAGAAATCTGTTGATGCTTGTATCAGCAGAATCTAGCTTCAAACTACCCAGTATACCTTTCAGCGGAATTATTTCCCTAGGTCCTCTGGGCTTTGAACAGTGGAAGTTTAAAATCCAATCGAACGAGGTATTTTTTAGGTTTTCGACGTTGCACGACATGTTTCCTAAGTGGACAGCGGCAATTTTAGCTTTAATAATCTGGTTCCTAGATTATTCAAGGTGCCCACATACTATGTACATAAATAGGTTGCTCATACGTCTATTATAGCCATCTGGCCTATGGTCATTTGAACTTTCGTTCATTGCCTACAGCAATACCCTCATGTTCGCTATTTATATTCCTCAGTGCTTAATAAATTCTAAACCGAAGGCACAATCGGAGCATTAAACGCGGTACCTGCCCCCGTTCGTATGTCCTTAGGTTACCTAAAGTTCACATAATCACCCGAAGCCAACTTAACAATTTAAGCTAACATAGGTGCCCAAAAATAATAAAAAAAAACCTATTTTTAAATAAAAAGGAGTGAATCCAATGGCTAATGCTACAAAAAAACACAAATTAATGAAACAGAACGGATTATGTATGTATGCTGTACGAGTATATTTAGATACTAATCACGAATTCAAATGTTTCTCTACTGAAATAGGCCGAAATGTACGAGTATGTATTTCAGGCAACCACAAAACTTCGTTTTTTGTTAATTAATTTTTAATTTGCTTACGTCAAGCAGCTGCAATCAAAACACCAACGCTGGGATACGGAAATTATGATTGGTAGGATACGTTTGGGAAAAAGCTTGATTGATGTTATTATTTGCTTTTCCGGAGTCCCTTAAGGCGCACGAGTTGAATGTGAAGGATCTTAAATTAGTGCGAGTTTAGATTTGTGATTGTTTACTCGTATTAGCGAGTGAAATTGTTTTTTTTTTGTTTTTTGTGCTTCTTACATAAGTTGTTTTTTAAGGTAAGGAAATGCAAAGTGTCGAGTGTCCAGTTGGTGGGATCGTGGAGAGAAAATAATAAAATCCTGGATAACGCAAAGCCTATTTCGTAGAAGAACAACTCTTACACTGCACGTGTTTGATATTGGAGCGGGCATAAAGAGGTGTATGAGCGAAATTAGAGCATAGCCAGGTAATTAGCACATAAGTTGTACAAAAATACGCATGTACAACAACACTACATTTCTACATTCTAAAAAAAATCCGCTTAAGATTCTCAAATATCCGCAACGTCTTCAGGAAATAAGTTCTTGTTTGCTTGCACAGGTGGCGCTACAATTTGGGGTGAACTGGAATCAACCAATGAGCGCCTCCAATCGGGCTTTTTGTTATATGGATACCCCGATGGATGTGGTAATATTCTAATGATGCTAGTAGCCCGGTTTACCACCACACATGATTCGCAAGCCCAAATAGTCGACGCCAGGAACATACAAATACAAATACTTGGCGCAACGGACGTATGTGGTCCAGGGCCTAGCTTATCGCGACCATTCGTGTTGTGCGAGTTATATTTCTCACATAAAATGTAGGTCTCAGTTTAGAGCCGCATCCGAAAGGTGAATTGAGAAACTTTCTCATGACATTTATTACTATCGGACGTTAGGCTAGGTTAGGTAAATGGGTGCCCTTGTTGACAGGGTTGTCAACAGCTCACTTAGACCACTTAGAGTCCATTGTGCCAAATATTCAAAAACCCTGCTTTTTACGAGCTTGGATCTTATCGATGTGGACTGCAAAGTCTTAATGGCTGCTTGACTGTCAACATAGGTGCTGATTATTTTTTCTGAAATATTTTAATCAATAATCACGTCCGCAGCTTGTTTTATTGCAACAACTTCAGCTTGGAAAACACTGCACCTGTCCTCAAGTCTAAACAAGCGAAATTTTCGAGACTCACTGTGCACCCGTACCAGCGATCATTTTAGATCCGTCGGTAAAGATGGCCGGTTTATTCTCAAAAGGGACTTTGCTTTCATTGCATTCCTTTCTGCTAGGAATTCTAATAGAGAATCTCCAGTTGCAGTTTGGTAGTGGGTTGATGTAGTCCGTTTCCGTCCGGATTCTCGATGCATTCTATCGATTAAGAACTGAGGCATGACTATAAGGTTTAGCTATCCATAGACCGGCTTCCCTTAGTCTACAGTGTTAGCTGCTGAGTTCAGCACAGTATATGTCAAGTGGAAGCAGATTCAGTATTATTTCCAGAGTTGCTGTTGGTGTTTATCTTATCGATCCCGTTACCCCCAGACAGCCTGCCCACTGAATCTTTGTAACGCTTTCAAGTTGGTATGTATTTCTTCTCGAGCGTTTTCCACCAGGCGACCGAGCCGTAGGATAAGATGGGTCTTACTTCCGTTGTATATAGCCAGTATACCACTTTAGGCTTGAATCCCCATGATTTCCCGAAGGTCCTTCTACATGCATATAATGCCACAAAGGCCTTCTCGATTCGTTTGTCAGTGTTTAGTTTAGAAGCCAATATTACGCCGAGATATTTAGCAGTTTTCTGGGGTATCAGATCGATACCGTTTATACGAGGGTATTTGTATTCTGGTATCGATCTCCTCGTAAAAAGTGCTAACTCAGTTTCGTCGGGTTCACTTCAGACCCCTGCCTTTGACCCAGTTATTTACTAGTACCCCTCGCGAAAGTCTGACAAACATCAGAGAGTATTAACTGTCAAGAGAAAGCTTCTCAATATGCCTTTCGGATACGGCTCTAAACTGTAGGTCCCTTCCATTTGTGTGAAAAAATATAACACGCACAACACGAATGGTCGCGAGAAGCTAGGCCCTGGACCACATACGGTCTGTTGCGCCAAGTATGTATTTGTATTTGTCTTTGTCCACTTCAGTAGTTGGTTTCCTTCATTAAGGGTTGATGACTTCCAGGAATAACAGCGCTGAAAGTATACAGCCCTGACGTAGTCCACTATGAACTTCAAAGTTAGTTGACACTTTACTATTTATTGTGCAGAACGTGATATTTGCCACCGTCGTATGTAGCCTTAACATTAGTTATAAGCCTTTCTGGTATTCCTCTCCTGCGTAAGGCTACCTAGATAGCATCTCTGTTCAAACTGTCAAAAGCCGTTTGAAAGCAATTCAATAGAGGAGGAAGCGAAGATCTGAACTCAACGCATTGCCCTTAGATGAATCACATGGTGTTGGTGTGATCTAAAACCCGTTTGTTTGACATCGAGTGTTGAATCAATGTACATGCGCTCGTATCTGCTCTAGAAATAACCAGCTTTTATCTTTCCTGCGGCTGGAAGCACTTATATTCCTTTCCAGTTCCCGCGTTCCATCAATCTGCTATTCTTTAACAGCTTGATGATCAATCACCACTCCTCGGGAGCACTGTAGCTGTAGTTGGCACCGCGTAAAAAAGCTCGGCAGGGATACTATCATCTACCGCTACCGCTTTATATACATATTTTGTTGGATTTGACTGCAGTTACTATCTCTGTGCTACTGGGAGGTCCGGGAAATCGAGAATTTGATGCTACAGCATTCGGAACCATCAAGCTGTCGTTTAAATTATTTAGCGAAAAGTTCCCTCCATCTGTTCAGCTGATCCTCAGCCGAAATCAGCTAACTACTACCATCTAAACCTTTCACTGCCGCCAGTTGCACACTCTAAATTTGTTGAAGTCCCTTACTATTTACCCACACCATATCAGGCCAGATCCTTCTGTACTTCGCTGTCCCTCCGCGTTAAATTGACAAACTTTGTATAGGCAGGAGCATTGGTTTCCATATGCTCTACATGTTTTAACCATTTCAGACATAAAGTAATCTATCTACCGTGGCTCAGTGGTTAGGGTTAGTGCGTTGAACTACTGAGAGTCAGGTTCGAAGTTCGAGTCCCAGAAAACGCCAGAAACGTCCCATATCTCAGGAATGTCTGACAAACGTCCGAGCTTCTCAATTTTCCATACGGATATGGTTTTAAATGACGCCCCTAGTTAGGCTCTGCATTCCATACGGGCTCTGAATAACTTGTCGTTGAAGCTTCTTTTCCAAAGGATTGTCAACGCGAACGGTGACGATTACCTTGCGAAGAACTTTTTGTTCGAACCGAAAAAGGATACTTTTCCCCGACTAACGAATCTAAATGAAGTACTTTGCACGGTTACTTCCAATGAAATGAATGATGTGTGTGTTCCTGTACCATAAGGATACAATTGCACTGAGATGTGGCTGCGGATTGCTCATTCCTAGCCAGGCTCTGCAACAAACCTGGCGTTGAACAGCCAAAAAGGTTTGACTGGGCACCATCGACAGGAACTCCCAAGAATTCGCGGTTGATGCTCGAGATAGGTGATGGGTTCTTAGAAGTTGTTGGTAAGTCAGTATGGTTCGTCAATATGCTTATAACTAATTCCATTAAATGGATACGTAATAGTGCGTCAGCGAACGTTGAACCCTCGCTGCAATTTCGCAGCTTTGCTATGCTTGAACCTCATTAACCCCTCTATTGCCTCATATTATATTAAATGGATTTTTTTTTTTCAGAATGGGTCTTCTCAATACAATTACTTGGTTCATAATCACTTTGAAGTTTGTTGAATCAGCTGATATACTAATGGTGACAATGGGCGGTACGAAATCCCACAAGGTTCCGTTTGTGGCTTTGGCAAAAGGACTTATATCGAGGCCGGTTAAATACTTAAGGAAATCCAAAAGTTGTGCTCATTTTAAAACATATTTTTCAGAGGACACAACATAACCCTCGTAAGTGGATTTCCAGAAGATTTAGACATCGCAGGACTAGAAGAAGTGACGCCTAATAATCTTGTCGATTATATCCACAATTATACTGACTGGGACCTGGTCGGTGCAAGGATGTTACAAAAATTTCCAATTTCATTCCTAAAAGTACTGCGGTATCCTCATGAAGTAAGTTTTCCTAAACGATTTAAGTAGGTGAGACTATCTTAAGAGGATAAGCTGGCGGAATTTAGGTTAGGTTAGGTAGGTGGGTTGGCTAAAAGGGAGAATGAATGTCTTCCAACGAATTTGCTTTTTTGCTGGCAGAGGCTTAGGCAACGGCAAAAAGATGATCTGATGATCTTCATGGACCTTCACAATCGTAATTTCTTCATATGATACCGCAGAGTGTTGTGCTCCGTGATCACTCCTATAGGGGTAGATAGGGATCTACGGTCTTTTGATACAAGTATGCCAGTCCTTTCCCTTTTAAGCACAGTTTTTAGTCGTTGCACATGTGTTTAGAGAACTCCACATATTATTTGCCTTTAATGCAGCCTTATTTCCAGTTTCGTGTTTATGTTTACCACGTGGTCGGCTTGCTCTGGGTCAAGAGCCGAGCCTGTCCAAGCCAATTCTTCAGCTCTCTTACTCTCTGATATATTATACCTTAATTGGATATGGACACGTCGTGCCATCCTCCCTCATGCTCATTGCTTCCAGCTTGAAGCACACAGCATAGGTCAACGTTGCACCGCCATCTCTATGAGAGACAACTGGCAGTCTAGATCGACCTTTAAAATAAAAGAAATCGACTCCAGGGACTATACGTGAAAATGTTAATATCCCTGACAGATATTTGATTACGTTCCACCCTTTCCTTCGTAGTTGAAAGTTAGTGAATGATCCGATGACGTTGGAATTTTTAAGGATGCAAAGGAAACTGCTGGATTTGGAACTGTTATTGTCCGAATATTTACACAGCCATTCAGTCAAAAATATGCTTTGTTGTCGTGGATGATTTTTGAAAATGTACCCATTTGTCTGTCTGTCTGTGCTCCTTCGAGTCTTGACTAGCTCCTGCTAGTATGCACGTATGTAGATGGATCAATCACTTCCTTTCACCTAGCATCCACAGAGATCAGCTCAAATCTTCTGCTGATGATAGCTTGATATTTAGCAATTCGGGAAAGAATTATCCTCTGCCGTTGTAGTAGGGTTTGAGTGGGATAGGGATACGGTATTGTGAGCCTTTGATTCGCAAATCAATTATTAGGTATTCCATTCTGTCCGTGAAGGATATAATCTCTACTTTCATGGTGGGAAGGAGTCCCAGTAAAACGTACGGAACGTTTGTAGGTTTGCCACAAGGCCTTGTATTAACGTACTTTCGATTAACACGGGACCTCTGGCGACACAGCCACTCCATGATTACCTCTTTGCTCTGAGTTTTTTTTTTTTTTTTTATAATTTGCCTTTGCAGTAGTGTTGTCATAAGCTTTCTCAATTGATCGGACTGCCTCTTATCATATAATGCTTACTGACATTAGGGATTGAACAGTGAACCATCAGCTCGACAAGCGATGACGCTACCACTACACCATTGCTACCCCTAAGTTTCCCCAGACAAAGGTATCATGCTTAAGGATGTGTAACTAATTCACTTTAAGGTTGATTCCTTTCCAAAGAGACGTCACTTTCCATATGGCTTCCCAAAACCAAGTCTTATATTTTTAGGCATTTTAAATCAATAATTTCTTCCTTCAAGGACGCCTTCTTTACACCGACATGAACAGCGTCTTGCAGAAGAAAATATAGGGCTCCAAAGAAAGCATTTTTGAGAGTATTCGAATAAGTTGCGTATAGGTCTCCTTCTCTGGCCTTTTCGACAACACAAATTCGGAGATTAAACTCCGTCGGCTTAGCTCCGCTGGCTGACCCTCCGCTGCCTAGGTTCGCCATCAGAACTTCCGCTCTTTGCCACTTCTTCTCTCCCTTTGACAGGATAAGTTCCCTGGGGCTTAAGTCGTCTCATAGTTCCTGCCTCCTCCTGACATTGACTTAATTTGGGCTAACATTTGAATTCTGCTCCGCGTCTGGATTTTTTGCTCCACCACATAAGTGAAGTTTACGCTTTGAGTCAGGGCTTAAGTCGTCATTGGTCGGTGTGATTTCTGCAGCTCTGATTAACGTCTAAGTACAACGCATCATCGCTCTAGATTTGTTCTTTGATTTCCATTAGTCTCTCAAGCCTCACAGATTTCTGCCTCAGCTTGAACTTTTCCAAGCCTTCCATTATCTTACCGAACTCATCTCTCTCTCAAGGCGGGGAGAGTTCATAGTCAGCCCTAGTCAACTATGTTATAACAAGTACCAACCTCCGAGGTATACCATTAGAGTTCCTGTAGTTCTAGGCCGTGCGTTCCAATTCATTAGCAGCCCTATACAACTATGCTATAGCAAGTACCTTAGCAGCCTCCGAGGGCATATAATTAGAGTTCCTGTAGTTCTAGGAAGTGCCTTAAGATAGTTTTGACATGCCTACAGCTTCGGAGCTAAGGTGTATGCCCTTAATTTTACAGCTACGTCAGAGTAGCTTAGCCTATTTTATTTTCCTTTATTTCAGCGCCCCCACCGCGACAAGGTGGCCGACATGTGTGCGAAGTTTCATTTTTATTTGCTTACTTTCACAATTTCAGTCTTGTGAAGCCATGCTTTCCGACAGCAGTACAGAGGCTATTCTTAGTCGAAAATTTGAGTTAGCTATCCTCGATGGAGCGTTTCTTACATGCGCCTTAGGACTCGTTTATCGTCTTCAAGTTCCATTCATGCACATAAATACGGTGGCATTCTACACGCTAAGCCTATCAGCCGCAGGAAGTCCAGTTCCTTATTCCATAACACCAAATTTACTCTCGTCCTATACTGATTCCTTAAGCCTGCTGGAGCGAGCAGATAATGCCCTCAAGCATGTCCTTATGCATGGCTTTTATTTGGTAAGACTTCTAGTATTTTCTCTAAACCTGGTGTCTACTATCTTTTGCTTTTCAGTATAGCTCCGCCAAGGTACACAGTGTCTTAAAGAGATACCTCGGGAAAGACGTACCGGATCCTATCACCATGTCGAAACAGGCCAGTTTCATTCTTCAAAACGGGCATTCATCTCTTACATATCCTCGACCCTTGAATCCAAATGTTGCTGAAATCGCTTGCATTCATTGTCATGCACCAAATCCGCTGGAAAAGGATTTAGATGAGTTTGTCCACTCTCGAGATGGTGGAGGATTTATCTACTTCTCAATGGGTTCCTCTGTAAAGCCTGCTAATATGCCAGAGGAGTTTTTAGATATCCTTGTGGACGTGTTCACTCGGTTACCATATCAAGTTCTTTGGAAATATGATGGATCGTGCGTGAATGTAGGAATACTTCCTGAAAATATAAAACTAAGTCAGTGGCTTCCACAACAAGACATCTTGGGACATACAGACATCAAAGCTTTTGTCACTCATGGTGGCCTGTTGAGCATGTTTGAAGCCGTTTACCATGGTGTGCCAATGGTGATGATGCCTGTGTTTTGTGATCACGATTTGAATACTGCCAAGGCTATGACGGATGGAATCGCTGCAAAAGTTTTGCTAGAATCGGTGACAGCTGACAAGTTGCTGAATGCAATAATGGCTGTCGCAGAAGATCCGGTTTACAGAGAAGCTATAAGGTACGGAAACGAGAAATTCGATTTGGTGGCCTATAAACCCGTTTTTCTACAAATTGTTGCAGGAAAAAACAGTTGATTCTGCGAGACCAGATTTCGACTCCACTGGAGACGGCTGTATATTGGACAGAATATGTACTGCGATATGACGGTGCTGCCCATTTAATGTCGATAAGTCGACACATGAGGTAAAAATACCTTCTACTCGGTGTACATTTTCGTTGAATGTATCTTTTTAGTTGGATTGAATACTACTTGGTCGATGTAGCTGCCCTCTTTATGATGCTAGTTCTGCTTGGGTTGACTGTTTTGAAAACCATTTTCCTATTTGGTTGGAGGGTATAAAGTTAAGACATTTTTAAAGGAAAGTCTATAAGCCCAAACGTTTCGAAAATAAATAAATTGTATCGTCTAGAAAAAGATGGTTTTTGGTTTAACTTGCCTTGGAGATTTGATGACCTTGCTCGAGAAATGTCGTACGGCGCCTGCCTTATGGATATGCCCTCTAACGCAATGGAATTAGACCCGTCAATGCAACAACATTTTGTGAATGACTTCGGAATTTTTCAGGGATCTGGTGCGTGAGTCCTCTTGGAGTGTAAGGCTTTATTTCCTGTTAGTTTGTCTTCCGAGCGATGATTTACGTTATGTTGTGAGAATCAGGTGAAGTAAAGGAGCATCTAGTACGTTTGGAGCCATAGCCATGCTGCACTTAAGGTACTGCTAGACTCTTTAACCACTTTGAAGAAAAATTACGTACGCTTTGGCGTGTAGGTGAAATGGAGGTTCTAGAACCCACAAGGGGATACAGGGCACAAGTGAAGTATGTAAGTAAGTATCCTTTCGCGAGCTTAATTTTTAAGGACTTCGCCTGAATACAATCTGGAGTTTCTTTGTGCCCACACCGCTCTTCCTGTTTGTTATGAAGCTCCCTAGATACTTCCAGTGTTCGTCAGTAAATTTTTTTGCAATCCTCTGCTGGTCTACATAGTCATCACCTCCCACGACTTATTTTTCTATCTTTGCCAATTAATCTCATTAGGCTTTCATAAAATCAGATTATATACTCAAGGAGATAAATAAAAACGTCCATAACAGAGAAGAAAAACAACAGCAACAAAAACTCGAAGAGCTCTAAATCAATCACAGCGCCACATTTCTTGACGACAAGGACAACAACGATGACGATGACGATGCTGCAAAAAACCTGCCAATCATTGTTTACATTCCGTTTTGAAAATTCATCAAAGGACAAATCCAATATCCACTGCGGATAGAAACAATAAATTGACTGCGAGATGGATAAAAGGCAAACTCTGGGAAATTTAAGTCACTCCGAGATGTGGCAAAATATCAAACCGACCAGCAGAACACCAGCTACAAACAGGACAGACGCCAAGCGTTAGATTGCGAAAGCAACGAACACTTGTGAAAAATTTATCTGTTCCACCAAGAGATAGATAGTGAAAGCCCGAGAGCCGATGTCATAGCAATTTGATTTGTTATGCATGCATATCACTGTACAATCTTCGACATTCATCGTCGGTTATAGCAGATTGTTCGTCAACCCCATCCGGCCTTCGTCGTCGATGCGAATCCTGTCTAACCTTCAGGATATCTGTTTCGATTGTGTACGACATTAACGTACATACTTGAATCGAAACGCATCGATTGTCATACGTCAAGAACGTCATTCGTTCTCAATGGCCCTCTCTCTGCGGATACTTGGGAAAAGGATATATCTCACAAGTTGTGGAAGTTCCGTGTCTTACAGAATAAGACATGTTTTTTTTTTTTTTTTATTAAAATTTTTCATTTCGTTTTATCGGTCCAACTAAAGTCCTTGCTGAGTGACTGCCAGACAGTTAGATCGGGTATTTGTGTTTCATCCTTCCGGCAGGAATATTTGAATTAGAATGCAGAATGCATTGGGGAGGATACTCCAATGCTATTGTCGTTGTTGTCATCGTTCATAAAATGCACAAGACGATAGAGTGTAGGTGTTTCGATTGAGAAGTGGAATTGATACGATGATGAAATTGTAGTTTTCCTTCATGCAGAGTCGATTTTGACGTTATTCGACCGTCAAAATAAGTCGTGTGGAGAAAGAGAATTATTGGAAAGAGGACAGTGGAGAAGGAAATGAATGAACGCATCGATAAATCGCTATTCATTCCCTATAGTAGCTAGCCTAGACGAAGACATGGTTAAAGGAAGTGTTGAGACTTTGCCGTCATTTAAGGAGAGAGATGTTACCGAATCTTACTGAGAGGATGGCCTGGTCTAAGGTGGCGCGCACAAGTGGAATGGAACCCCAAACAACTAGGAGTGCGCAACTGGAGGCAATTATCTAAGGACCGGGCTAAGTGAAGAGACCTGCTGGTTGAGGATCAGATTCAGTCCGAGCTGCAACGCCACCTAAGAAAGTACGTAAGTAAGATCCCACAAACACAGAATACGAGGAGCAAAGTGCGCCACCTTTCTAGAAACACACTTTCCAGTCAGCGTTCTATTGAGCAGCCGAGAGATCTCCATGTTCACTAAGACAACCTTGTTTTTATCCAGTTGGCAATGGATAGGACCTGCGGGCTACGATCAGAACTTATGCCTTCAGGAAGATCCAACGTCAGCAACTTGAAAACAATATGTGCTATCGCTGCTATTAAAAAGGCTTAACAAGTTGGCCAGAGAGAATTCTATGATCCTCTGAGTAGAACATGTCTGTAGGCCGAGGCTAGTTGATGAGTTCCATGATGGCTAGGCTGTGCCGGATTTTTGAAACAGCTAAGCAACTGTCGCTGTGCTATCTGGATATGGAAGCAAAACCAGAGGATGTATAAGTTTCTCTACGACTGCGTGGACTGACTGTAGGGTTTCAATGGGCGGGGGAACACATTTCCCCCCTATGGGTAACACAATGGGTCAACACTGAACTGAGTGCGGCAGGAGGCTTTCCTCTCTCTGCCAGCCCGCTTACCTAACCTAACCTAATCTGGAGTTCTACAACTTAGAGCACCCTCTTGATATCCCTGGAGTGGATCTAATGATGGTAGATCTTTTTCTGATCGCTTATAGGCAGACAACAGTTTCTTTTGAGGAAAAGGTGCCCTGCAGTTTCCTCCACATTTTCGCGTTATTCTCTACCCAGTTTTTTTTAGGTATTCCTTAAGTCTACAGTGACCCAAAGGTCACTTTTATTTACTGGATTGTGAGCATGGTAGTGGAAAGATAGAACTACGATGAACTCAACTAAAGGTTTATGCCTCCAGGGACAAGTCGAGGGCCGTAGAGCCATCATTCTCTTTCAATTGGACCTTCTGCGATATCGACTCCCTTTCTTATGCCATCAACGCTTTTCTGAAGCCAAATTCCTGGTCTAAAAGAACTCCTTTCTCTCCTGCAACTGCGAGTAATTCATTTTTTTCTTTTTCATGGTGCTCAATAGGCATATTGGACGATAGGATCATGGTTCTCCTGGAGGCTTTTTTCCTTTTGCTAGAAGGACCAAATGCTATGTTTTTAATTTTTCAGGAAATGTTCCTTCTCTGAAGCACTTCTTCATTTTAGTTCTAAAGAGGACTGGTCTCTTTTTTAAGCCGCCCCTGCTACCTTTTCGGGCCCGGGCACCTTGTTGTCTATGTTGTCTATGCTGTGTGCCTTTAGCGGAGTAACAGACATCTCTTACAATGTCGCACACAACAACTGATCTTTCAGGAAAAATCTGCTCTACTAAATGGATCTCAGGCTTATTGAACAATATCGAAGGTTTAACGTCGTTTTTTTGTCAATATTTCGTCGCATGGCTGGCACTTCTAAATAATCCAGCAGATGGCCCACCTCTTACTTCTCACCTTTAAGGCCATAAGGCCTGCAAAAGTTGTTCTCCCAGTATGTGATGATGATATAATTTCCCTCTTGACACCCCTAAGCAAAACTGTCATACGACTGCAACCAAACTGCAAACTGTCCCTGAAAGAATACAAACATTCCATGTGGCGTCATAAGTGCTTTAAATGAATTGGCCCAACCATCCTTCAAATACGACGCCATTCTCCATTCCACGCTAAGACCATGATCACAGTTAATTTCTAGCAAACTTCTAAAACCAATCTTCCTTTAGTGCATCATTTCTCTCATGCCTAAGCCTCTAATAAATGTGTGTGAGTTCGTCTACGAAAACTCCATAAAATTATTAATTTTTACGACATCTCATTTCATCAAATCATAAAAATCCACATCTTGAAGCCAATTCGCCGGCCCCCCTCTTGTCACGCCCCTCATGAAATCAACGTAAACTGCTAGAAAACACTTGCAAAAGTCAAAAATTGTCAGGAAAAACTTTGATGAGTACCCCAGCAAAAGATTGACACAATAAAAGAAAATGACTTAAGTGGTACGCTAAAGACATAGCCGAACGGACGACTGTCAGACAAGTGTCACAGGGAAAGAGAGAAACTTTTCTGTAACGGAAACGAAAGTCATTAAAAGTTTAAACAACCCTGGTAACCAGCAGTGGAAAATCGTTCCTTCGGCCAGCGATTCAGCGTCGCACTTAACGGTGTAGTTTTTTGACGATTTGACAGCCGTAACAAATTGTTATTATTTTTTTTTTTATTTTTATTTCTTTATTGCTTTTTAGTTCGGTGTCGAACAGCAAAATCTTTTTTTTTTTGTTTATAATTGGACAGAAAACAATTTGAAGTGAATAAAAAGGCGACAAGAATTAACTCAAGAGGGCGACAAGAGTTAGTGTACTTCGTGAGGGAGGGTTATTCCTGTCATCTGTCACTTTGTCGTTCGACTAATTGCTGTGACACTCTTTGGGGTGATTTTTCAATTATTCGTGTACTAATTGCGGCCATGTGTCTTTTTTGTTCAGAAATCTTTAGCTGTAGAAGAAAGTTTACTAGTGCATCCCTGCGGAAGGAGTGTATATTTTATGTACTACAGGAAGGATATACGGATTAGCTTGTCCTCCCATCGGAACATTTTCATCCCTCTTCTTCGGAGCTAGAAAACATTATCTTAATACTCTGCTGAGAAGGAAATTGCATTGGGGGATCGGATGGGATGCACAAGCGATGCCAACACATGCTTTTGGGGAAGTTCCTCTCAAAGTGCCGATTTGATTGCTTTTCAAATATTTATACATAATTGCAATCGACTTAAGAAAAGTTTCTCAATATTGAGAGATTATGTAAAGCAATTTGATGTGGCTACGAGGTATCGCAGAGTGTGGTATCCTTCGGTATAATGCTGGACAAATTAATTCTGAATAATCAGGATAATTTAATGTGGGATGCTAAAAAAATATAACTACTCGGTTGAATACACTCATTTGAGGGAAATAACCCCAACCAAGAGCGGGGCTAGGGCAAAGCAGATGTATCGTCTTTGGCGAGAAGTAGCCATTGAAAATGCAGACATCGGTAGCAGCACTTGAGGTTGGCCATGAGAGACAAAAGTTTACAAGGAACTCACTTGACATGATCAAATGCCGGGATATAAAAAACTCAAGTAGCACAATACTGTTTTTTGCTTGCCGTATCCTTTGCCCTGAATCCAGGTGTGATTTGTATCATCTTCATGTTTCGATTGGATAGTGGAAATCTACAAAGGATACTGAACGATACATCAGCCAGCATACCAGCTTGTATCCAACTAAGACCTTCCACTTTCGACACTTTTTCCTCTCAGAACTGTCGCCAAGTATTTTATCCAAGGTTTTCCATTTCGTTGTACTTCGTTTCGGCCCTATTGCGATGACTGCTAAAGTATCCCTACCTAGTTATGTTGTCTATGCTTAAATGCAAGCACACTTTATTCCCGTACAGATGCCAATCTACGTCATACATCAGGCATCCTATTCCGCAGCTCTAATTTCTCCTTTCATGTTAGAAATTCAAATACCTTTCGCATCAGACCTCAGGGCTTAGCTTATCACGACCATGTGCGTGTTGTGCGTGTTATATTTTTTCATACAAATGGAAGGGACCTACAGTTTAGAACCATTAACTATAGCATGTGTTTGGATGATTCATCCCCCTCCATAAAGAATCGACCTTCTGTCTCTCAGGCCAAAGTGAGTCCTCAGTTTGCTATTAATTTCTTTGTTGGAATAAGGCTCGATGAATTATTTGGATTTTTTAAGCCCCGGGACATTTTCTCTGTGAGCTAGACGAAGTTTATATTACCAGCGCTCTGACGACAGCCCTGTTGACACTACAGTAAGGTTCTGTTTCTATGAACGCAGATTCTGATCCAGCCCTAGCTAGCCTGCAATTCCCTGGTGACGAGAGCTCCAACCAAGTTTTAAGCTCGTATGTATGGGCAGAGATTGGATTGCACTGTTGCAGCATTTGACTGGCATGGAGTCCACTGAGTTGGACGATAGTGTTTTAAACGCTGTTGACTATCTGAGAAGATGTGTATTGTGGTGTCGTTAGTACCTTTTGAACGTTTAACCCAGTGCAGCCTGGAACACATTGGGACACAAGGTATCGAGATTTTGTGTTGGGCTCAAGAGCGCCAGCTCCAATTCCAGATTCAAATTTACATTCGACAACCAAATCATGTTTGTTAGGTCTGGTACCGGTTCGCCATTAAACTAGTTTAATGTTTGGGAGAGAGCTGCGCAGGCATATTGAATGTGATGAATGGTTTCTTCCTACTTTTCATCCATACAGCTTCCACAAGACTCGTCAGCCTTACAATCCCCTGACAAGATAAGACTTCCACCAAACACGCTTCAATGATTTGGAAGACGGAAAGGGAGGTTAAGATTAAGCCTATTAGAGGAAACACTTTCGCCAACCCCGTCGTTGATTTTTGGGACGTCACTCGGTGTAGAAATGAATCGACTATTCGTCTAAAAGAATATCTACCTTCGACAAAATGATCTGGCAGGTCTGGTGACTTAAAAGTTGTTCCGAAGGGCAATGGTGTTTTTGAAAAAGAATTTAAATGTATTCAGAATGAACGCGTGGTAAAAATCCTTTTTTTTTTGGATGGGCCGCTATTCTGGTTGATCCTCGGCATGACATCTTGATCCAGCCCACCAAAGAGGAGAGGGGGAAAGGAGAGAACTTGAGAGAAATCTTCCTCTGGTCGACTACATCTTGATTTCAAATCTCATTTGGAGACGACCAGGACGAGGTGTGTAGTCACGCTGAAATGGCGGACATTTGGTGCATCCAGTTATATTGTGGGTTCTCACGGTGTTCGTCTTGCCACACCGCCTTTCGAGTCTTGCTCACTATCACAACACTTTACGTACCGCTCTACAGTCGAAAAAACCATATAATGGATTTTCGCTGTCGATATAGGTAAGCTTAGATTGATTAATTGGACGTCTTGTGACTAATAAAGTCACTGCTCATTTAAATCCAGAGTTTGGATGGCTGTGATCATTTATTTAACCCTAGAGCGCTGTAAAAAGAGATATATCCACTGTGTTAGAATCACCCAGATGGTGATGTGAGCCTCTGGAGTTCCACCACCTCAACATTAAATGAGTCGTCCAGTTCCGAGAAAAAACAACTTCTAAGAGTCGCTATTTTTTTGACGGATTTCCTCATTCGTATGAATAGATGGCACAATTTCCAGTAATTAAACTGGAGTTGACTCGTGTGTTATGATGAGAAATAAACCTCTTTTTGCTATAGGCCGGTCGTACATAGCATCCTGGTTATTACAACGTGTCTAGATGAACGCAGAGGCGGTTTGTTCGACCTGTGGCTTCATAGCTCATTTCTCTTTCTTAATGAGCTAGTTGGGGTTGTTACAAAAGGGAGGGCCTGCGATGTATGCAGCGCTAACGTCTTTCTTGCAGGTTCATTAGTCCTTTTGCTCTGGTATTCAGCATATATCTCGTTAAAAAGCTCTTTGCCACAAGCCTCGACCTTCTTACTGCGGTGTGCAGACCTTTAGCGTCTACCTGGCTGTCTTCATAGGCAGTAATCGTTTCGCCAACGATATTCCTCGCTTTCGACATACTCCTAGCATATTTCCCTTATTTTAAGGTAAAAAATTAAGAAGCCGTCTTACTTACTTACTTAGGTGGCGATACAGTTCGGGGTGAACCTGCCAACAAGCCTCTCCAGTTAGCCCGGTTCTTAGCTAACTGCCTCCAGTTGCGCACTCCAAGTTGGTTGAGGTCCCCTTCTACTTGTGCGCGCCACCTTAGGCGAGGTCGTCCTCAGGGTTAGATTCGAAGACACTGCGGGCCGGAGCATTGGTGTCCATTCGCTCTACATGTTCTAGTCATCTAAGTCGACTGATGCGCAGTTTTTTGACTAGGTCGATGACGCTGTAAGGCTCGTAAATTTCGTCGTTGAATCTATTCCTCCAAAGCCCATCAACGCAAACGGGACCGTATGTCTTACGAAGATTTTTTCTCTCGAAGCGCCGAAGGATATCATCATCCGCTTTCGAAAGAGTCCATGCTTCAGCGCCATAAAGCAGCCTTCACATAAGTTTATTTGGATAAATGACTTTTCCTAAACGAATCCCTTCCGGTATTGGTATGAGGCATGAGCTTGCAGTGTTGTACGGATACATCCCGATTGTATTGATTCGAAAATTTGCAAAAATTTAGTAAACAAAGTATCTAATGGTGAACATTTCACTTAACTCAAATTACGTAACAGAATAAATCATTCGATACAAAGTATCTCAAACAGACTACCCCTCACTCTCTCTTCATCTCTCTGATATTCATTTCATTCGATTATCCCATAATATTTTTTGATCTGACGTGGATAATTATATTAAAAAGTTTTCACCCAAAAACTTTCCACACTCGTAAAAGCAGCAGTTTCTATCTATATCTCCTGCGTCTCTATCCCGATCTTTTTCTGCTTCTGCTTGTACTTTTTTCTTTTTTTTTTAGCAAAATCCAATTAAATATAATGAAGAGGGTCCGACGTAACCAAAACCGAAACATAGTTGTGGGATACTACGCGTATACCCATAACCATAAATCCATTTTAATCATATAAGAAGCTTGGATGTTTCTCTTGGCTTTTTTGAGGAGAGCGAAGAGCTCACAGCTCACAGGCAAAAAGAAAAACCTTTTTCCACTCATTTCCTTAATTAAATCAACGCGCCAGCTAACTTGATACCTAAACATCAAAACTGAAACAATCTCATCCATAAAAAATTAACTTTAAAACATTGAAAACGTTCTGACCGTTGGTGCAGGAAGACTGGGTATACCGACAACGACGACGACGATGACGAGGAAGACTAAGGAGGGGGAAAAAAAAAAGGATCGTTTTCCTTCTTGGTGGTAACCAACGGCTAGCAGCAAACCGACAAGGGATCCTGCTTCTGTGCGTCAATATGAAGGCAGAGAGGTGCGTCTCAAAAAAAACTGTTCAATAAGATTGAAAATTAATTTGGAGAAATTGGAAAAAGTAAAAAGTTGTTTTGCACCGGCCTTCGTCTGACTGCGCCGTGTCGGTGCGGTATCTCGTAGATACATAGTCCTGCGATTCGTGTGCGGAGGGAGATGATGCGTCTCATTGAGAGCATTTACATTTTAGTTTGGGTTGTGGTTTCGATTCGAGGCAGAAGGTGAAAAATTGGATATTTTTACCTTTGGGATCGTAGGGCATCCAGCCATTTGGCCATTAGTTGTACGGGAGTTCGGGTGTTCGGGGGGTGGGGCTCTTAGTTAACTTATGTAAGTGAAACGAAATGAAGAGCACGAAGTTGCGCTTCCATTTCAATGTCAGTTTAAATTACGGGAATTTTATATTATAAGGAATTACTTAAGTATCTGTCCATTTTGGGGAGGAAGTGCTGCTGCTTGCTGCTTGGGATATTTTTAGGTTAGAGGTGAGTCAATATTAAGAAAGTTATTCAACTACTAGCACAGGGGTATTGTCGGCGGCAGGGGAATTGAACCTTGGAAAAAAAAAAAAAAATAAATAAATAAATAAATGGAATCTGTCCCTAAGACTGTGCTTGAAGTGCATAAAGTTTTAGGTTGCTTCTTATTTGGTCGACTTTTGGAGGGGCGAAATTTCATTACGAAAGTGTGTATAGTTTGGATAAATGTGGCAATGGAATGGGGCTGGGGGCGATGGGGCTTACATATTGAACTCATCAACCTTGATTCGTCTACTTTTGAATTGAATTCTCTTATCAATCCCCAAACAGTTCTTACTACGGATGGCACATTTAATGGGTTCTTTCCAAACTGATTGCTGTGTATGTATATATTATTTGGAGAGATCCCGAATCAGACCACAGTAATGTGTCCCTTTTCGTCTCTTTTCAGTTCTTCTCTGGCTTTGATTCCCCGTGTGTTGACACGCTGGCATCTGTTTAACAGAAATCTGGTTCATCTTCAGGGTATCTACCCAGTGGCGTCCCAAGATTTCTCTTCTTCTGCTAGCTAATGCCGGACAATGACACAGTGTATGTGCCGCCGTCTCGATTTCCTCCAGGCATAGTTCACAGGTATCCTCCTCCAGAAGACTCATCTTCTTTAGGTGTAGGTCTTCCATGACCTGAAGATAACGCTACCACCCATTTCAGTGCCCTATTAGTGTAGCCAGTCGGCTCTTTAATAGCCATTTTAGCTTGCCTGCAACCTTCTACGGTTAACCACCTACTAGGGTGTTCCGCCACGATTTAGTTGTTAATCAGGTGCTCCACCATTTCTCTGCCAATTGCAGCAAATGGTTCCAGACTAGAGAACTCCTTGACCCTTACTTGCTAGAGAGTCCGCCTTTTCATTGCCCTCGGTCTCTACGTGTCCCCTCCCCCAGAGCAGCGTCACCTCATTTCGAGATGAGCACTCATTGAGTTTATGAACACATTCCATCGCCAGGGATGTATTTATATCTGTTTGCTCCAGGCGTCTAATCACTGATTGATTGTCCAACAACAACTTGACCTTCAATCAGGTGATCCAACGCATGTAACAGAGTAATCATCTCGGCTTGATAGACTGAGGTACATTTCCCCAGACTAACATGACAGGCTAGTTCTAGTTCTTCTGAAAAGATATCTGCCCCCGCTCTGCCATCCATTATGGACCCATCCGTAAATATGGTTATATCACCAATTTTCTTATCCGGAGGTGTTCCATGCTCAATGAGAGTTTTGTGAAACCTTTCGGTAGCACGCACTCTCTTTATTCCGTCCATGGGCATATTTTTACCGAGATGCAGGATTTTTCTATGCCCATAGATGGTACTTCACCAGTGCCAGTTGCCATCCCGGTGCAAATGATGTGCCGTCGATGCTGCCGTTTTCTTAATAAATAAATCTAGCGGCAGAAGTCAAAGTTAGTCCGGCATCTAGGTATACTCCCAGATACTTAATCGAGACACTTCTGCATTGCAGCTATGAAGAGAGGTCTAATCACCTTCCTTCATTGCCTTTTTCGAGATGCCACCAGATGCGGGCGCCAGTCTAAGGATGTCCATGTGTTTGTAATGGACGAGCACCCACAAAGACGAGCAGACTAATGCCTCTACTAGAGCTTATAACATTGTCAACTAGGCCTTTAAATTCTTCCTGATTGAGGTTTGGAGCGTAACATAACAACTAAAGGAGTATATTTCATTTATCTTGGCCCACAGGAAGCGTGCTTTGTGTCATCGACAAGGTCGTAGCTTTGCCAGTAGTGTCCACTGTCAATACACTTTCATTCAGTTGTTTGTAGAGTTCGCCGAGAATTTCAACGTCTGAGTCATACTCCCGGATCGCGTGGGTAAGAGAGGATCTTGGGCTACTTCGTGGTGAATAAGATTAAGTTGGATGCTCCTCGTATCAATCTTTCTCGTTTTGCAGTGCGAATTGGAAAGCAGGACATCTGATAATTCAAATACTATGTTTGGGGCTGTTTTCAATTCTTTTGCAGAGCAAGCATTCTGGAGCAATTTAAGGCCATGTGCCCGTTTTCATCACACTTGAAGCAGTGTCTAGACCGATCGTCACCCTTGCAGCCTCTGGAGAGATGTTCAGTTTGTTCACCCTTCCTAACTCCTCCGACCGCCAGGCTCACCATTGCTGTCTAGGTTCCAGCGTAGGGTCCAAATTATTGCTCGACTTTCCGAACTGCTCTGAGAGGGCTAAATTCATGTAGATCCCTTACCTCTATTAGAACCTCGTGTGTGACATCAGCTCCCTCCACTAGTATCTTTTTCACCTTCTTCTGGACATCCGAAGTTTGCGAGGCTACTGTTCTTTTCAGCTGTAGTAGTAGACCTCCTTTCTTCATTTTCCCTACCTGGTTTTCGCTGCCTCCTAGTTTTTTTTATAGTTGAATGCAACTTCACCTTCCTTTATACAACCTCCACAATTTTTGGTCGGTAACTGGTGTGAGGAAGTTCATAAAGAAAGTTCATAAACCTGACATGCTACCAACAAAGCTTATCCGCGTACTCACCCGCTGCGCAGATGTAAGACTTACTCCTGTTGCCCAAAAGTGTACTTGGAAACTTTAGAACCTCAATAAGTCGCTTAACAATTGTATATCAAACTTAATTCTCTGATTGCTTCGGATTGAGCTCGGATTATTTACTAACAAGGTCCAACTCACTTAGGAGTTGAACCAACATGACCATCCCCTTCGTATCGGTTCTCTGTGTCGGAAATAACATCGATTTTGGTCGCTAAATCATCTTTTTGGACGAAGCTTATTTGCATCGGTTTGTCAACAAGGAAAACTTTAGGATTTGGGGTTCCAAAAATCTGCAAATACTCGTTAAGAAGCCTATGCCTATATATCCTTAAAAAGTGGCTGTTTTGGTAAGGGATTTGAACTGGTGGCATCATTAGTCCCTACTTCCTTGGAAAAGTCTTATGTATGTAGCTCGTCTTAAATTATATTTTTCCATCGAAGACCTGACTTCTTAGGATCTCTTGGGTCGACACAAATTAAGTCGTAAACCGCCGAAGCATGTCACCCTTTTGGCAGTGGAAAGATATCTTTGGCAAGACATGCGCCTCATCGGTGCAAAGGGTCCTTTGGATCAATACGTAAGACTAATCCTCGCATACGCGTCGATTGTTTGGTGGAATAAACTTTGACGTACATTCGTCGCTGATTCTTTTGGTTTACTCCAAGCTCCAAGGAATGGCTTGCACCGGCAAAGCTTGTATTGGCACAACGGCCTTCTCTAGCACGCCTGGCTCTATTGAAGATGCTCTGTTGAATGTTCATTCTCGATATTTATATGAAAGGCTGTAAACTGAAAGCCATCTTTGGCCTAAAAATAGGTGATTTCTGGCACGACTGCAGTCTGTTAAATATGCTCTCAAATGACACCGAAAATACAATTGAGACAGACCTACAGAGTCGACTTTCCTCGGACGCTGAGCTGTCTTTAGACAGACTGTAACTCGGCGAAGAATGCCATCGCATATTCAATGTTGGCTTCAAAACTGAACTGGGCTGGTGGTGTCTTAGTGTTGAGCGAGAACATTGGACTCTTAAGGCGCTGCTTAAGTCTTTCACCACCTCCAAAATATTATGTGAAGTCAGAACCTCCCTGAATCTGGAATCGGGAATCTGAATACATTGCGTCTAGTCGCAGGAAAAGGGTTCTCCAATGACTAGAAAGATAAGACTTACAGGACGTTTCCTCTGAACTTGATCCAGGGCTGGGTTTGCCTTTATCTGTTCCATCTATCTATCCATTCCATCGATGACTGGGTTTCTCATGTACACAATCGTCATTGTCATGGCTCGTCTGGAACAAACAAAGTCTGGAATGATAAAGGCCTTATATAGAGTCTTCTACGTATATTGCTTGGACAGGGGTTTATTTTTCAATCGCCTGCTTACCCTGGGATTGGCAGGAGGTATGTATATTTTATTTTTTTCTGCTGAGGTTTTATTGTAAAAATTTAAAGCACAGCCAAGGTAGACAAACTCAAATTTGTAGCTGTCGACCTAGACGTTCTAGGTCGGATTCGTCGTTGTTGTGTGTTCCTTCTTATTGACAGCGTGCACTTTGCTTCGCCGTCATTACTTCTGGACCCATTTCAGCCGCCTCTGCTTCTATACTCGCAAACGCGCTTTTGTCAGGGGGCTGAGTCAATAAAGTCAATAGCGTCGGTGCATGCAAGTAATTGCACAGACTGTGCCTACGGAGTTGGCTTGTGACTTTCGAACAATATTTTCAAGGCTCGCTAAAAAAAAAAACACATGAAAGCGCGTCAGCTTGTCTAAATCTGATTTTAACATCAAAGGTCTCGACGTTCTCCAGAAATGATGTGCAGGGATACCAAGTCAAACATGGCTCTGCATAGCTCGTCTCTATAAATGCTGTGATAAATGACTTAAAAATCGATAAAAAGATATTGGGTATCAACCTGGAAATCTTGGGTTTTCTCTAGGATCTAGGAAGTATAAAAGTCATCAGGAATACACTCATCTGACCAGATTTTCGAAATGATTCGATGAATGCTCTCTACCACGTCGGCAGCGAACGTACGGTCAAAACTCCCTGAAGCTCACATCTCAATGTGGGTTATTTCTTTGAAAATTCGCACAGTAATTAAAAATAGACAAAACCGATCCAACTGAACAGTGGTTAACATCCCTGCCTGGTCTAACATAAGCAACAGATGGTATACATCATCCCCTTAGTGTAGTCGAGATGCATACTATAGCTTTGCAGCTACAGAACAATTCGAAGCTTACATATCAGTGTAGATACAGAGTTTGTCGGATACGAGATATCAAGTCCGAAATTTTTCTGATGCAACCAGACTAGTATATTAAGCTTCATCCTTCTTCTACGTAATGTACGCCACATGGACTCTCTGTTTCTGCTATCAAATTCCTTCTCCAAGACAACAGCAATCAATTTTAAGGAACATTCTTACTTTGGCAATGGTCTGTAGGGCCTTTGCCATTGTTTTTCTAAAAGTTTCTTATGAAGGCATTCTCAAAAAATGGTTCCTATTCGGAATTTCTGACAACGTAATCCAGAAGATGTTGATCTCGCCCGTCAAACCTTTAAGTAAAGCCAGTCTATCTGCCTTAAGATCAAAACATAAATGCCGCCCCTAGGTTTGCATATTTTAAAACCCCATCACGGTATTGAAAGCATCTCGCAAAAACCCCTCTTGCAAAATATTCGCAAACTCAATTGACTCTCAACAATTTGGTTTCGTCCTGGCAACGACACTTTCAAGATACATATGTATTCGTAAAGAAAATGTTTCTTTCCTTTGTCGTGAATTGAATTGCTCTCGTTCACCACCACTTGAAAATTTAATTTGAAAATTCCATCATTTGACGCCCTTTTCGAAAGAAGGATAATTTCTAATTGAAAAATTCCCTTAAAGAGGTTCTCCTTTGTTATGTGGAGCATACAGTCCGTTAAATTTTTGCCCTCCTTGCATTCGGAACAAAATGCACAAACACACACAATTTATTCGTGAAAGTTACGAATTTCGCGTCCTTTCAACTCCTTCCAGCTACCGCCCCTTACTATTTCTCCACTGCCAAGTGAGCCAAAGACACAAGAATCTCGGAATAAAAAAAAAAATTCGGGGAGTAAAAGCGAATATCCATTCCAACCTCCTTACGGATGAGCGAGTCACATAATATTTATGAGATGTCATAACAGAAAGGAAAACGGAAGAAGAAATTTAAAACCGAAAATCTGCAAAAGCCAAAACGACACCAAAACGACGACGATGACGACAGCAAGGACGATGACTATGACGACAACGACGACTACGACGACGACGACGACGACGCAGAGGACGATTGCATGTGCATTTGAGCGGACCCCAGCAAATGACGGCGACAACGATGGAGCACACCAATTTTCTTGGCAAATGTTCCTTTTTGCACATCTACACTCACATAGCTGGCTCCCCTTCAAGCTGGCCCCTAATGCTTGAGAGCAAGGACTTCTTCGTTTGGCATTATGAAGGGGATTATGGCCCAAGTTGAGAAATTTGTTCCGCCCCACCTCCGCAGGGCTGCTGCGCCGCGTGATGCTATATTATTATAATTAATTAGGACATAACCCCGGGACTCCCCTCCTCCTCTTCAGCTATCGTATACGCCCCACGTTAGTCGATCGATTCACATTTTCAGCGAGCTTCATGAAGTTGGTTTTTGGTTTCTTCTCGTCGTAGTTATCTGCTTTAAACGGGGGTACCTGATGGTGAATTGAAATTTAATCATAGCACTCGCTCATACGCACTACCATCGAACACGCCAACGGTCTGATAATTGATGTTAATTATCAATCATTCCTTCAGGTGAGTGTGTAACAAGGATTCATTGTAATTATCGATTGTATGTAACCTTTCGGCTTTTCGGTAAAAATTACCGTTATTAACGCGTGGCAATTTTCACATGAACGACGCAATAATTTGTTAATTCCTTGGCACTTGCCATTAACGGTAAGGAAATATTTTCCCCAACCAAAAGTGTAAATTTTTAAACACGTAAGGGTTGTGAATGGTGTAATGAGTTCATTGAGCTTGTTTATCAAGGATGGGAGGGATTGACACTGCTAGTGATTTTCGACTTTCGATGGAACGTTTGATACGAGCTTTTCATTCAGATGAGAGCACATTCTTTAGAGATAGGAACACTGATCGGCAATGAATGCAACTAAGCAGACCATCCCCTCCTCATCGAGAACTGCCTTTCTACCAAAGACTTTTTTTCGAGAAGTACCCTTGGAGAGATCTGAGACGTCGACTCTTTTAAACGCTAAGAGAAGGCCTCTAACAGAACCCTTGTGGAAATGCTTAGCACGACCGAGCATGATGAATACCATAGCCACTCGGCTATTCCCAAGGAATACCAGTGTCTATCTTTCCCGTATGACAGAATTATGAAACAATCCCACCCGTCATAACTGCAGAAGTCCTGGAAGTAGTGGGCGCAATGTCCTTAAAGTCCTTAAAACTTAAACAGAGGTGTTTGCTAACCATGGCGCCGAGAAGAAGGAAAGTTCCCTGTAAAATGGATATGACAGAGGCTAAAATTAACCCCAAAAATCGTCAAGCCTCGAGAGCAACCATTGTCATACAAACCACGTCCCATGTAATGAATTATTCGCGACAGACTTGACCAGTACACCAAAGGAAACAACGGACTTTCCAGTCGAAAATACGATTTCAAGGAAAAAACGAAGCCTCACTCATGCTATACAAGCAGTTTGAGATATCGCGGCCAGCTAGAGCTTGGGCGCCGTGCAGTGGTTACTGCGTTGGATTACTGAGCATGAGGTTCGAGGTTCGAATCCCAGAAAACACCATAAAGGCTTTTCACCGTTCCACCTCTCGCGAATGTCTGACAAACGTCCGAGAGTAATAACTGCCATGAGAAAGCTTCTCAATTCTCCTTTCGGATACGGCTCTAAACTGTAGGTATGTGCCTTCCATTTGTGTGAGAAATATAACACGCACAACACGAATAGTCCTGGATCACATAAGGTCTATTTCGCCAAGTATTTGTATTTGTAGAGCTTCATTATGAGAGCGCTGAGGAATATACAAGTGCCAAACTACTTGTTGTGAATAATTACAAATTTTTACGATACAGACGAAGGGCAAAAAAAAATGTAGGAGGAGACCCACAGGCATGAGTCCTGGCCCCGACACTGGGGCCTATTATGTACGATGGATCACTTCTTATGTGGATACCAAAAGGAGTGGACATAATCGGATATGCCGATGACATATCGATGATGTGGCTAATGGTGCAACAACACCTACAGAAGAGTGAAGGCCAATCTTGTGTTGCCGTAATATCCAAGCTAATAATGACTCGGATAGTCAATCAGAAACCTGCTTGCGACCATGAGCAAGTCAATCTTCATGCCGCAGCCCCTATATAGTCACTCTTAAGTATGAGAAGGGTAAACTCGGCGCACAGAAGGACATCAAGATAGCGGCGCGATAGCGAACCTGGAGATCAAAGTAGCAGCATCAATAAACAATGACGAAAGCCAAGAGACAAGGACCGTCAGAGCAACTGCCAAAATAGAATGGAAACGGCAACGGAACACCCTAGAAAATGGTTGGTAGACCTGATTGCTGATGGAAAATGTTGTCTTACTCAATTCCTAAGGGGACATGGAAGCTTGAGGGGATACATTCACAAACATGATATCGTCGATTCGTAAAGGATTTCATCCCTCCAGTTCATCAAAAAAGAAAAGAGCTCGACAATTTGGGCAGTCGAAAAAATTAAAACTTGTTAGGACACTTTTGCAGACTGTATACTGGCGACGATGCGGTGCGAAAGGTGATAAGCACAGTATGGTCGGCTCAAAAAGGTAATCGACATTCGAAAAAAATCTGTACCCGGGTTACACTTGATGTTAAAAACGCCTTCAATTCGGCTCGGTGGAAGGACATGCTGGAGGCCCTAAAACATAAGTTCAACGTGCCAAAATATCTTCTTCGCATGATAAGGAGCTATCTTATCAGTCGAGTTCTAGTCTACGACACGGAAGAAGGAGAAAGAAGAAGGGAAATTACTGCCGGAGCAGCTCAAGGCTCTACTCTTGGTCCAGATCTCTGGAACGTCTCCTACGACAGCCTGTTCCGTTTAGAGATGCCGAGAGACACATTCCTGGTGGGATATGCAGACGATGTAGCAGCTGTTATAGTGTCGCGGAATTTGGAGCTGGCCCAACTCAGTTTAAACCAGGTGATGCGTCGGGTAAACGAGTGGATGGAGCAGCATGGCCTAACCCTGGCAACGGCCAAAACGGAAATAGTCGTACTCACAAAACGTAGGAGTGCCAATGTCAGTAGGCACTGAGATGGTGCAGACAAAACCTAGCGCGAAATACTTGGGAGTAACCATGGACACGAAGCTATCCTTCTGGGAACATATAAGGCGGGCATCTGACAAGGCTGCGTCAGTTACTGCTGCTTTGAGCAGATTGATGGCGAATACCAGCGCGCCCAGACCAAGCAAACGCCGTTTTCTGATGTCTGTGACGGAGGCAATCTTATTATATGGAGCCGAGATATGGGCAGAAGCTCTTGAAAAGGAGAAGTACCGGAAGCGCATGGCAGCAGTCCAACAGAGGGGAGCCCTGAGGGTCGCCTGTGCTTACCGCACTGTGTCGGATCCAGCCCTTCTTGCTATTACGGGAATTATTCCTATATTCCAAGAGAAGAAGAGGATATATGAACGGAAGAGCGTATTGGGAAATATGCAAGACAGCTTAAAAGAGAGAGCACCCACACTTGCGACATGGCAACGATTGTGGGAAAGAGAGACCAGAGGAGAGTGGACCAGACGACTTCTCGGAGATCTAAGAATGTGGACTGAGCGGAAGCATGGAGAAGTCAATTACTACCTGACTCAGTTTCTCACCGGTCACGGATATTGATCCGAGTACCTGGACCTGGATGAAGTTAGGATAGCGATATCCTAATTTAAGGCCAACAAGGCTGCAGGGGCTGACTGTCAATCTGTAAAGCTGACATAAAAACTCTACAATAAATAAGATCGACAGGGAATAGTCTTGGTGACAAACATTACAGCGGTCATACAAAGCACTATGTGCTTGTGGTAGGCCTTTTAGTCAGCCAAAGAATAAAGCCTGCCATCATCGGCTCCTTCGGCAAATTCAAGAATATTAACTGTAATACTTGCTACTAGCATCGAAGGACTTGGTCGTTGCGGGTTCATGATCACCAATTAGATCACGTAGTGATAGACCGCCGCCACATTTCGAACTTGATAACGAAAAGTACCGAAATGCCAATATCGACGAGGATCATTATCTTGTTGATATAATCCTTCGAACGCGGATTGCCTCACTAAGGCTTGTTGCATCCTTAAATTAGGCTGGAGCGACGGCTACCCTACGCAATCAAGAGACTAGAACCACGTTTGGTAATGCGTTGAGATTTGCCCTCGAAAAGTTCGACGAAGGGAGCGCAAGTCCGGCCAAGATGCCAGATGTAAAGGAGGAATAAATTCGCCTTCAGAATACTGTCACTTGTACTGTCGATCTTAAGTAGTATAGACCGGGGCGTCTAGTTTGATGATGAATGTAAGCTAGAACCTGAACATACCGAGCAATGCAGTAATCTCATAGAACGAAGCAGCGTGGGAGAAGAATGTCTTCTGTGTACTGGAAAGCTACATAGAGCGAGGAACACCCCAACCGCAAAAGTTCTACTTCATAGTCCTTGGTATGACAAAATGCACACCACGATGCACATTATGATCCTGAAGATATCCTGGAGCGATGGGGAGGGTTCTAATAAATGAATAGCTAAAAGGCCAGCTTACCAAAGAATTGGAGACTCTAACAATGTAATCCAATAATCACCTGTTACCGCCACTAAGCCTAAGTCGTCTCAAACTTAGTAAAGTGAGTTTTACCAGCGCTACCAGGAGGTAGAGGTTACTGCAAGAATTAAGCTCGGTAGATTCCCGTGAGCTGGACATCTATCTCGAACTAGAGACTCTGGTCGCAACGTTCTTCTTGGCAGGGTTTATGGGACATGACAGCGCGGCAGACCACGCTGGAAGGATGGCATGGGCCAGGACTCTCAGAGCTTGGGACTTGTGGAGCAACATGCTTAAGGCGCCCGGAACCAGATACCAGTTGTAGCGCTAATGATGATGCGAATGAATCACTCACGGGGATGTTATCCGCTATTATGCTCCTGCGGGTGACAAAACGAAAAAAAAATCGGTTATTGCTGACCCTAATGGGTCTTAAGTAAGTCAATAAAAATAAATAAGTCCGGTAAAATAAAGGACACACATATGCCAGGCTCGATAAACAAGTAACCTATGTATGTTGTTCGATGGGTGATGTACGTATGTGGTATATTTAGCGCAACAGATATCCTGTTAGATGGTGTCCATGGCTTTCACTTTCACTAACGTGGACAAGCAGGGTTTCGAGTGGTATTTCAACAGGACATACATATTTCCTTCCGTTTTTGGGAATCGATTGGATGCCGGCGGTTTTACAACACATTTTTTGTGATCGGTTTTGGAGATCTGTTGCTGTTGCAGTCTTTTACAGTCAAGATATGTAGAGGTATACTGGAGCACACGAGGACGAAAGTTCACCTCACTATTCTCGGTTCACCCATTTACGCTGCATCTACTATCGAACGGAATAAGGTCATCTGATTTGGCTAGTAGTGCCCTCTTTCACAAAACGTGGGAAGGAGAATCGACTAAAATGTTTCCACATCGCTACTGGTATTTCCATTTGTTAGAAAGGACGTTAGCTGCTAAGAAGCCATTGAACACCATACACTCTCAAAGGAAATATTCGGGCCCCAAGTACCATTTCGCCTGCAAGCATCGTTGCAAACACTTCGCTTCTGGTCGCATCTTCTTAAGAATGTCCCGAACCATAAAACTCAAATTCACTGAAACGTACAAAAAAAAAAGAACACTCGCATCCAACCCCGCAAAAGAATTTCTTATTTTTGTGTAAGTTATCTCCTTTCAACTTCTTTATCCTTCGTATCTATGGATTTGCATGTGCATTTCATGAGGAAACTGTTCTTGGCGTAGTAGTTTTATGGTATCTGCATATCCAAGTCCTTGTTGCTTATGGGATGACAACAAAACGATTTACCCACCTCAAAAGAATTCGTCCTTTGTTGTCTAAGAGTTTGCATAGTTCACTCGTGTCTGTTTTTTTTTTTTTTTATTCTGCATTTCTGTGGAGTAACCAATTTGAATGTAAAACGAGATGGTGACGGTGAATCCTTTGATTGATTTTGCATCCACTTTTATGTGTGCACCGAACATAACACATAATCTATCCAGACAAAAGGATATAGCAGCACCTTTTGGGGTGTGAAGTAAGGCGTAAGGGTATTTCCTTTGAGTTTTACTTCTATTTTTCGAGAACCACAAAAGAAGTTTGATTATGCTGCGAAAAGAATGAACTCAGAACTGAGCGAGTAATGATGATGTTCAAAGGATTGTGATATTGGTTGTATACAATGTGAGCTGCACGTTCAAAAGGAGCATGAAGCCAGCATGAGGACAATAGGCTCCTGTAGAGATAATTTTCTACATTATTCGCGTATTTATGAACTGATTGGAGTCATAGACTGCGTGTAAGGTAGAAGAACAAAGGGTTCCTATGACTTGTTACACGTAGTACTACTTATATTTTGAAAAATATCCCTTTTCACACCCAAAATTAAGTTTAAAACGTTTAATAACAAGTGTAACATCACCTTCTAACTATGCTTGGTGAATACCCCAGGACTAGGTTAAATACCTCGGACTTATGTTGGATAACAAACTACAGTTCAAGACGATACTAAAAAAGCATCGAAAATACATGAAGCTCTCTTGCACCTAACATCGCGGCGGACCTGGATACGCTAGAACGATTCCAGTCTCAAGAATTATCACCTAAGTTCTATTATATGCCGCCCGAGACTGGTGGTAGCACTGTTCTTCGACGAAGTAGGCCAAAAAAGAGTATCGTTAACATACAGACTCTGCGCCATACAGACAATCCGCAGATTCCAACGATCTTAGGAGAGACCGCCTCTGTTATAGCTGGCAACTCTATGTCAGGATCAGGTACAGATGCCAGTAGCATGGCCTATTATTCACACTTCACAGTTTGCGGAGTAATCCCTCTGCTACTGCATTCGGCTCTCGAACCACATTGAGGCTTCGATATCCTGGAAATGTCTTCCAAATAATTCATGACAAAGATGACAGAGGTCTAGGCAGTGACAAAGAAAGTGGGTTGTGTTCTCATTGCCGTCCTCGTCTCCGCACGCTTAGATTTTCCATGTGATATCGCATCACATAGCGTCATCTGTCGTAAGGACGCAGCATAGTTTCACCTCATGCTGTGTGTCTTTAAGCTCTTTGCGATAACTTCGATTGGATCTCTACAACAGAAATAGCAGCCTGGATGGTATGGTATTGCGTTAATCGAAGTCTCAAGGGCAGCAATTGTCAATGTAAGGACCTCCGCCTGGAAGACACTCTTATGGCCCGGGAGTCTGATTGAATTGGGTTAAGTTCGTCAGAGAAAGTTTCCTGCCTCCTCACCAATGCAATGTCCATCTTGGACCCATTAATATACACTGCCGGCCATAAGTTTGGAATCACCATCAAATTTGTGCATTTTTGTACTTTTTTTATATTTGGGCTCGTCAGTCCATAACACCTTGCTCCAGTCCTCCATCATCCTCCAATTTTTATGCTCTTTGGCGCAGAACAATATCTTAGATCAATTTTGAAACCAGAGCAAAGGTTTTCGAACTGCTATCCGGCCTTTTAAGCTGGCTTCAATCAAGTGCCTTTTAATGGTAGTTAGAGAAACGGCTGATGGAAACTTATGGTCGGCAGTGTAGATGACTTTAGTTTGAGTGCATGGTATTGTGACACTTACCCTTTCTTTTCTGCTCGGAAATGAAGGGGCGAATGGTCTTTCCAAGTCAAGATAGGGTACTGTGTAATCAGAAGTTTCTATTTTTTAAGGATCTGGGTATGTCTTGTCATGACTGGCTTCCAGTTATTTGTTTGTTGATTCTCACAGCACTGCTGGTTGCACATTCCTTTACAAAAAGACCTAATGGAAGTAGATTGAGAAATACCTCTAATCCTTTCATTGTGTAGTTGTCATGGTGCTGGTAGCTTCAATGCAATCTTGTGATGGCTTTGAGGTCGGTGACTGTGCTATCGGCTTGCCACCACACCAGACTGCCATAGGTAAGTATACTCGCATACATTCATAGAATGCTGGGTCCCCAGGTATTTCCAAATATTCTACTACACGAGTAGAAGGCTATCGAGGCCATCTTGATTCGTTCGTTGATACTTACTTTCCAGTTCAACTTTTTGTTCAGTCTAAAACCCAGGTCCCTTGGATTGTCAGGGATCCTAAGAATGTGTTTTGAATTGCAGTACCTTCCTCTTTTTTGTGAACAGTAAGGACTCAGTTTTCTGGGGGTTAGTCCCCAGTCCATATTTCTTGGTCTATGGGTCTTAAGGTCTCCTTCTATTCGCTCACTGCGAGTTGGAAAGAATTTGTCTGTTGCTAGCACCACTACATCATCCGCATATGCTGTGGCTTTAGTTGCGCTGTTTTTAAATTGTTGAAGTATTTCATTAAAAACCGAATTCATAACAGAAGGGGTAGAACCTCGCAGTGTGGTGTGCCCCTGAGGCATTGAGTTTATCCTGGTTTTGTGTAAATGTGTATTTCCTCTAGGATGCTCACAATCCAGTACATAAGGGTGACCTAACAGGTCACTGTAAGCTTAAGCAACTCGAAACTGGGTGTTGAACAACGCGGAGATGTGGAGGAAGCCCCAGAGTACCTTCTTAAGGAATGCGGAGCACTAATCTACAAAAGAAACAGGGATCAGAAGAAGATCTATCATCGTTGGATCCACTGTATCGAGAAAATTGGACTGGAGGAGCTGCAATAAGTTGAATATCTCATCGACTAATGCCCCAAGTCGGAGAGCACAATAGATCTACAACGTCCCAGTGCAGCTTCAGCCCTAAAATCAATCTACATTCTACCCTTATTATAAGCAGTCGATAAGGAAGGACAAATGGAGTATTTTTGAAAATTAATATCCCAGCGAGGTGAATAAAATAAAAATAGTCCTTCTATGTACATACATACGCGTAGACCTATGACGTTGAAATATTCTTGTTGCTGCAATCAACGATATTAAAAATTCGCAAAAAATTCCGACCACCATAAAGGATGAAAATAACAGGTACTCCTTAATGCAAACGAAACATGAGTAGATACAGCTCACGGGGTGTAAACATAAATAAAAAAATTTAGATTTTATTTACCGACCGTATTTGGACCAAAACGGTAAATAACAATATTTTATTTCGATTTCGGTGAAAAGTTGAATCGCAAGGACAACTATTCGTACTCCTTTTGCATATTTTTCTACTCCTTTATTCGTATGCAATTATTTCGTATTTGTTTCGTGGAAGCATCTGTTCTCGCTACGGTGGCGACGGCGTTTGGAATTTATATCTTTCTTCCTATTGAAAGCTAAAAGATGTGCTCCATTGTAAGGTACCTAAGGTTGGTGGCCTTTCTGGCCCTCTGTGCAAGAAGAAAGAAGTATATAATGCCTTGTGCCACTATTAGACACTGCAGTGAATGCAATATTGCAAGATACCTTCCGCTATTGTTTGCTTTGTGTTTCTACGAAAATGTATCTTTTAACATTTTTATGGGGACGAAGCTCAAAGGAAAAGATTCCTCTCTCGAACTGAAGGCATTTTTTCCCCGTAAAATGTCTTGCAATTGGAATTTAGTTGGTTTTGCGTGGGACGAAACCATTCTTTCTGAGCGTTTGCTATACAGGCAATGAAGCATTTGGAAAATAATGTGTTTTGAGCGTTACATTCATGTTTTGCTAGGCAAAGGATGCGTGATGTATTACAATCCTTCAAGAATGCATTTAGTTTTATTTTGTACTTGGAATCTTCTCATAAAAAACTTTGCATCCCAATTTGCTTCAAAGCTGCAATACTCTTACTTTTTGTTTGAAGGAATTCTGCGCCGTCATGGGAAGGACTGCATTTAGTCGGGAAGCTGTTCTTCTTAGGCTAGTAGGGCAACAACCTAGTTGACAGCCAAGTGGTTGCTTTAGCTCCATATGATGAACTCCGGAGACGATTTGTATAAGTCTGTATACAGACAGGCTAAATTCTATGCTAGAAGTAAGGGTGGTGGCGGATGGGCCCCGTGGGTCAGTGATTAGCGCGTTGAACTACTGCGCGGAAGGTTCAACGTTCGAATTCAAGCAAATGCCAAATATGTCACAGTTCGGGCTCTAACGAATGTCCGACAAACTTCCGAGAGTAGTAACTGTGATGAGAAGCTTCTCAATAACACTTTTCGGATACGACATTAAACGTAAGCTCCCTTAATTCATGCATGCACAACTGGAATTGTGGAAAGAAGCCAGGTCCTAGGCGCTATGTATGCTTTTATTATTTTCATGGTGACAGGAGGATTCTTAATAGCAACGACAGGACTCGAATCCAAAAAGTAGCTTACTGCCATACTGCTATCCAGCCTCTTGTCTATTCAGAAAGTACATCAATGTCAGCTACATTTGTGATACCTACGGGATTTTGACCCATTCTCTCACGGAGCTCCGCATTAGAAATGCGGTAAGTCGAACAAATCCGAAAGATATTTCGGATACCTATTCGAAAACGTTTGCAACTTTCTTTTGATATTGGCGAACATTTTTCAGTTGCTGGACCCTATATGGCAGAATGGTTTCAACATTGGATCAGAACAGTGGACGCTTGATATTAAAGGGAATAGCATTGCTTCAGACAGGCCAAAAAACTTCTGGATCACTCAAATGCAAAAACAGCAGCATTTGATCGGCCTCAGTGACGAAGTGATCCGAAACCGGGAGGCCTGCAGATATTTTCTGAGGTCGAATCGGCGAACCCCACAAGCGGACCAGTAGGGATGCAGTAAAGTGGGAGGATTATGATCCCTATAATCCTGTTCTCCCACTTATATGCGATGTTGCACACCGAGTCTAGTTCTCCCTATTTTAGTTGGCCTTAAGCTCCTAAAAGTCTCCGATTTGTTTCCCATTCTCTACCGAAATTAACGTAGAAAAGCTTCTCCTTGATCTACAAAAAAAAAAAAAATTTATCCAGAAGCAAAAACATCTCATATCAGGGACATCAACTAGGGCATATCCTTTAACTATTTATTGGAGGTTCAACAAGGAAATCAAGAAGGGCAGGCAGGTCGTGTGCCTTCCTTTATTTCAAAAGCTAAAGACAAGATTTTTTTAGTATTTGTGTCAACGTCCTTGGGTGTAAAGGCACTGCAACTGGAGAGATCTGCTGTACTATGTGCCAACTTTATACCAAGTCGGGGAAAGACGAAAAGGAAATCGCTTGCTTTTTTATGGAAGGGTTGGATGGCTCTTTTAGCTTCTCTGTGTCGTTGGGTGTTGTTCCAGTGGGATATGTACATGTTGCTTTCCCAACTGTGTAGGGTATATTTATGTAAAAGCAGGATCATACAATAACAAATAATGAACAAATCAGAGAATCCTTACCTGGCGACCAGATCTGCAGATTCGTTGCCTCATATGGCTCGATGCCCACCAAACCTTTACTTTTCTTTGTTGTGTAGGGCCAATCGTGGTATTTTCATCAATCTCTCAGAGATTGCCTGATTGTCATTTCTGTTGACAAATATGTATTTGCGGGGGCAGCCTTGATGGCTATGCTTTACGACTGTGATGCCAAGGCATGCTAATCTTTAAAGCCGTCTTTCAAGACGTGTTACTATAAGATCACAAGGTAGTACGACCCTATACGTACACATGTCAAAGTGCCCTTTCCAAGCTTTAAGGTGCATGCAATTATTCATGCAGCTAACTAATACGATTGGCTATCAACTTAATTTTTACACTACTGACACGACGATTAAACAGCCATTTCCCCAGTTATCTACTGGAACCATAAATATTACAACTCGCATATAAAAAAGTCTCAATATTGTAGCTACCGTCACGAACAAACTTTTGCCATTAACTGCCCTCTAAATGAACTTTTACAGCAAATTATTCGCACACCAAGCAAGGATGCCTTAATGAACTCGGCAATAATAATTAAAATCTCCTTGCGCAACATTAACTCCAACCTAATGCACAAACTCATGCATACGCAAACATACTCGTATGTTGCATAAGGAAACAACTTGTTCCGAGCGTTTTCATTATACGGCAACATATCGTCAATTTCAGACGATTTTCCACAGGAAAACCGTCAAATCGCCTTTCCCGACCCTATTCGCCTTGATAAAATCAAAAATAATTGCACCGCGCGATAATGGGAATTATACACACTCTAACACTGTAACACACCTCCAATCCTTGCGCTACACATATCCGTCCTCATTAAAATAAATTTTGCACGTTTAAGAGTGGGCCGGTTCTGTAAAGAACAAAAAAAAAAAAAAAACACTGCCTCTCGCCTTATGAGGGCATAAGCAGCGTCGCTTAAACGTTCTCCGTGCTTTTTTAATTCACTCAAATTGCTATAATCGCACCCTTAACGCTTAACTCGAAGAGCCTAAGCCAACAACACAGTAATGTACCCCCCCACCCCATCCATCGTAGCTTACATCCACCGGTGGGATATACAAACGACAATGAAGGGTTATGATTGCCACCATAAAATTATTAAATAAATTTCATTAAACAAAAGTAATAACCCTCAACAACAACAACAGAGAGAGAGAGAGAGAGAGAAAAAAAAAAAGAGAAACACAGGACGAAAAAAAAGGCTACTGGCTTCAGGAATGGCTCAGTTGGCGCCATAGCATGAATACTCCTCGTGTGATGTGAAAGACTCGGGAATCGTTAAATCCTTTTGTTGCTTTTTGAATTGCCCTGGCGTTTATGCGTTTTTTCCGAACGTAACCTTCGCGAGTGCCACATTAAAAGGTGTGACATTTACTTACTTGCGCGCGAAGCGGTCCTCTCCATGGTGGCACCATCCCCGATGAGTTTAAAACGCAAGCCTTTTATGACAAATCGTCGTCAATGGTATAATCGTTTTGAAGGCTTCTTACGCGTGATGGGGGGGAGTGTCCTTCTTTTGATGCCCGCAGTGTGTTTTCGAAATTAGCGCAATGATTTTACTGTGCATTAAAATTTTATTATTTAAATGGAGCCGCGGTGCCGTGAGATGGGTTTTTTTTTTTTTTTTTTTTTTTTCTTTTCCTGGAGTGGAGACACACTCTCAGGATGGCAATATCTAGGCATGTAGCGATAAAAGTGATTGTTATGATTTCAACTTTATTAGATCGGAGCAAGGGTAGTGGTGTGGCCAAATATTCGTGAAAAGTAAAGCGTTCAGTCATAAAATCAGGATAAATGTTGAATTCATTACACAGCAGGAGTACTGGAACAGTGGGCATAAATTTTTGACAGTTTTGATGGGTTTCAAGGACATTCTGTTACGAGACAGGGTCTGACTATAAGAAAATACATTTCGTTAAAGGGAATAAAATTAGATACGATTTCGGTAATCACAGCTAATAAAACCGAAGGCAGTTACAATAACCCTTAGTCCTGTACGTCTTTAGGAGCGTTTAAAGCGAGACTTTTTAAACTGCCATAAAACGATTGCTGCTACATAATAAATGGTTTAAGTTGGAGTGACAGGACAATAAGACATGTTGTAGCCACCCTCACACACAGAAAAGGATGCAAGAGTGAAGTTTCTATGTACGTACATAGATACGGTCAATTGCTAGCTCATGCAATCCTAGACTCTTCTAGAGTATCGTGTAGAATGTAATGTCCTTTCATTGCAACATGGATTTCTTAAGGGGAAGTCAGCATTAAATCATGTCTAGTATACTAGACCCTCTGGAAAGTGGCAATGGAATTGATGTCGTAGCCACAGATTTTAGAAGAGCTTTTGACAAAAATTATTCTTTTTTAGCTAAGAGCCATTGGATTCCAACATTTGCTTTCCAAGCGTGGCTCATCTCATGGATCAAATCGTATCTAGTAAGACTCTCAATACAAAGTCTGCTTTACATCAAAGTATCGCTACATCTTGCGTATCTGAAGGCAGCCATTTTGGACCATTGATCTTTATCTTTACAATAAATGATGCTGAACTCTCTGGAACTCTAATTTTCTGGTCTCTGCTGATGATAAGAAAATCTTTAGACGCATGAACATGTATATCATCTGCCGTCATTCGCGCCTTCTGCAGGATGCTCTAAATAGTTTCTCCATCTGTTTTTTAGAGCTTAATGTCACTAAATGACATCCCATTACGTACTCTGGCAAGCGTCTCCTACCACCATCAAGAGTCTTCATCATTCGTGATGAGCTCGTACTCACGGAAATAAAGGCAACTTCTGCAAGCTCCCAGACAAAACATATGAGAAATGCCCCCGCCCGGCTAGAAAGATAGGATATGTTTGTTGAAATCACTCTTGTAGATAACATATGGTTCTTCCGCCACAAAATTCATAGAGGGACTTGGCATCTGCATGCTCCGAGTGGCCAACGTAGACTCGGGTCACTACCTAGTTACAGCCAAAGTGTATATCAGGACCACCACTGCAACCGCTGGACTTGAGGCTATTTTCAACCTGCTTTCGCTAGGCAACTTCATTAAAACATCTGCAGCTATAAGGAGCCATCGGAATCAGCCAGTCAGAAACATGGAAGTCAAATGCATTAGCGCATACGACTATCCTTCAGAAGTATGTATGTACATATATTGGCCACGTACCTATTACGGATTACAACACGTCATACTTAGACTTTAATAAACCTTTCTCAAGCGCCTATCCTAGCAGGGAAGAGTGGTTAAGAGACAGACACCAAATGCGCAATCCATTGCCATATATACAGACGGCTCTAAAATGGACACCGGCGTAGGGTTAGGTATCTTCTCCAAATCCCTAGGAATATCGAAATCAATACGCCTCCCAAACCACAGCAGCGTCTTCCAAGCGGAGGTTTTGGCAGTGACAACAGCCGCCCGTGAGTCTGCAGTAAGCAATACCACAAGAGGATATCACCTTCTTTATTGAAAGCCAGGAACCTATAAAAGCAATAACTGCTACGGAAATTAAATCGAAACTTGTGAAGTACTGTTGAGAGGAGCTTAAGAGAAGAGCACAAGGTATCGCTCTGCTGGGTCCCTGGACATGAGGGTATACTAGGTAACGAGAAAGCTGATGAATTAGAAAGAAAGGTTTCTGCAGTCGTTTCAAGACAAACTGAACCACTCGAGAACATCACGCCTTGCGCACTCAAGCTTGAAGCAGGGAAAATAGCCATAAAAGAGGCGAACACCAGATGGACCTCCTTGGATACCTGTGTAATCACGAGGAAACTATGGCCATCCCTCGATAAAGGCAGAACCGAGAGACTTATACGGGAAGACTGGAAATCCCTTTTCATCCTCGTTGGGGTTATCACGGGGCACAACTCTCTACGGTATCAATTGAAAAAACTACGTCTGACGGAAGAAGAATTCTGCAGGGGGTGCGGTGACGAGAGAGTTTTTGAGGACACAACCCACTTCCTATGCCACTGCCCTGGTCTCCAACACAGCAGGAACAAATTCCTTGGGAGTTACTTTTTCCAAGACCTGGATGAACTCGCCAGCACGCCATCAGACAGGATAGTGAAATTCATCAAATCCTCAGGATGCAAAGACTAGCAGAAATAATTATCGAAGCAAATTAGTATCAGAAATGGGCAAGGACATCCTTTCCCCTCAAGGGGCATCACAATGGGTCTGTATTGACCTGAGTGTGGCGAAAAGCAAATCTCTCCTCGCCAGCCCACCTACCTAACCTAACCTACAAAGTACGAATGCCGATAGGCAAAGCAGACTGGAACCAGCGAAATACTGGAGGGAGGGTCGACGTAGAACGGCTGAAATCGCAAGAGACCGCCAGAACCTTTGCCGAAAAAGTATCATTCAATCTAGCATCCGGCAGAAAATGCATGAGAACCAAAAGCGCCGCTGCCATGGCTGTACTGCGCCATCGATTGGTTGCTTGAGATGGCTAAAACATATGTATATATATAAATAAACGACCGCAGGATCTTCATCGCATAGGTTTCTATAGCTCCCTATCCAACACCTTATAAGCGACAGAGTGGAAAGTGCAATCGAAGAGCCAGAAGGCTACACAGATCGCCAATGTGGTTTCCGTAAGGTACGTTCTACAATCAACACTGCAAACTGGAGGAGCATCCTGCGAGCACTTACGGCAAAAAGAGTGCCAGAATACTACTCTTCGACAGGCAGAATAACGTCACAGACGGTGATCCACAGGAGTGTGGATCTAGTATGGAGATTTGAATGATGACGTCCTTAGACTTCTTCGAAAACAATTGGCTTCGCTGACGACATAGGAATTGTTGTAGTGACCAAATTCCTTGAGGAGTTGGAACATGATTGTGACGAAGCTATGAGGATGGTTCAAGACTGGCCAATAGGTATGGGCCTACAGCTTGCAGAGGAAAAGACAGAAAAAGTGCTCAACAGTAGGCGAGTCTAGGGGACCAAATCGTGTGGAGATTGCGTTGTTGTTTCCAAACTTTGCTCTCAGCAAGAGTTTCAGCATCGATAATGCTCTACAGCTTTTAAATATGGGCTGCTGCCTTGAGGACGAAGTCGTAGAGGAAGAAAACGGAGGTAGCAGAATAAACGCATTTAGAGTATGCAGTGCCTTCCGAACAATTTCCTATGGCCAGCAAAACAACAGCATCAACAATGACGAGTCCAAATAATACTGGGGTACTAGCAAGGACAACTCTGGAAAAAGGCAGGATAGATGCCATTACTCTGATGGTGGGCGCATAGATTGGTCCCGAATATAAACGCTTGGATCAACAGAAGACATGGGGAGCTCATCTTTCATCTGACCCAGACATTTACTCACTTTGGATGCTTCAGAGTGTACTTCCACAGGTTTGGACATGCCAATAACTCCTTATGGCCAACCCGCATCGAAGTAGTCGGGGATAAGTCATGTTCCATTGCCAGCGATAATATGAAGAGCGGCATCGGCTGGTGGACAAGCTGGGTGAGGGCTTAACCGCGGACAGCATCACCAGACAGATAACGAATACGGAAGATGCTCAGGATGCATTTAGCGATACTGTGGCAGCTATTATGAATGAATGAATGAATTAGCGAAGAGAGAAGCGACAAAGAAACGCAGCTCATCGGGCTGCCGAAGGCCCAAGTCCCTCTTGCGATGAAATGCTTGACGGCAGTGACGTGACGACCGGGGATAAGAGGGATGATGGGATCACTGGGTGGAAATTCGACCCTCTCACTAAGTACGAGCTCAGTTGCGTCTTTTAAGTTTCCCACCTCACTCTTGCATCCCTGCATCGAAATCTGATTTTTAACTCTGAAGTTATGCAGTTCAGGCACCTTACAGTTAGGGTTATCCTACTTCAACTGCCCCCTGGATTCATTAGGACTTGCTGAGCATCCTCATCATGAGAAAGTAAGTAATGGAAAATTAGGTCTCTTGTCATAGCTCGATCAGCTCTCATGTTTACTCAGGTTTGAACCATTATGCTCTCACTTTATCAGCCCTTGCTGCGTTCAAGTTACCTTCGATAAAGCACTCGAAATTCTGCATCCATGTTCATATCCACAGGGAACAGACCTAGTTGTGGGAGATGGAGAATCGTAATCGCAGCAAAGCCAATTCAATGAAATATCTTTCTTGGGCATTCTCTAGCAGCCAATTTCCTTCGTTCTAGAGTGTTAACCAAACACTCTATTCGAGATTAATTCGCTAGCTTTTCTGATTCAAGGTCTGGCACACATTTCACAGTCTGTGAGCCGCAAATTGTTTTATGCCTCTAAGAATTCTCACGCAAAACAAATCCCGATCACAATCGCAGAAGGGATGCCTCCTAAATTATCGATATACTCTCGAAATTGCCAATCGATTTCAGCGAAAAAAAATCCAGACGTTCCGCATTGCCAACACTCTGTCCGCATGACCGAGCTTAAAAAGTAAGACACGCCACAGCCGCCGCTCCGCCAGACCAGAACAATTCTCGCCATTTACCCCCAAACAAACAGGTTTGGACATGCCAATAACTCCTTATGGCCAACCCGCATCGAAGTAGTCGGGGATAAGTCATGTTCCATTGCCAGCGATAATATGAAGAGCGGCATCGGCTGGTGGACAAGCTGGGTGAGGGCTTAACCGCGGACAGCATCACCAGACAGATAACGAATACGGAAGATGCTCAGGATGCATTTAGCGATACTGTGGCAGCTATTATGAATGAATGAATGAATTAGCGAAGAGAGAAGCGACAAAGAAACGCAGCTCATCGGGCTGCCGAAGGCCCAAGTCCCTCTTGCGATGAAATGCTTGACGGCAGTGACGTGACGACCGGGGATAAGAGGGATGATGGGATCACTGGGTGGAAATTCGACCCTCTCACTAAGTACGAGCTCAGTTGCGTCTTTTAAGTTTCCCACCTCACTCTTGCATCCCTGCATCGAAATCTGATTTTTAACTCTGAAGTTATGCAGTTCAGGCACCTTACAGTTAGGGTTATCCTACTTCAACTGCCCCCTGGATTCATTAGGACTTGCTGAGCATCCTCATCATGAGAAAGTAAGTAATGGAAAATTAGGTCTCTTGTCATAGCTCGATCAGCTCTCATGTTTACTCAGGTTTGAACCATTATGCTCTCACTTTATCAGCCCTTGCTGCGTTCAAGTTACCTTCGATAAAGCACTCGAAATTCTGCATCCATGTTCATATCCACAGGGAACAGACCTAGTTGTGGGAGATGGAGAATCGTAATCGCAGCAAAGCCAATTCAATGAAATATCTTTCTTGGGCATTCTCTAGCAGCCAATTTCCTTCGTTCTAGAGTGTTAACCAAACACTCTATTCGAGATTAATTCGCTAGCTTTTCTGATTCAAGGTCTGGCACACATTTCACAGTCTGTGAGCCGCAAATTGTTTTATGCCTCTAAGAATTCTCACGCAAAACAAATCCCGATCACAATCGCAGAAGGGATGCCTCCTAAATTATCGATATACTCTCGAAATTGCCAATCGATTTCAGCGAAAAAAAATCCAGACGTTCCGCATTGCCAACACTCTGTCCGCATGACCGAGCTTAAAAAGTAAGACACGCCACAGCCGCCGCTCCGCCAGACCAGAACAATTCTCGCCATTTACCCCCAAACAAACAATATTCAACCAATGGACCGCATAAGAACCCCAATCTGTGTTACAAATGTGCATTCACACCTGAAATCTCATTCACGGGAATCCTTCACACTTGAGAACAATCTACGAACTGTCGGGAAATCTCCTCCTGTTACATCCTAAATGCACTTGCCTTGGTTACAAGATGAGACGAATTGGCCTTTTAGACTGCTGCCGCTGCTGCAACGGTGTGAAGGCGGAAAATATATGGTGAGTAGAGGAAGTCCCGTTTGCTGTTCTACTGAGAATCAAAAAGGAACACTGGGAAGCTTTCATTGCCACCACCTACCTCCATTAGGGGTCGGTCTGCCCTGGCGGAGCCTTAATGTGCACGAAAATGTAGCTACGTGGGCTTGTACATATATACGTGTGTGTTTTATCCTATTTTTTGAGAAAGTAACCCTTTTTGTGTGACTGTGTTCCGAGTGTAACGGATGCATCGCGCTTACTCCCCCTCACATCCTGACTATCGTATCCAGGAGTGGAACCGGAAAAGCACTTGACTTGTGCTCCTGGGAAAATAATAAATTTTCCACGATGTATACGGTTCTTTTTTTTTTTTTTTTTTGTTTTTGTTTGCCCCCGTCCAGGATGTACGGATGTGTGTGTATATGTGTCCGCGTGTGTGTGCACGCTATAGTAAACACCAGTGAACATAAAAACGAAAATTGAATGCCAGCAGATACGAGTAGACCCGGATTCCGGAATAAGCTCACTGTAAGTTCCATACATGCCCCGAAAACGGTCAACATGACCGTTGACGATGGCCTTTCCTATGCCGCGCCGCACTTGCTCGTTAATGTGCGCTCGTGTGTTTGTGTGGTGACGATAGTAGTTCTAACGTGGCTACGTGTCCTTATAGCTGCATTACATACAACGAGATATTTTCATTGTTCCACTCTCACTCCAGAGACTATCATCGCAATTTTTCCACCGCCGCTGCTCCTGCCTGGTACTGTATAACAGTGGGGATTAATTCACGTTGATGGTCCATCGCAGGATATAGAAAAGCATCTACAAAAAAAAAAGACTTGCAAGACGACATTAAAGAAAGGACGAATTGCCTCCTTCCACAAATGTCCTTTATTTCATTCCTCCCCAACTTTCCTTTTTTTTAGCTTACTTTATGCTAAAACATTTTTATCCTTCATTCAGGTCAATACACGACTTTAAGTCAGCTCATGCTCTGGGTTCTCTTGCTGCTCCTTGATACTAGACAAGAAGGACATAAAGTGGAACAATGACTACGCGATCCACAATTTCAGCTGCAATTGACGGTAGTTAGGAGGTATGTAGTGCCACTATGATGGGACAATTTTTTTTCTTGATTTCTTTTTTTTTTCTTATTTCTTCTCTGCTCATCCGTTAAGTCCCTGAGCGAAAGTCCTTCGTTCAGAGATTTTAGTCGTTGTCGTGTCCCTGCTGCTTGCTGGCGTGTATATAGTACGTTTTTATTGAGACAATCGTTAGTTATTGATGGAGTATCCTCCTAGTAAAGAGCAGTATCCTGCTGATTCTATTGTTTCCTTTATATTCCGATTTTATGACCCCTTAGGATATACTGGCAATGATGAGATGAGAGGTGGGTATTGGTGACCAACTATATTCATGCAACCTCCCATCCTAACCATCCTCTATCCCTATTCATGTTGAGAGACAATTGTTGAGCCGGTATCCTTGTTGGCTGATATACTTCATTAGCACCATGCTGAGCTGGTTATACATGTTTAAGTAATTTGTGAATGCCTTGCTGTTATCGCCGTTGGCATTGTATTTTTGCCCGGGAGAGCCCAATGAAAGGATTTGAAAAGGCGAAAATTATTTCATTACTTTGGAGTTTGGAAACGATAATCGCGCAAAATGATAATCTTCTACTTCAAGTATGGACTCGGGAAGGGACAGTTTTAAGTGGATTAAGGCACTGAATAGGTAAGATTTTGCAATTTTGATTTATGAAGTGATTAAGACATTTATTGACGCGCATTAAAACGGTAGCGACATTGCCTTGGGTAATACACGTAAAATATTGTTTTTCTTGTATCCTTGGGGAATTTTAAAATACGATTAAGGTATACGACAGGAGCTTTTAGAAGTAATGTTTTATATTCTCTGTCGATTGCTAAAGTTTTTTTTTTTTCTCAATGTGATTATGAATTACTTAGACTATTCCCGAAGGAGTCGCATCAAGGAAAATAATTTAAACCAGAGGTCGTATGGTCAGTTAAAGAGCTGAGAAAGAGATGTAGATACGAGTAGTAGACCTGATGGAATCAGTGCAGTCGAAGAGAGAAACAGGACTTCTGACGTGCTTTTCACAAGAAAACATAGCATTCCAGGATCACACCTTCAAAATGAGAGCAATGCAGGTCAGTTTCCTGAGCCACGCCAATTTCTTACACTCTATACATGAAATTGAAGTGCAAAATGAACGTGTACGGAAGTTTGAAGAACGTTGAGCCGTTGATAGGGTTTTAGCCATTGCTTATACGAGAATATAAAATCTCTCAGGGCAAAGTGCTTACAGGCCCGACGCAAAGTCCAACGATCCCGAGGTAGAGAAGACTTTCAAGAGCGTCTAGACACGTTTAGATTGGCGAGGCGTGACTTAAAAAATGCCATTAAAGAAAGTTAAACAAGGTACCCTGGGGTACGGCATACAGAGTCGTGATGACGAAACTGAAGGGTTGTAGAAGGGTTGTTGTCCCCCAAAGACCAGCCACTATGTGCAACATCATCAGAGAAGTCAATCCAGAGGATATCCCACTTATGACTCTGGAGCTGCTCTGGAGCTGCTAATGGCATGCAGCAAGATAGGCGACAATAAGGCACCCGGGCCCGACGGTATCCCGAACATAGCACTAAAGGCGGTCGTAAAAAAGAGACCAGACCTCTTCACAGCGACAATGCAAAAGTGTGTCGAAGATGGGACCTTTCCAGAGCAATGGAAAATACAACACTTGGTCCTGCTACCAAAAGGAAAGAAGCCTCCAAGAGAACCATCGTCCTATCGCCCAATATGCCTATTGGACACCATGGGAAAAAGACTACTCCCAGTAGGAGAAGAGAGAGGCGCTCTCTCAGACCACCGATTTGGCTTCAGGAAAGCGCGATCTACTGTTGATGCTATAAGGCGCCACCGAAGGAGAAAGATAGCTCCACGGTACAAAGGAGTACTGTGCAGTGGTAACACTGTATGTTAAAAATGCCTTTAACTCTGCGAACTGAGCGTTCATTAGAAGAACTCTCGCCAGGATGGATACGCCATATTACTTGCTGCGTACAGTGACTATCTCAACAACTGAAAGCTGAGGTACAATACCGATGAAGGCGTGAGATACTAAAACGTCACTGCAGGAGTGCCACAGGGATCGGTCTTAGGGCCGCTACTTTGGAACATCATGTACGACGGAGTCCTACGAATTACGCTGCCCGGCGGAGTAACGATAATTGGATTTGCCAAACAGATCCGAGCAGTAGAATCAGCTTCAAACGAAGCGAAGCAATTACCCGGATAAAGGATTGGCTAGTTTCCGCCGGACTAGAACTAGCAGACCACAAAACAGAAGCCGTCCTTATAACCAGTCGTAAAACTGCAAATTTTCAGGTCGGTAACCAGACAATCAGGTCCAAAGAAGCAGTGAAGTACCTTGGAGTAATGTTGGATAACAAGCTTAAGTTCAAGAAGCACGTCGACTATTCAACACAAAAGGCATCGCAAATGCAGGGAGCTCTCTCTCGTATACTGCCTAACATCTGTGGACCTGGATACGCTAGAAGGATACTTCTCTCCAGGGTTGTCACCTCGGTATTATTATAGGCCACCCCAGTCTGGATTCAGGCACTTAGAATGAAGGAGAATAAAAGGAGACTATCATCAGCTGGAATGGTCTCCATCGACATCCTTGCAGACAATATGTCAAGGATATATAAAAGAAGAATGATGGATCAACATGATGCCGTAGGTGCATTCCTGGCATCAAGTATTCGGGCTTGCGAATCGTGCATGCTGGTAGCTTGGGCTATTACGAGCAGTATCCTTAGAAGATTACCACATCCATTGGCGCAACCAAAAAAAAGGCCATTGCTTATATACTGCTCCAGAAAGACCGTTACTTTTGTACAGAGGCCTAGTCTGATGGAGAGATAAACTTAGCTAAATCTCTCTTCTTAATAAGATTCAAAGGACGGCAGACATATGTCCGCGTTACCAGCTGTTTTTGAAACACTCCTGTCGTGCTCTTGAAGCAAAACTCGTTATCTTTCGCTTGGGGTGGGTCCTTTTTTATGTTGATGTGCCAATGGATGTGATAATCTTTAAAATATACTAATAGCCCGGGACATCACCATGCAGGATTCATAAAGCCGAATAATCGATGCCAGGAATACGCCTACGTACTAATCCACACCCTGCTTGGTCAGTTGTCAATTCGCAGTTCGTCTAAGATAAAGTCTTGCATTTCGTTGGGGAGAATGTCGATGGGAGACCATAGACCCGCTATAACACAGCCTGCTTCTTACGACATTGTTCCTGTACGCAGACGAGAGATTTCTTTTTGTCGGCTTCTTTGTAAGTTCGCCCAGACTGGAGAAGAGTATAGAAGGATTGAGCTTACCATTCTGGATAGCAGAATCTTCTTGGCGTGTCCAGGTCCACTGATGTTTGGCAGCATTCGGGAAAGCACTGCATGCATCCATGTAGCCACTTTACTGCAGTGCACAACGTGGCTTTTGAAGCTCACTCTGTTGTCGATCATTACAACCAAGTATTTTAAGGCCCCTGTAGACCTGTTTCCGTTTTACACAGTCTTCCGGCTGGTTATTGAGATAGTCTTGGTCTTGTGGTCAGCTACATAGCTCTAGGCCAACAGACTCTGGCCAATTTTTGATCCTGAGGACCGCTGCATCTGTGGTAGACTCTAACTCGTGGATGTTTTTGGTCACGGTAAGCACAGCGATATCGTCAGCAAAGCCGACCACTTTGACTCGTTGTGGTAGTGTTCATCGCAGGTCTAAGGACTGACCCCTCGGGGACTCCTGCGGACAAATTATAGTGTTTAACGCCATCGTCCGTCTGGCATCTCAACTTTTTATTGGTGAAGTAGTTAGTGGTTATCTTCAAGACGTGCTATGGTGTGTCCATTTTGGTCAGTGATCTACTTATGCTAGACCCTAACGATTAGTATATATTTCTTAACTTAGTAGGCCGTCCTTTATTTTCACATACATACATATGTCTAACTAGCTAAACTGCAGTTGTGGGAAAAATTATTATTCTCACGACGACGAAAGACTCTCGACTATGTACATAAATATATATATCCTAAGGTCTGCGGGATACTAACACACATAATTTGACATTGAATTTGCTGAAAAGTTTCGTAAGATGATGTGAAGACATACATATGTTAGAAAGGAACACAATCTGCGCATCAATGCTGCGTGGAGTAGTATACTAATGACCGCCAAGAACAGAAGTGGTGGAAGTATGCAGCCTTGTCGTACTCCGCTTCGTCATTGAAACATGACATTTCGCATCTTCATCCGAGATGCTTTTCTGTGAAACGCTGGTCAAATAAAATTTTAAAATTCACACAGTCAAAGGTCCTCGTACAGTCGATGAAAAGCAGCTGTAGCTATGGATTTGTTGCTCTATAATGATCGGCAAGTGTTCACCATGCGATCACTTCAGAAAGGCGAAAAGCGAAACACTACATGTTCAGCATCAACATTTGAATCCAACCTTTTGTGATTCTTTCCAAAATTGTGGCTCTAAAATTATCTTTGCATATATGTCCCGGTGTCCTGATATACAAGTCCTGACGAACTTACAATGCCAAGCATGAACTATTATTTAGAAAGCATGCCAACAAAGCCATTGAGGTAATTGAAAATTAATTGTACTCGTCCTCTAACCAGAACTTGCTGATCCCTGCACGTAGTCAATCACACACACATTTCTATACCATTGAATCCACATTTCCTTATAGCCAATTCGAGGATAATATTTGTAACAGTCAATTGCTACCCTGGTTAGGTATCGTGCTATAAACATGAACATCATCCACCCACAAACAACAGGTACCACTTGATTTCCTTTATCTGCAGGATTCTTTCAGCCAAAAACCTCAAGCATCCGCATCCGCATCCACATCCAGTCGAATGTGTAATGGTAATGAAATTACAATTTTACGGCGCCCGCATCAAAAATGAATGAGAATTTAAAAGACTCACTCGACTCGAATGCATTAGGTAAGTCGGTCTAAAAGCCTCTATACCGCCTCCATGAGCCATCAAAAAAAGTATCCTATGCTCTCAGTGCCACCTGAGGTTTTTCTTTTCGAATGACTTCCACCTCGCTATCGTTGTGCTCTCTTCTTTCCATTTTTTTCGTTTTTTTTTGTGCCTCGTTTACTTTTTTTGCAGCTATCTTCTTTTGTCATAAATTCTCGATTTTATTTATATGATTGCTGAAGCAGCCCATGAGGGGTGGTGGTCTTCTGTGTTTCTGTTTGAAAACTTTGAAAAAATTGACTACAAAAACTGGCGGTGTTTCGGCACAAGCAAGGCCCATTCGCACGTGCATGCGACTATTTAGTTTAGTTTCGAAATTCTGGTTTAGGTCAATACACAGTGGGTGATACAGAAAGTAGGACACGTAGTTTTCTAGTCAGGCTTTCAAATTGTCAGTCTTAAGGACAGTACGTCTTCTGTGGTCAGATAAATTGCTTTTCTCTACGGGATCAAAAGTCGAATTAGCGATCAATTTGCATAAACTACTGTGACATATTGGACCAACGGCAGCGCTCATATCATCGAAGTGGGTTAGAAACGTCAAGCAGCCCATGAGCCCCATCAGCCTCAAGACGATCAAGAAGACCAAACCTTGGCTTACACTACCAAGTCACCGTGGATGGCTGAGGTCTTGATCTTGCACCTAGAAGTAGCTTGCTCAGGATCCGTTAAGTAAGCAAGTAGTACCTCTGTTTAGCTCAGCCCTTCTAGCTCTTTTCAAGATAAGCTTCAACCCGTGATATATTCCACAAACTTGGCATGAGAGAAAAGTGGTGTTCATCCCTAAGGTAATAAACTAAGCTTAACATCGTTTTTCTTGAACACCATGGAAAGACTGTGAGGCGTTCAAATTAGAGCCATTCTCATTCTCTACACTCCAGTCAATATGCATATAGGAAAGGTGGATCCTCGGAAGGTGCTCTACAGCATTTGGCTTCCTAGATAGAAGCAACCTGCAGTTCTAAAAAAAATATGCCTTCCTTGACATCGAGGTTCTTTTTGACGGTTCCGGTTATGATTCTATCACTGGTGCTACGAGACGTAGAGTAATCGATCATCCAACCACCAGATGGGTTAGAACGATACTCGATAGCCGCATCATGATATCAACATCACGACGGGGTTTTTGTGGCGGCATCTGCAGCAAAAAGCTGAACCAGGGCGGTATTCCATCACCTCTACTATCGTCCCTAGTCATAGATGACCTACTGGTAAGACTAAATAACTTAAGCTTTATTGTCATAGGCTATGAGGACAATATGCGTCAACTCATGCAAGCTGCGCTCCTATCTATCAATCAACTCATGGAACTGCTATACGACTTCACGGATCTAGAAATGTTGGAAACGGTTTTCGGCTTTATGACTTTTCTTTGGCAGGAGGTTCGAGATCGAGATCCCTATTCGGGACTCATGAACCACTGGCAGACCATTGCTCGATCCAAAGGAAATGTGTGGTATACTGTTGGATCAAAAATTGCCTCTGGTGTTGTTGCTGGGATTTACCGATCCAATCATAAAATCTCGAAAACACTCGGGAAAAGTTCCAGTGTTTTCCAGGCCGAGCTGAAGAAATATGCACCGGTATCAACCAGATCTCGGGCATTAAAGGTGCCTCCATTCATATACTCACTGACAGTTAACCTGCGCTCAAAATTCTGAGCTCCCACTTGAATAACTTCAAATCAATCCAAAGCTGCTTCGATAATCTGCAAGGATTGGCCCTACGCAAAAAAGTTAAATTTTGTTGGGTACCGGCCCATATACATATATAGGCCTTGTTGGCAACGAATCTGCAGCGAATCTCACAGGACCCCTCGTCGCAGAGACCATTGTGTATGTTGGATACCATGGGAACAATACTAGAGCGCATCATCAGCGATAGACTAGAACGTGCGATTATTGATGCTGGAGGACTCGCAGATTTTCGAAAGGGATGGTCCACAATCGACGCTATTGATGAAACCGTTAGCACAGCGAGGAAAGCCATCCAAGGAGCACGATGGAAGCACCGCAGTAAGAAGTACTGCGCCATCATTATGCTAGACGTTAAAAATGCATTTAACACCGCGAACTGGAGAAATATCGTGCAGTCACTCACCGTCAAAGGAGTGCCGGAATATCTTCAAAGGATACTGATGGATTATTTCCGCAACAGAGTATTGTTTTACGGCACCAACAATGGTACAAAGCGCTACATACTCTCAGATGGCGCCTCTCAAGGCTCTCTATTGCGTCCACACTGTGGAACCTTTTGTACGATGATGTTCTTAGACTGGGAATCCCAAGAACATCCAAAATAATTGGTTTTGCTGACACATACATAGGCATCGTTGTAGTAGCAAAACTAATAGAAGAAGTGGAGCACGACTGCAATGAAGCTCTAAGGACAAGGAGGCAGCATATGTACGCTCTGAGGGTAACTAGCCTTTTCCGAACGACGTCTTACGAAGCAGCGTAAGTTGCAGCTGGTATGGTGCCAATAGACTTACTAGCACAAGAAGTACAAGAGAAGTATCTCTCCAGGAAACAAACAGCGACAACGTCAACCGATAGCCAGGCTCCAGCAAAGACGAAAAGCTTACGAAAATGGCAACAGAGATGGGATTGCTCTGAAAAAGGACGCTGGACGCATAAGATTATACCCAACATCGAAGTGTGGATCAACAGAAAGCATGGAGACTAAACTTTTATCTGACGCAGGTTCTTCCTGTAGATATTTTTAGTTTGGACACGAGGACAATCCAGATTGTCCAACTTGCATGGGAGCAGTTGAAAACGCTGAACGTATCATGTTCCATTGCCCGAGGTACGAAGCAAAACGGCAGCTAATGACGCAGAGCCTGGGGGAAGTATTAACCCCTGAAAACATGATTTACTACATGATCAGCTGAGAAGATAGCTGGATGGTTAGCGATATGGTGGCGACCGTTATGTTGAAGCAGCGACAAGAGGAGCGACAACGGAGCGCAGTGGAAGAGCCTGAAATTGTAAATATAAACGGCTAACGAAGTACAGCTCTAGAGCGAAGTTATACCTAACGGCAGTCCGGCGAGGAGATTGGTTAAAGTGTGCAGGGTGTGGGTTAGCACGTATGCGTGTTCCGGACATCTATTATTTAGGTTTGCGAAACTTGCATACTAATAGCCCGGGTTACTAGTACCTTTAGAAGATTACACATCCCTTGGCGCAACCATAAAAAAAACAGTCGTCAGATCCTTTCCTTGAAAAGGCAAGAGATATCCTCAAATTTCGCAGAGACGATTAAAGGAGGTTTGTGGGCACAATGGATGTAGTGGTCTAAGTGAGCCGTTGACAATCCTGTCAACAAGGGCACCCATTTACCTAACCTAAAGGAGGTTTGTGAGCTTTCTTTGTGGTCACTGTGAGTTCAAGACCACCTCCATAAAATGAGCGTCACTGGGGATACCATCTGTCGCCAGATACTATGTATGTGGGTGGCTCTAGAAGCATTTTTCATAGAGAAATCAGTACCCTTGAAATAATATTTGCATATGGTACAATGAATCTTCTTTGATCGCGGGCTTTTTCGCTCATGGGCATAGAATTATGTAAGAAAAAAACAAGTAGTATACCCACATCAGTTCCACAAGCCCCTACTATCGCGACGTATCTTGTCCACCCCACTGTTCACCATCACAATCCCACATAAAGTTATGTTCTTAATTTTTTGTACAATTGATTTTGAAACTTCAACGGAGGATGAGTCGCTTCCAATCGTTAAAATTCTTGAACCGTTTTATGCCAGGAATTTTAATTTTTCCAGTACTCCAATGCCACTCAGCCGATGTAAGTGGTCATTAAACTTTCATACGCCGCCGATACTACTGCCTTTCAGATAAAGCTACTTACTCTCTCGGCTATTACGTGATTGCGATTAAGTAAAAAAAAAAAAACAACTGAACTGTTCGTTATTCATTTTTAATCGCATTAAACTTCAAAATGAATATTGAAAATGAAAAAGATATGACCACGGCACCAGCAGCCGCTGGTCTCCTATATACGAGTATATTATTATTACGACATTGGGGACTAAAGCAGGATTATATCCTGCATCCCACTTCAATTCATCTGTAAAAGGCTCCGGACAAAAATTATTCTGCTGTTGCTGATGCTGATGCCGCTACTCCTTCATCATCAGATGGAGGGTGTATTGCTAATTCTTTGAATTTTAGTCAGTAATTTGTACCGTTTTTCCAGTAACAACCCTTGGACCGTAAAGTTTGCCAAGAAATGATAAATTCCGAACAATTGTTAAGGAATAACGGAATGTCAAGCCGGTTCGCCCACTTTCATCTTTATTTATATTCAAATTAGTTGAGCATTTGAATTTTACGATGAACTAGACAAGGTGCCAAGTCAGGGGCTGTCTGTGTGTTTCTGTGTGTGCGAGCATCCTTTCGTACCATACCCCGGTTTGGAGGAGAATATTTTGATTAAGAATACGACTAAGATGAAGAAGTTTTCATAGAGATGGTTAAGCTTTGGAGAAAATCTGGTTTTTGGAAACCATTGTTCCTTGTTCCTTGTTGTTGTTTCGTCGACGCTGCCGCCGGCCACCATCTCGTATCGGGGGTAATCATCATAAATTTTCGAAAACATAGATTGCCATCGAGGATACGAAGGCCTGTTTAAGGGATACAAGGTACAAAAGTTGTATTTAATTAAATTACAAAAACTAAACACCACCAATCAATATGTTTTGTCCTACTCGACGGAGAGTCGGAGTTAGGTTGCGGAGGGGGAGGGGGAGGGGGAGGGGGAGTGGAAAGGAGTGCGTTTACATGGTGTATAATCAACTGTGTAATGTTCATATTTATGTTTTGTAATTTAGTTGGATTGTTATGCAAATTGCCGGTCACAAAATTTACAGCTACGCCAAGGGACAGTGTTAATGAATTTATTTTGGGAAAACAGCTTAGAAGGGAGACTGTCAGGAGTCTTGAAGGAGTAGAGTTCCAGAACGACTGCTTATTTGTTGGCTAAGGCAAATGGAAGCTATTTGCTTTAGATGTCTACAAGAGGAAGGGGAGATGTATATTTTCACCCCATGCGTGGTAGGTGGACAAAAGAATTGTTTCTTAATTTCTGTTCATGTAGTCCTTTGAAGGGACGCGTAAGTAAGTACTAGGTTTGGTGCAATTTCTTATTCCGTAGATGTCTATCAACCTTGGCGTAAGGTGCAAATTATGGCTGGCTTTGAAAGTGTGTTTGGATAGCTACAACTCAATGCGACCTCAGAATTAACATCTTCATCTACAGGCGGGAGCAATGTAAAAAAAAACTGGAGCAACAATCGACAAAGGATGCTTTGGTTGCATCGTGGGACTAAAGACAAAGCATGACGATATTATCTTACCCTCAACCTATGTCCTTGCACTCTTCGAAAGGCATATGCCATTGACAAAGCCTGCGAACCATCTTCTTCAGAGAAGCTTGAGTTGCCTCCAGATCATTCCCAAGGAACTTTATTCCTCCTCAACTGATCTGCGTAACAATTGCCTATGGCAACCTGCTTTCTGCTTGACTGAGTTAGCTAATTTCACTACTTTGCATATTTTCTCTTGCGACCAATCTTAGTGCTATGAGAACAACACCGCCAGCCTGGACGCAATTCTCAATATGCTGCCCCATGGATCTTTACATTCACGAGTCTGCTATCAAGAGCGGTTTGAGAATAAGTCAGTCACATTGCTGGAGCTTGTAGGAACCAGTGTTAGCTCTGACTAGGTAGGGTACCTTGATTTTCAAAACCCATTCTCCTGCACCCTTCTTAGTGAAGAAGAGTGGGAAACCAATGACCCAGCAAGAGGCATCTCCATATCTATCTATGCAGATGGGTTGAAAATGGACATTGACACTGGTGCCAGCGTCTTGTTTTCCATCTGTGGAGGCAGATAGTATGATGTGGAGGATAGCAATACCAGGAGATGATACTATTATGTATGTTCATTGACAGGCGGTCATGGGAGCAGTTTCTGCTATCAAAATGAAGTCCAAGCTTATTCGACGTTGCTACGAACAGTTTAAGGTTTTTAGCTTGAAGCACAATGTTAAACTTTGATGGACATAACTGGCAACGAAAATGCTGATGAACTAGCAAGAAAGGGGTCTGCAGCACCAAGCAAGCACTTCAATTGAATACCTACCTACACTCTGTAATCTCTGGAAGTGGGTTAGAATATTCTCATGGAAGCTGACAGAGGCTATAACTCTTTAATCACCATTGAAGCTGATAGCAGCGCTTACTGGTGAAATCGCTCTTTGAAGTTGCAGTTTAAGAACTAGTTCTCAACGTCGACCACATTTGTAGATGCTGTGATGATGAAGATGTCCAAGAGGTTCTATGATTTGAGGTATAGAGCACTTGGAAGTTACTACTTTCAAGACATTTAAGAACTTTACAGATTTCTGAAGACATCACGATGCCATGGTTTCTGATCCTAATTTAGACCAATGAGCTAAGCTGAGCGAGAGCTTCGACGTTCGGATCCCAGAAAATCCAACAATTTTTTTTCACATTCCCACCTCTCGCCAATGTCTGACAAACGTTTGAGAGTAATAACTGTCAAGAGAAAGCTTCTCAATTTGCTTTTCGGATATGGCCCTAAACTGTAGGTCCAATCAATAAGTCCACAGGGACCTAAGTGTGATGGGTCGAGTTAATTTCCTTCTCATCAAAAAAGGAAACTAGCCTTAGGAGTCGGCGATCCACTACCACTGATCTATGGACCTAAGATACAGCTGGACCAAACAATTTTCAAGATGGTTAAACGTCAACGACATCTGTTTACGAATGCTCTCAGACTCCGAGTTATACTTTCCAACTCCACTGAACCTGTTTACCAGAACTGATTTCCAAAGTCGCAGCTTAGTTTTGTGCTGAGAACATTGCTTTCCAGACTTTAGCTAGAATCAAGAATAAAGCTTTCGCTTTCTCAATCCTGCTGCACAGACTTAGTTTGGTGCCGGCGCGGTTGGCCGAGACCAAGCTTGCTAAGAAGAAATAGTTGCTTACTGTCTCGACCTTTTGTCTTGCAATGTTGAGTCGAACGTAAAATTTTGAAATACTCAGGGCTTTTGTCTTAGCTGAATTTGCTCTTAGCCCCACTTTGATTGCTCCGATTTCCTGATTGTGAACCATTATCTGGAATAAGAGCTTGCACACATGTTAGTGGTGAAAATATGCACCCCTTTCGAAGCCCGTTTTCGACTTTAAAGTCTTCTGACACCTTACACGATGCTATAGTTACCCTCTTGTTGGTAGCCTTTATAATAAAAAAAAATTAAATAACAATTTGGCGCAAACAGCCTACAGGACTTATGGCCTAGCTTCTGCCCACCACTCGTGTTGTGGGTTTTATATTGATTGCACGAATGAGGGGATGTACTTTTAATCCTATATCTGAAAGAAGCTTGTCATGACATCTATTACTCTTGGATGTTGGTCAGACATTTACGAGATGTGGGACCGTAAAAAACTTGTTGGTATTTTCTTGGATTCAAACATCGGAACTTCCGCGAAGTAGGCCAACCAACTTACCACGGCAACCACAACCTTTATAATAAGGCGGATTGCACCTGGATTCAAGCTGTCAAAAGCTGTCTTAAAGTCGATAAGCAGCAGATGAAGCGGAGACCTTTACTCGACGCATTGCTCTATAGTGTGATCCGCAAGATGTTTATGTAACCGACGCAGGAGTATACAGAGCGGAAACCTGTTTATTCGACATCGAGAGATGAATTTACATACATACATACATATGTACAATATATGATCCTTAATCCTAGGCACCATTTTACGGAAATTAATTAAGCAAATGGACAATGACTTAGGATGTCATTGTGAATTGTACAATGCTGTTACTAACCTCTGTGATGTTCCGTACGAGGAACCATCCCTCTGTTCCTGCCTGCTCCAAGGTGCTGATTTTCGAAGACATAATCGATGAGTCGTGCACAAGGAATGCTAAGTTAGTTTTCTGTTCGAGAAGGAGAAAGGGGACCGATCTGGCTCAGCCCGTTGTTAAAGGTGTCACCATTCGAATCTCTGATGAAATATCTGGGAGTCATCTTGGATAGTAAACTTCTCTGGTGGTCAAAACTTGTTAAATAGAAAACCACCCAAGCTCTGTCTACCTTCTGACAATGGAAAGGTGACTGTAGTACGTTATTGGGCATATCACCAAAAAAGGTCCTTTAGATCTACATGGCAACTTCTTCTTCTTCTTCCTTTTGTTCGGCGAGATTATGATCAGGATTATAGGGATCATAACCCTCCCACTTTACTGCATCCCTACTGGTCCACCTGTGGGGTTCGCCGATCTACATGGCAACGTTAAGACCAATCCTAACATACGTACCAGTTGCTAAGTGGAATAAACTTTATCATTAATGCGGCACTGCTGCTTTTGATATTCAAAGATAGGTTTTCGTCGGCTGCATAGAGGCGTTCATTCCCACGCCTGGATCCGCTTTATATGTACGACTTGGCAAGCAACCACCTCATCAATTTTTATATTATGGGCTGCACACAAAATGTCATCTCTTATCTAAGGAGGGGCTGTTTCTGACACCATTCCCACTAGAGCTTCCATAGCATAATGCATGAAATATCCTTCAACCCAAGCACAATGAATATGCCTTCTAATGCAATGACACCCGAAATTTCATTGCAACATAACTATCCAGTCGGCTTTCCCCTTGCGCTGGAATGTCAATCGCCAAAGTCTGAGCCGAAGAAAGAATGCCTCGTAACTTCGCAGATGGTTTTCAAAATTGACTGGTGCCCAGTGATGGTATCTTCGTTGAAAACTGTTGACTGCATTCTCTGTTGGGGCAATATGCGTCTGTCGGAGAGCTGCGCTATCCTAATGGCCATGTGCTCCTTTATAAAGAAAAGGTGGATAGGAAGCATATGCCTCTGCAACGATAGTTAAGCTACCCTCAAAGCGCAACTTAAGCCTTCCACCACTTCCAAAAAGTAGACAAGCATTCATTGCATCTTGAACGGGTGCCAGGTTACACTGGCATCCAAGCAAAGAATATCTCCGATGAACTTGCAAGACAAGCCTCAGTGGAAATTTTATCAGGACCCGAACCAGCGCTGGGTTCGCACGCATCTATGATAAGTAGTTCCATTGACAAGTGAGTTTCCCGGGAACACATTATTGTCGGTGCCATTTATCGATTGGATTCACACAAATCGGCCGAAATCTGCAAAAATTCGTTGCTTTTGTTCTGTCCCACAGGAGTAATAAGTGCAGACGACTTGTAGGCGTCTTTACAGGCCACTTAACATTTGCTAACATCTCAACGTGTTTAAGATGGTTGCGTTGAGCTGCATGCATGATAGGAAGACGATACAGTAGAACATTTTTTCTGCTGTTGTCCGGTATTTGCTTGCACCATATGGCATATCCTTCGGGTCTCGTAGTGAAGTGAAGTAGTGAAGCCCCTTCTTGTCTGTCTCCCAAAGTCAGGAAAAAAATTACTAAAGAAAGGTGTCCGTATGAGTAGTACAATGGACCAGTATTTGGGTGAGTCTGAGTGCACCAGTTTGCCCGATCCTCAAAAAAGGAGACCCTCTGAACTGCGCCAACTACAGAGGCATCAGTCTTCTTAACATCGCATATAAAATCTTGAACGCCTGAAACTGTTCGTCAACAACCTGATCGGTCCATATCAGTATGGTTTTCGGCCAGGAAAGTCCACCATCGACCAAATATTCACATTGCGGCAGATCTTGGAAAAAACCCAGGAACTTCAAATCGATACACACCACCTTTTCATCGATTTTAAGGCCGCGTATGACAGCATTTATAGAGACGAGCTATATAGAGCAATGTCTAGTTTTGGCATCCCTGCCAAACTCGTCCCTTTGTGCAGGATGACGATGGAGAATGCACGCTGTTCCATCAAGGTCGGTAAAGACTTTATCGAGAATTCGATGTCAAAAAAGGATTTAGACAAGGCGACGCGCTGTCATGCGACTTCTTTAACATCGTTCTTGAAAGAATTGTGCAAAACTCACGCGCCAACACCAGAGGCACAATCTTTCAAAAGTCCGTCCAATTACTCGCATACGCCGACGATATTAACATAATCGGAAGAACGCAGCGTGATGCCAGTGGAGCGTTCGTGAGTATTGAGGCGAAAGCCGCGAAGATGGGTTTAGCGGTTAATGAGGACAAGACTAAGTATGTGCTGTCAACAAGGAACGACAACCAACATCGACGTCTCGGACAGAACGTCACTATAGACAGATATAACTTCGAGGTAGTTAGGGACTTTATCTACCTAGGCTCCGCTATGAGCTCAGAAAATGACATCAGCGCTGAGATCAAACGAAGAATAACTCTTGCCAATCGCTGCTTCTTTGGGCTAAGAAGGCAATTGAACAGCAAAGCCCTCTTTCGAGCAACTAAAGTGACCCTATTATACAAGACCTTAATCATCCCAGTCCTGCTCTATGGCGCAGAGGCATGGACCCTGTCAAAAGCGGATGAGGTCGCTCTTGGCTGTTTCGAGTGGAAAATTCTTCGGGTGATTTTGGTCCCGTCTGCATAGACGGTGAATGGAGGAGGAGATACAACAGCGAACTTCATGGGCTGTTCAGCGACATCGACTTGGCCAGAAGAGTGAAGGTTCAACGACTGAGATGGCTGAGTCATGTAGAGCGCATGGACACAAATGCTCCGGCCCGGAAAATCGTTGAATCCATTTCCGAGGGACGGCGCAGTAAAGGAATACCGCGACTCAGGTGGCGCACGCAGGTGGAAGGGGACCTCAACCAAATGAGCGTGCGAAACTGGAGGCAGCTGGCTAAAGATCGAGCTGGCTGGAGACGCTTGTTGGTTGAGACCCAGGTCCACCCCGGACTGTAGCGCCACCTTAAGTAAGTAAGTAAGTAAGACTGCACCAGTAGCAACCTCCAAAAAAGTTTCCTTGTCAATCAAGTTCTTATGGCACAGTGGCACAGTTCCATAGCACACCCCCTAGTGTTGGCAATGAGAAACTGGTATCTATTGACGATAGAGCACCTTATAAGTTCCATGCCAGGTTTGATGAACTTGAGACCGCCAAGATATCTATCCCCGTCTACAAAACTTAAGCTTTCTACACCACACTGCCACCATTATAATGGCTGCCTTGTTCTTCGTAATACCCTTGAGCATAAATCTTCAAATTAAGCCAAATTCCTACAATACTCTTACAGACTTTTCAATGGAAATTTTGCGTTTTTCAGCACAAAAGCCAATTAATTAACTAAAAAAAAAAAACGAAACAGTGTACTACGTAAATATCTAAGGCAATTTATTTTTTGCCTTAGGCCAAGGTACCTACACGCATGTACACCACCCACATGAAATATTCCTCGGGCACACATGGTAACGAGCGTTTCCCTCTGGAGAGGAAAGGCAAAAAGATGAATTAATAAAAACAAGCCTTAAAAAAGAAATCCTTAAATCTTAGGTTCCTTCACTCTCAGCCTGATTCAATCAATTCCAATGACGTGTAGTACAGTAGCACAATAAACAAATGGTTACCTTGCTGTTACCTTTCCCGAGATAACAGAGTAATCCTCTGTCATTCGTCAGGTACATCAACGGAGAACTCCCGAAACAAATTTAAACATGCGAACCTCAAAGTTCTACCGGAAATTGGGTACTTACTTTCGGATGATTTTTTTTTTTTTGTTTCCTTATAGACCTTGCCGCACGCCTGCTTGTGTTGACCTCAAAAACATTTATTAGCTGCATAAAGCCAACCAGGCAAGTGTGTTGTGGCTAAGACGAAATTTTGTAGCTCAGGTTGCCAGTTAAATTCAGGGAGTGTACTTCAGGTGGAATCAATGAGGGATATAAAGTTAAACACTGTGGGGACGAGAGGATATGCTGCTTTCATGAGGTCACATTTGAGTGGGTAGTTCAACCTATCTAGCACCAACCCTGTGAAGGAGTATTCTTTTTGGTGGAACGTGGAAGGTTGTGTTGAACTTGAAGGTCGCTGAAAGCGTCGCAGGTTATTATGGCACTATAAGGTTTTTTAACATTGTCGCTGAGTGGAATCTGAAAAATGGATTGATACTCTAAGATACAAGGAGAGATGAAAGGCCATTTTCCAAGTTCAATCCCTTGTTTTTGTTTTGGTTGTATGCTGTCCAAAAATGTAATCCTGGCGTATCGTGCAGTTCTGCCGTCGTATCTGTTAGTAGCACTCCTACGAACGTACTTGATATATCCAGCTATAATATCGATAGACTTCAGCATCCTATAACATAGTAGTCCTGACCACACAAACTAGGACGACTATTGGATATCTGAGACGAATATCTCCGCGACTGAAGTAGATTTATTGACAAGAGGGAGAGAAGTCACAGCACATGGCTATCGGCAGACACCTAGGGACGGATCGAAGAGCGTATTTCACTCAGAGCTCAAATTGCAGCAGCCTTTCTAGTAGATATGTAGGTTTCAGCCCAGTTCCATGTAAAAAGAAAGGAAGTACAGCGTAATATAAGTCACTTTAGGTGCACATGCCAAAGGTAAAGTAAATCGTTTCGACAGTGGGAGCGTTTGCGCTATTACTCAGGAGCCCATCGGGGAATGCAGTTCTTAGCAACACCTCTCTAAAAGTTAAGGGTAATACTTACTAATATCGAATGAGGACCAGCTCAGAAGATGGAGGGCATCCTTTGGGACAAATCTAAATCATTTGGACGACAGTGCGATGGTCCCGAATTTTGAATGTGCCTTCGGAAGCAAAAAAATTCCCGCACCACTTAGCAATACAAAGATTAGCCGTGATTCAAACCCTCAAGAAAAACAAAATAATGAAATCTTTGCGGCATTTCAAGCGGCGCCAAATAAGTTCGCAGATCTGTTGAGTCCCCACATAGCAAGCACATGAGCGTTCTCCAGAGGAGTGGAATGATATGCCTTCATTCTTGAAGGTGCCGAAAAAGTTAAATCTTTTAGACTACACAAACTGGAGGGGTAGAGTTGTTCTTTCGAGGGTGTCCAAAATAGTAACAAAAATAGTGCTGGAAAGGATCCTGGACCACCTGCATACATTCAACTCATGATGTCAAACAAGCAGGCTTCCGCTGAGGATCATCCTGCATCGATTATATTAATGACTTGCGGATCATCATAGAGCAATGGGTCGGGTACAGGCTTCCCTTTATCTAACTTCAGAAAGACTTTCGACAGCATGAATCGAAAGCTAATCTGGTACACAAGAAATTACCGAAAATCTCTTCGCTTTTATGAAGTCTACATGCGAATGTAGCAATGTTTCGAAACAGTAATCTGTCAGCTGTTTTCCAAATCCGAAGCAGAGTACCACAGGGCTGATTTCTGTCACCGCTGCTATTCCTGGATAAAATTTGTGATGCTATCCATGCAGCATAATCAGAAAAAAACAGGGGAATTGAATTAAATCTGATTTCAAAGTCCCTAAGCAAATGTGGCGCTTGGGTGAGAGCTAAAACGCATTGCAGAACTTCGAACAAGATGGCGTGCAGACTATAGATGACCTCTGACTCCCAGATATTTGGAGGAAAATTTTCGAAGGAATACTTCTAAATAGATTCCTATATGCTGGAACTAGAGCATTGATGCAATCGAAATGCATGGGGTCTTTGCCCATATCAGAAACTCCTCGGCATCTGCTGAGATTATCTTTCCGTTCGCGAAAACGAAAACGTTTCGAAACGTCGCTACAGAGCGCCTTATTAGTAACCGCTAACCGAATCCTGCGCCCTGTGGGCAGTATTTTGCTGTTGACACCGTCAATTTAAGGTCCAGATATGCCTGCAATTTTTTGGATTTTGAACATTTTCAGAACTGACCTGGTTGGACTACGATAGACGTCTACTCTATATACTCTCTATATCAAGGTCTTGCTTGATAACAGTTAAATGGACCACCTGTGTCTGCGTGCTCTGATCTCCGGACCAACTCTTACTTACGATGCAGTGGTTTGATAGTCTAGGACTACCCACTTCACTACAATTAGAATGCTGGATCGTGTCCAATTACTAGCAGAAATATCTATGACGGATTGAGTGCGATATAATGCCATTTTTGGCTTTCCTCGAATTCACACTCACACTCGAATGGAAACTGGTTTTAGCCTTCAGGGACTCTTCCATTTAACAATCATCTATGTGGGTTCAAATGTAACTCTGTTTAGAGATTTCTGCATTTGGTTTCAGCTTGTAGATGATATCACATACAGAAATGACCAGCACATATATGAATGAGAATTAAGGCTCCCCAGGATAGAATTTTTGAACACATTCAAGTGACTTGCTTCTGGGCTTCCTTTTCAGTTCATGTCAATGCCACATTTTTTCGGAGATCGCTCACAGTCGCCTGGGCCAAGGTGTCGGTGTCACTTCCAGCAAGCATTGGTTTACTTACTCCAAGTGTAAGACTTTCCTGTCTTAGCCTTCACTATCCTATGTTTTTTAAAGTGGCCTTACTGGGTCTAGGTTGCAATGTGTTAGAGAAAGCCCGTATTTGTAATATGCTGGTTTTTGAGTAGTTTATCCATTATATTTCCTTTTCCCGTCGCTTTTCACCACCTTTAAGTGGCTTGTACCAGTTGTCTTAAACTTCTTCAGAGTTCCTGCCTCTTCTGGAGCCAATTTAGCAGATGATATATGTAGCTACAAAATCCATTGATTTACACTTGGTCTACTCCTCTCGCTCTTGCCCTTTGGTGGTCGCAGTTCGTTAGCAAGCCAATTCCATTCATATTCCTTTGGATTCCTTAAGCGTCTCAAACTTCGTCGATTTCGCTTCAGATATATGTGTCTGCTCGACTGTTTAAAGCCTTCCACCACTCCTTCGTCATTAATTTCAAAGACTTGAAGTGACGTGTACAGAGGTAGGTCACGATTTCCATTACGTGTTTTATTCAACAATCCTATCCAAGGGTTTGAGCTGTCTCTGAGAGGGCACAAGTAGCTATCAAATGTTAAATGAATCCTGCGTTACAGCAGCGCTGATCTACCTACCAATAGCATATAGTCTACATTAGCGTAAGAGTAGCTGAATCTCGCCGCTTTGTCTGTCTTTGTCTTTGTCTAGTCTAGCCATGTGGGTACCTGGTTCAGGACGATATTAAGAGACAGAGTGAAAGAAGTGAAAGGTCTCTCTATCAGAGTCGTGTGTCGTGAAGTCTTACCATGTCGGGACTAACTCCAAGAGGAAATTCGTCTATTACATTACATTTGTATAAACATCAAAATAAGGATAATTAGGTGGTATTTACGGACAAGAATAAGCGCTTCCTAAACTCAATCAACCTGTCAAGACAATCTGCCATCAATACCTCGTATCTGGCTGTAGGGGAATATTGATTGATTCTAACTAGACTGCGCAATTTGGCATTTTTCAGCACCGCTAGGACCGCTACATATTTCCCATCATTCTCTCCAGGCAAGCATATTTCGAGGACACTTATAAAACCACAAACTCACCCTCACAGACGTCTGCCATGCTTATGAGCGATAACATCCAACAACGTCAACTTGTAATCGATAAATTCCATAATAAATTACTTAATTTAACCTCAAAATATCCTTATTTAACCGAAAATAGGTTTATTTCCCGAAATTCTTGATTCGAAATTCAAATTAACTGATTTATTGCGAAAAAATAATTGAGGTCTTCCATTCCACCCTGTCATAAATTCTATGCTCATCCCTTTCTCCCAATTGGATACCACCCGTAAGGATAATGCATTCCACATCGTTAAAAACATCGTTTTAAAAATGGATAAGACAGTGCTGGTAGAAAAAAAAAATACGAAAACCACACTTCTTACAAAGGTTCACACAAAGGACACTCATCTTGCCGGCGAGGCATGGCGGAGAACCTCGACGAATCTTTTCCCGTCAACCATCTCACAGGCGACATAGCTTACGCCAGAGCAAAGGGAAAACAATCTGATTGCTCCTTAAGTGGAAAATTTATGTCCTTCGAATGGGAGCAATGGAAAGTGGAAAGTTCCTGTACGTGGCTCTAGCTTATGCCAAAGGACGAGATCGCACAAACTCACTCCCACACACACACACACACACACATACATGCGCCAAATGAAAAGAATTGACAAATTGCCCTGACAAAGGCAATGGGCCATTGGAGCGCTGTATATCAGAGCGACTTCTCCAAGAAAGCGGTACGGAAATGAAAATATAATGACAGATTTGGCCGCTTATACATTCTTTATATGAAGACGTAAATCACTTGGGACGTAGGATGACGTCCTGTTGTGGAATTAGCCGTATGTAAAGGAAAAAAAAAATTCAGAGTTGATGGGATTGCGGATTATACAGGTGGTTGGAGCGTTTGTGGGTATCATGTTGACATCATTAATTGAGCAGTAGCTGGTCAAAGTCGACATGAATTGTGCTTATCTACCTTGAATTAATCATCTGTCAGACAACAGTCCAGTAATACACCATTAAAAGGAGAGGGAGGGTCAATGGACTGGTAATGACAGTAGATGGCATGCAGGCCACTGCAGGATTTAACATGTAACAGAAGAAATGGAAACTACCAAACACTTGGTGTGTGACTGTCCTAATCTTTAAATTTGTCGAAAAATAGACCTTGCCTCGCTGGAGGATCTGACGCAAGTTCCAGTTCGGAACATGATATATTTCGTCAAGACCAACCGATAGGCAACCTTAAAATATTCGTCGACACAAAGAATGGTTTGAGTGAAGCGGTGCTTCGATTCAATTGAACGCGCAAAGACTGGTTCTGCTAAAAAAAAAAAAAACAAATCACGGAACGCTCAGCGAACAGACAGCATTGCATGGTGCACATCATTGGATAAATTCTGGAAAGACTTACAAGCAAAAGCGATTCAGAAACTAATTGAGGATTTATGTGACTTTTCGGAGCATCAATATGGTCTTCAAGAAGTTTGATCTACTATTGATGTAGGAGGAAATCCTTGAAAAAAACGCGATGGAGACGTAGAACTAAGAATGCACTCGATATCAAGGACACATTTGATATGGACACCTGGGCATCCAATCTCCCAGCACTTGCAACAAAACAACAGCAGATAGTAGTGGACTACGTCAGAAGCAGGAACGGAACAAATTGTATTCTTTATCGATGATATAGCAGAAGTAATTATAGCCGACAAGAAAACATCTAGAATAATAGAGTGTGAGGCTACCAGGATTGTGCCAAAATGGCTTCCACAGTGAACGGAGGTAGTACTCACCAGTCTCAAGAGGTAACAGTTATCGAAGCAGAAAATAGAGGCGGTACACACAAGCCCCAGAAGAATATAAAAAGCGGTAACACAATGTACTTCACCGCCTTTGACACAACCATGAAGAATGCGGTGTGTTTTATACCGCATTAGTGCCTGTCAATATGCTGGAAAAGCAGAAGGATCGCCCAGAAAAAACAGATGTGCAACAGAGCATATAGAGTGGAGATAGACGTTTTGGGAGATCGGTTATGCAGCTAACAGAAGACGTTTGTAGTGCAAAGGCCGACCACATGAATGCCAGAATTATAATGTGGGGTTAAAGGTTGAAAACTCCTTGTTATCAAGCGCTTCTATCAATCCTTCCAGCAACATTTTGGAGCGCGGTCACACACATCTTTACGTTTTGTCAAGCGTGTTGTGTCTAAAAACTAGCTCTGCGCTCCTGCAGCTTAAGTATTTTCTTAATGTTTAGAAAAGGAAGGATATCAGACTAGTGATTCGAAAACTTTTAACGAGTTTATGGTCCTACGCCAAGGAAAAGGTATATAGGCGAGTGCTAAGCTGGCCTTGGAAATTATTTTTAATGTCGGTAGTAACACTTTTTTACCATGCTGGATATACAACAGCAATGCCATTCTGCTTGAAGGATGCGACACATGTTAAGCAAGAGACTGAGAGTCTCCACTTTTGTCGCAGTACTTAAATCACATGTTTTCCCTAGTACTCGAACATCCAGTTTGGCTGGTTTGATTCTGTAAAAAAATGTATCAGCCTACTGGTGGCGCCAAGTGATGTGATATCGTCGCAAGGATTTCTATGAGATAACGTTTTCGATTCCCGAATCAGCCTTTTAAATTCTTCTTGCCTTGGTCGGTAAAGATTCCAGTCTACCACTAGATTGCATCCAAGGGACTCGTTCAGAACTCTTTTTGATTTTTTTACCAGTACACTGCAGTGTCCCGTTCAGACTTTGAACAGGCATCTCTACCATTTGGCCAAGTTTTTTTTTAAACGGATTCAGTCTGTTTTTCTTGGATCCCTACTTTTATGGATCGATTTGGAAATCGATGTATGCCAGGGTAACTTCAGGAGAAACTGTCCAGTTGGTGGTGGACCTGAAGAATCTATTAGACAAGGTTAAGTCAATCACCTTCTGTGTTCTGGCAGTCACAAACGTTGGCTTGTGGTCAGCCAATAGTACGAAATCCGGAAGACAATCTCTTTGCGCAAGCAAATTTCTCAGCACTATTCTCAGCAGTAGCTTCGCAAAATATAATGACGCCTATCTTCCTGGATTACCATTCTTACAAAGTACCAACTCATAGAGGACGAAGGCAGACTCGATGACGTTGGTTGTCCACTTATCGTTCTTCTCGAGGCTTACGGTAGCATTTACAATATCTTGGCTATAGAACTGTTCAAGATTGGTTGCTGAAAGGACAGGTCCTGGCACGTCAGACTGTACATTCTCCACACTCATGTTTCCTAGATCCACAATGCGTTGTGTGTTGCGTCATGTTTGACGACAAGGACAGGAATGGAAGGTGATTTTGTTGTCCACGATTGCGCAAAGTTTACGTAAGCAGACAATAAAATTTAAATTCGCTATTCTCTGCAACGGCTATTTCGTTCCACAATGCATCCTGAAATTTCCCTTCAATGACTTTCCATTCGTCAAGCTACAAGGCCCTTCCTCCTTGATACCATCAATAAGCAGTTCATCGTTGAGGTAGCTGACATGGTGCCTGATCCTTAACCCCTATAGTACTTTGAAATTATTTGTATCTGATGTCGCACATTCTTGGTAAAAAAAATACCCATTCAACCACGAGTAGACAATTGCCACAGCATGATATCCCTAACTCTCTAGTTCATCTATTGAAATTCGAAATGAAAAATACACTCGAGTCTGACCTCGATTATTTTTGGTGGTATCCTTTGCAATTGTGCATTTGAGTGACATCCTATTGAATACACCAACCTCACTACCGATTCAATTATTTCCTGATGATTTATTAAATCGTACTCTAGCGCGAATGCTGACACTCGAACTTCACCTAGTCCTGCATACTCCGAAATTGCAATGAATAGAAAGGGGACGGGGCGGCGCGGCGCGGCGGTTCGCCATTCGAATCAAGTGTCAATTCAATTTCTGGCCAAATGCAATTTAAACCTTTCAGAGCACTGGCCACTGGCTCCATATCGATTCTCGTAATAACTGTTTTTATATAATCCCATTAAAACACTCAAATGCACATGCTGAAGGTCCTTTTGATCTGGCATGGCATGCGACAACCCTTCAGTCCTTCAACAACTCACAAATGTCATTCGTATTTCAATGGAGAGCAGACATCTCTTTCAGTGGACTACGTATAGGAATACGTTTACAGGTGGCATAACGATTATATGGTCCTGACAGCTGAACATGAACTATATATCCTGATTACTACATCTTTGCATCAGTGCATCGCATTAGTGGTGGGAAGGAGGGGCGAAGGGAAGTAGCGATATTTAATGTTAAGAGCATCAACCCACCCACTCAGCAAATGCAAACTGACGACGGCTTGCTAAAGGGTTGCTGTCGTTGCCATTGATGAGTTGTACTCCTCGTCACAGGTGCCACAGAACTTGCTCCAGCAATGGCTCCTGCTACAATATGTGACCAAGAGTGCTCTCGTTCAGATATTGGTCAGCGTTAAACCACTCTAATGACGTCATATACGTTTTATAAATCAGTCCTACAATAGACCAGAAATTTATTCAATTAATGCCTTGAATAGGTTTTTGGAGGAGCTTTCATCCTCACTCACATACCCACACACATATGTAGTCTATATAGTAGCTTCCGGGGTGGTCAGACATTTCAGGAGGCCGGATATGCAGCCACGTATCTGAATGCGGTCCTGAGAGGACAGCGAAAAAATAAATCCACAGATAATAGCGGTGAAATAATTATCGTGCCTTTTATGTGAAGCTTTTGAAATGGCTGTCACTGTGGATGAGGAGGCTCTGAGAGCACCGCGCAAATGGCTGATTCTCCGGGTGGATATACATATGTGTGTGTGGGTGCAAATTACATCAACGGGGACTGATGCAGGCATATGCAAGTGGACAGTTCAACAATTTGTGGTCATACGGTGCATGGTGCATGGTGTATGTGTGTTAGTACGGATTTATCTGCATAAATAATAATTTGTTGGGTTTTTCTGTCGGGCTGGTGCGGTAGACTGAGACGAGATATGACAATTTAACCGACCGATGTTAATGTTGCCTCTGGGGCAACGGAAGCGGCACACAGACCGCACATATGTACATGTATGTGTATGCATTGCATTTTAGGGTCAAAAACGGCATTTATTACATTTGTTAATGATTTATGAATATGTCCGGTTAAATAATTACAAATCTGTCACCGCGGAGGGGGTTGCCCTCAATTTTTCGATTACATCTGCGGGAAATGGTTATGAATTGTAAAAGAATTGCGGGCAGGATATAGCTGCTGAATATGTCCGATTGTGGTTTGAGAAACAAGCAGGATGTAAATGGAAGGAGTATTCATTAAAGATTTCAGTTTCCCATGGTGAAAGAGCCGTTTTGTGGACTAACGAAGTCACGTATTCCGCATTACTGTCATACTTCTTCGATATAAAAGTACGCATCAATCGCCTAAGATGGCTAGGACTTGTAGGACGAATGGACACCAATACCCAGGTCGGTATAGTGTTCGAATCTAACACAGAGGGTAAACGATCTAGAGAAAGACAAGTACAAGGGGACTTCAGCCGACTTGGAGTGCGCAACAATAGGTAGTAAACTAAGGACTGCGCTAACTGGAGAAGCTTGCTGGTTAAGGCCCGGGTTCACCCCGAACCGTAGCGCTATCTAAGTAAGTAAGTAATTTTGACAAATGTAATAATCTTATCCCAATGAGCTTATCTCGACAGCTACCTCAATTCGGGACCTGGGCATCATTCACCGTTCTCATATTGACAACTTTATTTGCAGAGCTAACCTTGGTCGAAGATGTTTTCTAACTTCTATGTCAGCAGATCTCTTTATACGACATTTTCCAGAAATGTTGCAGACGAACATAGGTCGATATCCTTAGCTGCCCTTAAGTTTCATCAACACGACTTGATACGCTTTACCCTACTTGTTGTTTTCCTCAGCAAATTTAAGGCGTGACCGCCGCGTTGAGCCGGGTCGTGTACAAAGATGGTTCGAAACTGAACAACGGCAGCATTAGCTTTGAAATTTTTGGTGTCTGGTTCGTAAACAGAAGTCCGCAAATAGAATGTCTTAATCTGCTTGCGGGCCTAACATCTACGTTCATACAATGCTACATTGACCTCGATCCTAAGACTTGGAGGTTTTGAGGGAAATGAAAAAAGATTCATCGATCTTGAACTAACTTTCCAAGGCAATGGAAAGTGAATATCCTTACATTGCGCTAAAGTAGATGGCTTAAAACAAACGAAGTAATCAACTATTTCAACCATAACAAGGTTAAGAAGCTATTGGAGTTCAACAGGGAGCATTTAAGAATCTGAACTGGCTATCTGGCAGGACATTCTCCACTATGACACCAAGCAGCTGCTAGAATGCGAAAAACTACTCCACATGTCACAGGCTGTAGTGTGCTCAACATACATTTGGAGAATGGAGCCGAGAGACACGATAAGGTTCAGTAAGATCCACAATCGAGCTGTCGACTAAACATAATGCCATACGGTCTATTTAGGCACTCTTCTCATAGTATAAACCAGTTGTTGTGGGCGGAGTTCTGTGAAGGACCACTTAGACGAAGGGTGTTTTTTTTCTTACATCGGATCGGAGATGATGTCACTTCATTTGCTTGCTTCTCTGCTGAATCCCTCGTTATTTCAATGTTGTACCCTACCATGTACCCTAGCATTTCAGAGCCTAAGTGGTCCGTTTTTTAAGTCAACTTGTGTACTTTGGAAGAAGGTTGCGGTACTGGAACCATGATCGCTCTTCCATCTCGAATATGATTGACTTGTGTCGCTGTTCGTGGACAAGCCTGTGGTCGCAATTCATGTAGAAGTCAACGATGTAGAACGTGAGGTCAGCGATGAGACCATAGTAGAAGGTGAACATGTTTCCACCTCGTAGGTCGGAGCTGAAAAAGCTTCTAGTAATGTCTCGCCCCTTCTGTTTATCCTGACACCATTCTACTCGTCTGCCCATTAATTCCAGTATCGGGCCACGATGTTTGGTCAATTTTCTCGGCACTCATTCTCGCGCTCCGTGGGGCATATTTGCTGTAGAAATGAATTTCTTTTCCATTTTTGAGTACACGAAGTACTACCGCTCCCTTGACTCCTTGCGTTCAAATGAGGATGTGCCGCTGTTCCATATCGATGCTGTGTTGCTTTATACTCACAGAGTCGCTACGGATTTTGGAGTATTGTGGAACCTGTCTTTGCACCTTTCATTCCGTCAAATGAGGACATAAGGACGAAGTCTTATTACCGTTTAAAGCACTATATTAGGAACACTGTCAGGCCCGGGCGTTTTCGGGTCCCATTTCTTTTATATTGTTCGGTGATGAGGATTATGTCTGTTTTTTGTTACCTCGCCGTTTGTGTACTTAGACTCTGGCATTCGATTTATTTGGTTTTGGATGGGCTTCATTGATTCGCTCTGATTGCTCGCACCGTCTCCCACTGCTGATGGGGTGTTCGTTACCTCTTTTGCTTCTTGGATCGGCAGACTCTGTTTCACTGTGCATGTGTCTCTTACCCATATCCCAAATGTTTCCTTGTAACCAACTTCAGTGCCCAGCAACATATCCGTGCTATAGATGGCGTCTGTAGCACTGTGTCTACAGCCTGCGCCTTAACCAACCTACTCGCATAGGTCCTACCCTGATAATGTTGTCCACTTCACTCGCTGAGACACAGATCAGAGCGGGTTGGGTTCCTCCTCTTGTCATCTGTATGGAATTGGTAACATCTGTGGTAATGTTCGCTGCCAATAGGCACCATGCACTTGTAGATCTCTTCTAGTACTATTGCCTTATCTAGTTCGGACACCAGTGTATACTTACCTTGGATACGAGAGCAATTAGTAAGAAATATTTAAAGGGAATGAAATGCCTAAAAAAAATCAGTCAAGCTTGCCAAAGCCCCTAAGAAAGACACTCTCCTGTCATAGCTCTAATTAAGCATTTTTACCTTCACTTTCAGAGCTGTTAACTCAAGGTGCTAAGTTTTTCAAAATCTGCATAATACTGTGCAGAGTAATTTATTAACTTCACCACTACATCACTCGAGAAATTGGCCTTCTTCTTTGAACGCAGTACTTTCCGACCTCAATCAGATACAGATAAACCCTTATGCAAAACCCAACACGATGATCCCATCATGAAAGGAGGCATCTTTACTTTTTAAGTATGTATAAAAGAAATCCCTATAAGTACCCACTCCTCGCACAAATGTTCCTTTGAATACCTTATTAACAGCTGATGAGTGCCTTAAAATCCTTCATCGTTAGTAATGAAAAATTTCATTCTTTTCTATACACGCTGTCGTAGATACTTCAGCCTTTGCATGCATCACTCATGCACAGAAAAAGAAACTCATTGACATGAATATGTATTTACTACTCAATTAAAAACAAAAACATTCATTCCTCTGCGTGGAGGAAAAGACTCCTCCTAACGAGTAGCTATTCAGCTCAAAACTCTTGGCGACCTTTCGCTTTGCTGAACTAAAACAAAATTTAATTTCCCGAGCCAAGTGTCATCTAGAATCCGGTTTGAATCGAATCTCATCGTCACATATTCGTTGGAAAAGTAAGCCTTCAAGGCACAGAAGGGGATGTATTCAACAACCCCATGCCGCGCGCTCAACGGCCATTCTCATCCTGTGAGCGTTTGGTAAGATTTCATCCGTTTGTCGTACCATCGTTCGTTAATCAAAACAATTAGTGGCTTGATGTTTCACAAGACACTCAAGAAAGCGGCGAACCGAAACAAACTCAGCGAATAAATCCTTTTGCCGCCATTCCGTTGGCTGTCCGTTCGTTTTTCATTCATCAGGAACTAGCTAGCGTTACACAGACGCTTTTGTAGATGCTGATCCTTGCGGTGCTGTATAGCCGATGGTAATGGGTTAGGTGGCGGTTGTGGTGGCTGATGGCAACAATTTGGGGGCGCTTGTGTGTACGCCATACCAAGTAAGTTTCCAATTAAAACACGAAGTGTGCTGTTGCTTGTACTGCGGTGTAGTGTAGTTGCGTTTGTGAATTTATGAGGTAAAGCCGAGCTGCGGAAAACCCTCACCCTTTTAAGCGAACCAGTCGCAACATTATTTATCCTGAGATACCTAACAAGTGAGAAAGTGAATCGGGAGAAATATTTCCCCACACGTCTATACACCGATGTTTGTTTTACCGATTTATATGGGTGTGCGTTTGTATGCTGTGTCGTCCTTAATCATGCCGCTTGAACATGCTCGTAATTTACGCACACCGCCCCATACCGCCATTAACTGTGCATTTATATCAAAACGGGGGGTTGTTTCCAACTGTAATCCGTAAACATTTGATAATTGCTTTGCACGGATAATTAATTTTGCATTTTTTTTTTCTCCTCTACTTTTCCGTTCTCAATAATATTTTGTTTAAACGGGCGCTGTAGAACATCGGACCGGTTGATATACTTGTGGGTAGGTCCTGGTGTATAACGAAGATCCTTTGTGTACATTTCTCATTTTAATAGGCATCGGTCGACGGGTATAAATAAGTAATGGCTCTGCGGAGCAAATACCCAAGGTGGCATTCGGAGAGTACGAGTATATACGAGTTGTATATCAAACGGAAGTGGCAGCAACGGCTTTGAAGGACCGACAACGAAACAGACGCTGCTGTAAGGAAGAAGAATTTAATTTTGAGATGCTAATGGCAATTGGGGGTTGGAGTGAAATGAAGAAATTTAATTTCTCCACAATTAGAAGCAATTTTCGGAGTAAATTTGACGGCGCGGTGTGGCGGGTGTAAGCTGTGAAACGGAATTCAAAGTGCATAGTTCTTTGCTTGCCTATTTGGTGTAGGTTCTAGGAAGTAGTGGGAGTTCGGCTTCCTTGGCTAAATGAAGTTTTAATGAAACATTTAAAGAGTAGGTACTTATGTGCTCTACAGCGTACAGTGTACGTCTATTGCACAAACGGAAGTCAGGGCATTACACCTGTTTTTTCAGTTGCTTAAACCTTACAGCAGCATGGTGGGCTGTATTAACATCAATAGATGAACAAGCAGCCAGATGGAATGGGTGTTTCCACTTTATATCTTACAGTTGAACCCCGTCCAACAAGGCGTCGTGTTCATCCCTCAACATCTATTGGCAACGACTCACCCCAAAAACTAGAAACCGTTCAAGCGATAAAAACTCTCAAGAATGGTGAAGTTTCTGGATTTTACAAGATACCCCTAGCGTTAGACGCTAGAGGACCTACTTCAGACCCTTTTCAAAAGTATCTGGCGTAGCGAAACAGTACCCCATGAATGGAAGGAGAGGTTAAATCTAGAACTATGCAGTTTCTGGAAAGGATCTGCACTAACTCCTGTAACAAGCAAAATATTCAACAAAATATTGCTGGACGACTCCGAAATTGTTACCAAATGCACCCTTCTTAGCTAGCTCCCAAATTGACAGCAGAAAGCTGTTAAAAGTCCAAAAGTCCTCCTCAAAAACCTACAAAAACCTGATGGCAACTTTACTGAAAAAAGACTGAAACATTAAGTCTACTTCGACTTCGACAGACTTACTTTCCAGATTCTTCGTTTACAGACACATCCACACGACCTATATATGAACCTCTTCTTCATCCTTCAAGTAGGCTCACCAGGAGTCTCTCAAGTAGACTCCCAATTCAATGAGATGGGATATCTCTACTCAAAACCCCTAGAAAGCATCAGGGGGATGGCACATTCTCCGGGCTTCAGATACAGTTTTGAACTAAACAACAGAAGTATCAACGAAGTGTTCATATCCAAAGCCGGCTGCAAATGACTCTTAGATCCAAAGCGTCTCGAAACATCCCTGGAGCCTTTAACAAGACCTGGTTTAAATCTATAAAAATGACAGCCAATGCCAAAGACATCGACAAACGCGCTACTAAGACCTGTTCCACGCTAAGCAGCAGAACTATCTCTGCAGCTTGATGTCCCTGATGAGGAATGCCTTACGTCAATCGCAGTGTGGTCACTCTGCTTGACAGCTGATTAATCATCAGATTGCCATGTTTCCTTGTCAATATCGAGATACGGGTAGCGCATACTAGCTACGACAGCATTTCGCCTCGCAACACAGTCGATCAGCCTGAATTTGCTGTCATCAGTCTAGGGCCTCCGCTAATTTTTCGGCTGCACGTACGGTTTGTACGTGTTCTGTAGTTCGTTGTCCCTTTATGTGTGTGCCTTGACTTGAAATTCGTTAAAAAAAAAATGTCTTTTAAGATTTTGATCTATAGTAGATCCACTGGGGTAGAATCCACTGGTATTTTTCGATCAGGGAGTTACAGAAAGGCTTTCACACAGTTGGCAGCGACTCGCTTATGCCGTTTGGTAGCATAGCTGGGTATATTCCATCGGTGCCACGCGAATATATCAGAAGATACCACAGTGCATACGCTAGCCTCATCGATTGCCACTGGCAATGCAGTATACTAGCTGTGTCGAGTTCTCCGACTTAGATCAGACTGAGTCAGGCTAATCGGACCGACTTGTGAAGTGGTTGTTATGTGTTTACCTGGTAAGTGAGCCTTCAGCAGATGATGATGATGATTTTTTATTAAGGAGATGGCTTCTCTTCTACTTTTTTAAACTCCATTAAATCTTTTGTGTCTAAATGTTGACTATATTAGCCACGTATTCTGCGTGGGCGTTGTTGAGGAACTTAGCAAACGACAACGGCGTTTCGATTTTGGCTAAACAGCTGCTCTTCGGCTGAAAGAGCATTGTCGTGCTCATTTTTCAGCTTCACAATTCCTTGTGATATCAGGACCTGGTACACAGTAGAAAGTGAGGCCTTACATTCATCCATGAAAGATTTAACACAGTATTTACCGTCAGCCAGACAGCAGCATACTGAACAGTAGTAGCCAGGTTTGAAAGAAAATGTTTCGAAAGTTAAAGCAGAGGCGAATGTCCTTTGGCACCACTATCGTTGCACCTCTCTATAAATTCCTACAGCTTTGTGCAGCTCAGGGTAATGCACCCCTATTTTCAGGTAATGGAGACTTACAGAGTAATTCAAAATGAACTTCGGCGGCTAGGTGATCGCTGCGACGAATAGTTCGTAAAGATTCTTTTCTGCTAATCGATATGTGATACTTTGCCGGCCTTATACGAGGGGTATGTTAGGTTAGGTTATGTTGAAGTGGCTGCCAGCTAGCAGTCGCCACCACACTTAGACCAATGGTAGGTCCATTGTGATACCACGAGGATCATGGGAGAAAGATTCTCTCTACCTACTCGATAAAACCAATTTGAGCTTCTTATGAAGCGTAGGAGGCTCTTAATGTCAATAATCATCAGGTCGCCTATATCGTTGTAATAGGGAGCTCCTAAGTGAAGCTTCCTTCTACGGGAGAGAGCTGGGCAGAAACAATGTAATTGAGGGATAGTTTCCTCCTCTTCTTTATCCATGCAGCTTCTACAAAAGTCGTTCGCAGAGAGGCCCAGCCTTGTAGCATGTTTGCCTATTATACAGCCTCCAGTTATGACACCTATTGTGGTGCTGATATGCAATCTATTGAGAGAAAACAAATTCTTAGAGCGTTTTAGATCCAGCTTCTGCCAAATCTGTTTTGTCGCTAGACATGCTGATCCACTTGTCCACCTAAGATTTGTACTCTCGACAGCACCCAGCTTAAGTTAAAGTTTGCGAGTAGCTATTGGTATAGCTAAGGTGCCTTTATCCGGCAAGATGGGTATAGTTGTTCCTATTTTGGCGAGTTCATCGGCCTTACAATTCCCTGGAATGTCTCTATGCCCTGGCACCCAACACAGGTGAATGTTGAACTTCTCAGCCATCTCCACAAGAGACGAACGGCAGTCTAGGGCTACTAACGAATTTATAGAGGTCGATTCTAGGGATTTGACTGCTGCTTGGCTGTCTGAAAAGATGCGGATATCTCCAATAGATATCACGTCTTTCGTACACGCTACAATGATTTGGAAGACGGAAAGAGAGCTTAAGATTGAGCCTATAAGAGAAAACACCTGCACCAACTCCGCCTTTGGTCTTTAACCCGTCGCGTCGGCGTAGAAGTGAATTGAATCATCTTCTAAAAATGCATCGTTCTCCCAGATTGATCTGGAAGGGTTGGGGACTATAAAGTTCTTCTCAAAATTTAGACGAGGGATGGTGTATTTCGTGTTTTCGGAAGAGATTTTGAGTTTACTTAAAATAGAGGCGTGGTCGAACTCTTTTCTCGACCACTGTTGGTTAGCTCCAAGGCGAACGGGTGCATTTGCTGCCATTTGCTTGCTAAATATATCGAGGGGTATTAGATGGAATATAATGTCCAGTGGCGCGGAGGGTGTTGTACGCAATGCTCCGCTTATGCACAGACAAGCTGTACGTTGGACCTTACTTAGATAATCGAGATTTATAGCTTTATCTAAGGCTGTCCACCAGACAATCACCCCGTATGTAAATATCGGTCAAATGACCGAGAGGTAGAGCCAGTGAGTTATTCGAGGTTGTAATCCGCATTTATTGTCAATGGCTTTTTTGCATGAAAAAAAGTGCTACTGCAGCCTTTTTGACTCTTTCTTGTATGTAAGGTTTCCAGCTTAGCTTTCTATCGAGGATAAGACCCAGATATTTAGCTTTTTCAGAGAAAGTTAAGCTGATACCATTGAGAGAGGGAGGGTCGACTGTCGGAATTTTATATTTTCTGGTAAAGAGTACCAGTTTAGTTTAGCTATCCGCCCAACGTGTTAGCTTGTTTAAAGCGTTTTATAGGAGCTCTTTTACAGTATTTAGGTGCTTTCCTGAAACAGCTATAGCAACATCAGTCAAGTTAGTCATGATACAAATCAGTCTTTATTACCATTATAGAGGCCCTGTGCACTATGGCTATGGCTGTACTTGAGGTGTCCCTGTGTCTTTTACCAGTAGAGATAAAGTTATACGCGGGAAATAGCGCGCTTCGGCTCAGAGATCTTTAGATCTAGTAATGTTGGGCATACCTCTATTCTTGGGGAATCATTTCCCAGCATCCCTAACAGATCGAATGAATTCCTTTGTACCCTCTGCTTCGACGCTTATAGGGAGGACTGGGAAAGGAAGGAAGTCAAAAAAGTAAGCAGATCACGGATAAGAACAGCGTTAGAGATACTCTCTATACATTGCCTTCTGTGGAAGCACGCATTGAGAGTATGTTTATCGAATACAGATGTATGCAGGTACTGGAGTGACCTACTCGTCTCAAAGGATACAACGTAGCTGCTGCTCTGTGAATGTCATGATATTGCCCGGAGCAAACTTAAACGCCTACTATGGTGCCTGTAGCCTTACAATTATCTCATAACCCTACTCAAGTTCACGTAACCTAACCTTACGGGCCTTTGGGAAGAAAACCACTCTCAGCTAGGCCCGGGTATTATGAATAGGATCGACTGGCAACTAGAAACTTTGTCATAAAGTGAGTCTCTAGTAGGACAGTTAAAGCTTTCTCTTTTCTTTTAAGGAAGCTATGTACCATCACATTTCCCGAGTGCCTCTGGTTTAAATCAGCAGTCTTCAACCCTCCACGTTCCGGCCAAGATAAAGAGAACATCGTCGGGTGCGACGACTACGATTTTTTTCTTTCCTTGGTATTGTACAATATCCACGACACGTTGCGATACAATCAAATCCTTATTTTATTGAACCAGACATCAATAAATGGGGACAATCAATTATAAAATATTGTTTTTTTTTCTGCTGGAAAAGATTATAATCCTCTGGAGCTCCGAAACTAATTTGAATTCTTTTTGTTATAAGCAACCAGCTCCAACACCGTTGCGTAGGAGCTAATCACGGCCAAGAATACCTCAATTGAAACATAATCCCTCAATGATCTCTATCATGACTCTCGCATGACTTTGCTATTAACTGACTCATTTCAGGGAAGTTACTTATTCGTATCCATTATCCTGAACACAGGTGTTCCAATGTATTCAATGCGTAATAATAAACCCATCCCATCAACAAGCCGACTCTACTCCCCATACCACTCAGATACGCGTACTCGCACTCTTGTGCGCAGTTTTTCTCAATAGATACCGGGTGACATTGAGTGGGTGAGTTGATGCTGAATATTATAGTAAACAAAAAGCGGCAGCGCATTATAAAAGGCGAGGTATCCGATTGCAAAATCTAATGGCAGCAAACGACACCCCCTTGTGGAATGATGCGGATGCCAACAGCCTTGTTGAAGATTATAAGATAAATCCGGATATGCCGCAATATATAGAATACATATGTCAATGATTGGTACACACATTGTCACAGACACAGGATGTAAAGAGATGAGGAGGATTTTTTTTCTTTTCCAACCCCGAGCGCCTTTGTGGTCTGTTACAGGGGTGAAACAAGTACGAGGCGAGGGTTTGAATGGGTGCGGTTCGGCACGATTCATTTTCTCATTTGTGTATCGAATGATAAGGATCTGTGGCGAATTCAACATTGACGATGTCCTCTGATGCAAGTCCGTTACAAATGATTGTATCACAATTGATGCAGGATTCAACTGTGTGGAATTAATTTATGTTGTAATTGAAGTGAATTTTTACCCTTGTGTGCCTTTTATAAAATAAAAGATACTCGTACAATCCTACCATTTGGGATATTTGAATTTTTCATTTAATGCGGCTTGAATAAAAGGTTTTTTTCCTTTTCGTGAAGGGTAAGGAGCTCCTAATAATTGTTTATTTTAAGGATTTTTTTTCTGTGGATTTAATGAACTTACTCAGCGAAACACGAAACAATTTTCCATCAGATTAAGCACACCCTTACGAGTTTTAGAATTGAATTGTTGTACCCCACAAGAAGAGACGCATCTGTGCAATTAGATAGGAAAAGTTTAGTAAGATTTTTAGTACGATAACAAAAAGATTCGATGAACACTGGCATCAAGATTGAATTCAATTGATGTTCAGGGACTTTTTCTGAATGCTCCTGTATTTAATGCTGAAATCATATTTGTTCGAAATTTTAGCAAAGGATGCATACAGGGTGCAGTGGATCTTAAAAACTCATAACTTTGGAACGTAGCAACATTTGTCAACGATTTTTTTCTCCGTCGAATCTTATATCTAGCCCAGCTCCTCAATTGTAAGGACTTTCCAGTTTTTCGCAGTTTTTTTTAAGCTAAGTAGCGCCCCGTTTAGAGATGTCATCGTGCATTTCGTTGCCCATATAATGGAAGACCTGCGTCCGGAGGTTTTCGAAGCAACGCTAGTTTAGTTAGTACAGGCATCTGTTGACGAATACCATTCGACATCGACCAGGTGGCACTCTTCTAATTTAAAAGCCTCACGGACGACCTTGCAGAGAGTTTTAAGACGGGATTTGCATTAATTTCCATATGCATGTACATAAAATTGAATGTAGTCGACAACTGCTTCCCAGAGACCATACAAGTCGGATACTATTCGCCCGAACACTGCTTGAGAAACAAAATCAAGATCGCTATTTTCTTGGTGGCGCTACAATTCGGGGAGAACCTGGGCCTCAACCACCAAGCTTCTCCAGTTAGCCCGACCCTTTGCTAACTGCACTCCAAATTGGTTGAGGTCCCCTTTTTCTTGTGCATGCAACCTATGGCGAGGCTATCGTACTCTACTACGTTGTCCCTCCGGGTTAGATTCGAAGACTCTGCGGGCCGGATCGTTAGTATCCATTCCCACTACATATCCTATCCATATTAAGCGGCTAATGAGCAGTTTTTTTTTTTTTTTTTTGACTAGGTAGGTGTCGATGGAAAGTTCGTAAACTTCGTCGTTGAATCTTCCCCTCCAAAGCCCGTCAGTTCAAATCGGACCGAATATTTTTTGTAGAATGTTTCTCTCGAAACGACTGAGGATAGCTTTATATGCTTTTGGCAGAGTCTATGCTTCAGTGCCATAAAACAGGACTGGGGTCTTATACAGAGAGAGTCTCCTTAGTTGTTCGGGATAGGGCCTTACAACTCAATCGCCTTCTCAGCCAAAAGAAACAGCGATTGGTAAGAGTTATTCTTGGATTTTTATTTCTGCTGAGGTGATATTTTGTCAGAATTAATAGCAGAGCCAAGGTAGATAAACTCCATTACTACCTCGAAGTTATAGCTGTCTGCTGTGACGTCCAATTTGTCGATGTATGGCGTCACTTCTTGTTGACAGCATATACTGGGTTCGCCCTCATTTACGGATAAACCCATTTTGGTAGCTTCTGTTTCGATACTTGCTAACGCACCAGTGACAGCCTGCTGTGTTTTGCCAGTTATGTCAATGTCATCGACGTAAGCTAGTAGATGCACAGACTTTTGAAAGATTGTATTTCCGGTGTTGGCTTGTGAGTTTCGCTCAATTCTTTGAAGTATGACATTAAAGAAGTCACATGACAGCACATCAACTTGTCGAAATCCTTTTTTGACATCGAAGGTCTGGGTGAGGTCACTATCGATCTTGATGGAGCGAGCAGCGAGCGTTCTCCATCGTCATCCTGCACTGTACATGGCTCTGTATAGCTCGTCTCAATAAATGCTTTCATATGCGGCTTTAAATTCGATAAACTTAGACTTGGTTTTCATGGATTCTCTCTGCCGATATGTGAAAATTTGATCGACTGTGGACTTTCCTGGCCTCAAACTACACTGATAGGGGCCAATCAGGTTGTTGACGAAGGATTTCAGGCGTTCACACAATGTGATGTGTATGATGCGATATTGACGAGACTGATGCCTCTGTACATGGCGCAGTTGAGGTGGTCTCCTTTGTTATGGATTGGAAAACGATGCTAAGATTCCATTTATCAGGCGTAAACTCATCTGACCAGATCTTAGAAATGAGCTCTCAACGAAGACAGCTTCAGCTGATTTGTACAGCTCGGCTGGTAGGCCGTCAGGCCCGGCAGGCTTGTAGGACTTAAGCTTGTATGTATATTTCTTACTTTGTTTTAGCCAGATGGACGGAAATTTTGGCTATCATCGTTTATGTTAAATGGTTCATTCTGCCTGACAGCAGTATGTTGGTCCTCATCGCCGTTATACAGTCTGCAGAAAAAGTTTCTCCATATTTCCAGCACCGACTGTGACTCTACTACAAGGTTTCTGTACGCGTCTTGTTGGCTTGACCCGTTCCTTTAACCCTTTGGTAAAACTCCCGTACATTATTTCTGGAGTATAATCTCTCGATATCCTCGAGAGAGTGCTTCTTCTTTTTTTCTTCTTCTGGAGAAGCCGATGCTATTACCATCTCTTTTGCTGGTTCACGAGCAGCCATCGTCCTTCTTTACGGACCCGGACCACTGCTCTGGAATATCATGTACGACGGTCTTGTATGACGGCGAATACCCGAATGGGGCACAGAATAGCTTATTAGTGACCGCGAGATAAAAGAGTTGAAAACTACTTTTTTACACTCAAAGCAGTGTGGCTAGTACATACCTACATATTTGCATGTGTTGTGATAGATGACATGTACATGTATTAGAAGCCATATGAAGAGGACGCTTTCGAGAACGCTTCCACGCGTTGGTTGCCCAAGAAGCAGTAGAAGATTCTGTTTGCTAAGCAGTGACCTAAACATTGCTCTATGCTTTCCAAATTCAGATGAAGGCGTTAAAAGTTAGGGAGAATCGATCTCTGATGAAAGAAATGCAGGCAAAGACTACCATGTAAGACAAGAAAACCCGCAAGCGATATAATACCTGACGGGATACCCGGCGGGGGAGGGAAGAGTTAGCGGAGACTAGGTTAAGTGAGTAGAAATCTTCACACTCCCGCTCAACCCCAAGAACAAGTTTCCTGCGAAGGGACGTGTAGACGTCGCCTTTCAAATAAGTGTCCTATCCATGAAACAAGGCGTCAAGCGATCCGCTGAGGTCTGAATTATGATGGGGATATAAAATCTTCATCGCTAACAGAGTTCTCCAGTTGTAATGAAACTGTACCACATTACACAACGAATAGATACCAATGCTCTAGCCGTCAAAGTCTCCGAATCTAATCCGGAAGGACAACTCGGTATAGGTGGGCCCTGTCTTAGCTGGCGGGCATAAGTGGAAAGAGTTCTCAACCCACTTGGACTGAATAGAACTCCAAAGACCGGGTTACTTGGAGAGGTTGGTTGGTTGAGGCCCACATTCACCTCAAACTGTAGCGCCAACTAAGTATTACTATTACCCTCACCAAATACATCGAAAAATTCGATACCGATGTGAGAGATGTCAGGTCTTTTCAATGAAATTGCATTTATAAACAGTATCGAAAAAAATATGAAACAGAATATATTTATTTAATAAATTTACAATGTTGAATATTTATTGGTTAATATCCATATGCACGTATTTGCATTAAAAAATGGGTGACACAACGCAAGCTCATTCTGGCGAAAGAGAAAAAATAGCAAATTTTGCACCTGAATGTCTGATTATTTATTTATTTATTTAAGTTCAACGTTTATGTAAAATATTAAAACAAATATTCATTTTAATCTAAAACAGAATTCTTATTCAAAAATAAACAAGAACAATTATTTACTGAAAAGCTACAATCCATCTGGAATGGAATTTACCGAAGTCCAATAAAATTTTATTTTTTTATTAAAATAAAATAAACACAAAAATACTATGACCACGATTTCCCTATGTAAATGTGATGGTAAACTCCTCCGAGGGTATGTGAATATTTCCAGAAGCCACTACCAGAACCGTCAGGGCACGCTCATAGTGACGCACTAAAAGCACCTCCCTCCTATTTGTGGTTTTGGTTTTTTACGACACCTGAGCTCTAACTTGGGTCGGCGCAGAGGCTCAAGTCAAGTGGTTAGTGCGTTGGATCGCTCAGCGGGGGGTTCGACTTTCGAATCCCAGAAACACCAAAAAGTTTTTTCACGGTCCCACCTCTCGCGAATGTCTGACAAATGTCCGAAAGTAATAATTGTCAAAAGAAAGCTTCTCAATTCGTTCTTCGGATATGACTCTAAACTGTAGGTCTCTTCCATTTGTGGGAAAAATATAACACGCACAATACGAATGGTCGCGAGAAGCTAGTCTGGAATTGCCTGAACGCTCTAAAGTAGCTCGCTGCCCACAAATAAATTACAATTTATTGGGTTCCGAACATGAGGGAATAGAGGGCAATGAAATTGCTGATGAGGTAGCCAGATTAGGATCGCAATCTTCATTCATTGGCCCGTCTCCATTTTGCGGCTTATCCACCAGCCACAGAAAATTGGAGCTTAATTCATGGGGTCATCAAGAGAGAATGGAACTCAACAAACGGGTTACGTCAAGCCAAGAGATTCATTAATGCTTCCGATAGCAAGAGAAGTTAGGAAATTCTCGCACTGAACAAGTGTGATGCTAAGCTCCTCACGAACTGCCATCTTCACAAGGTGGGCATAAGCCCTACGGACATGTGCCGATTTTGTGTGGAAGATCAAGAGACTGGCGCGCATATCCTGTGCGATTGTCCCGCCATGGCTCGAAGCAGGCAAAGACACTTTGGAAGGGAGTTCAGTTCCCCAAACATAGTCAACCAGTCACCCGCAAAAACGATCCTAAGGTTCCTCCACGACCTTCATCTTTGCTCGGAATAAATACGCTCTTCATTACTGGAGAACTTAGGAATAGCACAAAAGATCTTTCTAGATCTATCGCAGTGCTTGTCTGGCTTTCCTAGGGATAGGCAGAAGGCCCCTCAGAGCCTAATTTTGGTTACCCAGAATAGGTGCGTTCATTACACTATCCCCGATAAGAGGTTCAAGCTGATGGACTTCGCTGTGGGGCGAAATGTTGTCGTAGATAGTATGCGGTTTCCGTATCTCGATATAAACAATAGATCAATCATTCGTCAACCAGATTCATCACATCAGTATTACATATCGTATTTCGGACGCTCTAAGGAGCTAACATTGACTTGGACCACTACCTTGCTGTAGACAAGGTACAGTTGCAGATATCCTGAACACCACCAAGACAAGGAAAATGTTCTAAAACATATCTTTCCTATCATCTCTTCAATGTGATAATTTTGAGTTAGTACAGCATCTACATACATAGATACACCTCCTTATGCTTTGCACCTTATTTCAGCTCCAAAAGGGTCAACAAGTGAAATTCCAGATTTATGCTATTCTTAGTGAAGATACATAACTTCATCCGCATAATCAGATGCAAATTTCCTCAAGTCTATCTGCAAGAGTCCGCAGCTACATATGTACATATGTTCCCTAGGGTGTGTGATACTACACCACCCTGTGGGCATCCTCTGGTGAGCAGCAAAAGAGAATGGAACAGTGAAGTCAAAATGTACAAACTCAAGCAAAATACCTTAAAATGATACACGGACGGATCCAAAACATCCATTGAAACTGAAACACGTCGATACGGGCCCCAAAGTATTTGGAAGCTATTTTCCAAGCAGATGTTTACAAGATCGAAAAGATGCGCATTTTTAATGGCACCTTCAATGGTCTCCCGTTTCCAGCTCCTCCGTGGACGTAGCCGCCCTATAGGAGTATTTCCTACTACTCAAGGGATACATTTCCATATGGTCCAGCAAGGATTGTGCTCTTCTCACTGCCAATATCTCTCCACTTCTATCCTAGTGCTTCTGTTTACTCCTTGATTGGACCACAGGGCCTTATTATATTTCTCTTGGGGTTCAGCCATCTCCGACTTTGGAAATTGCATCTCTGGAGACTATTGTCTTAAGTTTACTGACTTCTAAAATTTTTCTCACCGTCGAGCAGAAGTCCCTCCATAATACTCTTTTCATCATCATATAGCTTCCTTAATTTTTTTTTTATTTGTTGCCTTCTAGATATCCTACGACGCGAGTTTTCTCATAACAGCATCAAAAACTTTTCGTACCTCCTTACCTCCTTCTTCAAGGTTTTTAGTTTCCTACAATGTGTAGGTTCTCCTCTTCCACTGAGGTTAGAGTATACGCCTCTCGATATGCAGCCTCAATAGCTGTCACATGCCGACTTGTTTTCTGGGCCCCTTTCAATCAGATTTTCCTGTAACACTTCTTGTTATGTAAAGCTGTAGATATTCCTTGCAAACTTCACAAACTCCGACCTCTTTTAAAATTAGAGCCATGCCTAGATCTAATGTCAAACGAGAAAGCTCTGAACTTCGACATCGTTGCCCGATCCATTAACATCCAATTTTGCACTTTTTCGAGAATCCTGCTGCTACGAATAGTTAGGTTAACTACTTCCCTCCGTCTGACATCCACAAAGATCGGTTCTGATCCTGCGTTAGCAGTAGCTATGTTTTCACACGTTACAAATTTGAGTAAGGCTTCTCCTCTACTGGAATAGTTGGAGCTATCCCACACCATAGTGCATTATCATCGCAACCAATTTCTTGTTCTGTTCTTGCAGGCCTTTACCAAGACCTCTACTTCCCTTGTATGAGGAGGTTCCGGTAAATCATACGGACAGGTATCCCCACCATCTGCAAAAACATAAACGCCTACCAAGATGTACTAGAGGATTTCTTTAGCAGTGGAAATCTAATCCTGTCTCCAGAAAAATCGTCCGCTACTTTCTTCACCACGTGGACCAAAGAAGTCAACCTACAACTCGACACTAGGATACACGGAAGGATAATCCCTACAGTCAACCATCCAAAGATCTTAGGAGTCACATTCGACAATCTGTTGACATTTTCCTCTCACTCCAGAAACATCAACAATCGTGTTATGTCCAGAAATGAAGTCCTGAAATTCTTAGCGGGAGTGCATGAGGCAAAGACAAAGAACTCCCCTGGACTCCCCGTCTCTGCCGCAAACAATGGCAGAAGCTCCAAACCTGTCAGAACGCTGCCCTACGCATCATCACTGGCTGTCATCGCATGTCACATGAGGACCATCTTCAACAGAAACCCACATGTTAGACGTGAAAGAGCACAATGAGCTTCTCAGCAAGCAATTCATACTGACCTGCCACCAACCCGATCGCCCAAACCGTGACCTGGTCACCCTCAATACACCCCCCAGGCAAATACCATCATATATCAGAATGTGCCGCGATGAGTTAAATCGGTATATCACTCACGCACCTCTAGACCCTGCGGACTATAAAGTGGCCCTAAATGCGATCCACGAAGATTCAGTCAGAACAGCTCTAGATTGCCTTCAAAACAACATCGTTCTGGATGGTCGCCCGCCTCCTATTCATCAAAGCATAGAAACCCTCGCCAGGCGTACTAGATCAACATTATCTCAGCTGAGATCAGGTTGGAGCTCCTTTTTGAACAGCTATATACATCGTCTTCGCGAAAGCACCATCGATCAATGCCCTGACGGTGGCGCGTCACCACATGACACAGCCCATCTATTCAGCTGGTCGTCTCATCCGACGTTACTAACAACGCTATCCTTATGGACACACCACGTCGAATCAGCCACATTTCTGGACCTGAACAGTTGGGACAGCAATCTACACACCACATCAGAGAATATCCTCCCCCAGGCATCTGGACATCATCGCTGATGCCGCTTTGCTATAATTGGCACCGTCTTAGGATGCCCTGGGACGAGTCGAATTCCCGCCTGTATATAAGGATCACAGTACAAGGAGAATATAAAGAGCCGTAACTATCGAAATACGGAATTTTTTTTCCTGTTCCTTAAAGTTAAAGGTATTCCAAGATCATCAGCCGCCTACTGCCTTGATGTACACATTTAGATGTATGACTAGTGCCTATTTAATCAGAGCTTTAATCACTTGCCTTAAATGTACATGAAAGGACATCACGACGTCGGTCGAATGACATTTTCCTTAATTACGGAATTCCAATTATATTCTATTTTTCTAATTGTCCTTGCAAAGACTTACGATGACAATTACGGCATTGAATTTTCCGATTAGTATAAGTCCCCAATGTTCCCTGCCCCTCTCCCGACCAACTCAATTGTCCTGTTCAATCTCTTTTTCTTTTTTTTTTCTTTTTTTTATAACAAAGCCGGCATTTCCTTTTTTTTCTGTTTTGGTTGGAACGCAAAATTAATCTGCAAGTCATTGGTTGCAGCTAAAGTACAAAATCCAATGGACAACCTAGCATTAAACACTTATTTGTTTGTGTGTATGTGGAAAGTATGTATATCCTGTTCCTCATTCCACCAATTGAATTGAGCTGAATAAAAATAGTAAAAAAAAAAAACGGGAATAAAACGAACATCGGCTGGATAAATAATTTTCTTTGATCCTCTCAAATTGCCAGGAAAATATATGACTCTGCCACTAAACGGACCTCAGGACTATGGTTGCGTACTAATTGTGGTCAGGATAATAAAATGGAATGGCTTTCAGCTTTGCCATTAAGATGGATTAATATCGGAAAATAATAAACGAGAAGTCCATTGAAATATGCGAATTCTATAACCGGTAATATGTTTGTCCCTGGATGTCTGCATAGTATGATATCCACGTACGTACGAGTATAAGGACATTGGATGCCTTGCCAGACATATACAAACTAATGTCCGTTAGAAGGGGACTGAAGCTATGAATGCAGACAAAGTGAATTGTAAGGTTGTGTACCTATATTTGATAATATCCTTGCATAGTGGTTGTGTATGTGGTACACACCCACATAGGTCAGCGAATTTTCTTTGAAGAAGATTTCATTCTTGCGTGCATTGAAAGGAGTGGAAGTGGCAGTCAGGGACTCTTGTAGAGTCGTGGGGCAGATAACTTTGGCTTAATGGCTGGTGATAGTACAACGAATAGGGTCAATGTAACTATGAAGCTAATGGCCTTTGTTTGACTCGTTTTTCCTTCCTTTTTTCCTGAGATAGCGGGTGGAAGAGCAAGTGTTTGTCGGAAATCTCTCTACTGTTTTCATGTCCTGTTGCATTCATAAGGGATGACAGCGGCTATAGAACTTTAAGTTTACGTCTTGGCTTTCGTAAATAATTAAAGTAAGTGGATCGTTGCATTAAATTTAAAATTAAATTGGAAATTTCTGCTACCGTTTGTTCAATCCTTATTTTAGGTTAGGTTAGGTTGGCTGGCACGAGAGTGCAGACACACTTAGACCAGCAAAGGTCCTTTGTGATACCATGGGACTAACAAAACTAACCGGAGCTTTTGATACAGCGATGGATGCTCATGACTTCTAAAGACGCCAGATTGCCAAGGTCTTCAAGGAAGGGGGATCCTAAATGGAGCATTCTTTTATGAAGGAAGAATGGTTTCCTCCTCCTACTCGTCCCTACAGCTCCTGCAGAAACCGTTAGAAAAGCGATCAAGTCTTCTGGCCTGTTGGCCTATAAGACAATGTCCAGTAAGAACACCGACAACGCAGCTGATCTGTGATCGCTTTAGTTTGACCATTTCCGCACTACCGTAGGCCAGGTCTGTCTCGAAATGTGACACCTCGAGCCGTTTTCCCATCTGAGGTTGGTCTTGCTAATAGCGTTCAGCTTTAGTAGATGCTTACATGTAGCTAAGGGCCTACCTAGGGATTGCCTAACAGGCAGAATCCCTAGAGTAGTACTCTGTCTGGCGAGCTCGTCTGCCCTGCAGTTACCTGGAATGTCTCTGTGGCCTGGCACCCAACATAGGTGAATGTTGAACTGCGTTGTCATCTCCATAAGAAATGGACGGCAGTTGAAGGCGGCCTTTGAGGTAAAGGAGCACGATTTAAGGACTTGATTGCCGCTTAGCTGTCAGTGAAAATGTTGATATCTCTGACAGATAGTACACCACACTTCAGCCAGGACAGGGCTTCCTTAATCGCCATGATTTCCTTATGAAAAACTCTACAATGATCAGGGAGGCGCAAAAATCAATCCTTAGATGCATAGATACTTTCTGAGACCTTTGTTACGGTTCCTATTTGTTTCTTACTATTTTTTTTGTTGTCCTTGTTGTTCGTTGAAAGAGTGTTTCGCAACTGACAGTTGACCAAATTACCCAAGCCCTCAACATCAGATCGTGGGGGCAAACATCTTGCAGCATAGAACATAGTAAGTTTCGCTTGATCGCGGCCCTTAGAGTTATAAGGTTGAAAACATAACAAACTGCTTCTAATATTAAAGGATCCTGTGTTGACAATGGCTAACGATAGGATTTTAAATGTGTAGACAATCCTTGACCTATTCTCTTCTTGTCATTGGTATTAAATCTACTGACCGTTCTAGCAATGTTAGATGCTGCCACAATGGCTTTGAGAGATTGGTGGATTAAGGATACATATCCCATTAATCCAGGGGCTCATGCCACTCGTGCCTTTAAAGTTTGCAGGTAGTGGTATATCGGCTGTATTAGAATGGAGCCTTTTGACACCGGGCCATATTAGGGAGTCATCTGGGTCTTACTGCGCCGAATGCTGGCCTCTTGCTGGTTCGATTGCATGTTCCCTGGCTGCTCGTTAATTAAAAAAAAATTAACATAATCCGCAGTGATATGTACCACCTTTCGTTTGAAACATTGGACTCTATGCTGATGATCTAGATCAAAAACAATACCGGATTAAGCCAAAAATCAGACTTTAGACTAGTGCAGCCCCTCACCAACGAAAAGGCTAATATTTCGAAGCTCATTCCAGGCGACTTTTATAGCCAGCAGTCGGCACTATGTCTAGTATCCAGCCTAGAGAGCGATGAGTTGGAGTACAGTTTCCCCACTTCCCTGGCAAAGGGGATACCGAGGAAAAGGAAGTGAGAAAATTGCAAGGATGGCGCCACCAGCTCAACCTGGTAGGCTCACGCTAATACTGAAGTACATGCATCAAAAGGAACTATGAACTCGAAGAAAGCAAAGGTGCACAGGGCAAAGATCGGCTCCAATCTCACAATTTCGGTGGTAAATAAAAAACGCTGCTCCATTATAACTCCATCAGCAGAAGAAGGCAAAAGTTGAGGCAACTGCTGCAAGTCCAAAGACACAGCTTTTGAATGCCAGCTTTGTCCCAGCTGGCCCAAAACGCGATGTGGCTACGATGGCTGAACATGGGGCAAAATATCCGCATGTGATGCTAGATGCTGATATCTTGAGGTGCTAGAGGACGACGACGTTGTGAAAGCTTACATTTCAGCGCATTCATTTTAAAAGGGGATGCTTTTGGTCTGACTTTTGGAGAACTTCGCAGACAGCGATGTGGCTGAAGACAGTGGCAACCGAACTGAAATGATGGAAGGGAGTATAACCTCCCATTCGGTATTAATTCTTTAACCAAGCAGTGCGGATCAGGACAAATGCTGTTCAACATAGGACTGATTGCTAAAGAAAACTTTGAGGAAACTCTGTTCGACATCATTCAAAAGGGAGTCAAGGGCAACTCAAGAATGGTGTCATACAGAGTGACTAAATATAAAACAGTTAAGAAAAAAAAAGAGAATAAGAAAAATTTAATAACTGAAGCAGGCTCTCAGACATGATACTAACTCCAGCCAAATAAATTAAGTATCTAGGTCTACAGTCCATGTTCTAAGACGCATACGATAAATTATCATTTATGTGGTAATAGCACGGCTAAGGAGGCCTGTTAATGGAGGCTCTAAATGAGGACGCGGGAAGACCCAACGCTCAGGTCCTGAAAAAATATCTCTTGAGCTTTGCTTAGCAATCTCATCGGAAATCTTATTTTCCGCAATCCCAGTAGGGCCTCGGACCCAGGCAAGAGTCAGAGAGTTCAGTCTTGCGCCCAAATTGAAAGAGTTCTTGCTTTCCCGAATTATTTTAGAGCAGGTTAAAGAGTTAAGCAAGGCCTTAAGTCTGACTGTCAAGAGTACTCGGAAAAGATCCCGTGCAGTCGAAGTTGACCTTATAGTTTAGTGCAGAAGTCAGATACATACTTACGCAAGAGCCCCCCTCTACCAAACAATAGACGCATAAGCGGAAAAAGGTCTTATCCTAGCCGTATAAATCTAGCGAACCTTTTTCGGTGCTAAGCACAATATCTTGGCAAAAGCAGCCTTACTCTGCCAGAACTCTCAGAGCGCCTTAGAAGTATTTCGACCTGAATGTGCTTTCTCCAGAAAAGGATCACTCCTACATATTTAGCGTCAGATAGTCAAGCAAGGATTGAAATATTTACAGTCAGAAAATTAAGTCAAAAACTTAACTGGGATTGCCTATAAGAACCCTACATATATCCCGACAGTAACTAAGTTACCCTCTGGTGGCAATGCAAGAAGGAATCGCTAGCTAGGTAAGAGGCAACAGATGGGCTTAAAATACCTCAACTATTTTGCAGGGATATGCGAAAATTTTCAAGAGCTGAGACACTCTAAAACTGTCAATAAAAAAAAAAACACACTTTAGGGAACTATTTTTGAAAAAGAGGGGCCATCGTAGATTTTGCAACGAACCTAGCGAACTAATCAATAATGAAAATACTGGGATAAGTGATAGATATTGTAGAAGGATAAACTGGCCATAATGTCGCTATCCATTCTGAGACTTCTTAAAAAAAATAGGACTGCATAGGTGCTCTAGGGCAGCTACTCTAGTATCTTAGACTCTTAATAGCGCGTGTCTGATGAGCCTTCGTGCTCGGACCATAGGCAGACCAAATTTAAAATAAACTATCTTACCAACAAAACTGGCCTGCCGCTCCAAGAAAAACACCAACCAAGTGCTGTGGGCGCTTTGGTCGTGCGTGGCTTAGTGGTTATTACGTTGGATTACTGAGCAGTAGGTTCGAGGTTTGACTCTCAAAAAACACCAACGGGTTTCTTTCACGGTAACACTTCCCACGAATGTCTGACAAACCTCCGAGAGCAATAACTGTCATGAAAAAAGCCCTTAGGATATGGTTCTAAGCTGTAGACCCCTCCATTTGTTGTGAAAAAATATAACACGCACGACATGAATGGTCGTTAAAAGCTAAGCTGTGCACCAGATACGGTCTGTTGCGTAAAGTTTTTGTACGTGCAGGAACTAAATAGTTCATGTCCAGGGTGAGGAAGCCACAATGAAAATTGGCATCTTGACTTCCTTGCAAGACCATATGCTAAGGTTCACTCTCTAAAGAGGATGGAAGTCAGATGCAGACAAAGTGAAATTTCAATTCCTTCTTATCACTCTTCACAGGATACTGTAAACTAAATAAATACCTCAGGAAGCTAAATCAAGAAAATGTTGAAAACGAAGTAAAATGTCTGAGAGCTGACTAGATAGTCATCCATATATCCTACCCAGGTCCTTAATTTGTTAAGTAAAACCCTTGCAACAAGGAGGAGCACAATACGTCGTTTAGTTAACAATACAACTGATATTAAATTTTATCGATCAAGTTTATCGATTTATTCCCATTCCTTGTACCCTTCATCCACATCTAGACAACACATTTAAAATTACAAGCAACATCTTAGCACATTTTAAATGTACCCTACCGGCCTTTTTGTGTCACTCTTGTGGTGTAAAATCTTTAAAAATAACTCGAAAAAAATAAAATCAAGATGAATCCTCTTCTGTTTTATAATCCAGAGTTCATTCAGCATAAATTTAAATTTAATCAAATTTCGAATGCAAAACTACCTTCTTTCTAATGGAATTAATTCAGAATGGACTTCAACGGCACAGGACAAACACTCAACTCCTGGCCATTGCAAATGACAAGCACCACCTCACTTACACACAAAGCCATCAACTCTTGAACAAAACAAGAAAAACAAAAAAAAATTGTCCTCAAAACAGGAAACAAAACCCTGATGTTACACACCCGTCTCACAATCCTTGCCCCCCTCCCGCCGCCACGTGGAGATCCTGTTCACCTACCTACCCAACAGAGATGGCTAAGAATGTTTACACAGAAAAACTATAGAACATGTTGAGAAAGGATACCTCACAACACAATATTTGCATTTTATGAAATTTATTATTCTCAAATAAGCCAAGATTACAATTACACATGGAAGCGGAACGCGCCCATCAGCTGCAAGGACCAGAATGTTTACTTGCACCCGTTGCAGTGCAGCCTTGTTTCTCATGGTGGTATATGCTCCACATTGCATATCTACAGATCGGATGTACCCATTAGATAAGGGACTGGTGCACCGGTTGAATTTTCATTTCTAACTGCTGCAGTGCAAGCCATCATCATCATCTTTGTTCGCTTTGGCAGGACACCGTATTCAAATGACAGAGCGAGAGGACAACTGAAACAGAAAGAATGCAAAAAAAAAAATAGTCTAAAAAAAAAACTAGACCACATTTAGAAGTATAAATATCATTTGTCGTCGTCGACATAGTCCTTTCTATTTCGCTACATGCAGTTAGTAGGTCTAGGACCTATCTAAAACGATGCAAGCATTCCCTTAAAACAGAGTGAGTGGTTGCCCTTACAAACTTTACCTAGCTACCATAAGTTATATCCACTTTAACCAAACTACAAGTACCATCCTCGACCTATCCCTGCATGGTAAATGCCTCCATACCGTCCATCCTTATACCTGCGACCAGATACAGTAGTAGAAGCAGCTCATCAAGCTTAACTCCAGTTGAGCGCTTGAATGCATTTTCAAGAAAAAAAAAAAAAATAAAACAAACAAATGTGAGGCATCCTCCAACGCGTAGTATTACAACATCGTTCAGTGTGGCCTATGTACCAAGGGGTGGTGGTAAAATGTAATTTGTTGCTTCGTAAGCTTATAAAAAGGAGCAAGGATTCGTGTATAAACAAGATGCTTTCTTTATCTTGACATATTTCCCGTAGGGATAAAAGAGGAATAACCAAAGCCGAAAACACACAGTAGGCAGAAAGAGACAACAACAGAGAGATAAGTGGATGCACCACCTTACTTCAACCTTTTTATTTGAATGAGGATAGAGTCCTTCGAAGGATATCCAGTTTTGTATTCTATTTTTCTTTTTTTCTTCATCATGAATTTTCTATGGCCGACGATCTTAAGAAAATGACCTGTGGCTATGTGCTAATGTTTTTCCTTGCAAATTGCACAAGGATACTACATGTGTATAAATGTAGCTTCTAGATGGAAGTGATTTTTTCAAGAAGGAAACATTTACATTGGAAGCTAGTCGGACGGAAGGACTGGGTGTACGTGTAGTTTACTTAAGAAAATCGGAATTTGTTTGTGTTCGGTTTCTTCTTTGATTTTTTATTTTTTTTTTGTCGCTAATAGCACGACCGTTAGGCGTGGTGGTTAGGTCCTTTACGGTTTAAACACGCTTGTGAAAATTTATTGAGAATTTACGATGCCTCATAAAAGGGGCCATGCAAATAAAGATAAGAATTGATGTGGTGAGTAATTATGTTGCGGAATGCCACAGGCCTCCATTGCTGTGGGTTGAGTGTATCGGCTAGACAGCAGGACAAATAAGATTATTGTTTGCTATATTTAAATACACAGTTAAGTAGGGCAGCATTATCTTTATGGACTTGTTCAACTTTATTTGGAAGAAGGTTGGGTGAAAGGTCAAAATCGATCCGTTTCCAGTTGTTTTTTTAGGCAAAAATTATGATTGCATTGCCGCTTTGGTGGAAGGACCTCGCATAAATAGAAAGGCGTTAAGCAAATTAGTGCCGTTGGGATGCAACATTTTTTCATGAGAGATTATATTATTTTGAGGACCGTATTGTATTTGTAGGGGGCTTGAACAGCAGCCTGTAGTCCCGGAAGAGCCATTGTACTTCAGCCGAAGGCCGCCCCATGTGAGACAGTATTAATACCCCTTATGCGGTTTGTATTTTCCGCACTCCAGACCTGCCAGTGCGCTTTGCAAAACGCATCAGATCAGCAATGTTGGCATAGACAGATCCTCATACTTGTCCATGGTAAAGTGCCTGATTTGTGCAAAAGCAGGACAGTCCCACAGGAAGTCTTCTTCAAAGCGCATCTCACAAAGGCCCGAGCCACTACGTCCTATGGTTTTCAGGTGATCGGTAATGGAAGTAAGACTCGTGATGAATCCTGCAATAGTTCTCAAGTCGTTTTTGGGTGGCATTTGGCGTCAATCCGCATCTTCGTCTGCCGGCATGTACCAAGATGTCGCCAGTAGTCGAGATGCTGTTTTAGTAGCAGGTCAGCCATTGTTTGTTAAAAGAATGCCAAGCTGCAGCCTATAAACCTTTCGACGAGAAGCTGGGTTACCCATAACCCTACCACTTCTGCTATTCTCGTAGAAAAAAAAGCTGTGCCCTCGGAAAGTTAATAGCTTACCCCTCGGAACCCAGACCAGCGAAACTGAGTTAGTTCAGCTTAACAATTCCCTCCTTCAAGATCTTAATGGCAATCACGTGTCGTAAGCAGAACAAGCCATCGCGACCTGGCTGTTAAAGCAGATATAAATAGCTCCACCTCGTATAGTCTTTTTTAGAGCTATGTACGTACGTGGGCTGCACTTGGGACATTTGGATAGATTTCGGCCTAAAAGACCGTAGTATATGTGCCTAGTGGAATAGTCTTATTCACACTCGCTTTCTCCGAATAGAAGATACCTTCTACTGAAAGCCCATTAATCAGAGACCCCTCTGCATAGAAGACTGTACTAACTTGTTCAGAGTCCGGCCCGTCTGCCGTTTCTCCATTCCGCACGCTCCGCGAAAGAGAATCGGAATCTCTAAGATAAGCTTCGTTCGCATGATATCCAACGGACGAGTTGCCATTGTAGGCAGTCGGAGTGCCTCTTATTGCGCCAGTAATGCAGACAAAGGCAAGGTGGTACAGTATACTTGCGTTTGACGAATTTCGCATTTGACCAAACTGCGTATGGTGCATACACAAGATATGGTTTGACAACCAACCAGAATATTTGATGCTGCCTAATAACATCTCGCAAGTCGCTCCACTGAACCGAAGACGCTCCGTAATACGGTGTTCGACGTGTAGGTCGTAGTTGATTCACATCCGTCCGGACAACATGGAAGGTTAGCGGCACCCGCTACTTTGCCCTGTATCAGACCTTCTCTATCTAGATAGAGGAACGCCTCTGGATGGATAAAGCACTCTCATAGCACATATCATTAAGGTAGTAGGCCCTAGAGATCAGGATATTCATCGAGTTCATTGCTCTTGCAATTTGCATTCAAATCATCTTTTCTCATCCTATTATACAGGAACTCATTAGAATAGAATTTTGCACTGAGTCTCGATGCTCTGTTTGAACGAAAGCAAGCCCTTTCAAATACCCGAATCCTTTCCATCAAGTTTGCTCCCACGTTGACAACCATATGCAAGCATGGGCCAGATGAGGGCCATGTAGTAGATTACCCTCACCCCTGCACCGAATTGGCTGCTATAAAACAGTCACTTCTTAAGAGTAAAAGTCGCTTTCGTTAGCCAGAGTAGCTTCTATATGTTTGTTAACAAATAGATATTGGTCTAGCCAAGGCCCAAGGTATCTGACTACATTTTGACACGTTAGAGAGCACTAGCAGCCGCAGTGTTGGGAAATTTAAGAGAGCTTCCAGAGCAACCCTCAGACTGCTGCACATTGCACCTGCAATGCCTACAAATGCTAGTCTATGCGTCTTTTGAAGGGCGGAGGTGGTAACTATTTGATTAACCTATCCCCACCATACACGCGACGCGTAGGTTTTTATTGGGGTGAATATGGTGGGGTAAGGCAAGCGGATTACTTTTGGTTTTAATCTACATATTTTTGTCGAAAAGTCGGGAGCAGGCACAAGAAGGGCCTATACTGGCCCTGTACTTCGTTAAAGTTCGTGCACTTGCAGACAGACCTGCAGACCTGCCAAGTTTAACTGGAGCAAGGTTTCAAGTGTATCCACCAAATTTAAGGCATATGGCATTAGTTAACCTAATAAGCACGACGACCTGAAAAGATCATTTGCTTTCTAGCTGAAATCTAGTTTATTGATGAAACTATAGATAGTTTGAGCTGAAGAGTATGTGACATTGGATAGGGTGATAGGCCTTAGTTAAGGTGCTTAAGCCTAAGCCAAACTATGGCCGGGCATTCGCACAGTATATGATGGGCAGTTTCCGATTGGACACGGCCCATTTCCTTGAGATGATAATTTAGAGAGCAATATCCAGTTAGGATGTCAGTTATGATCTTAGCCTTGTGTTTGCTTGGCGTGTCGTAAACCATTTGGTGAGTTCCAGTACGAAATCACTTTTTGTCGTTCCCATAGATTTAGCTCTTTCTTTATCTGGATTGTAGGTAAACGACAGAAAAGTTCAGGTCCTGTAAGTGGAGACTGAGCACCTAGTCTGGCAAGTTCATAAGCGGTCTCGTTGCCGGGAATGCCGCTAAGGATGTACACGAGAGTGATTTTATTGTGTGCAGCAAGCAAGTACTTGTAGGCAATTCCAAACCAGTTAAGACTCAAAATTGAAGGATACAAGAGCTTTGAGACCTGCTCAGCTGCCTGACATTATAGCTCGATTGCACAGAACTCTGCTTGGAAGATAGTTCCTAGTTTATTGTCTACGTGGAGTGGAGAGTTTGTATTTAGGACCAAGAATATCAGCCCCAGCCGCACTTGACATTTTCGAACCGTACCTGTCAGTGAAGATGTTTACCAATCAAGTGAAGATGAGGGGATTATCCCAAAACCTGCAGTCCGGTAATACGACTTTGAAGGGTTGATTGAGGAGCAGATCGCTGGCGTTGATAGCAGCGGGATTTTCTCCATGGTTTTCATATGTCCTTCTAGATTGGTGTTAGTGTTATTGCATAGAAGTTGAAGCTTTGTTGCACTAGAAGCTGCAGTCTTCATAATGCTTATGTTTAGTGGTGGAAAGTCTAAAAGAAGTTCTAGCGCAGCTGTAGGACAAGTGCGCCTTGTACCCGTAATACCTACACATGCTAATCGTTGCACCTTTCGCAGGCCAGATCGCTTTTTTTGGATAAGCTTTTCCCACTTTTTTCATGGCATGTTGCATCTGATCACAGATGCTGGTTTCTTTCTTGCCCCTCACTGTTATGACTACGTCGTTAGCATAGTCTTTGGTGAGAAATCCGCAATTATCGAGGTCGTTTAAGATTTTACGATGGTCCACAACAATGGACCAAAGGCGGGGAGATATAATCCTTCCATGAGGACAAATTTTAATCGTTTTTACGGTGATCGAAAATTGTCCGAGCTTGGTAGAAATAATTCTGTTACTGTGCATGGAGCATATCCAACTAGTGGTTTGCCGGTCAATGCCTTTAGCATCAGCAGCATCCCTGATGGATTGAAACGTCGTGTTATCGAAGGCACTTGAGATGTCTGGAAAAGAACAGAGGGCGATTTCCTTCTCTACCAGAGTTTCTTCAATGGTGCTGACTAGATGGTGTAGTGCTGAGATCGTAGATTTACCAGGTTGGTATGCAAATTTGAATTTAATTAGAGGGAGTTCTAATAAGGTGGAACTGCGAATATGGAAGTCGATGTTTTTTCCATTACCTTAAGAAACACAGGGGTGTGATTAATAGGTCTAAAAGCCTTAGGGTCTGATTGTGATCTGCAGCCAACTTTTGGTATGAACATTGAATTTATTTTTCTCCATGTTGTCGGTATGTAGTTGAGCTCATAGCTGGATCTGAAGATGGACATTAGGGATTCCATGAGAATATCGATGCCATGTGGAAGAAGGGCAGGTAAAATTCTATCTCCACCAGGAGCTTTGCAGGGCTTCTGCGTAGAAATGGCCCATCTGATGGAATCAGAGGTGAAGAGCCTTCTAGCAGTATTCCTAGTATGCCTGCTAGGAGGGTTTTGCATAACTTCATGTAGAAGCTAGTTATGGATGTACCGTTTCCTAAGTAATTGTACAAAATTAGAGAGAGTTTGTTAGCACTTTATAGAGAAAGAAACACGTCTGGCCATCCAGGAAGCACTGTTCCACCACTCGTAAGTTATGTCACTGTGTAATTGGAGTCATGCTCCACAAATGGAAAGCAGAGTCCAAAGAATTGTGAAGAAGGTGCGGAGATAAACAAGGAAGGGAGTCAACCCAACATCTGGTATGCCTCTGCCCCGGCCTGCAAGAACGATGCCTACATACACTAGGATCCAGGTCCTTCGCAAGTATCACAGACGCAACAGGAGCTCACATGTCGGATTTACTTCAATCAACAAGGACTACCAACTCCTTTTTAAGTTGGCCATTTACAGGATAGACTTGTTTCCCTGTTTGTTCTGTTTTATTGTCTCTTTTTCCGACAAAACAAGAGGACCAATCAATTAAGTCACCGAGTGAACGTGAGGAGTCCTTATCCATCACACACCCTTGCATAACCTTACCTAACCTATTGGATCATAGATACAACAGTTCATTGAATGCTACTTTCCGGCAATCAACACGCTTTGTGATGCACAATCCAAAATATAATTGAGTCCAAGCATAATTCAGTAAATCCTCTCTATTATCCTAGTCCTTACGTAAGCCCATCGAAACCAAAGCATTTGTCAACTAATCGCCTGTCGTCAAATCTCACGCAACAATTGCTGCCTCGCACAGCACCCATCACCATATATACGAGGCACGAGTGCAGCCTCGCGATAAAGCAACAGTTTCAACTTACGTGATAGCACGCCAGGATCCCTGCAGGCTATCTGACATTGTAATCCAAGGAAATCCCAAAAGTAATTGCTTGCTCTGATTATCCATTTCTATTTGTCAACATATCCTCTGCCACGATAGTTCGCAGGGGATACGAATACAATGTCTAGTTAAGGCGGAGACAAAAATCGCCATAACATAACGCAAGGGAGCGAGATAGAAAACTGCATTGAATAAAAATGGGGAAATTCGACATAAATCATTTGGACAAATCTTGGCCATTTGTCAGTATGTTTTCAGATTTGCCCCTGAGATTTATCATCATCCGTTCGGTATACAATGGCGCAATTCTGAGTTTTTTTCCTTTTTTTCTGCTCTCCAGGAATATTCTATTTTTTCAGTGGCTTTTCCACACTCGTGAACAAACTAAAGGACATGTTGTCGTTGTTGTGCCGTGAGTGTCCATCTGCTGATGTCCATTTAGGATGTGGTGTGCAAACATGTACATAGGTACCTTTTTCGGTCCGAAAAGTGAACACATATCCAACAAACGAGAGAATCAACAGAGAGCATCACTGACACACAGCGCGTCATAAGCGGGGCTGTAACAGCCTACAGAGAGGTGGCGTCTGTTAACTTGTAAAAGGCGCAACAGCACCATATACCTATATATATCGCTCGTAGTAAATTCTGGTCCTTGATTTTCATATTCCTGCCATCGAGGGTGGCGATAATTGCCAAGTACACTCGAGTGATGGGAGATGGTAGAACGATGGTTGGTTGGTCCTCAGACAACTCTGTGTGTGTTTATGAGTTTCCATAAGACTCCTGGCGGTACTAAAATTTGGCACAAAGCCCAGATGGTTGAATGTGATCCTCTGAGAGACCAAAGTAACGAGAGCTCAAAGGATGCACCGCTAAAACTCGACTCCTAAAATATTAAAGATGAATTTTGTTACCTTTTTAAATGAAGTTGTGACGATCCTTTGTTCGTCAAAATTTAACTTGTTTACCTATGCTTTCTAATGCATCCAACAATTGCTACCACGGTACAATTTAGCAGTCTTTCCTTTGAAAAATAAATATATTTGGCTCGAATGGTTAATATAGGGCCGATGGTTTAATTTCCCGCAGCCATTCGGATGGATTTGATGGATTTGAGAAGTTTCTCATGGGTGTTACTGCTCTCAGACTTTTGTCCGATAATCAGCAGAGTTTGACCTGTGAAACGAACTAGCCACGGCGCTTTTTGTTGTTCCTTAATATTGAGCAGAACATGCATAAGATAAGTTAGTTTCCTTACATTACAGTCCATGATGCTACTACCCCTCGTTCAGATAATATAAAATGAAACACAGACTTTTTTGAATGAATTTCGGTTGAGAGGCTAAAGCGTTCTGGATAACTTAGCCGAACCCTTGCAAACTTGTGAGACGAATCGCGGAGAAGAACGCTTTCAGCAAAACGACGTTACTTCAAAACACTGCCCGTCAAACTATTTAGATTTGGAATCGTACATTCCCGGGTCATTGCGGTTTCGCAGCTGACTAATAAGGCAGTCCTCCAGTGTATTGGAAGTACGAACGTTTCGAGGTGCAAAAATTTAGATACTATTACACTGCATCCAAACAGCAATTGCAATCGACAGCAAAAGCTTTTGCGGGTCGGGTGTCCTTAGAGCTCTACAGAAGTCCTTTAGCAGCAAAAGCAAACGTACTTAGAAAACCAGCGGCTATACCGGTGCATCTGACTTACTAGGTTTTACTCCACCACCTTTCACAAAACAAACAAAAAGAATTGCCTATAAGGAACACGAGAGCCGCTAGTCAGCTCTAAGGCTCTATAAACACGAGAAGCTTTAGAGATTCAGGATCGAGAAAATGCGGAAATGTTACGGAATGTCAGATGTCCACAATATCCATAGGCAGGTAAAGGCTGCAACACAAGGTTTAACTTTACAAAGACGGGAGCACCACAATTAAGACGCAGTGGATCCTTTTAAACGACAATGAAAGCCAAAATCCCGCTGACAGGCAGTTAGTTAGTCCTAATCCGGAGGGCAAAGAATCAGAACAACCCCCGGACTGAAGGAATCAGAACAACCCCCGGACTGAAGGAATTTATAGCAGCTATAGCCCAGATGGCTTAGGAGTTGAAATCTTGAAAGCTGCAAAAGATGACTTGTTAGGATGCATGCACTAACGCATCCATAAGATGTGCTCTCAGGAAAACGGGCTGGATGATTGAAACTTAAGGACCATCTGCACAATCCTTCAAAAGGGAGACCACCTCACATGAACCAACTACAAAGACAGAAATAAGTACAAAAAGTACAAATATTCGGCTAGCCTAGCTCCTCGTGACCATTTAAGTTGTGCGTGTTATAGTGTAAAAGTCGCAAGTTAACATGACTGACACTATTATCTCAAATCGTCAGTAGAACAAAGCGAGCAATTATGCCGAAAGGTACATATTGTCCAGTAGAACCAAGAAAGAGCTAAAAAGCCTAGACTTTGTCAAAATTCGATGACAGTACATTTGGAGTCCTTGAGAGAAAAGCCCAACATTCGATATAGGGTTCCATCTGCGTTGGTGATATATCAAGAAGAAGATTCAAACAAGAGCTACCTGAGTCATACAGCGTCCTATTAAAAACAAAAATACGGGGTCAACACCTAAGGTCATGTAGAGCGAAATGCCTGACATCACCCCTGAGGAAATAAACAAAAGACGACCAGTGGAACTTGGCGAACAACAAACAACGAACTTGGCGTACAGAAATGGACACAGCTGGCTGAGGATGGAGCTGGTTGTAGGGGCTTTTTCGCTGAGGCTAACATGTTTTTAACTTTAGATGGCTTTTATAATCTGAGGTGGACCATGGTTCTAACTAACATGCCCCTCCAGTCAGCTCGAACCCTAGCACTTCCTGTTTTGCATTGACAGCTCGCTTAGCTCTACCAATTATGTCACCGCCTTCCACATAAGCAAGTACTTGAATGGACTTTTGAAAATTGTATCTTTGAAGTGGAGTCTAAGCCACGTATGATGTAAAATATAGATCACATGATAGCTCGTAACCTTGTCTCAAAGCTTTTCTGACAATCGAAGGGTCCGGTGGTGCCAGTCTTGATGGAGATTTCTTCATTGTCATCCTGACAGACGGAGGAGTTTGGCACGCATGCCGAGATTTGACATGGCCCTATATAGCTCGTCTCAATATACGCTATCATGAGCCACTCTAAAATCTACGAAGGGATGGTGGGTGTCCATATGAAATTTCTTGGTTTTCTCTTAGATCCGTCGAAATGTGACTTCATCGTTAAGGTTGAATGGCTCATTTTGTCTGACAGCAGAGTTTTGGCTGTCAGCTCTGTTTAGCAGTCTGCAAAATTTTCTTTCCAAGTAGCACTGTTTTCCATCTATGTAAGTTCGACTAGCCAGAGTCTGTTTCTGGAGATGCATTACCATTGCAAATTGGTTTCGAGGTACCAGCTTATTCTTATTTTAAATACCCCAGCTCTATTTCCCAGTTTTGCTATCCTTGCATACATTTTGGTTTCTGGGAGCGGTTTTCGAGAAATTTAATTATGCAATTGCAACGAAAACAAAGGCCAGCATATGTTTGAAATTGAAAATCGGATTTTGCCAACTTTTGAAATTAATAATTCACTTACCCATCAATGGATTCGTTGTGGAAGGACTTTTCAAGTCACCCGTCGTGCCACTCCGCTTCGATTGTTTCCTGCTGTTCATTGGGAAAGAAATTGAATTTCAATTTAACTTTTCCTAGAAGATTGTTGTGCTACCTGAAAAATTCAATCGTACATGTCTATCTATGTATAGATGTCCTTCAATCGGGCATACAGCTGTACATCAATGTTGCACACTTTTCCTTGCGCAATACATCGCATCCAAATGCACTTTTCAACTTGTGCCACTTCACCTATCCACCCACACACTGAATGTATCGAGCAACGGAAAGGGATGGCATCCTGAAAACTAAATCCGATTTTGGACAGATTCGTCAGTTGTGGCGGTTGAGAGCGGATTTTTCGATATTTTTATCGTTTGGCCATTGTTATGGATGCTGTAAGCCATTTTGTTCGTTGTCACAATGCTTGGTGTGTTAGTCTTTTCCTGCTGACATCCTGCAGGAATTCCAATCTGCATGTTTAGTCAAGGATGTGTGTGTGTGTGTGTGTTTTTTTTGTCGACTTTCTTTTTATTCTGTTTCTGTCAGACGAAGTGAGGATGTCGATTCACTGAATCAAGGAAAGTCAGGCTATAGTAAACAGGGAATTGGATGGGAGGCACTTTGTATTCCTCTCGATGGTAATGACCACTTGTACGATTTGTGTTCTCCTCTTACGTTGGCTAACGGGATACATGGTATAAATGGAAGGAAGTACACATAAAAAACGATTTTCATCTAACAGCACATGGATTTGGTCGGCGATTTTTTTTTGCTTTTTTTGTTTCTTTTTTTTTGAATAAGCTGCCCCAGAGGAGATGTTGGACAGCTCTATGCTGACAGCAATTGAAGTGGAAATCGAGGAAATGTTGACATATCCGACGATATGCAAGTATGCCGAACCCTGTACACCGCACTCGTATGGTCCAAGACAAATGCAGGCAGAGAAAAAGGATTTGCTATACTGTAGGTGTATAAAGGCGATAACGTGATCGTTAAGGCCTTAACGATAGTTGCTAGGATTTAGAAATTTGTTCAGGCAATAATTGTGGCTTGAATAAATAATGTTTTTTCACTCAAGATGTACGTTGACAGACAGGTACTTCCCCTTTCAATTCAGCCAATAGCCTCATAGACTCTGACACTTTGTCACTAGCCGACGAACGATGATAACAAATCAAAGGTTATACCATAACCCACAGTATGTGGACAATGTTCGAACTGAAAACAACAACAATTCTACTATTTGAAATGAGAAGCTTCACCTCGTGTGCGTAAACACGGGACACTGCATATTCGGTGTTATGGAAGGAGAATCTTCGTAAACGACTTCTATAGAAGCTGCAGAGACGAGCAGACAATAGGGTCTATAGAACACGGCTACTGCGACTACTCTGTGTGTTAGATTCTCTAGCCTGGAAGACTTGGGCGAGATGCCACTAATACATTTGAAATGATGAAAATTGAATAGATCTCTATGAGGTCGTAGGGCTTCCTGAGGCTATTTTTATCGCTCCTCACCCTAATTATTTTATGGCGCGCCGTTTTGTTACCACGAATCTTGGGACCTATTAGTAATACTGAATGTAACTGATGTTTAGCGAGAGCTTGTCCCTACTAGGGCCTATATCCAGCCAGTGATGTTGAGGAAGAGTAAGAGGTTAGCGATTCTGTCTTCCGCGAGTTCACCAAGGTTGTTGAAAAAGGGTTTGCCTAAAGTGCGGTGCTTAGCTCTAGCTAAGGCAGGGCACCCGCAAAGGAAGTGATCAAGGGTTTCTTCCTTGTTCACATCTTTGCAGCTGCGACAGTGGGAATTGAAAGGGATACCGAGTCTAGCCGCATGAATGCGGACATTTGCCGCTACGGAAACCTTAAGGGCCGCCCCCCGCCTGGCTAGTTCATCGGCTCGTTCATTGCCCGCAATGCCTTTATGTCCTGGGACCCAGACTGCAACAAGTGACAGCCAATCTCCTAGGCACGCGAGTTCATTTCGACACTGTTCTACCAGCTTGGAGGATGTGATTCGTGATATGAGCGCCATAATCCCTGCCTGACTATCAGAACAGATGGCCACGTTGTTAATTGTTGTGGGATTACTATCAAGAGAGCGACAGGCTTCAAGAATTCCTAGTATTTCCGCCTGGAAAAAGCTGGCTGGAGAGATTCCGAAAAAACTCCCGAGCCCACTCCAGATTCTGTTTTTGAGACGTCGGTAAATAAAAGGATATCATAACCTTTTGTTCCACTCTGTATGGAATGCGAGTTTCAAGAACTTTTCTAAAGTCCAGCTTAGGGGGAATGTAATCTGTTGTTCATGCTAACATGTCTCGCGGAAGCAGATTCAGGATGTTGCTGTGCCCATACCCCAGATCAGTCCAACCCCAGACCGGACCTAGACCGTAGTAGCAATAATTTGAACAAGTTTATTGCCGACAATCTCATTTTTAGCTTTTATAAATTAATTTTATTTAAAAAAACTGTAAAAAAAGGACTTTGCAAACTGCTTACAAAAATATCCAGCACTATTGGCTTTTAATTAAAAGATTATTCAAAAATTGCATTTCTCGAGCACCCTGCACTTTACCTCTATAAACTCATTAGTCGTTCTCTGAAAACCACCACGTGTCCATTTGATGTTCATCATAATCCACATACACACGCACTCATTCTGGGAAACAAAGCGATTTCCCAAATGGCTGCAGGTGAAGAGTACATCGAAACGCAAATTACCGTATTAACGTTCAGCACTTGAAGCTTTCATTGTTATGCGCGGCAATGTATTCTTTTATTTTTTCAAAATAATTTATTTTGATACCCTTATCCGGTAGGGTGTATTAAATTTTCCACAGAATTTGTAGGACAGAGAATTTGCAGTCGGTCCTGGCACTGTATTCAGCCGTGTCCGTCCACTTTGAGGACACCTTACATTTTGAGGTATAAAATTCACACAAAAACTTTCTGGAATCCAATGGATTGCAATAAAAATAAATCTAAAAACCGTTCTTTTTAATATTTTACGTCATTGGGTCTCTCTTTAATTCGACCTCACCATGGTCTAGGACCACGCCCATTTTCGTTAAAAAAAAAAATTAAAGAATTTTAACTTATCAAAGTAATTTACTGTGATGAAGTCGCATGTTATCCTGAGCATATCATGAGAATTCATAAATTTCCGTTGCAAATAAGGCCAGCCATGCCCACTTTTTCCAAAGTTCAAGTCCTGAAAACAAATTTCTTGGAAGCAAATATTAAAAATCAAAAAAATAACATCTGAGATATCATAGATACATTTCTTTGCCTTAGAGTCAGAAATATCACAGCGCTAGACCTACTTTAATTCGACAAAATTACCTTAATGTTCTTAATTCGTTATTTCATAGAGTGTGCAGCAGAGTCAGCTCGACTCAGGAAAATCCTCTCCAAAGAGTCAGCTGTGTCAGGTTATATTCAACGCGCAGATGAATCTTGGACGCAATCCTGCACGGAATCACTAGAACTAGAACACTAGAAGACAAACTTTCCATTTTTTTTCATTTTCATTTTGAATGCATTTTATTTTATGAATTCATTATTACTTACGAGCTAGACAAAAACGCTTAAAACTAGCTTAACTAACTTAACTTAATCTAATTCTAACTTACTGACCCTATGCGGGTACTCTAAGCTAAACCTAATGCTTAAAACTATGTCGTTCGACGTAACCTAACTTAAAATTAATTATTTATTTAAATGACTTAACAACTAGTAACTAAGGAAAATTTATAAAAAACTTAGTAAACGAACGTTTTTTTTATAAAAAACTTAGATAAGAACTTAAAACTACCTTAAAAATAAATCTTAAAACTACCTTAACCATAAGCCTTAAAACTACCTTAAAAATAAACCTTAAAATTACCTTATTCTAGACAATATATGTGTATATACACATATATATATTTATATATATATATATAGATATACACATATATAATATATATATATATATATTTTTAGACAAACTTTCCAGGGTGCGAACAAAATCAAGCAAGCAACCCGGAACTAGAAATTCCGGAGGGTATAGTTAGTGTGACCAGAATTAACTGGGCTATAAACTCATTTTTGATGTGATGGGATATCACCCAGTTATCCTCCAAAAATCCAAACCTATAACTACACCAATACTCCAAAGATTGATTACTCAACCGCAGCTTACAGCTTGGACATGTCCCTTTAACCTGGCGGGAGGTAAAAGCAGTCTTTATCCCAAAAGCGGGAAAACCAAGCCACATAACTGCTAAAGACTTTAGGCCGATAAGCCTAACTTCTTTTATATCAAAGAAAAACTGTTGAATGTATACATCCGAAGTCATCTCGATCCGAACCCAATGTCAACGGTCCAACACGCTTAAACAAAAGGTAAAGGGGTCTACTGAACAATAGAACCATAAATATGGCGATGGGCGATGGTGTCGTAAAAGTCACGACCTCTAGAGGCACCTCGCAAGGGGGAGTTATTTCTCCGCTGTTATGAGTCTTAGTAGTTAATGTGATTTTGATTAAGCTAAGGTACAGGTATATCAAGGTAGTCGCATATGCTGACGACGTGGTTATCATGGCGTCAGGTAAATTTCTGTCCACCATTAGCGATCTACTCGTGGGCAAAACAATGCGGTTGTGTATTAACTCACTGAAAACCGTCCTTGTGCTTTTTACGAATAAAAGAATCATTCCACAGTTCAGGCTCCCGGAAATTGAGGGTATTCCCTTAAATTTATCCGACAGAGCAACTTATTTGGGTACTATCCTAGATAGAAAACTTAGCTGGAAATTCAACGTAGAAGAAAGAGTAAGGAAAGCTTCAGTTGCATTTTATACACATAACCGAAACTTCGGCAGGAAATGGGGTCCAAAACAAAAAATTATCTTCTGGATGTATACTGCGATTGTAAGACCAATACTCACTTATGGCAGCTTAATCTGGTGGCAAGCAACCAATAAAACCACCAACCTTAATGCCGTGACAAAAATACAAAGAATTGCATTGCAATTGCAATGAGAACTACACCAACTTCCGGGTTGGAAACATTTCCCAATCTGCCTCTTGATCTATACATGCAGGAATCTACTACCAAAAGTGCTCTGAGGCTTAGCCAATCACAGGCCTGGACCCCAAGCCCAATTGGGCACGCACAGATTCTTAAGGAACACGTAAGGTCAAACACTTCCTCTGACTATCTAACTCCGTATCTCGACTTTGATATACCCTTTACAAGCATATTTCCGAGTAGAGAGGACTGGGAAGCGGAGGAGCCACTTAAAGAACCAGCACTGCCCATCTACACGGATGGGTCGAAAATGGATATAGGCACAGGTGATGGCTTATACTCCGAAAGGCTTAATATACAAAGCTCGCTTAGACTACCTGATTATAGTAGTGTTCAGTACAGTAGTTCTGGCAGTAACGGAGGCAGCCAACCTGTTGTCAATGACGGCAATATCACGAGATGATATTACCATATTTATTGACAGCCAGGCAGCCGTAAAAGCAATTTCTGCCATCGAAAAAAAATCCAAACTTGCTCAGCGCTGTCGCAAAGAGCTTAAGATTCTTGGCTCACAGCACAATGTAAGACTTTGCTGCGTTCCTGGACACACAAACATACAAGGTAATGACAAGGCTGATGAGCTTGCACGTCTGGGATCTGTAATGGATCGTAACTAAGCCCTCCAATGGATTAAACCCCCACTCTGTGATCTTAGGAAGCGAGTAGAATGTCAGATCCGTATGAAGGAACTCACTATCCACCTTTGAAATTTCCAGGAAAACATGGCCAAACTACGATGAGTCCCGTACCAAAAAACTTATGGAAAATGACAGAAGGACCATATCTCTACTGGTGAGAATTCTCACGGGTCATAATCTCCTAAGATACCACACTATGAAATTAAATCTCTGCACTGACGACATATGCAGAGGATGTGGCGATGCAGAAAGCTGTGAAGACACACCCCACTTTCTGTGCCACTGTCCTAGCCTCCGTCAGTTGAGGAACAGAACTTTAGGAAGCTTCTTCTTCCAAGAAATTTCTGAAATATCCATAATTCCGCTAACGAATTTTTCAGGTTTAACAGATCATCGAAATGGCTGGACAGCGTTGGTTAACGAGTAAGAAGAAAATTGACCAATCCAACAAAAACAAGGACGGACCTCTAAACCGGGCATCACAATGGGACTACGCAGATGGGGAACGGAGCAATCCATCCTTATAAACCTAACCTAGTTAGTTATTACATACTTTCTTATCTACATATATATGTATGAAGTAAAACAGAGTGGCATACGACCGCGCATAACTCGAGAACGGATCTTCCGATTTGAGCTGTCTTTTTTTTGTGTTCGTCTACGTCCAAGGAAGCTTTTTACGGTGAGAATATTTGGAAAATTTATTGTTGCATAATCTCAAAAGCTCCCAGAAAATTTTTTTTTTCATGTTAAAGAAATAATACAGTGAAGTTAATTGGCAGAGCTCGAAATTTGGAAAATTTTTGATCGGAAAAACACTTTTCCCACACATTCACATGCAACAACATTAAACATTCGTATGCAATTTGACAGGTGTCCTTTTTGCTTCGTCATTTCACGATAGTTTGACTATACTATACGGCAAACTTTCAATGCATTTGACAGATTCGCTCCACCAAGCTAAAATTGGTCCATTTCCACCTAGAGGCTTGAATGTATTCTGACGATTCAGCAAAATCAAATGGGAGCCTCACTCACACACTCTTACAATTAGGTGGAAGATGGGTGCAGCCATTTTCTTTCGATCATTATTGTGCATTTTGTTGCTGTTAAGGGGATGATAGGCTGCCCAAAATGTTGTGTCCAAAAGGAAAGAAAGAAACAACACGCTACACTTTTTGACAGTTGATGGCCACGTGCTCATTCACACACATTCACAGGCAGGAAAATTTAGGCTCCGCCTATTTTTGACAATGCCCGGGCAGGGGAAATGCAAGTTGGCCGTCCGTTATAGGTAGTCTATGCATTTCACATTGATCTGTTGTTGCTGCACTAAAATTACTTTTTGAGCATTAATTATCAGATTTTCAATATTCAAATTGTGCCAAAATCATTCGTGAACGGTTACTTCATCTTAATCAAGTGAAGTTCAGCCTGATTTTGATGATTGTTCAGTTGTCAGCTCATGTTTTAAATTGGAAATTTCAGTAATTCCGGAGAGTTTATCGAAAACATTCAACGTTTCTAATGTTTTCAGAGCATTTGCGAATCAGATAATATTGCTTCGGGGATGATAATTCGAATTCTTCGACATTGTACTTTCAGTGTTCGGGAGACATTATGCCGCCGATCAGAAAATCAGACATTGGCTCACGCAGTCGCAATGCACGAAGATTGGCGATTCGCCGTGCAAATCAAACCCCTGAGCAACGCGCCAACCACATGCATCGCGAATTCGTGCAGGACGAACTCAGGAGGAACGAGAAGCACACGCAGGTGCTGATCGACTGAGACAGCAGCGCAATCGCGATCTGCTTCGTTAAGTTGAATCAAACGCCAATCGTCGAGTGAGAAAGGTGCCGTGAATGTCCAATTGCATCGCGCCGATTTCCAATATGACTGCACGATTCACTACGGCGAACTGCCGTGTGTTCCGATTGGGCTTATAAATGTGATTTGCCAATATTGCAATGCGCTAAAGTTTCATTCGGAGACACCAGGATTGTGTTGTCAAATTACCACCGTTGACGCAACCACCAGAACCATTGCGCTCTTTGCTTTATGGCGACTTACCAGAATCAAGACATTGCTTGACGAATGCCCACAAATACAACGGTTCCTTTCCAATGGTGTCATTCGGTGCGAATTTTGTTGAAGAGCGTGGATAATCCGACATTTAAACCTTGCATTCGCCATGACAATCAATAAATCACAAGGCCGATCTCTGGAAGTGTGTAGGATTAATCCCGAATTCCCATGCTTCTCGCATGGTCAATTATATGTAGCACGTTCGCGTGTTGGAGAAGGCCATCTTTGTTTATTTACGCGCCGGACAACAAAACAAAGAACGTAGAACGTAAATCAACGATATTGAATTCAATCGAATTCGAAAAGTGTTTCATTCTATCAATGATTGAATTTCCAGTGGCATCATTTGATATCGATCGCAAATGTTCGATCAAAAAATTAATTTGGGGTGGAATCGTGAATGCTCGAAATTATTTCAATCAAAAAATCAATTTCAGGCGGGACCGAAGTTCGCCGGGCCCGCTAGTTTCAAAATAATTTATAATTTTGTTTTGTATAGCATATACCTAAGTGGGGAATTTAATTTCACTTATTTACTCTTCGTGGAGCATAGGGCCTAAACCACGCCTGCGCGTCATTGTGTTCGGAATTTCGCAACGCGCTTGAGCTCCCTTTAAGTCATCTCCAATGATCTAGATTCTCCTTCGACTGACGTTCTTCATATCAGCCTAGAGCGGCCCACTCGTTTGCCTGATTGGGTAAGTGGATTCCATTGCATAGCGTACTTCGCAATGGAACTGTCTTCGCGTCGTAGGGTGTGACCTAACCACTGCCACTTTCTCCTCCCTATTTTGACGTCTATTGGCTCCTGGCCCGTTATGACTTGCAGATAGATGGTCGTTCGATACACAGTTTGTCCAGAAAATGTTGCGAAGACATCTATTTATGAAGGTACCTACTATATATACCCTTAAAGTAGCACTGTTTCCACGTTTGATCGGAACTGTCTCAGCTTGATTTTTGTGCCGAAAACCTTGCTTTTCCATATTTAAGACAGCATTCCGAACAGAGCCTTTGCTTGACGAATTTTTCTGTCCACTTCCAGTTCGGTACCACTGTCTTTCGAGACTATACTTCCTAACCGCAGAAAGCTGCTTACTTTATCGACTTCCTGTCCTTCAAGGTTGAGTTGAGCGGCGCTAGTGTTTTCTTGAGAAATTTGTTTCTGCCGTGTTTATTTTAAGCCCTACTTTGTTCACTTCTGACTCCAGATTATAGGCCATCTGATGCAGGTCCATTATCTTGTGTGAGAGCAAGCAAACGTCGTCAGCGTAGTCAAGATGTTTGAGTCCATCTCAGTCCCATATTCCCTCCAGATAGAGCTGCCCGGATCACATCACTGATTACCACAAGGAATAACAGTGGCGAAAGAATGCATCCTTGTCGTAGCTTTTATAATATTGACGAGTTTTTCCGGTATTCGTCTCCTGCGCAAGGCTCGCCTAATAGCATCTCGATTCAAACTGTCGAAGGCCAAATGACCCCAAACAAATTTTCCAACATCATCCGATATTGAGCAGCATTGATGGTAATTGAGGCACCGTCTTCATTTCCACAGGAATATGGGGCGATGATCCTTCCTTACTGTACACAGCACCAAACTGTACATTTAAGTGAGTGTGATTGTCGCTGGTGAACCGTTCTTAGATAAATCCTGCGGTTTTGCTTCTTAATGAAGCCATTTAATTGTAAATGTACTCAGCAGCCTTGGAAACAATACTGCATCTTCCTCCAACTCGGCATCTAAAACTGCACTAACACTTAGGGAAGCCGAACTATGGTAAGCTTAGCCCTATGGAAAAGCCTCAATTCTGAACCTGTAGAATATATCGAGACTCCGGACGGAAACGGACTACATCAAACTGTAATCGGAGATTCTCTATCAGAATTCCTAACACAAGGTGAACCTCTGCTGCGTACCGGGCCACATGGATATACCAGGTAACGTAAAGGCGGTTGAACTAGCTAGGGGAAGGTGGCATCTCAGCGACTCGCAGGCCGTTCTCGAGGGTAGTACACCGCTTAGCACTTTGAACAGAAAGTTGAGTTCAGCTTTTGAGTTGAGTCCAACGAGAAAGCTAACAGGCGTTGGTATCGATAAGATACATGTGCCATGGCCAAATCGTTATGGACAGTCTATGTCAAAAAAAAAAAAAAAAAATCCGCAGATGTCTTGAAACTCAGTCGAACAGATAATCGTATAGCACGTTGTGACGGGACACTGTGTGATAGGCAATCATGCAGCACGGCTAGGACTATCCCACAACGCCTTCTGTAGGAACTGCAGGGAGGAAGAGGAAATAGAATCCATTCCCCGCTTGCTATGCGATTGTCTAGCACTAGCCCCCAAAACGAAGGACAATCTTGGGAGCTACTTCCCCGCGGAGCTAGATGATCTAAGAAACATTGGGCTGCACAAACTCCTGAGATTCATACATATATCTGGGTGGCTCAATCCAGCCGTCGATGATGAAATTTAGGCTCTGAGGGGTCTACTACTGGGTACAATGGACTCATCGTTAGCCTAAGTGGGCCGTTGACAGTCTCCTATCAACAAAGGCACCCATCTACCTAACCTAAACTAATCGGTGTTTTACTCTGTTTTCTGTCGCAACAAAATGCCATAATCAACCTTCGTTGCTGGTACTTAGTCCATCGGTTTTAATTCTTGTACAAGCTGGACTTCATATGCCATAATCCTCTGAACCTCTGCGATAGTCCGGGTTGAGCCGAACGTCTTCTTCTTGATATTTCTGGACTATCATGCACGCATACCAGAATACGTTGAATATGTTCATCCGTGTGCCTCGTACGTAGTCTTCCGACACCAGTGAGCTTCCTTTCTGACCCTCTTTGCCGGAAACGTGCAATCAGACGGTTTATTGTTGACTTTGTGCATGCGATTCTGACAACAACATCTCGGCGGAAATTAATCGAAGAATAACTCTTGCCAATCGCTGTTTCTTTGGTCTGAGAAGGCAATTGAGCAGTAAGGCCCTATCTCGAAAGTCTAAGGAGACTCTTTATAAGACCTTAATCATCCATGGACGCATGGACGCTTTCGAAAGCGGATGAAGATATCCTTGGTCGCTTCGAGAAAAAAATTCTTCGTAAGATAAACGGTCTCGCTTGCGTTGACGGGCTTTGGAGGAGAAGATTCAACGACGAAATTTACGAGCTGTACAGCAACATTGACCTAGTCAAAAAACTGCGCATCAGTCGCCTAAGATGGCTAGGCTATGTATGGACACCAATGCTCCGGCCCGCAGAGTCTTCGAATCTAACCCGGAGGGACAACGCAGTAGAGGACTACATCTAAGGTGGCGCGCATACGTAGAAAGGGACCTCAACCAACTTGGAGTGCGCAACTGGAGGCAGTTAGCTAAGGACTGAACAGGCTTGTTGGTTGAGGCCCAGGTTCACCCCGAACTGTAGATACCTAAGTAAGTAAGTTGTGGATGCGAGCCGCACATTAAAATTGAATTCCTTAAGTCCTATTTGCAATATTATTTTGCGCAACGCTGTAGGCGCTGGATAGGGTGTTATACGTCTCATTTCAACCGAATTCTAGGCTTCCTATATTGTATTTCGTCTTGGCGCCGAACTGCGGAGCACATCTACAGCCGGTATTATTCCTGGAAAATCCTGGGAAACATCTGACGGAGTAATCAACCGTGAAATCATTTTCACAAAAAATTATGCTAGCTTCGACGGCATCGGTCCGAATACTGAGAATGAAGGTGAAATATTTTTTTTTTATTCGCATTTAATGTTTTTTGTCTCATGTTGCAGTTGCGGTATTGTACTCAATAGACACGGAGAGAATATGACCACCGCGAGCAAACTGCGTGTAAAAGAATTATTCTATTCTTTTGATTTGAACGAAGGCACATAAACCTCGATCAAGTTAAGGTATTTTCATGGGCACAGAAGACAATACAAAACGATGTGAAGTTCAATAATGATGACACCTTGTGACAACTAATTAAACACTGCGCAAACAGGATATCTAACTACGTAGCTCACAGAAGGATCCTTACCGCAACGCTCAACGTCGTTCTCGTTCTGTGCGTGCCACGCTCAATCGTTCACTGAACGTTCTGAATGTGCCACGCTTAAATCGATCGCAGAGCGTTCTGGGCTTAGCACGCTTAAATCCCTTGCTGAGAGTGCTACGCTGAAATAGCTCATTAAGCGTTCTGAGCGTGCTACGCTTAAATCGGTCGATAAGCGTTCTGAACGTGCCACTCTGAAATCGGTCGTTAAGCGTTCTGAGCTTAACAAGCTTAAATCCCTTGCTGAGCGTGCTACACTTAAATCGGTCGTTAAGCGTTCCAAGCTTGACACGTTTAAATACGTTCGCTGAGCGTGCTGCGCTCAAATCGCTGGCTGAGTGTTCTGAGCTTGCTATGCTTACGCTTAAATCGGTCGTTGAGCATTCTGAGGATGCAACGCTTTCTCGCTGAGAGTGCTACTCTTAACTCGCTGATTGACCGTTCTGAGAGTGTCGTTAGTTGTTGATCGTTCTGAGCTCTTAAGTCCCTTGCTGGGCTTGCCATGCTTATCACTTGTCGCTCAATCAGCGTTATGTCGCTCGCTGACCTCATTACGACTAATTCGCTTGCATAATTTGTTACACTTAATTCGCTTGCTGAGCTGGATACACTTGACTCGCGTATTGAGCTTGCAACGCTTGATTCTCTTGCTAAGCTATCTTTGTTTACCCCGCTAACCGCTTGCCTCGTTTGCTGAGTTTGCCGCTTCCCTCGCTTATTACACATGGAGAAGTCCATGAAGGCATTGCCCACTTTCTGCGTCTTTACCCAAGCCTCTGCCGCCTACGAAACAAGTTCTTTCGAAAACATTTCTTCCCGTACATCAAAGAACTGTTCGAAAAACTAGTCAACGAGATGCGTAGATGCATTAAATTGACACGATTATTTGTATTCCAGACGCAGTGAGTAGTGTTCTTATGTATGTATGTAAATCGTTATCTATTATCGGATAGGTAATGCTGCACATGCTAAGGGATACACCTTTTCCCCCAATGGTCATCTCAGTGGACCTGAGTCCATATAGGCACCTACTTTACCTTACCTAATATGTATACCCTAATGGAATACAACATTGTGCAGTGAACTCTCTAAATAAAATGATTCAATTCCAAACGCAGTACATATGTACATGAGATACTCGCATCTATCAAATACTCGTCTGCGAGTCCTGGTGATTTCACTTCTTCTACTTTTTCCGACACACGGTTTGATTATATGAAAAAGTAAATTATTAAACAAAATACCAAAAAAGGAAACTATAACCCGAGTGAGGACCTATCTGTATAGAGCCAACTCTAAATTTGTACTTCACTTCCGTTGGAGAGGATAAAAGTACGAAAAAAATGCTCAGAATTCAGTAAACCCCAACGAGGGTTAATATGAGAGAAGAACTCTTATAATTTCTTCCCTTTTTTTTTTTTTTTTAAATAAAACCCTTGGAGAGCAGAAAGTTTTCGAAAAGTGTGTACAGGTACCCACTTTGAAGGTATATAGAAAGTTGGTTGTAAACTCCAGGAGGTGAATTGAAATTTTGTTTAAAGTGGTTTCCATTGATTGTATGATGGTTTTCTCATACTCAGTTGTTAATCTGAGCGTTTTTGAAGGAGATTGTGTGAGAGAAACGTGGAAGTAAGAAGGATATTGAGGAATCTACACCTTTCTATATAAACGCGAATAGCTGCATACGTTTTTTTTGGGACGAGTAACTGCTCAATTGAATTTATATCGATACTCAGGTTTGCAAAAAAGTGTAAGAATTCCACTAAGTGGCATTACGGTGTTGAGAGCCTCACCTTGCTTATCAAAGACGAATTAAGATGTAAATTTTTGCCTAAATTCCCAAGTCAGGCATTTCTTATGAAACAGTGCATATGCGTAGTCCTTAAGACTACGTGATTCCTACCGCGTTTTCCTTGCGGAGATTCTATCCATAGATAAAGCAGCAATTTATGTAAGCACACGACTGCAATATTCCACCCTCGCCACAGATTGGTACACCTGTATGGAATTAGAATTGACTCAATTAAAAAAGAGACCAACATGGCCTGTCTCTCAAAAGCAGATTGTAAAACTGCTCGAAGCGTATGACCCGAGCTGAACAAAAAAAAAAGGAAACAAGGCCTTATGGTCCTATATAAGAGAAGGCAGCGCGCGCTCAACAATAGATTCAAGTAACGTACCGCACAAGAAGCTATAAAAGACAAGCGGATACGAAGAAATACTGCCTAGTGATAACCCTAGATATCAAGAGCGAACTCAACAGTCCAACCATATTCTAAAGGAACTCAGGGAGTTCCAACTTATCTTATAAAAATGGTGACTAGTTACTTCAGAGTGTAGCGTAGAGTGTTAATCTGCGATACAGGCAGTGGACCTAAAGAGCACAAGATCACTGGCGGAGTGCCACATGGCTCAGTGCTAGGTCCACCGGTCTGTAACATGAAGAACGATAGGGTCTTACACCTCCCAACACCTGAAGAGACACAATTTTAAGTTTCACAACTATTGTGACTGCCAAGTTACTCAAAGAGATGGAACAGATAAGTAATTCCACAATAAGGACTGTACGGCAATGGCGGATTACAAAATGGAAGCGGTCCATAGGCAGCAGGAAGAACACTGCAACAGTCACCATCACTGAGGGTGGCCACATAATAACACCGAATCTCCACATAAAATATCTTGGAGTCGTATTAGATGCGAGGTTCTCCATCAAGGGTCATAGGGCAGCACTGCCCTCAAGCGAATTGTGCTTAATACAAGAGGTCCAAGGCCGTAGAAAAAATATCCATTATCCTCTACGCCGCACCAATTTAGACGAGGACCATGGCGATGAGTGGAAACAGAGTAAATATTACCTCAGGGTACGGAATGTGTGTACTGATAGTGTGCTCCGCATACCGTATCACCACCAACGATGCACCCTGTGCGATACCAGAAGTGCCACTAATATACATCCTGGCAGAAGAGCAACGACGACAATACGAACTGAAGCACGCAAGCGGCGGAAGCTCCCACCCTAAAGATGCATAGGATGGGAGAGTGGCAAGAAAGCTGGAGTACTTCTGAAAAAGGCAGGTAGGGGTATAGGCATATGAAGTACGGTATCACCTAACTCTACACCAACAACGTACATAATATGTTGACAAGTTATGGATACTTCCACTCATACCTGCACAAATGCAGCATTATAATAGCCCTTACTGCCCACAACGAGTGGACTGTGTCGGAAACGCCGAACAGGTTGTTTTTTTTTAGCCGTAGAGGCGTTATTAAGATCATTAAAACCATCGAAATAGTGATGACCTAGTGCAGCCTTCCTAATGTTAGCAAGTGCAGGACACGTGCATAGGAAGTGAAGGATTGATTCTTCTTCCTCCTCGTCTCTGCAACTTCCGCAGAAGTCAATACAGGGGATGCCCATACTTTGAGCATGCCTGCCTATCGCGCAGTGTCCGGTTATTACGTTGGGTAGAGTAGATAGGGTTCCTCTCTTATGCTTAAGAAGTCCGTTAGATTTTCTTTGGTCTAGTTTTGGCCATAGTTGAGTAGCTATACGACACTAGCCATGTTGGCTCCATCTAAGCTTAGCTTTATGTAGCGTATCGGCGTGGATGAGGTACTTAGCTTAATTTGTGGAGTATAGAGCAACCACAGCTTTTTGAAACGTTCGTTGCGTTCTCTCTCCAGTGGAGCTTCCAGTTTGACTTTGTTCCCAAATAGTTTGAGAGACTAATAGTGGAACTTCCTAGTGTGGGAGGCGTGAAGCAAGGGATTTTGTATTTTCTAGTGAAGAGGACTAGTTCAGTCTTGGTCGGAATAACACTAAGGCCGTAGCTGTTCCTCCACTTGACTGGTTTATTCAAGGCGAGTTGCATGACATCGGCAAGTGTCTGTGGGTACTTGCCCGATATTGAGATATGTAGCTATATAGTCCGCATACAGCAACCTTGCATCCAGGCATCATCTACCGAATCCTTAATGTAGAGATCGTAGAGATAATGTAGGATTTCAAAGGTTCGAAGCCGTTGACCACCCACCCCAGCTTATCATCACTTAACAGGTCAGGCTGTACGCTCAGCCTCTACCGTGGCAGTTTTCAAATCAGGGATGGGCGAACAGCCGGGAAGTGTTTGTTCGTTTAAAGGCTGAGCGATTCCCTTTCAGAAACAGTCCAAGATCCATCAGGATTCTTTAGAACACTTGGTGCGGTAGGGAATTTAGAGAGGACTTCACGCATTCTAGCAGATTGAGACGTGTTCTCAATACTCTGACAGAAGCTGCAGCAGGATCTACGCTGTGCTTTATTAAAAGCTGCCTGAACGGGCTTTAGCATTTCTTTGTAGATTTCCCAGTCCGAAGGTAGCCTTGTAGATTTGGCTCTATTGCTCTTCACCAAGGTGGGCGTTTGCCTACCTTTCTCTAGTGGCTGGACAAGATTCGGTGAATGCTAAGTTGACGACAGAGGTAAGAAGATTGTTTAGCTTGTCTAGCTCTAGCTGTGTAATTGGTGATATGCTTAAAAGCCAAGAAGCTTGGGATGCGGGTGCTGACAATCATGCGCAAATTAAGAGCACAAAGTATAAGAAAACTAACCAATACAAATCTGAATGAGATTTAAGTCAGAAACCCAGGAAAAAGGATGGGAAGCGAAAAGAGGTCAGTAGGTAGAAATTCCATCTTGTTCCTGGGTACCTATCCTGTTTCGTTTTTTGAAGGTCACCACTTCCTAGCGAAAAGAAACCAACCTTCTTTAGTTCCCACTCGGTGTGGTACACCGATGGCTCAAAAATAGAAAACGGAGTTGGTGCATATACGGCCCCAACTTCAAACAAGCAGTTCTCTGGGCGGCTTCACATCTTTCAAGCCGAGGTTTTTGCAATTGAGCTATGTGCCAGAGAGTGCATCAGATGCAACCTCCGTAGAAAACAGATTGTCATCTTTTCCGACAGTCAGGCGGCGATAAAGGCTCTGAAGTCCTTTTGTTTTGAGTCCAAGCTCATCTGGAACTGCCTAGACGCTCTAAAGCAGCTCACTGCCGATAATCAAAACACAATTCATTGGGTTCCAGGACATGAGGGAATAGAGAGCATGAGAATCTTCATACATTGGAACGTCTCCGTTTTGCGGCTTACCCACCAGCCACATAAAAAATGGAGCCCAACTCATGGGATCATCAAGAGAGACTCTCTAAATGGAACTCGACAACTGGGCTACGTCAAACCAAGAGATTCATCAATGCTTCCGATAGCAAGAGAAGTCAGGAAATTCTCACATTGAACAAGCGCGATGCTAAGCTCCTCACGGACTTCCTCACCGGACACTGTTCACTCAACTACCTTCTCCACATAAGTCCTACGGACATGTTCCGATTTTTCTGGAAGATCAAGAGACTGCCGCGGATATCCTGTGCGATTGTCCCGCCATGGCTCGAAACAGGCAAAGACACTTTGGAAGGGAGTTCCCCAAACATAGTCAACCAGTCACCCGCAAAAACGATCCTAAGGTTCCTTCACGACCTTGATCTTTACTCGGGATAAATATTCTCTCCTTTACTAGGTGAACCTAGGGATAGCACAAAAGATCTTTTAGGTCGCAGTGCTTGTCTTACCAGGGATAGGCAGAAGGCCCCTCAGAGCCTATTTCTGGTTATTCAGAATAGTTGCCTTCCGGCTTTTGCCGCGAAGAAAGCGATTCTTATCTAGCGAAAAGTAAAAAAGAGAATAATCACAGACCACTTCCTCAATAGGGCCATGTTGTGCAAGTGGAATCTATTGTAGAAACCAAGGATATATGCAGGTGCTGTGAAGGTGAGGAAGAAACAATTACGATCCAACGTCTCTTATGCCAGTGCCCCACTCTTCAGGAATGGCAACTCTGATCTCTGGGGTCCAGTTTCTTCTCAATTCTCAATTCTCGGATCCCCTCATTTCATTTTTACCCGTTCATCAAGAACATTTTTGTGGTGTCACACAATAATGTCACCACTCAGTATAGCAGTTCAATCAAGGACATCAGATACTTAGTCCACTTTTAGTGACAACGTCTTAACTGCTTAATAAAAATAACACTTTACTTAAACATACTTAACAATCCGAATCCCCATACCCGAGCAAATAATTAATGTTGTCTTCACAACTAGGTTTTTCATTAAACGACTAGCACCTCGCCCATGTTTCCACAGGTCTTTTGCTTATCTTTATGCACCTGTCAGCCTGTAAAATATCCCCGCCGCTTAATGAGTAAATCCACCCACATAGCCGATGTATTTTGTTCTGGTAAAAAAAAAAAAAACATTTAAAATAAATTTGAATTTTACAGTGCAGTTTACAGGTAAGTGCATGGTAGGGACACCTGCCTATGCCAGTGCATGTGAGTGAAACTACATACAATTGCGTGACAAAAGCCTTAATCGCTTTGGCAATTTATAGGGTTAATCGTTTGTGTACCTTTTGCGTGTTGTGTCAACAAAGGACCGTGCATGCGAAACCCAGCCTAATAAGGTCATAAATAAAATAAAATAATTTAAATTAAAAAAAAACAACATACCATTACCGTGATTTTCCTGGTAAGATAAGGACAGAGGAAAATAGTTTAACAAGCTTTAGGAGGAGACGTTAGTTAAGGATAATTAAGACAGCTTGTAGTGGCAAAGTATTCGTTGGTATGTTGAAAGCAAAATAGGCACGTTCATTACTCAATGCAAGCAGGTCGTAGTTGACAAAGTCGTAGAAGTGGAAGTCATCTAAAATTCTTCTGTAGACTCACAGGTGTAAAGTGTGATCCAAATCGAGCTTTCGAACTTTTTTCGAAAAAAAAAACACAAAAATTTGAGAAAATCGTCGATTTTTTTTTGTAATCGAAAATTTTTTTTGTAAAAAAAAAAGAAAATAAAGGGTCCTTTAAAAGGAGTGACAGTTTTTTCAAAAGAGATTGCTGGGTTCCTGACGTTTTTTCTTGACTCCAAGTGCCAAAATATGCAGTTTCATCATCATGCAGCGTTCGACACTTTCCGAACGTTGGGAAATTATTTAGAAATAGCTTAGTTGTGGGTTCTCAACGTTTGTTCACTAAAGAATTGATTCGCCTTCACCGATCGTGGGCTTGTAGATTGTAGATAGAATATGGGTGTAGCGCACTGCGACCTTATAGATTTATTGTGCTGCCCTACTTTGGCTCTCGTCGGTGAGATACTCGACTTAGAGCACCTCCTCCAGTCCAATTTCCTTGATGAATCGGAGTATCTTGAGTGGATCTAACAATGGCAGATCTTCTTCGGATAGTTGATGGGCATCCAGGTGTTTCCTTCTTTCGTGGATCAATGCTCCACATTCTTTAAGAAGGTGCCCTGGGGTTTCTTCAACATCCTCGCAGAATCTACATTCTCCGCGTTGCTCTATGCTTAGTTTCCTGAGGTGTTCCTTAAGTCCACAGTGACCCGTTAGGAAGCCTGTGAGGATGCGCAATCGATTCTTATTGATATTCATGCAGACCCTACTTCTTTTCCGGTTATAATTCCCGAGAAGTTCTTTGACCTGTCTCAGTTTTGGTGTTTTTTCCCAAAGCTTAATTCTCCTGCAATCCTCTTCCTTCTTTAGCCCCCTCCGTATCGTGTGCGGTCCAAGCGCGCAGAATGGCTGCGGACCGGTAAAGGTAGTCACCGAGCCTTTCCTAGCTAGTTCATCAGCTGCTTCATTTCCCTCTACTCCCATGTGACCTGGTACCCAGTAGAGAGTAACTCTTTTGATTTCACTCAGTCGGTTTAGTTTGTTTAGGCACTCCCACACCAGTGTAGACCTGATTTCATGGGAGCTTAACGCCTTGATGGCGGCCTGACTATCCGACAGTATCGCGATGTCTTGCCCCCGATACTTCTTATCGAGGTTGAATTGAATGTCGTAGACCTCCGCTTGGAAGATACTGGGGAATGTTCCCATGGCTTCAGAGTACTTGGTTCTGGGCCCGTGTACACCTGCCCCAGTACCTGTGGATGTCTTGGATCCATCTGTGTACCGCTTTATTGTGTTTTGTTTTAGTTGGTACATTTCGATTCTATTCCATTCTCTCTTGCTGCTCAGCTTCCAGTTGAATTTTCTTTCGAAGCAGTAACTCTTGACCATATCATCTCTGGGCCAGTCCAGAAGCGGGACTGATTTGGAAAGTAGTTCTCGCTGTTTGTGAGCGATGCATTTTTATTTCCCGACGTCCTCCTTGATTATTCTCAGTATGGTCTCTTTTGGAATTCTTTCTAGCACTAAGTGTAGAGGAGTAAGTCCTAATAACACTTCCAGTGTCGCTGTGGGACAGGTTCTCATGGCCCCTGTTATGCAGACGCAAGCTAGCCTTTGTACTTTGCCAAGGGTTTTCCTTGTTGTGTTCAGCCTGGTTCTATTAGCCCAGGCCACAGCTCCGTATGCGTATCTTACAATAGGTCTGACCATCATGGAATACATACATCCATTTCAGTGTGGCTGGGTTACATCCCAGGATTTTCCGGAGATGTTTCTGCACACCATTAATGCTCGGGTTGCTTTGGCTACCACAGCTTCTTCATGCTTCTTCCAGAGAAGTTTACTGTCTAGTGTTAAACCTAGATATTTGACCTGTTTTTGTGGGTCTACTCTAATACCGTTTAATATTATTGGTTGCATATATTTTAACTACCTTTCCTTATGAAAGGTACCACTGTGGTCTTGGTCGGGTTTATATTTAGTCCTACCGTTAAGCACCACTTCTGTGTTACTCTCAGTCCCCTCTGTATTATCTCACAGAGTGTCCCCTCGAATTTTCCTCTCGCAATGATAACTATATCATCGGCGTAGCCTTGACAGTTTATACCTGTGTTTGTTAGCACTTGGAGGAGCTCATCAACAACTAAGCTCCACATTAGTGGTGAGAGAACCCCTCCTTGCGGGCAGCCTCTAGTTGTGCTTATTGTAATGGTTTTTTTGTCCCACCACAGTTTCCGCAGTCCTTATCCTTAACATCTCACACATCCAGTTCGATGCTGTTGGATTTACTCCTTTCCTTCCAAGTGCTCTCATGATTGCTTCATGAGATGTGTTGTCGAAGGCTCCTTCAATGTCTAGGAAAGCACAAATGGCCGTTTCTTTACAGTCCAAAGCCTCTTGAACTAGACTTGTTAACTGGTATAGTGCAGTGTCAGTGGATTTCCCGACCCTATACGTGTGTTGGTTATGGTGGAGAGGTATTCTCTCTAGCACCGTCATTCTTATATAGTTGTCTATGACCTTTTCCATTGTTTTTAATATAAATGAGGTCAAACTGTGACTGTGATGTGGTGTCTTTACTGTACAGGGCAATAAGCCACCAACAAAATATCGAAAAGCGCGTAATGAGGTGAATATCGCAGCTACAGCGGCTAGTATTGTCGATGAGAGCTTTCTCAGCAGTCAACTTGGAGAGCTTTGCGTAAATATTTGGGCCTACATCTTTGCAATGTCATATTGACTTCAGAGTTGATTCCAAATGATCACAGATGGCGTTGGGAGTTTGCTGATTGGACCCTTGAGCTCTTAGAAGATGATCCTGATTTGCTTAGTCTTATTAATTTGGGCAAGAAAGGGTGCGAAATTTCTTCCACGCACTGTCAAACATCTTTTTTTTTTTTATAATTTTGCACGCACTCAAGGGGTTATGAATACCCTTTTACATGTTTTCACATGGTGCGGGCGTTGGAAAGATAGATAGCGAGAGAGAAGGAGATTGGTGTAGTGGTTTGAAACTCAGGTGTTATTAGGTTTCTTATTAACTCCAGGGGTGGTGTGCAGAATAACTGGGGAGATTTGTTTGTTGTCATTTATTTTTTGCCTTCGCTTCTGATTCACAGTATTTTTTGCGCAGTCCACCTGATGTCATAAGCATATCTATCATCAACAGAGCGAACAATTTCTCCAGCCATATGACAAACCTACTGCCAGTGTTATGCCTTTGCAGTAGTGTTGTCACAAACTTTCTCAATTGATCGGACTGCCTCTTATCATATAATGCTTGCTGACATCAGGGATTGAAATGTGAACCATCAGCTCGACAAACGATGACGCTACCACTACACCATTGCCACCCTTTCAAAGGTGCCCGTTTATAGGTGTTTTTCGGCACAATGATTTGGACGTTTGATGATTCGACTTACGGAAATTTTTAATGCAGATCGAATGCTGAAGTTGTAAAAATTTGCAGGCACCTACAATCGGACTAGGAAGCTCCCAAAGGATAGTGATACAAAAAAAATATATTGCAGCAGATCAATTCATGCCTTGTCCATCACATTTATTGGGTGACAATTCTTCTTCTTTCCTTTTGTTCGGCGAGGTTATGATCAGGATTATATGTTCCTACTGGCCCGTCTGTGGGGTACGCCGATTCGACCTCAAAAGGTATCTGCAGGCCTCCCGGTTTCAGATCACTTCGTCACTGAGGCCAATCGAATGCTGTTTTTTTTTCATTTGTGTGATCCAAGTGTTTTTTGGCCTGCCTCTCTTCTGCGCTTGACTTTTTGACATCGCTCGTAGGACCCCTCCTTTGAACATGACAATGCCAACTGAGCCGGTAGTGCACAAATTTTTTCGAGATGGGTTCTTCGTCGTGAAGACTTTCTCGGATCATTGAACTTCCAATGCGATCAAGCTTTGTTACTCCTGCTGTTATGTAAAACATCTTCATCTCAGCTGCCGTTAATTTGCTATCTTTGTACATTGTGCAGCATTACGAACTGGATGTGAGCACCGACGAACAACTGCGGTGTAAAGCCTTCATTTCAGCTTAGGGGACATTTTCCGGTCACAGAGTTTTCCTGCCTACGTGACGATAATGTCGTCATAAATGGTTGCTTCGCTTTTGATCATAGATGCCTGATATTTGAGCTTTTCGCACTTGGGAATCACTTTCCATTCGAATAAATGTCTGGAATAGGTCGGAGTGGATGAGAGACTGGGAAGTACAAGGTGGCGCAAAATTAATCATCCTATCGGAAGATGTTATAATTTTTGCAAATGGCGTCGTACGTCAATCATATTTGACATTTGTGAACTAGACAGCTGCAGTATACATACAGACGAGCAATAGAGCGCTATACTCCGCTAGAGCGTGGAATAATTGTGTCGATTTTTTTGACCAATAATCGGTAGGTGGTGTTAGCGCACCGTGAATTTTGACGTCGATTTCCTAATCGCGTCGCGCCAACTGACAAACTGGCAAACATTCCGGCGCTTAGCTACTCGACTCGAACAGACTGGAACCACAGGAGACCATGCAGGGCGTGGCCGCCACCGGACTGGTCGTTCGGCCGAGAATATCGCGGCTGTGGCTGCCGATGTCGCTGAGAACGAAGAAACATCAACCAGACGACGAGCCACGCAATTGGGCATCACCAGATGGACCCTACAGCGAATTTTAGTGAAAGACTTACACATGTTCCCGTACAAAGTGCAAGCAGTTTGATCAGTTAATGCCTCCTGACCGTCAGTCGCGTGTGGATTACTGTCAAGCCATCCTCAATCTCAACAACGAAGAGGACGATTTTGTGTCGAAAATCATCATGAGCGACGAGGCCCATTTCCACTTAAGCGGTTACGTCAATAAGAAAAATCTTCATTTCTGGGGCACATCCACTCAAAGCCACCGTGTGGTGCGGCGTTCACGGTGATTGGGCCGTATTTTTTTGAGGACGCCATCGGCAATACGGTCACTGTTACTGGCGAACGCTACAGGGCCATGATAAACGACTTCTTACTGCCGGAATTGGATGAGCGGGGCTTGGTGAACATGCGGTTTCAACAAAACGGTGCAACCGCACACACAGCACGGGCCACAATGGATATGGTGAAGGAAGCGTTTCCTGGTCGCGTAATCTCTCGTTTCGGCGATTTGGCATGGCCAGCAAGATCGCCCGATTTAACCATCCCAGACTTCTTTCTTTGGGGCTACTTGAAGTCGCGGGTTTATGCCAACAAGCCTCAGACAACCGCAGCCCTTAAGGAGAATATTCGACAGGAATGCGAACAGTTATCACCGGAAATCTTGCGGAAAGTCATGGAAATGCGATAAAACGGGCACAAATTGTGAATCAACACTGGCGGCAGCCACTTGGCGGATATCATCTTTTTCACTTAACAGAAAAAATTTTAAAGGTCCAAATAAAGATTTCCATCACTCAAAACCATTTTTTTTATTCAGTAAAAAGGTAATTCAAAAACAAAATTGGATGATTAATTTTGCGCCACCTTGTGCAAGGGACAAGTACTCCGTCTTTTTTGAACTAATATGAAACCAATTTTCCTCCAAAACATCCACTCATACATCAAGTGCTCGTTGCAGGGACTATTGATCGTCACTTATAATGGCTTCATCCTCAGCAAAGAATAACTAATAAACTTTGGGGCTCCATCACTTTTCCTTCAAGCAAATAATCTAGGACTGCAATAAATAGCAAGGGACTTAAGGCGCTTCCCTGGTGCGTACCGACTTTAATTGGGAACTCTTCGGTGACTCCGGCGGGCCATCTCAGTCTTGCTTTTGCTCCATGCCCATGATTATCTGTACGTAGGGATCTGGAACTCCTCGATATTCTTAAGATTTAGATAAGTAGGTTAAGTTATTAGTATTAAGCTTGGATAGAAAAATAAGCCGCCCTTTTCAGTCTCTGACTTCATATTCGTTTCAAAATTCAGTGGGCATTCATCCCCTTCTCATACACACCCTCGTACATATATTAAGAAATGAAAAGCATTCAATATAATATTTTCATAATATCGACTTTATTTAAGTTTTAAAAATTTTACAAAATAATCAAATATATAGCAAAATAAAATTGAAATTACATATAATATTCATATACACAGGTTTTTTTTTTTATTTTTTCTTATTTTGTTTCTTGAGATTTTTTTTTTTTGCTTTATACCTTGTTTATAATAAATATATTTATGTTTATATTATTAATGATACTTAGGCTACACATTTGTCTTTTTTTTTTATATTTATACATAAACGTCGATACAATTTTATATTTGACTCGAAGTCACGCACCAAATACTTCTAATTGCAGTACTTTTGCCATGTATGCTGAAATTTTTTTTTAATCTTATTTATAGTAATTAATTTAAAAAAGAAAAAAATTAAATAATATTACTTTTCTAGCACAATTTACGTTTTCAGATTTCAGATTAAATTAATTTTGCTATTACTGACATAGTAAGTACTTATATAATTTTTTTTTATTTTTATTTAGTACATAATATATATTTATATATGTATGTATATATTTTTTATTTTATTTGGTGGTGGTTTCATTAAATTGTATATTTTAACTAGTTATATATATCTATATATAGAAGTACACATGCACAGTCAACTATTTATGGATAAGGCTCTGGAAGGTCTAGCATATTCGAGTGTAGCTGCAAATCGATTAACCGAATATAATAATGGTCAGTCCAACTATGTAGACAAATATCCCGCTGAGCTTTGGACAATTGACAGCCAACTGGCTGCCAAGGCTCGCACAAATGGAAGCGACCTTTGTTGTTTAAAATAGAGAGGGTTTCTCAGGACAGTTGTTACTCTCGGACGTCAGACATTCGTGAGATGTGGGACTGTGAAAAAACATCTTTGTAGTTTTCTGGGATTCGAACCTTGAACTATGAAACTCCCGCTTAGAAGTCCAACGCACTAACCATTGAGCGACGGCATCCACGCCGCTCTGGACATCTTGGAGGAATTTGTAAGCAATAGGCTCTACATAGCAATTCAGGATGAAGGTGGGCTATATGATCGAAAATTTCCGTGAACGATTGATGCCTTGAGGAAATTGTTGACATCGCGCGGAAAGCTTTTAGTATGTAAATACATACAATGTACATATCTCAAGAAATCAGGACATCTATCAGTGAAACGGCGACCATCAAAATAAGGAAACAATGCCAAGGAAACCGAGATAGAACAGCGCAGCAGACTGTAGACATGAACGAGCCAACATGAAGCTGAAGCCCTCCACGCGATGAAATTCGCGACGCCAGTATTATAAGGTCCAAGTGTCAGAAAGTGGTATGTGACTTTAGTCTATAAGACTTCGTTCTTTGAATACCATTCGAAAATTTCCGTACACACAGTAGAAAAATAAAAAAAACAATACAGGAGTCCTATATTTCTCTTAGCAGAGAATCGTGAGCATTCATGAATGCATTTTAGTAAGCTGAACTATTAGCTGAGATATGTATCCACTCTAGTGGCTGTAAGGAGAAGAGGGTAGGACTCTACTCTCACCACTAAACCTCTCTAGTTCATCCGCGACGAAGTGCCTTACTTTAGTGAAGTTTTCCACCAAATTAACACAGAGACAAACCGAATCCAATTTTATGCATAAGATGTAAATTTTCGACTCTAATCCTTAGGTAGTTTGCCACCGTAAGTTGCGCGGAGTAATAAGCCTACTTTCATGGTTTGCCAACTAGCCATCTAAAGCCATCTAAAAAAGGGTTTCGATAGGGGAGACTTAATTCTAAGTGTAGGTTGCTCACGCTAAGTTACATTTAAGTTGTCTTTGGTTTGCCATAAAAACTGTGAAAGATATCGGTGTTACAGCCATGGAAAGCTGAAGATGGCTGTGGGGAGCAAATGAGTGCCAGATTCATACTAGACGCGTAGTACGCCTTTAAATCAGCAAACTGATCCTGCATAATGAACTCTTTTGAAAGAATAAGCACCCCAAGCTATATGTATATTCTTAGAATAATGTCGAGACTCTTTGTCGAAAGCACCTCCATGCTAAATGCTGTTTTAGCAGGCGTTCTACAAGGATCACTACTAGACCCCCTTCTGTGCAATATTATGTCTGACAATGTGCCCAGATGATGTCCAGAACAAATGGCAAAAATGAATCGATCTTCAAAATAAAACCTGTATGTAGACAGCAGGCTTGGATTTAGAAGAGCAGAAGACAGAAGTAGTTCTTATCACTAGTCGCAGGGCTGTAGAATATCTGTACATTCATACGTGGGCGTAGGATACCATCAATACAATCTAAGCAGACAATAAATACCGCAGTAGGTGTAGTGACAACACTCTCAACTTTTAACCCCACCAGGAAATGTTGCCAAGTATTGATTGACTCGAATACAGTCGGAAAATCTTATTGTCGAGAGTAGTAAGCTCAACACTGCTGTATCCATCTCCAATAAGAACTGATGCCATGACATTCAAATAATCAGTGTCCCAAGGGATAGCTGTTGCCAGAGAATAATGGCAGAGGATACTAGTCGTAGCCAGTTATTCTGCTCGATGAAATGAAATGAGTGTACATCAGGATGCTCGGTAATCGGCAGCAAGGAGTAATGGTGAACCTAATTAAAAGGAAGGAAAGGTGATCTTAATGGTAAAATGGCCATGATCAATGGAAGATGGTTTCACAACATAGAAACAGGGGTGAAAAATGAAATTGAGAAGTGAACGACGCGTACAACGTCACACAGTTCCTAACTTGTCACGGTGGATTCAGGAAGTATGCATAGATTCAAACCATTCACGGTAAACTAACAGAACCCAGACACCTAGTTTGAGATTTGATTCAATCGGAGGAAACCGGGCTCGAAGTCCGTATCGAGCTTAGGAGAATTAAGCGCTGACTGATTTGATCTCTACCTGATCAATCGGGTGTGTGTATCGTGCATGCCAATAACTCGTGGTTTTGGTATCTTTGAAAGATTCCCACCTCCTTGGCATTTGAAAGCAATTTTTTCTTCTGGTTGGCGATAGGAAACTCAACAGGGTTACCTTCACATACCTTCACATGGACTTGTTGAATGTCCCATTGGAAACCAAGATCTAAGTGAAGGTATTTAGGCCTGGCGCAAAGCTCTTGGTTACTCAGAGTCAAAAATCATTTACAATAAAAAGGAGCAAACAGTGTATTAGATGAACATATTTGGGAGAATAATAGATAGTCGACAATATTTTGTTTTTAAGTCCACAGCTTCACGTAGTATCTTGAAATACGTACTTTTTGAGCGATTCAACTTTTGAACTCAAAGTCAATCTCAAATCTGTACTTGTATTCCTTCAAAACCTAAGTATGTAAGTCTAACTAAGGTTCTAGTCTCAAAGGGACTTAAAAGAAAACAAACCAGGGCGGGTTGGTATCCTGCATTGGTATCATTGCCACCTAAACTAATTTAAACTTAAAATTTTATCTTAAATTTGTCACATATTTATAAGATTTACTCTTACTGTGCTAGATGAATAAATTACAAAACAATCACTGAAAAACGCGGGAGCAATGATCATAAAAGTCCAAAAAGTTTTAAGATATGCAACAAAAAAGTCTTCGTGCATATCTACCTTTTCGACGATCCAACGATACTTTCTGCCTGATGTGTTCCACAAAAATTGCATTTGTTATGAAGATGAAAGCAAATCATTAGGTGAAATCTCTCAAATTGTTAGAAGACCGAGAGGATCAGTGCAATATGTCGTACAAAAGTTTAACAAAATAAAACAGGTCATCGCTTAGAGAAGAGGATCATCAGAACTGTGATGTAAAACCCAAAGATAAGTGCCCGTGCAATAGTTGCACTTGGAATACTTGGAAAAAAATTAGAACATTGATGTCTTCCATAAACTGTCCGAAATGTGCTAAAAAGAGATGGTTATAACGGTAGGATGAGCCGGACGAAGCCCTATATCAGTAAGCCCACCAGAAAGCCAGATTGGAGTACGCCATTGAACACATCGACAAGGACAATTCGTTTAAGGATAAGGTCATATTCAGTGACGAAAGTAAGTTTAACATTTTTATGTTATATTGACGTCATTTGGTATGGAGAAAGCCGAATACAGAGAATACCAAGAACCTTACTCCGACCGTCAAGCATGGAGGCGGAAATATCATGGTCTGGGGGATGTATGACTTCTTCTGGCGTGGGTAACCTGGTTTTTCTTGAAAACAAAATGGACAAATATGGGTAACCATCCTACGAAAACCTTAGTTCGAGCGCAAATTAATTGGGTCTGGTCAACAACTTTTCGCTCCTAGAAGACAACGACCCCACGCACACCTCAGTATTGGTGAATGTATGGCTGCTTTCTAATGCCCCAAGACAAATGAAACATTCTGCTCATGCACCTGACCCTAAACTGTTTATGGGACTATCTGGACAGCATACCATTACGAGTAAAAATCAACTCAAAGCCGTTCTAATGGAGGTATGGACAAAGATTGGCCCCCAAACCACCTCCAAGCTAGTTCATTTCTTCATTTCTTAATTATATGTGTCCAAATAAAAAAAAAAAAAGGAGCGAGCAGTGGACATACTCGAGGTCTATGTGTAAACATCTTATCACCGCAGTGTCCCCCCAATCGATGATATCCGAACGGACAAGGAACCTTCACGGGATACAAAGTATTTTATTTAAAAAGTAGGCAGGAACTGAATTTAAAATTCGAATTTGCAGTGTTGGGTTAAACCAAAATGACGAAATGCCGTTAAAAATTTAGTACTGGCTATCATGGAAAAATATCTATTTACTATTAAAAAAGCTTTACTCCAGCACAAACCATTTTTCGGACAGAAAGAATTTACTACAGATGATGCCTCCTTTGCAATAGTCGGTTGTAATCCTCGGTAGCAAAATAAAAAATAATACGCAGCGTACATTTCGACGCATTAATAACCTTGTCCTCGTGCAACTATACTTTGATGTCATTTCCGGTAACGACTTCCGTCCCATTTAGTTTCAAATCCCTCCGTATTCGTGTGTCAGGGGCGAGCGATAAGATGTTTACACATCAAAAAAATACAAATATTTACTTGGCGCAACAGACTGTACGTGGGCCAGGGCCTAGCTTCTCGCAACCACACGTGTTGTGCGTGTTATATTTTTCACACAAATGGAAGGGACCAACAGTTTAGAGCCATATCCGAAAGGCATATTGAGAAGCTTTCTCATGACATGATTATTACTCTAGGACGTTTGTCAGACATTCGCGAGATTCGAACTCTGGGATTCGAACCTCGAACCTCCCGCTCAGCGATCCAACGCACTAACCACTTGAGCTACGGCGTCCAACTTATTAATTACGTCCATTAACTATTTTTTGAAAATTGCTTCTCTGGTTTTGGGTGGTTTTTTTTTTCTTTTACAGCAGTAATTTATGAAAATTTCTTTAAAGTATTAAAACCTAGTTTCTGTACGGAGACTTTTCGGACTCAGTGTATATGAACGTCCTTCCTAGAGCCCTCTGTAAAAAGTTGACCACGACAGAATTTTTGTACCTTTAGCTTACATAAGTTTTGTTTTGTTTCCTTTTAATTTTTGTACAAAATAAATGGATTTTCTTCAGTTCTCTTAATTGATGTTAATTTATGTATTTATTTATATTGATTAAAAGAAAAATTACATTTTTTTTTTTAAATTGTTATACGATCTGAAGTTAAACGGAAATGTTCTTCATTGAAGAAGATACTAGATTTTATTAAATTTTTCTATTTTTTTCCTTTAAATTGCAATAAAAATGGTCAGTGTGCATAATAGTTTTTCTTTTCCTCTGTGTTAGAATTTATTTTATGTAATTTTTTTTTTCTAAATATACTATATTCTATAACATATTTCTTATATAAGCTTTTGTTTTTATTTTTACAGTTTTGAACAAGCTAATAAATAAAAACGAAATAAAAAATCAATTATTAATTATTTTTGTTTGGTTTTATTTTATTTTTTAACGCTTTGTTACATTGCAACAATTTAAATGAGATTTTATTTTCTTTTTCAAGATCGCAGATATTTATATTCATTTTTTGTTTAATGGATTTGTTCCACAATGACATAAAAATTTATTATAGTATTTATAATAATTTTACTTTATGCTTTATATTTATATATATATGCATGTATGTATAATATTTTGCTTGTTTTATTTATTTCTTTTAAATCTATAGTAATATCAAAAGTTATATTAATGTTTTATCTAAAAATTTGTTTTATAATTATTTTTTGTTTTTCTTTTTTCTTTTCTCATATATATATATAAATAAATTGTCTATTTGAATTTCTCATTTCTTCTGTTCAGTAATAATATTTTGTAGGTTTCTGTGAATCGTTCCTTCTGTGTTGAGTTTTATATACAATTGGTAAAAAAAGGAGGAAAATATTATTAAATTATTTGTGTGATAGTGATTGTGATTTTTATTTTTGCGAAAAAGTCAATATTTTGAGTTTTTTTTTTTCTTTTTGAGAATTAATGACGATGAATTGGTTTGTTTTGTTTGTTTTTAAATTTAATTTTTTTTTTACGCTATGATGGATGCAAATATTTTGTTGTTTTCTTAATTTGTATTTTTTTTTGTATGTATATATATTTTGTTGATAATAAATCTTAAATACTTAGAGCTATTTAGGCTAACATTAGAGACTTTATCATAAACAAAATACTTGGAACACATGAAAGACTTAAGCTGCTAAAGGTGCTAGCACTGTGTTTACTTTGAGCCGATCCGCCATAGAATGTTACACTCAAGTCACGCATTTCGTTGTCTGAAAATGGAAGGAATAATTAGATCAATAATAATTAATTTATACACTTTGAAGCATAATTGAAAAATATAAAAAAAGCCAGTAAAAGGAGCTCCTTCACATACTCCATGTCTAGGCTTATGCGCTTGGAAAACTTGCGTCTATATCACCTTCTATAGTAATTGCATTAAAAGTAAAAAAGAATCCGAAAGTACGAGGGCAATTTTGTACAATCGCGAAATTGGATACGGATGCATACATATATACGTATTGTATATGTAGGGGGCTGTCTATCATGGAATAGCAGCAAGTAGTCCCTGAAAGACCATGGTACTTCGGCCTAAGGCCGCGAGGCAGTAGCACCAATGACCCTAATGTGGTTTGTATTGTCCGCACTCCAATCCTGCCAGTATGCTGTGTAAAACGCAACAGATTAGCAAAGTTGAGCGTTGCCAGATCACCATACTTGAGGATAAAATTGCCCATGGTAAAGTGTCTGGTTAATGCAAAAGCAGGATAGTCTCCCAGGGAATGTGTAGTGGTTTCGTCCTCTTCCAGGCATATCTCACTTTTAAATGCTACGGATCTTAGGATTCGTCCAAGTCACCTTTGGGTAGATTAAGAAGAAACCTGGTTCTCCCCGCAATTGGTGCGCTGATCCTCATTTTCATCTGTCGGCAGGTACATACCTAGACGTCGCCAAAGAAAGCCAAGCTGCGGCCTATTGATGGCTGAGAACCCACGAAGGGGCTCCGTGGCAAGAGTATCTGCTCTTTCATTACCTGGTATCTCGGAACCTAGACCAGCGACACCGCGATAAACCGCCTCAGCCGGTTCAGCTTAACAATTGTCTCCTTCAAGCTCTTGGTGGTAATCACGTAAGCAGAACAAGCCATCGCGGCCTGGGTGTTAGAGCAGATATAAATAGCTCTACCCCTTGTTCTCTTTTTTAAAGCTACGTGAGCTACACTTGCGATAGCATAGACTTCGGCCTGAAAGACTGTAGTACATGTACCTAGTGGAATAGCCTTGTTCACACTCGCTTCCTCCGCACAGATGCCCGCTCCCGAGAGCCCATCAATTGGGGACTCGTCTGTACAGACCCGCCCCATCTGCCATTTTTCCACTCCGAGTGCTCAAAGATAAGCCGATCGCATGATAACCAACTCTCCATCCCGAACACGCTGAATAGGGCTGAGAAGCTTTTCAACTTCAGCTTCCCTGTGCCATTCATCAAAGATTACGGCATCCTCAAGCAGCGTTCCAATGCGGAATAGTGCTTTTCCGGCCACGTACTCGATGAATGTAAGGAAGGAGGGTTCAGAAGAGCTTCCATTGCGACAATCGCAGTTCCTCTCATTGCACCAGTAATGCAGATACAAGCAAGGTGCTGCTTAGCTTGTGTTTGAGGAGTTTCATCCTTGCCGACTATAAGACTGAACCATATATGAGATACGGTCTGACTGTGCCAGTGTTACCGAGGGCTCAAACTCCATGTCCTACTGAAGATTCTACGGCACTGCCAAAGGATGCTGGTGGCCTTAAGATGAGGGTCTCCTGGTGTTCTTTGAAAGCAAGCTTAGGGTCTGAGATGACTCCCAAGTACTTAACTTTGTTCGAAATTTATAACTGTATGCCCTCCTCCTCATAGTGAACAGCGCCATATCAGTCTTGGCTGGATTGACGAATAATGACTGTTCATGGCACCAAGTTCCGAAAATGTTGAGAGCACGCGCTGCCGCTTCACAATAAAACACTGGTCGTCGGCAAACCCTCTAGCAGTAGTGAAGTTCTACAATATATCAGTAGTACACCGTCTTGCTCCGATTTCGCCCAACTGCCAAAAGTAGCAGTAGTGATTCTGTACCCAAGAATAGCGAAGATCCACTCCACTAGTGTGGGATCGACGTCTGGGGCAAAAGCTTCTGTCCTGTTAAAGGCAGGATTGTCAAAAGCAAACTCTACGAGCACACCGAAATCGAGCAATTTCCTCTTGTAAGTGCTATGATTCTCTTACCAGGATGTACACATCACAACCATTGTTGGTAGTCAACTCGAGGAACGCTCCCCTTTATGCATATGTATACACGGCCGGACAAACTAAGAGGAACACAAGCAATTTCTATTTTTCTATAATGACGGTTTCTAATTTGTTTAATTTTAGGTAAAATTTATCTGACTTGCCGAAACTCTTAATGCAGATCGAATACTGAAATTGAACAGATCTGCGGACAAATTTAACGCACCTGCAATTGGACTTGGAAGCTCCAAGCGGATAATGATTCAAAGAATTGCAGCAAATTTTGTATTCAGTGGAAAGATCGATTTACAGATTGACTATCACAATCCAATAGCAAATATGTGGACTCTAATAAAACTTAAGATACCCAGTATCATTTTTCCAGACTGCACCAACAAACAGCCTTAAGTTACCAGCAAAGGTATCAGGAAATAATTAGCGGAATGAGGGCTTAGATTTAGTGCTAAATGCGTAAATGCATATGTATACGGGGTTATGAAGTAAAATTATTTTTTAAATAAAACATTTCCTTTGACTGCTTACCGCGTTTCGTTGAACAGACTGTATGTTACCCTACACACTCGGTTATTAGTTCGTCAATTTATTTCTTTGACACATTAAGTTACAGGATTTCCCTTCCAGCAAAGGCGATCTCTCAATGGATGCAAGTGCCCAACGAGTAAATTGACCCAACTTACAAGCCAAAATTCTGGTTTCATTCGTAAACAGTAGTACAAATACAATCCACACCCACAGCAGCAGATATAAACACCATCTCCTTATTAGCTTTTCACTCAAAAATTAAAAATTATCTCGTATCCTTTATTACTAGGAAAAAATAGGACCATTCCTTAATGACTCCTTTCCCATTCCAATTATCCTCAGAAACCACATCACCGCGCAAACAGCACCACTGAATCCGCCTGCCTCTGTATGCCTTGTATTGAGTGCATAAAATTTTAATAGATAATAAACATGTCTCCTATTTTGGCATTAACACTGCTGATATCGTTTAATTAAAACTTTGGCAGCGAAGCAGTTTCAATACAACCACAACATATCGTCGACATCATCGTCGTCGTAGTAATACTCATTTCATCGGTGCTCTACGAGGCCCTTTTAATCAAAGGGACTACACAACGTTAAAGGAAAATGCAATTATCCTGTCTGTAGCCACTAAAGCGTTGCAAATTCACATTAAATCAACCGTTAAAATATACAAGAACGTATTTTCGGTATCGAAATTGATGATGGTGTTTGCCTGAGTAAAGGCGTTTTCCGTACGGCATCCATGTGCATATGATTATCCTGGGGGTAAGCACGAGATATGGTAGATGAAATCTGTGTGTATCAACATCAGAAAAACAACTAATTAATGCTTCGAGTGCGGCGTATATGTATGCGAGTGTTTTAGTTTTCCGCTGCAGACAGCGATTAACCGATTTCAGATTTCGCACTGCAGATTGGGTGCCATCTTCTGTTGCGTTGGGTAGGATTGGAGTCTAATTTAAATACAGTATCCATCACAAGTTTAGTGTAGTAATGTAGGATTACCACGGTCGAGGACAACCCTTCAATTTTATTGAGAAATTCTGATATCCCCACGGACATTACGTATCTAGTGCCAAACATCGAGATATAAACTACGTTTGAGATGTTTCTTGAGGAATTCACTTCGTTATATCTAGAAACTGCGATAGATACGTGAAAACACTTGTCTGTTAGCACAGATTACATTTATGTATATGTACATATGTGAGCAGGCGAGCTGGAAGTGATCTACACCGGCACAATCAGGTCAATGTCAGCGCTCACATTTCCGTAGTGGGTTACAATCATCGCTTTAATTAGCCCTTGTCAAGGGGTACCATCGACGCTGCTGCCTAACTTAAGTATGAGAAAGACACTATCTTCTGATGCAAGATGCCATACTAACGTCGACTCTTATCATTATATCGTAGGAGCTATGAGATTGAATTGATTTCTGTAAATACACGTGCTTGAGTGAGGCAAAGTAAAGTAATTTTTAATAAATTCTAACAACATGCTGCGTTTACAAAAATATGTCAATCCGAAGATTATCCATAAAAACAAGAGACAAAACGCCGTGGAAGACTACTTATCAACTTTAACTACAGAGGAAACCACAGGAAAATTTTGTGATCTGATCATGGGACTTGGCATGGTAATCCTAAACAGTCTAAGCAATATCCCGTGGTCAGACTCTGTTGAGTTTCCGGACATAGTGATATAGATGGGAACGAAATCCCAGAGGAACTAGACAGGGAAGGTTCAGAACTAAGCACATAAACCACAGAGCGAGGGAATTAATAAACACTGCTTGGTTATCAAGAGGAGACTCTGTCGTATCCCGCAACCTATGGGCACAATTAAATGAAAGTAGAACCAAATGCTAACTAGCTGTGGGGAAAAAGGAAATCCGAATTTGGATAGGTGTACCTACTGCCGGGACATTGCGCGATTGGCAATATGGCCAAAAGATTAGGTATAAACACCCCGGACTACTGCAGGAGCTGCCAAGATGATGAGGAAACAGAAACCATAAACATTTGCTCTGCGACTGCTCAAATCTTCGCAATCGTCGCTTTCTCCACATGGGAAACAGACTCTCCGGAGAGCTGAGCGAACTGGCGCAAGCATCGCTGATGGATTTAGAGAGCACACGCTGGTTCGAGTAGGAACCAGAGAACTAGAAAAGGTGTTAGAAGTGGTAACATAACCCAAGGAGAGCCCCAATGGAGCAAAAGGCCCCGTGTAAGCACATTTCGAGATGCACATCAACCTAACCTAACCTATGGGACATGACGGATTAAATATAAGGTAGATGCGTAGCTGAGATTGTCAGCTTCTCGTATAACTGTACCCAAAACATTCGGCACTTAAATATTTCGCAAAATTGGTTCCCTTAACAATTTTTTCTGTTTCAAACCGATTCAGACGATTTTTTAGCAAGATTTGTGACGACAGAATATGAAACCTGGGTTCACCACTATAACCCTGAGACCAAACATCTAGTTTACTAGCTTGAGAGCAAGCTAAATCCCGACTATCGGAGAATTAAAGGCATCGGTGTTCTTTAAACTCAAAGGGATTGACTTCGATTACTACTGCGGTCTATTAGTCCTTGCAAGGTCAAACAGGTCGCATCAAAATATGGATGCATCCCGTAACTATGCAATAACGAATAATCCGAAACAGAAACAAAATTCGGCAGTTCTCCTAGAAAGCCAAGGTACTGGCAGTTTACTACAAGATCACAACACAGGAATGAGACCCAGCCGCCGGGTCTGATGAATTACCAGTGAAGCTACTCAAATTCGGTGGTAATGTTTGGGTAAAGGACATAATATGTACAACTCATCAGTAAGGAGGGATGAAAGTATTTCCGATGACTGGAATGTTGGCCCCATATGCCCCACCGACAAGATGGACAATCCTGTGTCTTGCATCAACTATTGACGCGTATCTCTGCTCAATGACGCATATAAGATCCGAAGTACTGTGTGAACGTCTAAATCCCTTCTGTAATGCACTGATTGGCAAATACCCGTGTGACTTCCAAATTTTCACACCAATGCAAATCAAGTCACACAACCTATTCATCGACTTAAAAGCAACATATGATGGAATTCCTCGTCTGACGCTCTACAGGGCGATGGCTGAATTCGGGGCCCTGCAAAATCCATCCAGCTGTGTAGGATAGCGCTGGAGAATAAGCGATGTGCTATCATTTGATATGGGCGCAGATAGTGCGTGGGGCAACTGTGAACATACATATACGTAGATGGCACTATCTTTAACAAACGGGTTAGCTGCTGGGATAGGTTAGGTTAGGTAAATGGGGGCCCTTGTTAACAGGATTGTCATCGGCTCACTTAGACCACTAAGAGTCCATTGGGCCCAATATTTAAAAACCCTGGGAACTTAGATATCAATCTTCGACCGCTAAGTTAAACCACCCAGATAAATGTATGAATCTCAGGAGTTTGCTTAGCTCAATGTTACCTAACTCGTCCGATTCTGAAAAGAAGTAACTGCCAAGAGCACGTCTTCTTTAAATGGCCAGCGCCGGACAGTCACAAAGGAGGTGACGAACTGATTATATTTCCTCTTCATCCCTGCAGCTGCTACAGTAGTCGTTGTGCGGTAATCCTAGGCGTGCTGCGTGATTACCTATCAGACAATGTCCTGTCACGACGCCTAGCTGCTGGGATACGCAGACGTTTTGACATCATTTGTCCCTCCCAGAATATCGGAGTAGATGCTTTCATTGCACTTGATGAACAGGCGAAATCAGTTGGTCTTGATATTAAATAGGGCAGAACACCATCTGTCCATCGGCTAGGACAAAACGTCACTACTGAGGAAATGACTTTAACTTTAACTACCTCGAAGTCTTGAAAACTATCAGTGAGCTAATGGAATTAGCTCTTAAAGAACTATCCAAAACAGAACGGTCTAGGAGTTAACCCTCTGAAGTCCGAGCTTGTTTTGTTCACTAGAAAGAGAAAGATACCTGACTTCACATTACCAAAACTAGACGACACCACAATAAATCTCTCAACTAAGGCGAAATATCTCGGTGTCATCCTAGACTCCAAGTTATCCTTATATAGGAATGTTGAAGAAAGAACAAAGAAAGGATTAAACTCTCTTTATGTCGGTAAGAGAACCTTTGGAAGAAGATGGGGATCGCAATCGCGCATCATACACTGGATGTACAAAGCAATCATTGGACTTATCATCTCCTACGGGTTCCTAGTCTGGTGAACAGCAACAGGAACAAAGAGCTACATGAAGGAACTCTAAAAGGCTTGCATCACTTTGTACCATGAAGTTGTGAAAAGCGCACCGCAAACAGGGCTGAATATGATTTTCATCTAAGGTAAAAGGAGCTCCAGTCCACCCATGGACATGCGGCAATATTGCGTAGAATAAAGAGAATGGGTGGGAAATTTAACTCCAAAAGCTTCGCAGCCACATCAGACTACATAACCCCCTAAAATGACTTCAACATCGACATCCCTATTATATTTCCAAGGCGGGAAGATTGGGACTCAAAAAGTGTAGATCAAAATGAAGAGAGCACGATCTACACTGATGGCTCGAAGATGGATATTGGTACGGGTGCAGGGTTCTTCTACTCGGAGGCTCTGTAAAAACAGGAGTCTTTCAGATCACCAGAAGCATGCAGTGTTTTCCAAGCTGAAATCCTGGCAATAGAAAAGGCCGCTATATGTATAGACAATAGTCACCTCCCTCCGTCGGATATAACTATTTCCGTTGACAGTCAAGCAGCTCTTAAATCGATTTAATCAAATGCAATCGAATCAAAGGCGATTAAGCTCTGCTGGGTTCCTGGACATGGATGGTAATAAAGAAGGGAACGAAAAATCGGACGCCTTGGCAAGGAACGGTTCAGAAATGAACATCAGTGTAGCTGACACATCCATACTGCCACCGATTGGTAGTTTGTATTATATCATTGACGCCATAATAAAGAAAGAGGCTAACTCCTCCTGGCTATCCAGAGAGGACTGTGCCACCTCTCGTACATTATGGCCGAAAATAAATGAAACAAAACAAAGAGCCTTTTGGCACTAGACCGATCCTCCATCCGCATGTTAACGGGATCACAGGACACTGCGCCATTGGAGCTATGCTCAGCAGAGTCCAACGATTTATGCAGAAGCTGCTGTGATGAGGAGGAAGTGGAATCGATCCAACATCTGCTATGCCACTGCCCCGCCCTGCAAGAACGACGCCTACGTACTCTAGGATCCAGGTTCTTCGCAAGCATCGCAGAGGTAGCAGTAGTCCAGATACAGAATCTCCTACACTTCTAAAAAAGCAGCAACTGTTCTCAAACGCATATGATAGCATTCATCGCCGTGAGCTCTACATGGCGATGGCCGAATTCGGGATCCCGCGCAAACTAATCCACCTTTGTCGCCTCACGCTGGAAAACACGCGATGCAATGTGCAGTTTGGAAACAGTTCTTCTGAACTATTCCAAACGTGTACCGGATTTCGGCAAGGAGATGCACTATCATGTGATTTCTTCAATCTAATGCTGGAACAGATAGTGCGCAGGGCAGGCGTTAACACGGATGGCACTATCTACATCAAATCCGTCCAGCTGCTGGGATACGCAGACGATATTGATATCATCGGTCGCTCCCAGCGTGCCGTCATAGAGGCCTTTACGGCTATTGAAGAGCAGGCGGAACGAGTCGGTCTTGAGGTAAACGTGGACAAAACACAGTACATGTTGTCAACAAACAAAGCAGCATCTGTCCACCGCCTAGGACAAAACGTCACTGTTGACAGCAGTAACTTCGAAGTAGTTAAGGAGTTTACCTACCTCGGTGTAAACATCAACTCCACGAACGACACCTTAGTGGAGATCCCCTAACCCAAGCAAACCGCTGCTACTTTGGTTTAGCGAAACAACTAGGCTCAAAACTCCTAACTCTGAAGGCAAAATGCATGGACTACAAAACACTAATCTTGCTAGTTCTGCTCTATTGTGCCGAGTGCTGGACGGTAAGCAGGAACGCAGAGCTGATTTTGAATACTTTCGAGAGAAAAATTCTTCGTCGAATATTCGGTCCCATATGCGAGAAGAGGGCGAATGGAGAAGAAGATATAACCGCGAACTCGATTAGCTGTATCAAGATGTGGATGTAGTCCGGAAAGCCAAAACACGTCGACTAAACTGGCTCGGCCACATCGAGCGAATGGACAATAATGCTCCAGCTAAGAGGATCTTCGAATCCCAGGTTCGAGACGACAAGGGAGACCGAACCTCCGTTTTAAGGACCAAGCTGTCGTGGATGCCAGAGCGCTTGGTCTGGAAAACTGGAAGCAGCGTGCCTAGGATCGAAGAGGATGGAAGGCTGCTGTGTCTCAGGCAGGGACCCTCCACGGGTTGGGAGCCCGTTAAGTAAGTAAGTAGGTCTCAAACGCCACAATTTAGATAGGTTTTTCCACGCGTTACCTCCCACCGACATTCAAAAAGGGTATTCGCAATGGACCTTTATGTCTCCGAGTGAACGTGATGAGCTCTATCCATCACACACCCTACCTAACCTAACCTAACCTACCTCAAAGTCAACATCAACTCCACAAATTACACCTTAGCGGCTATTCGACTAAAATTGACCGTTGGTAACCGAAGCTACTTTGGTTTAGTGAAACAAATTCAGTAAAACCTCCTCACTCGAAGGATAGGATAGCAGAGAAGATGTTCACACCTAAAAGCGAAAATTTGTTATCGAGTTTTCCATGCTATATGCAAGGTGGGTGAATGGTGCACCAATGCAGTACCAACGTGTGAATGTAGCCCAAAAGGCTGTAGCTTGGCCAAATCGAGCACATAACCAACAACGCTCCGCCTAGAAAAATATTTGAATTCCAGCTTCCAGGTTCGAGACGACCAGGAAAACCAAATGTCGGCTTTACAAACTAAGCTATCGCGGATGTCATAGTGCATGGTCTTGACAACTCGAAGCAGTGTGCCTGGGGTTGGCAAGGATTAAGGAAAATTCAAAAATTCGCTCTCGCCAGTTAACCAAAATATGACAACAAAGATCATAAAACATCATGACGAAAATACCAATGTTCACAATCCGAGTGCAATGAGATGAGATAGAAATTTCTAACAATTTCATGCGAATTTCACGAATAACAGGTCAAGTGTGGGCACGGAAATACTCGTACATACATACATACATACTCCCGCATCGGACCTGAGTGTGGCGCACTAGTGTAATCTGCATAACTATACACCGCACCATAAAATTAGAATGCAGATACACGCAGTTAACAGATTGTATTTACTTGCGCCTGAATAATTTTCTTTACTACTTTCGAATCTATGAATAGTCATCAACTACACATTTGCAGCTCACTCACCGTGCACAGCAGCCAAAGTGAGTTTTAGTCGTCAATTGATTTTTGAAATTAATATTTTATGCACATCCACAGTTACATAGGTCGGTGTAGGATACTACCAACAGCAACTGGCGTTCATGTTGTGCCCTATTTCCCCTAATTAAATTTAAATATCCAAATCATGGAGAATATTTTCCATTGGAATTGAGAGCACACCGTAATTTCCATGAACTGAGATTTTTGCGCTTGATCTGGTGAACACAAAAAAAAGTAACGTGGAATATGCAAATGAATTTCAGCGTAGATACTGTATCTAGCGATTTAATATAAACAAAAATTGATTTCACATAAAAGTTAGTTAATTATAAATGTAAATACTGCGAAAATATTTTGTAAACTAGTCAGGCAAGTGGGTGCATCTAAAAAGTACACTTAGTCCATGATTAACTCAGGTTTCGATGAGCTATAGATATGTACATATGGCTACTATACAAAATGAATACATGAATGCATGAAATTGAGTAAGAGCAAGACAAAAAGATTTAATGTGAATGACTTTAGATACAAAATTATATACATAGACTGTGTGAAGTTCTATTTAACATTTAAAATTGCTATGAACATGTAGATACATTTTTAAAAATTGTATTCGTCTACACGAGTATGACAAAAGTGAACATAATAAATAGAAAAACAAATACAATGAACTAACCTGACAAGCCATGATTAAGAAATGATGACAAGTCAATGAGTCCATCTGCAATGAAGACAGATAGAAAAATTGTATGAGAGAAGGATTATGAAAATGTTTTTCTTAGATAATAACTTCTTGTGAAATGTATCTTTTACGGAAATTTTTGAATTCAGAAATTAAACAAACACAAAACTCGTATGGTATTCATCTTACAAACGAGTACAATGTTTGAAAGTTTGAGGATAAATCTGATGACAGTTAAATGATGATAAAACGGAAAGCCAGGAAAAGATATACAATATTCGTACAATCATGAGCATGGTCGTCAAAATCGAGCAGCTACGTGTCAACACGAAGATAATCGCTCAATGCAAGCGTTGCCAAGAGTTTAATCATACTCAGGCGTACTGTCGGAAAGGGCCGCGCTGCGTTAAGTGCGTTGGAAAACACTCTTCTGAAAATTGCAGTTTGAGTCAAAATGAAAAAGCAACGTGCGTTAACTGCAAAGGAAGGCACCCAGCAAATTACCGCGGTTGCGAGGTCGAAAAGGGAGCGCGTAGCTAAGCAGACTGAGCGGGCTCGTAAGCTGGTTTTAGAGACTCCTGAGCCAACTGAAAGGACGCTCGAATCAGCAGTGCAGACTCTTGAACCAGTCAATCAGCCTTCAAAATCGATTAAACGTACGTACAACTACCCTATTGCTGGTTATCTCAAAAATATTTGAAAAACTACTTTCTAAACGACTACAACCCGTAATCGACGAAAACGTCTCATTCCTGACCATCAGTTTGGGTTTAGAATCAAACATTCTACAATCGACCAAGTTCACAAAATAACTGACGTGATCGAGAAAGCTCTCGAAGAAAAAAAGATTTGTTGTGGTGTATTTCTTGACGTCTCACAAGCTTTCGATAAGGTTTGCATGAAGGCTTGGAGTATAAATTGCAACTGCTTCTGCTACGGCAACTCTTTCTAATCTTACGACCGTACCTCACCGAGAGACTTTTTCGTGTTGATCACGGAAATGATTACTCTGACTTTAAGGAGATTGTGGCCGGAGTCCCACAAGGAAGTGTCCATGGCCCACTTCTATATGTACTCTACACGCGTGATATCCCGCAGGAAAGAAACTGCGTCGTTGCCACGTTTGCGGACGATACGGCGATACAATTGAAGCAGCAACTGAAAAGCTGCAACATGCTATTAATAAAGTCCACGCTTGGACTAATTCTTGGCGTGTTGTGCTGAACGAAAGCAAATCTACTCACATCAACTTTACCTATAAAAAAGTAGATAGATTACCTTTATATTTAAACGCGGTCGGGCTTTATGGTATCTTCAGAAGATTTTTACCTGCTCTCGGCAAGAAAAATAAAAGTAAAACGATGAAAACTAAAGACTGAGAAACGTTTGTAAAGAAATGTTCATTTCGAGATTGGGATTTGACATTGCTGTCATGTGGCATCCGTCAAATCTATCGTCATTCAAAGTGACATATGTACATGTAATCAGTTCTGACATCTTACAACATGGATCGCTTAACTACAGCTTCATGCACAGAAATTGCTGCATCCTACTGAAAAATTCTATAACTTCTGTGTATCTCGATATAACGACTGATTATGGTCGCCATAATCGTCCAACGGAGTAAATCATTGAACTTTTGACTGTGGATTATCGTAACGCTCGAGCAAACTGAAAACATAGCCACTGTGAGTGAAGCAATGGCTGCAAACCCTACCTTCTCAATTCAATCTTTGCTTTTTGAGAATCCATCAAGAAATCGCCATGTAATCCTTGCCAAACAAGACTAGTTCATTAAACCACCGATTTCGAAGATTTGTATTCAGTATCTAGTATACAACTGAATTTAAGTTGCATCTTAACCTTGTAGAGATAATGAGTATGTGCTGCTGCAAGTTTTTTTTTTGACGAAATCCAATAAGAAAATTACAGACTCAGACTAGTGTAAAGATTTGATTGCTAGAGCGGATTACGTAGACTTGTGATGACAACGTCAAGGTCCGTGGACCTCAACTATACCTAAGGAAGTTAAGGTGTCCGGCTTTACTGACGATATCGCTGTGCTAGAGGTAAGGTCCACCACGGATGAAGCGGTCGCCAGGAACAAAAATTGATTAGAGTCTGCCGGCTTAGAGCTAGCTAACCACAAAACCGTGGCTATCTTCATAACCACCCGAAAGACTGTGCAATACGCAAACTTTCGTTTGCCTAGTTCGAAACTAAGCAATCAGGTCTACAGAGTCGTTAAAATACTTGGGTGTAATGCTCAACAACAGACTGAGCTTTAAAACTCACGTTGAGTACTGCAGGAAAAAGGCGTCACAGATTCAAGCAGGGCTCTCCCGGATGCTGCCAAACATCGTTGGACCTGGATACGCCAGGAGAACTTTGCTGTCTAAGGTGGTAAGCTTAATCCTGCTCATTCTGGGCGGGAACACTTAGAGCGAAAGAGACAAAAAGAAAGCTCTTGTTTGCATACACGCTCTGCGCAATAAGAACAATATTCAGTTTTCGATGAAGCAACATGTATTAAAGGCATACATAGAGCACATATAGAACACAAGGCTAACCAACCCCGTGAAGAAATACCTAACTGAAACTCCAAGGGAGTGGTGGAAGTGTGCGGGGTGTGGATTAGTATGAAAGCATACTCCCGGCATCGATTATTCAAGTTAAGGAATAGTACATAGCCCAGGCTATTAGTATCTTTTGAAGATTGCCATCCATATAAAAAGGGGTAAACATGGGCTACAAACGAGGTAGCCTCCAAGGCGATTCACGTATCCTGTCTGCCTGGCAGCACTATTACGACTGCGATTGTTCTCTCGAAGTTAAATATCTGTAAGTCAGCTTAGGTAGCAATCTTTGCTGGCCATAACGTATTGAATCGAAAACTTTCAAGGCACTGTCGGTCTTCTGACAACGCAAAGGTACCTTCAGCAAGATTTGGGTTACCGCCAAAATGTAGATCCAACTATATGGCAACGGTAGGACCGATCCTCGCACTTGCTTCTGTTGTTTTGGGCGAATGAGCTTTCCTGCAAGCACGTCAAAATGTAAGGAACAGCTTGTCTCCACTGTTTAGGGACCTTCCCTAGCACGCAAGGATCTGCTTTAGATGATATTTTTTATCATGGATTGTACACTTACAGCTACATATCGTCTAAAGAGAGACGGTTTCTGGTACCATTCGCACTGGAGGTTCGATGAATTTGTCTAATGGACATGCATTTAGATGCAATGACAAAGGAAATGCAGCACAACTACACAGTCGACTTCTTTCTTGCGCTGGAATGGCCTTGGCCAAACTCTGTGTCCGGAGAAGAATGTCATCTTGTCTTAGGATGACTCAAAAATCCAGTGCTGACATCTTGCTCGAGACTGAGAAAATTAGACTCCATCCATCAACATGCATCTGTCTTCCAAGTGGAGGTCTAAGGAATGCTATTGGCCATGTGTTTTAGAGTAAAAAAGAGGGAGACAAAAAGGAGCAAATGCCGAATTGCATTCAAAGCACTGCTTAGCCTTAATGCTTACATCAAAGTACATGAACTCGGGATTTATCTAAGTCTGTCCAGAAAACCACATTTATTGCGGCTTGTCTGAGTGCTGGATTACACTGGAATCGAGGGAAACAAAATCTCCGACAAACAAGGCTCAGGGAAAGTTTCTCAGGACCTGAGCCAGAGCAAAATTTGCCTGTTCCATCGGCGATTAGGAGTTCCATCGACGACTGGATTTCTAGTGAATCTTTGGTTCCCATGGCACTACTGGATGCAGACAGACAAGGTGTGTATGGCCGGGTATCTACAAAATCTTCGCGGAAAACAGATTGTAGACGAGTTGCTAGCGTCATTGCGGGCCACTTCACTTTAGCTTAGTACCTTTGCTCACATAAGGTAGCAGATCCTTAGACCATCGTGCTGACCATCTAATCCCTTTGTCTCCTTTAGCAGCGAAAAAAACGTGTCTATATGATTAGTGCAATCGACCAGTAGTTAAGTGTGAGTGCACCAGAGGATACATAGTAACAAACTCCATCAACAAAGATATGCTAGTGAGCTTCTTCAATCCAGGATACGAATCACCTAAGAAAATTCGACCGACATCATTATTTTGAGCATCAAGGATACTCTGGTCTTCCTCTTGATATCATACTGGGCCATAACTTCTGTGGCTCACCAACGTGAAAATACATACATATGTAGATACTACGGCGATATGAATGGAGAATAGGCCACACTGCAAGGGAACGACAAAACGAACGACTTATACTCTATCTTTTGTCGTCCATTCATCCTTTCATCCCTTCCATAGGCTGCTGTACCTAGACTAGAAAATCAGCGTTGTGTTCATTTTCGTCGCCGAACTATCCTTAAATTCTACACTGCACATCTTTAAATACCAATAATTGGTTGGGTAAATTATTGCAACAACTAAAACTGGCAATGATAGTCCTTCGAAGCTACATAGATTCCTTGTCAAATACTTGAGACTAAGTAAATTCTTTCAACCCGCCCGCTGCTTTTTTTTCAAATCCCACCGTCTAAATGTCCACCAACATGTAAATGGATTTCTGTGGTCTTGACTACAGGAAGAACCCACGGCCCATTGCATTACAATCAATCAGTAACGCTATCCGCATGATTGCACTGACACAAAATCACATGCCTGCAACGGAATGGCCGTCAAGTTAGCTAGCGAATTTTCCAAACATTAAATTGTACCTCGCAGGAAAATCGAAAGGCTCCCAAAAACTATGTCACTAAATCACCCCAAAAATCCATTTTTGCCATTTAAATACATTCAATCAATCGCCAAAAATATCGATCCGTCAGCCAGGTTGCCGGTGATGTCCTGTCCCTCCGGCAATTGTGACCGTTGGTGGAACTGTTAAAAGCCTCCATGTGCACCAATGAAATGCATGCATCACGCTGGTGGGGAGGCACACTCTGAAACGAATTTTCGTTAACGTTTTGATTTTCGATGAAAATTCTTTCACTATGCTGAAAAGTAGGACGTTGGGGAGGCAGGATACGTGGGTCAAACGCATCCGAAGCTGGAACGACAGAGAGTAATTGAGGTGCAGAGACTAGGATACGGGCTATAAAAGAGGATTAGCTGGATGTAAGCTGATTGGAGTTCCAATGTCATTTCTGACCTGTCTATTCGATTTCGAGCTGTGGAAAATAGTTTTATTTTTTTTTTTGGTTTAGATATACATATGTACTTATGTATGTATTTTTTTTTAACATTTTGTTATTGCGGTAGACCGCAATCTGATTTTCAAACTGAAAATGTACAAGCATGAACGAGACAGCTGCAGGTGGTAATAATGTAGAAACGTGATACCTTATGTGTTACAGATGGAATGTCCTTTTTGAACGTTTTAAACAATGGTTGGTGATGCCATTTAGCTGGAGACAGCGAAGGATACGATTTGCTTTAAGCACCACATCTGAATCAATTGCTGTTTCTTTGGGCTGAGAAGGCAGTTGAGTAGTAAGGTCTTATCCCGAACAACTAAGAAGACTCTATACAAGACCTTATTCAACCCAGTCCTAATTTATGACGCTGAAGCATGGATTCTGTTGAAAGGGAATGAGGATATCCTCGGTCAATTCGAGAGAAAAACTCTTCTTAAGATATTCGATCCCGTCTGCGTTGACGAGCTTTGGAGGAGAAAATTCGACGACGAAATATACGAGCTGTACAGCGACATTGACTTAGTCAAAAAACCGGCCCGCAGAGTCTTCGAATCGAACTCAGGGTAACAATGTAGGAGAGGACGACTTCGCCTAGGTTGGCACGCGCAAGTAGAAGGAAACTTCAACCGACTTGGAGTGCGCAACTGGAGGCAGTTAGCTAACGACCGAGCTCACTGGTGAGGCCCAGGTTAACCCTAAACTATAGCGTAAGCAAATAGAAGCTCAAAAGCAACCGACTATGTAGTGTAAACAATTGAATTGTGCACGCGAAAATGGAGTATGGGTAGATTAGGTATACGGGTGCCCTAGTTGATAGGAAGCTGTCAACGGCTCACTTAGACTAACAATGAGTCCATTGTGCCCAATAGTAGACCCCTGAGAACCTAGATTTCTTTATCGACGGCTGGAATTTTTTCAGTTCTTAGATCGTCCAGTTCCGTAAGAAAATAGCTCCCAAGAGTGTTTTTCTTTTGGTGGCTTGTACTGGACAATCGTATAGCAAGTAGCGATTGGATTCTATTTCCTCTTTATACCTGCATTTCCTACAGAACTCGTTGCGGGGTAGTCCTGGCCGTGGTGAATGATTGCCTATCACACAGTGGTCCGTCACGATGCCCCTACGACTGAGTTTTATGAAATCTGCGGATCACTTTTTTGTCTGGCCATAACGATTTGGTTATGTATCTAATCGATACCAACGCCTGACATTGGACTCAATGTCTACCTTTCTGTTCAAGGTGCTAAGCAGTATGGCATGCTCTGGAAGGGCTTGAGAGGCGCTTAAGTGTGACTTAGATGGTCGTCCTTTAATTTTGATGAGGCTCGGTAACGAAGATGAAGGGAACAATTTTTCCTCGTGTCGTGATCATAAGTTATAAGTTTGGAAGCCAACTCAACCTTGTCAACTCTGCAGGAAGGCTAAATATTATTGTTCGCAGCCAGCGATTCCTCCTGCATTTGGACTTTCACAAGGCGAATAGGTGGTCCCCTGACTTGCTTACTTAGAACCAGTTTGAGCATCAATTTACCTAGTTTTGTCGACGTTTGCACATTTCATAGAGTGAATGTCGACTCGGACCACTATCTGATTGCAGCCAAAATATGTCTGCGAATATCTAGAACAACGCAGCATCAGCAAAGTAGTGCGAGTTTGATCAATCCGCAGAAATCTAAAGTCCCACCAGGAGCATTGTAGATCGTGTGTCTCTTAATCTCTCAAGGAGCATAGTATCACTGGCAATTAATTGCCATGAAATCATCAGAAGTTAAGTGTCTGATAAACTAGACTTCACAATACGACAACATAGGAGTCCATGGCTAGAAGAAAAGTACCTGGGAGTACAATCTACCTACATAGTAACGCTGCAAAGGATTATGGGATTTGCTCTTGAGGTCGTCTATAAGCAGAGGAAAATTGAGGAACAATAACTCGTCTAAAAGAAAAACAAGGATCATACGAAATTCGCTGTCGATACAAAGGAATGGTGTTCGAAAATGTTAACAAAAGGTGAAGAGAACATGTCCAGAATGTAGCAGTAGATTTACAGTCGGTTCTTAGATTATGAAAAGAACGCTTCCGCAGACTGCTAAACGATGGTGACTAGCAACAAAGCCTATGAAATGTGACAGCTACAGCGGTATCAGTCTTCTCAACATCGCTTACAAAATCTTACCTGTCGTACTTTATAAAAGCCAAAAATCGTTCGCCTGATTCACTATCAGTCAAGGCCAGGAAAGTCCACCATTGATAGCATTTTTACACCGAGGCAGATCGTGGAAGCAACCCTCGAACTCAATATTCATATTCACCATATTTCCCCTAAATTTAAAGTCGCCAAGAATAGCGCTTAAATAGCTGACAGAGATATGAGCACCGTAGCTCAGTGGCCAGAACATTGGATAACTAATTGGGAGCTCAACTTACGATTTTATGCTGGTCTCTTTCATTCGTGCCAAAAATGAGAATGGATGAGAGAAGCTAGGCTCTAGGTTCAATATGGCCTGTTTCCACAATTTTTTTTCATTCCTACCAAACTCGTTCGTCTATGAAGGATGACAGGGGGACCTTATGGCGTACCATACGGAAAAATGGAACCATAGTATTCACCACCACGGTGAATGCCGAGTAGTTGCCTTAGATATCTCTAAAGCTTTCGATAGAGTGTGGCACTGTGCCCTCTTAAGCAAAATCCAAGCTTACGGTGTTGGTAGTATCTTCTCATCATAGATTGCAAGCTTTTTAAGTAATTCAATACAAGTTGTACTAGACGGATATACTCCTACCCCATTCCCCACCAATGCTGGTGTACCTCAGGGCTCAGTCCTCTCTCCGACCCTGTTTTTAATATTCATTAACGACCTTCTCTCTCTCACTTGCAATGCTATCCATTCCTTTGCGGATGACAGCATTCTTGACTTCGCTTATTCTTTTTCGACTCCACGACTGATACCCCTAGCTATGGAGTCTCAACGGCAGGGAATGTCAACCGAGCTCAAATCCGATATTGATGCTTGGGATTCCAATAAGTTGTCTGTAGTCTTTACTACTAAAAGGGAGCCATAATTCTGCGGATTTGTTAGAAACGTCTGGCAACATTTGTTGCCACTGTGTTTCATCTAGGATGTCACACGCTATTATGTTCGTAAAAAACTCAAAAAAGTACATATGTACTAAGACCCCGACAAGAACGAAAGAGTATAGCCTAGCACCTGAATTTGAAAATATTTTGCATTTTAGTGTCTAAAGGATTAAGAAGCCTGACTGCCACTGTAGATGCAGATGTTACGACCCTTCCACCTATTCTCTACAACACACACAGTTTAAGGCCATTAGAATTGCGTAAGCCTCCACTTGGATGAGAGCTATACATTTGCCTGCCGAGCAGAACAGCTCAAAGGAAATTTAGCACCTGGCTCTTTACTGGTTCTCAAGCTATTCCGCGCTCTGATTTTAGATAAACCATATCCTAAACACAGAGTATGTCGATCGGATATTTGTTCAATAGCTGAAGGACAGGAAGATAGGATAATGTCTCAGGCATTAAGAGGTTTACTACAAACAAACAACAGCTTACTCTATAAGCCGGACAATTGGCCATTTTCACAGTGTACCCAATTACCTTCGAAAACTGCCTCGTACAGCAATTTTTAGAATTTCATTACAACTGGTTTCAAAAAACGTCATTTGAAAACCACTAGGGTTTTCATCATCACCCACAGGATCAAATGGACCAAAAAATTAATAGGGAGTGGGAGGAAGAGAGGGGGAAAAGAAATGACCGGAAACTCAACAACAGTATGTATCATCCGCGTCATACCACAATTTCATAGCGGTGTTGGGTGCCCTGTCATGAATGCAGACGATGTTCAATAAATAAATGTCCTGCTGTCTGTGTTCAGAACATTTCACGTCCTAGCATTGCATCCTCTCGGTCGATTTTAGTCACGCGAGATTGCAATTTGCCTATTACACTGCGAATATAAATGCCAAAGGGATAGAATGCAAGGCACGCAAAAAGTACACAGGACGAGGCGCGCCATGTTATCATTATGATCTGTGGCGTGCGGTGTAGATGAGAATTTGAATAGTAGCTTGCATTTTCTGGTCAAATCATAACTAGGTGCAGGTTTGTCCTTTACTATAGGCAGCCATTATAAAATTGGAAGCATCTGCAGGAAGCAGACCAGGAAAAAAAGAAAAAAAAAACACGAAACGTCAAGATGTGAAATCGGTTTTCATTAGAGAATAAAATGTCAAATTCATTTGACATTCCACAGTGCAGATGCTCTCCCTTTCGGTGTGTTAAGGCATATCCTTTTGTGACATTGCCAGACGCAACTATAAAATAATATGCCGATTGAAATAGATACACATTTATTCGACAGCCTGACAACAAGGATGAAAAGTTCTTTCCCTGAATCTATAGTTGTCCTATCCCTGGAAAATGGAGTGCTTTAATCCTGTTTTAGGGGAAAGAGATATTGGTTACTTCAACTGAAGGACGACGACATCCAATATACTATCTGAGAGATATTTTAATAATCTTTATTCAATTTTCGTTGTGGTCCTTTTAATATCAACGTGGGGACGGGGTTAGCGGCAGAAGGAAAGTCTCCGTCTTCAGGATGTCATTTAATCACATCTGCATTTGTTATTCACAAAATATTTTTGCTGGGGTTGATGAGGGGATGAGTAAGAAAATATTTGGACATAAGGGATACCTGTTGTAATGTTATCCTTTGAAATATTAAAACTGAAGACATTAGACAGTTGAAGACCTTTTTGAGGTACATTGTTGTGATTCTATAAGGTTTTTATGTTAAAGTGCTTAGAGATGAGGGATATATCATATGCGGCCCAAGGTAGTACTACGAGTATGAAATAAAATATTCATTCAGAGTAAATGACGAAAAAGGGCTACAAAAGGACTACAAAAACAATTTTTTTTCTTTACCGAATCAGAGATATTTCTTAAAAGCTTTGTGTTGCTAGGAGAACATGATTTGGACTAGAGTGTCACTCATGAAGAGGTTAGCAGTTACCCTTAACGGCGACTTGTAATACGTCGGTTGGATTAGCAACCACATAGCGTGGTAACAGATTCAGGATGCTGTTGTGACCATAAGGTTTGGTGCCCCAGCATCCTGTATCTCTTGGTCTAACCGCACTACATGATGATAAATACTTGATGTGAATATCGATTGATTATTAGCACTATTAGGTTCAAGGCCTCATGCCCTCCTATAGCCGCGGTTCCTTCCTTAACGCAAACCACCAGACTAGAGATCCTTAGTTAAGTATAGGATTCACCTCAGCGGTATACATATATCCATATGACCATCTTCGGGCGTAGTCCCTACTTCTTGCCAAAGGTTTTGCTTCAGGCGTATAAAGCCACTTTCTTTACCCGCTGCACAATGTTAAGCTTCCAGCTCAGTTTTGGATCAAGTAGGAAAGTAATTGGTAAGATAAGGAGAGTAATTGGTTATTTTGCCGTGGAAGCGTGAGAGTCGGTACTTTGGTTTTAGTGGTAAAGAGCAGCATTTCAGTTTTGCTTGGGTTCACGCTGAGTCCACATACAGTGGCGCATTTGCTAATCTTGTCCAAGGCACCTTCCATAATCCCACTGATTATCGAAGGCAACATCCCTGATACCAACATTACCACATCATACGCATACGCAACAACCTTAACTCCATCTCCGTCAAGTCTATACAGGATTTTGATGATTACCATAAGCCAAAGTGGGGGAGGTAAGACTCCACCCTGAGGAGTTCGTCTTACGACGGATGTGATGGAACTGTTGTTACCTAGGGTCGAATGAATGATTCCAGTTTTGAGAATAGTCCATTTGCTCTTCCACACCCAGTTGGATCAGGGCTTCTTGAATCGATTCCGAGCTGACGTCATTGAAAGCGCCTTCAACGTCTAAGAAGGTAGCAAGTTTTCTATCGTTCGCACAACTTCGTGGGGTCCCATCTCAGTCAATCGCCCCTTAGCGTACGCGCATGCTAAGATTCGGATAGAAGGGATTGATATAGGGTATTTCGTATGTGTGTGCCTGGGATACGTTCTAACGTCTTTAAAAGGAAAGAGGATAAGCTAAATTGCTTCATTGTCAATATCGGGGGTATGCCGTCAAATCCAACCGATTTATAAGGGAAGAAGCCCAAGAGATATTAACTTCTGTAATTGTTGTCCTAATGCCATTATTATTATTTGTGTAGGGTCATCTTGCACTGCGAACTAATGATCTATTGTGCCACCTGCTATTGCCTTGGAGAGGTTCGATTCCTCTTTAGAGTTCCCCTCGCATTGCGATTCCATCAGAATTGTGTTTGAGGGGCGTATTCTCTAGCTTTGACTTGGCGAAAATAATTCACATTAAAGCTCTCTCTCCAGAACAGTTTCTTTTAGGAATCTGAGAATGAGAAATGGCATATCCACAACCGATTATTGGTGCTTGCCCAGGTATTTCAGTATTTTGGGGGTCAGTGCCCCACAAGATTCCAGAAGATCTTCCGGCCACTCACTTGACTCATTGCAGAATCTGCAAAGGTCTTCATTTGTTATTCCTAGTTTCCTTAAATGCTCCCTGAGTTCGCAATTCCTCGTCTTGCCAGTGAGTCTGGTTCTTCATTGCCTTTTATCCCGACATGACCGGGTACCCAGCAAAGTGTTACTTTATTGTTCCAGTCTAATTCATTAAGTTTGCTTAGGCATTCCCAAACAAGTTTCGACTTAATGACATAGGAGTCGAGTGCTTTGGTGGCTGCCTGACTGTCTGACAGTATTACTATGTCACAGTTTCTATATCTTCTTTCGGGATTGAGTTGGATGCATCTGTCTATGGCATGTCTTTTAGCCTGGTAGATGCTGGTACCCTTGCCCATGGGTTCTGAGTGTTTCGTTCTTGGCCCAAACATGCATGCCCCTGTCCCTTCCTCAGTTCTCGAGCCGTCTGTGTACCATTTTAACGTGTGGTTACTCAGTCCATATGGTGCAGATTCGTTGCTCAATTTTTTCTTCTTACTTAACTTGGTACAGAAGTTTTTTTCAAAGTTAAATTTTCTAATACTGTCGTCCCTAGGGATTGCCAGAAGGGGAACATTTTTCCCTTCCAATGCATCTTGGACATGTTCTCATGGCTCGAGTGATGCAGAGGCACGCAAGTCCTTGCACTTTAGTGAGTTTTTCCCTCGTTGAGACTAGACTGGCTCGGTTTGCCCAAGCTATCGCCCCATATGTGATCGTTGGCCTCACAATGGCCAATATATATTCATCTTAGAATGTTTGGACGGAGTCCTCAAGACTTGCCCGCAAGCCTCCTACATATCATTAGAGCGCGGGTAGCCTTTTTGGATATCTCCTCTGTGTGCTTTTTCCACATGAGTTTACTGTCTAGGTGTAGCCATAGATACTTTACCTCTTTTTCAGGTGTCAGTAACACGCCCGACATTCGGATCGGTTTTAGTTTTATTTTAATTTTCCCCTTGAATTGTACTATCGTGGTTTATCCCGACCCGGTTTATATTCAACCCAGCCGTATGGCACCATTCTTGTGTTGCTTTTAGGCCCCTTTGTATGATCTCACTCTTCGAACTTTCCTCTGGCAATCAGTACAATGTCATCAGCATAAGCTTGACAGTTGATCCCGAGGTTTGCTAGCTTTTCAAGTAGTTCATCCACAACAAGGCTCCACATTAGAGGAGAAAGCACTCCTCCTTGCGGGCATCCCCTTGTCGTGTTGACCTTGATAGCTTCTCTTAATGTTTGAGTTTTTGCTGATCTTGTCTCAGTACCACATACATCCACTTAGACACTGTTGTGCTTACTCCTTTCCTATCCAGGGCTCGGTTAATAGCTTCATGCGAAGTGTTATCAAATGCTGCTTCTATGTCTAGGAAGACGCAGATTACTGTCGCTTTTGTTTCGAGAGCTCTTTAAATAATTTCCGTCAGCTGATAGAGAGCGGTCTCTGTAGATCTGCCCATTCTGTATGCGTGTTGATGATGATGAAGTGGGGATGCGCTAAGAATTCGTTAAGTGGTTATCCACAGCTCTCTCCATTGTTTTAAGAAGAAATGATGTTAGGCTGATCGGTCTGTATGACTTCGGCTATGCTGGGTCTTTCTTCCCCATTTTTGGTATGAACACAACTTTTGCCCGCCTCCATTGGTCTGGTATAAACCCCACTGCGAGACTACTTTTCATTTTTCTGACTAGGTGTGATAGTAGTTCCTCTTGCAATAAGGCTGGTGTGATCTCATCCAGACTTGGTGACTTGAAAGGCTGGAAGGAGCTAATTGCTCATTCAATTCTCCCTCTGGAACAGATATTCCCCGCAGTCTTCCAATCTTCTTTCCGAGGTCTGGTTATGTTGGTCATGCTCTCTTCACAAGTATGCAGCGAACTCCCGGGAAAGTGAGTTTCTAGGAGCAGTAGTGCTCTTTGTTCCTCATTCTCAGTGAAACTGCCATCTGGTTGTAATGCCATACCAGTATGAGGATTGCGCAGCCTATAATCCTATATAACTATGAGGGTTAAGATTGACAGATTGCTCTTTGATGGTACAATGGATCAGCATCTATGTGTATGTGAGCGTTCCAGTAGACACAAAAAGGATCTGGATTAGATTAGGGCTAGCAAGCGGTATCTGATATAAAATCAATAACCAACGCATACAGATCTAATGAAAAGGCGGAGGCACAAGTGGTCGGAATTATATATGTAAGACTCAGGATTGTTCCGTTTTAAGAATTGCCACAAGATCTGTGAACAAAACCGTGCTGGATCAACCTGAATATATGCGTTATGACAAGGGAAGCCAAGCCATAAATAGGTATTTCAAACCTCATATGAAGAGGTTTCCGGGACAAATAAGACATTTCCAAAGTAGAAGAACAAAATATTTTAATGCTCTATGTTCTCTAAATAAGAAGCATTGACATCGAGTATTACCAAGAGAATTGAGTTATCTAGCGAATGAATGTCCTTGCGAAGTGCTTTTCCTTTCTTGGCTATTTTGAGTTGTCATTGCCACTGTCACCAGTCCAATTAAGCATCATTAATATGAACGAAAGCAATTCACTACGTTCCCTATGACTATCCTTTCACTTGTAGATACAGAAATGAGAAAATTTATGATAGCGAAGGAGGCAGTCCTTTGAGGAGAACATTACTCGATTGTCACTGCAGCAATTTGTTTAGTTGATTATTTGACTTATTGTTGTCATTTCCAAGGCACAAGTAAAGGACGAGATGTCCAAGTCTACTAAAAGATATATATCTACGTATGTCGCTAATTGGCTGGGCAGGACAAAGGCATTTTAAATGCGTACTGGGACATGATAATAATTGCAGGACATTTGATTTACCAGAAAGGTAACAACTTTGATGCTACGAGTAGTAGATACGCCACTTACATTTGTGTGTGGTTTTAGGTCACATTGCTAATGGCTCGCTCATTTAGAATGGATGTGATATGTTGCTTTGTGGGTGGGTACAGTCACATTAAAAGTGATTAGTAAATGGTTTTGCTTCTCTTGAAGGACGTTAGGAGTAATTTTTCAAGTGGAACTCACCTCAAGTTATCCTTATGGAATGTAGTCAGCTTACAAACCGAGAGGAGTAGAACTGAAAAAAGTCTACAAATAAGCATGCAAGGACTTCAGGTAGATTTACGATTTTCTTGTTCCACTACGAAGTGTCCTAGATTACGGCAGATGATGGAGTGAAGCTTACGGCAGATGATGGAGTGAAAAATTAACCATCACAGAAAACGACACGGACATGCGTTTTAAAAAAAAAAAAAAATAACGACACAGGCCTGCTGTCGATGGGTTAATAACTTTATTGAGGTAGTCAACACACAAATCGCTTGGCAGCTAAAAGGGTATCGAGATCCAAGCTGTCGGCTGTCATTCATGTATTTTGCGTTTGCTGCGTTTGACAGCTGCTTTATGCCGTCATCATAGTGATGTCACTTTCGACCAATCATACTATCACTAGGACCTGCATGGGAACACAGTAAATCCCACCAGAAACTACTGATTACACAAAGTGCCGCACATACCAAACCAGGGCAGACTCCCAATAAAAGAAAAGCCTTAGGGAAGGAGCCTCAACAAAAATATTGTGAAGTATTGACGATGCAGTGGGCCGCACTAGGCATACATGTAGAAGGATAGTCGAGGGGGAATATACATAAATCATTGGGCATGATTTGGACGGAGCTCAAGCGCGGTGCACAACTCCGAACATGATGGTGCGCAGGCGTTGTTGACGCCTTATGCCTCACGAAGGGTCCGAGGACCTAAGTAGTAAGTAAGTGTAGGATTCAAAACTGCTTCAAGAGCTAGAACCACATTTTGGAGTCGCTTATAAAAACGAAAATTACGTTACAGAGCAGAAGTATACTACTGGCAAAGACTGTCTCCCTAAAAGTGGAAACCTATTGTATAGTCTGACTTGGTACATTGACGGTATGCTGTTCTTTCTCAGTTCGTAATACGTCATTATTGCAAGAATGATACCAGTAGATATTCTTGCTGCAGACGAGAGGCAATAGCAACCCGAGCTCCCTCAGAAATAAGGCAATGTATAGCTGTGGGGATGAAACATTTCATAAAAAAACTGAATGGAGTAAAGGTAGGATCAACGTAAAGGTGTTTATATATGGAAAAGTCCTCACGGCTGAAGCGGACTTTCAGCTGAGTTGCAAGCTTCTTCTTCTTAAATATCCACTGCCCAAAGATAGTTGCGAACTGTCCTTGAGTTTCAGCAGAATTCAGTGAACATCATGGGATTTACGAAATCTATCATCAAGGAGGAAAAGACTTTCTGGGCAATAAGAGCATCCAAATCACCTGACCTGGACGGGACGCTCCCATGCTAGACCTACTTATTCCTTGGCTGGTAAGGATTTTACATGAACCTTGATCCTGGAGACAAGTTGAAGCAGAATTTATTCTAAAAATATTCAATCAGGCCCGGCCATGAGACACCAAAGAATTTCGAGCAATCAACCTTTTCTCTTTCGTGCTTAAGACGCTAGAATGTATCTTAGATATCGGTAAATTCTTGCGAGGCGCACTATCCGAATCTCGGTTTGGAATACAATACAGCATTCCAAGCGATTGCACTTACGTTAGAAAATGGTTTACACTACGACTAATGCACAATAGAAAGCGCTTTTAACAATGTAAACACTAAAGCCGTATGAGAATCCCTTGCCGCATACATATAGAGTGGGCACAATGGACTCTTAGTGGTCTAAGTGAGCCGTTGCCAATTCTGTCAATAAGGGCACCCATTTACCTAACGTAACCTAAACAGGGGAACTCCTCTCAACCATTTGCGTTGTGCGTGTGGCCCAATCCCAAGCAACTAAGGATAATCTATGACTCTTATCATTCCAGTCCTATTCTATGGCGCTGAAAGGAGGGCTTTTGAACAAAAAATTGTTCGTAAAATGTTCGTTGCCGTATACGTTGGCGGGCTTTAAAGGAGAAGACACAACTTCATTGGCCTAGTCACAAAATGGCGCATTGAAGGTTTGAGCTCGCTGGGACATGTAAAGTGAGTTAACACCAACGTTCCGGCGCGCAAAGTCTTCGAATTTAACCTCGATGAACGACGCAGTTGAAGAACACCTTCCACAAGTAGAATGGAATCTCTCAAACAACTTAGAGTGCGCAACTGGAGGCAGATAGCTAAGAACCGGTCTGATTGGAGATGCTTGCTGGTAGAGGCAAGGATTCACAACAAACTGTAGCGCCACTTAAATAATTCAGGAAGAAAACTACGTGAGAATCAAAAAGTAGTAACGCCAGTTGATATTGAAATTTATGAGAACCAGAAAGCCTAAGAAAACCTCGTTTCCTGTAGCGCATGACCGGTATTTTGAACTCTCTAAATTAAGGGTGGACCGTTTGAGGGTTTCTTTTCAAAGTTGATATTATTTCGATGTGGGCAACTCTAAACGTGTAGGGCCAAGTCTTCACGTCAAGAAATAGATCGTTTTAAGTTTGAGCAACCTAGGAAACTATTGAAAAATTATTACTGAGTGTGTTGCAGTAGCTGTAGATGTAGAGAAATTCATAAAGGAAGTCTCTGAAAGCATTTTTATGGACTACAAAAACAATCCGCGTGATCGTCGAATGAAAAAATTTGTTGTGTACCCAAAATATGCGTGAAACCCAAGAACCTCAACTCGTTGAGATTGTAGAGCTCAACAACTGATAAGTAGACGCACTTTTCTTAGGAGAATATTGCAGGAAAACCTCAGATCATTTACTTGAAAGGTATAATACTTTCAAAAAGTTCAAGTGCGATGATCATACGCTTAGATGTCTTGTTCGCAAAATCATCTTTCGGCTAAATCTCATACTCTTGTCAGAGGCTATATAAACAAGCAAATCTGTAGAAGTTGGGTTCCAAAAATCCCCTAAAGAGTAATGATAAGTGATTTTTCGTGGCCGCAATTGGACGAGTTTTACTTGAAAAAACTTTTCCGTTGCAGAACGTTCCAGCAGGATAACGCAAAGTTCCACACCAGCCGTAGAATAATCGATCTTTTGGGCACTAGGTTCGTATCTATGTTACGAGCAATTCTGAGGGCAGTTCTTCGTCATCACGCAGCTGAAATTTAGACTCTTTTTATAGGGAACATTTAAGAAGCGTTTTTGCTTCAACATCCATCGAGCTTTAAGCGAAATAGAGCCACAAGCAATCGACTATGTAATGAGAAAATGTGTTGACAAAATGACTTACATCCAAGCTAACTGAGGCAGTCATTTGGACCAAATTATTTTCCAAATATTAACCGGAAGATGTATTCTATTCAGAAAACTAAGAATCACTTAAAAATATTGAAGGAAATAATTTTCACAGTAACTTCGAAAAGAAACCAACAGATGGCCATATAGTACTTTTCCTGATGAAAAAGTCAGTTGCCCAGTGTTATTTACTACACCAAAACTTCTGACTCGTACTGTATTTTGTTGTCATTAAAATACCTTCACTTTGAAGTATGTACATACTTATTTGATATAGATGCTTTTATAAAGTTTCCGAGGAGAGTTTTTCACCCCTTTTGTAGATTTTTATTACTGCATTCTAAGAAAAGGTTTCTACTGGAGGAAAGGAAACTCTTATGGCGATCACCATTGGTCCGGTCCCTTAAGAAAGAAGTTTTGTATCCTTATATTTGAAATTGAAAAGTTTTCCGTTTTTCCTTTTGCACTCAGTTTTATTCATTCACTTGCCGAAGATGCAAGGACTATTCTTGAGTTTTTTTTTCCTTTTTTTTCATTCGACGTTCACAGTTTGTTTTCCTACTTATCCTGGAGGGAGAGTGCTGTTGCTGTTGTTGCCACTGCAACATAAAGAAAATGTATAAGTTTCAATTTTGCGTAATTTTTGCTTGTGTCCTCCAGCCGGGTTTCTATGGTAGCAGTGTATTCGTAGGGGGGTGGTAGGTACGTAGATAATGTAAGAGTGACTGTGTATTTTGCATTCTAACTCGATGTTGCACCATTCACTGAACAAATTGTTAAATTGCACACATTTTTGTATACAAATAGAAGCTACTTAGCGCATTTCACATACATATGTGGTAATTGCACATATATATGCCATCGTTTCACATGAAGATGGGGATAAATGTATGAAATATCTCGGCACTTGGAAAAGCAGATACTTCTTACCTCCTTGATCTGAGAAAAATACGCATTCTTGTTACCTCACCATATGATCTTATATGGCGAGTACTACCTTGAATATGGTTCCCGAAGTCCTGCATGAGAGCAGCACCATCACATGTTGAAAGGGGTCGAACATTTTATTTGGTGCTAGTGAATGTATTTCTTTTTTTTTTTTGTTTGCTTGTCATTTCGATAAAAGAATTACGCTTGCATGGAGCTATTCAACATGATTTCAAATTATGTTAATGCCTTTAACAGAACACCCCCACATATACACACAGTCAAAGGATATTCGAGAGCAAAAATAGTTCAAAAGCAAACGAGAAATTCCTCTGCATTGGAGACAAATGCATGCACCTAGACGATGCAGCAATACAAACTGTTGTGTATCTCATCCCTCGTGTGTATCCGTGTATTGTTAAAGGAACTACAATACGAATACACTACATCCAATATCAAGAGGGAAGAATACGAAATGCAAATTAAGAGGATATACCGTTGTACCAGCTATAGTGTGTCCATGTGAAAAGCAAAAATGACATTCAAGTCACCCCTGTGCATTGTACTGGATAAATCCTTTTCTAAAACTCGAACAGGTATTGTATTACTTTGTTGGTTAGCAGGCGGGTTATAATAGGGATTGAAGCAGTTCGAGCCAGTAGATATTACACAACACAGGAAACCAAGATAATTTGTTAAAATTTAACTTGAATGGCTGCCATTGGATGGAGGAAAGTTTTTCATTTCATTTTCGAAAATGCTGAAAATATGGTTTTTACGGTGCAGAAATATGTTTTCTGATTACTTTTCGGGTTGAAAAGAAGTTTTGTAACCGAAATTGCAACTGAATGATGGTAGAAAAGGGTGTTTTTAGTCAGTCAACAGTTGTTTTGTTAAGGGTAGTACGTGTACGACTAGTCGGTGGCAGACCTGACTTAATTGGTCGGAAAAGTTTTGTATTGTAAAGGATTCTCTTGCAAAGTCTGTTTGTAAATGTTTGAATTTGTCTCGAAGTGTTAAATTTATTTTAAATTTATAGGTTCGGATCTTAAAGATGCAACTGTACTCTAGTGATAAATTAGGCAGTGAAGTATGAAGTTGGGATCAATACTTGTCTAGAACGCCCTTCAAGAAGAGACCGATAGATGGCCCACACTTTACTTATCAGAAGGGCAGGTATTACGAATCTGTCTATCCCGTTTGCAAGCTCGAGAGTGGGCTGGAAAGAGGAGTTATACTCTGGTGATGTCCTTAGATACAGATGAAACCGCTGTCAGATAGATATACTTCACATAGGCTGCTAACAGCTGTATACGGGTGGGGCTAAGAAGTGATAGTGGAAGTTGAGAGGGGCTTCCCGTGTGCTGGTATCTGGACTATCTTTGAGTGGCCAGAGCTACGAAAGTCCACATATTTGATGGCACTCACCAAAGTTCAAAGACTGGCGTGCGTTGGTGCCACCAGTGCAATGAGGACAGCTCCAACTGCAGGCCTTGAGGCTATTCTCAACCTACATTAGTGCCCTGAGAATCAGTCAGTCAGCGAACTGGAAATCAAATGCAACATGGCATTCGACCATCCTTCATGCATTTTTTGGCTATGTACCCACAACGGACTACATCACGCCATACTTGGACTTTAACATGCCTTTTACTGCAGCCTACCCCAGCAGAGAAGAATGGAAAAGTGGACATATAGCAAATACCAGATCCATAGTAATATACACTGGCGGATCGAAAATGGGCACCGGTGTAGGGTCCGGCATCTTCTCTGTATCGCTAGGGATATCGAGATCCATTAAATTACCAGACCACAACAGTGTTTTCCAAGCGAAGGTCTTGGTAGTGACAGCAGCCGCCCGTGAGTCTGCCGTAAGGCAATACCAAAGGATGGTATCACCTTTGTTATCGACAGCCAGGCAGCTTGTGAGATGCTGTCGCAAAGAGCTTAAGGTTCTTGGAATACAGCATAAGTTATCGCTCTGCTGGGTTCCTGGACATGTGGGTATCCCAGGCAATGAAAAAGCTGATGAACTAGTTCATTTATTAGACCCAACTGATCTCTCTGTAAGCATCCCGCCTTGCATGCTCAAGCTTGAAGCAGAGAATTTAGCCGCAAAACAGGCGAACCTAAAATGGAAGTCCATGGAAACGTGTAACATCGCAAGAAAACTATGGCTGTCCTTCGTTAGAACAAGGACCGAGGAACTTATACAAAAGGACAAAGGATCCCTTTCTACCCTCGTGGTAGAAGAATCTGCCCCGGACGGAAAAAGAACTTTGCAGAGGGTGTGGCGACGAGGGAGTTTTTCAGGACACCACCCACTTCCTCTGCCACTGTTCTGAACTCCAACATTCCAGAAACACATTCCTCGGTAAACACTTCTTCTATAATCTTGAAGAGCTCTCTGGCGTACCTACAGACAAGATGCTGAACTTTGTCAAGTCATCAAAGTGGTTTGTCTTAAAACCACTGAAATCCACTTGCGGTTTCAGTATATTCTGGGACTGTTAAAGAGCTTTCGGAATGACGTTAGGGCTAAGATCTGTCCTGGTATACGGGTTATACATAGGGATAATCAGACCAATTTTCGCACATGTGTCTGTAGTCTGATGGGCCAGGACAGTTAAATCCCCCTTTTCTACAGATGTGCAAAAAGAAATCTGCCTTAGAATTACTGGCGCCATGGATACTACTACTGGAGTAGAGCTGTGCTAAGTTGACAACTACTGGACCTAACCCTAACTGTTCAGGACGAGGTATTGAAAGCGATGTATCGACTAAGGAAAAAATGAAGTATGGCGCAATGGACACGATATGCAACATGAAGCAATATTTCGTAGAATTTCGGAGTCCTGTCGTCATGTTCGGCGGAAAATATGAAGTCCATTTCATTCAGATGGTCAATTGGGAAACCCCAAAGGAACTTCTTAAGGATTTCATGGTTTTTTTTAGTGCAAAATACAAATACAAGTTTCGCGCATCACGAAATAAGAGGAGAAACTGCAACAAAGCGTAAACTTTTCTGGATGACATAAGCTCTGTAGTGTCTCTTATGAATTTGCGACGAAAACCCGGAATATGTCACGTTTGATTGGCTAAGGTTTCTTGAATTAGCGCAGTTCCTACAATCGGCAAATGGAATGCGGTATGCGAAATGCGGTAAACACATCATCAAATACAAATTGACCTCAAATTGGAAGAAACGCATAAGACGAAGCGAATAGATGCAACCAAGAACGCCTCGCAAAGTCATATCTGACGGCAGTTCCACTGGGTGAGAGTCTGAGCTAAAGGTGGTTAGGTTTAGTAAGTACAAATTTCATTCTATCGCATAACGTCAAGAATGTTGCCTTTGGAAGGTTCCTCCGTCGCTTCTTCTTTTCTTTTTTATGTGGGGCCACAGTTCGGGGTGAATCTGGGTCCCAACCAACAAGCCTCTCCGGCCAGCTCGGTCTTCAGCCAGCTGCCTCCAGTTTCGCACACCAAGTTGGTCGAAGTCCTTTTCCACTTGAGCGCGCCACCTTAGGTGAGGTCTTCCTCTACTGCGTCGTCCCTCTGGGGTAGATTCGAAGGCTCTCCGGGCCGGAGCTTTGTTATCCATCCGTTCTACATGAACCAGCCATCCTAGTCGTTGTATTTGAACTCTTCTGACTAGGTCGATGTCGCTATAAACCTCGTACAGCTCATGATTATATCTTCTTCTCCACTCTTCGTCTATGCAGAAGGGACCAAAAATCACCCGAAGTATTTTTCTCTCATAACAATCGATAGCGACCTCATCCATTCTTGACATAGTCCATGCCTCTGCGCCGTAGAGCAGGACTGGGTCTTATATAGGGTTACCTTAGTTGTTCGAGAGAGGGCTTTGCTGTTCAATTGCCTTCTTAGCCCAAGGAAGCAGCGATTGGCAAGAGTTATTCTTTGTTTGATCTCAGCGCTGATGTCGTTTTCTGAGTTTATAGCGGAGCCTAGGTAGATAAAGTCCCTAATTACCTCGAAGTTATATCTGTCTATAGTGACGTTCTGTCCGAGAAGTCGATGTTGGTTGTCCTTCCTTGTTGACAACATATACTTAGTAAACTCACGGACGCACCACTGACATCACGCTTTGTTCTTCCTATTATGTCAATATCGTCGACATACATATGCAAGCAGTTGCAAGGACTTTTGAAAGGTTATGCCTCTGATGTTGGCGCATGAGTTATGCACTTTTCTTTCAAGAACGATGTTAAAGAAGTCGCATGACAGCGCGTCGCCTCGTCTAAATCCTTTTTGGACATCAAAGGTCTCGGAAAAGTCTTTCCCTACCTTGATGGAGCAGCGTGCATTCTCCATCGTCATCCTGCAAAAACGGACGAGTTTGGCAGGGATGCCAAAACTAGACATTGCTCTATATAGCTCGTCTCTATAAATGCTGTCATACAAGGCCTTAAAATCGATGAAAAGGTGGTGAGTATCGATTTGGACTTCTTGGGTTTTTTCCAAGATCTGCCTCAATGTGAATATTTGGTCGATGGTGGACTTTCCTGGCCGAAAACCATACTGATATGGAGCAATCAGATTGCTGACAAAAGGTTTGAAGCGTTCACACAGAACAGCAGATAAGATCTTGCAGGCGATGTTAAAATACAGCAGCTTTATTGGATTTCAGCTTAGACATTGCTATCTTAACTTCATCCAGGTCGGGTGGACGGAAACGTTGGTAATCATCGTCCAGATTGAATGGTTCATTCTACCTGACAGCGGAATTTTGGTTATCGTCGCCGTTATACAGTCTGCAGAAGTAATATTCTCATCTACTGCGACTGCGATTCTGCAGGCTTCGGTTCTGGCTTTGTAGCCTTGACATGTTCTTTTTACCTTTTGGTAAAACTTCCGAACCTCATTCCTGCAATAGCCTCTCTCTATTTCCTCAATCGCGCGCTTCTCATGCTCCTTCTTTTTTCCTTCTGAGAAGCCGGTGTTCATCCCTTCTCTTCTGCTCTTAGAGCTCGCGAGCAGCTCTGGTCCTTCTATGCAGCGACGCTTTGTATGCCATCTGTTTTTCTGCATTGGCTTGCCGGCATTCTTCGTCGAACCAGGGGTTTCGTTGTGGAGGCCGTGAGAAACCCAGCACATCAGATGCGGCATCCCTGATGGCTTTTTGGCAGTGGAGCCACTGGTCTTCAGTATTTGATGCTGTTGACATAGGACCCCTTAAGAGATTAAGGGTCACTCAATCGGAAAAAGCTCTAGCGATCTCTTGCGATTGTAATTTTCCGACGTCAAGCTTCCCCACACTATTTTCTTGTCTTCGCGGTGTTCTGGATATCCGCTTCCGTACCCTGGCTACAACAAGGTAGTGGTCCGAAGTCGAAGCAGTTAGTTCCTTCCTAGTACTAAAAACGTCGCAGCAACAGGAAATGTATTACTTTATCGCAACGTAACAAATGACATCAAAGTCCAACTGGCAATTAATTGCTTTTAAGTGGTGAATAAAATTTTCATCTTAGTCTGTCAAAATTCTCAGCAATCTCTTTAATTCCCATACTAGAGGACTACATGCAATCTCTTTTAACCTCAAAACTGTCAACTTTTTCTAGATGTATCTAAAAACGGAAAACATCCCTCACTGAGTCCTTCTATATCATTTAATGTTGATAGCACTTCAATAAATAATGTTCGCACCACAGAATTAATCATGCTCTTCTCCATTCAAGTGAACTTTTCTAAGGAACTGAAGTATCCCAATCGCCAGTACACCCTGATGGCCAAGACATTTTCAAGATTGCAAACATTGAAGATGATTTCTATCTAATACCTGCACACAGAGGGTTGGCTTTATTTGGGCCAAGAAAAATAAACTTCACCTTAAATATAGTTTCAAAGGTGAGACTGAGTGGCTATATACATATATATAGAAGAACCTTAAGAAAGTACGAGTGTGTAAGTAAATTGAAAATTTAAGATTTCCTCCTTGGTAGGGTAGAAGATTATTTACCCAACCCACAACGTTGCTACGTTGATGCAATGTAACAAAATGAGGTCATTCGGCTCAGAACGTCACGTCGATGTGCTGTGCAATTCCTTGAAATAAGGCCGAAGTGCAAGTATCTATAGAAAAGGCTACCTCTTCGTCATCTTATCTAGTTTTTCAACGCGTGCTTGATCAGGACGAGAAGAAGGAAAAATGTGGGCAGATGTTCTGGTGTGTACACGGCGATGATGGAATACCGATTTGACATCAAGGACGTGAACGTTAATGCCAGCCATCCGTGCTAATACAACGTACACACATAGTTGAAGATGTATTTTTTTTTTATTCTTTGTGTACATATATACGAGGTGACCTTAATACGATTTATCAGATGGGCACGAAGTAGCGCCAATGTTTGACGTTTAATGGAAGTGGAGCAGAGGTACCTTTGATAGTGGCAATGGCAAGTTCCTTCTTGCCAGAGACATACTACATAAATGTGTGACGATAGCCCATTAAAAGGAGTCAATCAAGTTGGACTGGAATCAAATGGGTTCTTTGCATGAAAAAATTGCAAGCATAGTGGCAAAAAAAGGGCTAAAAGACTAAAGCAAATGGCCGGGTATTTAGTGTAGTGTTTGAATAGATTGAGTGGAAATTGAGATACCTATCGCAAATGTCCCTGTCAAGCTGATGAGAACTTGATAAGTCCAGCCACTTACGTCTTTAAAAATTTTGAATATCTGCAGAACTGTAAGGCAGATGGACAAAAACGTATCATCACCTTATGGCGGTATTCACTCGAAAGCTATTTTGTTATGTTGTTGTGTTGCTGGGTCAAAAACACAGTTGAAATTTCAATTCTTTTCGTACGAAGGGGTGCCTCTTCCCGACTCCCAAAACTGTGGATGGCGTAGGAGGGATAGTGAAGCCAATTTATTAGCGGAGACCATTAATAACAGGGGATGATCGGCTTTGCTTTCATAGACAGACCTGGCCAGACAATTTTGAGTACGATTGATATGTATGTTGGAGTGGCTGCCTGCAGGTAGCACGTAGAAACATCTAGATCAGGGAGAGGCCCACAAGGACATAGGTTTTTGACATAAACTACCCGCAGAAGCTTTGTGAAACATTGGAGGCGCACTGACTTTAGTGTGCAGGTCGCATAAGCTAGTGAAGTTGGCCACGAATCGGTAAATCGGCAAAATACAACGGAATCAGGGTGGTCTACTATTCCTTAACTTCATGTAGGACCCGATTAGAATGAAGGGATTTTCGAAGCAGTAACTGAGAATAGGGCACATGAAAAGCTTAGCGCTTAGAAAAGACTGCTCGATTCGAGAAGGGAAATGGATCTAAAGTAGACGAGGCCTAAAAAATATGCTAGGCAATAGAAACTATCACTCAAACATTGAGAGCGTCAGAGGATTCATCCTCAATGCCCAAGACTTCAGAAGTCACACGCCTTACTGAACAAGCTACAAATGTTGGCAGTTCTAACGACATATCCTCACAATTTTGGTGAATTTAGAGATAAGGTGCACCCAAAGTAATCTATAGCAAGCAAAATACATTTCTGCGGTTTTAAATCATAGATTCAATCAGAATCACCTAAAAGCCGATTGGTGTAAGGCTCAGAGAGCTGAAACCGTAATAAAAATCGAATGCTCCATAATGGAGACAATTGATTCGGATACAGACGGATATTTGGTGGACAGGATTTGGCTATATTATTGACCACCGACCACGATTGGATTCTGGAACGTGAAGACTCTCGTTGACTCACGAGAAAAATTCACCCAAATTTGCCAGATTCCTTGAACATCAGCGAAAATTCTTGTGGTACAAGGTGGAGATCTTGGACCTGAAATAATAAGGTAGGGAGAAATGGTAGTGCGTGCGAATCAGGTGTAGGGCGGATACTCACAACCAGCAGCACGTAAGAGCCTCATATCTTGGAATCCAACCACTGTAGCCGAGTCTTCACTGACGGCAATACTTTACAGTGAATATCACAATACAGGAAATATCACAATTTTCCGGTGTTACACATCGACGAAAACCGCGACTGAGGAAATGAAGGATACCTTTTGCAGCAAACTGTATAGGTAACCCCATGTGTGTACAACTTGACGCCTAATGGTGATATCGTTACAGTGATTCGGGATTTGAAAGCCAAGGTACGGAGCGCTCAAATATCGGATTGGATCTCACGGCTTTGGAGCCGGAGACAACAATGGCGTACGATCTGGCGATTTCTTCAATGACACTAGCCTAGTCATGGGAGGCACACTGTTTGAGCACCGGAACTCTTATTGGATTCGCAGCGTACTTCTAAACCGATAGACTAGATTGCAATAAGCCGACACTTTAGGGCTTGTCTTTCTGGCGTCCAAAACAAGCGGGGAAGCGATAGCGAAATGGTATCGTCTTGTGGTAGCTCAAATACGCCTTCGATTTGCATCAGTAGAGATGCAGTAAAGTGGGAGGGTTATGATCATAACCTCGCTGAACAAAAGAAAGAAGAAGAAAAAGTAACACTCATACCAATATGATTCCGGTACCCGACACACTTCAGGATCCCCTTGGGAGTGTAAACAACCACCATTTCTGAATACACAAACAAACTTCGACTACAATTGAAGATGTTTGAAAAATGTTTTCGTGAACGGAGCACTGAGGTTTATCAGTAAGCAGAGCAGAGAAACGTAGAACATGACTATCGTCAGATACGTATTTCAATTGAAGAGCCTATTTGAATCCGAGCTCGGAATATAGGAGCCTCTGGAGCACAGTACCGGGTGAAAAGAAAAGAAGTAAAGCGTAGTGTGGTAAGGAATAGCAGGTAAGAAATAAGATAAGGTATCCCAACTGGATTGGGACTGTCTGCGACTAGTCTCTATCCAGAATAATCAGAGTTCATCTCATTTATGTGCCAGAACACAGCGGACATGACGGAAGTAAAATAGCGGACATGCCAACCAAAAAGCTGCTCCATCAAGCTTTACGATGCCGAGACCATTCCATGTATGTGTTAGCAGTCAGAACAGCAAAGACCTGCAAAACAATGGCTAACTGCTGGATGGGAACTTGAGCTAACAGACAAACCAACATTTTCCTTCCATAAAAGAACGAAACAACTCCTACAGGTCAATAGGAACAAAATTTGAAAACTCACAGGATGACTCAGCCAGTGCTAAAGGGCGTCACTATCCACATCTCCGATGATAGATAGGAAACTTCTTTGGGTACTTCTTTGCCAAGCCGAAGATGTCCAAGGCGCTCTCAGTCCTCTGGCAGTGTACGGGTGCTTTTGACAAGACATGGGGCTTATCACCGAAAAAGGTTCTTTGGATCTATATTTCTATGATAAGACTTTTTCCAACTTATGCGTCGGGGGTTTGGTGGAGGGGGCTCTTGCGCAAGTATGTGATTGCCCACTGCATTAAACTTCAAAGAATGGTCTGTCTCGGCTGCCCTGGAGCTTTCCCGAGTACGCCTGGCTCTGCTCTAGACGCGCTGCTTGATTTACACATCTTCCCTTGATACGTATAGCATGGGTTGTGCTATCAAAGCAATCTATCGTGTCAGACGAGGTGGCTTTTGGTACCATTCGCACTGGAGTTCCGATGACGTTGCGTGACACGCATCCTACAACACAAGTTCCATGGATGTGCCGCCTGAAGCAATGACACCGGAACTTCGGCCGCTGTGCAAATTTAGAGTCCTTTAGAAGGCCTTGTCTTCACAACTGGTTTTGGCCAATGTCTGGACCTGGATTAGTCTGTAGTCGAATCTTCATGTATGGCCCCAAAACAAGTCAAGGGTCTGATGCGGAGACCGACAATAGTAGCAGTTTTTTAAGCGGAGGTCTATGCTATGACTGCCGACTAAAGATTACGTGGAGGGGTCGGAGTATTTGCGTCTGTAATGGCAATCAAGCTACGCTTAAGACCTTGCTCAACCCTTCCAAAACAGTTCGGGATTGCAAGAACTCTTTGAATTTGGTCGCAAGACTGAACTCTCTGACTCTCGCCTGGGTCCCAGATCACACTGGGATTGCGGGAAATGAGAACTCCAATGAGATTGCTAACGAAGGCCCAGAGGATGTTTTCTCAGGACCTAAACCTGTGCTGGGTCTTCCCGTGTCCTCGGGTAGGGCCTCTATTGACGATTGGGTTTCCCATGAACACAATTGTGTGTGGCACAGGTCTCCAGGATGTAGGTTGAGTAAACAAAAGTTTTAGAACGTTTGTAAGAAATCAGCGACATTCTTGCTGTCTCTCAGCAGAAAAGACTGCAGACAACTTATAGGCGTTCTCCTATTTTCTTTTGCTAGGCATCTTAGCGTGCTAGGCTCAAGAGACACCTCTGTCTGCGACGCTAGTTGAGAGGACGACGGTACATCATATCACTTGCTTTGGTCTTGTCCTGGCTTTGCTTGGATCAGGTGGCAGATTTTCGGTGCTGCTACTAGAAGGTCTGCATCACTAAAATATCTTCTCGGCTTTCTCCGAAAGTCGAAGAAATTCCAGTAATATTGGTAATAGTGGGATGTGCTTCCTGGTAGTACAATGGATCGGTTGCAACTGAGTGGAGTGTTTCCTAACCCGATTTTAAAAAAATATACCTCGAGTTAAAAAAACACTTCATGGCCTAGGGGAAAGCACAAGACAGCTTATACAGCTCCCTATGCACCTCTATGATTGTCTAACTAAACTTCTCACCATAACTTGTGTATTTTTTTATATTGAAGCAGAAAACACAACCGTAGCACCATGAATTAGAGAAAATTTGTGGTCGCGGTGATAGTTAAACCTGTTTCCAGCTCAACAAACCATCTTATCCTATCATGTACCATGTAGCTAACGATACAGAAGTCCTTATCCCTTACCATGACACTATATTCACAGCCATACCTACCGGCGGAGCATGTCAAGGCTCGAAACACAAGTACCACACCTACGCCGACGTGGTAGATAAAGCTAATTACAGATGGACGCATTTAATGCGCCTCAATACCGCCATGTTCCCATGGCCAACACTTAATCAGACAAAGTTGACCGGGCTTCTGAAACACAGGTGATGAATCATCTCCATAATAACTGGACTCCGCATAATTAGTAGGCATGCTCAAAGGCTAGGTTGTCCCTGCAATGAATTCTGCAGGAGCTGTAGAGATGTATTTGCATTTACTCTGTCCCTTCCAATTTCAGAAAGGGTACAATGTATAATTACCTCTTCAATAACCTTCCCGACTGCCTAAGATAAAACTTCTTATTGCAGGACTCCCTATTTACTCAGTGGTCACCCTCTTATTGACCTTGACCTCGCCGAAGGCCATCAATCAAGACTAAGTTTATGAGATGTATCTGTCCCATCAGGTATAAAAATTTCACAGAAATGACTAAGTATTTTCAGGCTTAAATAGACTACACTTACATTCTGGAAGGATAACAATAGACTACTACTTACCATTGGATGACGTCGAAAATAGAAAACTGTGTGTCACATCACTCCAACCGTAACGATTCCTGCAAATAACAACAAAAAACAATTAAAAATGCATCTTATGGTATTGTCGTGGTAAATTTCTCTTTAATCTCAAACAGGAAGTTAAGTGAAAGGATACACATTTAGTCATTCCACCACCCAAACCGCCCACAATTAAATGAACATCAACTGTGGAATACCGTCGTCCCCGCAACAAGAGTCGAAAAAACAAAAACAGAGGGAAACAGAAATTCTGTAACAAAACTGTCAAAGGACATTTTCCGCTCTGGCTTTTCTTTTGTACTGCGAAATACGACCAAAAGACCAAAAGTGGGAAAACACCGGAGTAAAGCATAATTGCCACTTCCTCTACCTGTTGCCGAATGGTTACGTTTCACTGCTATTAATTATGTAAATGTAAATTTATCATTACAACACGAGCAGTATCAACGTCACATGGCTCTGCTAAAGGGGGTGGGAGGTCTGAGGATGTTGGATTCAAAGGACAAAAGCCACTGGGTCACCCGCCAAAGCCAGACGTTGTTACTGCTGCTGGCTGCTCAGCTCTTCTCATCCATTGATAATGAATACCGAAAATTAGCCTGTCCATTGATTACACCTTGCCAGATGACTTAATTGAAAAGTTCACAAAGCGACAAATGACCGGGGATGAAAGATAATAGATAAACGTGTCGAGGTTTTTTTCTGGGTTAAGATTAACCGTTACAAAACAGTCGGTGACGCAGGTAAAGGCAGCAGGATTTCTTGTAAAAAAAATGAAAATTCATACAGCAGCGAGGACTGAGGGGTTGCGTAGATGTGTTAATTTGAAAAATTTGTGTAATCCTCATGGTAGATGTTATGCTGATGAAGACATGAAGGATTTCTGTTATAACAATCATTTACATATGTTAGCGGTAAATGCATTAAAAACCAAACGTTATGACTCAAAGTATTACTTCATGGGATTCGTACTGCTACTCTCACCAAAATCCCTCAAATCCCGATAATTGAATTACACCATCTTTCATTAGTCCTTGATGACGTGAATCGATATCTACCTCGTTGTGCGTCGAGGTAGCAACTGTTTTCAAGGAGAAGATTTATGGTAGAAACGACCGAAGCCAGGATGATAATGAATCTCTTCCTTAAACAACTCGCAGGCCACGTTTTGAAAGGTCGCTGTATGTGAACACATCACTTACTTGTTGGCTAGACGCTGCAGTCCTGGGTGAACCTGACAAATCTCTTCAGCAAGCTCGATCCATAAGTAACTGCCTTTGGTTTTACATCCCAAGTTTATTGCGGACTCTTTCCACTTGTGAGCCTCACAAAAGGTAAGGTCTTCCTTTGTTTCGTTGTACCACTAGAATGGCGTCGAAGACTGTCCGAGTCGAGACTGTATATGTTCTACATTTCCGCGTCTTATTATTCGATTTAATTGAATCCGTCAGGCTAGGTCGATGTCGCAGGTTAGCGGCTCGAAGAAAGTTTCTCTGGAATACAAATACAAATACAAATTCTTGGCGCAACAGACCGTATGTGGTCCAGGGCCTAGCTTCTCGCAACCATTCGTGTTGTGCGTGTTATATTTTTCACACAAAATGGAAGGGACCTACAGTTTAGAGCCATATCCGAAAGGCAAATTGAGAGGCTTTCTCTTGACAGTTATTACTCTCGGACGTTTATCAGACATTCGCGAGAGGTGGGACCGTGAAAAACTTTTTGGTGTTCTCTGGGATTCGAACCTCGAACCTCACGCTCAGTGATCCAACGCACTAACCACTTGAGCCACGGCGCCCTCTCTGGAATTGGCCGAGGATTTTCCCATGACCTTTTGAAAAGGTATAAGCCTCTGCGTCGTAGGTTAAGATACGGTTTAGTAGTCCCTTACTTCTGGATTGCCCTCTCAGATCACAGAATCAGAGGTTGGCAAAAGGTATTCTTCTACCAGTTTCTGTCAGTGCTGGCATCACTATTCTCCTTTACAGCTGGGCCTAGAAGTACGTTAGTGTTGAGTGTCCTTTCTGCTTAACAGAACTTATAAATGTAAATATATTTCGCTTTTGCCTCGTACCGCCAGACCTATTTTTGCAGGTTCGGCCTCGATATTTACAAAGGCACCACTGACAGCCCTCTGTGTTCTGTCTAATGTAATCCATACGTGCAACAAGCTGAACAGAAAGGTCAAACGTTTCGGTGTGATCACTGCCGACCTTAATAGAGTGGGCTGGATACCTTCCCCATTATCATCTAGCTCTTGCAGTCCAAACTGATATTAAAAAAAAAAACGATTCCATACGACATGGCAACGACTAGAAGAAAGAAGTATCTCTTTGGAGAGTACTGTAAAGGAGTCAGTTCTTGCTGAAAAACACTCAAAAACGTCTTCAGAGGGTTCAGCAGAATGTTGATAGTGATTGGAGCAAAAGTATTTTCACAGGGTGGTCTGACGCAAATCGGGAACAACTGTTTCAAAGCTAGACCCATGTGGAGATCATTTAATTCAGACTACGGCAGCAAATCAGTCGAAAGTTGCCAGTATAGGAGACTACGCTAGGTATTAAATTTCCTTAACTTATAACTGCTGACCGTCTTTTATTGAACAGATTGTGCTACGTGAAATGCTTTAAAACACGCGGTGTACTGTGCAATTTGGGAATATTTGCTCGAAGTCGTATGATCTACTCAACTTGTTCTCGAACATTACTGTCGACAGCTATTGTGTTTAGGTTCATGTTCATAAATTAGGCACTTGCGACAATATTACCAACTTATCGGGCTCCCCGCGAATCCCGGGTACGCTGCTTTCAGTTGTCAAGGTTCGGTCTTCCTGTGAATATCGAACCTGGAGCCTGAGATTCGAAAATCTTCTTAGGCAAGCCAATATAGTCGACGTATTTTGGCCTTTTACACTATATGCATATCTAGGTATATGTAACCTCCATTTACTCTTCTCTCACGCAAGACTAAGAATCCGTCGAAGAAATTTTCGGGGTGCCCAATACCTGCTTTGCTATCCTGCTTACCGCCTATAGCACTCCGCGCAGTACGGCAGAACTGGAAAGATAGATTTTGTCCTCTTAGTAAGAAGTTTGCACCTCATTTGGCCGAAGTAGCGCTAGAGGTCTTCAAGTCCTTGTAATATTGATGGAAGGGCCTTAGACGTTCACACAGTATGTTGGACAAAGTCTTACATACGAAATGAAGTCTGTATAGTTGGTGCAAGAGATAGGATCACCTTGCTTGTAGATAGGGCTTATGGAGCTATTACTTTAGTCATCTGGCATATTTTTGGCTACCAGTACTTGATTGAGGATTTGGTGCATGAATCCGTACTTGAACGGCGGCCTTATTATTCCTCAAATTGTAAATAGCTGCTTCAACCTCTTCTATACTAAAAGAGGAGATTACTTCCTCGGTGACTGGAAATAAGTTTTCTTCTTGCCCTATAACCTAGTGTTTAGACACATTTACGATTCCCTGCGCATCGGTTACTAAGTTCCCTTTAATGTTTCGAGGAGCCAGTGTTCCGACCTTGCAACCAGCTGCAAGTTGCTTGGGTTTCCTATATAACTGCCAAATGTTGCTCCTGTCGCGCGACTGTTTGATTCGGTTGAGCAGGGTGACTCCGTATGCCCTTTTCTTCCTGCGTAGGATTTTCTTCTCCTGGTTCGGTATTCTTCCATTGCTTCCCTTGACCTACGTTGCAGCGCCTTAAGATGTGCATCATCCGTTACCTTTTTCCAGTACTCGCAAACACCATACCATGGACTCCTTTTTGGACTTGGTTGGTATCCCAACTTTCGACTACTTCCTTGATGATGTTGCTATACTGGGATCAATGAGTGTTGACGAAGACGCTGAAGAAAGATTTTTTCAATCAGCTGCTCCTTGTTGCCTTTGGCTATTCCAGGCATGCTAAGGGTTCCAACGTTAAGTTTTCTATTTGGGCCATTCGCTGCTTCTTGAACAGTTGAGCTCCGAATCTGTTTGCTAGGAGATAATAGTCAGAGTCGACATGTGCTCCTCCAAATTTGGGCACATTTTGGATAAAACAAGTCTCTCCTCGATCAACACATTATTGCTGGACTCGACTCTGAACAAGCTGCTCAAAGTTTTGTGGACTTGCAATCTATAACAAGCAAGCAACGATAGCACGCAGAGAACACAAAATTAATGGATCATGTCATTAATCCTCAATAACTGTTCTATTTCCTTAAAATTTATAAAGTAACCATCTCCGTTTATATGCAGCAATCCAATCTAATCAATTACAATCCAATTTATTTCAATTCAATTTCTCCTACCAAAATGTAATAAATTTATGTGGACCACAATACCTTGGGCATTACCACCATACCTGAATGCATGCAACCACATCAAATCGTACCATTTCCATAGAAACCCATCGAAAATTATTTCAAAAACTCAAACATATTAAATTCCAAAGTAACGAAGTAGAAGCACAAAAGGACCAAAAGAGAAAGATCCTTGGAAATTAACAAAAAGGTATTCTTTGTAATTGGATCTAATTCACTATCGATTTTCTTCAACAAATCAATGTGCACGTCAACACACATAATTCTAAGGACGTATATCTGTGATATTAAAAATCTCATCTATTTTCTCAGTTCTCGTACGATGAAAACTCAGTTCCATATCTTTCGAAACAGAGGTGAATCGAATGGGGGGAGGGTAAATGTATCAGGATGTGTATGGACCTCCTGGTTTGCATTTCCACAAGCCATGATGCTAAATCGAGAGGTAACCATCGGCAATTCATGATTAAGACAATAACAAGACTCTGCTATGCCGGTGGGCGGAACCTCAAAAATATTGTTTTCAATAAAGCTCCATGGAAACTGCATAAGTAACGTATTTTATGTCTCGATTGACACATTTATGAGGGCAAATGAGGTGAGAATATCAATACTGCAAGGCCTATCGAATGAAGTTACTTGTGTGTCAACTCAATTTTAGGATTTGTCAAGCTAAATATGGAATTTGGAATTTTGGTTGCAATTTAAAAAGCCTGTCGGAGATTCGAGTAAATGCCAATCAAATGCACTTTGATTTTGGGTCGATGAGAGTTGAATTAGAATTTCAATATTGAGGCAACCAAGGGTGCTACTATTCCCATAAAGGGAAGTTTGGCTATATAGACTCATGGTAGAGTTTAGAAATCATTTCAGCACTCAACTTCCATGATTTCCCTTAGCAGACAATCACATTAAAGAGAGTGGTCAAAACGCAGTTGCGTTTGCCACAAAGAGGGAAATTGGGAATTGCAACAGGGTGCACCCTTTAGAGTATAAGTCAGATATTATTTGGAGGGTACAGCAAATTGCAAAAGAGCATTGTTCCCTTGACTGAAATAAAATAGGAGCTGGAGGTAAATAAAAGGGGAGGAGACCTATCACAGTTTTCGTCATCATGGTTGGAGGCTGACAGCTTTACATGGGCAAAAATTTTTTACGATTTAACATGGCACCTAGTCGAACTTCCACTTCATATTCTCCAACCGAACATCGAAGTTACAAGCAAATCGAACTGCGAAAACCTATCAAGAATTCATAACCACAATGCCACTGACGTAGTTATCATCTAAGAACCCCATACGACTTCCGAAGCTAACTTCTGGAAAAGTGGCAGGTATTTAGGTAATTAGCAATCGGAGGTACCATCAAGTGTACGGAACGGCAATTTACACACGAAACGATATAGAAACCATCAGGCTTATCTAGCAAAGCTCAATAGGGGGCACATATTTTACATCACAACCACAAACCAAGATACGTTCTATACAGTTTGATCACATAGCAATATAGACGGGTGATTTCAATAATCCCTAGTCCGGAGTCGACATTCTACACCCCGTCCTTAACGCCAAGAATGCTGGTTCCTTTCATTCCCAATCTTACATTTCTGAACTGTAACAACGATTACAGACCTCTCCAGAGTTCTCTAGGTTTCAACTGTCAAACCTCCTGCTCAGTAGTTTAACGGACGTCTTGGCCACGGTGCCCAGACAAATATAAAACTAGCTTTTGTTGTATAAGGCTTTGAGATATATGTAAGTATCCACCAAACCATGGACGGCTATTTTCATAAACTGTGGGGAAACCAGTTTTGTTATCAGTCATGAAGGATAGTGAGAAACGCTTCGAATGTACATCAGTTCACCCTCAAGCCCAACTTCGGACGTACTGTCAAATGTAGGGATTCGTTCATAAACCGAACGACACGTATGTGGCATGCTCTTCCAGGCTCTGTGTTTCCTCATCACTACAACCTTCAAGCATTTAAAGCCAACGTGGACAGGTACTTCCTCTGTTCCTCTTTTCCCTCTTTCAAACGCCATAGCCCCTTTGGCGCACGTAAATTATAAAAAAAGAAGTGTCCCTCAAAGCGATGACTGAAGACCCGTTCAAAATGTAGGACTACGCAAACAAGTGATATGTTCCAAAGGGTTTTAGTAGGTATATAGGAGGGGAAATCTTGTTGCCTTATAGTTTAACAGTCGGTGGTAGACCGGTGGCGCCGTGGCTCAAGTGGTTAGGGCGTTGGATCGCTGAGCGAGAGGTTCAACGTTCGAATCCCAGAGAATACCGAAAACTTTTTTCACGGTCCCACCTCTCGCGAATGTCTGACAAATGTCCAAGAGCAATAACTGTCAAGAGAAAGCTTCTCAATTTGCCTTTCGGATATGGCTCTAAACTGATGGTTCCTTACATATGTGTGAAAAATATAACACGCACAACACGAATGGTTGCGAGAAGCTAGGCCCTGGACCACATACGTCTGTTGCGCCAAGTATTTGTATTTTTTTTGGTAGACCTGGTCACCAATCAAACCGATATTCTCGACAGTTCGGTCCTTAGCTATCTGACTTCAGTTTTCCCCACAATTAGTTCCCTCTCCACTTGTGTACTCCACCGAAAGTAATGTATCTGGCATAGAGTAAAAGAATCTACGAGTCGGAGCGATGTTGCCCTTACTTCCTATGTACGTCCATATCGCTATACAACCCATAAAGTTCGTTTCTGAACCTTGTTTTCCGAACTCCACCAATATGTCCATACATACGGGACCAAAAATCCGTCAAAAATCGTCCTCATCCGTCTATGCCTCCAAGACGTAGAGCAGGATAATCAAGGTCTTATATACGGTTTTCCTAGTCGTGCCTTGCTTCTTAATAACATACTTAGCGTTAAGAGACGGTGGAAGGGAAGACAATTTTTTTTTTTTGATTTTTTTTTCAAAATGCAATCTTTTTAAAATTGCGTCCTCTATGTCAAAACATACACATACGCCAATATAGCTCTCTTCTTCTAGCGTTGAAGATAAGATCGTGAAAGACTGATTTTTATAAAGTGAATGCCAATTAGGACTAGGATTATGAGGGTCTTACATAACATCTCCGCACTTGTTCGGGACAGGGTTTTATAAAGCATTTGCCTTCTTACCCCCGAACAAACAGCGATTGAAAGGCTTATTTTCGTTTGATTTTTGCGCTGCTTGCCGTAGTTGGGGAGCTTGACTGATGTGGATGGGCTAGGTACATCAGCGGAGATATACCTGGCTTCGCCTGTATCCATTTTGAACCGATCAGTATAAATGGGTATGAAATGCGCGCTTGATACCTCCCGGCATACCCAATCTATTCTACTCAGCCATAAGCTTGAAAATGGATACTGGTAATCCAAATCACGATGAGAAAAGTTTCCAACAATTCCACAAAAAAGCAATTTAAAGTATTTCCCTACTGCTTTCTCTTGTTAACCGGTGTTGGAACAACCCTTCGACATAGAACAAATCTCCCCCCGTGGGAATTGCTTTATTCCGCAAAAGACTGACCGCAAAAAAAACTCCTATATCCACTTATGTGCTAATTAAAACAATTATGCGCTTGGAAAACTACAACTGACGCATTTCCGTGAACAAAATTTTATTGTTTGTTGCTTTTTTTTTAAGAATGGAACATCTGTAAGACGCAATCCCTTGTTTGTCTAAAAACCCGCAGAATCATTTGTTTTTCCAAACCATTTCCAGCGTACACCAAAACAATAATGCATTCCTATACCCTAGTGCCGAGGAATCAAGTAAATTATGCGAACATCCCGCAAAGTACTCATTTTTCTTCTCCACAGTTCCTTTTAAACTATTTGTGAAAAGTTTCCTTGCGGTTTCCCTTCTCGCCTGTTCTTATCCTTAAACAGAAATCAACAATTCTTTTGTGCATACATTTTACAAGAGTTTCGCATTTAGAACATTCACTCCGGTTGCCCTTCAACCCCGAAGACAAGTGTTTAAATTGGAAAACTTTATCCTCAACTATCTGCTCCCTGAAATACTTGCAAGAACTTATCGCCCTCTGTTGTGGTTTTGTAGCCATTGAAGTACTCCTTAAGGCATTAGTAAGGTGCTACAAATGACCACCTTTTTCTTTATCACTTATAAACAAAGCCTTCAAGTCCACCAACCACAGGAAAAACAAGAGAAAAAACAAAAACGTACAGAAACGGGTAATTCCCCCCAAGGATCAATTATAGAGTTTTGCAAAGCATTACAAAATAGAAAAAAAAGGACATTCTCCGTGCTTTCATTTTCATTTTCGTTTTCATTTACCTCGCTTGAACTGTTGCCTCGTAGTGCTGATCCGGTTCCAGGCCACGAATCATATAACTCATCCCTTGTGTGTAATGATGTGACAATGGCATCGCTGGCAAAACAACATCCCTCCAATCGTTTCTACTCCAATGAATGCCATATCCACTAGTGATTCTATGACTATGGCCACTACTGCCACCATTGCCAATGTCGAGTCCGCTGCCAAATCTACCAATATTGCTGCCACCGCCACCGTTATATATCTGCAACATGTTGTTCGATTGTTGTAAAGAGTGCGATTGTTCAATGGTATTGTCGACAACGACCTCGTGTCCTTGCGGCAACCTTCGGAATGATAGCTTAAATTCTTCGACTGGTGAGTATGAGTCCACCGTCCAGGATATATTGTATCTGTAAATGGAAAGAAAAGAGAAATCTTTATCAGCATCATCATCATCATCATCATCAACAGCATCAGTGTTTGGGGGCAAGAATCTGTGGAGCAGAAAAATTGTGATCTCACATCGCGTAGCTTACTACCATTACTACTACCACTACACTGTGATTGCGATTTTGCGATTGCTATAAGGATTTGGATTGGGATTGCTACTCTTGCTCCTCCAGACGATGGAGTTGAAATAAAATAAAAGCTTCTTTGAAAGTTGTTTGTCCTCTCTCGGTAAGACATTGACATGAATTAAAGGGGGTGGTACACAACCCAGTTGTGTCATTGGCTTTAGTGCAAATGACCGTGGGTGGCCGTCATTGTGCAACCAGCCAGTCCGCCCCTATTTCAATGGGGTTGTTGGCCATTGTGCACTGTTGCGAGTGGAAATTTAATTTTCTCAACTGCTTTTTATGTAATTACTCAGTCAGTGACTGACGGACAGGCTGACAGAGTGTGCTTGTAATGTACTTTGCTCGCAGTGTGTACTTATCGCATTATACAGTGAGGGGATTTATTCATAGATCTACTGGGACTTTCTTGAATGGAAATTTTCTAACGCCAAGAGGAAGTTCTTGTTTTTAGATTAAGACAAGGTTGGTGAGTAGCTTAAGTCATATTAACGCCAATATCTTTGGGTATGTCTTGGTTTACCTGCTGCTTTCCAGAGAGGTGGATAAGCAAGAAAGCTTACAAATAAACTCTAGCTTCACGGGATCATTGAATTTCAATCAAAAATTAATGAAGAAAGGGGTAAACTTGATAATTGTAGCTCCAAGAATCGTTTCGTGCAAGACAGCAATACCTCCTATTTAGGGCAACTCGAAGCTGCGAAGAGATTAGAATTTTTGCAATAAAAACTTTGCTGGGTCCTCCGACTGTATTCGTATTTGGGTTCTTGAGGGTATACCAGGGGATGAGAAGGCTAGCGAAATGGCAAAGAAAAGCCAACAAAATATGATACGAAAAAGCAATGTGCTGGACAGAGATCAGGCTAAGTCGTGACGTATAAACTGGCCCATGAAGCAGAGAATAAGAATTTCAGTGAAGCAAACAGATCCGACACATACATGCCACAATTTAGGCTTCTGAAAAAAAAACAGAAACGATGGACTGATTCAGAAAGACCGAAGATTCCTCCCTAACCTCGCAGAAGTTATTACGGGGCATAGTACTGTACAGTACCACAAGAGAAAGCTCAGACTGAGTGATATATGCAGAAGTTCCCATCGCGTGGAGGTTCATTACAACCCATGTGCTTTGCGATATTCGAGGTTTCTACAACCTAAGTCATAAATTTTCAGGAGATATTTCCCTCGGGTCATTAAACAAGTTATCTAGCAAATCTACGAACGCCATTTGCGGGCTTTCATTGCCTCAATGTTTTAGAAAAATCGAGGGCAGTAGGAGATTACTCTTTTTAGATCGAGAGGAGAAACATCAAAATGGGTCTACATTAACTCCAAACCTTTCCACCTAAGCTAACCTAAATATGTATTGTAAGTTCGCACACAGCATATCTATGTTTGTCAACCATTGGGAGAAAAAGAGATCAAGGACGACATTGAACGAAATCGGAAGATTGTAGCGCCAAGATGACGTACAGCGTAGATTGTAGATGCAGATTGCATGTACCCTTACATCCACTGGGACCTTTATACGCACTGGGACCTTTATACATCTATTGTGCTTCAGTCGATGAGTTCAATTTCCTTGTTGAATCGGATTATCTAGAGTTGATCTAACAATGATAGATCTTCTTCTAACAGTTGGTAAGCATGTATGTAGGTGTTTTCTTCTTTTGTGGATCAGTGCTCCACATTCTTTTAGAAGGTACTTTAGGATTCCCTCAACATCTCCGCAGAATCTGCAGTCCCTACTTTGCTCAATATTCAGTTTCTTGAGGTGCTCCTTAAGTCTACAGGGACCCGTTAGGAAGCCTGTAAGGATGCGTAGCCGGTTCTTGCTGATGATTTAAAAAGTGTTTGGAAAGTGTTTCCCGCCGCCTGTGGGCGATGCATTTTGCTTTCCCGGCGCCCTCTTTGATTATTCTTAATATGATTTCTTTGGCAGTTCTTTCTAGCACTAAGTGTGAGGGCGTGAGTCACTTCCAGTGCTGCTGTGGGACCGGTTTTCATAGCCTCTGTTATGCAAATGCAAGCTAGCGTCAAGGGTTTAGGGTTGTGCTCAGCATGGTTCTTCCAGCCCAAGCTGCCGCTCCGTACGTTCTTATATCCTGACCATCATGTCATCCATTTTAGTGTAGTTGGGTTTCATCTCCTGAGATGCTTCTGCACACCATAAGTGCTCACGTTGCTTTGACTACCACAGCTTCTCCGTGTTTCTTCCAGGGAAGTTTGCTATCTAGTGTCATACCTATGTAGATACTTGATCTGATGGTGTGGTTCTATTCTGATCCCGTTCAACGTTATGGGCAGCATATGCAGTTGTCTTCTTCTGGTGAAGGGTACCACTGTAGTTTTGGTCGGATTTATATTTAATCCTACCGTCAGGCACCATCCTTGTGTTGCTCCCCTCTGTATTATCTCACAGAGTGTTGCCTCAAATTTTCGTCTTGCAATGATTGCTATGTTGTCGATGTTTGTTAACATTTGAAGGAGTTCATCTACAACTGGGCTCCACATGAGTGGTGAGAGAGCCCCCCCTTGTTGTGATGGTCTTATGTCCCACCAAAGATTCAGCTGTTCTTATCCTTGAAATCTCACACATCCACTCAGATGTCGTTGGGTTTATTCCTTTTCTTTAGAGGGCTCTTTTGATAGCTTCATAAGATGTGTTGTCGAAAGCTCCTTAAATATGCAGGGAACCGCAGATGGCCGTTTCTTTGGGATCAATGGCCTCCTGAACCAGGCTCGTATATAGTGTCGGTGGATTTTGGATAATGTGATACTTATTGGATATTGTAATAGTGGAGCTAAAGTCTGATAGCTTCAGCAAAATCATTCTATTCGAGCACCTGCGATCCAGCCTAGCGAAATCTTTCTGGGATTCAGACGGCATGGTATTTGTCTTGTTAATAAATAACGTCCAGCTTGAGTGTAAGTTTGCACGTAGCTACAGGTATATCCACAACTTGCCTATTCGGGAGGTTATTTATGGTAGTGCAAGGTCAGCCTTGCCTTTACCCAGCATAGGTATGTAAGTATTAAACTGCTCTGCCATCTCCACGAAAGACGAGCGGCAGTCTAATCTGATTTTTAAAGTAAAAGAGAACGACTTCAGGAACTTAATTTCAGCAGTTCGTTAAGATGCTAGTACGAGTATTGCTGACAGATAGCACATTACATTTCAGCCAGGACACGACTTCCTTAATCGTCAGAATTACTGACTGAAAAATGCTACAGTCGAAGTCTGGAAGTCTGAAGGAGATGCTCCGGTTGAGCTCTAGGCAAAGACGCCACCACCCAACCCACTTTCGGACCTGAGCTAAAAAGACCGCATATGTAGCTCTCGGACGTTTGTCAGACTTTCAAGAGAGGTGGTACCCTTAGATGTCTTTCTCGTGTTTTCTGAGATTTGAACTTCAAATACCTCCCGCTCAGTGGTTCAACACACTAACTTCTGAGCCACGGTACCCACGTGGGATGGATGCATTTTAAGTCACTAAGTCCAATTTACAAATCGTCTTAATTTAGGTTATGTCCTTTAAGAAGCTGCAGTAAATTGGACGAAGCAATGAAAAGGAATCAAATAGTCATAGTTCCAATCCTTTTTATTCCCGTTCATACACAAGACTACATGAAAAACTTCTCTCATCGTCCAGCAATGAATTAAAAAAATCCTTGCTTGCAGAGAAAGTTCGCTTACTGTAGAGTCAACTCTTAACCGCCTTATGTCGTTCAGTCTAGAGTCCATAGTCACCACCGCACTGCATTCATTGTCTTTGAACTTTAGTTTCGAAATGCTGCTATTTCGATGTCGTTTTGCTGCCACAATTCACTGGGAATGTGGTACTGGAAACGAGGGTGCTTACTGTGCGTATATGTGAGCGTATGTGCCTGTATTCTGTTGCAATGGCTTAAGGCTACATGATTGGTCACATGAACGATGTTGCCCCGTTTTCCATTTTTCCTGAATTGGATTACGTAATGCCCTGTGATTTTGTTAGCTTCTTATGTAGTCTTATCATGCGTTCAAGAGATGGTTTTCACTTAAATTCTTCTACTGACGCCATCCCCCCTGACTGTGCTTCAATTGTGGTCGGGTTGTGAGAAAGGGGGCGAGTGGAGGACTACTGAACTAACCCAAGAATAAATGGGTACAATCCACTCTGCGATCTTTTTTCTTTCCTCTCCAAGTTTGCGTGTGTGTGTGGAAGGATATTCGCAATTTGTTGTCTTCGTGATGGGGGACAGTGGGTGCAGTGGGGTTGGAAATGACTCTTATTATTTGACCTACGTCAAGGATAAAAGGTCATTTGAAGCCAACGGCAAATGGGAGCAAATTATTTTATTTTTCTTTTTTTCGTTTCTTGCTTCTTTGGTCTTTCAAGTTGTACAGCAAATCCAAGCACACCACATATACACGCAATCGAATACAAAAAAAAAGGAAAAGAAACTTAAATTGCATGACACATTGACTTTTGTGGTCGATAGGATGCATGGGGGTCGGATTAGAGAGTTCCTTCTACTTGTATCGGGGCATGTTATGAAGTGTACGTGACACCTTGGAACCAATTATAAGTTTTCTATTACGCTTGATTCGATAACAATCTTCGACAAAGTTAGAATGTCAGCGAATTAATTGAAAGAAAAAACATGAAAAAAAAAAATAAGGATAAAGGATGAAATTATTTCCAATTGACTGCAATTTCAATTTCACTTCTATTGACACAATTGAATTTTGAGTTGAATTTAGATTAATTTTTTGAAGGGCTAATTGAGTTTTATTTGTCAATTTTGTGAATTAGGTTGAGAAGCACTTTGGTTCTTAGTCTGTGGACGATAGAAGGACTTTGAGGATAATAAGATATGGTCATTGAAGTGTATGCTAAGAGTTATTTTATGAAAGCTTCGTTGTGTTTATGAACTTGGTCACAGATTATGCTCGTTTAGAGTTATTGAAGATCCAAGTTCGTATATTTTTTATTGCCAGCGCTAAGTATAATATTAAGGAGTTGCCTAGACCTGGCCCACTTTCCACTTTTATGAAGGGAAGTTAAAGTAGTTCTCATACCACTTGATATGCATTTACGCGGGAGTACTGATACTCAAAATCTGCCTGGAACTCAACATGCATCCTGCAAATGAAAATCGGTTGGAACAGCATTATAGTCGAGTATCTCCTGCTTAAGGAGAACGCAATAGTAGACTTCTTAGAAATAAAAGGAGCTTTTAAAAACGTCAATGCATCAGCGATCATAGATGCACTCTCAAATCTGAAGGCGGATAGGCCAATGGAAGAGATCCACACTGCCACACTACAGACATATTGTGATACCCATAGGCGAGAAAAGTCCCTTGCCCATGGGTTAACCCTAGTTCTACAGATATTGGTTCCTATGAAGAGTTGATTTGATGTACTTCAAGATGTCATTGACTGGTGTGTTGGATAATTCTTCTAGGTCGTTGAGAAAGTGTCGCCCAAGGAATTCAGCACAGCGACAGTACAAATCTTAGGTGGACAAGTGGATCAACATGTCTAGCGGAAAAAAACAGATCTGGTCGAAGCCGCTCTAAGAATTTGATTTCTCTCAATAGATTGCGTATCGGCACCACAATAGGTGTCACCACTGGAAACTGTCTAGTAGGCAAGCATGCTACAAGGCCAGGCGTCTTTGCGAAAGACTTGCAGAAGCTGCATGTATAAAAAAGAGGAGGAAACCATTCCTCACCTTCTTTGTTTCTGCCCATCTCTCTCCCGTAGAAGGAAGCTTCACTTAGGAGCCCCCTCTCATAACGATATAGGAGACCTGATGGATATTGACATAAAGAGCCTCCTACGCTTCATAAGAAGCTGAAAATGGTTTTAACGAGTAGGTAGAGAGAAACTTTCTCCCATGATCCACGTGGTATCACATCGGACCTAACATTGGTCTAAGTGTGTTGGCGACTCCTAGCTGGCAGTCACTTCAACCTAACCTAACCTAAGACCAGCACATTGACAGAGACAGTGAGTTGAATCCTCATTGACCTCCTCATCTCCACATCCCCGACATACATACATAAGTCTTCTTCTGTTAACCTTAGTTTTTCATGTGGTACCGCAGAGTGTTATGCTTCGAGATGACTCCCATCAGGGTAGAAAGGGATTTCTTATCATTTTGGATAATCCTTTCAGTCCTACTCTTATCGAAACAAGGCCAAATTCTTTTTGTGATCACACAAGTGTCTAGGCAGGACCATCTGATGAAAGCGTCTCTTAGGACCTTAGTCGCTGCTTCGAGCCTCTTTGTGCTAGACGCAATGAACACCGCTGTCGGCTAATTCATATGTGGATTCCGAACCTCTTCCCGTCAATTCGTCGGTCCTCTCATTAACTGGTATATTTTCATGTCCAGGGACCCAAAAGAGCGTAACCTAGTGCTGGGCTCAAAGGACCTTAAACTTTTCACGACAATACTTCCCAAGCTTGGATTTTATTTCGATAGCAGAAATCGCTTTTATCGCTACCTGGCTGTCGATGAAAAAGGTGATACCTTCCTGTGATATTGCCTTAATCGCAGGCTCACGGGCAGTTATTGTCACTCCTAGGACCTCCGCTTGGGAAACACTGCTATGGTTCGGGAGGCGAATTGATTTGGAAATGTCCAGTGGTTCAGAAAAGATGCCTGAGCCTATGCCTGCATACATATTTGATCCATCTGTAAAGAGAGAGATGGTGCGTGTATTGGTAAGCTGACCGCTATCCCATTCTTCCCTGCTCGGGAACAAGCTAGTGAAGGGTCTTGTGAATCAAGGCTTGAACAAAGATTCCAGCGGAAGCAAATTGAGGATAGCCAGACCTGCAGTGGGTGTATTATAGTTTTCATGGTACTTGTGGTGTCAATACAAGCCAACCTCAGTATCGAGCATCTGGCGGACTGCCACCAAACAAGACAGCCGTAAGTCAGAATAGGTCTTACTGTTGCCGTATACATCCATAGTATAATTTCGGGTTTTGGTCCCCAGCTTTTCCCAAATATTCTACTGCATGTATAGAAAGCAATTGTGGCTAGGGATGATCGATGTTCATCGATGTTCACAAAACATCGATGTTGAGAGAGTAAACATCGATGTTTCAACATCGATGTTTTAACATCGATGTTTAAGTACGTAAAATATCGGACAATCGATGTTAAGAACAAAACATCGGTCTTCGATGTTGGCAAAAGATAACCGATTCTTAATTGCAGATTTTGAATATTTTTTTTTCATTGAAGACAGCATGCTTTGCCTTATAAATACATATGAATAATTAAAAACTTCCTATGTATTTGTATGAGAATAGGCGTATACTCTCTCTCAACAAAGGAATAGATTGAAGGAAAAGCTCCTTTCCAAAATATTATTTCTTCAATCCATAGATAAAAATTTTTGGAATATGTGATGTAAGTATTTAAACATTTCCTGTATGTACATATATCTTTACACTTACACTTACGTTTTTTTTAACTTCCTTATGATTAATAAATGCGATACTTAATACATGTTTTAAAGTGTGTTGTTTTTTTACGCCATTCGTCGGCATTCTATAAATTCATTCTAAAACATCGATGTTTTGAGTTCGATTATTATCGATCATTGATGTTTAGTCATCGATGTTGACATCGATGTCAACATCGATTTTTTGCAAACATCGCTCATCCCTAATTGTGGCTCTTTCTGAAGGTTACTTTATAAAGGCTGGGTTAGTTATCTATTAACTTAGAATATCTATAAGGCATCCCCTAAGGTGGCGTTCTATCCCCACCTTCTTTGGAATTTGGTTTCGAAAACCTCTTTCTTAGTTGGATACTGGGTAGAAATACATATAAGCCGCAGTTTCTGCGTTTTTTTTTGGATTCTTGCATGGCAGTCAGGTGGAACCTATTCGTTTTCCTTACCAAAACTGCAAACCGATACGTCGTCTTTGATAGGATGAGTAAACAATAGAAACACTAATACTATTCTGAGTACTATATACTGCTCTCCATTGATTTTCTCATTTTGAGACAATCCTTCTAAAGGAAGATCAACACTCCGAACCCCTAAAAAGCTTCGACTTACTAATTGCAGCTGAAGAGGTTTGAGCCTGTATATCCATATCTCAAGTTATTGACAAAACAGCGTGAGGTTTTCCAATAGACAGTAGACTACTGTTCAAAGACTGCTAAATGGCGTTACCATTATTCCTTCATAGGGTTTTCAGCTGTCTTATCCAAAATAAACCCCAAATACATATATTGCTTCGTGGCAAAAAATCAAGCTTATACTGTTCAGGGACAGAGAGTCAATGACCGGAATTCTATATTCCCTGGAGATGAGAACTAGTTCCCATCGAGCTGCCATCTAGAGTGTTTATTTAAAGCGTTTTGCAGGAGTGATTTTAAAGTGCTTACCCGAAATTGATGTTACATTGTTACGATCACCGCGTAACCCACGGCTCCCGGATTTCAATCTCGAAGTGAAACCCATTTTTCAAACAATGTGATGACATGGTTTCACTGTGAATGCTGTGGTATGTACTGGCCAAAATGGCGGTGGTCGTCGGCTAAGCCTAATCCGTGATTGAAGCATGTTCGAAATGGCCAAAAAGCTGAGGTGTTTAACACCGTAGGTACTATGATACAGTCTGACTAAAGCGACATAGCACCATCTGCCAATCCATGACAAAGGAGACCACCTTTCCGGCAACAGTTAAAAAGGCATGAGCCTACTTCGTACAAGATCATGAAACCACAAGCCGATCTGGGTGAGAATTATTAGGCATTCTAGGCCATTCCGTTTTGAAAACTTAACAATTTTGCTCGGATACGAATAATCAATTCGATGGAGATTTTTGGCTATAAGCAATCATTTTAGAAATTAGCTTTTCAGATGCGCAAAACAAGCCTGAGTCCGCAAGGCTATATACTTTCACCAATGCTACTTTTAATTTTCATCGATGATTTTCTCCGTGCTGTTCTGTTGGCAAATTAAAGCGATGTACATTTATACATACTTACATCCATATGTATATACCTAGACCTACCTTAGCTACCCAGGTGACATTTGTCTGCTTCATATTGAATATTCGATCAACACCAAATGGTCTATAGTGTGGAAACTAACACATAAAAAATTCGGTTGAAGATAAATGCAATCAAACCACCACCAATCTTTGTCCTTGAAAATACTATCATTTGCGGAGATATTGCTGAATGAAAGGTCAATCCAAGTTCCTTACTTTGGAAGTATTGTCTCGGCTAAAGATGGCATCAAACTGAACGTAGAAAAAAGGATCAGCAGAGCAAAAGCTGCGCCCGGAATGGTATCCAAAACCTGGAAAAATAATATTTACAGCACCAAAGCCTACCTGAGTCTCTTTGGCTTCTATGTACAGATGTCGTGGCAGCATTAACCTTCGATATCAAAAACGCATTCAACACTGTAAACTGGAGCCATATTCTACGGGCACTCACAAACTTGCAAGTTTCAGTTTATCTTATAAAAATGGCGACCTCTTACTTCAGGCGCCTTAATATACGATACAGACAGTGGACCCAGAGAGCACAGGATCACCGGTGGTGTGCCACAGGGCTAGGTCCACCACTCTGGAAAACCATGAACAATGGGGTTTGACGCCTCCCAATATGTGACGAGCCAATATTGTAGGTTTCGAAGTTATTCGAAGACGCGGAACAGATAAGTAATTCTACAATTAGGACCATACGGTACTGGTTCTTATAAGCATCAGGAAGAAAACTGAAACAGTCAACATCACTGTTGGCGGCCACATAATGCCATCCTGCGAGTCATACTAGAGTCATAAGGCAGCGAAGGCCAGCGCTGCTTTGGCACGAATCATGCCCAATACAGGAGGCCTTAGAAGATTATTTTTGGCCAGAGTCAGAGTCAAAAAAGCTGGAGTACTTCCGGTTTCTTGGAGAAGGCATTGAGGAGAAAACTAGTCATACTACCAACCTCTGAAAATATAATTTTTTAAAAGCCAATACGGTACTGCCGTGGAAAAGGGTAAGAATGGAGAAGGAGTAAATGTATAAAAATCCAGTTTATTGTTGCAAAAATTGAAGATGACCACCTTCGAATGAAATAAAAAACCCAACACTATCACTCATCTGGAATCCTGGTAAAAAAGGTAAAGATGGCAATGAGTTCTAGCTGGATTGAGACAGAGCTGGACTGTTGGAAACAACATGAAAGCCACTCACACTGGGACTCGGGTCTTAGACATGCAAAGAAATTTATGAAATGCTTCGACTTCCTTGCTGGTCATTGTTCTCTCAAACACCACCTTGAAAAGAAAATGTCCATTTTTCAATCTGACACTTGCAGACTAGACTATGTCTTGAGGATACTAAAACTGCCGAGCACTTTATGTGCGAATGTCCCGCCATCGCTTGCAGCAGTCTAAAATATTTTTACAAAGGGTTCATCACCCTTCTGATATAATCGCCTCCGAAACAATACCAAGCTTCTTTCGAGGACATGATTTCAGCTCGGACGCAACTAACACCGAGATGTCTCAGTTCCAGTTCTTTGATGGGAGTCTATAGGTAAGTCCATCACCACCCCATTTTATCCTCAAAAAAACACGCGAAAATTCATTGAAACAAATTTCACTAAAGGACCTGCCGTATTTTGTTTAACACAGTCCACTTCCTTGGTTTGACTATAAAATCTCTAGAACCTAATTGAACAGAAAACTGAAGCTTCTTCAAGCTCTCATTAAATTGTGAAATTTATATTACATCGTCGTTAATTCATACAACGACTTCCTGCAACGTTCCCTTTTCTTGTATCACTTGTCGGCGTCTTTCATCAGCATACATTCTGTTTGCTTCTCCATTAATCATTACCCAGATACCCCCCGTCGTCGTTGAAATCTTCAAAAGGAAACACATGCCAAAATTCTTAACGAGCACAACAACTTTTAGGTTTTTTTTTTTCTGTTATTTAGGATCATTTACCCATTAACTTACCGCACTGTAGAACTTTCTCTGAAAATAAGATACTTCATGCAACAAACTTTGAAAGGAAAGAAAAACAAATCCTTATCCACACATACACTCGATAAATCTTACCTATCCTTGTACTGACTAATTGGCGGCGAATTGAATACGGCCACATTCGGTTTTCCACTTAGTTGAAGAGTTTTCCTCGATTTACCCAACTGATTTTCCGCAACACACGAGTAATTTCCGAAATCCTGAGGATGTACCTTACGTATAATCAACGTATGACGTGAGCCACGATTCTCCATTATATGACGTTCGGTTGTGTCTAATTGCATGGTATCCTTAAACCATATTACCTGTTCCCCCGGTGGCCCGGATATGAAGTACCACACAGTGCAAACAAACACATGCACACACATGCCGCCATTCGAGTCAATATCGCACCGACAAAGATGGGGTGAACGATGGAATAAAAGAGCGCAGATAAATGAATCCAAATCGCAGAAAATCGTTGTCAGTTCGTGAATTTATCGTGAATTTATCGCCATCGTAATAATAACACACGTGTGCCAGACCAGCAGCGTCCCGTTGGCAGGATGATGGTGATATAATCATTTATGCAACGCGTTCGTATATTGAAACCGTATACCAATGAACAGTGTAACGGTTATGATCATAATATGAAACAAAAATAGAAATAAAAAAAAAAAAAAAACAAGAAATAGTCCATGTATGCGATGCCGATGACGGACATCCGAATCAACGAATACGCGCACACATTTAACATTTTCGTTGTCAGATTAAGCACACATCACGTATGGCGGCGAGGTTGTTCAGGTGTGCATGAGAGAGTTCAAGAGCAAGCACACACAAATCCAAGGCATACAAGCGACGAGATGATACAAGGACGTCAAAATTTCCACACACCCACAGCGAACAAAAAAAAAGGACAACGAGAATATGAATTTGTTATTTCCGTGCGTTGTTCATAATTCGTTGATGTGTAAAGTTGAGAAAATTCCATTAAAAAATGTTGACATTGGCCAGTGTGTTGAAATCAGATCACGGGTGACATGTGGAGAGAAAGATGGAAGAAGAAAAACAAAAAAAAAAATGGAAAATTTCATTAGTAAGACGAGTCAATAAAAAACATAGAAAACAACACATGCAGACAACATTTTCACACACATCAGATGCAGACTTCATATATTGAGTTCATTTTTCATCTTAATCCTAAGCAGCAGTCATCGTACTTCCCATACCCACCCCACCTTAAGAACTTTTAGAAAGGATACATATAAGCAGCTTTCTCTGTGTGCAATTTAATAAAACGTAGGTATAAGAAGGATTAATATAAATTCTATTTTCGTCCTTCCCCAGGCTGTAACCAAAAATCATTAATGATTTTAAATTTACAAAGAGGGTGCATGTGGCAGGCGTTGCAAACATAATTTTTTGTTCCTGGATGCCTACCCTGGAGGTGCGAATAGGAAAAACATATGTATGTATGTACTTGCAAGCCCCTGTTTTATCTTTTTTAACTTTAAAACGAACATGAAATACGATTCGAATGGTCGATCCATTGTACCAAATATACATGTGTAGTTATAGAGAGAGGGTAAAATCTTCATTCCAGATAAGGTCCAAGGTTTCAAAGCCCCCGGTGGTGACGGCATATTCCCAGCCCTTATTCAAAGGGTTATCGACGTCATACTGCCGGCAGTTATCGCTTTATTTAGAGCAAGTTACAACTGGGGTTACATCCTGGAGGCAGGTGAATGTGATCTTCATCCCCAAGAGTGGCAATAGGCCTAGTGAACTGCCTAAATCATATAGACCTATCAGTCCAACATCATTTGTTCTTAAAACTATGGAAAGACTTATCGATGTCCATATTAGAGGCCAGATAGAAATATCTAATCCTCTACACTCAAGTCAATACGCGTACAGAAAAGGCAAATCCACTGAGAGTGCTCTTCACTATCTCGTCAAAAAGGTCGAAGAAGCATTTCAAACCAATGAAATTGCCCTATGTGCCTTCTTAGACATTGAGGGTGCTTTCGATAATACCGGACACGAATCGATAGCTAGGGCAATCAGTCGTAAAGGTATCGAAGATTCGACCAACCAATGGGGCAGAGATTGCTAGAGAGTCGAATTATAACCGCCTCCCCTGGTGGTGCGTCGGTGTCCGTGACGGCAGTAAAAGGCTGCCCCCAAGGTCGGGTACTTTTTCCCCTATTATGGACACTAGTCATTGACGATCTTTTAGTCAGTCTCCACAGACTAGGCTATAGCGCCATTGGTTATATAGATGACCTGGCGATCATTTGTAGTGGCAAGCTTAACGCAACCATTACTAGAGGCATGCAGAACGCATTGCTTCACGTCTTAGAATGGTGCACTTCTGAAGGATTATTAATCCCCGCAAAACTATTCTAGTGCCTTTTACTAGAAGGAGACTGGTTAACCTTGAACCTATCACCATAAAAGACACCACTTTGCTTTACTCCAATGAAGTCAAATACCTCGGTATTATCCTAGATAGAAAACTCAACTGGAACTCTCACATCAAGTCAGCCACAGAGCGTGCCACTAGAGCCATATGGGCCAGTAGGCGCCTTTATGGCAGAACTTGGGGGCTTAACCCCAAAATGATATATGTATTGGCCTTATATCATGATGGTTAGACCTATCATTACGTACGCTGCTGTTGTCTGGTGGCCTTAATCCCTCGAACAAACAACGGCTAATAAGCTCCAGAAACTACAGCGTATTGCCTGCCTAGGTATTACAGGTGCAATGCGCACCTGCCCAACTATAACACTAGAGGTTATAATTGGACTTACACCCCTACACATCTTCATTAGGAAGACGCGCTATGCGCTATCAAACTGCAGCTGGAACATAAGTTTAAAACAGATGGCCACGTGGGACACCTGAAAATACTCAACTCAATCCCAAATATAGACATGTTTCTGTCCATCCCAGACATTATGGTTAGGGAATACAGTTTTGGGAAACTATATGAGGTAAACATTCCAGACCGTGCTAAATGGGCCAATGGGGCTCTGGCACGGGACCCTAGAAGTCTGATCTGGTACACTGATGGATCGAAAATGGAATCAGGAGTTGGAGCTGGTGTCTTTGGACCCAACACCAAACTGTCGATACCCATGGGAAGGTGTCTCTCGGTATTCCAGGCAGAGGTACATGCCATTGAGATCTGCGCCGACTTAATATCCAGAAAAGGTATTAAAGGCGCCAGAATTCTTATCCTTTCGGATAGTCAAGCAGCATTACAAGCACTGTCTTCCAACATGATGGTGTCTATGACAGTTAAATGCTGCCACGATGCCTTACAGGCCCTAGCCAGATACAACAAGGTCAAACTGGGATGGGTACCTGGTCACCAGGGTATTGCAGGCAACGAATCGGCGGATCAGAATCCGTGTTCTTAGGACCAGAACCGTTCTGCAGAGTCAACTGGGCTTCTGCCTTATGACAATTAAACGACTGGGAAGATCAACTTCGTCTAAACCACTGGGAAAATGTACCTGGTCGGAGACAATCCAAACGTTTAATTAAGCCTTACTCCTACAAGGAAATCCTTAACCTAGATAAGGAAAGCATTAGGAAACTAGAGAGCTTCCTAACTGGCCACTGCGGCCTGAGATACCACCTTAACAAAATGGATATTTGCCAGGACAAGGATTGTCGATTCTGCCTCGAGGAAGATGAAACATCCGAACACATTCTTTGCGAATGCGCGGTACTACACTGGTTAAGGATACGTACTCTCCACAGGGAGATACTTACTTCAGAGGAACTCAAGGGATCCGCTACCAAGGATACAATAGATCTCTTAGGTCGCAGTGTCGATGCCCTGCGGGAAAGGGTTGTACAAGAGGAAAAAAAAAAAAATAGAGAGAGGGGCTGCATAATAGGCACCCGTGTTTTGACTACTGAGCACTGACTCAAAATCTGTATAACATCCTTTGCCACCTATGAGAATTTCAGAAGAGAGATATAGTATGCCGTTTAGAATGACCATTTACCTAAGAAGGCAACCCATCAGATGTCAGTCTTTGTGAAGAACGTCCATGTCGTCCGGTGGATACCGTGATATCGTATTAGCCGGTTGAAGATCAGAGCAATTAGTCGCACAGTAGACATCTCAATTGTATGTACGCGTTAAAAATATCCTTTAGAAAAACTTCGGTAGAAGCAAGTTATCGGGAAAATGGGTGCCGGGTTTCCTGAAAGTCTACTAAAGAAAGGAAAAAAAGTTTGACAACTTCCAAGGCACATACGACCACGTTGTAGTGTAATCCAAATGAGTGATGAAACATGGATGCATCAATAGACGTCAGTAATGTAAGTTCAGTCAGCGCACTTGGTGTCTTAAGCACCGAGGCAGCTGAAGATGGTCACATTGGTCAGAAAGGTCACGGCCACCGTAAGTCATAATCTTTATTGTCAACTTGAAGAAGCGAAGGGCAGTCGCGAGAAGCCAGGCACTGGACCACATAGGTCTGTTGCGTCAAAGACTTTTTTTTGTAGCAGGACCTGTTCCATGATCATCCAGAAGATAGGCAAACGTTTTCCGTGGCGATATACTGATATTAACAGCGTTCACTTCTAAAAACAAAAGGAAAATAAGTCGAGCCACTCAATGGGGCTTCTCCTGGACTGAGAGATCTACAAGTAAAGATATGTATGTATGTAAGGAATGCCCAACATAGATATTCACGTGCTTCATGCTTCAAAAGTCCTAACACCGGGGACTATCCTGAGGACATTTTCGAAGTGAAAGTGATTTTCATATCTAAAAAGATCACAACGGCACACGCATTCCACGAGGCTAAGGGGATACTGATCTCTTTTTGTACGCAAATTTCTCTAGAAAATCATAGATCCCTGCAACAAGAACATTCCATCAAAGTCATAATAGACGTTCAGAAAGCTATACAAGGAATCATCGAAAAATCCCTATCAATCCAGGAAGCTTACTTGCATTTCTTGACTTAGGGAGGTCGATTATCACTGCCTTACCCGAGCAAAGTATTTGCCATCTAATGCATTACAAAACACATTCTAACAAATAGAGCTTCCTTAGGAGGCAGTTCCTTAAAAAAGTGCTCACAGCGCAGTACCCTTCAATGGGAGTTTGCGGGGTATAGCCTTTGCATATTACGTCGATTTCTCAGTTCTGGGCATGTACTCACAGACGTTTCGAAATATCCTGCAATTCGCTCTCTACAAGCTAGTCACGTGGACCAATAGCCGTGGTCTTAGCGATAAATCGAGGAAGACTGAATCAGTCCTATTCACAAGGTAATATAAATCAATATTTACGAATGAATCTAGAACCAGGGATAGAGTCGGTGCAGAATCATTTCTGGGACCTGAATATTCAACTCCCCTTTATCTTCCTAAACTATGGCGGCAATTTTCAGGGCTAACTTGTTGCAGTTCGTCTAGCAGCTGGTTGGCGATTAACACTTTAACGCGGGCCGCTATATCTATATTCATGGACAGGAGGACAACCATCAAATCTCTCTTATCCATCAGGCAGTCAGGACTTCAGGAGTTATCACCCTTTGGCGCGTACCAAGTTGCTGCGACGTTCCCGGTAATGGCATGAAGGTATCACTTACTAAGTATCTTATCCAATCCACACTAAAGCACTAGATAATCGCAACCGAGTGTGGAAATTTGCCATCAAATGCAATGAGGCAAGGCTACTATGTGCACTATTAATTCAGACAAAATCTAAAGGACATCTTTTACATAAGAGAGGAACCATGTCAACACTAACCAAAGTTGTAATCGGGCACTGTAGCATGAACTCTTTTCCCCTTCTGGGAGGTGAGAATCTTTTAAAGGACATGTGGAAAGGCAAGGCATTCCGCGTTATATACTACTGTAGCAGCTGCAGACATGAGATAGGTGTGATAGGTGCACGCGACCTGTAGTCGGAAGCATGAGTAAGGGTTCATTAGGTAAATTAAAATACCTCTGATCTGTGGTACATGGCTAACATTATACGAGGAGTAGGAGGTATAGCCCGACCCTCTTTACTTGAAGGCAACACAATGCATTTACTTTTGGTGTAGGAAATCACTCCAACCAATACAAGGCTTTCCTTAAACAACAGTGTAATGTCAGGCGACAGCCCTTTATGGTGGCGTAGATCTGTCCATGCACCCTAGCTTAAATAGATTCAAAGACCTCTTCTCATCGTACACTGAGCACAACGATGAACTAATTGAGCCTGCATTTAATCGACTCCAGCGTTTATTGGCTTTTTCTTCATGTGTCTATTTCCCTGTGGAGTGTAGTAAGCGGTATACTAGCCTCCTCCAGACCATGTGCGGAGTGCACATCCGACCCTTTTCTGGCTAGTTCATCCGGTTTTTCATTTTCGGAGACGTTCACATTCCCCGGGACCCCGTAGAAGGTCACCTTGTTGGCTGTTGATATGTCGTTTAGTTTTTATTTACACAATTTGACGAACTTTGACCTTTATGGCAGCTTGGCTATCAACACATGTAGCTCTTAAGTATTTTTTCTTAAAACTAGTTCGGTTTTCGTTGGATTTACTCCTAGGCCCTTACCCTTAACCCAGATATTTGCTAAGAAAAACTGCATAGTTGAGCCGTTGAGCTAACTCCTGGTAGGAATATGACATATCAGGATGTTAACATCGTTGGCAAAGGCCGCTACGTTTAAGCCACTCGTTTCTAACAGGTTTATCATTTCGTCAGCTACCAGAAGCCATATGAGTGGTGGTAGAACTCCGCTTTGGGGGTATCCCGGTTGGAGTTGATTACGCCAGTACTAAGCATCTGCACTATCCATCCACTCCCGAGTTGATTTGGGCCCCATACAGGCTGTTTTATATTGATCGGTGCTCACATTGCTAAAGGCCCCTTCAATTTCGAGGGAACTTTACTTATTGGTCTGTAGTCCTTGGCATCCGTGTGGTTGATTTTACCCGATTTGGATATGACTGCACTTATATTGATGCGAATAGTGCACAATGAACTTGGAGTGTACATTATTCCCTCACGATATTCCGCCTGAGGGGTTGAAGGATAATTGTGGTGTGTGGGAATTGGCTCAGTTGATAGAAGCTGGTAGCTTCAAGCATGTAACTTGATTCGCTTATAATCATCTCGTCGATTGTATCCTTAAAACATCATTATCATAGCGCATCCACTTTAATTTTTTTTTTTACTCTGTGGATTCAAATGAATTCTCTCCAGGATAATAAATGGTACGCGCACCAAAGTTTGCCCAACAGGACTCGGTTTAATGTTCGGCATAGAGCTAGTAAATTTGAGTTTTTTTTCATCCCCTTGCTTTGGATAAACTGCCTGAACTCACGTATACAATTTGAGCATGTATCCTTAATAAGGACAAGACCTCATAATCTTTACCGAAACACACTAAAGTTCCTCCATATCCTACGTGAAGCAGCAGCAGCCGCAATGTGTGTTTCAGCTGAAGTTCATTTTATTTTCACACTTTCTTTATGCTGTTGTTGCCTACTCATCTCTACAGCTTTAGCTATTTTCGTTTTCTATTTCCTTCTTGTTTTCTTGTTTTTTTTTTTCGTTTTTTTTTTGCTGAGGATTCTTTCCACATTTTACTGCTTGCTTGGGATTTGGCGTGATGGTGTCCATGCAGGGAATTACCCTCCTGTACACGTACTTTTCTCTCTTTCTCTATCTCTCTGTATCACTATGTATCTACCGCAGTTCGGGCAGTTAGATTAACTTAAGTTTGATGGAAACTTGCTATATATCCGTAGACAAAAGTGAACACAGTTTCCCATCACTTTTGCGTCAACGTACATGTTCGGTTTCTCTTAGCTCTTAGGCTTTCCCCCCACAATCACTAAAGCAATTGCGGTATGAGAGTCGATTTCCCATCGGATACAGGATACACAAGTGCGAGAGATGACCTTCTTGTGTATGTCCGCATCGCAATACACACTCGCGCGTACCACATAAGATTAATCCCTTTTTAATTAGTCTCTTTGAAGAGCCAGAAGCAGAAACTTAAACATCCTTTTGCACTAAACACTTCCAATTAGTGGTAGAGTGGGTGAGTTGAGTTGAAGTTTCTTTTTTTTTTTTTGGGGGGGTCAATAGAAGAATCATCAGGATCAGTGGACATGGTTATCCTTTTGGCAAACGACCAGGAAGCAATACTGAAGTTTTTGTTTTCACTCACTTGCTGCGGTTGATGGCGTTGATTCGGTTTGTTTTTTTTTTGTGGTTAGATTTACCGTTTGCTTCTGACCTAACAGTTTTCTTCTTCTTCCATAAAATTAGCGTTGATTGGGTACTCCTATACGTACATACTATACGTACTAAATGTTCGCGTAAAGGATATATGAAAGCGATACCGTACGTGTTGAGAGAGTATGTGGAGTAGTCGTGGGTGGAAAGTGATGAGTGAGGAAAATTTAGATTGTTTTAGACCAGGTTATGTAAACAATTTTATGATATCCTTACGTACATGAAATACATATGCAAGTGCATGGTCTGCAGCAGTTGTATTATGTGGGTGGTTACTTGCTAAGCAGATCGAAGGTAATTCGTTCCAATAGCAACTTGGGACCACATTATTTGCGGCAAACCCTACTTGCGACCCGTCGTGCCTAAGGATTTGGATTAACATATATTATGTGCTCTTACCACCAAAAACAGAGGCTATTTAAAGTGGAGCTTACACCTTATAGAAGAAGAAAAAGCTAGCTTTGAAAGCCTTAGAAACCGATGCAGTCTTACGAAGACTGTGCAAGATTGAACGAAAAACTTTTTCAGCAGCTCACGTCAAGCTTCTAGTCAAGGACAACATTAACGTTTTTCTTTCGTTATACGTTTCTTTAAAAAAGACGCTTGGCAAGTCACATTGCCAAGGAAAAAGTCGATCCGAGATGTTTTGAGGCAATCATTCCTTAACGACAAACATCGATACCTGAGCTGAAGTCTAAGTTGCATGTAATTCAGCACATTTTCAGACTCTCTTCATCCCTTGTCACTTGATTTACAAATCTATTAACTTGCAGTTCCTCAAGGCACAAATCTTATCGAATTTATTAGCAATCCAGATAGGTCAGATAAAATCCTTTGCGTATGACCAGCTGAGGTCAAAAATTATGATTATCGTAGCTACACCCAGCAGCTAGTTGTGTTGCTAAGTCTAGATGCGGGGAACACCGCATCAACCTGTAAAATGGGGTCAGAAGTACATCTGAAGCTGGATCTACAACTACAAGAAATAATTCCTCTTTGAGTTTTGACTTCCCTACGACTATGTGTGGATTTTCGGAACCACGAATCCTTGTTGACATAGAAAATAAGCTTTGGAAAGACGATTTTGCAACCAAAAGCCACGTCATTTGTCAACTCATTTAAGGCCTCCACAGAGACTCGATAACGAAGCGCTTCTTTGGGTAAAATAAATTTTTTTTCATCTGTGCACTGCGACGAGGACTCGGATACAGTTTCATGCAATTTCTCTAGGAAACTCCCTCCACCAGCCAAATTTCGCAGTTTCTGCAAACCAGGACACATTTTGGAAATACTTTTTGAAAACATTTTTAATTCTAGGCGGCAGCAGAAGAATTCTCCAGGTGGAGCCAATAGTGACGTCTAAAGTAGGTCTAGTCAGGAGCAAATATATATATATTTCATGAAAACATTGTACTTCGACATATCCGAAGCCCAGGACCCGAAGCAGAAATGTTGACGGTTGAGTTCGTCAATCGCCATGGGGACTTTTCTGATCAACCACGTGCTGCAAGGCCTCTTAAAACAACAAGTCGTGTCGATCGGATGATTCACCGTCTGTCTGAAAAGGATAGATTTAAGAGCGCTGTTGACATTCATGTCGAAATTTCGGCCCAAGAAGACGTGAATATTGGTATCCATACAGTACGACGGCGGTTGGTCGAATTTGGTTTGCGAGACCGTGTCGCACGAAAGAAGCCTATCATAAGCAAAAAAAAATCGGAAAGCAAGAATGTTGTTTGCGAAAGAGCATCTCAATTGCACACGTGAACAATGGAAAAATGTCATATTCACTGATGAATCCAAATTTAATCGTTTTGGTTCCGATGGCAAAACATATGTTCGACGTCGTGTGGGTGAAGAATTCAACAAGAACTGTCTGAAGCCAGCAGTAAAAGGAGGTGGTGGATCTGTGATAGTATGGGATGCTATGAGTCTAATGGGTCCTGGTCCTATATGCCGAATTAACGGGATCATGGACCGCCATGTCTATGTAGACATATTAGAAAATACCCTACTTCCTTACGCTGCCGAGAAACTTCCCCAAAACTGGATCAAGAAGATAATGATCCGAAGCACACGTCAAGAAAAGCTCGGGGATTTCTGGAAGACTACAACGTGAATGTAGTGACATGGCCAGCTCAATCTCCTGACCTCAATCCAATTGAGATGCTTTGGAATGACGTTGACAAAATCATAAAAAAGAAAAAAACCCTCAAACCTTAAGGAAATGTTTGCATTTATTCAAGAAGGATGGGCAAACATTTCCATTGATCGATGCACTCGAATAGGGTACGAGCTGTCAAAGTGTTGAGAAACATAGATAAGTGCTTTTGCCTACATAGACTCCAATGTAAGCTCTAAAAACCAGTGTCAGCACAGAGAATAGGTAAGAAGTCAATTATTTCAGGCTTAAAGCGGATGAAAGTGTTCTTGGTTATTGGTTAGGTTAGGTTGGGTTGAAGTGGCTGCCAGCTAAGATTCGCCAGCACACTTAGACCAAAGAGGTCCGTTGTGATACCACGTGGATCATGGGAGAAGCCTCCCTCCACCTACTCGTCTTAAAACCAATTAGAGCTTCTTATGAAGCGTAGGAGGCTCTTGATGTCGATATTCATCAGGTCGCTTGTATCATTATAATAGGGTGCTCCTAAGTGGAGTTTCCTTCTACGGGAGAGAGCTGGGCAGAGACAAAGAAGGTGAGGAATAGTTTCCTCCTCTTCTTCATCCATGCAGCTTCTACAGAAATCGTTCGCGAAGAGGCCCAGCCTTGTAGCATGCTTGCCTATTAGACAGTGTCCAGTGATGACACCTACAGTGGTGCCGATATGCAATCTGTTCAGAGAAATCAAATTCTTAGAGCGTTTTAGATCCAGCTTTGGCCAAATCTGTTTTGTCGCTAGACATGTTGAACCACTTGTCCACCTAAGATTTGCACTCTCGATAGCATCCAGCTTGAGTTTAAGTTTGCGAGTAGCGATTGGAATACCTAAGGTGCCGTTATCCGGCAAGATGGGTAAATTTGTTCCTTCTTTGGCGAGTTCATCGGCCTTACAATTCCCTGGAATGTCTCTATGCCCCGGCACCCAACACAGGTGAATATTGAACTGCTCAGCCATCTCCACAAGAGACGAACGGCAGTCTAGAGCTACTAAAGAGTTTATAGAGGTCGATTGCAGGGATTTGATTGCTGCCTGGCTATCAGAAAAGATGCGGATATCTCTAGCAGATATCACGTTTTTCTTAAGCCAAGATAGGGCTTCTTTTATCGCCATTATTTCCGCCTGGAACACGCTACAGTGATTAGGAAGACGGAAAGAGAGCTTAAGATTAAGCTTATCGGAGAAAACACCTGCACCGACTCCGTCTATGGTTTTTGACCCGTCAGTGTAGAAGTGAATAGAATCATCTTCTAAAAATGCATCTTCCTCCCAGCATGATCTGGAAGGGATGGTGACAAGGAAGTTCTTCTCAAAATTTAAACGAGGTATGGTGTAGTCCGTGTTTTCGGGAGAGATTTTGAATTTATTCAGAATAGAGGCGTGGCCGAATTCTTTTCTTGACCACTGTTGGGTAGCTTCAAGGCGAACGGCTGCAGTTGCTGCCATTTGCTTGCTATATATATCGAGGGGTATTAGATGGAATATAATGTCCAGTGCCGCGGAGGGAGTTGTACGTAGTGCTCCGCTGATGCACAGACAAGCTGTACGTTGGACCTTACTTAGATAATCGCGATTTATAGCTTTATCTAAGGCTGTCCACCAGACAATCACCCCGTATGTGAGTATCGGTCTAATGATCGAGGTGTAGAGCCAGTGAGTAATTCGAGGTTGTAATCCCCATTTATTCCCAATGGCTTTCTTACAAGAGAAAAGTGCTACTGTAGCTTTCTTTACTCTTTCTTGAATATTAGGTTTCCAACTTAGCTTCCTATCCAGGATAAGACCCAAATATTTTGATTTATCAGAGAAGGTTAAGCTGGTTCCATTAAGAGAGGGAGGGTCGACTAGCGGAATTTTATATTTCCTTGAAAAGAGTACTAGTTCAGTTTTGTGGGGGTTTACACCCAGACCACACCGAACTGCCCATCTAGTGAGCTTATTTAAAGCGTTTTGTAAGAGTTCCTTCAGAGTATTTAGGTGCTTTCCCGAGACGGCCAAGGCAACATCATCTGCATAAGCGATCGCTGTGCATCCCTCGCCTTCCATGATTATCAATAGTTCATTGACCACCAAATTCCACAGAAGCGGGGATAGAACACCTCCTTGTGGAGTGCCTCTACTAACAGATCTTCTGATAGTCGTCCCACCCAGCTTTGAATTGATAATCCGACCATTGAGCAGTAGATTGATCAATTCGCGGAGTGAGCTGTCAACTTTCAGATCTGATAGTGCATCTGCTATCGCTGATGTATTGATGTTGTTGAAAGCGCCTTCTATATCCAGAAAGGCAACCATTGTGTACTCCTTGTGGAACAGGGAATGTTCAATTTTGCGTACCAGTGAGTGCAATGCTGTCTCCACTGATTTGCCTTTGCAATACGCATGTTGGGCCGCTGACAGTAGCTTCTTATCAATACTGTTGCGTAAATGGATATCAATCAGTCGTTCCAATGTTTTTAAGAGGAATGATGATAGACTGATAGGTCTGAAATCTTTTGGATTTGAATGAGAGCATTTACCCGCTTTGGGTATGAATACAACTTTGACTTCTCTGGTTATTGGTTACTCAGAGAGAAAATTTCTCAAGTGATTTTTAGTCCTTGACTAAGTCGACAGTAAACAAATCGCACCTTACTTCTATCATGCCTTAAATACGAGAGGGCGTATGGTATCAGTCCAAGCCCCAAAAAGTCTTAAATTCCACCCAGATGGACAACGCCGTAGAGGAAGACTTCGCCTTAAGTCAGTGAGCGCAGTTGGTTAGAGAGCTCAACGAACTCGGAGTGTTGAATTGGAGACAAACAGTTGGCTAAGGAATGACATGGCTAGAGGGGCTCCGTTTTTACTTCCCCGGTCATTGACTGAAGCGCCGTCTGTAGTACAGTAAAGTACAAAAATTTGATTGACAAACAGTCTCGCTCTGCGCCGCTGCACACCATATTTATTTCCCCGAAATGGCAACCGTCTCTAGATATGGATACATCCTTTAATTATGTAGGAAAGGACATTGTGTAATTTGTGAAAATCTTACAATCAATATTGGATCTTTTTTTAAGACAAATTCAGCCTGATAGATACGATAAGTCCTCGTTTTGACTTCTCTAAAACAATAACAACTCTTCACAAAGAAGGAGAATAACTTGTATCTAAGAATCTGTAGGGTTACATGTTAACTCACGTTTCAAGTTATCCCAATTGAAATTTGTATTGTGCAACTGTTCATACTCCCCAACTGCCTATATACATCCCAGAGGGCATTCACATCTACGTCTTACCTCGGGTCATATAACAACATCATTCGGCGTGTATCCAAGATAACCACACCATTATTGTTTGTGTGCGAATACAAATCAACTAAGAACCTTGAAATCAAATTTCACTAAATGGTCCATGCAGATACGGATACAGAGTACATTTCGAGTTTTCATCAATTCCTGTAATTAAATTATTTAATACCACATACACATCAAGTGCAGTATGCAGTATCCACTTCAAACCATCACTTGCAGTTTTGGTACGGATGTGGTGGAGGTTTAGAAGCTGTTAGTGGCAACTGAAATGAACCATAAATGCAGTTTTCGCCAAAAGTACACTCTAGGTTCTGGCTTTGTTATGGTTCAATGGCTTCAAGGATATTCTATTTCTAGAGTAGATGCAAGTTTACGTCACATTAGTTGGGACTTTAAGTATCTGTACTGTGTGTGTGCGGTAGATGATGTGAATAACGACAATGGGGAGAGCTACGAGCAGAAAGATGCTGATGTGGAATCTAATTTAATGAATGACTTTCGTACGACGAAGGATTCCTAGCGGGCGGTCTGGAAGCCAACTTACTAATCGAAATATAATTAAAAGTAATGACTACTTCGTGCGTAATTTATGTAATTCCATATGTGGCATGTGATGTGATTATGTGATTATTTGCGATGATTTGAGTAGGCAAGTCCTCGTGCTAGTTATTAGATATCTACCACACGCATTGTGTCCTTCGATTACGTTGCCGAATAAGACTGCGTAGTAGGCGTCTTGCATGGGGTTAGTTACTTATTAAAAATCTGCTTCTCATTCTAAGACATTGGTTGCCAATCAAGGACACGTGTCCACAACAGTTTTTTTTTAACATTTTGTGTCTGCATGTAACGAGGTTCAACTGCACGCAATGTGAGTCCTTCAACAATACCCTACAGGTGCTCATTAGCCAGCAATACAAATTTAAAATTTAAGCTTATTTCTGTGAAATTTAATTTTCACAGATCTTATTGAAAAGTTTTCATTAAAATGCCATTCGCCGCCCTGAGCGTGACAAACGATGATAAAGGTGGTGGTGTCCTTTTTCTTTCTTTTACTTTCTTCATTTACTAATGCTCTACCATTCGTATAGCATAGTGTTCTTTGGCTCTAATGAACGTTGAAGAAAACAGATGTACACAAAAGTAATAGAGAAAATTTTGTATTTGAACCCTTGGAAAGTCCATCAGGCATTTGCAAACAACATCCTGACATGGGATTGCGAACCAATCCCAAAAATCCTAAAGCGTCCCGGCTGCAAGTGAAATTGAATTTCAAAATTTTGTTGAAACCCTTCATTCAACCTTTTGCTATGACTAGCTGGCAGATTGTGTTCTTTGAGAAGGGGTACTCTAATTGGCCGAAGGATATGATGGTGGCGATGATGTGAATATGTTCGAAATGGTTGTGTGACGAAAGGATTATACCTACATAGAGAAACATTTGAAAACATTGATTATTGAAATGGGGGAGCTTTGTGCGCTTTGAATATAGTTCTTTCAAATCCACATACATATACACACGGACTAGTGTCAATCTAGTGTAAATATCCAGCGCAGTGGTATGTGTGTAGGTAGATTTTGAACTCTCAAAGGATAAAGGTGATTACCATTCAATAATTGTTAGATACATACTCGTATGTCCGTCAGTAGGTTTGTTAAGGAATTGGATTTGGTTTCTATATAATTCGTTAGGATATTGCTGGAGGACCTGCCTGGTTCTTATTTATTATTGACCATTCGCAATAAGCGGATAAATGCATGTCTGATGCTTACACACGCAGAGCTCTTTTGAAGTTCGTCAAATAGGGAAAAAGGTGGTAAGGGACGGGGTTAAAATATTTTGCTGTTGTTGTCAGGTAATCCTTAAACGTCCGAGAGTTATAACTGTCACGGGTAAGCTTCCCCATTCCGATGTGGCACTGTGAAAAACATATTACGTACAACAAGAATGGTCGCGAAAAGCTAGACTGCATACGATCTTTGTATCTTTTGGGACAATGGGTACAATGCAATATGAAAATCCGTATCAACTTATGATGATGATTACATACCTGCTGTATCATAAGGATATTAAATACACCACGAATGAAGTTTTTAATGTTGACAATGGCCTCCCGCAGGGCACATCAATAGCACCGCTCCTTTTTGACAAAAATGTTTCTGAAACTCCGAAGGTCGTGGGTAGTTTGGTACCGTTTACTAATGACGTTTTTCAAAGTAGAGAACATTCAAACCCAGCTTCAAAAATTTTCGTTCATAAGGTCCAAGTTTCCGATGTGTTCACAATCGACAATGTCATCCTGGATGTTGTGAGGAATCACTTCGCACTATCAGCGAACTTCAAAAAGAACGAATTTGTGTCTGGTATGCTCTACCTTGGATATTTCAGAAACACTTAAGAGAGTGGTTATAGACCACTATATGGATTCACATGGTTGTCTATCAGACAGATTGAGCGTATCTACCATATGTCATCTTGACAGAAGAGCGATAGATAAACATGTATTCTATGAGAAGATTGACTTGGGTCATGGAGAGGGGAATATCGACTGAAGATACTGCGTTAGCGTTAACGCCGACAAGTTGAATAGAAAATAATTCCGGTAGATTAACTTGGGCGGAAATCACAAATTTAAAATAATTATTAACTAAAAAATATATGTAAATTTATATTTATATCAGGAATAAATTTTTATAGGAAATTATGGTATAAGTATTGAGTACCCTTCAGTAACCTACTAACTGGTGTTTCACTTACTTAGGTGGCAATAGAGTTCGGGGTGAACTTGGGCCTAAACCTGCAGTTAGCCCGGTCCTTAGCTAACTGCATCTAGTTGCGCACTCCAAGAGTGTTAACGTCTCCTTCTACTTGCGTGCGCCACCGCCCTACACTGCGTTGTCCCTCTGGGTTAGATTCGAAGACTCTACGGGCCGGAGCATTGTTGTCCATTCGCTCTACATGTCCCAGTCATCTTGCGACTGATGCGCAGTTTTTTGACTAGGTCGATGTCGCTGTATAGTTCGTAAATTTCCGAGGATATTTTCATCCGCTTTCGACAGAGTCCATGCTTCAGCGCCATAGAGCACGACTGTGATGATTAAGATCTTGTATTGAGTCTCCTTAGTCGTTCAGGATAGGGCCTTACTACTCAATTGCCTTCTCAGCCCAAAGAAACAGCGATTGGTAATAGTTACTCTTCGTTTGATTTCTGTTGAAGTGATATTGTCAGAATTAATAGCAGAGCCAAGATAGACAAAGCCACTTACGACCTCGAAGTTATAGCTGTCGACTGTTACATTCTGTCAAAAAAAAAAATACAAATTCTTGGCGCAACGGACCGTATGTGGTCCAGGGCCTAGCTACTCGCGACCATTCGTGTTGTGCGTGTTATATTTTTCACACAAATGGAAGGGACCTACAGTTTAGAGCCATACCCAAAAGGCAAATTGAGAAGCTTTCTCTTGACAATTATTACTCTCGGACGTTTGTCAGACATTCGCGAGAGGTGGGACCGTGAAAAACTTTTTGGTGTTCTCTGGGATTCGAACCTCGAACCTCACGCTCAGCGATCCAACGCACTAACCACTTGAGCCACGGCGCCCATATTCTGTCCAATTCGTCGATATTGTTTGTCCCTTCTGGTTGACAGCATATACATACTTGGTTTGCCTCTGTTTCTATACTAGCGAACGCAACAGTGACAGCCCGCTGTGTTTTGCCAATTATGTCAATGTCATCGGCGTAAGCTAGTAGTTGCACAGACTCTTAAAAGATTGTGCCTCCCTTCGTCAACAACCTGATTGCCCCTATCAGTGTGGTTTCAGGCCAGGAAAGTCCACAGTCGATCAAATTTTCATACTTCGGCAGATCCTGGAAAAAACCCGAGAAGTCCAATCGATATCCACCATCTTTTTATCTATTTTAAGTCCCTGCCAAACTCGTTCGTCTGTGCAGAATGACGATGGAGAACGCTCGCTGCTCCATCAAGGTCAGTAATGACCTCACCGAGACCATTGAGTCCAGCTGGCAGTTACTTTGAGCTAAAAAAGCATTTGTAGTCTTACGTTGATTAAATCTAATAAATATGCCATTGAAGTTCCTGATAAATTAACTAACTCTCCACCGTGCGATTCCAGTTAAATGTTACATAAATTTTCTCACAGGACTTCTCTGACGTTGTGGTATTTGTGATATCCAAATACGTGATCCGAGTAAATGTTGACGAATATCCAGAAAACTGAAGAATAATCACAATGTCAGATCTCCCATGAATATTGTGGTATGAGAATCATGTGCTACTGCCCTTTCCGAAGCATAATTTTCCAACACAAAATCAAAAACATAACCATACCTTACCTACGTGTAAAAGCTGAGTTACTGTTCTATGTACACTGTCGGCCAAAAGTTTGGAATCACTCTCTAATTTTCATCAGCCTGTTTCTCTAACTACCGTGAAAAGGCACTTGATTGAAGCAGGCTTAAAAGGCAGGGTAGCAGTTCGAAAACCTTTCCTCAGGTCTCAAAATCGAGCTTAAAGATTGCTGTTGGACGATGGAAGACTAGAGCAAGGTGATATGGACCGACGAGTCCAAATATAAAAAAAAATACGAAAAATGCAAAAATTGGAATGTGATTCCAAACTTATGGCCGGCAGTGTAGCCTGTCATTAAGAAAACATGGACAAATCCTTAAATTACATATTGAGATAATTTCAGATTTCAAAATCAAAAACCCTCTGCTAAAATCAGAACAAAGTTGTCGGTTACCCATTGCTTTTGTGAATCATAGTAAAACTCAACAAACAAAACCAGTGAAGTCACATATCATCCATTTAAAATTAAATAAAGAGCCAAGGCGTACAGACTGACATCGTACAGGATTATATATGTATCTACCTATCGATAGGTATACACACTTGAATATAATTAAAGTATCTACGAATTGTTAAGGACTTCTCTGGATTATTCTATTAAACGAGATACATTTTGTATTTCTCGAATATTGTGTTCGTCTACCAAATTTTCTGGTTATCTTCGAATTTCATTAGGAAATAAGAGAATCAATTTAAAACATTTGTGTGAATACATTTCGACTTGGGTGCAGGGAGAGTGCATGCATTTTAGACAATTTACTTTTGTTCTTGATTCTCATTTACTTGGCATACATATATGTAGATATTTTAGATTAATTTCAATGAAAGGAGTCTCCTTTTGTAGCAGGGAGATACAACTACCTTTGACGATAAAGTAATTACTTAAATATCTATTTAAATAAGTAAGGAGTTTTGAGTGAATAACACATATGGCCATTCATGAAAATCGACATGTAACTCTAAATGCATTCAGATAATTCACAAGAAGTTAAGAATTTATTGATTCAATTGTTGCATGATTCTTTAGCTGCACAGGCAATGATCTACTATATTCCAATCCACGAGGATTGAAAATTTATTTAAGATACACATCTAGGTACAAGAAGAAAAATTCAAGAATTGATCGTACCAACGAATTGAAAAGGGTTAAAAGGACGTAGGGATCATTGCAATCCATCCCGCACCGCTTTATAAAACCTACTAACGAATTGGCTCTAGCGATGGTGTGGTCAAAATAACTGTTCAGTGAGAATGTGAAGTCCAACCAGACACCAAGGTCTTTAATTTCATTTCAAGGGCTTGGAATCAATCCAATAATTGAATTTAATACTGGAGGACTTTTAGAAAATGTTATTACGCTACACTTCTCTATATTTAAATCCAAGCAGTTCAAAGAACACCACTTTGAAATGCGAGTCAAATCGGATTGGACAAGGAGACAGTCCTACAATGACGAAAACCGCGAGAGGAGAGCCATCAGAACAGCTGCCTAAATAGAATGGCAACGGCGATGGAACACATCAGAAAACGGCCGATGGGCATACAAACTGCTGCCGAACATAGAAGAATGGACCACAAGAAAACACGGTGAAGTAAACATCTACCTTACCCAATTTCTAACGGGACATGGAAGCTTCCGGGAATTCCTCTACAAGTACGACATCGCAGACGATCATTACGTCGCCATTATGAAGGAAAAATCCAGAACGCCGAGCACGTGCTACTGGAATGCAAGAAATACATAGCAGCCAGAAATGCCTTAGAACAAGAGATAGGCAATGAAATAACTCCAAGGAGACTGATTTCGTTTATGCTATCAACGAGTGAAGCATGGAACATCGCCTACCGTATCATTGCAAGCATCATGCAGGAATTACGGTCGAAAAACCAAACACCAAGAGCTCAAGAGGAAGGAAACCCTGGACCATAAGAAGGAGACGACATGATGTCCAAACCTGCCCCTACGAAGGAATGCCTTGACCGGTAGCACCGTAGGGGGAATTACTGGACAGTACCGAGTATCCATAAAGGATTTCACCCATCCAGCGCATCAAAAAAAAAAAAAAAAAGTCCTCCCTGCAGAAAACTTGAAATCATCAACATGCAATAAACACTGACAACGCTAATAATATCATTGTTAAAGATGATAAAAAACAAGGGGCCCAAGTGGGTAGCTTGGGGAACTCCAGATGTGCACTCAATTGACCTAGATAAAGAACGGTCCATCTGTACGTTTTCTGTTCCGCCAGTAAGAAATGAAGAGATCCAGCTCAGCTCAGAATGAAATCCGAATAATTCGTGTTTCCTTTGTTGGTAAGAGATCATGGCCTACGGAATCAAACGCTTTGCTTAAATCGGTATACACAGTATCAAAAAAAAAATACAAATACTTGGCGCAACAGACCGTATGTGGTCCAGGGCCTAGCTTCTCGCAACCATTCATGTTGTGCGTGTTTATAGCCACATTCGAAAGACTTTTTGAGAAGCTTTCTCTTGATAGTTATACTCTCGGATGTTTGTCAGACATTCGCGAGAGGTGGGACCGTGAAAAAACTTTTTGGTGTTTTCTGGGATTCGAACCTCGACCTCAGTAATCCAACGCACAAAACACTGAGCCACGGCGCGGCTCCCACATACACAGTATCAACCTTCCGTGTTGAGCTAAAAATTCCTTTGTAAGAAATTCGAGTCGATTTCCTACAATGCTTTCGAACATTTAAGGAATAACCGAGAGCTTAGAAATTCCTCTCCCACCTCCAGTCAATGAAGAACCAACACCCCCACCCAGTATCGAAGAAGTTAAAGTAGCCATCAGAAAACTGAAAAACAACATAGAGGCTTTTACGGCAATTGAAAAACAGGCGGAACGAGTCGGTCTTGAGGTTCACGAGGACAAAACACAGTACATGTTGTCAACAAACAAAGCAGCATCTGTCCATCGTCTAGGACAAAACATCACTATTGACAGCAGTAACATCGAGGTGGTTAAGGAGTTTACCTACCTCGGAGTAAATATGAACTCCACGAACGACACCTTAGTGGAGATCCGACGAAGACTAACCCAAGCAAACCGTTGCTATTTTTCGGTTCGGCGAAACAGCTAGGCTCAAAACTCCTAACTCTGAAAACAAAATTTATGCTCTACAAAACATTAATCCTTCCAGTTCTGCTCTATTGTGCCGAGTGCTGGACGGTAAGCAGGAACGCAGAGCAGATTTTGAATACGTTTTTGAGAGAAAAATTCTTCGTCGAATATTCGGTCCCATATGCAAGGAGGGCGAATGGAGAAGAAGATATAACCGCGAACTCGATGAGCTGTATCAAGATGTGGATTTAGTCGAAAAAGCCAAAACACGTCGACTACACGACTCGGCCACTGGATCTTCAAATCCCAGCCCCCAAGTCCGAGACGATAAGGAAGACGGAACCTCCGTTTTATGGACCAAGCTATTCCGGATGCCAGAGCGCTTGGTTTGAAAATCTGGAAGCAGCGTGCCCAAGATCGAAGAGTGTGGAAGGCTGCTGTGTCTCAGGCAGAGACCGTCCACGGATTGGGAATCCGTTAAGTAAGTAGTAATATCATATCTCTTGGTTGTCTGCCGAATGCAAATCCTTTGAGGAATCACGCCGTTTTTCCATTATGATCCTTGCACTTTGGATTGCATCTGCGGTTGATTTAAAGTAAATTATCTATTAAATGAAACAAAAATAAATTAAATGGACCAGCAACAAAATTATGAGAGTCTCTTAACGTAGCTAAATTCATCAGCCACCCTGCCTATAGTCATAGCAACGTCCTTCATCATCCTCCGACCTTCTGAACATGAACTTTGGTTATTGCTGCTGATTTATATGCCTATGTGCGTTTTGCCATCCACTTAATTAAAATGCGATTTCCTTCGTTTGTAAAAATTTCCCAAGAAATTAATCTCGGTTTTATTGCCCAATGTCTGAGGTGTGCCCACACCTACGCCTACATTACTCGTACTGGCTTATAAATAAAAAAATCTCTGTTGTCATCTGGTAACACGCTTTTCGTTTCTAATTTTGGATATTTTATTCGCTAATGCTAATATTTGCTTGGCGTGTTTTTCTTTGAAATTCGCCTTCGAGTACAGCATTACGTCACAGTGACCCCCACCCCCCACATTAAGCTGGAGAAGGTTACACGTAACGTAACTGGAAGAATTCGAAGAAATCCCTTTTTGATGAAGTATCGAAAGCAACTGGTTGGGCTGCCACTGCCGGTAAAGTACATAGCTGGGGGCACTTTCATTTTTCCAACGAAAATAATATTGATTCGATTTGAAATCGGGAACAGAGTATGCAGGAATATGGTGGGTTGAGTAGGACTCCCTTCCTGCACGCAATTTCTGAACTACCCACAATGAGTTTCGGTGTCTAAGATCAGGGCAGTTTAATGCCAACATTTACACTTTTCCATGATACAACTGAAATAAAATTGAAAAAGTGAAAAAACTTGTTGGTGTTTCTGGGATTCGAACGTCGAACCCCCCTCAGCGATCCAACGCACTAACCACTTGAGCCACGGCACTAACCACTTGCGTCACGGCGTCAGAAAATGGCGGTCACTTTTAAAGAATGGCCTGCAAATATGTGTAGGAGTCCTGACTCAACCTTGCAGTAAAACAGTCGCAGCTTGGTCTTAGTACTGTAAACATTGCTTTCACGATTTCGCACAAGTCCGGTATGACCATTACCCGAGACGATACTTCATAGACAAGCAAAGCTTTTAACTGTTTAGACATCCTGCACAGCAATGTTAAAGTGACGAGTGAGCGAGTTGAAAAGCTGAGGATTTTTTTTTTTTAAATTACACTGGACAACAAATTTCAACTCACATTTTTTATTGTTTATCAAAATTGGTTTATTACTTATATTTTTGTGTGTTTTATAGGAATACTAGCGGAGCCGGCGAACTTCGCTCCGACCAAAATTGATTTTTTGACTGAAATAATTTCGAGCATTCACGATTCCACCCGAAATTAATTTTTTGATCGAACATTTGCGATCGATAACAAATGATGCCACTAGAACTTTAATCATTAATTGAATGAAACACTTTTCGAATCCGATTGAATTCAATATCCTTGATTTACGTTCTACGTTCTACGTTCTTTGTTAATGTTGTCCAGCGCGTAAATAAACAAAGGTGAAGGCTTTCCAACACGCGACCATGCGAGAAGCATGGGCATTCGGGATTAATCCTACACACTTCCAGAGATTGGCCTTGTGATTTATTGATTGTCATGGCGAATGCAAGGATTAAATGTCGGATCATCCACGTTCTTTAACAATATTCGTACCGAATGACGCCATTGGAAAGGAACCGTTGTATTAGTGGGCATTCGTCAAGCAATGTCTTGATGCTGGTAAGTCGCCGTAAAGCAAAGAGCGCAATGGTTCTGGTGGTTGCGTCAACGGTGGTAATTTGACAACACAATCCTGGCGTCTCCGAATGAAACTTTAGCGCATTGCAATATTGGCAAATCACATTTATAAGCCCAATCGGAACACACAGCAGTTCGCCGCAGTGAATCGTGCAGTCATATTGGAAATCGGCGGGATGTAATTGGACATTCGCGGCACCCTTTCTCACTCGACGATTGGCGTTTGATTCAACTTGACGAAGCAGATCGCGATTGCGCTGCTGTCTCAGTCGTTCAGCAGCTGCGTGTGCTTCTCGTTCCTCCTGAGTTCGCCCTGCACAAATATGCGATGCATGTGCTTGGCGCGTTGCAAAGGGGTTTGATTTGCACGGCGAATCGCCAATCTTCGTGCATTGCGACTGCGTGAGCCAATGTCTGATCTTATAATAATGTCTCCCGAACATTTGGCTCGCCACTGAAAACATTAGAAACGTTGAATGTTTTCGATAAACTTACTGAAATTTCCACTTTAAAACATGAGCTGACAACTGAACAATCATCAAAATCAGACTGAACTTCACTTGATTAAGATGAAGTAACCGTTCACGAATGATTTTGGCACAATTTGAATCTTGAAAATCTGATAATGAATGCTCAGAAAGTAATTTTAGTGCAGCATCGACTGTAGCAACAACAGATCAATGAGAAATGCGTAGACTACCTATAACAGACGGCCAACTTGCATTTCCCCTGCCCGGGCATTGTCAAAAATAGGCGGAGCCTAAATTTTCCTGCCTGTGAATGTGCGTGAATAAGCACGTGGCCATCAACTGTCTAAAAATGTAGCGTGGACACAACATTTTGGGCAGCCTATCATCCCCTCAACAACAACAAAATGTAGAATAATGATTTAAAGAAAATGGCTGCACCTATCTTCCACCAACTTGTAAGAGTGTGTGAGTAGGCTCATATTTCAATTTGCTGGAACGTCAGAATACATTCAAGCTTCTAGGTGGAAATGGACCAATTTTAGCTTGGTGGAGCGAATCTGCCAAATGCATCGAAAGTTTGCCGTCTAGTATAGTCAGACTATGGTGAAACGATGGAGCAAAAAGGACACCTGTAAAATTGCATACAAATGTTGTTGCATGTGAATGTGGGAAAAGTGTTTTTCCGATTAAAAATTTAAGGGTTCCACTTCCCCTGATATCTTTTTTCCATCGTAGAAACATCCTGGTGAAAACGTTCACCGTGTTCATCGCTTACAACACCACAGTCATCGGGGAAAAAATTATATGAGAATGGAGGAAGTGGATCTTTAAGGACATGTTACAGCCCATCTTTTCATATAATGATAACATGTTTTCGTCAAATTTTTTACCTCTAAAAAGGTTTCTTATCTGTGGCCGTACCTAAAAATACCCTTCTTAATTTTCGTTTCACTCAATTTTGGAAAGTTTCGCAGTAAATATTGAAAAGTTGGCTCATTCTTGCCCAAGCCGTTAACAAAGTCACAGTTTTATGTGAAGCAGAGCTGTTCTTTTACATTTTTCTGCCCCGGTTCCAGTAATTCCCGAACCTTGTCCAAGTGGTGGTACCATATAAAAATGACAATCAGTCAAGTGATTGGAACAGCAAAAGGCGTACATTCATTTTTTGCACTGAGCCAATTTCTCAAGCCATTGGCACATGAAATACAACATATATGAGGGGCCCAACACTTGTCCTGATCGCCACCATTAAAACCAAAATAAAAATAGTAAGCTTTTTTAATTAACGGAGTAATTGAACGTTTCTGAAAGGTCAAAGTCAGTTTCCCAAAAGCAGCGGTGATATGTCGCAAACAGCTCACCAGATGAACTTGAACTCTCGATTCACTCTGTAGAATGCCTTGTCGAAGTCTATAAAAGAATGAAAAGCACTGCTCTATGATGCAGAAGGATCCTGAGTGGAAGTCAGCTTGTTCGACATCAAACGGATTCTCATCCACGTGTTTGGGGTTTGCTTGGAGCTGTGTCCCCAAATGAGCTCCTCGCTAATAGCATAAACGATTCTACTGTCGCATCGATCGGCTAACAAAGGCTGCTGCAATCCTAGCTTTGATTGAAGTACAATCCATGTGCTGTAGTTTCTCTGCCTCTTACCGATACATCCCTGTGCTCCAGTCGCGTAAGGATCCCGAAGTCTGCTTTTATTTTACGTGTGTATAGTAAGCTTGTTGGTATAAGTGCTACTAACGGATGTAGTACTAAGGAGAATTTGGGTTACGATAAGATGATGGTCGCGGTCCATTCGGATATCGACTCCACCGCGCCAGTTTCGGACGTCTGAAACACAACTTCCAAGGCGTCGGCTTATCGCAATGTGGTCTACCTGGTTAGAAATTCGAGACCCAGATGCTACTATTCCAGTTCCGGTGCTTAAACAGTGTTTTTTCAGGGACTAGGCATTGGATAAATCGACAAATCGTTCAACCATATCGTCAATGTCTCCAAGGCAGAAGCGTTAAGTAGCAGGCAGTAGGACACCTTCAAGAAGTTCGGTTGCAGCGAATCCACACCCGTCGGCAGATGCTACGAGGCTTAATACAAGTCATTGCTTAGAATTATTTGAGAAGTACAACAAGAAACGATCTAAAAGCTTGGAGTAGTTCATACAGAAAAATGAACGATCTTCCTCACAGAGCAATGAAAACTAAGGGAACACTTAAGCAAACTACACTGTCAATATTACGGGCCATAAAATGACTACAGCGAAGTGGAAGACAGTAGAGTTAACTCTCTACAGTGTTACCAGATAGACGGAAAAGCTCTTCCACCTTCAAAACTAACTCAGCAGAGAATAAGCTTCTATTAGAACCAGGACGGGCACAATAGGTATTTCAGTACATAGAGGCCTTCCCCGAAGGTTGGAAGAGGGGAAAGATTGTTAAGCTGCCCAAGAAGCAAACCTGATGGAATGCGGGAACTGGAGAGGTATTCCGGCTAAACTAATAGCTAAAATAAATCTGGACCGAGTGAGAGAGCATCTCGATTTAACGCTTTACAATGAACAGGTAGGCTTTCGAGCTATATCCTCCTGTATCGACCACATCAACATCTTGCGGATCATCATTGAACAATGCGTCGTGTACAGATCTCCGCTACATTTGCTGTTCATTGATTTCGAGAAGGCCTTCGACAGTTTTAATCGAGATACATATGATGAGCCTTTCTGAGGCGAGGTATACCAGAAAAACTCGTCGCTCTTATTAAGGCTACCTTTGATGGCGGTAAAAGTCATGTCTTACACAACAGTATGGTGTAAGAGGAATTTAAAGTTCGTAGCGGACTACGACAGGATGCATTCTTTCGGCACTTTTATTTGTTGTGGTAATCAGTGATGTGATCCGGGCAGCTCTATTTGGAGGAAACATGGGACCGAGATGGACTCAAACATCTTGACTACGCTGACGACATTTGCCTGCTCTTACACAAGACAATGGACCTGCAACAGATGGCCTCTAATCTAGAGTCAGAGGTGCACAAAGAAGGGCTTAAAATAAACACGGCAAAAACAAAGGCCCTAAGCACTTCAATCTCTCAAGAAATCACAAGCGCCGCTCAACTCAACATTGAAGGAGAGTTAGTTGAGAAAGTAAGCAGCTTTCTACATTAAAGAAGTCTAGTCTCAAAGGACAGTGGTACCGAACTGTATACGGACAGCAAAATTCGTACAGCAAAGGCTCCGTTTGTTACGCTGTCTAAAATATGGAAAAGCAAGGTTTTCGGCACAAAAATCAAGCTAAGACTATTCCGATCAAACGTGGAAATTGTGCTACTTTGAGGGTGTACATATGTAGTACGTTCAAAAATAGAAGTTTTCGTAAAATCCTAAGGATCTTCTGGCCGAACCGTATATCGAACTACCAACTACACGCGATAAAGGGCCAGGAGTTCGCCATGCAATGCAATCAATTTACCCAATCATACAGACGAGTGGGCCGCCCCAGGCAAACATATAGAAGGACAGTCGAGGAGGAATCTGAATCAGCGTTGCAGAACTCCGAGCACGATGCCGCGCAGGCGGAGTTGACACCCTATGTCCCACGAGGGGTCAGAGGACCCAAGTAAAGTAAGTAACACAAAGTTGGTAAGACTCATAAAAGTTTCACTTCCATTGTGAGAGCACACGTCTAACTGACACAATTTACCACTTTGCTGTAGTTTTTTAAATAAAATTTCACAATAAAAACAAAAATTGTTTTAATTGAGCTCCTAGTTCTCACATCAAGGAGTAAAAATTGAATAAAACTGTTTCTACTTCTCGCCTGAGTCATTATGATCATCAAAAGGAAAATTCAACCCATAAAGTACCAACAAACGAACCTCCAAACCTAACAACCACCGGACCGTTAAAGGAACCAAACCATTTAATTAAAATGCACGATATACAAGGGTGAAGCAGCAAAACCGCGTATACTGTGTTATTGTGGTGGAATTGGTGGACATTGCCGAAAGAAACTCAGTTAAAAAAAAAAAACACACACACACACCCAGATGCAGGCAAACGCATACAGTCTACAATTGTTTTTGGTTCTCGCTAAAAACCAGGACCTATCATCATCCTACATACCTACCAGCCCTCCTCACCTAAGTTGTTTGGTAGATTTTTGCGCCTTTAAACGCAATAGGGAAAAAGGAGCGCGAAAAATCGTGAACATTAAAATGATTCAATGAGCACATAGCATGCCAAAAAACTATTCCTCCCCCTTTATCCGTTTGCCAGGACTTTTTCTCTCCCAACGAACGCAAAAAAAAACAGGAAAAAAAAAAATTAAATCCACGGAATTGTTCTAGTGCGCCTGCAGTGACGGCAAAGCAACGATTTGCGTTCTCAAAACGGTTTTCATGCGCCAACCCAACTATGGCTTGCATTTATATTTGCAAACACAGTGTTTCAGAGACCAAAAAAAAAAATGAAAAAATCTTAAAACAACAATTTCGCTTCTGTTTAAATGGAAATTCTTCTCGCAAATTCGCGTTCCCCATAGATTTGTCAGCCACCCACGCGTTAAATACTTCAAACCATCTGCAGTCGATTGTATGTTGTTCTCTAGGCTAGAGTCCTGGTGATATGACGTTAAATTCAAATTATTATTCAAAAGAGCTCAGATATCCAAGAAGAAAAGCAAAAAAAAAAAATGATTTCAAAGGAAAACAAATTCAATACCTGGACAATGCCCAGAGGGCTATCCCTGGACACAACAGTGTTAAGGGTGAACTAGCGTCGGCGTTAAGTCGGTGGTGAAATGTCCGACAACAGAGGTCGGTTGACATTCCATGTCGTGGGTAAGGGGTGTATACTAAAAGGCATTTGTGACGTGACCCAATTAAGCAATTTTGAGTTTTGGTCAGCTAGCTGTACGAATGATTAACATAATTCAAGTGAAGTGGTAGGAAGGTGTTGCCTTTAACCGCTGTACGCATTCCATAGATTGCGATGCATTAAGTAACAAAATATTTCGCAATGCGCATGAGAAATGTAAGTAATGTTGCAATTGGAATGATAATAAAGTATTTCTGATCGATGAAATGGAGAGTTCGAATTTTTTGTGTTGTATAGAAAATTCGAGAGATTTCGGAGGTTTATAGTTAGTAAAGCAAACTAAGTGAAGTTACGTACAAAATGAGAAAACACGCTGACCCAAATTGTCCTTATTCGATTTTAGACCTCACCTGGTGAGGTAGATGGTTCTAAAGACAAACAGCATGAATAAAAAACTTAGGCAGGTACATATGTACATACATACACCCTAATATGAATAGTATCTCTTTTTACAATTTGCACTGTTCTACAAAATGTTTCTTCCTAGAACACAACGACTTGTCCTTGTGAGCATATGCAAAAGCAAGTCTTGTCTTTTGGTTCTTATGTGACACGAGAAGTTTCTTCCTGGCAATTCTTACGTTGAGCTGGGATTCAATCAGATGACGACGCACAGTTACTGGTGATATTTGGACATCATGCTGGTTACCCAATTGTGCCTTAATTTCTCGAAAGGGGTCACTGAAGCTTATTCTGTCTATAATCCTGTCAGTCTTTTCTGGGGTTTGCTTCTTCCCATTCTTCCTAGCGGGATTCGCTAAGGACTGAGTGTCCCGTATGACCTTCATGGTATGCTGTATCAGCTATTTGGAACACTTTAATGTCCTTGCCACCCCATGGAAGCATTTATTTTGCTTCTTTCCTCGGTGCAGTGTTTTCGTCTTCTCATCTTAAATCTTGCCAAATTATGTACACAATTAGTCATTTAGAGACACTTTGTCAAAATTTAAGAAAAAAATACTAAAACACAGAATACTTGGAAAAAAACAAATGTGCGCTATTTATATGAACACTCACTTCGTAATGACAATCTCGTTCAACGATGATAAAACAGAGAACAACCGCACGATCTTCTTTGTTATATGTTTTGACATTTAAAATGGTACAATTCTACTTAAATTATCCTTTCACAGGATTCTTTTAGTGCACGAAAACAGCAAGTTTAGTCGGCTGGGATCGGATCGCAGAAAGTACTTAAGGCGACCAGTGAACCAGGAACACTATCCCAGGTGAACCATTAAGACCGTCAATGGTGTGGCCAGCGATGTCATGGCATGGCGTTAGACCCATCGAAAAAATTTGTGTCATTCTGGATCAACAGCAGTACAAAAGCATTCTAGAGATCCATATGGAACCAAGCACTGATGAATCTATGCCTGTATCATGGACATTTATGCATGAGATTGATCCGAAGCACTTGCGCGACTTGCGAAGACCGGCTTTCGGAGCAGCAAGCATCGGTGCTTGATTGCCCAGCCCAAAGGCCCGATCTAAATCCAATAGAGAAGCTTTCGAACGGTGTGGAATTTATAGTGAAGGACTAAAATCCAAAGAATTTGGTTGAACTTTGGCAGATCGTGAAGTCAGCGTGAGATACTATCCCTTTGGGTAGACTTAAGCGCTTGGTTCAAAGTCTACCAAAGCTTTGCATGGAAGTATTTAGAAGTTAAGCTCTCCTACCAAATACTAAAATATTTGTCTTTTAAAACTTTTCTTTTCTTGCTTATTTATTGTTTTTTTCTTAAATTTGTTTGACTGTGCTACTTATGTAAACACAACTGTATGTGTAGATGGTCTTAATGTAATGCAGCGGTTAGACAGGGAGAAAATAAGTAAAGATGGTATGGTATGGTATGGTAAGAGGGACGCGTACCTGTAAAAGGTGCTTTCGGGGTCCAATTGGTCCAATTTGTTTCCCCATTATGTAGTGGCAGCATAACTAATTTCAATCGTTTGGTTTGGTTGAACTAACCTGAACTCTTGACGAAACTCATAATGTTCCAGAGTGGGACTTACACCAGGTCCTCTATTCTTAGAATACGTATTCTTAGTTCTATAACGCGTTTTAGTTCCCTCTAGCTTATCTCTAATATCCCAAGATTCTCTTCCAGAGCAGGACTATAGTCCGCGTGTGTAAATGAGAATTTCTTTCCAAGTAGGGCACTCGGCAACAGGTATTGAGTCAAGGTTTTTATTTGAGATACCATTCAGCTAGCTACTCTCTCTACAAAGTTGTGGATGTAGTCCAGTATGCCAAGATACTTCGACTACATTGTGTCCAATCTAAGACCCGAAGATGAGACGACGAGGAAAACCTAACCACTTTTCTAAAAAAAAAACAGGCGATTGCGGATGTCAGTATCTTGAGAATTGAAAGCAATATTCCTGGAATCGACGAAAATGTAAGGGTACCTTGTCTCAGACAGACATTTTGCAGGAGTCAGTAGGTCGAAAGATAAGTAGGCAACAACATTGTACTTCTTTTCATACAAAGGACAAGAGTTTCATTTATTTAAAGAGAATAACTGCTGCTGTAAGGAATAATTTAAGAATTTTTACAAAATGCACGCACACATAATAAATACACACATTCATTGCACATACGAGATAAATCTAAGAAATTCACATCACAAAAAATGTACCTCAGGTTGCGTTTCTCCATGTACTATGCAGACCAGCATTGCCTCATGTCCTTCTCCAGAGAACACCGTAGGCCGTTCGACAGATATTTCTGGTGGATCTGTAAAAAAAAAAAAAATTAAAAGGTTATTGTTGCACTCACATATCCTTGTCACATATATTATTGTTGCACATCTCTTATCCTCTTTGTTCTGTTCATTGGGAAATTTCTTAAAAAAGGTTCCGAATGGATGCTATCAAAGGAAAAAATCTTAGGTGGCTTAATTGTACAACATGTCTAGCTGCCTAAATGACGTACATATGTAAGTGATCTAGTCTCCCACCCGACGTCTGAAGCCCCAATAGGTTTAACGAGTGGGCAAGGAAAATGTTCTTTTCACAGGATGTGAGTGTAGTATCACAGTGGACATATAATTGGCATAAATAGGTCGATCTTTTACCCGGCAGTATCTTCAACCTTACCTATATGACAGCTGCATGCGGGACTAATTCTTGCTTTTTTAGCGGATCATAGGGCCTCAATGAAACGTATTCAATTATTGAGGTCTTAAGCGATGACTTCAATTTGAACCTTTTCTGATTCCTGCACCTATTTCTCAAATGTCCTTCTGCATGACACTTTCGGTATTCCTTGCCTTCTTTTACTTTGAGCATTACACTCAAGGGCTTGGCCGAAAATTTCTGCAATTCTGCCATCAATCCAGCTCCATTCTCACAGCATGACTTCGTTTGCTACAGGCATCTATTGACACAGTTGATGCAGTTGCAGGGAACAACTGCAGCTTATTCGCCATTCGGTCAGTAACAAGCCACGTCTAGCACCCATGTAGTAGGACCGATCTAACGTTGGCACAGATTGCAGATGATCTCTTGAGCTGTGCGGATACCCCTTCGACAACCTTTTCCGACTCCTCTACGAGGTCATCTAACTTATTTTGCATATCTGTACGCTTTGAAGATATCAAGCATATGTCGTAAGCGAAGTCTAGGTCTTCGTTTTCTGGTATCTCATCCAGTACAACTAGGAAGAGAATGGGTGAAAATAGGAAGAGGCAGGAACGAACGTCGAAGACAACAGCCCGTTCTGTTGTGTTTAAGCTCATCGTACTGCCCACGAATCAAGCGCATTGTTTAAGAGGACATACATACCTCTGCGCCTCAAAGAGCTCCAGAAGTTTTGCCTGATACGATGGCAAAAGCTGTGCTGTAATCAACAAGAACTAGTTGCAAGGTCGTGGGGGAGTCACTTCATTGCTCGACTGTTATCCTTAAGGTGCTTATATGGTCTCAGGACCGATTGAGACCAAAAATAGGCTGTCGCTTACGGATAACGATGTCGGGCTTCTGTTTGATCCTATTAAGCAGCACCTTTGGCGGAACAGAGCATACCATAATGCCTCTGTAGTTTCTGCACTCCGAGAGATCGCCCTTTCCAGTTACTTGGCAAGAATTCCAGGCAGCCACTCCTCAGGCAAGTTTTTTCGATCCCAGCGTTCTTAAGGCTGATAATAGCCTCAGATATTTTGTTAAACGTGGAATCTCCTCGCTTGGGCTTGTATGGATGTTGAGGCTTATGTCGGTTGGTTCGGTGCTACGGGGGGACTTAGAATCTCACAGAAGTCTTCTTTCCATCGTTCCAATTCTTCTTCATCAGTAGTTAGGAGAGGGTCTGCTGTTTATCTCTAATTGAACGAGCCTCCATAGGATGTCATGCAATAGTCTGATTGATGCATAAGCTTTGTAACCGTTTGTTGGATTTAAGTCTCAAGGAAGTGCTCAAAAGCTTTGAAGGAAGCTACATGCAAGGATTAAACCTTTTTAAATTATGCGGAATCCTTATGAAAATTAAAGTAAATGGATCCTTTACTGAGCTCGTCATAAGTTACAGCTTTTTAACGTATACAGCAGATCAAAAGACGACATAATTCAAAATTATTTCGAATTTTGTCGATGTTACAAAGTCCAAAGGCTTTTGCTCTTCCAGAAGTTTAAGGACTTTGTTAATTTTCTTACACACCCGCTAATTTTCTAGGTCAAGATACTATTTTATTGGCTTTATTAATGAATACTTACAGAGAACATGTAGAACAACTTGACTGGATGCCGGCTGCCCAACGCCATTATTTGCCGTACAAATGTATACGCCTCCTTTGTGTCTGTCAACATTTTCTATCGACAGGATATGCGAATGAAGTTTCTCTTCCCCTGTAAATAATTAAACAAAATTTATTGCATTTCAATAGTTTGTATAAAAAGAAATACGACCCCTTAGAGAACTGAAAGTTAATTATTAATTATAGTTAAACGAACAACCCTGCCACCTTCAATCTACTTACTCTCATCAACCCCAAGAACTCCATAAGTACTATATATACAAAACTTCAATGGTCTATTATTATCCTGTGAGACATATTCAAACTACAAAAAAAAAAAACTAACGTTACCAAGCTAAGCGTATGTAGGAACATACTGCGAATGACATTCAACAAGCATTTAACTTGCCACATATCCTGTTTCTCGTCTCCCCCCCTTGTCCTATTTGGCATTTAAGTTTCAGAACTCTGTTAGTAGGCAAAGATGGATTACATGTCGGCCCTAAGGCTGTGAGTTTGGAGTGCCACATAGCAGCATGCTACTGCTGCGACTACATATACCAGAGTAGCAGTGGTGGCAGAGTGTGAAGCCGCTCAAAATGATATATCTATTATACTTGATTCACACTGTCGGGGGCGATAAAAGCAGATCATGAGGTTAAGAGCTCTTCAAACATACAAACACATGCACGTATATGTATATGTAGACGCACATCAAAGGATGTGCTTTCGCTTTTGTAGTCACTTGAGCGTTGGGAGATTTTTTCTCTTTCCCTGGAAAATATTGTTTGCATGCCTTTTTTTAAATATTTTTTTCTGGAACGAACAGCAGACATTTAACATACATGCATATGTATTGGCAAAAAAAGGATGAGGCAGATTATTGTAATTCAGAGATACGCAACTTTGCGAGTGCCTTCATTTTAAGTTCATTAGCTGCAAAAACTGGGTACCTACTGTTGGCTTCAATGTGAAAGTTTTATTTCATAACATGTACTCGTCGTCCGTAAGTCCTCACCTATGGTCCTTTTGCATCTGCAAAGTGAAAGTATGGTTCTTTCCTTTCATGGGAACTCAAAAACAGATACGTAATTAAAAAAAAAAAAGTTGGACATCTATGTATGGGCCAGTGAGGTAGAGAGTAAACAATAGAGTGAACGAGTAATTGTTTTCGATGTGAAAACGAGCAACCACTTTTGAAAGTTTTCAACTTTTCAAAAACCTCCAACGGTTTCGCAATTATTGCTTGAAAACTTCAAACAGGATAATTACTTTAGCACTGATAATCGAACTTTTTCATGTGGCATACACTAAAGCCTTTACCGGGACGCTGGATTTTTCTATAAATCACCTTCGATTTTGGGAAAACTTCCTAAATTTTGTTGGATGATTGGTATGGTGTAGTGCTGCGTAAGAAACAATTGGATCAAAAAAGTTTGCAGAAGGACCACTATTTCTCGAAACTTTCCGATGACTGTGGTGACACCTAATTTTCTTCTAAAAATTGTGGAATACAAACTTACTTACTTGGGGACAGGGGATAATAACTCTCGGGTTTTCAGTGACCCAGATGCAACAGTTCTGCTTATTTACGAAGTCTTGTAGATGGAAATTGGACTCGTCAATATGATTTCCTTGCAAAAAATCAGTATTTCTGACACCCAATCGCCGAACGCACACTGTTGTCCATGGTCCGCCGACTTCAATTACTGAGTCAGGATGCTTTCCAAGATATTTATGCAAAACGTAGTGTAGTGCGAACGTATTTTAATGGACAGAGTTGGGTTTTCAGCGACACTTTCAGTGACAGAAACAATATTTTCGACTGGCATGAGTTGAATTCTTCACATCTCTAACCTAGCTGGTTGACTTAAATTCATTGATCAGGCTCACAACAGCTGGGCGGGACGGTGATTCATAGCGAAACGACTTACTTCACGAAGTGTCTCCGCGATCTCACGTGGAGATCATACCAATTTCTTTAACCGTACAGTATTTACTTGACAGCTGGGGAGACCGCCAAACTAGGAAACGTGCTAGGTGGCTGTTGCTAACTGACTTGTCGGCTTGTGTTAGATTTAGTACAGAGCCTTTTCTTGCCAGTTCTCTTTCCTTTCCTGAAATAAAGGTGAAATCTTCTTGTGACTCTCATTGCAGTGCCACAGGCGGCTTTGTTACAGCCTGGAAGACGCTACTGTGTTTCGGAAGTCTGACTAACTTAGATATGTTCAGCATATCAGAGAAGATACCTGTACCTAATCCAATGTCCCTTTCGGACCCGTCAGTGAACTCGGCTTTGGGCAGCATGCTTGATACTTTTACGCTTACCTATTCTTCTCTACCCAGCTAATGACTTGAGAAGGGTCTTTCGAAGTCTGGGTGCGGTGTTTTATAGTCACTGTTAGCTACATTAACTAGATGTTCCCGTAGGATCATAGTATGCCCCCTCATATTTGGTCTACATCTATTCGATTGGCTTTTTCTGAGTACACTTATAGCCGCCTATTTTTGTATAAAAAGTCTAGCGGATTTAGGTTGAGGGTGGCCTCGAATCCGGCTGTTGGTATTGCCTACATGGTACTGGTAGCTTCAATGTAAACTAGTTTTTGTACCTCTTAGGTTTGAGATTTTGCTGGTGGCCTGTCACCTTACTAGGCTTCCATAAGTGGGAATAGATCGTATGATTTGCAGAATGATTTTTAGGCCTTGTCCACATGTTTTACCAAATATTCTGTTGCACGAGTAGAAGGCTATTATGACTTTCTTAATTCTATCATTTATGGTCAGCCTCTAATTCAGTTTTTTATCGAGCACTAGCCAAACGAGAAGCGCGCGATCGAAGATATTGAGAGATTATACTCCAGGAATAATGTACGGAAGTTTTACCAAAAGGTAAAAAGAACGTGTCACGGCAACAAGACCCGTACGGAAACCTGTAGAGATGAGGAAGGAAACCTGGTAGTAGAATCACAGTCGGTGCTGAGAACATGGAAAAACTTTTTCTGCAGACTGTATAACGGCGATGAAGAACAACATACCGCTGTCAGGCAGAATGCGCCATTCAACATAGACGATGATAGCCAAAACTTCCGTCCACCTGACCAAAACGAAGTAAGGATAGCAATATCTAAGCTTAAATCTAACAAAGCTGCTGGACCTGATGGCCTACCGGCCGAGTTGTTTAAGGCAGCTGGAAATGACTTGGTAGAGAGCATACACCAACTCATTTCCAAGATTTGGTCAGACGAGTGTATGCCTGATGAATGGAACCTCAGCATCGTTTGCCCGATCCACAAGAAAGGAGACCCCCTCAACTGCGCCAATTACAGAGGTATCAGTCTCCTCAACATCGCGTACAAGATCTTATCTGCCATATTGTGTGAACGCCTGAAACCCTTCATCAACAACCTGATTGGCCCCTATCAGTGTGGTTTCAGGCCAGGAAAGTCCACGGTCGATCAAATTTTCACACTCCGGCAGATCCTGGAAAAAACCCAAGAAGTCCAAATCGATACTCACCATCTTTTTATCGATTTTAAGGCCGCATATGACAGCATTTATAGAGACGAGCTATACAGAGCCATGTCTAGTTTTGGCATCCCTGCCAAACTCGTTCGTCTGTGCAGGATGACGATGGAGAACGCTCGCTGCTCCATCAAGGTCGGTAATGACCTCACCGAGACCTTCGATGTCAAAAAAGGATTTAGACAAGGCGACGCGCTGTCATGTGACTTCTTTAATATCATTCTTGAAAGAATTGTGCGAAACTCACAAGCCAACACCGGAGGCACAATCTTTCAAAAGTCTGTGCAACTACTAGCTTACGCGGATGACATCGACATAATTGGCAGAACACAGCGGGCTGTCACTGGTGCGTTCGCTAGTATCGAAACAGAAGCCGCCAAAATGGGTTTAGCTGTAAATGAGGGCAAAACAAAGTATATGCTGTCGACAAGAAGGGACACACAACATCGACGAATCGGACAGAACGTCACAGTCGACAGCTATAACTTCGAGGTAGTAAGGGACTTTGTCTACCTTGGCTCTGCTATTAATTCTGACAATAACATCTCGGCGGAAATTAACCGAAGAATTACTCTTGCCAATCGCTGTTTCTTTGGGCTGAGAAGGCAATTGAGTAGTAAGGCCCTATCTCGAACAACTAAGGAGACTCTGTACAAGACCTTGATCATCCCAGTCCTGCTTTATGGCGCTGAAACATGGACTCTGTCGAAAGCGGATGAAGATATCCTTGGTCGCTTCGAGAGAAAAATTCTTCGGAAGATATACGGTCCCGTTTGCGTTGACGGGCTTTGGAGGAGAAGATTCAACGACGAAATCTACGAGCTGTACAGCGACATCGACCTAGTCAAAAAACTGCGCATCAGTCGCCTAAGATGGCTAGGACATGTAGAGCGAATGGACACCAATGCTCCGGCCCGCAGAGTCTTCGAATCTAACCCGGAGGGACAACGCAGTAGAGGAAGACCTCGCCTAAGGTGGCGCGCACAAGTAGAAATGGACCTCAAACAACTTGGAGTGCGCAACTGGAGGCAGTTAGCTAAGGACCGGGCTAATTGGAGAGGCTTGTTGGTTGAGGCCCAGGTTCACCCCGAACTGTAGCGCCACCTAAGTAAGTAAGTAAGCCAAACGCATTTGGCGCTGTCAGAAAATTCTGAGGGGGATACCTCCTATAGAAGGTGTTGTGAATTGTGGTATCTTCCTTTTTTTGTAAAGGGTACATACTCAGCTTTCTGGGGATTGGCTGGTAGCTCACAATTCTTGGTCTAAGAGTTTTATTTCTTGCCTTACTCTTGCCTTACAATTTCTTTCCCTTAAATTTTTTGTCTGAGAGGAAGGAATTTTCCTGTGGCTATTAGAACTATATCATCTGCATACGCTGTAGTTTGAATTCCACTGCGCCATCTAGAAAGAACCAAACCTCAGAATTTAGTGCAAGAGAGAGTAAACACGTCTAAACTGCGGATGTAGTAAGAACCTCCGATAGGAAGGTCCTTATTCCGTAAATGAAAAACTACTTGATAAGTCGAAAACTTATTTGTAGTAAAATAAACAAGACTGTTTTAACGTGAGGTTTTTTAGTGGATAAAAATCCCACGCCACTATGACCACGCGATTTACGTTCCAAAGTAAAGTAAATTCCGGTAACGTGATGCCAACAAGAAACGTAAGACCGGAAATAATAACTTTTATTGAAAAGTTAAATTATTCTTGACACAATGAAGTATATTAATACAGAATTTATTTGTTGAGTGAATAATGTTGACAGAGAAGTGTATGCAACAGAAGGCAAAATGCAACAAAATGCGGCCTCAACGCATTCTCTTCAGGTGGTGGTTCCTGCACCACAAAAAACAGCGCTATAGTTCCTTTCGCAAACAGAAAAAACCCGAACGATATTCAAAATAGAATCGGTGAAGAAATAGAATCAGTCAAATATCTAGCCCCAACTGTAGAAGAACGCCCTGGCTCTGGGATTAAATAGTGCGTTGGATTACTGAGCGGGATGTACGAGGTTCGAATACCAGAAGTTTTTTCACGGTCCCACCTCTCGTCAAACAAACGTCCGAGAGTAATAACCGTCATAAGAAAGCTTCTCAAAAAGCCTTTGGAATGTGGCTCTAAACACGCACAACATGAATGGTCGCGAGAAATTAGGCCGCGGACCACATATGGTCTGTTGCGCCAAGTTTTTGTATTTGTAACTCTAGAAGAACAGTTCATTAAGAACTCTTAATTCACGAAAAGCATAGAGAATCTCAGATTCTCAGTGGCAGAAGTCTTATGGTCGTAAGCTTTGGCCTATACCCCAACAAAATCAATCAAAGGTCTTCACAAGCCATGCTCAACAAAGTCTAGCTTGTTTATGCCCTACGAGTGCGACGCCTCCCTTCCGCCATCAGATACAGGAAAATGCCATGGATAACGCGTTGATGTTCATATCTAAGGATGTTGATGTTCATATCTAACTCCAAGCTTGTCCAGACATTGACTTGGAAATAAGCAAAGATGAACTGCTTGGAATTACCATCGCCGACAAGTGTATATCAAAATTTAACTTCAGTCAAAATTTGAAGATTACATTCCCAGACCGCTGTAGCTGGGGATAGGACAAACCTTCTCATGTTTGGTACACAGAAAGATCAAAAGCAGATGAAGGAGTCGGGCCTGAAGTATACGACTCCCTTCTAAGATCGTAAATACGTAGTGAAAAGCCACATCCTACACGAGGTGACTCTGCTGTTAGCGAAATATGACGGATCTAAAGGGAAAGACTTGAAAAAACCCCTAATCGCAGGTATGCAACTGCTGTCCCCTTGCGATGACTTGCACTGGGGGCACTTTCATTGAAACCCGCCACACCCTCGTCGCCTTACTCCACGCCGACCAACAATAAAAATTTATGTGAGCCCCCTGTATGAGAGAAGTGTACCGTAGCGTACGACGACGCGACGTGAGAAGCTTAACTATGTCAACGCCCTGGCCACAGAAGCAGAGGAGGCAGCGAAAAGCTGCAATAGCAGAATCGTTTACAGAACCACCAAAGAGCTGACAGGTGGTCATCGCTCTAGCATAGGATCAGCTCAAGCGATAAAAGAGGCACTTTGCTACGGTCCTTAACCCTCTATTCGCCAACGATATGCACCCAAATGAGCCGCCCGAAGCAAAAATTTTAGCGAATTCGCTCTTCGATCGCTACAACAACATCAGCAGAGCTTTTATATCCTCTTGTAGAGAGAGTTTGGGAGGCTAAAAGTTTCTCCGACAAGTGCAAGAAGGGAATAAGGGAGTTTTATGGAGTGCGAAAACTGGAAAGGCGTTTGCGTTCTACTCACAGTTGCTAAGGTAATAGCCAAAGTAATCCTTGAGCGGATAAAGGGACATCTGGAAGCTACACTCGATGTCGAACAAGCAGGTTGAATACCATCACCACTTCACCTGCTGTTCATTGATTTTGAGAAGGCGTTCGTCAGTGTCAACACTTGCTTTGCGCAGGAGAGGTATACCCTATAAACTAAATGACTCTAAATGTCATGTTCTGCATAGAGGAAAGCTGACAATGGAATTCGAGATACAAAGTGGGGTCCGACGAGGTTGCGATCTACCGCCGATACTTTTTTCATCGCTGATTAGCGATATACTTCGCGCAGTTTTGTGTACTAGAAACGGAGGATTTCGTTGAACTCTTACATCTCAAGTGAAACATCTAGACTACGTAGACGCCGTTTGTTTACTCTCTCCGAAAATTAAGGATAGCAAGTGTGAAGATGGAGGAAAATGTCGTGGGGTGGAAGATTAACACTGCCACTGCCAGCATTGCTGGACAAACGGTAGAGAGAATAGAGAATATCCAATATCTTGGGAGTATTATTTCGACCGAAGGTGGAACCAAACAGAATATTGTCAACCGAATCGGCAAAGTAAAGTCTGCGTTCGGAATGATGTCCATGAAATGGCGAAGCAAGGCAATCAGCTTAAACCCCAAGCAACGACTGTTTCGCTAAAATGTTGAATCCGTGCTATTGTACTTGGAAAGTGAGCGCTACTATCACAAGAACACTACAGACCTCATGAATAGTCAACGGAACATTTTAAGGGTTTTCTGACCTAAACGTATCTCTAACGAACATCTTTACAAGAGAACGGGTCAAGACTAATAGGCACAACCATCCAACGGCGGATGTGGCAGTGGATTGGTCAAACATTTCGAAAAGGCGACAGTACGCGATGCAATGGAACCCATTTTAACACAAGATGGTAGAAGAAAGGGTCGTCCGAGAAATACATGGCGCAGAACAGTTGGGAAAGAGGTACGGCAATTTGGGGAAGTGTTGGAGAGAGCTGAAGCTCATTGCCAAGAACCATACACGATGGCGCGTAGGCGTAATAAAGGTCGTAGGACATACATATGTATGTAAGCAAAAGTAAGTAACTGATGGATCAAGCAAGGCTGGCGACTTGTTCCCATACTACATACTTGCCTTGGAGTCCCTTCCGCCCCAATAACAGTAATTTTAGGATCCATTCTAGAATAAAAAATTTTGCTTTGAACTGGACGAATAAGAGATGGAACCGATTTTTGGTACGGCTACGTGATTGGACTCCTCTTTTTTTGTTGGAGCAGACTTGCAATGCACCATTCTTTGACTCGGAAGAAGTAAATGCAACATGACAGAGACATCTGTAGAATGAGCGATGCCGCTGAAACTAGTAACTAGAGGTTAATGATCAGTCAAAAAAGTTATTTCTAATCTGTTGTGTGACCTGCAGAAGAAAGAAACGGAGTTATGGGCTACTAGCAAGGACTCAAAGGCGGGATTTAGGAAAAGTAATACAATTTCTCTGCCTAGATTCAGTGATCCAGTCTTCACATGTGTTGTTACTAGAACGAGGCAGACAAGAGGGATTATGTAAGCCTCTACTTCGTATAAGCTCTATGTAAAAAAAGAAACTACATATGTATACGCAGAAGGACCAATGAAATGGTAAATGTCTAATGATGCCTGCGATAATCAGACACTATTTATGGGTAAAGCGGTATCTACCTTGCAAGTAGGTATGTTAATTCAAATTGTGTATCAAACGTTTCACAGCGTTCAATTACAGGTCTAAAGGTGTGAAAATCTTGGGGATAATGCTCCTAATTTTCCCAGCTTCGAGAGAGAAATAGATTCGAGTATCGAAAGAGCATTAATATATCTGTTTGAGCCATGGAACAACACGACGTTCCTCTGGCTCTTGTAGTATCAGTAGGTACATGAAACAAGTTATTTCATCGTCCACAATTTTCATCGACCTTGATCCACTATCGTGGTAAGATTTGCGATAGAGATATTCTCCTTGAATACGTTCTTGTACTCTACATCAAGGTGCTGCGAACATATTTTCCTGGGTTCATTCTTGTGAAGCTTGTTCCTGTCTTGAAAACAATACCCAAGATCGGTTTGGTCCAAGTTTTCACAACACAACGAGGATACCAAAAGTTGGTGCTGGATCCCATTAATTGTTTATTGCTGCCATCAGGAGAACTCATACTCGTAAGACATGTACTCGTAGTAGAACTTTTGGTAACTTGCCCACCTTCGAAAGTTTTTATGTACCTTTTAACCCATTTCTGCGCAAATTTCTCCTTCAACAGCAAAAATCCTTAATCACACTCGACACTAACGCTCAACTTACGGATTCCAGAAAATTTGTCTTGCGCCTGCAAGTTGAATTTACAAAACCGAAAGGGATGACGACCTGAAACTATGAACTATAAGAACTTCCCAACAAAACACGATAACTATCTGAATTCAAACGAAACTTCATCCAACAATTTTCGCTAAAGCTTAGCGACACAACGCGCTTGCACCAATCTCCCAAACTTTTCGATAAGTTCATCTTAAGCTATCTCCATGACCGTATCGTCCTGGGATATATTGACAACATAAAAGTTAGATAAGAAAAAATACTTTGCTATCATAAAATTCGATGTGAACAGACGGGAACAGCGACGCACGGGGCGAACAAAAATAAAATTATTTAACCGACGCACAGAGCGTGTAGGTGTGAATTACACTTAAACATGGACTTTCAGTCCTCCAATGGAATAAACAAAAAAAAAAAAAAAAATTTATAAGAGCGCGCCTAATAAAATCAAGGATCAAACTGACAGCAAATGGCTGAATGGAGGCAATCACCACACTGTCGACCCCCACAAAATTTCAACATCGTCGTCCATCCAAGGGACTAAGTACTTACCGTTGGGTAAAATGTTATTCTTCCGACTCCACGTAACGTTTGGTGTGGGATTACCCGATGCTGAGCATTCAATTCTCACCGAGGAACCTTTTTTGACTTGCAAATGTCCTCCCGTACTAATGTGATGAATCCTTGGTGGCACTGTAAAGAAAAAGGAAACAAAAACAAAAGGAATAAGAAACTGCTCAATAAAATCTTAGGACAAAGAAACCGAAAAAAAAAATCAATGTTGCGTACGCAATGAGCCGACATTTCTTTTCATTGCCACAATGGCAACCGTGGTCTAATTTAAAACTTCCCATTCGAGTACAGTGAGCGACAAAAGAATGCAATGCATGCATTTTTTGTGTGTTTAAATTATTAGAATACAAATTTATTCAATGGCTTTCAAATGTTTCCGAAATGTTTTGTACTTATTAAGCTTGATCGGCTTAGGTTACATTCAATAAACTTGTAAACCGCTGATTTTATAACAAAACTGTAGAGTTAGTGAAAGAGGTTACATAATTAACAGTTAATTTTAAATATTTCAGGTTTTGGTCAAATGTCCGAAAATTTAGAGCTTTACCAGAGGACGTTGCCAATATGTCATGGAAAAACAATAAATGAGTCGAAGCATTTAGCGATCCAGTATTCACATGTGTGTTTCTACAAAGAGGCAGACAAGAACGATTATCAGTTTGGGTTCCGCCCGTGCAGATCATCGAATCCTTCACACTAAAGTAAATCCAAAAAAGTGTCAAGTCAAGACACACCATCCTTTCATCAACTTTAACGTCACATATGTACATATGCTAGCATTCAGCTTTCGGAGCTCTACAAAGCGGTGACTGAATTCGATATGTGCTGTCGAAATTAATCCAACTGTGTCGGGTAACCCTGGAGAATACACGATGCAATGTGCAGTTTGGAAGTAGCTCTTCTTAATTTCTATAAACGTTTACGGGATATAGGAGGGATACGCTTTCATGTCATTTCTTAAATCTTGTGCTCAAAGAGGAAGTATGTAGAGCCCTTGACAGGCATTATTTTTAAACAAGGCCGCCCAACGTCTCGTCGTAGAACGCCTAGCACTAATTGAAGATCGGCATCCATTCACTGTCTGCTACAAAAAAGTCCCTCTCGTTGCCTACAACTCTATCATGTCACCCTCCTGGGGATCTAACGATGCCAGATCTCAGCAGACCACTATTCTTTTCGACTTGGGAAAACAATAGGGTTCACAAATTTTAACTCGAAGTTTTCGAGTCAGTGCTGGACTTTCAGTTGGAACGCTGAAGAAATTTCGAATTGTTTCAAATATATTTCACCAGTTTGCAACGAGGGCAAATGGAGGATAAGAAAGACAAAAAAACCAGGGTTCAACAACAACTTTGACCCACTTACAATGACCAGATGGGCAACAATGATCCAACTAAGATAGTCTTCGAATGTAGTCTCGCAGATTCGAGAATTTCGAGTAAAGTCAGCCTACACAACAAGGTTTAGAAAAATGCAAGAAATTCGTCTGAAACTGATGAGTAATCATTTTGCGTTACTGAAAAGCATAGCGTTTTCGAAACCGATACTGCATCTGAACTAAAACGATAATCTGCGGACAGATCACGGCTAAAAAATTGCCTCATTGGCATCCTGAATGATCGGAAAAATAATATAGGGAAACGACGGGAAAGAAAAGGAAACCGGATCTTTCGAAAAGTCTGTTTAGACCGCTTTTCGTAAGCGTTTAATGCAAGACAATTGGCTTCTAGAGCAGAGAGCATTGCTGATAAGGTGCAAGCAAAACATCTCACATGGCTTAATAAAGAACCCTCATGGTGGATCGACGAAAATAAACAACTAAAAGTAACGTTATCCATACGACAGCAAATATAGCGCTATACCTACACCTTTCTCAAAATAAAAGTATTTTTAAAAATACCTTAATTACGAGTGTATTAAATTCTCCGTCGCTCAGTATATCGATTTTTATCATTGTATCAGCTTATGAGTGACCTTTTATGTTCGCACTAAAAACATCTTAAATTCATACGACAGTGGCGGCCGAGGATTTGCCTCCCTATTGATAATGTTAAAAAGGAAGCCAATAACAAAATGACATTCCAACCAGGACCTTCAGGACGTAGGCAGAGAAAAACGAACGAAGGGAAGAAGAGAAAAAGAAGAAAGAAAAAATTAACGGCTTTATCATTCATTCTATTGCTAGGAGAAAACTTTAAAAATCTTATTCTTCTCCTTGTCCTCGATCCCTGTGGGAAGAAGGATTTTCTGTTTGTCCATTTTATTTTCTAAGATTTCCTCCTTTTCCCATCTTTGCTTTTCTGCTTGGGCAATTGTCATGTTTTTATTTGTGGGGACATATTATCTACTTATAGCCATTGTCGGCGAGGCTTCCGGTTTCTATTTAACTGACACAGGGGCATTAGGGACTCATTGACGGGAAGTTTCTGGGATGGGAGGATTTTTTTTTCAGATTCTTATTTTTTTTTTCTGACTTTACTCCCATAGCTCAGTGAGTTTTACGATAACTGCTATTTTGACTTTGGTCCTTGTTTAAGGAAGGCATTTGGATTTAGTACATAGGAGGGGATTTTAGAAACGTGAGAGTTTAAAAATACACTATAGTGGTAAATATAGGAGTACATTTGGAAACGGAAACTTATGAGCGGGAGACCAAAGTTCGGAAAGTCAAATGAAAAGTTTGTCATTAAAGAGTTATTAACAGAGTGGGAGAGAGTTGGATGAAGTTTTTATCTTTTTAAGGGCACGATGGAGGTATGTGGGTGGAATATGGGTTTACTTTAGGTTCTTTTTCTTTTTCCATAAATTCTAGGTCAAATGGTTGTTGGAAAATCGTTCGACACCCATTCTGTGATTAATAAACTTTGTTTGATGAAGTACTAGTGTCCTGGTGATAATAGTGACAAAATCACTCGAAAGCGGAGGAAGGATATTGATCAATTGATAGTTTGGAAGATGTGGACTTGGCAGGGGCACTCTATAGTCCAATAGTCAGAAACTTTGCCAATCCATAGTGCACCATTGGAAAGAATGTTGAGATGAGGAACTTTGTGTGTGAAACAACGAATGTGTGGATTATGCGAGTATAGGAAAACTGACAATTTAACGTTATAGCACCCTGTGATTCTATAATCAAATGATTTACTCCTTAAAGTCTTCAGAGAAATGATGAGAATTTGTAGGACACTAGCGTTAGCAACGCTGAATAGCAAAAAAGTTGCTACAAAAGGTTTACAATTCTAAGAGCGCTAGACTGCTTCCGAAATAGAGTAATAAACCTAATGTTTCATACCAAGGCATCGGAAGGTGGTTTTGTAGATGGCAGGAGACTATCAACGGCTCACTTAGACTAACGAAGAGTCCATTGTGGCCAATATTAAACCCCTGAGCACCTAAATTTCATTATCCATGGCTGAACTAAACCACCCAGATATACATAAGTATGAATAAATTTCAGAAGTTTTTTCAGCTTAATGTTTCTTAGATTATCCAGCTCCGTAGGGAAGTGCTCCGAAGAGTGTTCTTCACATAGCAAGTGGCGAATGCATTCTATTTCCTCTTCCTTTGTACAATTCCTACAGAAGTCGGGATAGTCCTTGTCGTGCTGCTTGATTGCCTATCAGACAGGGTCCCGTCATGACGCCGATAGCTATACGAATATCCCTGCGACTTAGTTTCATAAGATCTGCAGATCTCTTTTTGTCATTGACTGGCCAAAACGACTTGGCTATGGCACAAGTATCTTCTCGATACCAACACCTGTGAGCTTCTTCGTTAGACTCAGTGTCTATCTTTCTGTTGAAAGTGCTATGGGGTGTGCTAGCCTCGGGAAGAGCCTACGAGGCGCGTAGATGTGACTTTATGCTTCAACACTCCTGGGAATTGTTAAAAATTTTTTTTCAAAATGAGTGTTATGTTGCAGGAACTGTGGGAAATGGTAAATACAATTTTAATCGAAATAAAGACCTTTTAATGTCTGGTGTAGAGGAAGTAGAGGTAGGAAGTTCGTTCGGTGTCCTAAAGTGCCAAGAACCTCAACTCTGAGCCGAGAATTTCATAATGACCTCGTATTATTTGCTTATAAAGTCTAACTCACCCAAGAGTTGAAGCAAAATGATCATCCGCTCTGTGTTCCCTTCTCTATGTAGGCGTTAATTGAGTTGAAAATTGGTCGGAAAATATGTTTACATGGCATCTGATCTTTGGGACACTTTCGACAGGCTTTTATTGCAGGAGGCTGGGCCGACGTACCGCACTAGCCGCCAAACAATTCATATTTTGTGCAAAAGTTCGGTGATCGTATTATCAGTTGTGATTTGACGTAGTTGGTAGGTATACAAAAAAATGTAGGACAACTTTATTTCTCTTCACACCAGCAGCTCCTGGAGAAGTCGTTTGAAAAAAGACTGAAACTTGTGGCGTATTGGGGTATCTGACGCTGATAACGGGGCTTATCTGCGTTTTGTTTACCAAAACCAACCCGTATGTGAGAATAGTCCGAAAGTCAGGGCCATACACGGCAGCTCAATGTACCTCAGAACCTATTTATATCCGTTGTCATTGTCCACATATTTTATAAGGATAAGAAAGCACAGAAAGTCGAGTGATCGAATTTCTTGTTACAATATTTCAAACCCGAAAAAAACGCCTTGTCCCGGGTACATAGTTGCCTCCCCTATCACACCTGGTTTTGCTACGTCTTCACCCTTGACATTTATATCATGGGCTGCACACTGAAAGCCATCTCTCGATAAAAGAGAGGCGGGTTCTGATACCATTCGTACTAATGCTTCCGCGGGAAATATCCAAGGATCCCTATTTAATGGATATGCCCGCAGATGCAATAACACCAGAAATCCAATTGCCACACAATAACACTGTGGATATTCCACCAGCGCTGGAATGGCTTTGAGCAGACTTTAACCCCGAGAAAGAATGACATCTTAACTTCACGGATGACTTTAAAAAAGATATGGATCCGATGCTGATATATTCATTAGAACGAGAACATTAGATTGCATTCTACGTTAGGACAATATGCATTTATCAACGAAGAGGATATCTGAGCAGTCCTAGTGACCATGTGTTTTATTGTGAAGATAAAATGGATACGAGGCTTAGACCCGGCGCCCTACTGGGTTTCTCGCGAACTCAGTAGTCGGTGGCATGGCTCTAGTCGATGCAGACAAGCCAAGTGTATATGGCGGGTATCTGCAAAAAATCCGCGGCATTTTTTCTGTCCCTCAGCAGAATAGATTTCAGACGAATTGTAGGGGTCCTTACAAGCCATTTCACTTTTTCCAAGCACTTCCAACGTATTTTGGTGAACTCACCTATCCGCGCTGCAGGTAAGGAAGACGATGATACAGCGGAGCATTTGCTGTATTATTGTCCGCCTTTGATTGCACCAGGTGGTAGATCTTTGCTGAGTGTTGAATAAGTGGAAAAAAACCATCACTAAAGTGAGGTGCATGCATGGGCCATGGTTAGGACAGTGGACTAGTAGGCAGTAGCAACGAAATTAAAATGCGAAGTAGTAGTCATCTACAAACTACGGTCTTCATTTCAATGAAACCATTTCACAAATCATACCACAGTCACATACGTTGATACTATTTTCGGCGCCAAAATATGATGAAAATCAATTTCACCATCCAACATCTTTCGACCCGTTTTCTTCCCATTGTTCTCTACCAAGGTCAGCAATCTGACAACATGCAGGCTTTTCCTAATATGCCACAGATACCACCATATCAGGTTAATCGAAAGTGACAATCTCTGAGCTTGAATATGCTTTTGCTCACACATTTACAAAATTAGGAAATAGCAATTATAATTCCCAATAAATGAGAACTGTGAGCAAAGTAAAAGAGGGAGAGAACTCCTCACAAAGACATGGCATCCATTCGAATATCCTGGCAATATTCTGAATGGTCTTTAATTAATATTCCATGCCTACGGGATTTTTAATTAATAAGCAAGCGCTGACAAACACAAGGAAAATGGCGTTTTCAGGCAAACACACATATGTATCTGCGGACGAATACGAGCATAATACGGTTGACGAAGCAATATTACCACCTACAGCCAAAATTAAGGATGACCGGCGTGTACTGGCGACTGCACTATACGACACGATTGGGAACGGGACCAGGTTTTATACTTCACTTATCGGCATAATGAGCATCGTTTCACGCTTTTGTTCAACAACAATTTTAATGTATGTACAACCCTTTCCGTTCCAACGAAATGCACAAAAGTGACGGCAAAAAGGCAAAAAAAAAATCGAAAAACATGCTTCGCTTTCAAGATACATACTAATTTGACCATCCTGATTGCATGTGGATCCCTGCACAGACTCTGGCACCTTGCTATGGTCCCTAGGTCTTCGGTTGTACGTAGTCCGAGGATATTATTTGTTTTATTTATCATTTGCAATTAAAAAAATATTTTTCAATACAATTTTTTTTAATTTTTTTCGTCCTCGTTCTCCTTTGTAATATGTTTTACCACCACACGATGAAAAAGCTTTCACTAGGTGATAGGGAAGATATCGAAAAAGATCGATTAATTTTATTTTGCATCAATAATTTGGGAAATTTGTTATTTAAAATAAGGAAGAGAAGGACAGTCCTTAAACGCTGGTTTAAAAAATCAACTGATTTCTGCGAAATGAAAAAAAAATGAAAGGCTTGTGCAATGCAATCCGAATCAGGATATTTCTCATTTAATGCGATTAAATGGTTTTTATTTTTTACAATCAGCTTCAGTGATGGACACCGAATAACTCATTTTACTGATAGAAATGAAGTTATTATCGTGGATAGTTTATTTTTCAATTACATTATCCAAGGAGCATGACACGGTCTCAACAGAAATGTAAAAAAGAAAATGTATATGAGCGCTACGGTCAAGAGTGTGAAGTCACTTCTAAAGGGTGACCAGATAGCAATGATACTTTTTCCATTTGTTATGTTTCAGCAGCTGTCAAAGTTACCAATGACATCCAGCTGTCAAAATATTCAGTAAGGTTGGCCATTTCATCATGCATCATTTCACGCTTGCTAAACGTGCGGAAATTATTAAAAAAATTTATCGAAATTCCGGCTGTAAATACGCAACGTGAATTTAGTCGTTAGGTCAGTCGTCATCATAACTTCAGTGTGCAGGCAATTCGTGGAAAAGTTTGAGCGTGAGTACACTCTTTTGGACCTTAAGCCACTAACCAGACAGAGATTGGTGCGAAATGAAGAAACAATAGCCGTCGTAGCGGCCAGTATCGAAGAAGACCCAGAAATGTCGATTCGGCGCCGATCAGCTGAATTGGGCATCGCCAGAGAGTCAACTCGAGTTATTTTGCGGCTGGATTTGGGCCTACATCCATACAAGATTGTGCTGACGCAAGAATTGAAGGCGCAAGACCATAAACAACGCCAAGAGTTTGTTAATTGGATGCTGGAAATGTTGGCCGGAGATCAGGATTTTCTTCTCAGACGAGACCGATTATTAGCTCAGCGGCTATGTCAACAGGCAAAATTGCTGTTACTGGAAACACGGTCCACAAGTGTTCGACCAAGCATCAATGCATTCACAAAGATTGACTGTTTGGTGCGGTTTATGGCATGGCGGCATTATCGGACCTTATTTCCTTCGAAATGAGGAAGGAGACACCGTAACCGTCAATGGTCGACGACATCGATATATCCGAAGCTGTAGTTCAAACAAGATGGCGCTACATGCCATACAAGCGACGCAACGCTCGAAGTTGTGAAGGAGAAATTTGGCGACTGGTTCATCTCACGGCGAGCGTTCATCAATTGGGCGCCGCGATCATGCGACTTGACACTACTGGATTATTTTCTCTGGGGCTACGTCAAGCCCTTCGTCTACGCTAACAAGGCAACCACTTTTGACGGGCTCGAGGCCAACATTCGGGATGCTATTGCCGGAATAACGCCGTAGATATTGGACCCAGTCATCAAAAATTGGACCGATCGCTTGAACACTGCCAGCGAAGCCGAGGCGGCTACGGGAATGATGTGCTATTCCACAGATAATGGCATGAATGTATGTAGCTTCAAAATAAAGCCAGAATCAATTTTATATCTCACACCGTTGTTGTTTTATTTAAATTTTTTCCCTATCGTTCTTATCTGGTCACCCCTTACCTACTCGTATGATATCAAAAAAAAGAAAAAATTCTAGCAAGCAAGACGTCATTTATAAAGGTTTGTCGGGCAGCCACATCCTTATTATTTTGATGTTTCTCTACAGTTAAAACGATCTCGTCGGTGGTACTGACCGAAAATGAAGCTCACAAACCTCCTGATATCGTCCCTGATGTATTGCATCGTTTCAAAGAAAGCACAGAAAGCCTTAAGTCCGCAAATTCGCCCACCCTACCCTAGCTCACATGGTTGCTACTTACATACGTATGGGTAGCACCACTCTCGATTGATGACACTTCCTGTTTTGTGTGACGAGCGGATGATGAGTTCTGTCGATGGGATCTACGGTGGCATTTACAGTCTGACTAGCGATCACCTTGCATAAGCTACTCTGATTTATTCGGAGCACAGATCAGTAATGATTTCCATGGCTAAGTCAGGGCCGTGGAAAAGAGATATACACGGGTGAATCCTTAATGAGCCAACATATCCCCGGAGTGGGTTACTGACATCGGTTTATCCGGATTCTCATCCTACGAGTTTACTTTTCATTGGAACTGGCCCACCAGGTCGGGAGTTGTGCAGTTGGGGTAACTTCCTTTCAAAGTTAGAGATATGAGAGCCTGAGATAATGACAATCCATTTTAAATGACAACATGACCCGAAAAGTCAAGGGACAACGACCAACGAGCATGCACCTGGAATGTGCGCATAGTCAACACTCTGTACATCAAGTACATTCAGAGGGATTTACCCCTCGACTTTGTTCATAATATTTTAGCAGCTAGATCCAGAGTTGGATGCGTTAAGATAAAAAGATGCGAATGGCCCAAGGAAGGTAACTTAACGTTGCACGCCTAAGCACGCCTGGAATAGTCAGGGATTGCAAGTGCGCATAAGTAAGAGACTCTCTGCTGTGCCGAAACCTGCTGCTAACGTCAATACTCAGTAAACCCAGTATCGCAACATCATCACAGAATTAGCTGAAACCACACTGGAATACCAACCACCTCCAAAGTGGAGTCCATGGTATGATCATGTTTGCGAATACCGAAAAAAGGCGACAGAAAATGCATAACTTCAAATGCTGCAACGTAAAACAAGAGCAGGGTGCGAAGAATACTGAGAGAAGCGAGAAGAAGAAAATCCTGAGCAGGAAGAAGGGGGCATATTCAGTTTAAGGAAATCGAAAGAGTCAAGCGACAAGAACAACATCTAGCAGTTCTACATGAAAATCAAGCAAGTGGCAGGGTCAAATGGGCATATTGCGGAAAGAGTGATAGGGAAAGGATGAAATCCACTTCCAGTCAACGAAGAAGTAATCTCGTATAGAATAGGTTGTCTAACCTATTCACAGCTGAAGGATAACAAGGCAGGCCGCTTTTAGGTCTTACCAATGGAGCTATTAATTTTTGGTTTGGTAAGGTGTATGCACCAAATCATCAGCGAAGTATGCATAACCCATGACCGGAATATCAGCTCCGTATGCTTCATCTGAACGAACGGCAATTCTATATCTTACACTAAATATTGAGGCATATCCCAGCTAAATGTCTCATTTCAGAATCCTATCCGAAGTACTGTGTGAACATCTAAAGCCTTTCTATAAGACACCGATCGGAATATACCAATGTGGGCTCCACTCCGATAGACCAAATCTTGACACTAAATCAAATCGTAGAAAAGACTAAAGAATTTCAAGTCGAGACATAACAGCCTTTCAACGATTTTAATGCCACATATGATAGCAATTATTGTCTGGAGCTTTACATGGCGTTGGCTGAATTCAGGATTTCGCCTCAATTAATTTAGCTGTGTTGGGTAATACTGGAGAATGCGCGATGCAATGTGTAGTTTGGACGTACCTTTTCTGAGTTATTCCATACGTGAACCACATCTCGGTAACGAGAGGCGTTACCATGTGATTTATCCAATTTCGTGCTTTAACAGATCCGCCTGACCAAAGTGAAGTGAGGATAGTAGTATCCAAGGTAAAATTCAGCAAAGCTGCTGGTCCTGATGGTCTACCGGCCGATTTGTTCAACGCAGCTGGAAATGACTTAGCAGAGACCATACCAACTCATTTCTAAGATTTGGTCAGACAAGTGTATGCCTGAAAAATGGAATCTCAGCATCATTTGCCTGATCCACAAGAAAGGAGACCCCCTCGAATGCGCCAATTACAAAGGTACAAGTCTCCTTAACATCGCCTACAACATAATATTATTATCTTTGACAACAACCCGACTGGCCCCTATCAGTGTGGTTTCAGGCCAGCAAAGTCCACAGTCAATCAAATCGAAACTAACCATCTTTTCATCGAACTTAAGGCCGCATATGACAGCATTTATAGAGACGAGCTATACGGAGCCATGTCTAGTTTTGGCACCCCCGCCAAACTCGTCTGTCTATGCAGGATGACGATGGACAACGCTCGCTGTCCCATCAGGGTCGGTAATGACCTCACCGAGACCTATGATGTCAAAAAATGGTTTAGACAAGGTGATGCGCTGTCACGTGACTTCTTTAATATCATACTTGGGCTGAGAAGGCAATTGAATAGTAGGGAGCTATCTCGAACGATTAAGGAGACACTATACGCAGTAGAGGACGACCTCACCTAAGGTGCCACGCACAAGTAGAAACGGACCTCAACCAACTTGGAGTGCGCAACTGGAGGCAGTTAACTAAGCACCGGACTAAGTGGAGTGTTTTTTGGTTAAGGCACATGTTAACCCCGAACTGTGGCACCACCTAAGTAAGTGAGTAACCTTTAACGGATGGTGCGTAAGGCACGTGTGAAAACAGGAGGCACTATATTCAACAAGTCCTTTCAGTTGCTGGAATACATATGTGAACGATATTGATTCACTGTATAAAAAAGAGCAACCAACTCCAAGAACACTCAGACCCTTTCCGGTCCATTGTGCTACTAGGCCGTAATTCTTTTTCAGTACAGCAGTTAAGATTTTATTCCTTTGTCATTTATGTGTCCCGGCGGAGCTCTAATATGCATCGACCGAGTCATAAGAAAACACTTTACCTTCTATATTGGGCCACCTCTCCAAAAAATGTAATCAATGCCGCTTATAATTAAGACCAAAGAAACACTATCCCTCCGCAGTGTCTTGAACGTCATGTCAATATACCCATTTGCTTGTATCCTGACAAAAAAAAAAAAAAAAAACTTCCCAAACAGGAGGGTTGTTAACTTAGCTGATGTTCTCATAAATCGTAACATCAGTAGTAACAAAATTTATAGGGTTCACATAATCCTTTTTTGGAAAATATCATAACCTTCGCATGCCTCCTACAATCCGGCATTCGTCCAACACAATTACTTTGCATATCTTTGACTCCCCTCGGTCGAGGGCAATTCATAAGGCCGGAGCTCCTTCCATAAGGTCGGAAATATCTTTCTAATAGACATAAAAGGATAATGTATCTATGCGAAATAGAAGAACAATCGATCAGCTTATATTAGGCTCGGTTGGACTTTTATACCCACACGGCTAAGCAGCTTTTGGAATATTTCCAAACGAAAGACCATTTTATTAAGATAAATATCCTTCTGTCCGCTTTTCCGTTCCGTTATTATTCTTATTTCATTTCTTTGAATGTCGTTTTGTGTCCTCGGTTACGACAAGGGGGGCGAACAATCATAAGAACGATCCCCTCCCCCAACAACTTGAGTAGGCTGGACATACAATAAAGTGGTTGCATTGAAATAGAGGGGTTTAGCGCGCGCGTTATATGCCAACCAACTAAGGTTAAATTATAAATATTGAATTTGCCTCTCAGCGGAGTTGGAAGGATAATCGATCACAATTCAAATGGAATTAATCATTTTATGATTTATTGTAGGCTTTGTAGTTGTAGCGGAACGGGTCGCTGGGATTAGGGGTGGCCATGACGAATGTGAGTTGTTTGTTCTTTTCTTTGGATTATTTGAAAATTGTTTGGACGTATGTCTTTCGAAGGGAGGCTTGCCCCCCCTCTCTGTCTTTCATTCTAACAAAAGAATTATTATGTTCCGGACTAAAGTGAAAAAATAACAATTTATTTTGAAATTTGTACGTTAATGGCGTGAATGTGCCGCATTTTTTTTTTTTTTTTTTTGAGGGAGGGAGGGAACTGTCATGGCAATACAGTGACAGGCAGAAGTTAATGTTTTATGACTGAAATCCCTTTGAATGGGTTTTTTTTTTTCCTTTTATCCTGTGAACGCGCGATTTGTTTGCTCGGGAAATAACTCCTCGTTTTTTTTTTTGTGTGAGATAAAGGCTTTTAAAGCTGGTTGAATTTGTATTTAATTTGCAGTGGATGACACACATGGATAGGCACGTGTGGCTACAAAAATCGTACTCATATATTGTCCTATTTTTATTTTTGGTGGAGGTTCGCTTAAATTTATTGAAAGCCTTAAAGCTAAGCTAAGGCTTAAAGAATTGGGAGATAAGGGCGAGCGTATATTTCCTTGTGTCGTTAAATACAGTGGTAGAAAATATCCGATACCAACGTAGGATGATAATTCTGCTTCCGTTTCAGGAAATTCAGTACTCACAGTGCTCGACAAAAGCTCGAGCGGTGCATGCAAAATGTAAGAGACATTTGAGGCGTCAGGGATATTTTCTACAAATAAATACTAGTGATGTAAAATGCGAATACATTTGACTAATCGTACTTGACTAATCCTTATTTTTTCATAAGTACTCGGATAAAAGTAACGAGTACTTAATAATCGCGAGTACCACCTATAAAACACATTGGTAACGATGCACATACAATTCTGTCTCTTTTCTATGAACCGAATACAAAAGTAATCTCTTGCCTTGTTCCCTCTGCCTTCATGTGAGGACATATTTTACAAAGGACAATTTTATACGATTATAGAATTTGGTGTAGGACGAGTAAGAAAATCTCTTAAAATGATGCTTGTTGGTAGTGCAAGAGAGAACGGGTATTCGAATACATATCTGTGGCGAATAAGAATCTCCTGAAATGTGTTGGATAGTGCAAACAGAATGAGTAGGTAAATACGTATCTGAGTACTTTCCAGGTAACGACTACGAATGAGTACATGGTAGTAACGAATACATTGTACCGAATAAGTACTTTTTTTACACCAACTTACGGGTTAAAAACGCTTCTGGCATTTAAGTTCAGATTTCTGGTTCAGATTTTAAAGGGGACGGCAAGTGCAACATAGATGATGTCATCATTAGTGCAAAAGATTTCACGCCACTAACAGCATTAGTTCGACAAGTGTTAAAGCTCTTATACATATGTAGCCGGCACGGGGTACGAAATAACGAAAAGTTGAATGGGGAGTCTTTCCTTGGGATTCCTAGAATACGGCCAATGCGGAATTCTTCCCAACCCCATGGGAAGTGGCGCAACAGACAGAATGTGGTCTAGGGTTACAAGAGTGTCAAGTGGGTCTATCCCAAAAGTATTTTAACCTTTGACGATGCAGCCGATATAGTTGGCATGTGATGCCAGTTGCAAGGGACTGGGAGCTACATATTTTGAGTCACCTTAAAGCAATTGCTTTCGCATCAATGACATTGACTTCCAGTTAAATAAAATTATTTTTAGGTCAGATTTGGAGTCCGGAGGTTTCAGGAATACTTGTTCGGAAGGTAATTTATCTTGTTTACTGATAATCATCCACTTTGTTCGATACCTGAGCCATTTTTTTCCAGAAGCACTCAGACTCCATACGATCCAATGTACTTCCAGGCAGCAACTCCTATTTGGTGCAGTAGTTGGAGAAACTCAGATTTCATTCCTTTCTCTGATATGCTCGGTAGCTGTGAGTGCTGTTCTCCTGGCGCACTATTAGCCATACTTTTGTTGTCGAATTGGCTTAACCGAAGAATAAAAGGGTCTAGTTTGGGTATTGCAGTAGTCATTCCGAGAAGTCTGAAGGAAACAAAAAAGAAGTTGCACAGCAGCCGAAGAAGATCAGACACTGCTAGGTGGTTGACCTAATCGATGAGAAAATGACCAAGCCTTTTCAAGTTAGACAAGCCTACCTATTAAAGGAGGTAAGGGTTATTTACACACTACTCCATTAAAGCATAAAAAACAAAATGCAAAGGTCGGCCTGCATACCTATAAGTGGAGCTCTAAAAACTAAACCAACAGCTGCTCTAGAAATGCTGTTCCATGGGCCAACCCTAGATCTCTATAGCAAACAGGTGGCAGCGAATGGAGCCACTCACATGAAGGCCATATATCTGTGGTCTAGTCTACGCACTGGGCACTCCACCATTCTTAACAAAGTTACTCCCAGAAAACATCGACTCCGTTAACTTCTATTTGAAAAACGTTTTCAAACCCGAATTCCCAACAGAGAAGACTGGCAAGAGGATCTCGGGTTGCAAAAGGAATCCATGCGATTATTTATATACGGATGGATCCAACACAGAATCAGGAGTAGGGGGAGGTGTAACACAAAAATCTCCTTCCGCCTCCCAAATCACTGCAGCGTCTTCCAGGCGGATATCATGGCGATAAAAGAAGCCTTGTCGTGGATCGAACGGGATATCATAATTTTTACTGACAGCTACGCCGCGTTCAAGTCTCTGGAATCTGCCACCTTCAACTCTCGAACTGCCATAAATTGCCACCGGCCTCTTAACGAGATGGCTGAACAATTCAATACCCACCTTATTTGGGTGCCGGGCTACGGTGAAATTTCAGGGAACTGCACGGCTGACGAGCTCGCCAGGCAGGGTACAACCCCATCAATTTTACCGGATAAGGTAAATTTCAGCATGCCTATCGCTACAGTTACTCAAACTCTACGCTACAAATAGATGGGCAAATGGTACAACCTGTTTAATCACCAGACAGATCTAGCCTAAACGGGATCTCAAACGCTCCAACTGTGTTATAAGACAGAAAAGGGAACTTATCTCCAACATAGTAGGTGTCGTTACAGGGCAATGTATTACCGGAAGGCACGCCACAAGGCTGGGCCTGTTCGCTAACGACTTACTGGATTACTGGATTTAGGGCCCTACTTCTTGAACAACCTTGGTGAACTTGCTTATGCTTGGCAGCCTCCATCGCTTCATAACTAAATCCTCCTGGTTTAACGAGTAGCTATCTTTGGAGATACTGTGGGAGATACTAAGAACTTTCTCGACATCAAAACGACGTTGGTGTATTTACCAACTTTGATGGAACAGAGGGAGCTGGCCATTGTCATTCTGCATAGGAGGACGATCTTGGCAAGGATAATACGACTAGACAAAGATCGCTATACTTTAAGACTTGTACCTCTGTAGTTGGTGTACTTCAGAGGGTCTTCTTTCTTCAGGATCGGGCAACCATCCAACCATCAGACGTACTCTTTTGCTCCTTGTCAAATCTACTGCCCTATCGACTGCGATTCAACTACTGGGTTAGTCTATTCGCTGATGATGGCTTCTGTTCTAGCTTTGAAGCCTTGGCAAATTTGTCTTTCCTTTTAATATAACTTTCGTGTACAGCCGTTCGGCGTCGAACTTCCTTCCAGTATTTTGTTGGTTTAACGCCGCATTGGATATCCGCATAAGTACTTTGGCTGCAGCTAAGTAGGGTATTCCCCGAATAATTGGAAGATACACTATTATCAATGAGGTCCCAATCATAGAAAGATATTGAACGGTGTAGTTTTAATAGCCCATCCATTGTGATGCTCAGAACCTCTTTCCTTGCCAGAGGCTGATAAATAAATCAGTAGGTATGAGCCCCATGCATCTCAGAGCATTAGTGATTTTTATCTATCGTTCTCTCAACCAAATCCAGTCTACTAAGTTTTAAAAACCGTCGATTCGTCATTCATTTTACCAAGTGCCACGTGTAGTTGATGATGCGATTCAATTCCCAGATATTGACCTCAATTTAATTGCCTGCTTACATAAATAATGCGTTTGAAAGGTTGCCATTAGCTTTACTTATAACAGCTGCAACTGTACACGTGCGGCATAACCCAGTAGGATGTCTCCGCAAAAAGACCAAACGAGAAGTAGATACGAATAGAATCCGTTTGAATTTCATTATGAGAATACCAAGAATTTAGTTTGCATAACTCCGTTTTTCTAATGAAGCCATTACCTATATATTCACAGACTTGCCTCCTAAAGCGAAGGACTTAAAGAATTTATGAAGAAAAAAAAAGAATGACTTAAACCCAAAAAGGGAGCAAAGCAAAAGAAAAGAGATACTCATTGTCTGAGCGTTCATTTCCAACCTCGTTAGCATATCCATGTCCTTTATTCTTTTTTACGACTATCTCCTACAACTACGAAGAAAACATCAAATCGAATATTGGCTGAGAAAAAAAAAAAGAACACAACGACTGCCTTAGATTTCTTCGTACCTTCACTTGCTCCTTCCTTTTGTTTGGTCCTCATTTTAAGTTGAGAATATTCAGAGACGAGACGAAACGAAGGAAAAACAAATAGGATCAACGAGGCCATTAAAATAAGCTCTGTATTCTGGTCTTCTCCTTCTTAGGGGTCATTAAGTTCAGGCAACTTCAACAGAGAAAGAAGCAAAATATACATCTTCATAACTACCACACTCGTACACACCACCGCCATCTAAAAGGCAGCAAGGAAACCGCAGGACAAAAATAAAAAAAAAGCGCAAAAGGAATATTCAAAACGATAAGAACGTAATAGATGGATTTACCCATTTGCAAATTGCGATAGTCCTTGCCTGCACACGGATACTTGGTGCATTTTTGTTTTTGTGTTCGGATTCGACTCCCGTACTTTGGGGGTAAGCAGCAAGATGACAGTTTTGATAATAATTTCATATCGTCTTTGAAAATTAAAATAAAAAAAAAAAGTTTTTTTTGTGTTTCCTTCCGTCCTTCGCTTCCATAAAAGAAGATGGAGAGTAAATCACTTTATGACCACAAAGTAGCATGGTGTTAGAAATGAGGTCACGCCTTGTGCTACAGTATGTGTTAGCAAGACTGTACTTCATGTGAAGGAGTGATAAACATCTTTATCCAAATTCAATCCTGTTCCATTTACCATAGGATTAGGTTAGGTTAGGTTTTGGCAGCAGACACACTTATAGGTCAAATGCGGTGCCACAAGGATCTGGTAATTTCCCGGAAAGCTTGTTATAGTACGCTAGTTCACACAAGGTTGTGGAGGGTCCTAAGTGTAATCTACTCTGAAAGGAGAGAGCTTGGCGCGTACAAAGGAGGTGAACTATCGTTTCCCCTTTTTTTTTTTGTCCATACAGCTTTTGCAAAATTTATTTAAGAGGAGACCTATCCAAAAGGCGTGTCTGCCATTGAAGCAGTGTCCTATGACGTCACCTATTACTGGGCTAATAAACCCCCTTTTCAGTCTGATTAGACGATCGAGCGTTTGTGATCCAAATCCGTCTTGTGACAGATGCTCCCTGCTGACCGGATTTGGCTTAAGTAAGTAGGCATGCAGAGTTTCCCCTTTTGCGATTGAATCGATAAAGTTGTACAATACCTGGCGAGTTCGTGGGCCGTAGGGTTCCCTGGATTGTCCCTATGACCCGGCAATTTTGAATTAGTTAGCCTTCTCGTTAAGAGACAAGCGACAATTTAGAACCATGTTTGAGTTGAAGGCGGCAGGTTCCAGAGATTTGATCGCGGGTTAGCAGTCGATATCCTATTTATATGTACATCACAAGACAAGTGACATAATTTCCGTCTGGAAAACACCTCAGCGGCTGAGAAAGCGGAAGTAGATATTTATATTTGGGTCTTCCACCGAATCCTGTTTCTGTTATAGATTCATCTGAGATCATTCATCCAGTCTAGTCCGGAGAGAATATAGGTTACAAGGTTTTGTCGAATAGGAGTTCTGGTGGGGTGTAATCAGTATTTTGTAGGAAAAATTCTAGATCATCAAGAATAATGGAGTGTCCGGTACGAAGACTGGACTACTAGGATACGGCTTTAACTAGAGTGTCTGCTAGGTATCCAGAGGTACCATGTAAAACAGTATATCTGAAGTCGCAATTGAAGTGGTTAGAAAGTTCCACTTATGCATATACATATGTATAAGCCGATATTTTTACACGGCCGATAAACGACACCAGTCGATCACACCATACGTCAGCCTTCATAGCAATAATTCAACTTTCTTGTGAAGACGGAAATAAATGCTAGGAAGGGAGTCTTCAGATCTTTTGAAGAGATGATGAAAATGATTCCCTTAACATCACACAGAGCCACTAACTCACATGGTATGTGTTCTGGGGTTTCGTTCTCTTCTATGTAGACAGATGCGGCAGAAGGTATCCTCAGAGATTCTCATTTTACTGAGGTGATACTTGAGCTGACAGTCACCAGAAAGAAGCTCAGAAGACTTCTTTCATATGTCTTCTGTGCTATATTTGAGCGTAAAGATTCTGTGCTTGGGTCCGTATACCCTTACACAAATGCTAGTTTACTAAACATTTCTTTTTGGATTGAGCAGCGGTCCGCCAGTGGTCTATGAGTCCCGGCTATGGATCTCAATCTCGAACATCCTATCAAAGCAAAGTGATTTGGGCATAAGTCGAAAACAGTGCTAAGCATTTCTAGATCGAGGAAGTCGGAGAGCTGTTTCATGAGATTCACTTGAAAAAAAGGAGTATTTTCAACCGTCTTTTGGGGATGTATCCCACTGCCAATTGCCGGCATCGTGACGGGGCACTTGTGTGATAGGCTAGGACTACCCCATAACGACTTCTATAGGAACTGTAGGCGCGAAGGGGAAATATAACGCATTTGCCACTTGCTATGTGATTTTCCAGCACTAGTAACCAAGAGGAAGGACACTCTTGGGAGCTACTTTCCTGCGGAGCTGGATAATCTAAGAAACATTGAGCTGTACAAACTCCTGTGATTCATACAATATATTTGACTTGTTCAATTCAGCCGTCGATAATGAAATTTAGGTTCTCAGGGGTCTACTACTGGCCCATTGACGGCCTCCTGTCAACTAGGGCACCCGTATACCTATTCTAAACTAGGGTTAAGTGTATTCTTTGCAATCAAGCTGTTTTTAAGTGATGCGGAGGCTGACAGCAATTAATGTTTAACTCTGTAGCCAATGTGGATATCTATCAGTTTCTTCGGGGTTTTAAAAAGAAATGACGATGGACTTATTGATCTGAGATCAATTATTACCGTACGAGCTCTTGCCTGCCTCTGGTATGAAGACAACATTGATTTCCATCCATGGCTTGGTGGTAAGGACTATATTCAGGCAGTTTCCGCAGATAATAATATCGATTCACCAATATACATAAAATAGACTCATGCAAGCAAGTAGGTATAGAGTAAGCAATAGCTATCCAAAGGATGGTGTCTTCTAATCCTCGGAACATTACGTACATATGTAGACGTTCAATGACCGATAATGTAACGATATCGACAGTGGGTATCGATTGGGAAGTATTGGAATTATTGGTGTCATATGCAACAATGACAGCAACATCAATATCAGCAAAAATGGGCCATCAGTTGGTTCCTTTTCAAAACCGCTATCAAAAATATATCGTTGAGTGTTTTTTTTAATATTTGTTACTTCATTGAAGAGGGTTTACCTTCCGATTATTTACTAAAAATAATTTCATACAAATGGCTGACGAAACTCGCTAGAAAGTAGCCCATCCAGTAAACCAAATTTTTGAGTTCATTGTCGATTCTATATCCCTCTTGTTCACAATAGATCAATGGATGTTTTCCTTAATTACTTTAATTATTTGTGGATTGTTAGAGTAACCACAGAAGTATAAGGTCGACTTTCCTTGTGCGGACGACATTGTCTTTATATACGGCCTCCAAGGAACTGGCTAAAGTTCTCAATCGTAAGACGGCAAGTTTAGTCCTGGCGAATAGAAGTAGAATCTGCGTAGATCAATTTCTATATTTTCCAACAAGCAAACTTGTTCGAACCGTCTTAACTCCTGAGAACTCCTGAGAACTCCTGAGAAGGGTGCTTAGAAGGATGTACACGGTGATAGCTAGACCGATTATCACATATGCGTCATAAAACTCCTATCGAGGATGGAACACCTCCGGAAAAGAAAATTGGCGGTATAATCATCTTTACGGATAGATCCATGATGAATAGCAGAGAAGGGGCAGGTATCTTTTCAGAAGAACTAGAACTAGCCTGTCATATTAGTCTGGGAAAATATACCTCAGTCCATCAAGCCGAGATGATTGCTTTGTTACATCCGTTGCATCACCTGATAGAAGTTCAAGTTGTTGGTAAAAATATTACCATAGTACTGGACAATCAATCAGTGATTAGACACATGAAGCAAACAGATATAAATAGATCCCTGGCAATGAAATGGGTTCATAAACTCAATGAGTGCTCATCTCGAAATGAAATGACGCTGCTCTGGGTGAGAGTGCACGAGACCGAGACCGAGGGTAATGAAAAAGTGGACTCTCTGTAGCAAAGGAAGGGTCAACCTCCGAGTTCTCTGGACCGGATCCATTTGCTGCAATTCGCAGAGGAGTAGTAAAGCACCTGATTAACAACTAGGCCGTGGTGGAACACCAGAAAACTTGGTCTACCGTGCAAGGTTGTAGGCAGGCTAAAATGGCTACTAAAATGCCGACTGGCACCACTCATAGAGAAGTTCTAAGCTTGGAGCGGAGAGTACTGAAACGGGTGGTATCGTTATCTACAGGTCATGGAAATTGGTCATCTGAGGGATGACACCTGTGAACTATGCCTAGAGATAATCGAGACGGCGGCACATATATATATTGTGTCAATGTCCGGCAGTAGCTAGCAGAAGAGAGAGTTTTTAGCCGCCATAGATGCTAGCGTTGACATGAGCAGTCAAAGCCAGAGAAGAACTGTGAAGAAATCCAGAAAGTTTCACAGACTAAGATGGAAGAGAAACAAAAAGGGACCCACCACCATTCGAAATCGCTCGACATAATACATATGTATAGATGCTGCTCTGGCCAGCCTGCAACCAGTAAGTTAGTGTAACATAGATTGAGGTGGACCTGGGCCTCAACCAACAAGCGTCTCCAGCCAGTTCGATTCTTAGCCAGTTGCCTCCATTTTCACACGATAAGTTGGTTGAGGTCCCCTTCCACATGCGTGCCCCACCTGAGTCGCGGTCTTCCTTTACTGCGTCGTCCCTCGGAAATGGATTCGAAGATTTTCCGGGCCGGAGAATTTGTGTCTTTGCACTCTACATGACCCAGCCACCTCAGTCGTTGGACCTTCACTCTTCTGGCTAAGTCGATGTCATTGAACAGCCCGTACAGTTCGCTGTTGTATCTCCTCCTCCACCCACCGTCTATGCAGACTGGACCGAAAATCACCCGAAGAATTTTCCTCTCAAAACAGCCAAGAGCGACCTCATCCGCTTTTGACAGGGTCCATGCCTCTGCGCCATAAAGCAGGACTGAGATGATTAAAGTCTTGTATACGGTGACTTTAGTTGCTCCAGAGAGGTCTTTGCTGTTCAATTGCCTTCTTAGCCCAAAGAAGCAGCGACTGGCAAGAGTTATTCTTCGTTTGATCTCTGCGCTGATTTCGTTTTCTGAGTTCATAGTGGAGCCTAGGTAGATAAAGTCCCTAACTACCCCGAAGTTATAACAGTCTATGGTGACGTTCTGTCCGAGACGTCGATATTGAAAGCTTATACTTAGTCTTGCCCTCATAGACCGCTAAACCCATCTTCGCCGCTTCTGCATCAATACTAACGAACGCGCCACTGACATCACGCTTCGTTCTTCCGATTATGTCAATATCGTCGGCGTATGCGAGCAATTGGACGGACTTTTGAAAGATTGTGCCTTTGGTGTTGGCGCGTGAGTTTTGCACTATTCTTTCAAGAACGATGTTAAAGAAGTCGCATGACAGCGCAGCGCGTCGCCTTGTCTAAAACCTTTTTTGACATCAAAGGTCTCGGTAAAGTCTTTACCGACCTTGATGGAGCAGCGTGCATTCTCTCTATATAGATGCTGTCTATAAATGCTGTCATACGCGGCCTTAAAAACGATGAAAAGGTGGTGTGTATCGATTTGAAGTTCCTAGGTTTTCCAAGATCTGCCGCCGATGGTGGATTTTCCTGGCCTAAAACCACACTGATATGCACCGATCAGGTTGTTGACGAACGGTTTCAGGCGTTCACATAATACGGCAAATAAGATCTTACATGCGATGTTAAGAAGACTGATGCCTCTGTAGTTGGCGCAGTTCAGAGGGTGAGACCCTGACGATCGGGCAAGCAATGAGGTTCCATTCATCGAGCATACTTTCGTCCGACCATATTTTGTGAATGAGTTGGTGACTGCTTCTTACTAAGTCATCCCCGGCTGCTTTGAATAGCTCGGCAGTCAGGCCATCAGCTCCCGTAGCTTTATTGGATTTCAGCGATATCTACGCTATCTTAACTTCATCCAGGTCGGAGGGACGGAAATATTGGTTATCATCAACCAGATTGAATGGTTGATTGACACATATACTGCTTTTGCTAATATTCGTCCAGCCGGTTGCAGAATGGTCTTAAAAGAATTTTTGAATCCACCAGATTATCATCTACAACTTCTATTGGAAAACTTTGTAAAATAATTTCCCCTTCTGACCGCTCGAATACGTTTCAAATTTCCCCCACAACTCCATTATTCAATGACATCAAAATTCATAATCCCAAGAAGTCGGATACTCCATTAAAATAAAAATTTAAAGTATCTTCTTCATGGAACTGTAGCCACTAATTCCACTCGAATACAATACTCTTCTAACCGAAAAATTCAAAAAAAAAAAACCCAAACTTTTTCCACACGCTAACGAAAATTTCGAATTTTTTCCTTTCAGAAAATTTATTCGATCGTATTACAAAAACGACATTGTGACGCCAATTACCGCAGCTATTCACAAAGAAGCACAAATTGAATAATGGGCTATTTTGAATCGAATAGAAAAAAAAAAAAAAAAAACTTTACTTCTCGTATCTACTGTCATCTTTGGCGATGGAGATAATTTGAATAATAAAGTTTTCAGTTCATTTTGATCTATAGAATCATATAACCAAGTTTATTGTGTTTATGATTTCCTATCACTTTCTTCACTTGGTTGTATCTTTGAAATAATTCGTTTGGTTGGACCTTAACGGTTCTACCCACCGCGACCAGACATTTTCCACCGAAAGTTCTAAACTTTTTTTTTTCTTCATCTTTTTTTTCTTCGTCTTTTTTTTTGTCGATTATTTCGATCCGTACGCTGGAAGTACCAATAAAAATTTCGTTAATGGAAAAGGAGAACAGGAACAGGACTTTTTTTTTCGTACGTCCATTCGTTTGTTTGACGTTGTTGTTGTTGTTGCTCCTGGTGGAGCTGCTGCTATGGCCAGACATAATTTTTTCATCATTGCGTTAGTAATAAAATTTATAGAGAAAAATCCATAAAAAGCATTTATCCGTTCCGGTATTTTTTTTATTATTTTATGTAGGTATTTTTTTTTTTTGTTTTATTCGCATTTTTCATTGAGAATATTTTCTGTTTACTTTTTTGAAAGAGAGAGAGAGAGTTTTTGGACTTTGGCAAAGTTCAATATTCACTGAAATGTTCCAAGCCATTATTTACCAACCGGAGTGTATAATAAACACATAAAAAAACTTTGCCTTTTATTTGAAAAAATTCTGCAAAAGACTTAGAAACCGGGTGAAGTGATGGTATTTTGCGAGAGGGGATGGAAAAAAGTTTCATTCCTCCCTCTTGAAAAAAAAAAACGAAAAAAGAAAGATACATACATAGATACACCAGCAGTATAATGAGAGTATCTATCATAGAACATCGCTCCTTGTCAGTCCTCGTGGAACCGGCGATATGCAAAAAGTTAATTTCACAGATCGTGATGAGCTCTGAGTATGATTTGATGTCTCCCCTCTGTATGGACTTAAATTACGTTTGTTGCTGTTTGGTTGAATCATTTCAGTTTTTGGCTACGCAATTACCACCCACCGAGCTGGGATTTGTGGAATGTGGTGCACAAGTTGAGATACAGAACAAAATCTTATTTTATATGGGAGTTCGAAAGAGCTACACGAGGGAAGGTGAAAGACTGTGAACCTTTAGTTCAATGGACCTACTCTATCCAACGTTTCTCCAATGAATGGATACCATCCTTCAATTTCTGCAAAATACCCATCTACGACTGCTATCACCAGTTCATCATTTTACATCCACAATTTTTTTTAAATTTCGAAGTAGGCGGACGTCAGAGTGGCTCCCTCTGGTGAATGTAGTGAATCCTTCATTTTTGCCATTTCTAAAGCACCTTCGTGGGGAGGGGAATTGTCCTGATGAAAGATGATTTTTTTTCTTTTGCAATCTAGCGGTTCTCTCAAGAATTTTTAAAGTATTGACGAGTTATTATCTTACCCCTCTGGAGGTAGTTAATAAAAGAAATCCCTTTTGCATCCTAGAAACTCTGGCCATGACCTTGCCGGTAAATGTCATTGAGCTCGCCAGCTACTTCCACGCTCTGCTTTGATTGCTGTTTTGTTTCTGGAGTTCAGTGGTAGAACCACATCAGTACACGAAATTGGATCCCAGCCATTGCCGATGTCACCTCTGCTGACATGGCTTATGGTTCCGCAAAAAATACCGGCACGTTCATGAAGCAAAACAAAAGCCAGAGGACCAGAACTGATTGGATGCTGTACGAGAGAAGGATGGATCACCAGATTCTTAGGAGGAAGAAGAATAAGCTCGATAAGCGCACGGAATGATATGAAGAGGCTTTACCTACAGAAACGACAAGGCTACAAAGCCCGAAGCAAAGCCTGTAGGGAGGAAAGGGGTAACTTAATAGAAAATCTGTGAGGATATGGAAAATTCTTCAAACACCACAACTGCGATACTGTGAGGTGAAATGAATTATTCAACACGCACGTATGCAGTTAGCATAGCAATAGCGAAACTTAACTAAATATTCACACGACGCGTCGGTAGTCCGTGGAGAGACTCAAAAGGACATCATCTATTTATCGCAAAGCCGCGGATACATATAGAGTCATATCTAGTTTTGGTATCCCCGCCGAACACATCATCTATGACGATGGAGAATGCATGCTGCTTCGTCAAGGTCGGTAATGACTTCTCCGAGACATACATATGTACGATTTAAGAAAAAGATTTCCACAGGGTGACCCGCTGTTCTGTGGTTTCTTTGACATCAACTAATCATGCAAACTCTTTTGAAAGTCCGTACGATTACTCGCATACGCCAACGATGTTAATATAATTAGAAGAACGATTTTTTTTATCAGTGTCAACTTAGTATTAAGGTGAAAGGAGGAAAGGTGCGCGTAAGGGTGAATGAGGGTAAAAATGAAGTCCATGCTGCCAACATCTTAGAGAGAACATCAGCATCACATGTTGTGTACCCAGACAGATTCGGCTATAACAGAAACTATAGTTGCCAAGCCGCTAATTAACATTTTTTTTTTGCTTAATTGAATGTGCAAAATCTGTAATCTTTCACTGCCCGCGCAAGGAAGTAGAAGTACATCTCCTAGAGGAACAACTGAAGAACGTTACATGAAAATGTAGAATAGAATAGCTTTCTTCGCGACAAAAGCCGGAAGGCACCTATTCTGAAAACCAGACAAGCACTGCGACCTAAAAGATCTTTTGTGCTATCCTTAGGTTCACCTAGTAAAGGAGGGAATATTTATCCCGAGTAAATATGAAGGTCGTGAAGGAACCTTATGATCGTTTTTGCAGGTGACTGGTTGACTATGTTTGGGGAACTGATCTCCCTTCCAAAGTATCTTTGCCTGCTTCGAGCCATGGCGGGACAATCGCACATGATATGCTCAGCAGTCTCTTGATCTTCCAGACAAAATCGGCACATGTTCGTAGGACTTATGTCCATCTTGTGGAGATGGTAGTTGAATGAACAGTGTCCGGTGAGGAAGTCCGTGAGAAGCTTAGCTTGTTCAATGTGAGAATTTCCTGACTTCTCTTGCTATCGGAAGCATTGATGAATCTCTTGGCTTGACGTAGAGAGTCTCTTTTGATGATCCCCTGAGTTGTGCACCATTTTTACATGGCTGGATTGTAAGCCGCAAAACGGAGATGGGCAAATGAATGAAGATGGCGATCCTAGCCTGGGTAGTTCATCAGCAATTTCATTGCCCTCTATTCCCTCATGCACTGGAACCCAATGAATTGTGATGCGATTATGAGCAGCGAGCTGCTTTAAAGTGTCCAGGCAGTTCCAGACGAGTTTGGACTCAAAACAAAAGGACTCCAGAGCCTTTATCGCCGCCTGACTGTCGGAAAAGATGACAATCTGTTTTCTACGGAGGTTGCATCTGATGCACTCTCTGGCAAATAGCTCAATTGCAAAAACCTCGGCTTGAAAGACAGATGTGGAGCAGCCCAGAGAAACTGCCTGTTGAAAGTTGGGACCGTATATGCCTGCACCAACTCCGTTTTCTGTTTTTGATCCATCGGTGTACCATACCGAGTGAAAACTAAAGGAGATTGGAAGTCCATAACTCCACACACTACGTTCCGGAATAATGGCTTTGAAGGGGCTGGCGAAGTTCATCCGTGTATTTATACACGAAAATGTAACGAAGCATATGTATGCAGAACAAGAAATTTATAAGGCGGTCAGCTATACTGTGACTATCACAATAAAGGATCAGTACCGGCAAAAGCAAGACACCTCACTCTTACTTAAACCTGAGTTTCAACGAAGAAGCCTCTTCAATAAGCCTGGTCTTTAGCTAACTGTCTTAAGTTGCGCACTATAATAAAACCTTAAGATCCCTTTCTATTTGTGCGCGCCACCAACTTCTGCGTTATCTATACATAAGGCTTCCTTCACTATGAAATTTTGCTAACAGTTCCTCAACGAAAAATCTCTTATGAGGAAGTAGTTTTAGCCGGTATCAATCTCGAATGATGATAAGCCAGTTGTCTTGTATCTTTAAATGATTTTCACGTTCTCAATGAAAGCAAAAATTTGTATCTACCTACCCAACCGCCTATAAACTTTTAAGTTGAGCGCCCCGTACAAACAGAAGGTTCGAGAAGAAGCCGAAGCACAAAAGTTAGGTCCGCTAGTTATACTCAGGAACAACACAGATTATAAAAAATATTTCCAATTGGGATATCAAAAGTAATTTCTTACAACACGTCCTGTCTGAGGCGTCATGCCATTTGAAAATATGCTAATAACGCCCAACTGCCATAGCAGCAGCAGCATCAGTAATGAAACTTTCTTATCCAATTCCCATCAATAAGTGATACACATCAATCAAGCCCCACTCACATCAAATTTCATTGAATTCCGTCACCCCCTTCGGCCGACGCACAAAAATTCAATAAAGATGCAAAGAATCGCTTAATGCTGGTAACCCAATTACAGATACTTAATCTGGGGAAAATCCTTCAACACAAATTTTTGGCTTTGGACCGATTGAAAAATTTGAATACATCAGCCTTCAAAACTGGCTAGGACATGGGAAAAAAAAGACCAAAGGAATCCTTCGAAAATCGTATGCAAATTATTCATCAGTTCTGATTAGAAGTTCCTTGGAAAATCACTTGCTCAAAGAAAAAAAAAAAAAAAACCGAAAGAAAAAAAAAGGACGCACACTCTGGGTGGGAGGGTTTATTTTTGTAAGTTCCTTTCCTCTTGTGGGTTAGGCAACATGAGTGCAAATCCCCCACCAGCTACATAAGAAAAGTTCGGTTGATTGTTGGTTAGGAAATGTTCTTCTTGGATGGGAGATACTTATCATATTTATGGGAATTCCTTGTGAGAGAATTTTCCATTCTACCCTCTCCTTAGCACACAATAACTATCTGGTGAGGATATTAAGCCGAAACCAATGAAAAAGGGATCAATGTTTGAAATATATGGGCATAATGAGAAAAAGTTTTTTTTTTTTTTTTTCTTTCTGTGCTGTTGTTGCTTTATTCTTTTGGTTTGGTTGCCCCTTTCTCAGAAAGTAGCCGTATAACGTTAGTCCTTTTGTGGTCATATTTTATGGTGTGGTCGTGAGGGAAGGTATCAACAATTGGGTTATAGTGGTGTTTGTAATGGAATTTGATTAGAGAAAAACTCTGCAGGCCGCAGTGGATGTCTACCAAAAATATAACATTTACATGTAAACAGATTCAAGACCGTACGAGTATCTATGTAGAATGAAACAAATTTTTAAGCTAGGAGTTAGGAGGCCGTATTTTATGATTTAGAAGGCTAAGAAGAGTTTTACTTACGCTTTGGTGTTAGATTTCTGCAGTTGTTACTGCTATTGATGGGTGTTTGAAGGGTAGATACTTGCATTTAAGAAAACAGTAACCTGTAGAAGTTTCTGAAAATCCATCTCCGGCTACCAAGTCCCACTCTAATCCATACGCGGTAAGTCACGGTAGAATAAAATTAGATTTTATTTAAATTGAAAGAAGGCTTGTGATAGCAAAGATATTCTACATCGATGGGCACAGCATCCAAATTTTTAACAAAAATGGAAGCAACTGGCGGTTAGCGTTCGGCACAGAACATAGACTCTTGGTAGTATTCACGAAAATCTAATCGTTGATGCATAGGACAACGTATAGGTACTTAGAAAGAACAACAAACCCGCACACTGCAATGGAAGACCGAAGGACATGTCGATGGATGTGCTAAGTGGTGAAGGTTGTAAAACAAAATAGAGTTTGTCGACTAAAACAGGGCATCCAGCACAAACTTTTCTGACAGAACAATTTGCCATCCTAGACAGGTACAGCTGTGAGGTAGTTAAAGACTTTGTCTATCTAGAATCCACTATTAACACAGCCAAAGACACCAGGGCTGAGATCAAAAGAACAATAACTCTTGCCAATGACTGTTTTCTTGGAATAAGAAGGAAATCCCCTCCCGATCAAGAATAGATCTTAATCATTACAGCCGTACCTATAGAAGGGAAGCCATCGGATTTCCAAGTGCAGCATCTGCATTAGAATTCACTGAGATCTATGTACATTAGAATTTACTACACTAAATCAAAGTTGCTTACTACGTTAGAACGGCCACCAGTACCCTATAACCCCTTCGATGATCTATACCTCAAATGAAGCGTTTTTGGATGCAGAATCTAAAAATGTAGCTGCCTGCGAGCTGCGCCTTATACTTTCTGAGATATTGCGTATCTGCTACCGCAAAGTCCGCTTCCTGAGTAAATGTACTGAGAATTGCCTTACAGGTCACGGTCACCAAATTCCTTAATTGTAAACCGATTTCGATGATCTATACCTCAAATGAAGCGTATTTGGATGCAGAATCTAAAAATATAGCGTATTTCGATGATCTATACCTCAAATGAAGCGTCCCTCTCTTGGATATGTAAAAGCTTATTTACAATCAGATTCCAGAAAAAGAGGAGTTCTTGCGAAAGTTTCGCTCAGTCTAGTGTTGATAATCAGACTTGTTAAGGGCATTCACCTCCACAAACGACTATTCCCCCTTAAGGCCTGGGGGGTGTTGTTGATCGGACGTGTTGAAGGCTCCCTCAATGCCGAGAAGAGGCCAAGTTCTTTCTGGTCTAATGATTTGTCGATGGCACTCGTGTGTAGCAAAGTGTGCAGGGCAGTTATTGACTAAAAATGCTGTAAAGACCTGCGATCCTACTACGAAAGTGGATACCAAACACCGTTTCTAGAATTTTGAGTAGAAATTATATACATATTAGAGGTTAATGGGTCTCAGATTCTTAGAACAATTATAGTATATATACATGGGTACCCTTGCAATTGATGACATTCCTTAAGAATATCGTTTCCTACACCAACGAGGAGGTAGGGAAATTATTAGCAGGCATATGCACACACCAAATGATTGGATAAGGAAGGAGGAGATTTAACATTTTAGGGAAAAATTTATAAGTAGGTCAGAATTTGAAGTTTTAATTGGAATGTAATGAAATGGTGCTTTGAATTCAGTTGCCGCAATGGTGTCCAACAAAAAAGCCTAATATCGTCAATTCAAAAAATCTTCGAAAATTACACTTGAACTAGTCTGAAGTGCAAATTGTGAATGCCAAATGAGTACGAAAAGTGGTTGTAAGCCTCAGCCCATATAAATGACATTGTCTGAGATAGACCTTCATCGTGGATGACGGGACTTAGTGGTTAGTGCGTTGGACTGCTGAGCAGAAGGTTCGAAGTTCATATCCCAGAAAACACTTATTAGATTGTTCACGGTCCCACCTCTCGCGAATGTATGACGCACATCTGGGAAAACTTTCCAACAAGCTATGTATCCAGGACCCGTAGGTTCATGGCATCACGGTATGAGGGTTCTGAAAGACATAGAGCTTGCTTAGTTGTGTTGATTTTCTTTTCATACTTGGATCTCAGGCGCCTTGGAACTTAACCGACTTAAGAGCGGGCTAACTAGAGAGGCCTGTCAGTTGGTTCGGTAATTACTCCTTTACCAAAGACAGTTGCTGAACTTATAGGGTACTGATATACTCGAAAGATGAAACTAACCATCGTCGGGTATGGTTCAGTAACAATAGGCGTATTTTGGTGAGACTTCGCTACTCAGTAAAGTAAAATCTAACACGGAGTACAACAACAAAAAATGACTGGCAACTACTTTAGCTTTTATCTTCAGTGAAAAGTGAGTTGGGAGAAATAGCTTGTAACACTCAATTTCAGATGGCGCTGAAAGGATTTGTTTTTAGATTTTTGATTTTTAGAGTTTGGCAGCCCTCCGTAAATTGACATTTCTTGTGTTTCGTTGAAAGAAAATGGACGGAGAGGAATAAAGGAAAATATAATTAATAGGATAAATTTTTTTTTTTTGTTTATAAAATAAAACAAAAGCTTAACCGCTTTACACCATACATTTTGAAAAGAAATGATTTCCGAAGTTGAAACACTATTCCACTGAGCCCAAGTAAGCAATCCATTTGCAAGTGTTATTGTATCCTTGTGGGAAATGTCTGTTCTAAGTCCATCTTCTTCGGAATTAGGTGCAATGCTGCTGGAATCGTCTTCAATTTTATTGAACATCTACAGAGACGTTGTCAGAGTTCGAGACTTCAAATTCACGAGCTGATACAGGCTGCTCAAGAAGGTTTAACAGGTCAATTGTGTCCTGAACATGAACGTTAGGAATTAACCTAGCAAGGGGTAGATTGTCCTCTTCATCAAAATCCATCTCTAACAATGATGCAGTCAATTCACAGTTGCAGGCATTTGAGCGATCAATTACGAGTATCTTATGCCAGAACTTCTTTAGTTGGTCTGTTGTTACCTTATCCCAAGCTGATTTCAAAAAGAGGATTACCTCTCTTACTGTAATTTTCCTTAAAATCTCTGCAATTCCTTCGTTTTCCTTAGCAACCATCATCGATAATAAGCTTTGTCTGTAGTAAAGCTTAGTCAACCATATGGCATTTTGGTCCATGGGTTGTAAAATGGGTGCCACATTTGGTGGAAGAAACATCACGACAATGTTTCCAGCATCGCTTTGCATTTCTTCATGGCTTGTAGCATTGTCCAGCAGTAGTAGGTAATGCTTTCATCGGAAGATTATGTTCATCCATAAGTTCACGAACCTGCGTTCAAGCAAAATGTTTTTTTTTTTTTTTTTGAGACAAGATTCTAGAATTGTTTAATATTCAGGCCTTCATGCCGTACTTTATCGAACGCTTGAGCGATGTCCAGGAATATTGTAGAACTTATCATTTTATTTTCAAGGGCTTCTTCGACAATGTTGGTGATTCTATGTACATACCTGCTCAATAGAAGAATGTCGGTCTCTAAAGCCAAATTGATGAGATGGAATCATATTCTCGCTGTTTATAAATGGCTTACATAAGTCTCGTCAGCAGGATCTTTTCGAATATTTTTGACAAAATGGGTAAGGAGATTGGCCTGTAGGATGTCATTTCGTGCGAATCCTTACCTGGCTTGGGAATCATTACAACCTCTGAAGCTTTTCAGTAGCAGGGGACATGCTTCAGGCGCAAACAAGCATTTGGAAGTATTGTTAATTTAATCTTAGCTGTTGGCGGTAGGTGTTGTAAGAGCTCAGCAGCAAAATGTAAACAAATTAAAAATCATGCATTTTCACTTAAAACTCTACAAACCTGTCGTACGAATGCATTGAACCACTTCCGAAAAATAAATTCTGTCATCCAAGAGGATTTGGATAAGCCGTACTCAAGTGGGTTATGAAAATGTTTTAAACATCTCGGTTTTTTAGACTCGCCAATAACAAGTGGCTTAATTTTGTGCATTCCGGAAGCATTGCAGCACAACATAAAGGTTATTCTTTCTTTTTGGAGTTTTAAGCCCAAGGGCATATTTTTCGTAGCTGGAGACATTAGTTTTGTCTGGCAGTAATCTAAAAAATAGACCAGACTCATCGGCGTTGTAGATTTGATCATGTGTCGAACACATTTGCCTGATTTTCTCGTCACAAAGCATGCCAAATCGAAACAACGAAATGCCCCGTAATATTCTTTACCAGTCTAGATACATTTGTCGCCTTAAAGCTGTTAACAAATCCAAGGAACACAATTGACTTGAACAAAATACATGCGTAAATGCAACTGGAGAAGCTTTAGCTTGAAAATTGGAATAATTTTTTTTAATTTCCAAGCTCTTCACACAATATAAAATTGTGTTCTAATTTCCAAGCAATTCCAATTTCCACGAGTTCTAATTATCGGGCTTTACCTGTAATTGACTTTACTCCATTTTACTGGTACATCAAGTCGATCACCAACAGAGCGGTTTGGTCAACGGTGTCCCCAATCGATAGAATCGATATCAGTAAATGTATGCATCGCATTCCGTTCGAATAACTCACATTTTAAATGGAATCTCGAATCATTCACTAAATTTTTTTCAAAAATAATTGATAACTCAGTAAATTCATTTAAAATAATTTCAATTGTGCGACAGTCGCTTTGCAGTAGAGATTTAAACAACAATAGCGGTCAGGTTAAATGCCCACTTCTCGGTTTTCTAAAAACCATTTAGGTGTTTGGAAAATGTGTGAAATTTCAGAGTTAAATACTTAGAGTGATAAAATTCATTACTAAACAGTTTGCGGTAGTCAATGTGCTATTGATGTCAATGAGTGATTATAAATAGAAAACTGTTTACTCAAAGCACTTAAAATAGTTTAATTTAGTAAATTGTACCAAAGGGTGTGTATTTTATTTTCGAGAGCTACTGTTAAAATTTTCACAAAGATGTCAAGCGTTCGGTAATCATTTCAAGTGGGAAACGAAAAGCGGACACATAAGTGTTTTAAGTTAAAGTCAGTTGGGGTTATGATTCTTTGAATAGTGTTTAGAAGGATGTGGGAAGAGTATAAGGGAATATGAAACACAAACAGTAAAATTAATTTAATTTAACGCACACTTTATTAAAAAATTCGTTCTGTTCAATAAAAAAATGGTAAGGGGTCAAGGAAAAGGACATTCATGTACATGTACATGTGTCTGAAGTAGGAGACATCTACGTTGGCAGTTTTTTTTTGTTTAAGCTCCGGTATGCGTTAAACTGTTGCTGCTATTTTTTTTTGGCTATCTTCATTAGAGTCCACATATTTTCTATTAGATTTGTATTTGGTGACTATGGTAATGATGCCATTTTGCGTTAGATCATTATCCACTTGGAGCAGCCCATTCCAAGTATTTATTCAACAAATTGGTGGTCAAAATGTCGCATTATCTTCAGCTTATGGTGCCCGCTAGATAGCTGCAAGTGATGAGCATGTGCAAAGTCCGACTGAACATGTGCAGATGTGAAATTAGCACATATGTAGGTATAAGTAAACTTCAGCACTCGTATTAAACCGGACAAAGTATGTCTTGACTGGTTTCACTGCCTCCCTGGTAAGAGTCCATCAAGAGTCTTCAGAAAAGCGACGACGACAGAATCAATGGTGGCGTCTACAGTCGGACTAGCGATCACCTTGCATGAGCTTCTCTGACATATTCGAAACTCAGATTAGTAGGGTTTCTAATGGCTGATTCAGAGCCGTGGAAAAGAGATGGTGGCGGATGAATCCTTAATGGGTTAACGGCAGTGCTCATTTCGCCGACGTGGGTTAATGGCATCGATTCAAACGGTCCTTCGTCCTAAGGGTTTCTATCAATGGAACTGGCTTTTCAAAGTGGAGGCTTTATACCGTTGTCGTCGGGGTTACTTTCTACGACATACGAATCAGCCAGATTTAGAGCTTGATTGTCCAACAAAATGGAACTCCGAATGCCACGAAAAAGGAAGCTTAACGTTTGATTGCTAAGCACGTCTAGAATCGAAAGAGATTACAATCCTCATTGTGAGGCAGACTCTTCGCTTTGCAGTAGATTGGGAAAGGGATGCCATGAAGAATTTCAAAACAGCAGTTCAAGCACTGATTTCAACATCATAACCTTTCCAGCTGATGGAACAGTGTAGGAAAGGGCTCTCGTCGCTAGCTTGTCGGACCTTCTCTGGATGGTGGACATAAAGGGGTCCTCGTTCCGATGAAATCAAAAGCACACTTTCTATCAGTGACAAACAAACGGTGGAACAGTCTGGACAGCTGTCTCATTTCTAGAAGCATAGGTCACTGACACTCGCGTGTATAGACTGGGAATCCCTTTTAACACACATGGTAGCAGTTGTAAATGAAAAGGAAACTCTTCCTCACTTCCTCTACAGATGTCCGGTTTTCAGTAGACCCCGACATCGAACTTTTTCGGCAACCTTAAGCAAATTTGAGAGAAAAGTATCAAAGAGTTTTTTGAACGCTACAGGATGGATTTGAAAACCTTTCCTTTCAACAGTCTATCTGGTACTCACATTGGCGCTTAAATGTAAATTGGACTACAGTGCAGTGCGTAGCAGCAACCAAAGGTACATGCATGGTTAGTACGATTCTGTTTGCACCAACAGATAGCAGCAACCGTAAAAAAAAATCTATTTTTCTCATTCTGTTCACTTTTTGGAAAATTCTCGTCCTTCAAGCGCTCTAGATCCATTAAAATAAATAAAAATGAAAACATTAATTCAGCAAGAGGAAATCAAGCCTTAAGGAAAGACTTTTAATTAGATTACATGTGTATGCCTTCAAAATATAATTTCCTCATAACTTTGCAAATGCATCCGCAAACAAGCTCGCACACTTCTCAATACCATAACCGCACGATATGTACAGACATACAAATGTACGTACATAAGTGTGTATAGTTCTCTCGGCAAATGGAAATTCCAATTTGTGCAAGATTTGTAGCACCCCCTTAACACATCTTTGCATACTTCTAATACTCATTACTTCTCCGAAGCAGAGCAGAACTTCTTAACTTTCGCTCATTACACACAAGCATCGTCGACCTTCAAACTTCTCACTGCAGATACTCTCCGTCAACTTGTGCTTAACCTAAAATAATCTGCTGCCTGCAATTCCATAAAGTGTTTTCAATTTATTTAATGGACTAACCAAGGACTTTTCGGAATGTAATTTTCTCTCATTGCAATTAAGCGCAAGTGTACTACGCGCCGGCACCCTCATTTGTCGTCGTCGTCGTCGACGTCGTCGCCCACTGTCATTTCGCAAATCAAAATAATAAAGTACGCTCTGACGCTCATTTATGTAAATGGTTTCCACTTGAGCCCACGTAACCACAAAACTCACCCAAAATTTCAACCGTATGAGTTATTTCGCGCGGCTCCATCATTGCAATTTGACAGATATAATCGCCGGCATCTTGTGGTACTGCATCTCTGATTTGTAGATTGTATCCATTTATAAGTCGTACTCGTGGATCGGGGGTTACTTTAACTGAGCCAGCGGTAAGTATCGCAATACCTCTCTTCCAGGCGACAACATATGAATCTGTAAGATAAGAAAATAACGATTAAGACAATTAGATACATAATTGCAGTGTGTAATGTAAAATCCAATCAAAAAATTTAAAGTCAATTCGGGAATTTCAATTAAATCGGGTATTTTATGTAATGAATGCAGTTAGGCACAGGCAACGCATAACCGAGCAAGGACACACAGATGAGTGCCCACATTATTCGCATCGCAATTCAATTGGTATTGGTAATGAGGACGAATCACAAATTCACTGGCAGGTGTGATGCATCGCATAAGGATGACATTCGTACTTGACACCAACTCCACCGTCGTTGTCGTCCTCAGCACCATCACCATCAATAGCATCGTCGTCATCGAGCATCTGGAGCTAGCGAAGAAATCAATTCCGATTCAAAAGTCAAAAGGCGAAAATCAATTTGAATTCTCATTTCGCCTTGCTTTTCCCCCTGTCTTTGCTTAGTATTCATGACATTCGTTAATAAAGTGGTTTCCCTGCACCAACGCGGAGATAGGAAAATGAATAACAAGCCAACAAACCAAATGAATGGATAAGGAAGGGGGAAAAAAAATGCAAATTTACGAAACGGATAAATTGAGTTCAGGGACGGATTTGCCTGAGTGTGTAAGTAGGTCAGAATTGTAAATTTCAGTTCGATGGTAACGAACTGGTGCGATTTGGTCAATGCAATGGTGCCAACCAAAAAGTCGTAGCAATATTTTAAAAAAAATCGTCGAAAATTACAGTTGAACTAGTTTCATGGATAAATTGTGAATGGAAATGGAAGTGCGAATGATGGACGTAACTCTCAGCCTATATCGGTGATATTCCCTTAGATAAACATGTACCATTCCAATTAGCATTGGAGTAGAGTAAAGTAATAGAATTAGCTCACATAACAGCTATCCAGGATCTGGGGTATAAAACTTGGCTGTATATGGTTTTGGAGGAGTAAATGGTGGTGCGGGTACCGGCTCATGCGGACGTTCTAGTATGAACTGTAAGTTAAGGAAAATTGCTACCATGTGTCTCATAACAGATTTAGCACACACTGGATTACAAACGCTCGAATTGTCTAATCAGACTGAAAAGGCCGCTTATTAGCGCAGTAATAGGTGTCATCATAGGACACCCCATCATTATTAGGCTAAAGCTATGTTCAGACGATTGCCAGATCTGACAATATTGACAGGTCTACCAATGTGCTGACAATTGCTGCCAATAAGCTGACAATGGCAAACTATTTTACAACGTTAAACTTTCAGTTCACACGGTTGTTAGATTCTGCCCAAATTTCTGACAATTTATTGTCAGATGGCTGGTCTGACAATTGTCTGGCAATGCCTTTTCTTACAACGTTGTTAGATCAAAAATTATCAGTTCACACGGTTGGTAGATGATTGCTGAGGAAAAATTGGCAGATCCATTGTCATACATTGTCAGACTCATAGCATTTAACAGAACATTTAGTGGTGTATTGAAAAAAAGTCAGAAAAACTGAAAAAGTAAAAAAAGTTTAATTGAAATGGAACAAGAATGGCACTTGCGACGATTTCGGTCGCGTCCGTATTGGACAGCAGTGAAGATGAAGACGAATCGCCATGCAAATGCCGTGCTGTTTTGCTCTTCGAACTGGGAAGTGGGGAGCCGGAATTGTATCACATGGCTGCTAAACAATTCCACAATCTTCTTAACTCCACATACACAAAAGAAAAAAAATTATCAAATTCTCCTTAATGCCCACCCTTGTCAGCGCTCTACAAGGAGCTCCGGATGGTTGTGCGGGTAGCATTTTGGGAAATATCCAGATCCTTGTGGTATCAGAATAGTCATACATATACTGTTCCAAGTGTGGCTGCCTCTAATTTAGTACCACTAGAACCTAAACTAACTTATTATCACGGTCCTTTGTAACGAGTATTTTGAACGACCTAGAGCTTGCCTAACTATGTTAGACTTTTTCTCGATTGCGAAGCTTGGACAATTTTTTTTGTCAAGACCTGGTTATATGGAGAACTGTAAAAACTAGTAAAGAAAACCTTTAAGTTAGTCACTAAAAACTGTTTTAAAGAGGACTGATATCGTTGAAGAAAGAATTAAAAAGAAATTAAGTAGGATAGGAACTTCGAGGTAGTAAGGGACTTTGTCTACCTTGGCTCTGCTATTAATTTTGAAAATAACACCTCAGCAGAAATCGAACGAAGAATAACTCTTGCCAATCGCTGTATCTTTGAGCTGAGAAGGCAATTGAGTAGCAAGGCCCTATTTCGAACAACTTAGGAGACTCTCTTCCAGACCTTGATCATCCCAGTCCTGCGTTATGGGGCTGAAGCATGGACTCTGTCGAAAGCGTATGAAGATATCCTCGGTGGTTTTGAGAGAAAAATTCTTCATAAGATATTCGGTCCCGTTTGCGTTGACGGGATTCGGAGGAGAAGATTCAACGATAAATGTATGAGCTGTACAGCGACATCGACCTAGTCATAAAACTGCGCATCAGTCGCGGCCCGCAGGGTATTCGAATCTAACCCGGAGGGCCAACGCAGCGGACGACCTCGCATAACGTGGTAAGCGGAAGGGCTAACTGGCGAGGCTTCTTGGCTAAGGCCCAGGTTCAACCCAAACTGTAAGAAAGTAGGATATTCAGATGTTGAACAGTGCTTCTAGTATTCAGATAACAACTAGGACATAGCCTGACCCGCCTAGGCAGACTGTGAATGATCTCGGTCGAAGAACTGGACGCAGCTAGTATATTGCTTCGGTTGTGGCATAGGATGAGACTACCAAATTTTTATGCTGTAGCATCTTTTGATGACTTCAAATCGCCTGGCAACAATTCAATGTGCATCCTGCAACAAGGTATAGTCATGTTCAAAATATGACTACTCACTCGCAAACACTTTGAGACCAACAAGCCTGACTTAATTTTTTCTGAAAAGCATGGTGAAACTCGATGAAACTCATGTGTGCATCTTTGATGTTGCGTTCTCTGTCGGAGTTGCCGCATGTGTAAGACAGTACGGGGTGGACAACACATTGTCCGACCATCCTTAGAGGCTTAATCTGTTCTAGCACAAAGATGACCTTACACATGATCCATGATCCTTACACGCACTAGGAATGGGATTTAGGGAAGGGACCTACCGGTAGAAGGGACCTGCTGTTTTGAGCCATATCCGAAAGCCATTTTTTAGAAACTTTTTCATGACGTGTATTAGTATCGGACGTTTATCAGTAATTTATGCACTAACCACTGAGCCACGCGCCAACGTCGACATAATCGAATAAATGAACAAATCGAAATGGGTAGTGATGGAAATGAAGGTGTTGCTAACGTCAGGAAGAAACATTCAACGTCGACCATTTGATCAGAAAATCACAAGAGACAACGAAAATTGCACTATAATAAAGGACTTCGCCTACGTACGCTTCGCTGTAAGCTTTCAAAATGATCCCAGGATCATTCCGTCAAAATATATAGGACCCTCAACACCCCAGTCCTCAAATAGGGGTGAGGACTGGAAGCATGGACTTTATCAAAGATAGTATCACCTATGTTTTGAAAGAATAGGTCTTTGACCGATCTTTTCATATCGACTCAATGCTGAGGAGACGATTCAACCACGAACTGTACGGTCTGGAAAGATACGTCGACTCGGTCAAAAACTTCAGAAATCGTCACTTGAGATGGCTACGATATACAGAATTAGTGGAGACCCAGCCCTCCGACACGGAGAGTTTAGCGTGAGGTTCGAGGTTCAAATCCCAGAGAACAGCAAAAAAGTTTTTCACGGTCCCACCTCTCGCGAATGTCTGACAAACGTTCGAGAGTAATAACTGTCAAGAGAAAGCTTCTCAATTTGCCTTTCGGATATGGCTCAAAACTGTAGGTCCCTTCCATTTGTGTGAAAAATATAACACGAATGGTCGCGAGAAGCTAGGCCCTGGACCACATACCAACGGTCCGTTGCGAAAAGAATTTGTATTTGTATATGTATCCCAAAGGGATCTTCGTCGCTTAGATGCATGTACATATACGAGTACTAGGCTAAATTTATTCGAAATCTGAACAATCATGTTTTTTTTTTTTGGATTTTTGGTCGAGTCACAATGAAGGTCAATCAGGCGCTGGAAACCAGTTTCCGATATCGGAAAATGATTTGAGACACATCACTCGGGCTCCTTAATTTTATGAATCCTTCCGTTAAAGGCGAAACCCTAATTACAGCAAGATAAGCAGAATGTATCGAGGCTACTAGGTGTAAATAAGATCTAGATCTTATCAGTGAAACTTGCCGACTGTATGGATGACGTGGGTCTCATGGCTAGTGGCAATCTCAGCAAATAGGCAGTTCACGCTTTCTAGGAGTACACTCACAGAGAATAATCAGTTCTGTTTATGATCAGGAGATCTATTCCGCACTTTGTACTACTTGGCGCTTAACCTGTGAAAAAGTGCAGTAATTGGACTAGAATCTTAATATCAAAGAAGTAAGCATTAAAGTACGTACTTGGCATTTATACCTCTTCAAACATACAGTAGATATCGAGAAAGCGGGTGCCGTGGATCAGTGGTTAGCGCGTCGTTACATTAAGTCAGAACTCTTTCCAAATTTTTGGCTACCCTACATACCAGGGTTTCAGTACAAATAAGTCATAAAATGACCCAAATGAAAATGCAGATCAAACCCTCGAGTCCCCAATGAATGAAGCTAGGTGACAGTCTGATGGAAATTTGTGTGACCTTTATTATCAAACAAATAATTACTCCAGAAAACAGTTCCCTCAAATGAGACTTCTAATATAAAAAGCATTCGAATGACAACGAGACATTACACACTAAGTAAGCATTTAGCCAAAATAGGAAGAATTAATGTACAGCGTATCTGCAGATGTCTAGGATTCCCAAGTATTGAGAATGACGCTGTACATTTACTGAGTCCAAGACCCTGGAATCAGGCGCGCTTTTTCGTTCCGTGTACTCAAAGGTAATGGGCGACCACCCCAAACGTACATATATACAGGGAAACCTAACTACTCGATACAATGTCATAAAGGATAGTATCAGCTTGCCCAGTGTGCATAGCGGTATGTGAAAAGAAAATAACTAGAGCGGCTTCTAATTGAAGCCCAAGTGCGGACCAGGCTGTGGCGTCATCATAACTGCAAGACAAAAATTGTACCGTGAGATTCGGCATTCTTCTCCATTGTAGACATACATACATACGTGCCTCCACGTTCGAAGTATGCATAAATATCTTGCTTACTGCAAGAGCCCTAGATTCTATCATTGGTCCGGTTGAAAAATCAAGGACGATACATTGATAGTCGTTTCGATAAACAAAAATGTAACGATTTGACAACTGCTCTCCTGGAAAACTACTAAAACAGTATACTGAACAAGACAACTATTCAATTGTAGCGTATGGTGTTGGGTTTTTGTAGTTTTTTCAATGTCAATATCAAAGAATTTAAATGATTCCAACTACTCTCCATAGAGTCAAACTTGTTCGAGAAAATAGCAAACATTCTGCAACCATCTTCCGTTGTGTAGGCCCCCTTTTACATGCATTCAGGGTCGCTAACAAGTCAGATCCCATCCTGTACTCAAAGGACAAACACCACCATTCAAGTCATCACCTTTGCAGGGTAATTCTTTGCGTGAATAGATGTCTGCATCCTTTTTATCAGTTTGTTCCTTTGACTTTGTACCTTCGATCCTTGCGTTGATTTCTATAGCTCAGCATTCACATGAGGCATACTCATTTGAATTCAGCTCATTAGTGAATTGAGTCTCTAAAAGGTTATGGTGCTGGGTGCTAGTCTATTAGTACACCGTGTCTGCATCGATGTCATTTATTCTTACACACGGAAATGGAAATATTTTCATTCACCATACATCAACATCACCTCATAGCAATAATAATCAATGGCAGGATGTAGCTCTTCACCGTTGGATCTCTCGACTGAATGCAGAAATTTATTATTACCACTCACACGGAGGACATGTCTATATGCACATGCATAGACAAGTGACACTTTTCTTAACGACAATCGCACATAATGAGGCATACATATAGTACGTATATGGTTCCCAGCTTTTAATTGGGAAATTTTAATGGTTATACTCGTACTCGTTGTAAGGATAACGACACCACACACAGTCACACAACACCCACGACATTCGACAATGTCATGATGCGTTGTACTCTATGGGTTCGCGCATTGAAGAATTTCCGACTGATTGACAATGACGTAATCCATCGATCATTATGTCATGTGGTTGGCATTCAAGTGCAAGGATGATAATGGCGATGTTGTGAAAACAAAATGTGTCCTTCGTGTGGAAATGGTGTTCAGACGAATGATGTGTCGTGTGAATTGGCAGCGCTTAGGTGACTTTGTAGAATTTATTAGCGATGCATCAAGTCGGAAGTGCAATTTAACAAAGGACAATCGAATTCTTTCCTGGTAGTACACTGCTAACAGTGTCACTCTGGAGCTATACTGATGAAGAGAGAATTTCAATTTGTCTTACATGAATTCCGCTGATTAAAAGGTGTTCCTTGGCAAAATAAAAGCAAGTCGAGTACCAAGGTTGTGTAAAGAAAAGGATCATAAGAATATTTTTGCATACGATAGTACATTTGCTGTAATGTGGGAATTTTTTTTCTATTTTTCGCATGAATGGAAAGGACTTAAAGAGATAGTATCATGGACGCAGATGGTCGCACGGATTAATCCCCAATATAGACGCTTGGATTATCAGGAAGCATGGGGAGCTCAATTTCCACTTGTTTCAAATGCTTACTGGCCATGGATGCTTCAGAGCCTGCCTACACAAGTTTGGACACGATATACATAGATCCTTTAACCCCTCGGGGGGCATAGGGCGTCAACAACGCCTGCGCGCCATCTTGTTCGGAGTTCTGCAATTCGTTTCAACTCTCTCCAACTCATTCCTAAAGAGCTGGATTCCTTTTCGACTGTTCTGCGCCACGTATGCCGCTGTTCTGCCAGTCTGGGTGAGTGGATTCCACTGCATGGCGTACTTCGCAATGGAATTGTCTTCGCGCCGTAGGGTGTGTCCAATCCACTGCCACTTTCTCCTCCGTATAGTAAAGTTTATAGGTTCTTGGCCCGTTCTCTGATAAAGCTGTTCGTTGGAGACACGGTTCGGCCAAAAAATCCTCAGGATGATTCTTAAACATTTATTTACGAAGACTTGCAGCTTGCGGGTGTTAGTGGTGTCCACCTTCCAGGTACTGCACCCATAAAGCAGCACCGATTCTACGTTGGAGCGGAACAGTCGCAGCTTGGTTCTTAAGCTGATAACATTGCTTTTCCAGATTTTGGATAGCATTCCGAACGCAGCTTTAGCCTTCCCGATTCTGCTGCACACATCCAGTTCGATGCCACCGCGGTTAGCAGAGACCACACTTCCTAGATAAAGAAAGTTATCAACTTTCTCGACTTCCTGTCCGGCAATGTTCAGTTGAGCGCGGGTGACAGAAGTTCTTAGGGCTTTTGTTTTGGCTGTGTTTATTTTGAGCTCCACTTTGTTTGCCTCAGCTTCTAGATTGTGGGCCATCATATGAAGGTCCATTATCCGATGTGAAAGTAGGCAAACATCGTCAGCGTAGTCTAGGTATTTAAGGTAAGATGTCATTGTCCAACGAATTCCATAGTTGCCTTCCGTCAATGCTGCATGGAGTACATCGGCAGGTAACCACCAAGAACAATAGTGGTGACAGTATGCACCCCTGACGTACTCCACTTTGGACTTCAAAATCCTCCGACACCTTACCATTGTGTAAAACGTGACAGTTACCACCCTCGTATGTAGCCTTGATAATAGCTATGGTTTTTCTGGAATGCCTCTCCTGCGCAAAGCCAACCGTATAGCATCTCGATTCAAGCTGTCGAAAGCCTTCTCGAAGTCGATAAACAATAGATGTAACGGAGACTCAACTCAACGCATTGCTCTATTATGATCCGTAAGGTGTTTATGTGGTCTATGCAGGAGGATCCAGCGCTAAAGCCTGCCTGTTCGACGTCGAGAGTTGAATTTAAATGTTCTTTGATTCGTTCCAGAATTATTCTAGCTATTATTTTAGCTACGGCCAGGAGAACGCATATACCTCTCCAGTTTCCACAGTCCTTCAAATTTCCCTTTTTCGGAAGGTTAATGATCATCCCTCTTTTCCACTCCCGCGAAAATTGTTCACTATCCCACGCTCTCCATATGAGCGGGTGTAGTAAATCAGCCGATGTATTTGGCGCCGCTTGAAATAGTTCGGCAGGGATGCCATCAATACCCACCGCCTTGTTTTTCTTGAGGGCCTTGATTGAGGTCCGGTGCGTATTCGACACGATGACAACCCCTAATGACCAACCTGCATGGAAGAAGTTGAGGATGCGGAGGTCATACTCCATTGATTTGATAGAGAGCATACACCAACTTTCAACAATCTGGCAACACACGTAACGTAACACGCTGTCAGCTGACATTTTCAACAGCATCCTTGAAAAGATTGTTCGAAAACCACAAGCTAATGCCGGAGGAATAATATTTCAAAAGTCTGTGTAATTGCGTACGCCAACGATATAGACATTATTGGCAGAACTCAGAGAGCTGTCATCAGCGCATTTGTGCGTATAGAGACAGAAGCGGCTGAAATGGATCAAGCGGTAAACAAGGATAAAACAACAAAAAGAGAAACGCAACATCGTCGAATAGGACAGCACGGCACGTGGGATCTTCAAGGTAGTGATGAACTTCCATTATAGCGGATAACATCTGAATAACATCAGCGCAAAGTTTAAACAAAGAAAACCACTTGCCAATGGCTATTTCTATGAACTAAGAAGGCAATTGTGTAGCAACGCGCTATCCCCAACAACTAGGGAGACTCCACATGGGACCCCTGTTATCCCAGTCCTACTTTACGGCGCAGAAACATGACCTTATGAAGCATAGACGGATGAATATATTTGGTCCGTCATTTTAAACTTAAAATTCTTTGCAGCATAGTCGTTTCCGAAGGTACTCCTGGGTTTTGGAGCTGAAGAATCAACGACGAGTTATACGAGTACGGCAACTTAACAACACAACGACGACGAGTTATACGAGTACAGCAACTTAACAACACAAAACTAAAGGCGTAGTTCAAGGATATTAAGAGTTGGGAGCCCCAAAGGCTAGGTTACACTGCTCTGCTGGAACCACATGCCTTTAAGTTCAAAACTGATTCTGGTAAAAAAAAAAATTGGATTACCTTCGCTGTTATAATGCAAATCATTCACTTTGACCGCATTTCTAGCCGTTTGTTCATAGATCTGCACTCCACCAGTTCCAAGACCGCATCAAGCCGTGACACCTGATAGATGCTTTGAGTTCCCTTGAATCACTCTTGATTTTCCCATTTCCATTTTCCTCACCTTTAAAGACATTTTCTTATCAATACAATCCGTCACTAGCTGATGTTCCATCATCTAACTCTTTGCTTCTGGTTACAGTTCTTGGGTCAGAGGCAGTTGCAGATCATTCGTGAGAATTCAATTTTAGGTTATCCTTGAAACGTCTAATTCTGGCGAGCGATATAGGATTGATATCCCTTGGGTATCAGAAACACTTTCTCTCACATGAGGCTATGTATCTCGAGTGACCGTCCGTTGTGAGAACGAATGAATGTCTTAATGTTCCAGTACCATTATTATGTGAGGCATTATTTTGGTTCATGGACATATTGCTGTAGAAGGAAACGAGATAGCTGGTGAAATAGCCAGGAAGGCATTAAAACTAGGCAAAGAATAAACCCACATGTGAATTTTTCTTAGAAAGAAAATAAGGTGGACCAAAACTGCTTGAGATGTGATTGTGTTACATCCTGCTGGCTATGGCCTCAATTGAATGAAGAAACCCCTAAGAGCTGTACATACCGCCATCGGCACTATGAACACCAGGCCATGCATAAACTCGCCGGACTATTGCAGCAGCTGTCAAGATGAGCAAGAAACAGAAACCATGAAACACTTCCTCTCCGACTGCCAAAATATTCAAAACCGTCGTCTTTCACATGTGAAACAGACTCTTTGGAGAACTCGGCGTGCTTGTGCAAGCTTCGTTGATGGACTTAAAACAATTCATAGGGAGCACAAGCTGGTTCGAGCAGGAACCAGGTAAATAGCGACGTCGTTAGACATGCCACCACATTTCTAAGGGAATCATAACGGACCAATAGGCCCCCGTAAAAGTACATGTCGAGGTGCATCAAAGTAATCAGAATTGTTCCACGGCGGAAGTTACACATCCAAACAGGACATGCTCGAGGTTAAAGAAATTACTTTCCAGATTTCTGCGAAATGCTCCCTTGATTTTCCTCTCAGTGGTCTAGTTATCACACTGGCCACTTCTCGACCCTTGATCTCCTCAACTTCAAACATGAAAATACGGACTACATCCCGCCGAAAATGAGATTTGACCGGAACTTCCGTACGAGCATCCCTGAACGGGATGAATGGGATTATTCTTCCCCTATCGATGGCAGCTCGGTTCACATTTTTGCAGACGGCTCTAAAACCGAAAGAATGGTGGGATATGGTGTTTTATCCGAAAAACTCAACCCGTTTTTTCAGGCGGAAATCATAGCGATTAAAGAAGCCCTGTCCTGGCTGAAGTGTGATGTACTATCTGTCAGGGATATTACCATTTTCACTTACAGCCAAGCGGCAATCAAGTCCCTGGAATCGTGCTCCTTTACCTCAAAGGCCGCCTTCAACTGCCGTCTATCTCTTAGGGAGATGACAGAGCAGTTCAACATTCACCTATGCTGGATGCCAGACCACAGAGACATTCCAGGTAACTGCAGGGCAGACGAGCTCGCCAGACAGGGTACTACTCTTAGGATTCTGCCTGATAGCCAATCCCTAGGTATGCCCTAGCTACCTGTAGGCATCTACTAAAGCTGAACGCTATTGGCAAGACCAACCGCATATGGGAAAACAGTTTAACGTGTCACATTTCGAGACAGATCTGGCCTAGGGTAGATGATAAACGTAGCGCCGATTTGGTCAAACGTGTCACATTTCGAGACAGATCTGGCCTAGGGTAGATGATAAACGTAGTGCCGAGTTGGTCAAACTAAAGCGATCACAGATCAGCGTTGTCGGTGTTCTTACTGGACACAGTCTTATGCCAGAAGACTAGGCTTCTTTTCTAACGATTTATGCTGGAGCTGTAGGGACGAGGAAGAGGAGGAACCCATCATTCACCTCCTATGTAATTGTCCAGCCTTGCCCTATAAAAGAATTCTCCATTTAGGGTCCCCCTTCTTTGAAGACTTTGGCGATGTGGCGTCCTTCGGCGTCATGTGCATCGATCGCTTTATCAAAAGTTAGTGCGTTGCACTAATGAGCGGGAGGTTTGAAGTTCGAATTACAGAAAACACCAAAGAGTACTATGACGGTCTCACCTCTTGAAAGACGTCCGAAAGTAATAATTGACTTTAGGTCCTTTCCATACGCACAATAAGAATGGTTGCCAAAAGCTAGGCCCTGGATCCCGCACGTTCCCATTTTATTCCCAGCAAATTTTCATCGGCAGAATCTCATAAATTTCAGCGACGATACAACGGTCGTTTGATTAATAATTTTTGATTATCCTTCAACTAATGAACGACTTCTACAGAGCTACATGTTGCAGCTTGACAATGAAATGGGCTAATATAAGCCTGACAAAATAATGAAATTTTCCAAAAACCGTTTCGATGATCAATTCGAATAAATTTATTTTTTGTTTGTTGTTCATGATTGCTGGTTGCCAATGATAAAACTCAGCTCACTCATCAATAAATCATCAAACTTCTGAAAGAAATTCAAATTTCCAATTGCCTTCGGTTCGCATTAAAATTCATTGGAATGACCCCAAAAAAACCCACAGGATGCCATGCCACAAGCCGGTCTGATAGGCAACTACACACCCCTGAAGTTGAACAATTCTCTGACATGTGGACATTGGAATAATGGCAATAACATTTGATTTGCATCCGGTCAATTATGTTTTATTTCCTCTTCCCAGGGGGGAACACAACCCCCCTCCCAATACGCAAGCCTAAGACAGGGCTGAGGTTTTTTCTTTTCAATTTAAAATTATTGACATACCAATCTTCATGATGTCATCTAATAGAGTTACGCGGATTTCACAAGCAAAAAAAAAAACGAAAAAAATCTAAGGAATTCCTATTAAGTATTCTCGAACGTGTGTACATATGTACCTACATATGTATGTAACATGTCTCTTGTGGTTTATTTCTAATACTGTTATCTTCAAAACAGTAACAATAATGATCATAATATGAGCATACAGCTGCTACTGTAAATGCACTCTTTCCAGTTTCCTTTGTCATCATGACGACAAATCATATTTTTACGTCGACAATACACTCCACTTCCACTTAGCGTATATAATGCCTTAGAGCTGCCACATATACTCATATATTCCGTCAAAGACCGGAAAAACAGGCGAAATTTCAATGCCATCAACATCAATATAAATATTTTATTGTACAGTGTCGTAAAAGGAAAACAAAATGCGCCCGGTACCACCCACCCACCTCCACCCTGTCCTAATACCCACTGCCATCACCATTGCCATCCGGATGGTACGCAGTTTATGTGACTTTAAAAAACAGTAAATAAATTAGATGTACACGATTTTTTTGTTCCTTTTTATTTTACATACATAGATACACATCCTTGCACACATACACTTGCGTGCGCACACATAGGCAATACAACAAAAAAAAAACTTGATGCGGTATGATAAGTTGGTTCTGCTTCTTGGATTTCAATGCGAAGAGCGGGCGGTATCTACCAAAAGTAAGTTAGTCTGGAGAGCACTCCTCTCGCACGGGGAAAACCTTGCACACAGCTAAGATACTTAGATTGATATGGAGCCATTATGCGGCAACTGTATTATGAAAATGGAAAATGCCAAAGCTATACTTGTTTATACATATGTGCGAGTATGTATGTATAAATGCTTACAATCCGAAGGAAAAGGGGGGGGGGGGTACTTATGGAAAGGGCGATGTAAAATATGGTTACTTTAAAATTTATTGAAGTCCTTGTTGGAGGGAGCCTTTGTAGCTCGGGTAGGGTGAATTTTAGCATCGAGTGCATTTCTGTTTCTATGTCCTTCTTCTCGAAATGGGATCCACACTTTTTCTTGTCTCTTTATAAAGTGCTTTGCATTGTAAATAAGAAGGGAACGAATGCAAAAAAAAAAAAAACAAAAAGTCGGACACTGCAGTTGAAATATGCAGTGCGAGAGTTTTGTTACTTTGAAATTGGTCAAACGAGTTATCTGTGACAGACAATCTTATCGGATCATTGAATAATTTATTTGAATGCAAAGCATTTTAAGCTTCGCACGGAATGGAGATGGAGATCCTATTCAAAATGAAAATAACTTTTCCTTGCGATAGGTGAGTACTAAATTGTTTCCTGTAGCAAAAAATTGAAAAAGGGAGGAAGAAATATTTATCCAAAAATACTAGCTGTTCAAGGTCAGAATCTTCTGAATCTGGTCAAATCTGCAACTGAAAAACTGTGTGCACATTACTGGTAGCATATCCTATCGAGCACACGTAGAGCAATGACATTTTTCAAGGACTCCGCTCACGCAACAAAAACTTGTTCAAGGAATACTCCAACATATCTTTTCTGAGAATTTTGAATAGAGGATGGCAGAATTCCAGAAACTTTTACGGAATATACACGTTCCGGATACAGTGATATAATGTGGTAAAATGTTGTCCATGAAAAAGATTTCCCGGATTATAAACAAACAGTGCCATAAGTAGTGCCCAACGATGAACATTTATTTGGGGATTTTGTTTGTAAACTCGGGAAATAACATCATCAGCGATGAGAAAGAAGACTAGAAATGCAATTAAGTAGGTACTAAAGCCCTTTGTCGGACAACTGATTAACCTAGAAAGAGAGCGTAATCATTCAAGTCCTGCTGTAGAAAGTAGAGGGATGGACTTTGTCAAGTACGGTTAAGAATATTTTTTTTGGTGATCCTTGCATAAACGATTAGTGAAAGAGAAGATATAAAGATTAACTCTGTGGCCTGTACAGAGAGACAGAGGTATTTATCACTCCGACTCTGTGTCACCCTCTAGTCCTAGAAGTGTCTCTCTTCTTTTGTCTAATTCCAGGATATGTTCTCCGGTATCGCTGAACTCATTGCACGAATTTGAAACTTCTCTGTTAAACGCAGTTGCCTTAGGCGCTCCTTCATTTCACAGTGTCCTGTTGAGATAGCTCTTAAAACAAGTGGGCTGTTCTTGCTTCCTTTGAGTTTTTGTTAGTTGTAGCCGCTCAAATTTAGAATATTTCCAACGATGGAATCCTGTGAAGATGGTAGATAGCCAGATGAAATTGCAGCAGTGATTACCGCACGAGATACTGTAGATGCCGAGAGGTGTCTCAATCAAGGATTGATGATGATTCAATTCGCACTATCTTTAAGACACGTGTAGGCCACAAAAGATGCAGTAAAACACTTGGAAGTGAGGCTGGATACAAAGCCCATGCAATGGCAGCAGACAGACCAAACACTCGAAATGGCTGCAAAATCACTACAACGTTGCGCAGATTGATGACAAACTTAAAAGATGCATATATACTCTTCACTCTCGTGATTGGCTGTAAGATCAAGGGCTAATCCACTCCTGCAATAAAAGGCAGAGCTATAGCAAAGAGGAGGACTTCTTCGAGGGGTTAGGTCCTTTCGAACAGTATCAGAACCAGCCGTTTCGTAGCAGCAGGGAGAAAATATGAACATATGTACGTACATGTACATACACGAGCGGAAAGCAGGAGTCCAAAAGGAAACATCAACTGCAGATCACAACACGTCTCTGACAAGAACGCTGGAGCAAATAAGCTTGCGGTATATGGACTGCGAGACTGATCGGAAACATTCGAAAGGAAGCCCACCATGTCAGAGTATGGTGACGCGACATAAGATGATGCAAATTATAAAGTCTTTGAACACGCCAGATGGCTTCTAAAGGGACATATGTACCTACATAGATAAAGGCTAAGGAAAGTTGCATCTTACCATAGAGTAATGTAAAAAGCAGTTCCTTGGCCGGATTTTCTGTTGAAGAAGAGGATTTAATCGCTGAAAGTCCGTTACACCAGAGAACCACGGCCATCTCTGATGGTCCATAAGCCATTCCTTCTTCAAGAGAGAAGTCCATTTAGAGTTTCTAGCCTCCCATAGTACATACGTTTTTTTCTCAGTTCTTGGTTCTTGGTATGATCTCCTATCCAGCACGAGATCTATCTTGCTGGGAAATCTGACGTTTTCGTTGGCTTCAGTACTACCATGGCTGGGTACCCAGCAAAGGATAACTTTATTACTACTTCCCAGTTCATTAAATTATTGTAGGCCATTTTTGTTACAAATTAGTAGTATCTTGGCGCCCAGGACAATCGAAATATGTATTTTTAGGAAAGCCTACGACCATGGTTTCTTCTGTAATGGGTAGATTGAGTACCTCATCATACACAACTTTGTAAAGAAGTATGCCCAACACTGAGCCCTGTGGTACCCCTCTTAGGTTAGGTTAGGTGTGTGGGCTGGCTGTAAAATTCTTCCCGCCGCACTCAGGTCAATGCTGACCCATTGCATTACCCATTAGGGGGAAAATAAGTCGTCCCTTACTTACTGTAACCCTATGTCTATTGTATATACAACTTAATTTCCAATTTACCTGTTTTGTGGTACTTCACATACAAACCATCTTGTAGATTTGATGAATTTCGTCAGAGCTTCCGTTGGCGTACTGGAGAGTTCCTCCAGGTTATTAAAGAAGTGTCTCCCCAGGAACTTGTATGTAGAATGTTGGAGGCCGGGGCAGTGTCATAGGCAGTGGGTTGTATTCTCAATCGCTTCCTCATCGCCACAGCCTCTGCAAAGCTCCTCTTCCGTCAGACGCAGCTTTTTCATATGATACCGCAGAGTGTTGTGCCCTGTGACGATACTCATGAGGGTGGAAATGGCTTTCCGGTTTTTCCGAACAAGTCTCTCGGTTCTAGCTTTGTCAAAAGTGGACCATAGTTTCCTTGTAATAACGCAGGTTTCTATGGAGTTCCACCTATGGTTTGCCTCTCTCGTGGTTTTTTCCCTGCTTCAATCTTAAGTGTACAAGATGGGATTCTCACGGATGGGTCTGTCAAATCGGTAGCCGATGCAGAGCTCGTCAGCCTTCTCGTTGGTTGCCTGGTATTCCTTCATGTCCAGGAACCCAGAAGAGTACGACCTTATGTTGTGTGCCAAGAGCCTTAAGTTCTTCGCGACAGCACATCACAAGCTTCGATTTTATCTCAACGGCAGTAATTGCTTTGATAGCAGCCTGGCTGTCAATAACGAACGTGATACCTTCAGGAGGTATTGCCCTTACCACAGACTCACGGACTGCTGATGCCATTGCCAGTACCCCTCTTACGAAAGTATACTCCTTAGCACGCACATCTGAGCTACACATCAGGATACTTTGCCTTAAGTGATTTATTACTAGCCTCCAAAATACCCTTCAAGTTCATGGAGTTGACAAATTTTCCGACGCCTAAGGCTATTAGAGTACAATAGCACTTGGTAGCAATCCTCCTTCGTCTGCCTTCCATACCTTTTTTCCTGTGTTAATGTGACCTTCCGCATTGATGTCCTGTCAATTTTGTTCTTTCAATAGTTTCTTTCAACCTATTGGTCGAGATACGTTTCAGGATTTTTCCACCGTATCCAATATAAGCATGGGACCAAACGACGATGAATCCACAGCGGCATGGCTCAGACGAAGAAGTTCGTATCCAGGTAGTTTTCTGGTAACACAGCTTCCGAGTACTATAGATTCCAGATTTATTCGAAAGCGATCAACTAGTATCTATCTAGAGTCGATGTCTAATGACATTTGCCTTTGGCAAATATATATGAGAGGGACGGGTAAGTAATACGACGGATACCCAATCTTCTGCTTGGCTGAATCACGGCTTAAGGTATTGTATCTAAGGAATGTCATTTAAATTTTATGTGATTAAAAATTATACCCCATAAAAACTCATGCTGTGACTACTTATCAGCCCTGTGGCAAACAACGCTAACATTGCCATCACATGCACTGTCGGTAGCAGTTTGATACCATGTCCCATCTTATTTATGAGTATACAAACTTTAATTATATTCGTAGCTTATAAATTTATTAAAGCAAATCCCTTAAACAATAAATCCATCATCGATTTTCTACCGCTCAGCATCGTTTAAGAAGTTTTATTCTCTAACATTTACCCCCTTGAAGAGCCTCAAAACAATCAACCAAAATGTTAGCTTCAGATGTTGGTAATAAAATCGGATCAACCCTTTCTTTATAGGTTTACGCAGTTTTTATGCCATATAGTTTATGATTTCCAACCTCCCTAACAAGGTTTTATCACTTTGGAATCAATAGGCAAGTTAATAAAAAGCCATAAACTGTTGCCAAATGAGAGATACTACTTTCAGATACTCGTACACTTATAAATCTTAAGCAATTCCCAATAACATTGTCCTGCACCCAATAAACTAGTCAACTGGTGTACCAATGTTCTTGAATGTTCAGCGTCTAACTACAACACAATAAGTACACACACGTAAAGTTATATTCCCCAAAAGATTGCAAAGTGAACAACAGCCTTATAAGCAAACTTTGGGCCCAAATATCCTGTCGTACAACACGCAATTTGGATAAAGATGTCCGGAGAGCATACCATCCACACAACTGAAGATAACCCAAAAGGAGAATCTACGTACGTTTAAGAATTGTAATACCGGAAGCGCAATATTAAGCTCTGCACAAGTTTCCGCCAGGGGGATAAGTGGGCGTGTTTCGTGGCGAGGGGGAGGGGCAAGTGAATCGAAAAAGATTACCAGTCTCACCTAAAGGATGCTATATCCTATATTATTCCCGTATCCTGCCGCATCAGGACCACCTCCCGTCGTAACAGAGATACAGTAGCTATAATATAAGCCCACTTTTTGAGCTAAACTCCCCAATATCCGCAACACTATGCCCTTCCTGTGTGTGCAATAAGAAACATTTGTTCCTCGGCTATGGCCATTGCAGGGCATACTCGTACACACACCCAGGATGTCGAGAATTCTCTCACATTTTCTGCTGCTGTGTCTAATATGCCCGACACTGAGAATATATTACATTCGGCCAATATAATAAGATACTATAAGGGCCAAGATAAACGACTTTGTGGTCAGGCCGAACAGAGGACGAATATTGCCTTCGGGTATCCTTAACAAATTACAAAATGTTACCAAACACATACATGACTTGTTTGCTTGTGTATGTAGAGAATAAATACTTCCTGCATGCCTTAGCTGAGGATATGAGGCTATGAGGGGAAGGGGATAGACAAAAAAAAAAAATGTAATTGCACACCGTCCATTGGAATGTAAGATGAGAGAGAATGAAAATGTATACAGATGACCGTAACTAGTGTTTGTAGCGACCACAACCATTATGCAAGGATACACACTAATGAAGCGCATACACGAGTACGTACAAATGAAATCCTTAATTATCCAGTCAGAGACAATAGCAAGGATTGTGTAGAGAGCCGGGTGCAGGTTCCTCCACCAAAACATAGGTGACCCACGGGAGTGAAACCCCAAAGGACATCCTCTGCTGCAGAAAATTCGAAATTGAAAAAAATAAAAAAATATCGAACCGAGTCAAAAGCACAAAATTGGACTCCACTGAGATGAATGTGCTTTCAGAATCCGCCTTTTCAAAGTCCTTCTCCTTCCTCCCTTCCTCACTCTTTCTGTCAATAGATAGCCATCAGGAGAAGAGGACTTTGGACATTCATCAAGTGGCTAACATATCGATTTATTTATTCCAAGCATCCTACTGTGCATATGTGGGTGTGTGTGATTCGTTTTTTTTTACAGCTGAATCCGAATGCCATTGTGGTTCATTTAAAATTGATTGAAACATAAAAACGGGGAAATTCTGAATTTTTTTTTTACTGCTAACGTTTATTGGCAATTTTCGTTACAAAATCGTCAGAGTGGAATACACGGGGATCGTGGAAATGCTGCACTGGTGTTGCTCTTTCAGGCTCTTTCACTTTTATGGTTAAGGCAATAAAAACCGTTGAAAATTATCCAGGAATCCATTTAAGACGGAGATTTGAAATGTGAAAGGATCGCGCACATACACGGTAGTATACTGTACTTCACGATTCTATCAATTACATTTAACAGCCGCCATGGGAGTGGCGAACTGGGCCAAGGTAATGGTTGCGTTGGCGGAAGCGGCGGCGGTGGTGGTAGTGGTTCGGTGAAATAGGACGAAATAATGCTGCGATAATTGTATGCATGCGTGTGCAAGAGTAATCAAAGTACCGGAAGTCCTGTTACGAGTTTTCATAAATTTATGATGATGATGATGATGGCAGGATGAGAAGACTCCTGGGAGTTTGGAACGAGAATCGTTTCATGTTGTATGTATAAATGTAGAGTTTTTCAAGTGCGTCTATACTGGTCGGGATACGTTTTGTGGAACGGAATATACATGTAGGTCAGCCAACTTACGACTGTTGGAGACACCAGCAATGGGCTATGGAAAGGTTAGAGGTATTCGCTTTTTAGTGGTCGTTATTAGAGAAACTTGTCGGTTTATTAACCAATATACTATGCGCCAGGACACTAGTGCTAAAGTGCTTCTATGAACAATGAGTTGAAGATCACTCTGTTATGGGTGACATTGACGATAACGAACTTATTGATCAACGGCTAAGGTCTTCACAGCTTACTCACGTTTATACTCCCCTGAGAGTTATTACAGGAGAAAAATTACACATCAAATTTTTTTTTAAATTTTTTATTTTGATATGGAGAAGGCGACCCAATCGTGTTCTACCGAGATATACTATGCAATACTAGAGTATTTAATGTCTACTGCGACCAGTAAGATCTTTTATGCTCGCCCACATAATTTTAACGAGAGCCTCTAATGGGGCTCCTAATAAACCCCAGTATAGGTTTATGTTCCAGGTTCTTAATTTCCGCTAGACTAAAGGAACCCAGCGCTAAATCTTTTCGTAGTGGCTCCTGGACAAACGCAAAGAGTATGTTCAACCGTCACTTTTTGCGCTCCACAGAGTCAACACATGTCAGTATCTGATAATTTTATATTCTGCAGATGGTATCCAAACAGACATTGTCCCATTAGGTGGCCCGTTGAGGTTCTTAATTCGTATTTGTTAAGATCGCTTAAGGTCTTTGCCTTATATCGGTTAGGGTCGATGACTTTTTTCACGGTCCCCCATGACAACTTCGAAACGTTTGCAGAATCGAATTCTCTTGAGTATTGTACCTAGAGTCTTAAGAATTGGCTCACAGTATTCTAAGTTGACCAGCAAAGTCACCGGTTTTAGGGTCCAGTACCTGAGGCAGCCTGAAAGCACTAAGCACAGACTCCTTGTGCACCGCCAAATGTACAGTTGGGAGGTTCGTTAGCACTGCTTACTGTTGAAACTAGGCATTCACCAGTAATGTGTAACACGCACCGCCGCAGTAGGTTAGGTTAGGTTAAGAAGGGTGTGTGATAGATAAGTCGTGGAAAACCTATCTAAATTGTGGCACTTAAAAGCAGTTGCTGCTTTTTAAGAAGTGTAGGAGATCCGGTATCTGGACTACTGCTACCTCTGCGATGCTTGCAAAGAACCTGGATCCTAGAGTACGTACGCGTCGTTCTTGCAGGGCGGGGTAGTGGCATAGCAGATGTTGGATCGATTCCACTTGCTCCTCGTCACCAATGGCGCAGTATCCTGTGATACTTTCACGTGGTACAAAGTGATGCAAGCCTTTTAGAGTTCCTTCATGTAGCTCTTTGCTCCTGTTGCTGTCTACCAGGCTAGGAACTCGTAGGAGATGATAGGTCTAATGATTGCTTTGTACATCCAGTGTATGATGCGAGGTTTCAATCCCCATCTTCTTCCAAAGGTTCTCTTACAGGCATAAAGAGCGTTTCTTTGCCCTTTCTTCAACATTCCTTTTCCAAGATAATTTGGGGTCTAGAATGACACCGAGATATTTCGCCTCAGTTGAGAGATTTATTGTGGTGCCGTCTAGTTTTGGTAATGTGAAGTCAGGTATCTTCCTCCTTCTAGTAAACAAAACAGATGGTCTTCAGATGGTTTACTCCTAGACCGTCCGGTTTTGCCCATTTAGAGAGTTCTTTAAGAGCAGATTCCATTAGATTCAACCTCTTCTTCTTACCTCTTAAGAGAATTTTCTGAGCTATTAACAGTTTTGCTGAGCTGACTTTGACTTTGATGGCATCCTGCACATAATATTAGAGAAATTACAAAATATAGTAGTTCTGTGGTACATGCTCATGCTTTAAGCTTGGATATTGCTATCCTTACGTGGATAGAAGTCTTGGTTATCATCGTCTCTGTTGAAAGGTTCATTCTGCCTGACAGCGGACCCATTGGAAAAAGACATTTTAATTAACCTTTATCCCTACAAGGGTGAGGTAACCTTGGATAGGGTCGAAACTAGATGATACAGTGGACGGTTAATAAAATATTGTACACAAACTAAGTCACAATCTAGCGGCTTACCTGAAAGAAAGCACTTGGATACAAAAGATGACATAGAGCATGTACAACATGGCATTCTTTCTCTCTCTCGATAACAATAAAATAAAAAATAAAAAAATTAATTAAATGGATTAACTTCGGTTAAACTTTATTAACTGAAACAATGTGAATTTTTTTTTTAACAAATTCCATGAAAACGGGCAATTTTCCCCACATAAGTGTTATTTTTAAGGGTTTATAACCACATCACTCACACTGAGTTATATTCACTCCCTGAACTGACACTTTTAAAACCACGTCCATTCAAATTGACAGTGACACCGCAAAATCCCTGCCAAACAAAAACAATTACTCTCACCCCCCGCCCAAAAGTAAAATACAAAAAAAAAAAAAACTCAAAATCTCTGCCAAGCAGAAGGGAACTGTATCAAAAAATTACAATAAACCCCTGACAGTGGTTCTCCACCCGAGCAAAGCAAAAAAAAAAAAAAGGGATCCACGTACATATATCGCATCGCTAAAGCAATTTCAATTATGCCAGAAATTCCGTCCGGGGATTTGAATGAGATAAGTGATGTCACAAAAGCCCTAATTCAACCCGAAGAGATAGAGCGAGAGAGATACGCTTCCTGCCGCCGCAACAATGATGAGGACTATATCCACAATCTAAAAAAAAAAACACATAAATAAATTTCTGCGTTACACTGTTCCACATACGAAAAAGGAATCCACATTAAATTTAACGATGGATGAGTTTTTTCGTCCTTTCTCTAGCCCTAAAGCGTGAGAGGGGTCTCCGAGAGGGTCCTTATTTTCGCCAGGATTGTGGCCTCTCCTGCACCTTTCGAATGCCTTTGGCTGAATTCATTTACATATACATATGCAAGGAGAAGTTAAATTTGTTCTTGTGGCTCCTTTTGTTTTCCTTTTCAATGCGCGCTATGTTGTATGTAGATGTCCTTGTTTGGCTATGAAATAATTCAAAAATATATCCTAGAGCGGTCTTATCAGCGGATACCATAAGAATTTTATTATTCGCATTTTGACCGTTCCCGTTCTCTTGGGTTGTTGTTGTTGTGTTCGTTTTTTTCCCCTTCTGCAACAAGCATATGTATGGTCACACTGAACAGGGAGATTTGAAAAATATGAAATTTGTATTTTTGAATTGGCTTTCAAACCGATGCGGCATGTGTGACTTATCGGGCCAAAATTTTGGTGTGGACTGAGATATTTGCGGGCATTTATTTCAAAACCGACGTTCGTCAGAAAATTTGCTATGACTTCGGATAGTGGCAGTTCCTACAGTGACCTCTATTTCCCACTATCGTTGGAACGGATGCTTAACTATGCAAATAGGTCCATACTTTGTCCTTCAATCGGTTTAAGTAGGAGGAAGTCTCGCTTCACTTTCTCACACAAGACGTAGAATAGATATAAAGTAAAAGTGATTGAACAACTGCTACCCAGATATCACCAAAACCGACAAGAGTGTTCCCCGACCGTTGTAAACCAAAACAAAAGAACTTTTGGTTGTGATGAACGGAGCACTCACTTTTGAGGAACTGGAAACCCACACATTAAAAGGAAGAGGTCTTCATTAACTTACTTGCTTAGGATAAGCTTCAGTTCAGGTTGAACCTCGGCTTTAACCAACAAGTCCCTTCAATTAACTCGGTCTTTAACTAACTGCCTTCAGTTGCGTACGCCACATCGATTGAGATCCCTGTCTACTTGCGTTAGCCCTCCCGGTTTTACTCGAAGACTCTACGAACCGGACCGTTGGTGTCCAAAGGCCCAATGCAAAGTTTTTTGACTAGTTCAATGTCACTGTACAATTCGTATAAATCGTCGTTTAATCCTTTTCTCCAAGGCGGGCCGAAAGAATTTTTCAATCGAAATAACCAGGATTATCTTCACCGGGATTTGGTCCATAGGTCTATATTTAAACACCGTCGTTTGATCTCCTCATTCAAGGCCTCTAATGCAAACGAGACCGAACAATGTTTTCGTTTGGATTGGGCCCTACTACTCAATTGCCTTCTTAGTTCGAAGAAACCGCGAAGGACAAGATTTATGTATTCTTCGTCCGATTTCTGCGCTGATGTTATTTGTCAGATTAAATAGGTAAATTGCGCAACTAAGGTAGACAAAGCCCTTTTCTCCTTCGAATTTATAACTATACACTGTGCCATTCTGTCCGATTCATCAATGTTCCGTGCCCCTTCTTATTGACGTCTTAGACTATGTTTTCCAAGTGCGCCGGTAACAGCTTAGTTGGGCGAATCAGCTCAATTTCATCAACGTCTGCAAGTAGTTGTACCGACTTTTGCAAGAGTGTGCCTGGGACTTGTGCATTTAAACAATGTTTTCAAGGATGTCGTCGAAGAAGTCAAGGGTAGCACTTTACCTTGCCTTAATCCGTTTTTGACATGAAAGGTCTTGGTGAGGTCATCACCGACCGTGATCATGCAGCGAACATTTTTCATTTAGCAGGGACGTCAAAACTAGGGCATGGTTCTGTACAGCTGGGGTCTGGGGAGATAAAGGAATGGGGCTTGGATAAAATGTGGGCCCGGTTCAGACGCTGAGAAATTTAAGAGGGTTTAAATATGTTGGGTGCTTGAATAACGGAGTTCAGTTTTGCACTGCCAGCGACGTGGACTCTATTCTCTATCATTTCGAGGTTCAACCCAGTGGTCATGGTATTATAAACTTCATTTTTACTATATACGAAGAGACCGTTGCTCATGATCATTGCCGCATAAAACCGCTTTACGGACATCTCCTATGCTAGATAGTTTGATAATTTACACATCGTTCTGAGAAAGTGTGTACTGATCTGGTATAGTATGGTGTTCTTGCATGACAAGTACTAGTTCACAAGTCACCCTATTCACTAGGTGAACTGAAAAATTATAATTCTCAGGTGGTTACCCACTCATCACATTCTCCTTTTTCTTCACCTTTTTGATCCTGAAAAGGGGGATCAAAGGGCAGCAATAACGCGGCCCATATCACTGGTTCTTGGAGGTGTTGGAACTGACAAAGACGCAGACTGATTTTTCTTCAAGGGATAGAATTGTTGAAGAAAGGATACAAGTGCATGCAGCATATCACAACCTACAAGAACCGCGATTCTATGTCTCGCTATCTAACTACTATTAAGGCGTATCCTTGCTAGACGTACCGTATAAGATCATATCCAACGTACGGTAAGTCTTTCTATACACTAATCGGGAAATACCAGTTAGGCCTCCACCTTGGCAGGTCGGCGGTAGACCAAATCTTCACACTAACGCAAATCCTTGAAACGATCAACGAAGTTTGCATTGAGACACACCATCTCTTCATCGACTTTAGTTCCGCATATGCGAGCACTCATCTTCTGGAGCCCTATAGGATTACGGCCGACTTCGTTATCCTGCCCAAATGGATCCAGCTGTTCCGGGTGATGCTGGAGAAGTGGCTCGCCTGAATTATTCCAAACACTTACCGGATTTCGTCAAGGAGATTTATTCAATCTTATACTGATGATTGGAATGTGAAAAGATCTTCTAGACTCGAGTTTCAAAAAAAACTCATCATCATCGTTGATACCATGTCTATATTCATACTCTGCAACTTTCATCCAACAAAGTGCGTTGCAGTGCGACCAACTAAAATATGCAGATGACGTTAATTTTTATATTTTTCTTTTATTTTCCTTAATTTATTTTCCAACAGCATTAACATTAATGAATTCTTATTGAAATACTGAAGGACTTCCAAACTTTGCTCAAGTAAACACTCCCCGCATAACAGGTCGATAAAGTTCATAACTTTGAATCCTTTATTCAAAAACAAATAATTAACGCACAACAAATTAAACTTTAAGTTCAACATCACCCTGTGTCTGTACCGACAGTACTCGTGTATCTATAACCATTTTTCAATGAAAATACCAACCTAGAGAATCTGTACTTTGAATCGCTTTTACCTTCGAGAACAAAAGGATTAAGTAACCGAGGCAATGATGCCGCAAGCAGGTTGGAGGAAAGAGCTTAACAAAGCGAATGAAAAGTTACGAAAAATATTAACCGTGGGCAAGGATACAAAATGTTGAAATCCCTTACCCAAGGTCGTCGATGGCATAATTTGTAAGATTATTTAAATATTTTCAAGATTAAGCTGCAAAATGAAAGTGCAAACAGTGAAAATGGAAATAAAATAGGCTTACCTGTGTTGGCAACTTCGCACGGCAGTACTATTGTATCACTAGCAACGAATTTGAATGTTTCCGAACGAGATATGAACATTGGTTCATGTTTGCTTCCAATTAAACTGCTTGTAGCTGTAACACCACCTAAAATGATAATAAACATGAAAGAAAAATTAAAATTAATACTTTCTTTAGACAATATTGTTATTTGGTGAAAGATACACGATAAAGATGCAAGATGCGCACATTAAGTTACAATCGGTCTGCGAAATTTAAGGCAGACATCGTTATCCTTAACGAACGCTCTTTGAATGTGAACAATCCACAAGGGCAGCAGATTCTACTAACAAAGCTGCCATTTTAGCCTACAGGAAGGGTACATTCTAAAAGATAATGTTAAAATCTGATACGAGAATACTTCGTCCTTACAAAACGCTCTAAATAAGCTCACTAGATGGGCAGTTCCGTGTGGTCTGGGTGTAAACCCCCACAAAACTGAACTAGTACTCTTTTCAAGGAAATATAAAATTCCGCTAGTCGACCCTCCCTCTCTTAATGGAACCAGCTTAACTTTCTCTGATAAAGCAAAATATTTGGGTCTTATCCTGGATAGGAAGCTAAGTTGGAAACCTAATATTCAAGAAAGAGTAAAGAAAGCTACAGTAGCACTTTTCTCTTGCAAGAAAGCTATTGGGAATAAATGGGGATTACAACCTCGAATCACTCACTGGCTCTACACCTCGATCCTTAGACCGACACTCACATACGGGGTGATTGTCTGGTGAACAGCCTTAGAAAAAGCCATAAATCGCGATTATCTAAGCAAGGTCCAACGTACAGCTAGTCTGTGCATAAGCGGAGCACTACGTACAACTCCCTCCGCGGCACTGGACATTATATTCCATGTCTATCTAATACCCCGAGATATATATAGCAAACAAATGGCAGCGATTGCAGCCGTTCGCCTTGAAGCTACCCAACAGTGGTCAAGAAAAGAATTCGGCCACACCTCTATTCTAAATAAATTCAAAATTTCTCCCGAAAACACGGACTACACCATCCCACGTCTAAATGTTGAGAAGAACTTCCTTGCGTGCTACTGCAGAAGTCGCTTGCATCTTTTCAGTCTAATTCTTTTCAATTGAGGAGTTAAAAGATGACCCGAAGATTGATTATAGGCTTTCATATGCAGATCATCCCGAATCAACCTAGAAGTGGATCTGGTTGATATATCCAATTCCTTGTACATGACTATCTGTTTCCTAAGGGGATTTCTTCGAATTCGTTGACGCAATGCTTTTAGTACCGCATTTGTACGGACGACAACGTCTTCTACTCTAGACAATTCCCTAAGGCGACCAATAGCCCGATAAACACATATACTCGATATTTCGAGTGGTTTTAGAACTCGAAAATTTGGCTGGCACTCTTTCAGTACCTATGCAACTCTATTACCGCGACTCGATGCTCTTTAACGCCCTAGTCCATGTTTATAGATCACAAGCTGAAACCAAATTGGCTAGTATTTTTTACTGAACACAACATTCTGTTCTGAAAAACAAGTTAACGATCCCATTCTTGTAAAGGAGTTTTAAACGATAAGGGCTAGAAATTGTGTAACAGAACTTATGGCAGGAATAGGTAGATAGATGGCCTTCACAGACATCTTCCAAAAGCCAACGAAGCATTCGGACCTCATCGCGTGCTAGTGGAATTTCTGAAATAAAATACCGATAACATGGCTTGAATTTTTCTTCTATTCTTACAGGATATTTGGCAAAATAAAACCTTACCCCAAAGCAGGAGGTATGGAGAATGTTGGGGGCAGGTGGTCTAAAGCACTGCAATAATTGTCAAGGTACTACTGTTTTGTCGTACTTTCCGAAACTGAAGGTAGCAATCATTTTTGAGCACCTAAAGGCAAAATCGTGTCTGGCTTCAAAGGACATCCAGTGGGATTTTTGTGGTGATTGATTGATTATGTGTACATCATATCAGCACCCTAGAAATCATAATCAAGCAATCAAATGAGTTCACGTCATCGTTCTACCTTAGGTTAGGTTAGGTTAGTTTGGCTGTCCGCACGAGAGTGCAGACACACTTAGACCAGTAAAGGTCCTTTGTGATACCAACCGGAGCTTTTGATAAAGCGATGGATCCACATGACGCCTAAAGACGACGATCGTCAAGGTCTTCAAGGAAGGGGGACCGTAAATGGAGCATTCTTTGATGCGGCAGAACTGGGCAATTAAATAGGAGGTTAAGGATGGTTTCCTCCTCCTCCTCGCCCCTACAGCCCCTGCAGGAATCGTTAGAAAAGAGGCCAAGTCTTCTGGCATGTTGGCCTATAAGACAGTGTCCAGTAAGAACACCGACAACGCAGCTTAACTGTGATTTGGCACCCAGCATAGGTGAATGTTGAACTGCTCTGTCATCTCCCTTGGTTGAAGGCAGTTGAAGGCGGCCTTTGAGATAAAGGAGCACGATTCCAGGGACTTGATTGCCGCTTGGCTGTCAGTGAAAATGGTAATATCCCTGACAGATAGTACATCACACCTTAGCCAGGACAGGGCTTCTATAATCGCTATGATTTCCGTCTGAAGAACGGGTTGAGTTTTTCGGAGAAAACACCACAACCCACCCCGCTTTCGGTTTTTGAGCCGTCTGTAAAAATGTGAACCGAGCTGCCATCGATGGGAGGAGAGGTATCCCATTCATCCCGTTCAGGGATGCTCGTACGGAAGTTCCGGTCAAATCTCATTTTCGGCAGGGTGCAGTCCGTATTTTCATGTCTGAAGTTGAGGAGGTCTAGGATCGTTCTACCTTAGGTTGGTCCAATTTTAGACGGATTATAGAAATCTCTAATCAGTCCTTTTAATGTAAACAAGACACACCTTTCCAGCACTTTCAAAGAGCCACATTGAGTTATACAAGACGGTATAGTGTCATCCATAATTTTTTTAATGGCGATGGCTGATGTGTTGGCCAACATCATGGGTGCAAATAGGAGAGCCATTGAACTGTTCGATAGAGTAAGCCACCTGCTGAAAATCTCCGAGTTCAACGTTTAGCCCATGCTATTGCATGCCTTTGGAACTGTAAAAGAGTTTAGATCAAGATCAAGCAGCTTAGCTATGACCCATCCTGGGTTAAAGGAATCTGAGAAAAAGAAGAAGAGGATTTACGTATTGGGTACTGCTGCAAAGTCTAAAGATAGACAAATTTCAGGAACCCTGGGGCAAGCAAGTAAGTAAAGTATGTAAAGAAGGGCCTTTCAGAACGCCTTAATATTCTCAGACGGCATTCGGACTAGCATCGAAAATAAATAAGCAATCTTTAGAGAACCAGCAAGGTACATTCTGGAAAGGATTTACATTATCTTATTTAAGGCGTCAGTAATGTCTTTCAAGCAGGAAGCTCTAGCACAGTAAATGCAACTGGAGCTAGTTGGTCAAAGAGTACCTCCTAATATCCCAATATGAATTAGAAAGGCACCTCAACAAAAGGTGCAGTAGAGTACGTACTTAGTAGTCCAGGAAAGTAGCCACAACTCATGAAGACTCGTCAGGCTAGCAACACTAAAAGTAAAAAAACGCATTTGATCCTGCAAGGTGGAGTGATATGCTGTGTAAAGAACACCATCGGCGTCTAGAAGGGCTACCTCAAAGATAGAGAACTAATATATGAAACCACAGTAGGACCCCACATGAAGGAAATTACTGCTGGGCTTAATCTTAGGACCAGACTTATGGCATATTTCCTATCATCGAATCCTCCGAATGCCCCAAATATTCCTAAATGGTCAGTCACGCAGACGTTGTGGCACTAGTAATTATCCCGCGAGACACCTAAGATTGCCTAGCGGTGCCTCAAACAAGTAATGAGACGCGTCCAGTTTGGATGCTAGACCATGAACTAGGGTAAGCAAAAGAGAAGCCAGAGATAGTTCCAGTGACGATGAAGCCCACTTGACTCCCTGGAAATATGCAGTAAAATACTTGGAAGTGAAGCTGAAAACAAAGCTCACGTGTTGACAGCAGATCATGCACGCACCTCAGCGTTAAGCAGATTAATGGCAAACTTGAGAGATCCCACGATAAGCAAGCAGAAAGTACTGATAACAGTCACACACTCTTCTCTGTTGATTGACTGTAAGATCTGGGCTGATCTGGGCAGCTATTCAGAGAAGAGCAGCTCTTCGAGTAGGGACTTCCTATCGAATAGTCTCAGAACCAGCCGTGCGCATAGTGGCAAGGGTAGTCCCCATCAAGGAAAGGAAACGGCAACTGCAGAAGCCACGGAGGCCGCTACATGTCGCTGACAAGAGCGCAGGATCAGGCATGGAGTTCGATGCCAAAGTATGGAAAAGTAAGATTCTACCACACACTTACCTACCAGGCACAGGTGCCAGTATGACGACTCGACATAAGACCGAGCAAATCATATGTTCGGCAAATGTGATAAATGAATTCTAACATACATGGATTAGAAACGGAGGTACATAGACGAAATCACTCCAGATAACATCGTGACTGGAAGCTGGAACCAAGTGCACTCCTACATCGAGCAAGTGCTGAAGATGAAGAAGAAGAGGAAGAGTGAACAGGAAAGAGTTCTGTTGCGGACATAAATGATTGGAGTCTCATAGAGGCTAAGAAAATGCGCATCGTACCTTGAGGTAATGCCTAAAGCAGGTCCAGGGTCATCCAGTGGAAGGTCGACATACCATGGGATCATGATCCCAGATCCCTAGATTATTGTGGCAAATTCTCGTTTTATCACGTCTAAACACAAAACGATATCGTCGATAGAATAAGATAGTTTTAGAAGGGTTTATGAGGCAAATGTATCGTTTCCACTCGAATGCCTTAAAGGCACATCGTGAGTCGGTTCTTGTTTTGTTGTAGCAACTCAGTGAGTCTATCATTATTCTGATCCTTTGAACCAGTTGGTGCTGTTGATAAATTTGGGAATATCCGATATTTCTGTTTCGCTCCGACGAGTTTTTTAAGAATCTGAACCACAAAGATTTGATTCGAGGTTCCTCAAAAGCGGATCGCTGACTTGAAGATCGCTTGGTTTTCTCCTTCGTTCTCGCACCTTTGGTGACTAGATGAATGACCCCGATAGCGCAGTGGCTTGTGACCGTGCAAATCGAGCCTTAAGGAGTTGTTTTCAACTCTGGTCATAAGTTTTGAGCAGTGTTACAATCTCCTTGTGAGAGCCAGGTTTCTTTTTCAATCATTTACTGCCAAGAGGTGTCTGCTTCATTCGCCTTCATTGCTGGCCCCAATTTTGCTAGCTCTTCTGCCTTTTCATTCCTTTCTAAATTGCTAGGTCCACAACCTCAGCAGAGCTTGATTTTGTGGCTATTAATGTGGTTATGCAAAATCAGAAAGGCAGTATTCTAAGCAATTTGAAAATTACTTTTTTCTATCATCTTATTCAAAGTTTTAAGCTCACTTCCTTGTATCCTTGTACACTTTCGGTAAAACTTGCAAAAGTCACTATAAACTTTCCTTGGCATAGATGCTTATTTGATGTCGGCAATAACTTTTATAACTCCACAGGTGTTCTTCGGAAACTTTGTGCATTGGATGGTAACCACAATCACTCAATGCACAAACATACCCTACAGGACTCTCTTAAACTTTACCTAGTCCACACAAAGCTACCACACAAAGAGCCAATCCACATACACACAAGGATATATCCTCAACTCAGCTAAATTAAACGTTCCAAAGCCATCATTTGCAAATGACAATCCTTGATAAACAATTTTGCTTCAATCCGAATTCTCTGTGTGTACAGCTGCTGCAGCGGAGGGCTGCTCCTGAAAATTGCTACTCTATAGTCTCGCTTGTGGTTGAGACAAAGGTCATCGTCAACAATGTTCACTTCCACAAGGTTTGACAATTAAAATTCCCTTGTTTATAATGCTTGTGCATATCAAAGGAGACCACTTGCATGGAATGTTCTCGGAAGCTGGAAATTTATTTCTTACATGGGTCAACTGACAACCGTTTTCTGTGGCGGACTTGGGATCATTGCATCCTTAGAACCAAACAACTCCTTAAAAGTGTCAGAAAATAGATTCTCCCCATCTCGCACTGTCGAGGATTCTCCATCTAATACATTGCGGATATGCTCTAATTATGTCTATTAGAAGCATCGAACCTGATACGACCCGTACTCTTGGTGTCCGCATGAAAGTGCACACTACGACTGAAACTCAATGGGAGACATATCATTGCCTCAATTTGGATCATCACCACACGAATACCCACATATCCTTCACGAATATAGTACCGGTCTGTATTTAAGTGCATCTCAAAGGATACCAAGCTAAGTACCCTCTTTGGGGTCCATCTGATGACCTAAGACCAATGCACGCCTCCATCCAGTCACATCCAGTACGGAGATTGAAAGTAAACAAGAATTCAATGCAGTGGCAAATTCCTGCATTTATTCGAAAAACGAAAAAGAAAAAAAGTATTTTGGGGACACTTACAAACCTCCATGGGGAATGTCGATAATGGCCAAGGACTGCCCCAAATATTTACGTATACAACTGACGAAATTCCAGAACGTACTTAGCGAAAGGAGCTTGGGGCGCATTTAAAATATTTCTGGCTTACCGATGCAATTTTGTACCAACGATAGGGACAACGAAGCAAAATGTTAAGCTACTGTGTATTGTACTGAGGAAAGGACCTTCACTTACATACTTTGAAGTAAATTTTACTCAATTCACTTTTTGTTTTGTTCCAAAGAATATGTAGTCAACAAAAAAAAAATGAATGCACTGCTTTCCTTTTAGCAAATATTCCACCAGGAGGACAAAAAGAAAACATTACAGGTGGACAAAGAAAAAGGACCGCTCTCCCACAAATACTTAATCGAGAGGGAGTAAAAAGAAAAGAAATTTGTTAGTGGTTGAGCAGCTATTTATGGATGAATGCCATTGAAATATTTTAATTTTGAACATATGTGCATATATAGATGGCAGAGGATAAAGACATTTTAAAGGTGAGTTATGTGCACCGTAGGATACTGGACACATTTTCCTTTGTGTGCAGACAATTTGTAGAAGCTTTGAAATATGACATCATGATTTTGTTTTCCAGGACATTATTGTTTTAGGGAAGAGAAAAGTGAAATTGCTATTTAAGGCGTTCGAAGGGAACGGAGAACACGATGAATGACAATGCCATACTGGTGGAAATAGCACTCCCCTTATGAAGTACCAGATGTATGAGTAGACACAGGTTTTAGAATGGTTAGTAGAGAAAGTCTGAGACGACTAGACGACTTCCTGAAGCGCCCACCCGCCCGAATTGAATTATATGATGGGAAAATGTATTTCTACTTTCAATGCCGCACGTGCTGGATATTGTTCATTAAGTAGACCAAAGGGTAAATAGGAACCTCCTTGGTGGAGTTCTAAAATAAAGGAACTCAAAAGTAACTACAGATGCAACGAAGCTAAAAGCACGAATGATGCTCCCGTTGGGAACTCCTTCTAAGGGAACTCCTTTGCGGGAAAATGAAACAGTTTCATAAAGTATTTAGGCTCCGAAAAACGTTCATTACCTGCTCGGATATTTTTTGCTATTTATCAAAAACCAGATGGTTATTGAATTTCTTCATGAAAGAAATCCATTAAAGAACTAGTGAACACGCATTTCTTCGGTTGGTCGACCACCCAAACGATCATGTATGTGTACTGAGACGTAGATATTATCCTGCCTGGCTAGAGATTATCTTGTGTAAATCTAGTCTGTATCTCCGAAGTATGAAATGAAATCGTAGTGGTTCTCATGTGTAGAGTATTCCATACCTTATCCAAGGACTTAAGACCAATCTGTCGAAGATTATTCTTTCGAAAACGTCTTAGAAATTTACTGATATCAACCTTCGCTCCATGCCAACTCGAAATGTTCGTCAGTGCTTTCCTTGATTCCGAGGACTCTTCTAACAACTCCTGACGTGCTGTTAAATATGAAGTTTAGGCGCAGGTGGAGCCCTTGTCGGAAGATCTGTTCACAGAGGGTTGCAATCTGCTAACATATGTAGATCCACTTTTTTGCTTTGTAGTCAATGCGTTTCTACTTATTCTGAAAGGATACACAACCATGCCTTCTACATAGAACCTGCTGTTCTGATTTACTGATAAAGCAAACCGATGAAAACTGAATCAAATCGCCTTGTTGAGTTCCTTTTCGTAGCTCTTTCATGCCTCGTTTCAGCCAGGACACTCGCCGAATTCGCACAGTTCCCTGCTAACCTCAATTCCCCGCATTAACGTGGGCCACAGTCGACCGCCGTTCATAGCATGTCCTTCCTTCTTCTCTGATGTAGGGTAACCCCTGTTCACCCACTGCGTCCGCCTTTTCATTTCTTTCAAAATATACACGTCTCTCTTCCAAGCATTTACTCATTGCTGTCTGTCCAGATCTATGTGGATATTCTCCCAGTCGCCTGACCGTCCTGACTGAGTATACTGAGGTTCATTTCTCCAGAATCATATGACAGATCAGATTCAGCACATCTGAGAAGAGATGATATCTTCATCCGCTTTCGACAGAGTCTATGCTTCAGCGCCATAAAGCAGGACTGGAATGATTTCGATCTTGCAAAGAGTCTCCTTAGTTCGGGATAGGGCCTTACCACTCAACTGCCTTCTCAGTCCAAAGAAACAGCGATTGGCAAGAGTTATTCTTCGATTAATTTCCGCCGAGATGTTGTTGTCAGAATTAATAGCAGAGCTAAGGTAGACAAAGTCCTTTACTACCTCGAAGTTATAGTTGTCGACTATGACGATCTGTCCAATTCGTCTATATTGTTTGTCCCTTCTTGTTGACAGCATATACTTGGTTACTCCCTCATTTAGAGCTAAACCCATTTTGGCGGCTTCTGTTTCGATACTAGCGAACGCACCAGTGACAGCCCGCTGTGTTTTGCCAATTATGCCAATATCATCGGCGTAAGTTAGTAGTTGCACAGACTTTTGAAAGATTGTGCCTCCAGTGTTGGCTTGTGAGCTTCGCACAATTCTTTAAAGAATGATATTGAAGAAGTCACATGAGAGCGCATCAGCTTGTCTAAATCCTTTTTTGACATCGAAGGTCTCGGTGAGGTCATTACCAACCTTGATGGAGCAGCGAGCGTTCGCCATCGTCATCCTGCACAGACGAACGAATTTGGCAGGGATGCCAAAACTAGACATGGCTCTGTATAAATACTGTCATATGCGGCCTTAAAACTGATAAAAAGATGGTGAGTATCGATTTGGACTTCTTGGGGTTTTTCCAAGGTCTGCCGGAGTGTGAACATTTGATCGACTGTGGACTCTCCTGGCCTGAAACCACACTGACGGGCCAATCAGGTTGTTGACGAAGGGTTTCAGGCTTTCTCACAATACGGCAGATACGATCTTGTACTCGATGTTGAGAAGACTGATGCTTCTGTAGTTGGGGTTGAGAGAGTCTCCTTTCTTGTGAATCGGGCAAACAATGCTGAGATTCCATTTATCAGGCTTGTCTGAGCAGATCTGAGAAATGAGTTGGTGTCTACCAAGTCATCCCCAGCTGCTTTGAACAGCTCGGTTGGTAGACCGCTAGGCCTGGCAGCCTTGTTGGATTAAGCTTGGATATTGCTATCCTTACGTGCATGGAAGTCTTGGTTATCATCGTCTATGTTGAAAGGTCCATTCTGCCTGACAGCGACATGTTGGTCTTCGTCGCCATTATACAGTCTGCAGAAAAAGTTTTTCTTTTCTTCTTCATCTCTATAGGTTTCAGGAGCAGCCTCGTCCTTCTTTGCAGCGCCGACTGAAACCCAGCACATCAGTTACGGCGTTGGCACTGGCCTTCGGCACTTGATGCTGGCGGCCGTAGAGAGATTTCGGGATAACCATTTGGCGAAGATTCTGGCGGTCTCTTGCGATTGCAGCTCTTCGACGTTAAATCTTCTCACAGTAATTCCTCTTCGTGGGGGTTGGGATACTTTCTGATTTGTAATTTCCTGGAAATTGTGCCTCCACCAGAATTGTATTCGTCTTGTTCAAAGTTTCACACATCTTTTCTATCCTGTCGCGGATAAGTTCGAGATTGATAACTAAGTCTTTTGAAATGCCTTCTTACCTCAGAAATACTTCTCACATGACAATGTAAGTGCCTCCACGACCCCCCTTTACGTTGCCCCAGAGCTTTCTTTAACGTTATCGTTTTGGTATTATAACCATCCCATGTACCACGTTCGACCCCTCTCATGGCATGAGCTTTTCTAACTTCTTTCTTATGTTCTTATTCATAACACCACTACGGCGAAGAGTTGTTTTTTTTCCATCAATGTCGACGTGAGTCGTTCAGTTTCATTTTTGCTTACCAAGTGGTTCTCGGAAGTCTGGGTACCTTTTCATTTAAAATTTCCTGGAACACTTTCTGGTACCTAACACTGTCCGTGTTTCTCTGAAATCTGATGAAAAAGGTTAAGACCTTTCCAACGTTACCTAATTTGACCACTAAAGTGTGAACAATCTGGGTAATAGGGCTGTCAATTGTCCTTGTTCTTTTTGATATGTGAAAAAATGAAGTGAAAGTTACAGACTCAAAGAATTTAGGTTCCATTCGTGCGACAACCTATGTAGCACGCACAACGCGAATGTCTACGAAAAGTTAAGCCTTGGAAAATATATTTTTATCGGGCTTTCGCTGCCTTTCGGTAGCCAGGACTGTGCATCATCAGATCAAATCTGGCTTCCTTCTACGACACATGGTAGCAAAATTTTTTTTTTTTCAAATTTTTACATAAGGACACCATTTTCGTGTCGTAGATTCGTAGCAGATCCTTTCAATTCTCAGCGTATTTAACCCACCAAAAATTAGTGTCATTAAGAACAGAACGGATTTTTACGTCACACCATTTCCAACACTCAACTATGCTGAAATCATTTAGATCCATTTCACAATTCCGATAGATTGGGTCTCACTCACAAACACACAATTCATTAACAATAAACACTTTTCGAACCTGCGAACAACACAGAAGAGAGAGAGAGAAAAAAAAAAACGAAAGTAATTCCATCTTAAAAATACAACCGAACCGGTCATCATTAAGGAAACGCGCAAATTGAGGTAAGAACCCCAAAGCAATAAAACGATATCGTTTCTCCATTCGAGCGCAAAAAAAGGACTCGTGCCTAACGGGGGGCTCAATACAAATTGAAAATTCCCTACCAATGCTCCTTCGATTTTGATTATTGAAAAGGATGTATCCACTTCCTTTCGTCCTTTGTTCCGTATTCCTTTTCTATTTTTTTTTTTTTATATTCCTTTTCTTTTCGGCTCAATTTGCTTTAACATGAAACAATGCAAACGAAGAACAAAAGGATTCGGAAGACTCCAACACTCACACTGTTAGCGCCGCAGCTCATTCAGTGTAAGTGGCACATTTTCTGTTCACAGTTTCAATGACGGAGCATGGTGTAGACGACGGGCGGGCGGGCGAACAAAGTGCGTGTGTTCGCCCTCTTATCTGCGGAAGGTATAAATAAAAGCTACTAAACACTTCGTTACGTTTTAAATTTGAATACATGATATCCACTTTGCGCCCCGCCGAACCCAACTGGCGCGGCACCCATTCGTGCGCATACAGACGAATGCGAGTCCCGAATTCGAAGGATGTGTTGGGCTTGAAATTGAATTGGCAGCAATATAATTTCATTGTGGGCGATAATGCCGGGTATGGGGGTAGCGTGATTCGCTTTTATCCACCTCGAAGGGGATAACTTTCAATTTGTATCTAATGGATACATTTTGATGGCCCTAAAATCGTTCGTTTAGTTGAGCTGGCGAATTTTCACACATAAGTTCGTTTCCTTTCATTGAGTACCGCTTTCAGCGGAAATACCTTTGTGCAGTTCAAATGCTGATTCCCTGCGCTCGCGTAGGTCCTGCCTATTACATTTCCTTTTTTTTTCGACGGTAGTTAGAAACAAACCGACAGGAAAATCCTTTCCTTTAAATCGATGTCGACCTAGTTTTTTTTTGCATTTTTTTCTTCTTGTGTGTCTTTAGAAAGTTTAGGTGTTTGTCGAATGAAGAATTTAAATTCGTCGAGAAATTGAGTGTGAAATGTCAAGGTGTCAACAAAGTGACGACATCACGTAGGGAGTTGGGGGGAGGTCGACGAGCTGCCATTTTATATAACTTAGAAAATGTTTTTGAGTATTTGGATAATTTCCTAGAGAGTGGGGGGTGACAGGTGGGTGTAAACTTGGCTATTTGTTGAATTTGAAAAAGGAATGCGGCAGCAATGTGGCGGCGAATGCACTTGAGCTATGGCATGTCAGAAAAATATGAACTTTGTTAGAATTTTCAATGAAGTCGAGTGGAGACCCGCAAAAAGGATACAAAGTTTGAAATGCTTCCGGTGGTGGTAGTGGTCGTTTTTGGTGCTGCACTTTGCATAGGAAATGTCAGTGTAAATTGCTCCGGAAGTTGTTCGTTTGTATGTTTAGTGTGCAGGGAGCAGCGAATATAAAAGTTTGTCACCGTGACATACGTAGACCTACCTACACACGCGCCAATAGTTGTTTTAGGAGCAGCATGAGTCTATATTTTAAACTTTTAAAAGTGATTTGTGTTCAAAGTGGTTTTCTTCAAGTATAAGAGGTAAGTAGGTACAAAGCAGCACAAAGATGGATGTTTGTTACTTAAGAGTTTGTACTTGTATTTCGACTAAAACGGACTTTTGGGAAAAGTCGCATTTTCGCTAACATGGTAGGCCTCCTCTTGAGGATCTCTAAATTTGTCGACTTTCATGGAACTGTGGTTAGGTAGGTAGGTAGAGGTGGCTGTTCTTTATATAGAAACAGAATTAGCGCTAGAATGCGCCGTTCTGATACCACAAAACTCATGTAACCTGGTTGTAAAAGAAATTATTTACGGTTGAGGCGAGAGATAATCTACACCCATCCTGTCGAGTTCAGGTAGAGGATGAGAGCTCCAATCCTTTTGTCAGATATCTCTCTTAGGTCGTCGAAGAAAGGTTTACCTAGAGTACGTTGTCGGATTCTCGTTAGGGCCGGACATCTGCTAAGAAAGTGAAGAAGAGATTCTTTTTCGTTAGCATCTCTGTAGCTGCGGCAGAAAGTGTTGTGGGGGATGCCAAGCTTGGCTGCATGGTCTCCTATTGGCCAGTGGCTCGTGCTAACGGCTGCAATTCTGGCAATATCTGGTCTTGATCTGCCTACTAGCTCATTTGCTTTAGGTTTGCAATAGCTGGGCCATGTGTTTCTTGATATAGCGCAGCTAGAAAGCGTGTTCCAACCTAGGGTAGCCAGCTTTAGGAAGTGATTGTGAACGTTACCCTTAACGACTCCAGATGAGGGCGATATTTGATTGAGCACCTAGTTTGTTATCTCTTTCCGGCATTGCTCTACCAGTTTTGAGGATGTGACAGCTGAATCAATAGCTTTGGTAGCAGCTTGGCTATCAGTGAAGATAGCAAGATTACGGCTGGATATTGAGAGAGTGCTCAGTGATCGGCAGGCCTCACGAATCGCGAGAAGCTCTGCTTAAAAAACGCTGGCGAAATTCGGTAGACGGAAAGATTTCGAGACATTCAGCTTGTGTGACAAAACGCCTGCGCCGACTCCACAGTCTATTTTCGATCCGGCCGTATAGGTAGTAGCATCAAAATCTTTGACTACTTTACAGCTCTCCCAGATGACAGAAAAACGTTTTCTGCAATCTTAAGTTGGGGTTTTATAATTGGTCGAAGACGCAACCAGGTTGTTTGGTACCGTCTCCAGGACTTTACTATGACCGTAATGCAAAGCAGTCCAGCACACAGATTCTCTGAGCCGGGCTTCATTCTTAACAAGAACTACGGTTATTAGAAATAAATTTATGTTAGTATGTATTGTAATATACATTATTGTCGTAGAATTTATAGTTTTCCTGTTTACAGTCTTAATAAAACTTGTCTCTAGAACTGATACGAGTAGGCACTTAGAGATTGATAGATACTTTGACATGTACTTAAACCCTTTCATGATGATGTTGCTTTGGCCGTCTCGGGAAAGCACCTAAATACTCTGAAGGAACTCTTACAAAACGCTTTAAATAAGCTCACTAGATGGGCAGTTCGGTGTGGTCTGGGTGTAAACCCCCACAAAACTGAACTAGTACTCTTTTCAAGGAAATATAAAATTCCGCTAGTCGACCCTCCCTCCCTTAATGGAACCAGCTTAACTTTCTCTGATAAAGCAAAATATTTGGGTCTTATCCTGGATAGGAAGCTAAGTTGGAAACCTAATATTCAAGAAAGAGTAAAGAAAGCTACAGTAGCACTTTTCTCTTGCAAGAAAGCCATTGGGAATAAATGGGGATTACAACCTCGAATCACTCACTGGCTCCACACCTCGATCATTAGACCGACACTCACATACGGGGTGATTGTCTGGTGAACAGCCTTAGAAAAAGCCATAAATCGCGATTATCTAAGCAAGGTCCAACGTACAGCTAGTCTGTGCATAAGCGGAGCACTACGTACAACTCCCTCCGCGGCACTGGACATTATATTCCATGTCTATCTAATACCCCTCGATATATATAGCAAGCAAATGACAGCGATTGCAGCCGTTCGGCTTGAAGCTACCCAACAGTGGTCAAGAAAAGAATTCGGCCGCGCCTCTATTCTGAATAAATTCAAAATCTCTCCCGAAAACACAGACTACACCATCCCACGTCTAAATTTTGAGAAGAACCTCCTTGTCACCATCCCTTCCGAATCACGCTGGGAGGACGATACATTTTTAGAAGATGATTATATTCACTTCTACACTGATGGGTCAAAAACCAAAGACGGAGTTTTCTCTGATAAGCTTAACCTTAAGCTCTCCTTCCGTCTTCCAAATAATTGTAACGTGTTCTAGGCGGAAATAATGGCGATCAAAGAAGCCCTATCTTGCCTTTAGAAAAACGTTTTATCTGCTAGAGATTTCCGCATCTTTTTAGACAGCCAGGCAGCAATCAAATCCCTGGAATTGACCTCTATAAACTTTTTAGTAGCCCTAGACTGCCGTTCGTCTCTTGTGAAGATGGCTGAGCAGTTCAATATTCACCTGTGTTGGGTGCCGGGGCATAGAGACATTCCAGGGAATTGTAAGGCCGATGAACTCGCCAAAGAAGGAACAGGACCTCTTTGGTCTAAGTGTGCTGGCGAATCTTAGCTGGCAGCCACTTCAACCTAACCTAACCTAAACCCTTTCATTTTTAATTGTTTTCTTGGAAAAAGACGGTGAAGTTCAAAGACTTTTCCGATCGATATTTAAGTACGGAAGACGAAAAATTACGATGGGAAGGTAAGTCTTTAAGACCATTTGCATCGGGTCTTATGAAAAAGCTTGACAACATCAATCGCATACACAGTTACAGTCTGGCCGTAATTGTTATTCTACACGTTGAATGGAACTCTCGGACTTACTTGAAGCTTAGACAAGGTTCTGAAGAGATGATGGGGAAAGAGCCCTTTGCATAGAGAGCATATGTGCCTCCAAAGCGATCCACTTTTATCTGTTTGACTGAAACCGATATGAATCACAGGCATTGAGGAAGTCCAATGGAATGAACAAGAGATTTAAGGCAGACGAAATTCTGCAAAGGGTAAAACTAGCGGGTGTTTGGTTCTGAATTTTTGATGAAAAAAAAGACTTCAGTAAGAAATATTAGGCTTCGGCATTTGACCGAGCACCTATTATAATCTAAGTTCAAGACAAAAATAATCAAAAAATGCGTCTAGGAGCTCGTACACAAGCCGTACGAATATTGTTGGAAGAGCCATGTCAAAATTGTTCTTATTGGTTTTAGTACGATTGAAAAGCATAGTCGGCATGATTTCGGAACCGGGTAAAGCATCATGATAGTCAATGGGAACACGTTTTCCATACTTCGCTTTTTACTTGGCGGTCTGCAGATTGATGAAATGTCAACCCAAGCGACTTTGGGCACACTTTAAACATCTCGAATGTCTCAAACTTCCAAGCAGGTAACATCGACTGGAACCTCTACTTCGATTTGAATATCCACTACACCGCTAGATACGAATGCCAGTAGCAGTCAGACTCTATAAGGTTCATTGCACTACCATACAGTAGCTCTTTCTTTAGTGTAGCAGTTGGAGAAAGTAAGATTCGTTTTTGTTGTTTATGTTCGGTAGCCGAGGCTTCAATTCCCTGCGGGGTTCGAACATACACTAGCTACGTCACAAGTAAGCACAGTACCTCAACACCGTCGCCACCTAAACAAAAGATTACTGAGAGAATGTTTGACGCCCGAGTGACCACAATGGCAATAGACAGAGTCATCGCCAACCTATCGGCAAGCCTTTTCCCGCCAGAGGTAACTGCAGAAGGCCAGTAGGAGCACTGTGTTTCACTAGACCAACACAACGAAACCCCTGGCTTGATGAAGAGTTCCGAGCACATGTAGCGCGCCAGAAATCGAGGGATGGTCAAGAGATCTCCTAGCAAAGGAAGCGAAAGAAGCATCAACCAGGGAAAGAGAAAGACCATGAAAAGCTTGTGTTCAAGTCAGTATAGAGGTATTACTGCAGAATCTACTGTCAAAAATATTACCATAACGCAAAAAAAGTTAAGGCTACAAGATCCAAAAAAATCCTGCGGAGACGAATAGGAGAAGGCACTCAAATGGCGAAGATATTGAAAGCCTTTTGCGACGTCGAACCAGGTAGTTGTCCAAGTCTAAGGTAGCTGCTCGGAAAATTAAGAATAATGAAGCATCCAAAATGAATGCTGCGTATGCTAGTGTTTCGACCGCAGCAAAGAGAATCCATTTCCAGAGGTGATTTCCATACAAATGACTGTCAAAGCTGACTTGGTAAGCGCCCATTATGTCGCAAATATCTCGAAGGATGTTTCCTTGTGTATGTCAATTGCATGTCCCTTAATAGCTTATTATAAAGAGAAATATCCACCGAAGTTTAATCATAGCTGCGTGCATTGCGGCAAGGCATGTTAGTCTTTTAAGCCGTTTAAGCCTATTGATATTTGCAACTCTCTTGTCTTTCACCCACCAGACAATGGATATGCAAGTCGAGACGGGTGTAACCCCATGTTATATGGCGATAAAGCGTAACGTAAGTCCCATTCGGCGATAAACTCCAAAAGTTTTATCATAGATGCGATGACAAGCCTACATAATTATGCCTCATTGAGGACAACTGAACCAACGTCAACGTTCAGTTATCTTTTCTTATGAAAGGTACAACGCTTTGCTAAGGTTAGTCGATAGTTTTTCTCGAGCGCACCAGTCAGAAACTTCAATCAGCGCAGCTTGCATAAGTCGACACGAATTGTTCTCATGTTTGCTCTTAATTATGATCAGGATCATCTGCATAGCCCATAGCACTAGAACTCAAGCTATTTAGTCTTACTACTAGGTCATCAACGACTAGACACCATAGGAGAGGTGAGAGTATGCCGCCTTAGGGGCAGTCTTTTGCTGCAGAGGTCCTCACGGAATCCCCTCCTTTATGTTGATGTAATAAATCGACTATCGAGCCTATCGACTATCGGGTTAGGACCCATGTGGTTGTTGAATAATCGGTGCATATGCATCTCATGGCCCCAGTTATAGAATCATAGCCGATATTGTCAAAAGCACCCTCGATATCAAGGAAGGAGCATAGGGCTATGTCTTTGAAGCGCAGGCGGTCTTTATCTAGGTGACCAAATATTGCCGAGCGCCTTCCGTAGATTGACCTTTCTTATACGCATATTCAATAGGATGCAAAGGTATTGTTTCTTCGAGAATGCCCTTCATATTAATTCACATCTATCAGTCTTTTCATGGTTTTCAAGAAAACTATGTTTAGCTCATTCGATGGTACGATTTAGGCAAATCACTGGGTTTAATACCTCGCCTTAGGATAAACGTCACATTTACCTCTCATCAAGTTTTTGTAATGTATTCCAGGTTAAAGCTTAACCCATATATGGCTACCAAGGCGGAAAGGACCTAATGAGCCAATCGACCATCTACATTTTTCGTGCCAGAACAGAACAGACAAACTCTTCTGATGCTACAGTACACCTTCAGTAGTAACAGATATATTATGCGACTTACCTTCGTCCCACATTTTGGTGCGCCTAGCGGTGTTGAAATGTTTTCTCAGCCTTTTATGGAGTTTTTCGAGCTCGACCATGGCTCGCTCCGTTGACCCACACTGTTCTTTTTTTCCACACAGCTGCTCCTAAAGGATCTAATGAGAATGCCATAAAGTTGACAGTCTGCCACACCAACATCACATTTTGACATTGAAGATGTAAGTGTCATAACCTTTCGGGCCGCGAGATTTACGCGAAAAGTGTCCAGTTATTTCCTTTGTTACCATATTGTGATAAGCTCATGTCTAACTCCACTCGATATCATAATTATGATGTGGAAGCTCTACATCCAATGTACCTTTAATCCAATTTCCAGTTGTATACGCAGATACGCCTACACTTGGATTGAAAAAAAAAACCGGAAGGGGTAGGAAGCCTAAACAGATTGTGCATCGAAATGGTAATAATTTCTGGAAGAAAAGTTTGATTTCCTTTACGCTTTGAAAATGAAAACTTTACCTACAAAACGTATCTAACTTTCACCAACAAATTTAATAAATACACATAATTACAAATATTTAATTAAATTGAAACGCAACCCGCCCCGAACAACAACCAAAGTTAATTTCACACAAATGCTTTACAAAGAATAACCTTTCCCTTTCCACCATCAATTAAAACTCTCTCATCGTTTTAATGCGTTCCTTCAAGTTGCTTATCAAACTTTCTCCTTGACCTCTACTAAGAATTATTCGTCTTCCTTTTTGTATCTTTCAGCTAAGGCAGGAATACAAAAAAAAAACAAAAAAACTTAAGAAATCCTTTTTCTCCGACACAACTACACAATTTACGATTACCAAACTCTCTCAACGGTGCTAATGAATTTTTCAAGCAATATTCAACGAAAGGAGAGAGTTTCACTAAAAACGAAAAAAATCTCCACCCACACACACCTCCCCTAGTCATTCGAAACAATAAAGTTTGTTCTCACCTCATCCCGTATCCTTTCAACCGGATATATCCATCCACCTGCTACGTTTCTGAAAACAATCAAGGTCAATTGGATTTCACCTCCCCCAGCTGGCTCGTTTAGCTATTCTAGCGTAAAAGTCGAACAATCCCCCTTCCACCCACAGTTCCTGACCAAGTACGAGAACCGCATTGATATTTCCGCAAAACGAAAATTCCCATTGAGAGAGGTGAGGCCACCAAGTATTTCAGTATTCCGCCACCCCGCTCACAAAGTGAAATATTATTGCAAGGCCTCATTGAAATCAACTGAAAAACGAGAAACCGAAAAGAAAAAGTATCTGTATCTCTCTATACTCGTATAAGAGGAAATCAAATGGATATCTGTGAGATCATCCGGACAACTCAAAGTTAAATGGCGAAAAAGTACCGCCGTCGACGAAGACAGGAGGCAAAGGAATTGCCAACAGATATCAAGGAAAATCTCTTGCAAGAACAACGAGGCTTAAATTGGAAGACGCCTGGTGCAAGAGTTTTCCACGAACGACCGACTACGCTGTGTGGCGCAATTCAAATGAATTATTCAATCGCCCCGATTACTCTCAATGCCGTTCAGCTGACTTTTGTGGTGAACAGAAATGGTGTGAGGATAACTGCTACCGGTACGAGTACATTTCCAAGGAATAGTATCTACAAAAAAAATAAATTTACTTTTATTTCACTCCGTTCCTTTTTACTGGGATTTACACTCCAAGGGAGTTAGGTGCTACCGCGATATAAATATATTTTCCGGGTGAAAATTGCAGACACCAAAACGGCTGACAGGCAAAGTACAATTCAGCGGATCAGTCGGGCAATGAAAACCAGAAGGATACACGTTAAAGTTTGGCAGCCAATTTACATGATTTGTATTGAAGAAGATTTTCAGCCGCGACTTAACAGGCTACCATACACAAACATCATTTGCAGGCCCGTATAGGAGGAACCCTTTTTCGGCTCAAGAGAATTGGAGTGAAAATGTGGTTAACATTTTTTTTTTCTCACCCCCTTCTTGGGGGTTTGTTGGTTGGAACGGTTTTACCTTTTCTAGGTGCAAATTAAATATTGAAATATTGGATTAAGGGTATACAACTAGAGGGAAGCCTTTTTTTCCTTGTTGTTGTTGTTTCTCGAAGGACTCAGATTTAATTTGTGTGAAAATTTTTCACTGAGCTTTTGTGGCCAAAAAAAAGGCCCTTGTTAACTTTCGTCTTTATTAGGGAAAGTTTAACAGAGGCGTAGGGATACAAAGAGTTTTAATTACTTCACGGGGATTTTTTAATAAAATAAAAAATTTAAATAATTGATAAGAATGGATGGAATTCATTTAGTGTTGGTCGACTTGTCTACACTAATTGACAACACGAGGCCAAAGTGGCCAAACATCGATACTATTCAACGGTTGAGTGGGGGAAAACCCCTCTCAATAGGAAACAACAGTGGCAGAAAGGAGTAAACTAATTGGCTAGTAAAGGACACCAACTAGCTCATCTGCTTAAGATTGTTCAGTTTTATGCTACGTAGTAAGGCACATTTAGACTAGGTAGGTGGGTAGATGTGACGTAGGTCACTGCTCACGTGGACCATCAGTTCGGTCCATTGGGACCTGTTAAACCGAAAATGCTAATATAGAGCCACTTTAAGTTAAGGACATCACGTTTACGTAAGTCATTCAGCTCCATGAAGGAGATACTCCCTAGAGCCCTTTGCGAATGCAGACCAATCACAGCTCAGTTGACGGAAATACAATTTCTTTCTGGATCATGCAGTCCCTTAAGTTATCGTTGTAGTATCCATAGAGACATTCTCCAGTAATGATGCCTGATCTGTGCATCAGTGCTACTAAGTTTAACCGGAGATATTGGCCGTGTCTTGTCATAGACCGTCCATAAGGTTTTAGGCGTAAGACGTGCATTTATAAGAGTCTAACGACAATTGGTTTACTGATGGCTTCATCTTCAAAGAAATTGCAAAGCATCAGTTTTCTGTTTTTTTTTTTAAGGTTCAGTACTCCACATTCTTTTAGAAGGGGCCCTGGGTTTCCTCGACATCTCCGCAGAATCTGCAGTCTCCACTTTGCTCAATATCTACTTTCCTGAGGCGCTCCTTAAGTCTAGAGTTCGGAAATCTGTAAGGATGCGCAGCAGGTTCCCCCTGATGTTTACACAGACCTTACTTCTTCTCCAGTTATAGTTCCTGAGAATTTCTTTGGCCTGCCTTCTCTTCTTAATCTATCCCGTACCGTTTGCGACCCCAGCCCACAAAATAGCTCCGGGCTGGTAAAAACGGTTTCTTAGGAAACTCAGGAGCTGCAATTGCGATAAGACAGAGGAAGCAACAGATAGACTAACATGGCTCAAGATACAGGAGAAGGCTACTGATTACCAAAGCCTAGGCATCGATAATGTCCTATGGGACAGTGAAATGAAAATGAAAAACCATAGAAGGAAGTGGGCGGAAGTTTACGGAATCAAATAGCGAATTTCGAACATCTTACGGCGCACTACGCGAAGTAACTGGTACAATACCAATCTCGATCTATCTGTAAAAGAATCGCAAGGGAAATACCTCGTGTCAGGCAAGCAAGGGCAACAAATCTACCAGAATGCCAACTGAGATGGCATCAATCGCACAAAAGATATTGCACGCATTAAACTGTCCTTAACATCGAAATATGGATAAACAGGGAGCTATTTATTCCTATTACTTCTCGTGGGGCATAGGGCGTCCACAATATCTGGGCGCCATCCTGTTTGGGATGCAGTTCTCACTCCAACTGGCCTCGTTTCAACCTCAACTGCCGTGCACCGTGTTTGCTTTCAGCGGCCCGCTCTTCGGCCAGACTGTGTAAGCTATGATGGTTCCACTGCCACTCTTTTCATAGCATAGTGATGTCTATTGGCGTCTGACCAGTTCTCATATGGGGCTGTTCGCTTGAGATACGATCTGACCAGAAAAACCAAAACATGAGGCGAAACATCTATTGACGAACGCCTGCAGCTTATGATTGTCTATGGCGACCATCCTCTAAGAACTACACTGACTCAACGTTCATGCGAAACAGTCGCAATTTGATCTTAGTGCTGTTGGCATTCCAGACTTTCGATAGCATACAGAACGCAGTCTTTGCTTCCCCAATCTGCTGCCCACATCGAGTTCAGTGCCACCATCAAAGGTAAAGAAAGCTATCAACTTACTTGACATCCTGTCCAGCGATTTGAAATTGAGTGATCGAGCTTGCAAGACTGAAGGCTTTTGATTTGTTTGCATTTATCATCAGCCCTATTCTTTTTCCTCGCCTTTTAGGTCGTGCACTATTTAATGTACATATGTCCATAACTCTAGGTGAAAGCAGGCATACATAGTCAGCGTTATGAAGGTGTTTAAGGTACGATGTCATCATCCATTTCTTCCCGGTAATGCTGCGGAGATAACATCACTGATTACCATCAGGAATTGCAGAGGTGATAAAATTCAGGTACAGGTTCATCTCCATTGTCCAAGCTGCACTGGAAAAGATTCTACTGTGGCCGCGGTACGACCAAGAACTATGTACATCTACAGGAAGCGACACTTAGCTACTCCTAAAATGTTGCAGGTGTTTCCAGAATGTCACTTATTCAGTCCCAAACAACGAAACTCACTTGACTAGACTTCGTGAAATACCTGCTATTTTTTTCTTTCTACGAGTTTTCGAAACAAAGTCCTTCCTGAGTCCTGATTACTTATTAAGAATACCTCATACCACACAAAAATGAAATTATAGCAAAATGTCTATTCTGTCCTTAATTTCTGCGATATTGCCGCTGTGTGCCTTTTTGAATTTATCTTCAGGACCTCTCTAGTATTTACCATACACACCAACTCTTCTCCAAGAAATATCCAGAAGGCACATTCCAAAGTGAACATTTTGTCGAATTTAAAAAGAATGCCAAAATGTTTCTTCCTCTGTTGTATAAAAGAATCCTTTGAAGGAAAATAACAATGTCCCAGAAAAATCGGACGCAAAAGTTTAAATGCAAAAAAAAAAAAAATGAAATTACAGGATAAGACATACACATACACACAGACGAAGTCGATTCACAGAGGAGAAAGGTCAAAAAGGACAATTGTCTTCTTATATTAAAGAAATTAAATTTATTGTGGTTGTTATTTTCGACCGAAAAAAAAAACCAAAGGAAGAGAGTAAACAATCCAAGAGGATACCCCCATACCGCCCCTAAAATGTAAGGTACTCTGGAGGCCGATTTTTCTACAGTTTTTGTTTCGAGGGAGGTTTTTTTTTTCTTCTATTCTTTTCTGTGGCTACAATGGTGGATGATGTTTGACTTAAGGGATTTTAGGATGCCTGCTGCTTGCGGATTGACGGAAAAGTTTATTTATGGAAATTCATTTAGACACGTTTAATGGGAAACGGATTTGTTTTGCATTTTGTTGTGTTTTGGTAGTTTAATTCGGCTTTTAAGTGGTAATAAATTGTTGGGCATTTCTAATTTGATTATGTTAAGAAGGCCAAATGTTGCCCTGGGGTGGGGCATAAAATAGAATGAATGAATAGACAGAGGGTAATTTTGATTTGATGAAAATGTTGGCATTTGTTTTCAAATGTATTATGCAATGTTTCTTTAATCTAAGGGTTGTCCTTTTGATGGTAGTATAAGAGTTTAGATGGTTGGTAGCAATACATCCATTTGTTGAAATGCTATAGTTCGCATGGCGGCATACTCAGCGTATACTTACTTTTTTATGTAAAAAATTTAATTTGGAGTTGATTACAATTTTTTATAAGATGTGGTCCAGATGTGGTGCAGAGCCTAGCTTCTCTCTAGATACCATTCGTGGTTTTCGTGTTTTATTTTTTCGCACAAATGAAAAGGACCTACATTTTAGAGCCACATCAGAAAGGTTTTTTTTTAAATGAGAAGGTTTCTCATGACAGTTATTACTCTCGGATTTATTCCAGACATTCGCGAGGGACAGTGAACAAACTTTTTGGTGTTTCCTGGGATTCGAATTTCGAGGCGCCCATTGATCATGTCTAAAAAAAAGTCTCAGAAGTCTATTGAGATTGTCTCGGAAGGATGACGCCGGCGGAAGAATTAAATTGATGGAGTCAGCGGTGATGTTTACAGACTGCGAGACACCTTATATAAGTCACTTCGACATATGTATTTGGGACCTAGTTCTTCAAGCATACACCGCACTGTTCAAGATCATTGGCGGATGAGCTATTTGTGGGCCAATAGCAACGAATAGCAGGTGCATTGGCCAAAGTTAGGAAACAACTAGAGGCTTCAGAAGTAGGTTGCATAACCTTGATTCCGAAAACTTCTCAATGATCGGCAGTACGGATTTCATAGCAATAGGTCCACTGGTGATTTAATGGCATATCTCACCGAGAAGCGGAACCACTCTCTCCATCACTTCGATGAAATAACAGATAGTTGCGCTTGATATTTCAAAGGCATTTGACAGAGTTTGGCATCAGGCTCTTTTGTCGAAAATTCGTGCATCTGGCATCGATGAGCCTCTTCTTCAATTGATTAGAAATTATCTTTCGGGGCGTTCAATACAAGTTGTCTTGGACGGCTTCAAGTCTGATATTCACCACATAAATGCTGGTGTCCCCCAGGGCTCAGTTTTGTCTCCGACTCTCTTTCTCATTTTCATAAATGATCTCTTGTCTGCAACCTCTAATCCAATCCATTCCTTCGCTGATGGCAGTGCCCTCAGTTTTTCATATTCGTTCCCTAACTCACGTCCCTGCTCTTCGGCCGTAGAAGAGGAACGGCAACGTACGTTAAACTCATTAAATTCCGACCTTGACAGCATAATCAAATGGGGCTCAACTAACAGAGTGGAACTTAATGGATAAAAAATTCAGTGCTGTCTTCTGTCTCCCAAGCGAAACCACGACCCTCAACCATTGTCTATGAATGGTACTTGCATCGCAGAAACCGAAATACTTGCCATTCTCGGTATGTGTATTAACAACCATCTTCGTTGGAACGATCACATATTCGAAGTCCTCAAAATGCTGCAAAATGTCTAGGATTCTTTAACCGGTGCAAGAAATAGTTCACCCCGTCTGATCTGACCTCAATATATAAGGCGTTCATCCGCCCAAAGATGGAATACAACGCCCACATCTGGTCTGGTGCACCCAAGACCGTCTTGCACGTTCTTGATAGGGTTCAGAACCGCGCGCGAATTATATAAACAAAAAAAAAAAACGCTGGCAAGCAGAAAAAAGACAACGACTTTAGAGTCTCTGCAGACTATGTGCGGCCAGAAAAATTTCGGTGTCCATTGACACCTACAACGCAGACTAGCATCCAGTGAAATCAATGGATTTTGCGGGACAAAAGCAGAGTGAAAAACTGCGATTTATACTACGGGGTTTTCTGCCTACTCCCAAAAAGTCGTGAACAAGAATATGGACTTGTTAGTATCGGATAACTTTGGCAACAAGTCTTGAGTTTTCGGCTTGTGAACGTCTCATGACCATGCAATAAAAAAAGCAGTTGTAAGGCAACTAGAAGCCTCGGAAATCGATGATTGATTGCACTTTGACATGGCAAAGAAAAATGGAAAACGCGTTTCGAGTCTCCATATGGAATGTCTATTCCTCCTGCAGACCACGTGAAGCCAAAAAAGTGTCATAGGACGGACCGAAAAAAAAAAAGGAAAAAATTTAAAAATTAGTGCCAAAAGTCCACACAAGGCCTACCGCCAAGCTTTTACATCCATTCGTCTTATGCCCTACAGTATCCCTATGGTATACTATGGTGAGACCGTAAAAATTTGTTTCGTATTCACGTTCCCCACGGCCTAAGAAGGATAAAAAATTGCAATATGTACTAGGGCAACAACCGCAGACAAATACTCGGCGCATCAAACGCATGTGGTCCAGAGCCTAGCTTCTCGCAACCATTCGTGTAGTCCGTGTAATATTGTTTCACACAAATGGAAGGGACCTACTATTTAGAGCCATATCCGAGGGGTTTTTTTTTTTTTTTGAATGTTTGAGAAACTTTCTCATGACAATTATTACTCTTCGCGAGAGGTGCGACCGTGATACAATTTTTTGGTGTTTTCTGGGAATCGAACCTCGAACCTCCTGCTCAATAATCCAACGCACTTACCACTAAGCTACGGCGCGGATTTGTTATTTAAGGCAGACTTAAGTTACATGTCTTGGGTTTTACCTACTCTTAGGACTATCACACTGACCGGAAACTTGATGTGCATCATACGGGGAAAATCTAAATGCTCTTTACACAGCCAACTGTCGTTCTTTTTATTGACCTTCTGGTCCTGATCGCAAAGAAGGCCCGTATTTTCCTGATGTTTCAACAAAAGACACATTCATCGAAGTACGCTCCAATTTTTTGGTTTTCTCCAACATAGACTAATCACTGCTCATGACATATGTAAGGCTAGGTTTTCGTGAACCTCTCCGTGGATTAGTCATTCAGACACTTGAAGTTTCCTTGGATTCGACCTCATCGAAGTTCTTCAGGGTCCTGGTGGATACGACGTTGTACATCTTGAATAAATTTTGGGCTTTTTCTTGCTGTCCATGTCGAATGCTTCTACGTTTAAGAACAGGCAAAACATCGTTGGTAGAAGTCTCCAACTTGGTCGTTAAACGATCGGTCGACTTTAAAAAATCACGCATATTTCAAGATCAGTATGGTCTGCACATGTGGCAACAATCAAGGTGTATATTCATTTCTAAATTATACCTGTGAAGAACCTTAACGATTGCTTTCAACACGATCAACTAAGCAGAAACATGCCCCCAAATAGCCTTCACAAGCTGTGATTCACAAGAGCATATATACCAGCAGCTTCGCTATTGTACAAAAGGATATAAAATACTTTTGCAATTTTAAATAAAAAATTGAGTTACGCCCCTTTAAGTCGGAAAAAATGTGCAACGTCGTATGCGTAGATAGGGCGCTCGTCAGCCAAAGTAATAAGCGCATTTGTAAACTTTATTTAAGTTTATTTTTTCCTAGGTGAAATCTAAAGCCAACAAGCTATTATAATTGTCATTTAAAAATCCTTAAACTAACGAAAAAAATGCCATTTAAACTGGCTCATTTGATGCCGTATTAGCATTTATGCAAATTTTCTTCTTCTAAGAGATTTTTAAACATAAAGCTTGCTTCCACAATTTTCACATCGAATTCTTCATACAAACTATGCGAATCCTTGCGATTGATTACATCAGAAGCAATCGTTCGCATTTTATAATTTTTCTCACGCTGTCGCACAGTGCGTTGACCAGTGGACAAAAATAAAAAATTAATGAGTGCTGTGGAGCTCAACTTATATATGTATGTTTAATAAGTGTTATTTGTTATTAACAATCGTTTGTTCTTTTCTTGTTAGTGTATTGGCGGCATTGTTATCAGCACTCAGGGGAATTTTAGGTCCGGTCCTGGTTTGGAGCTAGATTTTGGTGCGCCCTAATTGATCTCGTGTTAAGAAGTTACTGATGACACAGATTCGCTAAAATTACTGCTTGACACCCATTTCCCAGGCAGTTCCCAAGTTGTTAACAATATGGTTTCCAGCAGACCATTTCCACAAATTCCCAACTCCTTAAACTTGATCACATTGAGCAAACTCCACTGGGCACTACACAGCTTCAAACCATACAAATCCGCGGGACCAGGCGGCATAATACCTGCCGAGTTGCAGAAGTCATCGGACATAATTATGCCGGTGCTGAAGATAATTCTGCAAAGTTATCTAGACCTGGTTTACATTCCAAAGATATGGAGAGAAGTTAAAGTTGTATTCATACCCAAAGCGGGTAAATGCTCTCATACCAATCCAAAAGATTTCAGACCTATCAGTCTATCATCATTCCTCTTAAAAACAGTGGAACGACTGATTGATATCCACTTACGCAACAGTATTGATAAGAAGCTACTGTCAGCGGCCCAACATGCGTATTGCAAAGGCAAATCAGTGGAAACAGCTTTGCACTCACTGGTACGCAAAATTGAATATTCCCTGTTCCACAAGGAGTACACAATGGTTGCCTTTCTGGATATAGAAGGCGCTTTCAACAACGTCAATACATTAGCGATAGCAGATACACTATCAGATCTGAAAGTTGACAGCTCACTCCGCGAATTGATCAATCTACTGCTCAATGGTCGGATTGTCAACTCCAAGCTGGGTGGGACGTCTATCAGAAGATTTGTTAGTAGAGGCACTTCGCAAGGAGGTGTTCTATCTCCGCTTCTGTGGAATTTGGTGGTCAATGAACTATTGATAATCATGGAAGGCGAGGGATGCACGGCGATCGCTTATGCAGATGATGTTGCTTTGGCCGTCTCGGGAAAGCACCTAAATACTCTGAAGGAACTCTTACAAAACGCTCTAAATAAGCTCACTAGATGGGCAGTTCGGTGTGGTCTGGGTGTAAACCCCCACAAAACTGAACTAGTATTCTTTTCAAGGAAATATAAAATTCCGCTAGTTGACCCTCCCTCTCTTAATGGAACCAGCTTAACTTTCTCTGATGAAGCAAAATATTTGGGTCTTATCCTGGATAGGAAGCTAAGTTGGAAACCTAATATTCAAGAAAGAGTAAAGAAAGCTACAGTAGCACTTTTCTCTTGTAAGAAAGCCATTGGGAATAAATGGGGATTACAACCTCGAATCACTCACTGGCTCTACACCTCGATCATTAGACCGACACTCACATACGGGGTGATTGTCTGGTGAACAGCCTTAGAAAAAGCCATAAATCGCGATTATCTAAGCAAGGTCCAACGTACAGCTAGTCTGTGCATAAGCGGAGCACTACGTAGAACTCCCTCCGCGGCACTGGACATTATATTCCATGTCTATCTAATACCCCTCGATATATATAGCAAGCAAATGACAGCGATTGCAGCCGTTCGGCTTGAAGCTACCCAACAGTGGTCAAGAAAAGAATTCGGCCACACCTCTATTCTAAATAAATTCAAAATTTCTCCCGAAAACACGGACTACACCATCCCACGTCTAAATTTTGAGAAGAACCTCCTTGTCACCATCCCTTCCGGATCACGCTGGGAGGACGATACATTTTTAGAAGATGATTATATTCACTTCTACACTGATGGGTCAAAAACCAAAGACGGAGTTTTCTCTGATAAGCTTAACCTTAAGCTCTCCTTCCGTCTTCCAAATAATTGTAACGTGTTCTAGGCGGAAATAATGGCGATCAAAGAAGCCCTATCTTGCCTTTAGAAAAACGTTTTATCTGCTAGAGATTTCCGCATCTTTTTAGACAGCCAGGCAGCAATCAAATCCCTGGAATCGACCTCTATAAACTCTTTAGTAGCTCTCGACTGCCGTTCGTCTCTTGTGGAGATGGCTGAGCAGTTCAATACTCACCTGTGTTGGGTGCCGGGGCATAGAGACATTCCAGGGAATTGTAAGGCCGATGAACTCGCCAAAGAAGGAACAACTTTACCCATCTTGCCGGAGAATGGCACCTTAGGTATTCCAATAGCTACTCGCAAACTTAAACTTAAGCTGGATGCTGTCGAGAGTGCAAAGCTTAGGTGGACAAGTGGATCAACATGTCTAGCGACAAAACAGATTTGGCCCAAGCTGGATCTAAAACGCTCTAAGAATTTGATTTCTCTCAATAGATTGCATATCGGCACTGGACACTGTCTAATAGGCAAGCATCCTACAAAGCTGGGCCTCTTTGCGAACGACTTTTGTAGAAGCTGCATGGATGAAGAAGAGGAGGAAACTATTCCTCACATTCTTTGTTTCTGCCCAGCTCTCTCCCGTAGAAGGAAACTCCACTTAGAGCTCCCTATTATAATGATATAGGCGACCTGATGAATATTGACATCAAGAGCCTCCTACGCTTCATAAGAAGCTCAAATTGGTTTTAAAACGAGTAGGTAGAGAGAAACTTCTCCCATGATCCACGTGGTATCACAACGGACCTCATTGGTCTAAGTGTGCTGGCGACTCCTAGCTGGCAGCCACTTCAACCTAACCTAACCTAACCCTAAGAGTTACTGCATGAAAATTCCTTTAACTTGAGATTTTCAAACAGAACTTACCCTACTATAGTAAAATCTTTTAAAACATAATGTTCTTCCATTGCTGTACTTTCTGAAAGTATAAACTTGCATTGCTACTTTTTGCTAACCTACAAAATATTTAACTTTTTGTAGGACAAGCTCAAACCTTAAAAAAGCATAATTTTTTTGAAAAATGGGTTTCTATTAGAAAAATCGTAAGGATTGAAGAATTCGCTGGCTTTATATTGAATGAGTTAAGAATAAACAATTTTCTAATTCAATTTAAAGTGATTTGACCCCTGAAGTGAAAATTTTTGACTCAAATCTTTGCAGGCGATGGAAACAATGATCGCAAAACCGCGCTCTACTTATCAAGTGTCATGGACTGTGGTAAAAATTGATTTAATATTTCCTTGTACTATTTTCAGTATTCTTGCCAATACTGCGACTGAGAACTGAGAACTACTCACGGAAGACCCCAAAAGCCATTCGAAGAAGCTTTCCACAAGATCAAAAAACGTAGAGTAGAGGATCTTTTGCTCTCAAACACAAGTGAAGATCTTAAGTTGTTTGGATTTTTATCTGATGGTGGGGTCGATCGTGACGATAGCCTTGGTATTGCTAAATACAATAATAAAATGTATTATGATCTGTTGGTAATGTATTGCACAAAGATTATTTTCCCAGCTTATACAAACTGAGAAAATAGAAACAACTGCATCCGTGGACACCTAAGAACTCCTAAACAAGACTGGAGATAGTTTTGCTGAAATTTCTAAAATACATCATGATACAACTGCTACGTTAATCTGTAAGTAGGGCTTGACAGAAGTTCCGGGTCAGTGCAAGCAACTTTTACTGATTTGGAAAACGCAGACGGATTCCTTTTTCTTGTAGCGTTCTCTCCTTTGGAATTAGTCGAGGACAGTACCTACTCATATGGAGCTTTGTAAAAGTCCCCGTTCTGTTGCGACTACCTATTGTAAACCAAGATTCAAAATCACTGCAGAAATTACTGGAGTTCATGAACGGCTAATACAAAAATTCTCTATTACTCTAAGAAGACGTTAGGGTTATTAGAGGACATACAAATGCCGGGAAATTCGAATTCATCATCGCAAATAAATAAATAAATATTTTCATTGTGTTTATATATAGTATAATATAGTTTTTTTCTAGTATTAATAGAAGTTAAAAGCAAAAACAAATGATTTTCTGATATTTTCGTTTGCAACTGTCAATCGTCTTTCTTCTGTTTGTCATTTCGCGGCCGGTTATCTTGAAGAATCAATATATCCCTGCGTTAAAAGATGTTGACTCGATGTATCTCTCGATGGTGATAAAGCGAACGCTCTGTCGAAAGTTTTCTTATCTAACCATAGAATAAGTCATAATATTTCCAGTAGCGAGGAGAATCTAGTGCATCAGTCCATAAACTGTATTGACGGGCAACCATTATTGTTTGTGGATGATGAACACATATCGGTAGAGGATATAGTAATAGTTATTAAAAATTTAAAAAACTCAAAGACCCCAGGCCTTGATGGGATTAGAAATTATTTTCTCAAGAACCTGCCAAAGTGTGGCATACAGTTTATGCATCACCTTTTTAATTGCTGTCTTAAGCTAAGTTACTACCCCAAGGAATGGAAAAAGTCAAAGATAATCCCAATTCTTAAACCAGGGAAAAATTCCAGTTTAACCACGAGTTATCGCCCCATAAGCCTTTTGAGTTCAGTTAGTAAATGCTTCGAAAAAATTATTAAATCCAGATTAACTGCGCATTTAGATAAATATAACAGCCTTCCAGCGCAACAATTTGGTTTTAGACCACATCATTCTACAGTCAATCAAATTCATCGCCTAACAAAACACATTAAGAATAATTTTGCAATAGGAAAAAGTACTGGTCTGATCTTACTGGATATTGAAAAGGCGTTCGATACAGTCTGGCATGAGGGTTTACTTCACAAGTTGCATGTTCTCAACTTTCCTCAATATCTGACGAAAATTATACAGTCGTTCTTAGCAAAGCGCACCTTTATAGTTTCAGTTAACAATAGTGTATCAGCAATTTTCTCAATTGAGGCAGGTGTACCTCAAGGCTCAGTGCTTGGACCAATTTTATTTAATATATTTATGCATGACTTTCCAACATTGAGAACTTGTGAAACTGCTATCTTTGCAGACGACACTTGCATTTACGCTACAGATTCATTAGGTTATGACATTATAACCAAATTGCAATATGGTGTAAATGAAGTAGAAAATTATCTCAATAAATGGAAGATTAAATTAAATGCTTCAAAAACTCAGTCTGTCTTTTTTACAAGGAAAAGAAAAGACTGTTTTTTACCAAGCAACAAAATAGTAGTCAATAGCATACCAATAGATTGGAAATCAAGTACTAAATACCTTGGAGTACACTTGGACAAAACCCTAACCTTCGGTCCTCATATTCAAGAAACTATAAAAAAGATCAACTTGGCAATTAAAATGTTATATCCGTTTATTAACCGTAAATCTAAAATGAGTATGGTGAATAAACTTGTAATCTTCAAGTCTATATTCCAACCGATAATGTTCTATGGTTCACCGGTATGGGGCAATTGTGCCAAAACCCACATTCGAAAATTGCAGATAACGCAAAACAAAGTATTGAAAATGATTCATAACTTGCCTTGGCATTTTTCAACTGATGAACTACATTCAATATCACAAATTGAAAAAGTTTCTTTCAGATTGAGTAAATTACGCGAGCGTTATAGCTGGTCTTGTAGCATGTCGGACAATCATTTGATTTCAAGCCTAGTTAACGAAACATAATAAAAATTATATGCTTATTTATTAATGACTTATTTGTTGATTTATTTATTTTTTTTTTTTTTCCCTTATTTATTTATATTTAATTATTTATTTATTTTTTCATTTGTTTGTTTGCTTATTTATTTATTTATTTATATAATTATTTATTTATTATTTATATATTTATTAACATATTTATTTAATTATTCATTTGTTTGTTTGTTTATTATTTTCATTAATTTATTTATGCATCCATATTTATTCGTTTGCTTGAAATCAAATTGTATCACCACCACCCCTTTTATTTCCTTGTGAAAACAAATTTTGCAGAGAGGTTTTTCTTCAGCTTTTCCTCTAATAATAGTACTGTTAATAAAAATATCCAAATATTGTTACAACATATACATTGTCAGTAGTAAGGTTAAAATCACCAAATCTCTGTTAAGTGTGCAATACTAGTGTTTAAGAAATATGTAATTAATGCTGAAATAAAGGATATCTATCTATCTATCATAAAGCATTGAAATTCTCTGTGTTGATGAAACTTCACTTTCTTTGGTATTTTTAACATTTATTTTACACACAGAAACCCTATTTTTTTAAATACAGATTTTTGTCCACCATCTCCATCGAACTCCATTTGTGCATCTGCCCCAACCTTTGAAGGTTTTCTAACAGAATCACCCATGAGAAAAATTTTCAGCAGAGTGTATGGGTAAACAAATGTTGCTTATACAACAACCATCCACGAGGGAATGTGTACATTATATTTTCCTTTTCTTTTCTTTTCTAGAAAACGCGAGTTTTTCAATGGCAGGTGTATTACTATGACGGATAATCCTGAATGGAAAGAACGACTGTCTGCACTTAGGTATCAAGGCGCTTCATGACTTTCTTAACAGGATTAGCCGTCAGGGTAATTAATTTTTTTGTTTTCTTTTCTTTGCGGTGCGGATTGTTAAAATTCAAACGTTGCCTGAGCAATTCCCTAAACTGCAAAATAAACGGCATGGAAATTAGTTTAGCAGTTCTCGAGATAAAACGTTACAATAGACAAACAATTTGGGAATGGACCATTTAATTTTATATTATCAAGGGAAAACAGGGATTAATATCGAAGGAGGCATTTTGTCTGTACATACACGTGTCTAAAAGAAGAGAAAATCAAGATTTTGAAGAAACAAGCTTGACACTTAAGAAATGCAAGGACGTACTCACTTCCCGGAAAGTTAAAGGCGACTACGCACGGTCCAGTCGTGCACTTACTTTTAATTGCTAAGTTACTGATGGATACCAAAAACCATGTTAACTACCTAAAGTCAGGGAAACAGTACTCAAACCTCCTTCCTTTAATCCTCCTCCAGCCATATGAGTGAAAAATCAAAAGGAAATTTTCTTAGCAAGAAAACGATGTGGGAGCCATTTTTTTTCACCCAGACTGTGTTGTGTGTGATATGATATCCTTATCCTAAGATTCCCAGCTCAATGATATTCGTTTCTGGGTATCATTGTCACCCAGACTTCGTTTCCTTTTTTTTCCTGTTTGGCTATTTTTTTCTCATTCGTTTCCCAACATCTGTTTATTCCTCGCTTTTATTATTTGGTTTTGTCATGTTCTTGTCTCTGTGTTGTGTGCAGTTTTTTTTTCCTGCTAAAGCCTTAAAGAAATAAAGGAGCCTGGTGGTTGCTGTTGTGTTTCTATGGGCACACCATTCCGGAGAGTTTCCATTTGGAAATGCACACAGAATTAATATGTTGAATGTTGTTATAGTGAAATTGGTTGGTAGTACAGTTAATGATATATACATACACAGCTCGTACTATCCGTCCTTTCTGTTATTTGGACGTTTGAGCAAATTTGAATTTCTGTCCACCCGAGTTGTGTAGTTTTCTTGTTCGTATTCTTTTTTGCTTCCATTTTTATGTCAACAGATTGGTGAGCATTGGTTTGTTCCTTCATTTTTTTTTTATTGGACAAGTAGGGGATGAACGAGATTATAAAATGGACATCATTTCGATTTCCTGGCAATATAGTAGGAAATAAATGCACAAGGATATTTTTTGACCATGGGTTACGATTGATGTATGGTAAGAAAGGAAAGAGGATGGAAAATTTGAGGGACAAGAAATTGCTTTTGGGAGGAGCGTTTTTTCTATTCAAATGAAAATGAATCTCTCTTTGCATGTGCTGGTATTCTTAGACCATGTACATAGATAGGGTGTCTAAATTTTCAGACAAACTTGGTAGAATAGAGGGACCATGAAAGTGGAATCAGAAAGGTATGGTACATTCCTTTGGTGAATGCTCTTACTAAGTACTCGTACTGATCTTAGCACCGCCAAAATATTTAGGATCAGATCATTGAAAGGCAAACGTAGAGAGAGAACTAAGTAATTTCTAGCAATTACCGAAAATCGATGGAATTTTTTAAAAACTTGATTAGGGCCGGTGGGGTGGCGTATACGGCTACTACATGGAAACCTAGAGCTGTGCGATCGTAGAACTTGTTTTTGCGGATGTTCAATAGAAGGATGTTCCCACCAAGGCACTCTTCATACCCTGACGTCAGGGGGGAAATTGTGTAGGTGGAGTCAACGCAGGCCCCACGGTTCCAGTTACGCCGAACTACTTAGTGAACACCTTACATGGGCTACTTCGACATATTTAGATCACAGGTCATTAAGGACTGGATTATCTGGCCTCTTTAGTCCAAGGGTCCTCGCTTAAGGTTTGGTCCTACAGGTTGGAAGTTTTGCGCAGTTAACTGCGCTACAATGTTACGAAAGCAACCAATAGGGTCCAAAAAGGATGATATCACTGTGGACGACCCTTCAAAACAAAAAAGGACAACGATGCACGGACGTGCACATGTAATATTCGGACGCTTAGCAGGCCCCGTGTAACCAAACAACTAGCGAAAGACCTAAAAAAAAAACACAAACATTTGGCGCAACGGACCGTATATGGTCCAGGGCCTGGCTTCTCGCGACCATTCGTGTCGTGCGTGTTATATTTTTTACGCAAATGGAAGGGACCAACATTTTGAGCCATATCCGAAAGGCAAATTAAGAAGTTTTCCATGACAGTTATTACTCTTGGATGTTTGTCAGACATTAGCAAGAGGTGGAACCGTAAAAAAAACTTTTTGGTGTTTCTGAGACTCGATCCCGCTCAGCGATCCAACGCACTAACCACTTGAGCCCCGGCGCCCACAGCAAAGACCTAGACTGTTGCTACATACTGCAGACATAAGCAAGAACCCTTGAGCTTTCGACATGTACATAGGTAAGCGCCTTGTAACAATTCGCATCAAAGCTAAATTGCCAAAATAAGTCTAATATGCACCAAAGAAACACTGCCAAGGCGGTCTCCTTTTACGTGGAATAAGCAGATAATGCTAAGGTCCAATTCTGATCTTGCTGTTGTTGCTGGAGGACATCTGGAGAGCTCTACGGACACTTGATAGGCGAAAGCTCTTGTTTCCGATTGGGATTACAACTTTTCAATGTTGAGCTTCCTTCACAGTGGTGGTGTTTGTTGCAATGCAATTTTATGACTTCGGTGGTAGTGGTGGTCTGTTAAGAGTGTGCACTTTCTATGCTGTTGTCCTTTATATGTTTCTATGTCCGACAGCACTTAGATTACTTATTCTTTTATTCGAAGCTTGGTTCGTTTTCATCCCTCAATAACTCTCCTTTTATGGTGGTTAGCTGAAACATGGAAATCATAATTTTTTTTTTTAATTAAAAAAGCCAGCCCGCACTACTAAGGTTTCCCTAAATTAAAAACATAGAATCAGTAAATCCGATTCCAGCGATTATTTCATTGTTTTCCCTTGGAATGCCCGCGATTATTTTATTGTTCCCCCCATGGACCTGTAGAAAGAAAAGGAATCAAATTCTGGTAGCATACAATCCCCTCTGTTGTACTTCATAGATTGGTTGTCCTTTTTGAATTCGAATCCTGCAACAATTTGTTTTACATTTCGTGATTTAGCTAGAAGCTTCAAAGGCTATTATGGCCACAATATGTTGCGGGAAATTATTTTTTCAACTTTTGCAAGTACCGAGCTGCTGTGGAAACTAGTTTTGAATAAAAGCAGTCAGAAAAATATGACCGCAAGCATTGCCTACAGCCTGCTTAATAAAAAAAATACGAGCTTCATTCAGGATTGTTTTTTAAAGTTATCGGTTGGCATAGGCCGTGGTGCATTTCATTGAAGTCGAATGTATGTACATGGGAGTATAATATGATAATGTTTACCAGGAGTAGATGGTATATACGGGCAAAAACACAAAATAAACTACATTACAATCACTGTTTTCAGATTTAGGTAAATTTACCTAAGACCGCTAAAAGGTAAAAAAGGTTATTTCATCGAAACAATAGAAGCAGAATTTGTAGGCCTGTACCACAGTTTCATTCCGATTTAGTTCATCGTCCTGAATTAGTCGTGTATGCTTAAAAGCAGGGAAGTCTAGGGTGTTCAAGGATTGGATTCGTCCATTCAAGAAGACTGACAAGATTATCAAAACCGAGGTATGTGCTATATGCTTATTTACTCCTACACGTACCTCCATACAGTGAGTCCAGGATGTATTGTATCTTTCACAGAAACTGAGGGGTTACAACCCTTTGAACCCAACGATTTTGAATCGTGCTCGTCATCAGGGGCACTCACTTGGGCAAGGAGTTTTATTATTCCATTAGATATTGCATTGAGTGGAAGGCATACATTTTTATCCCAAATACAACGTCTAAATTACACTTGACATAGGACAGGGATGTAGCCTTAAAATATGGCTGACAGGAAAATTGGAAAGGATTTAGGCAAAACGATATTGCTTCAGGGTGAAGTGTTACCATTGCAATATTTTCTCACAAATATCAGTAGACACAAGAGGACCTTTTGGGCAGGCAGTCAAACATTACAACTGATGCAATGTCTCTTTCACATATATACATATTTAAACCTTTAGAAGAGCAAACTCAGACCACTACTTGATTGCAGCTAAACTCAGGATGTCATCTTATTCTCCTTTTGGAGGCCATGATCAGCACCATAGGGATCACAACCACTTTACTGCATCCTTACTGTTTCGCCTGTGGGGTTGGCCCATTCGACCACTAAAACTATCTGCAGGGCTCCTGGTTTCGTATCACTTCGTCACTAAGGCCAATCAAATGCTGCTGTCCTTGCATTTGTGTGATCGAGGAGTTTTTTGGCCTGCCTCTCTTCCGCGCTTGTATAGGAACGTTGATTGAAATTGCTTTTTGCTCGTAGGATTCCTCCTTTGAACATGGCAATACCAACTGAGCCGGTCGGGCTCCAATTTTTTTCGAGATGGGTTCTTTGACGTGAAGGCTTCCTCGGATCTTCGAACTTCTAATTCGATCAAGCTTTTGTTACTCCTGCTGTCATGCGAAGCATCTTCATCTCAGCTGCTGTTAATTTGCTCTCATACTATTTGTACATTGTCCAGCATTGCGAACCGTATGTGAGCGCCGAACGAATAACTGCGGTATAGGGCCTTCCTTTCAGCTTAGGGGGCATTTTCCGGTCACAGAAGATGATTGATGCCGTCATCAACAGGTGCTCCGCTATTGATCATAAATCGCAGATACTTGAACCTTTCGCACTTGGGAATCACTTCTCCATTCCAATAAATGTCTCGACTAGGCCAGGGTGGATAAGAGAATGGCCAATACAGGTACTTTGTCTTTTTATGATTAATTCGGTACCCGTTTTCCTTCAAAACATCCACCCATACAGTGCTCGTTTCAGGGACGATTGATCCTCTCTTATGGTGGTTCAATCGTCAGCAAACAATAACTGATACACTTTGGGATCTGTCACTTTTCCTTCAAGCAGATAATAATAGCAAAAGACTTAATACACTTCTCTGGTGCACACCGACTTCAGTGACTCCGACGAGACATTTTACTCTTGTGTTTGCTTCATCATACATGTCCATGATCATAACGTAGAGTACTAGAACTCATCGATGTCTTAGTGCCACCCATATCAGATCTCCTTGTTGTCTGTCGAATGCTTTTTCTAAATCAACCAACACCAGATGCAAATCCTATCACAGTTTCTCGTACTACCCTTTCCTTTGTGCGAAGGAAGAAGATAACTTTGCCTCCACTGACTAGGCATTGGATCTGCTCTCATGAGTTTTGAGATGTCTTCCATCTTTTTACAAAACTCGTCCAGTCCAACTGCTTTTCGCTTTTACGAGGATTTGACCGCTTTCCATCCATCGACTGTTATGTCGGATATTTCTCCATAGTTAGGAATGGCTCTTGGAAAATATAGCCGGGTAAACTGTTCGTTTAAGAGTTCCTCCATACTCTGTGCTTGAACTCGGGTACACTTCTTTTTCGCTATACTTTTTCGCTGTTTATATTCCAATTCGAGGCGAGCTTTATGATCCCTATTATTAGAGGGGCACTTTGGCCAAGCTTTGAATGCCACTTTTTTATTTATCACTACCTTAGCTTCATCGGTCCACCACCATGTTTCTTTGCCGTGTTGGTAGTGTCCTTTCGAAAGCTCTCTCTAAGCAAAGCCGCTGTACTGAATCGTTCATATCTTGTGCTCTACACTCTTCAATCTCAACTTCGTCGATGTTGTTACGGAGATAATTTTCCATTGTACCATTTGATTTTTCCCAGAATCCTTTGTGTGTTTATTTTTCCTTTTCGACGTCTCAATAAATATTCCTGTCAGGAGGAGACGGTGTTGCCAGGTGATCGCCTCTCCCAAGATCACTTTGCAATCTTTAACTCTGGGCTTCATGAAACTGGCTATCAAATGGTAGTCAATCTGGGTTTCATTTCCTCCACTGCTGTAAGTGGTCAGGTGTTGACTTTGTTCAACGAATATGATATTTCGCACGATTAGACCATATGACTTGTACATGTTTAGGATGACTTCACCTGAAGGAAGGATGCCGTATCCCAGTCCTCCATGGCAGTCATCATATCTTCGTTTGACATCCCCACATATTCGTTCAAATCTTCGCCAACAAACAAAGCTCTTCCTTTGGTCACCTTGTATCACCAGTTTGAGAGATATCAAACGGTCGCTGAACTTCGAAATGGTCAATATGTTGCCAAGTAGCTCTGCCGCAAGGATGATACCGATTCCGTTGCAAGCTTTGGTCCTAACGTCCAAAAAACGCGCCCGATTTCCCGTATTTCGCCATTTCGTTTCTTGAACACACAAAACATTCACTCGATTTCTACCATTAATCTCTTCCAGCTCGTAGCTAAGAACACTCATACTTCCAACGTTCCAACTCGCTACCCTTAAGTTTCGATTTGGTCGTTGCATCATTTTGCTTTTCCCCGGGGACCGAATAGCTCTGATATCGATTTCTGCTCGTCCAAGGATCACAACCATGCGTAGCATTGCTAGTACCAAGCGGGGTAGTGCCTTTCCTTTTAGCATTCTTTGCTATAATGCTAGTTTAAACGAATTTGCGTTTGACACGCGCATGCTCCTGCTATTTGTTGTTATTTGATTTTGCCTCTATGAGTAGCATACGTGGCGAAAAGAACGGGAACTGCTCCCGAGACACATCTACTTCTTCGATTGAGAGAGAAAGCTCATGATAAGTGGGAAGTCGAAGATGTGCGAACAATTTAGGAGAATATTAGAAGCTCATGCCTAGCCTACACCGCCAGAACAGAAGCTTGTGAAGGTAACAGGGCTGGATTTCATAGTGGAGTAATAGTTGGTGCTGGGAGTTAGAAAGGACAAAAGTCGGTGACTATCAACAAACCGCTGTCAGGCAGAATGAATTATTCAAATTGGATGTACTTTTGTGTCCCTTTGATCATAAAATGAGATGAGCAATATCCAAGCTTAAAAAACGTACTCAACCTAAGCGACTGCTGGCCTTGCCACCCTCTATGGCATTTTTCACGCTATGGTAGATTCTGAAAAAAACCCAAGATGTCTAAATCGACATACGATTCTGAAGCCGCCTGTGACAGAATTTATAGATACAAACTTTACTGAGCCATGTCTTGATTTCGCATCCTTAATAAAGTCATCCGTCTTGGGTAGAATAACGATGGATGTATGGCTTAGTTTTTATTGACGAAGTATAGAGAATAAAATTAAGGATACACTATAAGGGTTTTACACCATTTTCGACTAATTCAAAAAGGTATGATTCCAGTGCCTAAGATGGCTTAAATATATAGAACCAGCCGACCTGAGTTATTATTTAGTCGAATGGACCTAGACCAATGGCTTAAGAGAAAGCTGGATAGAGACAACCACCAACACCATTTCGTATAAGTCTTCATTGAACAAATCATCTCAAAAGTTTAGCTAACATGTGTACGTGCTGGCCACCTCCCATCACCCACACCACAACTCTTGACTTTTGATTCGCATTCAACACAAAGCGAAACTGCATTTTAGGAGAATTTCTACAGTCCTTTTGCTATTTTAACTTGACATTGTAAATGACGTTCTTGAAAATGTATCTAAACAATTTTGTAACTAAATTCGAATGTGGCATCTGACACAATGCCAATCGTAAGATCCTGCAGCAAATACAATTCATTAGTACTACACTGTATGCTCGCAAGAAATTGCGTTTCATGTGTATATGTACATGCGTATATACATAGATACAGATGTAGATTTATTGAGGTTGTTCACCCCGCCTCCTACGGTGGTTATTTGCCGGATTCCGTTTAAATTATCTGGAATAAATATTTCACATTATTTCATAGCCTAATGCAAAATCGGATTGGTTTCGAAGGTATCAGACTCTTACACAGATCAATGGGTAGAAGCTTGCGGTGAGAGGTAGAATCGAAGTCAATCGATTAATTTATCTGACAGACAATAGCCAGATACAATATTTAAGAAAATGTCACTCCAGTGCGGGCAGACGGCGACGTATTACCAGTAAGCCTAAGCCTAAGAGTAAAACATGTTGTAGAAGGAATTTCGACAGGCAAAGCTAAAGCAGCATTATTAGTAGATTCGAATACTAAGAAGGCAGGAATGATCAAAATTGATTCGATTTCAGGCTGTATGGGCAATAATGAAGTGTCAAGTGCTATTTATCATGAGATTCCCATCTGACTGATGAAAGTATCCATAAAATTCTTCCTCAAAACGAATGTTTATCCATCGCCCTGCTATCCTGTACTCTGTGACCTAACTGTGTATGTGTGTATAGAGTAGGCAATAGGTTGAGGTATTTCTGTCTCAGACATAAGTTTGGATTTCGAAATCATTGGTGGTGTATGAATGTGCGTAGGGGCTAGTATCCTGGGTGTTCAACTGAGTAAGATGAAATATTCTTCAAATATTTGGTGTGCAGAAGGAACGTATGTAGCTATTGCTTCACCTTATATAATTCTCTAAATGTGTTTGAATACACTGCCACTGGTGGGGAAGGAGTGAATAAACTACTTTCCCTAACCATACCTCGTCAAATGATAAATCGTTGATAAATTAAGTTTTGTTTGCCTAACTAAATTGCGCCACAAGAAAGGTGGATGCCTCAGGACGAAGTATATTTGCAGATAGAGACAACTTTCATGCGAATAAATTAAACCTACATAACTGTTATTTTATTGAACTCAATTAGCCAATCGGTTGTGTGTATTAGACAGAGTCTTACACGTAGATTAGTTTTCAATGATATCCTCTTATTGAAAGTGTACATGTTATCAAATTATTTATGTTCTTGACTACAGGACTAACGCAGATGCATATTAAATTCCAATGAGGAGATTTGAAACTTTCCCAAATTGTTAGATTGTGGGATTTCAATATTCAAAATTTTCGATAGCAAGGACGAATTTTAACTGAAATATGTCCATAGATATTCAGATAGTGGGTGGGATGTATTATGTTGCTTGTGACATGATGTGGACTACTGCTGGACTACTGTGGTAGAAAACAGCTTCAGCAAACATGAGGATGTAATACGAATGCGCGTCACACACTAAATGGTAGGTAAAATATTAACAGGAGAGGTGAGTCTCTTGCAATACCTACAGTGGTGTTCACATAAATAGCACACCCTGAGTGAGTGTTCTTATAAATAGCACACCTTTTGGGTTTTTTTACTTTAATTTTGACAAGGTGAATATAATTATTTTGATATTAGTCTCTAACTGACTAATATTGTTTACATAATTTGGTAAGACTTAAGATGAGAAGACGAAAATACTGCACTGAGGAAAGGAGGAAAATAAATGCTTCCATGGGGTGGCAAGGACATTAAAGTGTTTCAAATAGCTGATACAGCATACTATGAAGGTCATACAGGACACTCAGTCCTCAGCGAATCCCGCTAGGAAGAATGGGAAGAAGCAAACCCCAGAAAAGACTGACAGGATTATAGACAGAATAAGCTTCAGTGACCCCTTTCGGGAAATTAAGGCACAATTGCGTAACCAGCATGATGTCCAAATATCACCAGTAACTGTGCGTCGTCATCTGATTGAATCGCAGCTCAACGTAAGAATTGTCAGGAAGAAACTTCTAGTGCGACAGAAGAATCAAAAGACAAGGCTTGCTTTTGCATATGCTCGCAAGGTTCTAGGAAGAAACATTTTGTAGAACGACAAAAGCAAGTTCAATCGTCTAGGATCAGATGGCAGAAAGTACATAAGGCGACCAGTAAACCAGGAACACAATCTCAGGTGCACCATTAAGACCGTCAAATATGGTAGTACGAGTACAATGGTGTGGCCAGCGATGTCATGGCATATGGTATCGGACCCATCGTAAAAATTTGTGTCATTCTGGATCAACATCAGTACAAAAGCATTTTAGAGATCCATATGGAACCAAACACTGATGAATCTATGCCTGTATCATGGACATTTATGCATGAGATTGATCCGAAGCACTTGCGCGACTTGCGAAGACCGGCTTCGGAGCAGCAAGTATCGGTACTTGATTGCCCAGCCCAAAGTCCCGATCTAAATCCAATAGAGAAGCCCTACGAACGGTGTGGAATTTATAGTGAAGGACTAAAATCCAAAGAATTTGGTTGAACTTTGGCAGGTCGTCAAGTCAGCGTGAGATACTATCTCTTCGGGTAGATGGAAAGTCTGCCAAAGCTTTGCAAGGAAGTAATTAGGAGCAAAAGCTCTCCTACCAAATACTAAAATATTTTAAATCTTTTCTTAAATTTGTTTAACAGGAATTCCCATCAGTTCTCAGTTTAGTTGTCAGTTAAACTGATTTGTAAACAAGTTTCAGTTCAGTTGTCATTTCCGACTACAGTTGGGGGTGGTTTGCCAATACGGTATATTTGAATTTCAGTGCTTTTTTTTTCATTAAGATGTGATAATTTAATCGAGTTTATAGAAATTTATCGCGCGTGTCCGTGTTTATAGAAGAAAAGTGATCCTTTGTATCGTCTCACGAGTGATCCTTTGTATCACTTTTCTTTGTATCAGGTCTTCCAACTGCAGAATAGGACCCCCATTTGCTAATACATAGATACAAAATCTCCACTGAAATAGACTAATGGGTGATGAAGTACCATTGATTTTTTTTATTTAGTTTATTAGTAAAGGGTCTTCCAATAGGGACTTCCGAACTTTGACAGTTGATAGCGGCCATATTGTTAAAGCTACATCTGTCAAATTGGCTGTCATTTATTCAACCAGTTTTGCCAAATCACCATGGACGGATACAGCGTTCAACAGCACGTGCAAATAATAAATTTTTTTTATCAAAATGGGTGTTCCGTTCGGGCAACGTTCCGCGCACTTCGCACATTTTACGTTCGCCATAATCGTCCTTCCGAGAGGACTATTCGCAGTGTGGTGGATAAATTTGAGTCCACTGGTTCAGTAAATGATCAACCAACACCCGTACGTCGACGAAACGCAAGATCTGCCGAAAACATCGCCGCTGTCCGTGATAGTGTGCAGGAGAATCCGAGGCAGTCGATTTCGCGTCGCTCACAAGAACTCGGCCTTTCGCAGACCACAACTTGGCGAATTTTGCATCGTAGTTTGGGCCTGCACCCGTACAAAATTCAACTGACCCAGGAGCTTAAAGTAATCGACCATGGAGAACGACGTGTGTTCGCAGAATGGGCTCTGGAGCGGTTGGAAACTGACCCTAATTTTCATCGAAAAATCATCTTGAGCGATGAAGCTCATTTCTAGATGAATGGGTAAGTCAGCAAACAAAATTGTCAAATTTGGGGCGATACCAATCCACATGAGATCCAAGAGCGTCCAATGCATCCCGAAAAAGTCACTGTTTGGTGTGGATTTTGGGCTGGCGGCGTCATCGGTCCATATTTCTTTGAGAACGACGTTGGCCAGGCCTTTCCCGTCAAGTTTAGAAAAAGTTGATGTTGGTAACGTTGTACCTCACTGGCTAGACTGACCTCACTAGTTAGGTACTTCGGTGCAATTCCGTGCTTAATCTTAAAGATAGCTGTGAGTGTATTTAATTCCAGTCTTCGTTTTACGTTTAACCACATTAAAGCCTCCAACATTATGCGAATCGGTGTAAAGCGGTTGCACTTTAAAATACTCCTTTTACTTACTACTTTTTTTTTTTATAATTTACCCGCACTCAAGGGGTTATGAATACCCTTTTACATGTTATTCACATGGTGCGGGCGTCGGAAATGTAGATAGAGAGAGAGAAAGAGATTGGTGCAGTGGTTTGAAACTCAGATGTGTTAGGTTTCACATTAGCTCCAGGGGTGGTGTCCAGAATAACTGGGGAGATTTGATGCTGTCATGTATTTTTTGCCTTCGCTTCTGATTCACAGTATTCTTTTCCCGATCCACCTGATGTCATAAGCATATCAATTATCAACAGAGCGATCAATTTCTCCAGCCATATGACAAACCTACTGCCAGTGTTATGCCTTCGCAGTAGTGTTGTCACAAACTTTCTCAATTGATCGGACTGCCTCTTATCATATAATGCTTATTGACATCAGGGATTGAACCGTGAACCATCAGCTCATTGCTTTATTCTGAAGTTTTTGCAATCTTTCTATTTTTCCCTGATTGCAGCATGAATACAGAATAGTGGCACAATATTCAAAATGCGGTTTTATTGTACTATTGTATACTATAATAGCCGTCATGTCATCCATCCTTCTCCTGATGTGCTTAAAAAAGCTTATTTTTTCCAATTTTCTTACATATACGGTCTACATGTTCCTCGAAATTTAGGTGTTTGTCGATGATATGTGCAAATATTCAAAAGAAACTTGGTCTTTGATAAGTCCATGCAAAACCAACAGCTGCTGAACATCGGCAGAACACCTAATAAGGGTACTGACAGGTTATTATGCAGTGGGAAGACATGCTGCAGTTGCATGTATGGAGAAGAAGAGGAAACATACTACCATCTGCTGCCCAGACCTCTCCTAATTAAGTAAAAAGATTCTGGGAGAGTACTATTTTTTTTTTAAAAAAGATATTGCCGATGCAGATATCAATAAAATATGGAAATTGATCCAAAAACAAAAATGGTCTCACGAGTAACGGTACTCCCCGGCTCACGTGGTAATATAATGGCCCCAAGTTGGTCTAAGTTGATACCTTACCATGGTGGATAGCCACATAGTTTAAATATTGTGCTTATCATATCTAGAGAATAGTGATTAAGGCACTACTAGTACTTAGCACTAGTACTTTTCACGAGGAAAAGATCGATACCAGAATACAAATACCCTCGTATGAACGGTATCGATCTGATACCTCAGAAAACTGTTTAATATCTCGGCGTCATATTGGATTCCAAACTAAATTGGAAAGCCAACATTGACAATCCAATCAAGAAGGCCTTTGTGGCATTATTTGCATGCAGACAAGCCTTCGGGAAGTCATGGGGATTCAAGGCTAAAGTGGTATACTGGCTATATGCAGCGGCAGTAAGACCCATCTTATCCTACGGTTCGGTAGTCTGGTGGAAAATGCTCGAGCAAGATTCAACGGGAAGGCTTTCTGATGTGACGGGATCGATGAGATCAACACCAACAGCAGTTCTGGAAACTATACGGAATTTGCTTCCACTTGATATACTTACATATACTGTGAAAATTCGACAGCTTAAAATGCACTAAGACTAAGGGAAGTCGGTCTATGGATAGCTAAACCTTTTGGTCATGCCTCAGTTTTAAATCAATAATCCGGACAAAAACGGACTACATCATCCCACTACCTAACTGCAACCGGAGATTCTCTATTAGAATTCCTAGCAGAGAGGAATAGAATGAAGGCAGAGTACCTTTCGAGAATGAACTGGCCATCTTCACCGACGGATCTAAAGTGGTCGCTGGTACGGGTGCCGGTGTATACTGTGAGTCTCGAAACACATTTTGCTCGCTTAGACTTGAGGACAAGTCTAGGGTTTTCCAAGCTGAAGTTGCTGCAATAAAACAAGCTGCGGACATGAGCAAAATATTTCAGAAAAAATAATCAGCATGTCGACAGTCAAGCAGCGATTAAGGCTTTGCAGTCCACACCGATATGGTCCAAGCTCGTAAAAATATGTAAAAAGCGACTGGATGACATCTCAGCGGCCAATACGGTGACCCTGTGCTGGGTACCTGGCCACACGGATATCTGCGGTAACGAAAAAGCGGACGAACTAGCCAGAGAAGGGTCGCTTATGAACTCCTCACGGGCCCCCTCTGAGGCCAGTATACCGCTCAGTATACTGCAAAGGGAGAAATCGAGGCCATTAAAGAGGCCAATAAACGCTGGTACCGATTAGATACATGCGCAACAGCCAAATCATTGTGGCCAGTCTACGACAAAAAGAGATTTATCAATTTGATAGAACTAAGTTGAAGGGATATCCGAATAGCTGTTGGTGTCGTGACAGGACACTGTGTGATAGGTAATCACGCAGCACGGCTAGGATTACCGCACAACGACTACTGTAGCAGCTGCAGGGACGAAGAGGAAATAGAATCCGTTCGTCACCTCCTTTGTGACTATCTAGCGCTGGCCATTAAAAGAAGACGTGCTCTTGGCAGTTACTTTTTTTCAGAAGCTAAAAAAAACTGCTGAGATTCATACATTTATCTGGGTGGTTTAACTTAGCGGTCGAAGATTGATACTAAGGTTCCCAGAGTTTTTAAATATTGGGCACAATGGACTCTTAGTGGTCTAAGTGAGCCAATCCTGTCAACAAGGCACCCATTTACCTAACCTAACCTATAGGCACTACAACCATTGTACACCGTTTCCTTTTGTTGCTAATATGAAGGCAAGTATAAACTTTGTTTTTCTTTCATCTGGGGATCCTTCTAGGTAAATCATCTAATTTGGAGTAGTACGTGACTGTCTAAGGACTTTTTTATTACAACAGCGAAGAGACTTTTCTCCTTGTGTCCCACATAGAAGGATAGATGTTGAAGTTGCTGGGATTATTTTTTTTTTTTTGTTTTGCGCTATGGGTTACAAACTTATTATTGATGCAGCTTCTTCATATTTTAAAGTGTTAAGTTGGCTGTAATCAGAACTTCAAAGATTTACATATATTGTATGAATTCACCTTAATAATTCCAAATTATATTCTACATTATGAATGCTTACATTCGCTACTGCTCACGAGTAAAATGAAAACTGAACAGAATACAGAACTGCTGTCCAAATGAACAGGACAAGAAGACACTCATTCAAAAGGGCTTATGCTGATGACATCGCAATTTTAATTACGAGGAAGCTTCTATATACACTGGGTGAGCTCATACAGTGGGTAGAAGAAAATTGAGACAAACGGTCGGTCTGTAGGTATACTGGACACATTAACCTGACTTCTAGCACTTGCCAGGAATGCGAGAAAGAGGAGGAAAGCATCGAATAATTCATCTGCAAACGACTTGCAACAAGACACAAACACCTGGAAATACATGTCGTGTCTTGAGTTGTCTTAGACGTTACAGTTCCGAAGTTCTGAACCCAAAACACACTCTCCATCCCTTCATCTACCCTTTTCAGCTTTACTAAAACAACCTGCTTAACAGAAATTCGAGCCGAAAGGTGAAGGGTATACGTTACCCGGATACTCACTGGGGTCAAAGGTCTGCCAGCTTTTAGAAAAACACAAATAAAAGTGGAATTGGAAGTCATTTTTATGGAAAGAATTTTGAATTGCTACAAGAAAGGTCCAGGCACAGACTCACCAATCCAAACGGACAATGATGGCCCACCACAAATGCAAAGACTATCTGGTCGTCGAAGAATCTAAAGAACTTGAAAGGTCTGTTGTCCAGCAAAGCAATACAATCAGCAGAGTTTTAAGAATTTTAAGGAAGGTATGTCCATTCTTATGTTCATCCCATGGAGAAAAACGATGCCAGTTGAATATGTTGCTCTTATTTCTAACTTCCAACGGAATTGTAATGTCACATTAGCTGCACATGTCGATGATAGAGGTGTAGCTGCACGGTACTATGATTATATTAACCACGACTTGTCATAGTAAGCCCGGGTCTCTCCCTCAATACTTGTTTTATCGTCTGCACACTGAAAGTCATCTCTCGCCTAAAGAGGAACGATTCCTGGTACTATTCGCACTGCAGTTTCGACGACAGAATATCGTACGACCGTCAGAAAGGATATGTTTTCTGATGCAATGACAATGATATTGGTAAAACTCTGATTCGGCGAAGGAATGCCATCGTATCATCATGGATGGGTCCAAAACAAGACAGAGTTCCACTGCCGCTGCTGGAGTGAAAACTATATTCTCCATTAGTTCAGTGCGCGTCCGTCTTTCAAGCAGAGATCTGAGTGTATGAACTCAAGATCACTCTAAATTCGGTTGGAATACTAAACTCATTGCGTTTTCTCTTGATTTCCGGTCACGCAGGAATCCAGTGACCGAGACCTCCGATGAACTTCAAGGACAAGGCTCAGAGTAAGATTGTTCAGAACCCTAATCAGCGCTGGGTTTTCCTTCGTCTATGACCAGCAGTTCTATCGAAGATTGAATTTCGCGGGAACACAGTAGTCGGTGGCATCACTCTTCTGAACATACGGCCGGATATCTGGAAATAATGTGCGACTTTTCTTCTGTTCCTTGGGAGAATTCACTGCAGATGACTTGAAGGCATCCTAAAAGTTCTCTTCAAAGTTGAAAACTAAAAGTTTGGTTTTGAACGAAGCAATCGTTTGCGCTGCACATAAGGAAGACGATGATACAGCGGTTGTCACTGTAGTCAGGACACGAGATCCCACTTCAATATTCACAAAGGTACGTGGCGGTCTTGTGATCAACGATCATGGAAAACATGCCTCCAGTATTCTGGCTGGCCTTCATCGAAGGCGGAGGAAGATATCCTTGAACCAGGCACATAAACTCCTCGTTCAGAGGACTTCGGTTCAAGTGTGATTCACAACGAATTCTGTTAATTTGAATTGCCCTGCATTTTATCCTTCAATAATCGCAAAACTTGATGCATAACGTATGCATCCAAATGCGAGTCGTACGTTAAAGTATTCCATATGAGCACTCGGTTATTCTAAATTGAATTCAAGCTGCAAGCCTTTGAGCTACCATAAAACAATTCCAAAAATAGTAGTATCGAAAGCAGGGATTTTATTCAGCAAATTGAACTTCTCGTCGAATCACCAATGAAAAACCATTTCAACCGACCGGATTCCCTTCGGATATGTATCCACATTTCTTTTTATTGACCGCATAATTTTCGCCTGCCTGCCGTAGGACAGTTCTCCTTGGTCGAATAAAAACCAACTCAAAGAATAACTTAAACTCACGGTCCATCGTCCATAATTGAATGGGATATTTGTGCCTTCCCACATAAATCCCAAAATTTATGCCATCGCCATTTCACTCAGTTCACCATCGCACAATTAGACCTGACCCTCCAGCTATATGATTGACCATCAGGGGAAAAAAACCGCACAAATACACATACGTACCTACAGATGTTTAGAAAAAAAAAACAAATAATGGTAATCCTTTCGACATATAAAAAAAGGATTTTCATTGTTTCAACAATTTCCATTTTACGATTGCTCCACACAGTGGCACACCAAATGATGCCCATGAGTCTCATTATACCCTCGGCATAATGTTCTCTCCCTGCCGGAATAGGTACCTACCTATATACTACCTACTACCTCTGCTGTTCACCCTTGTGTGAATATTTTACTGGTCCTCCAGAAGAAATACTTAGCCACCACCCAACTCCATAACCACGCGTCATAATCGAAAATCCACTCGATCCTTTCTGCGGTTAGGACGGCCCAACTGGAGCAGCAAAACTCCTTTACCATCTCCATCTCGTTGTAGCGTACTAAATGCCAATAAATTAGAATGTTTTTTATTTTGCAATAAATTTTTATTACAACCATTTGCCGACACTATAAACGACTGACGACGATTCCCGCCGCGACTCTACTCCTTTCTATTCGAATTCTGTTTCGTTTTTTTTTTTTTCTCTCCTACCCGTTCTTCACGAATCCGAAAAGCCTTCGAGAGCAGGCGGTTAAGCCTGAAAGGATTCACTTTGGGTGGGCATACATACATATATTGTGGGTGTGTATAGTGCCTGGGAAAAACCACAAAACACATTCATCAATGAAATAAAGAATTAATGAAAATGAAATATTCGATACAACGTAATTTTATTGCTTATCCTGGAGTACCAACCATGCTTTCTTTAGAGCACAAGCTCCCTCTTTCCTACACAAGCAAACAGGATGACGGATAATAATTCATCAGCAAATAATAAACATAAGCGCTTTTATTGTCTGTAAATACTGTGCTAAGGATATACATAGAAGAGAGAAAAATGTTAAAAAAAAGGAAAAAAAAAAAAATCGGTAAGTCCTTGAGTCCTTAGGTGTAATGGTGAGTTTACCTATATTCAATTGGGATGCAGTGACACCCAGTTGTGGTGTGTGTGTGTTGTTTACGCCACTCGACAGCAGAAATAACGAGAAAAACATTTCTCAAGGTGGGATGAACTAAAATCTCAACCATTGGATGGGGGGTGGGTGGCTCAAGAGGGGTGAGATAATATTTTTCCTGTTTTGCTGATCATATACAAAAACAAACGACGATGGGAAGTGTTTGCGAAGAGCAGCTCTATCGCTGCTGAGCGTACGTTGACCGAATACCCTGAACTTGATTAACAGCGCACGGCAAGAATCCTGCTAAGGATCATTTTCGCTTCAAGAGTAAACCTGCATTTTAGTTGTCGGTCCTTTGACAAGCTTGTCTGTGAACCAAAAAACTGTATGGGAGAGATATAAACATAAACAACATCAAGAACCAAGGAGATGATGAAGGAAAACACTTCATCGTAAAGGAAAGTCTTTTCGGATGCTTGTTGTGTATTCAGCACTCGACACAAGAAAATCCTTCTCACTCCCATCTCTCTGGGTGGCTGGCTTGCTAGCCCGACCGTCAGAGTCCGATTGCTGCTGTCAATGACGCGACAAGCTAAGCACAATGAATTCAAGCAACGGAACAAAACTTAAGCGCCGAGTACTCAAGTATTCAGGATGCCATCCTTTATGGGATTCCTCAGGGAGGCGGGGTAGACAGAAATATGGATTGATTAATTCTTTCGTGCATGCATTACTCGCTCCTGTACTATCTTTCCTGTGAACAGGGACGAATAGTTTCTTTCAGATTTGGTCGACAAAACACACCCAAATGTATGGAAAGGAGGAAGGACATCAGCAGTATACAGGAATTTCATTAGTGTGCTCTATTAAGCTTCCAATAAAGTGTATTCTTAACGGACCACTTAGATACAAATGCTTTTGGCTTTTATATCAAAATTACGATGAAGTGTTGTGGGAGCTGGATATTAACTTGCGATGGAGACGCTTCATGCGTTCAATATGGTTGATAGAATTTTATGCGATACTATGTGGGAGTGAATATGTGAAAGAGAATTTGCCAGAGCTTATTTGCCAGGCAGTGTGGGACGGAATAGCAAATTAGATGAATTTTTCTTAGACGACGTGAGAAGGATTTGCCATATATTTCAGCCTTATGACTTAAGGATGGCACTGTGCATCAAATTTGATAAATTTGTTGCGAGGTTTTGTGATGAAATAAGTTGCAGTATACAGCAATTTCTATGGCCAGGCATTTCATAAAGCTCCCGTCTATTCCCTGAGTCCAATCGCCGGCAAGGCGGCTTAAGTACTGTCACATAAGGAAATTATATTCAGCTAGTTGGAGCATATCTCTAGCAATCGGAAAGATTTTATACACCATTCGGAAGGAGACTTTGGATAGCCCAACAAGTCGGAGTCATTCCCATCTTGTTAATAAGTTGGATTGCTGACGGAGGATACGAATGGCTGCGAATAACTAGACCTGTTTGCGGTAAACATTTGTATTGTGCTCCGTATCTTAGACTCCTGCTGAAACCCTTAAGTTAAGTTACGATGGAAATGATCACAATACAGTGGTATATACCACCACTGCTCCATATTGATGGAAATTCAATCAGGAGCCCATCCTGTCAACTCAATTTGGCAACAGTTGATTGTCTGTGGCCATATTTCGTGAATCACTGGAGCTCTGGGACGAGTTAAGGAAAAAGAACGACGCGAAAAACCGACAGCACTTTAGCTCTCACTTCCGAATTGCAGTACAGTTATTAAGGACGTGCTATGATAAATTCTCAGAACAACAGTCTTAGATGAAAAAACTTTGAAAACCTCACCAAAGATGCCGAAGCAAGACAATCTCTATACTAAGGAGCAGTTAATTCTGACAGAGGAACAACTCTACTTTGGCTTATGATCATGAACAAAATCCTTTGACGACTAGATAGAGACGGAATCAAGGTAATTTCATACGCGATGTCAGGAAATTTACTCCCCGTAAATAGCCGGATAATGGAAGTTTTTGTCTTGTGTTAAACGAGCGCCTACATAGACAGCTCCTAAGCGCCACCGATAAGGATTCTCTCACTGATAGCAGTGACGAAAGTTAGTTGGTGTACAATACAAAACAACTGAAGTGCTTTGACCTATAGTCGTGCTGCGTTTTTGTTTTTGGTTCTGAATCGCTGAAGAAAAACACAGGAAGTGGTACATATCCCCGATTTGGAAGGTACCAGCAATACCAACTGATAATCCTCGGGTCGGAGACAGGGCTATATATATAGTTCCCAGAAGTCGTGGATATGATACTCGAGTATCATATGGTGGGGGCGAGTGAATTATGGAGTCACAGTACAACGTTGGAATAGCTGGACGACTCCTTCAGCGAACTTTTCCAAAACATTCCGACGCTCGATGATGCAGATATCCATAATAGGCTGCGAGAACGTTAGCCAGAGGCCCAAGGAGGATGTAGAGGAATACGTCATTGAGGTGAAAACGATTGCAGTTCGAGGGAACGTAGAAGTAATCACACTAGTAAAACATATGACTTAGAGGATCGGTGACGTTGAGTGTCAGCAGTGAAACCAACGTCAGTTGACGACATACTGGAGTGTCCGGTGGGTTGTGGGACTAAAGGCAAGAAGTCGGCGTGGAGTAGAGAAACAACATCAGCGTGAGGAGGAACGGTTAGAGACTGGACGTGTAACCAAGAATTTTAGGGAGGTGAGGTGCATCCTTTGCCAACAGGCTTGGCATTACCGGAGAGATTGTCCGACACCATGCAGCGAAGCTATTAAGAACAGACAGCGAAATATGGGTTGGCGTTCCGGAGACCCAAATCGACTACTCATAGAAGATGACCGGACTGAATATACGAAGGCAGCAGTAGTAAATGAGCTCGAATTGATTGCGTTCATCGTTACGGAGGATGCCGTGTCAACCGGTGGGGGCCTATGCTGACACGATCAGGCAAGGATGGCCGAGCTGTTAAACCAGCGTTATTAGAGGAGCCTGTATACACAGGATAAGGATTGAGTCCTAAATAGCAGTAAGTATAGTTAGTGCGTTCACCCATAGTCCCGTTGCGTGTTTGTCCTGCTTTTTTTCTCTCGCAGTCTATACTATACCTACCTATACTATAATCCCTGAAAACACCAAAAAAGTTTTTTCACGGTATCACCTTTCGCGAATGTCTGACAAACGCCCGAGCCATGAAAATGCTTCTCAATTTGCCTTTTGGATATGGCCTTAAACTGTCGGTCTCTTCCACTTTGAAGCTAGACCCTGGACCACATACGGTCTGTTGCGTCAATTATTTGTATTTGTATTCTATATTTGGTGTTGTGCAAGATCGAACTGATAGTTGTGAACACCAAAACCAACTTCTTCTACCTCGAAACAAATTATATCCTTACGGCAATCCGACGACCGCTGACTCTAAGATAACTGCTTTCAAAACTCCCAACTCGATAGAAAAAATTGGTAAAATACAAAGCTGATACTGCCAGTTCTCTTGTGTTGTGCCGAGTAGTGAAATATAAGAGGGAAAGCGGAGTAGACTTAAGGCTTCTTGGTGGTAGAAATCCTCCGTCAGAAATTTAGATCAGCATGCCAGGAAGGTAGTTAAGCTGCACCAATGGATGCAGTATAAAATGCCAAGACTCGTCGACTACATATGAGAAGAGTCAATTGCAGCGAAATAATGGACACTAATCCTCTCTCCAGCAGTTCTTTTATGTGGTGCCGAGTAATGAACTAATCGTAGAAGAAGAACCCGAAGCAGGCATAACGCTCTTTAGGGGTAAAAATCCACCTACGAAAATCTGGACCAGAATCCAGCGAAGGCTACTAAGTTGTATCAAGTTCAGAACACCAAAGTCGAGTGCCTACATAGGGTCGGATATAGCTATGTAATGGATAACAACGCTACAACCAAAGCGATCTTCGAATCCCTCCCACTAGTTTCGAATTGCCTGAAAAGTATAGTTTAGATCTATTTTAAATAAAAGGCTCTTGTCGATACCAGGATGCCTTATCTGGAGAGTCAGGAGCAATGTGTGTACATGCTCGACCAACTGCAAAGGGCGATTTATCGCAGAAAGAGACTCTTGACAGATCGGAATCTCATAAAATAGGATTAGGCTTACTTCGGATCCACAGTACTGGATCCTCTTCCTCTCAAACGCGATTTTTTCGAAATTTTAAATTCAGGGTGATTTATTACCCGCATCTCTTATTTTGAACTATAGAATCATCCCCTTGTGGATTGATCATTTTGTACGAAGCCACCCTCCGCCTTTCACAGCATTTTTATAAAGCAAGCACGCCACTTACTTTTCATCGAGTTTTCCCAAACAATGTCGTGGTTCAATTTTTGTTTTTCACCATATCACATTCAATATCTAACTACAAATGCCACGTACATACAACATTCTTTACGCCGACTGAACATCACAAATCGTTTCCAAAATGAAATCGCTTGTCAACTATCAATAAGGGCATGTGTGCGTTCCAAAAAAAGAACGAAAAAAAAAATCAACTGACAATGTCAAATCTGCTCCAATGGAATAACACGAGCATCAAATCCACAAAAAATAGAAAAGAATCTGAGTCCTTCATCCACATACTCTTAGAACACGTACTACAACTCATAGGTATACATGAACATACCTATCTCATGGGTGGAGTGCAAAAAGGACTGCTGCGTGATAAAACGATGAAGTAGAAGAAGACATTTCATATTTCCGCAAAATTTAATAATTTGCTTGGTTAAACCGAATCTGATTACGTATCACGTTCGCATCATTTTATTTTTCGGGGCAATAAATTTCAACACCCGTCGCAAAACGGGACGCGCACCACACCAAAAGTTGCCGAGTGTGTAAATCCCCATTGTACATACATACTTGTGAATTAGTTATCCTTAAATACTGTTGACGTGTCGTTCTTCTTTACTACAACACGTTTCTCCTGTCGTTTTTGGAGTTTCCTTTTAGGTGTCATCGTTCTCAGCAACAACGAGTTGTCGTCCTTCAACACTGCTCGTATACAGTGTGCGAGCATAATATTGCGAAGAAAAATGCTCTACAAGTCGCGCGCGAAACAAGTTAATATTACGGGGGCGCGCTAACTCAGGAAAATCATAATTCGCCAATGTTACACAAGGATGTGTATTCATATCTACAAGTATGTATGCGATGCTCAGTCATCCTTTATGCAAGGACGAGAGTGAGTTTATGTGTGAAGAGGCAGCAAAATCATAAAATTTCCTATATCAAGTACAACTCGTTGCGACAGGTGGGTGTTGTTGTTGTTTAGATTTGGATGAGACTACAGGGTGCTAAGGAAGTGACTATAATTTGGTCATGTAACGAGTAAAAAATTTGTTTTATTCATTTGATGAAAGTCCTTTTCTGCGGACATTAACTTTCTATCAGCATCGGGGTTTTGGTTGGATGCTAAATGGTGAACACGTTGCTGCACTGCAGCTAAATGAACTTCAGATACTTTTCTCTGAAATTTCCATAAGGTTGTCGAAAAGAGGTTTGACGCCGGGCTTGGAAGCCATTAGATGAATAGGAAAGACGGAAGGATAAGTATATTTCCAATGTTTCCGAAAATATTCCCGTTAAAACAGCTGTTTAGTGTTTTCTAGAATTCGAACGTTATCCATTCGCGCAGTAGTCCAACGCACCAACCACTGAACAACGGCGTACATAGTCGGAATAAATTTCTGTTTTGAAATTCGTTTGGTTGGTTTGGGAAGGGGAGGAGTGCCATCGCTGTTTGGGCCCGTTATGTCCCCCTCTAACGAAACTGTCTGGTAAATAAGGGTAGGGGAGGATGTAGTCAAAGGGTGGTTTGCTTTGGGGAACAGAACTTTAGGAAGCTACTTCTTCCAAGAAATTTCTGAAATATCCATCATTCCATAAATGAACCTTTTCGGGTTTACCAGGTCATCGAAATGGCTGGACAGCGTTGTGTAGCGAGAAGGAAGGAAATGGACCAGTCCAACAACAACAAGAACCTAAGTGCGATGGGGAATCCATCCTCATCAACCCATTAACCTAACCTTGCTTTGGGGATGAAGAGTCGGATGTACCGAGAAACGTCCTGTATTTCGGATGAACTCCAGGATTCTTCTGAAACTGTAACGTCTAGTATATCTCAGCCCGGTTAAGACGTGTCTTCTCACGTGTTTATATTCTAGCGCCCCTGTTGCAGGACATTCGAAAAGAAATGTGCTCGAGGCTTTCTTCCTCGTCCTCGCAACTCGGGCAAGTGCTAGATGTCATCAGTCCCTGCCTGTAGGTGTGTTTGTTCAGGTTGATGTGTCCAGTGTACAGTTCTTCCTACCACGTTGCCGTGGTGTTATGGTTGTAACCGTGGGTGTATCTGTGTGACCCGCCCCCTCTTCGACAGTTCATCTACGGCTTCGTTCCCTGGTATGCTACAGTGCCCAGGTACCCAAACCAGGGTACCTGCATTCCCTCACCAGTTTTTAGTTGGTTCTTGGGTTTGCTAGTGCAATTAGGGCTTTACCTCTTTCCCAGTCTTCTCTGGACAGAAAATCGACTGTGTAGTTGTGTTTAAAATTCAGTTTGGGTACCGTGTATCCGGTCAGATTATTCCCCAGTTTCAATACTGTGTACATAAGGTACCCTAATTCTCAGGGTCGGCCACGCTAAATGCTGAGATGTATTTAATATGCAAGTCATGTGGGAGAAGATGTAGATATGTACATAATCAGAGCTTCTGTCTGGCATGATCCCATGGCACCCGTGGTACCTATGACGGCCGCTCTCTGCACTTTGATTAGTTTTATGCTGTAGTCTTCACTCAGAGCAGGTTGCCAAACTAGTGAGACCATTTTCTTATTAAAGGTTGTAGTAAGCAGCACGCAAGTTGCATTAACACTGAGTTCACAACTAGTGATACCTACCTTACCCAACGCTTCTACTATGATTTCAGTAATCACTGAAGGAAACATTCCCATGTCATCCGCATATTTGATAACCTTGACATCGTCTCTGTGACTTAACAGGATTTAATTTATTACAGTAACTCATAGGAGAGGTGATAAAACCCCACCTTGAGGTGTTCCTCTGTATACAGATTTAGTAAGAATGAAATTAACTAGGTTTGACTGAATGGACACTCTCCAAAGACTAATTAACAACATCCAACTCGATGAGAGCTGAGTCGCGTTAGTTAAGATGCTACTAAACGCGCCATTAATATCTATGAAGGTAGCTAGGATGTATTGTTGTTGTTTGTACTGAATTGTTTTTCCAATCGTTTGCACCGTTTCGTGGAGTGCCCTTATACTGATTTCCCCTTGGTTACGCATGCTTTCAAACCACTTATGTTAAAATGAAGTTTAACTGATTGGTCGAAAATCCTTCTCGGATTCATATCCAGGATTTTTAACTTTGGGAATGAAAGCCACTCAAATGCGTTTCCAGGTGAAGCCAGAACCAGCCAGGGGACAACTTGGTCTTTCGTTTTCGACAGACTGCAGACTGCCGTATAAACCAACTGATTTATAGGAGGAGAAGCTGGTTTGAGCCCATGCGACTTTTTTCTCTGTTATTAGGGATTGTCTTTCGTTCCATAATGAAGGCTGCGGTCTTATGTATGTTACTGTCTCTCCCGGATACAACATAAGATAAGATAACACCGGAAAGGCAACTACATGGCGAAATTTTCGGCATACATCCAGACACATTGATCTTGAAATATCACTCGATCGTTCGTTCACAAACTTCGCGCCGGGTTTAAAACTTCTGACGACAATGTTTCACCTGTTTCGTAACGTAAAAGCACTCAACAAGTTCGGACAGCAAGAACATCCTGAATTTGTTCAACAAGTGTAACATTGTATTCACCAGAACCCTAAAAACTTCGATGAGGTCAATAACAACCAACCTTCAAGTACCTATTCAAATTTAAAAAATCGGCCAAAGTTTCTAATGCGGAATCTATTCAGATACAAGGGTGGATTGAAAGACTCTTAACCTAACCAAAGAAACTAAAATTGGAAGTTTAAAATAACTTTTATTTTAAATCCTTTAATGCTATCTGGGCACCGTGGCTCAAGTGGTTAGTGCGTTGGATCGCTGAGCGGGAGGTTTGACGTTCGAATCTCAGAGAACATAAAATAGTTTTTCTTTTCGTACCCCATGGCCCCTCCTGCCATGAGAAAGCTTCTCAATTTGCCTTTCGGTTATGGCTCTAAACTGTAGGTAACTTCCATTTATGTGAAAAATATAACACGCACAATACAAATGGTTGCGAGAAGCTAGGCCCTGCCGATAAGTATTTGTATTTTGTAAATGGTACCTCATTAGGATAAGTAATTCCGTTTTTCCCATATGACCACACTTTTTCTGGTGGGCAAAAACGCATCACAAATACGAATTCCAACACCGGAGCCTATCTCTGATCTATCAGTGTACCACATTCGTCCTTTTGTATTCAGCAACGAACCGTCAGTGAGATTCAGAATCGATGCCGTATGGTTGGTTGGTTGAAAGTAGCTGCCATCTAGGAATCGCCAACACACTTAGACCGTACATAGGTCCATTGTGATAGCACGTAAATCGGATCGGAGAAAGTTTCCCTTCCCTACTCGTTGAACCATTTTGAGCTTCTTATGTGCTGTAAGAGCCTTTCGATATCTATATTTGTCAGATCTCCTATATCATTGTAGAGGAAGGCTCCTAAGTGAAGCTTCCTACTCGGGGAGAGAGCTGGGAATAAACAAAAAAGGTGGGGGAATAGTTTCTTCATCCATACAGCTTCTGCAGAAGTCGTTTGCAAAGAGGCCTAGCCTTGTAGCATGCTTGTCTATTCGACAGTGTCCAGTAATGACAGAAATTTTAGTTCTTAGAGCGTTTTAAATCCAGCTTAGGCCAAATTTGTTTTGTCACTAGACATGTCGGTCCACTTGTCCGCCAAAGATTTGCACTCTCGATAGCATCCAGCTTGAATTTTTGTTTGCATGTACGATTGGTATACCCAAAGTGCTTTTGTCCGGTAATATGGGTAAAGTTGTTCCTTCTTTGGCGAATTCATCGGCCTTACAATTCCTTGGAATGCCTCTATGCCCCGGCACCCAACACAGGTGAAAATTGAACTGCTCGGCCATCTCCATGAGAGACGATCGACAGTCTAGAGCTACTAAGGAAATTATAGAGATCGAGTCCAAGGACTTAATGGCTGCTTGGCTCTCTGAAGAGATACGGATATCTTTAACGGATATCACGTTTTTCTTAAGCCCAGGTAAGACTTTTTTAATCGCCAAAATTCCCGCCTGGAACACGCTACAGTGGTTGGGTAGACTGAAGAATAGCTTGAGGTTAAGACTTTTGGCGAAAACACCTCCACCAACTCCGTTCTTGGATTTTGAGCTCGGTGTAGAAATGAATCGATTCATCTTCATCTATGCCGTATACTGTTAAGAGCACATATGTACAGATATAAGGCAGAAAATTAAGAGTAGATCACTACTTATTTGCACTAAAGATTTGAAGAATACTCAAATTCTCCACTTTACCCTTACTGCAACCGATTTTGATGGTGAGATGGAATGCTAAATTCCTTGCATCCCCATGACATGTCCACTAATTTGGAAAAGCAAAATTTTATTTAAGCACCCCTTTTCTATGCGGACAATTACACTACTTCTCTATTCTAATGCCACAGATTTGATCCTAGCTAAAAGTATGCTCCATGCAGGTTTTGATTATTTTGTACCGTCATGAAACTTCCTTCCCACAGTTTTCCAAACTGTGTTAAATTTTTAGTGTAAAATGGAAAACTTATAAATTCAAAATGGTATCTGTCTGTTTGCCTACCTATCCGGCGGTTTGGTGGGTGCGAGCATCCAGCAGTTGAACGAATTTGTAGAAGAAGATGCTTTCCGTGTTGACATCAACTATCTGTTCCAATACGAGTTTGAAGCAATCGCACACTGGCGTATCTCTATGCCCGAGTTTGATGCATCCTTGCAATAGTACCGAGGAAATACTCAACTCAACTTTAAATTCGTTGGTCCTTTTCAGGATTTGCCGTACTGCCAAAGCTGGGTGCATTGAAGATTTTTAACGCTTTAGCTGCATAGGACGAAGATACAGCAAATAGATGCGATAGTAGGACCGTTTTTGCTATTAACAAGTCGCCTATAGGGCGACGCAGCTTTAAGCAACATTCCATTAAAAGTTCATACAGTTCCTAACTAATATCGGAAGAGGACGAGCTCAGGAGTTAGAGGAAGCACTTCTTTAAATCATTTGGACGACAGCGCGATAGCCCTGAACTTGAACAAGCCTTCCGAAGCAACAAGCTCTTATTTTTATTTACTGCGCTGGTAATACAAAACATCCTGTGGATTTAGTGAAGATAAGGATGTCGTTCACCGAATTGTCTGCTAGTTCTTCGATGACATAGAAAATGGGTTTTATCCTCATTGACCTTACCTTCACCGCAACCTTTACAAAAGACTTCTTCTGTAGTTTTTTCGTAATGGCTCCGCAAAGCGTTATGGGTTTTTCCTTTATTAAACAGTGGCCATTATATTCATATTGTATGTTGCATAAGTGCTCAAGGATCGTCATCTATTGTTCGCCTCTGTTGAGGAATTTCCCTCTGTTTTATGCTTAAGTATACAAGGCGGGATATTTACTGAATGATCAGCTTGCTCTTAGTTTAGTGTGAGCCCTTTCTTGCCAGTCCATCGGCCTCCTCATTCCCTAGTATTCCTTCATTTCCAGTGATTAAACAAAGCCTTACTTTGTGCTGCGTTCAAAAATCTTGAGCTCTGCCCGGCAACACTTCACAAGCTTCGACTTCTTTTCTACAGCAGATACCACTTTTATCCGCTTGAGATACTACCATCATTGCAGTCTCACGGACGGCTATTGTCACTGCTAGTACCTCCGCTTGGAATACGCTAAAATACCTGGAGCTACTCCGATGTCCCTTTTGGACCCGTTATACAACTACAGCTTTGAATTACATGCTTGATACTTTTCCACTAACCCAATCTTCTCTACTCTACTCGTCTTGAAAAATGTTTTTCGAAGTCTATGCACGGTGTTATGTCGGTGGTAGCTACATTACATAGATGTTTCTGCAGGATCATAGTGTGTCCCATTGTGTTCGGTCTCCAGCAGGCACTTATAGCCGCCCATCATTATATTAAAAGGGGGTGGGTAGAAGATGGCGACGAGTCATTGGGGTTGTTCTCATGGCACTGGTTACGTCGATGCATGCTACCTTCTTTACTCTTGTGATGGCTCTTAGGTTGATGGCTGTCGTGCGTGATTATATGTAGGTCTTACGATAGCCGTGTACATCCAGAGAATGATGTTGCGGCTGGGGTTCCATACTTTACCAAATTTTCTGTTGGATAAGTAAAAGGCTATCGTGGCTTTCTCTCTGTTCTTTCAGTAATGTTGAGTGTCCAATCGAACACTAGATGTATTCTCGCTTTCAGAGATTCTGAGGGGTATACATACCTCCTACAGAGCGTCTTGTGAATTGTTGTTTCAATTTGTCCCCTAAAAGTTGGAAGGAATTCGCCTATCGCTATCAGAAATATGTACATCATCCGCATACGCTGTAGTTTTGATTGCGCTGTTTCTCAGGTTTTGGAGCACCTCATTTAGTACACAAATCCATATGACTGGGAGGATAACTTCTAGGTGCGCCTCTACTGGCAAAAACTTGAAGATGTATTCCTCCTATTTCACGAAACCAACTTGGGTATATTTTTTATCTTTTCATATTTTCTTGATGGAGCCTACGGCGTAGTGTAGTCCTCTCTCTAAGCCTTACTATCTGCAATACTGTCGCGATTCGCAGCCGCGATTGAAATCTCACGAATCATAGTCTAATTTTATCCAAACAGTAAATCGTTGGAGCTATCAAATCCTCTCGCAGCAAGTGCATGAGTGGAATATTGAATGGGAAAGCATTTTGTTCACTTCTCTAGACAAAGTCCAATATCAGAAACGTCTCAAGTCCACCTTTCGGATATGGTCTTAAGCTATGGGGTCCTTGCACATACATAACAAGCACAACCCAAATGCGTGTGGAAATCTGGGCAATAGGTCATATAAATGTGACGTGTGACCGTGACCACCTAGGAGAACCAAACTTTACTGGATACAGGCTATAACTTTTAAGGTAGCTAAATTCGGTAAGTTCCTAACCACCTTGAAGACGACGAAAACTTTTATCAAATTAAGCCCACGAAGTAAATTGTCAGTTTTGGAAAGTAACTGACAGTCACTTACAATCTCATTCAGCCATGGAATTTCAACATCACCCTGTAACTTAACTGAAGACTAGATGTATCTAAAAGACAAAGCCTATTTGAGCGTTTTAGTGTACGTGCGAATTGATATCAACTCATGGGGCATATGTATCTAACAAACCTCCACAGATACTTTCCATAGAAGTACTTCTCCTTATAGTGGCGCTACACATGTGTGTCGGCAGAGATTTTCTTTATTTCACTTTTTTATTCATATAAGTACGTACACTTGTAAGGCTCTGCGTCAGCCAGCTCAACCCCACACCATGAAACCAATATTTTCCTGTTTTTTTTTTTTCTTTGCTCATTTACATATTGCGTGCTAAATGCCTATTGAAATTTTCGATAAGAAGAAGATTGAAAATGACGATTTCATCCCTTTTGGAGCGTCTTGTTGTGCGCTACAACTGGTTCGGTTGCCACACGACACATTTAAGCGAGCGGTTTACTGCTTTTAGCCACTTACGGAAGTAGAGAAACGGGGTATGATAATTCTTTTGTTAACCGGGCAACACAACGAATTACCCTCCATATAATATGTCAGGCTACTCAATGTGTGCCATTGTAGAGGAGCATAGAGGGCGCGAGTACAGGACCCTTAACCAAAGGGATTCTTGTTATGGCAGCGGTCCGGATAGAAGGCGGATGGGAAAGTTCCCTTCAATACTACTACGTGTATCTGTACTGAAAGAAAGTGAAAGAGAAACTTTATTGAAAATACTCTCCGGCTCGTTGGTTTATCTTTTTTTTTTCCTCCGTTCCATGAAAAATTATGCGATCATGTAAGAGGGATTATAATACTACTTTTCGTCGATAGGGGACTAAGGCCATTCAAGGAGCTTCTTTCATTTTTGAAGAACAAGAACTTGATGATGGGATGGAGTTGGAGTGGAAAGTGATGTAAAAAGAAGAATATGTGTGTATTCTTCTTTCTTTTCTTTTTTTTTTTTGGTTGGCCTTTGTGTTCTATGGTAATAAAGAGGACAATGAGCTGGGAGTTTAAATTGTTGTTGCCTGGGGGGTTGCTAGCGAAACGACGATTTCAAGTAACACTCATACGCGCTGGGCTGGGTAGATTATCGCATGCGAAAGGTAATTGCGAATTGCTATGAGGCACGAAATTAGATTTACATTCGCAGTGCTCATATGCAAATATTTTGTTTGTGTTGTGATTTACGGAGCAAACAGTTGGTTCCCTCTATGTAGAGGTTGTGATTAATGAGAGATTGTATTGAATTTTCCTTATGAGGATATCTCGCGAAATATAAGTCCGCAAATAAGAATATGAAATGCATATGGAGCCAAGGTTAGGTAAATGCATAAACAGTGGTACCTACGATATGAGCTGAGGGAAATTCCAAGTATACATACATACATACATACATATGTGTGCAAAATGCTAATTAAATTGATTTAGATACGTGCCAGGAAAATGCCATGAACCGATAAAACCGCAATTATTCATGACCCGAAATATTTTTTCTTTCTTTTTGTAGGAGTCGTGCGGATATGGTGGATGCGGAACAAACGCATCTGTGGTTTCGAAGGCATTCGGGTAAACAGTATTCTGTGTTAAGCGATTCGAAAGGCCGAGAGCTTGTCAACCAGTCTTGGATAATTTTGTTGCCAGAATTCGGTTGCTGCAACTATAAACTACGAAGCCAACTTAAACTTAAATTGGAAAATTCCTTCGCCACCGAAAGTCCTTGCCGAACTTAAAAATTATTGTGACAGCCAGGATTGGATGGTTCTGTCGGAGGTGCTATTAACTATGCAGAATAGAAGGAATCCCCTGACGGCAACCGTGCTTAAGTGAAAAAGTAGACAAATCCGTAAAAACTCCTAAGTTCAAAACGATAAGAAAGGCAGAGGATACTGTTTAAAAGCTGACTGGTATCCCAACCAGATGATTTGAACTAACTAGCCCGCTTACGAGAACCTCTTGTAGATCGGGAGTTCATTTGCTGAACCTAAAACTACAGACATTACGAAAACAAGCTAAGAGACTTCTTAATCGCTCACTTAAGCCAAATTCAGATGTGGACTGGAATCTACACCTAAGAGAAGTTACTTGTCGACAAGTAACTTCTTTAGAGATTTTTGCCAGAGATCGAAACACTCCTCCTATGTTTGGAAAACCAACCAAGCCGGAGTTAGTCAGGAAATCTCTGACACGAAAGTGGAGACTTTTAGTGTTTTTTGCTGCTGGGAACTTTTTCCAAGTTTGGGTCACCACTTGGCACACTTAGGTAAGTAAGCTGAGTTTGATCTAAGTCTCGGTGTTGCTAGTTTACTGCATCGATCGACGTAAGAGACGTGGCTATGACATTTCCAAAAATCGGTTAATATGACTACTCTGGCTTCGGACTTTCAGACAGAGCAAAAGAGGGATTGTCTGTAACGTGCCGTTCCTCTTTCGTTCATGCCTTTTGCTATCGTGGATGGCAGCTGCCTCAAGTACATGTAGATGATGTTGCCGTACTTTTAGCCGGGCTATGGCTAGAAACTGTCTATGATAATACGCACCTGGAAAGTTACACTGTTCTTCGAAAAATACTCTAACTGAAGTCGTTCTCTTTACAAAAAGGATGATTGTGAACGGTCTAACTTTGCCAGTGCTGAAGATCGTCAATTCACAGATCTCGAATGAAGCCAAATAGTATCTAGAAGTGATCCTGTTGTTTTCAAGAATGGCTTAAAAGCCAGTCGAGGCGCTGGTGTTTTCAAGAAGAATGATAACATAACATAAGGCTTTACTACTTGTTACGCAAGTGTGCATGTGTTTTCAAAACGGAATGCTATACCCTACATTGTAAGAAATATGTATGAGGATTAAAATATCTGCGGCTAAATCGATAACCAAGCTGCGCTTAAGGCCTTGTTCAAGACTGAAGTAAATGTATAAACTTTTTGACTCTTGTCTGGGTCTTCACTGTGATCTCTCGGAATAAGATTCATAGACGTGGCTCCGAGAATGATTCGAAGCGGCACTACAGCCTGCGATGCCTGTCGTGACGGAGACGATGCCTCTGGTCATTTCCTCTGTGGTTGTCCTGTCTTCGCTCGGGTTAATACTTATGTAGCCGAAAGCTCGTTATTACTGAAGGACGAGACATTTTTTTATTGAAGTGAAAAAGTAGGAGTAGTAGGAGCTCAAAGACGATCGACGCTCAAGAAGACCATTAATGTCAACCAATTGGACGTTGGTTGTAAAACGAAAAAAAAATCCAATCCACAAGTTTCCTAAGCCTGTACATATGTACATTTTCCATGGATAACTTCATGAGATCAGCTGCTGTTTTAATACAGCACAGTGAAGAACTTACAAAAGTGCTCCAGTGGACAAACACATAACCGGGAATTTGGAGGCAGGTGCTCCCGTGGACCCCGTGCAAATCGTGAAACCTGGTTTTGCTTTCGAATAGTCTTTCCATTGAAATTCCAGCGAGTTTCGACAAAATAGTGCACGCGTTCCCGGTACAATCGCTTGTGCTACCTAGCCTTGAATATTGGACGTCAGAGACACAACTATAACACGAAGTCAAAGTGAGCTCGTAAAGGTCCTGGCCTTTCATACGAGCGTTCAATGCCTAGACTACAATATGGAGGAGGAAAACCCCTCTACACGAAGATCAAGGATCGTACGTTCACCCCCGTACGCCAAGGCAGCTCAATAAGTCAGCCAATAATAATCAAAGCGTGGGAGAAACGCCACCTACAGCCCCGAAGAAACCACCAAGGAACTGCCTACTACGAGGAAAAAGAAGGAGGAAGAACCAACGTCAGCGGGGAACACAATTTCAAAAAAAAAAAAAAAGGACTCTGTAACACTCTTTTCGAATAAGAGAGGAGTTCCAAAGAGTGAAGCAAACAAAGAGAAGACAAAGGAAAAAGGAAACCCACCTAAGCGACGTGAGGCGGTTCTAATAAAACCAGCAGAGGGGAAGTTGTATTGCTGAGATATTGACAGAGATCAAGAAGAAGGTTAACCCACCTGAATGTCAATCGGAGATTAAATGTACGTGCAGGTGACGTGCTCCTAGAATTAGGAAGTGGGACCAGAGGCGGAGAAGGCTTTCGCACCACGCTCCAAGACACCTTAGGAGAGACGGTTAAGGTGAAGGATCTTACACGTAAAGCAACTTTGGAGATAATATATCTCAATAGCGTCACATACAGGGAAGACGTAGAGGTCTCCATCTGGAAAGAACGCACCGATACCATGGCTGAGTTAAGTGTCTATTAGCAAACCCAATAGCAGAGGGCAAAAGCTGGCAGTAGTGGAGTTGGAGGAGAAATACGCTAGCAAGCTTCTCGAACTGACACATAAAGATCGGGTGGATAAGCTGCAGGGTTAGGCGAACAATTCTTGTACCACGTTGCTACAATTGTCTAGGCTATGGACATCATGCCAAAAACTGCGAAGGACCAAATAGGACCAAATTCTCTCTGCTATAAATACGGTTATGATCTCGGTTATGACGATGTGTTGGTTGTCCACAGACGAGAAGACTAACTGAGAATGTACCAAATAGAGCTGAGAAACTTCTCATTCTTACAACTAACTGGGAACAGGTCCCATCTGACATCAGTCCCGTCTAGCCATTAAATTTTTTCTCTATCAGAGGTATCAGCGAAAAGACTGATATTTAAGGTAACTACGAGCACTACAATCAATTGTAAAACACTTACCACTTAAGTCTTAAGTAACATATTTGTAGTTTTCTTGTAGTCACTTACCTGAAAAAACAGTGAAAAAAAAACAACTCATGATAAAATTTCAGAACAAAATTAAAGTAAATAGTTTTAAAGATAAAGTACAACATAAAATAATTTGTCCGGACCTTACACAAGTCGTGCTTGAAACGATCCTTTATAGGAATTTCCTTCTTTGGAATAAGAGACAGGAAAAGAAAGGATAGGAAACTGAGATCTCTAAAACTTGTTTGAGCTTCGAGGATTATAAGCTATGAATTAAATTAAAAACTTAGGCTTCAAAGATTTCGGTTTGTCATAAACATCGCTCTAGTCGCACAAAACGATATATGTATGTACATATGTGAACAGAACTTAACATCTCGGGATCATCTAGCAGCCTTGCAGAGCGAGTCGGGCAATCAACCCCGAATTACACACCGGTTTTGAGTATTCGTTATCAGCCCTATACTAATGTATGGCATTATTATTTCATGGAAGGTTTTGGACAACCGTTATCCTGCCAATAAATCTAAGCCAGTGCTGCAATTAAACTTAAAACCATCTTCCAGTGCTCTAGCCTGTTTACTGGACATCCTACTAGTATAAAAAAAAAATCAATGGACTTCGGTCCCAAGAATACCAAACAAGACAAGTCGTTTACTAGGAATCTGAAGGATATCATGAATAGGAAATAAATTTCCCATCACAGCAGTAAGCTATGAATGCATCTACGCGGGCGGTTTTAAAACCAAAATCGGGATTGTAGGACGTATTTTCCCACAATATCTATACATTACACTTAAATGTCCTTCTGCTACCCAGATCATTGTACACTGTTTCAACAGAAGATAATGCAGATTATGAAGACCCTATCATGACCAAAGTAGAATATAATACCTGAACGTGACACGGATAGCGAACTTAGAATTAAATCCTTGGAATTGGTCCCCTTCAAACAGGTCTAGGTTAGGTTAGGTTGAAGTGGCTGCCAGCTAAAGTCGCCAGCACACTTAGACCAAAGAGGTCCGTTGTGATACCACGTGGATCATGGGAGAATCCTCCCTCCACCTACTCGTATTAAAACCAATTAGAGCATCTCATGAAGCGTAGGAGGCTCTTGATGTCAATATTCATCAGGTTGCCTATATCATTATAATAGGGAGCTCCTAAGTGGAGTTTCCTTCTACGGGAGAGATCTGGGCAGAAACAAAGAAGGTGAGGAATAATTTCCTCCTCTTCTTCATCCATGCAGCTTCTACAGAAATCGTTCGCAAAGAGGCCCAGCCTTGTGGCGTGCTTGCCTATTAGACAGTGTCCAGTGATGACACCTATATAAACAGCTCTAGATTACGACTAATTCTTAGCGAGTTGGCTGAACAGTTTAAGCAACATTTTTTCCGGCTGTCGGAGCATGCCGGGTAACTGCATAGCTAATGAACTCGCTATGCATAGCACAACTTTACCGATTCTACTGGAAAAGGAGAATATCCTTACACTCTGACTGTTGCTTAAGCTGGACAAACAGTACCAAAAAGAGATAGGCGATGGCTCTATGTGCCAGGTTAGATCTAGCCTGAGATCGATCGTAAATGCCCCAAGCGGTATGGTATCACTAAAGAGATTGCATATATGTACATACATACAATTTATAAGCACAATAGCCGGAGGCATTAAGGCACATGTCAAAAGCTGTAAGGATGGAGGAGAAAGAGACAATTATTCATCTCCTACGCACATGCATACATATGTATATGCCTAGTTGCATCCATTCCTTCAATTAATCGCTTATCACAACCTAGACGACTTGCCTAATACAGAAATCAGATGCCTCTAAAGCTTAATAATCAGCTTCAAATGAGTCTACAGGTAACCTGTAGAAAACGAAAGCACTGTAGTATCACAATTATACAGACTTATCCTCGGTCTAAGTGTATCTGCGGTCTGTACTTAGGCAGGCATTCCAAACCAGTACCACTTCCCCTGGTACGTAACTCCTAATAAGTTCATGAAATCAGCTTGCCTCATTTCGAATGAGCTGTGGTCGTTCGACGCATTGCCATCCTAGCTAAACCAAAGTTGAACATCAATGTCGAAGCTTGTATGGCTTGGAAATAATTATTCGGTTGTGACCACACCTGCCAATTAAGTATACCTGCCATGGGTGACCACCCTAAACAAAACCGAGACTCTGCGACCCCTAACTGGCCACGATATACATACATATGTACATATGTATGAATCGATTTTAAAATTGATTTTTGGTTAAGCGGACAAGACTATCAATCCAAAGTATCATGACATCCCTTTTAAACTTTCTAGCTAGAATTCGCACTGTCCACTGCAGAGTGGTTTAAAAGTGTTGTACGTAGTCTTACTGTCTTGGTAAGCAGTCTAGTTGAGAGCAGGGGACGAGGGTAAAATTCATCCTGAACAAGTCATCTTTAAGTCCAGTTCAAGACGAAAACAGTGGTCCCTTCGTCCTAGAATGGAGAGTTGTTCGTCGGGAGCCTAAACGGGTCTTGCCGGTAATCACCTTCATTATTGACCAGAAGTTTACTGCATGTCTTAAAAAGAAAGGTCTTATAATCCAGTTGACTCTTAGTAACCTACTTACGGGAAGTTTTCAGAGAAGTAGGGATAGGGCACCACCTAGTGGTATGCCAAAATGGTTACCTAGTGAATAAAAAGCTGTTACCACAGGCACAGACTTTGTCCCGCGGTAAGAATGCTGAATCGCTGACGAAAGCAAAGGGTACTACGTTCCTATGGATCTGAGGTACCGAGGCCATAGAATTTCGAAATGTTTGGTACAAATATTTTTAACTTACTGTTCCTACGCTCTGAATTAATAAATTACTTCGATACAAGGAGGCTTTTCTTATTCCTTCATCGAAGCTAAACCACCATCACATTCAACAATCATATTGGTGCCCACCTGACAATGTTAATAAGTATATTAAAAGACCACGTTCAGGCGTGGGAAAATCATTTCATTTATTCATAAATACTTCAATTCCCATGGATTGTGTCGGCACGGTAAAATATTTAAACGAATAAATATTTAAACGAAGCCAAATACCCACAATAACGCTCAATTCATCTCTGCTCCAATTTAATAAATTCTCACCGAGCTGCTGACGAACAAATTCCATTTCACAGGCAAAGAATAAAGAAAAAAAATAAATGCCGCTCCTGCATTCATGCATTCCTCACATCTTCATGATATATTTCCCATAGACCACACCGTATGTGTGTACATATATATTATACCATGAGTGTACATGCTTAGTATTTTAAAGTACAAATTTTAACGTCAAATTATTGAAAAGTTTTTGGGCCAAAGTCTCTTCCTAGAACACGTAACTCAACTTGAAATTGGAGCAGTAGTACCACCACTTAACATGCTAAGCTTAGAGAACGAGAGCCCATACATGCACAAACGTCCTGAATTCCCCCTTCCTTTTGCAAAAAAAAAAAAAAAACACATTCCATAACTTTCATACGACGATAATGACATTATTTTATTCGAAGTAATAAAGTTACCTAAAGTACTGAGGTAGTTTGTGCGAAACTTTTCCGTTATCCAAATCCTTGAAAAAGGACAAGGAGAGAGAATAAGAAGCCAAGGAGAAGATGGCTCAGCCATATAATAATAATAATATGACTTCAACAGGAGGAAGGATTCTCAAATAAACTTTTTCTTGAACTTACAACTTTGCAGTCACCTCAGTTATTGTCTGACGCCTACCACCCACCCGATGAATCTTTTTAACCTCAAAAACTGAGATAAATATCTGTAAGATTACTACTGCACGTAATTAAAGTTGTACCATTGTCAGATCTGAGAGCTAAGCGAATAGTGGAATTGCGAATTGCTATGGCTGATACCTTTCTTCAAGAACCAAATACTCATACCGACACAGGATCTTATGTACGTACATAGAAGGAATTGAGTCCAAATGGAATCCTTTCCTTCTTCGGTGCAATTTGGCAATTATGTTCTTAACCGAAGATAAATTTCTTAATTGAAGACGTCATTCAGTGAGTTCCTTGATGTTTGGTACGCTACATGGCTGTGGCTGCTGCTAAGGATGTCGTCTTTATCATCATTACGGAGCATTAATTTCCATAGAAGGATATGAATGGCAATTAAGAGTAAAAGTAGCGCGGCTGCATTAGACGAGCACCTTAGAGAATGAATTTTAGTATTCAGGATCAGAAGCAGTTTGTGTTTGATGTTGTAAAACTTGTGGAAGTTTGAGAAATGGATATCTTTGAGAACAGTTGTTGGAGGTTGTGCGGTTACATTTGAATGGATTTATAATCCGATTTTATTGTATAAAGCCGTTGAATTAAGCAGTCAGTTAGAAATTGAAACAGTCTAAGGAACTTATTAATGCGGGGAAGAAATTCATTCCTCTCATCGTTACCAGTGGCTTTACAGATACTTAAGTAAGGAAGACGTGCTACTATGTGTTTTCTGTGAGAGTTTGTGTAAAGTTCACAAAGTAAGCTTAGAAAGTCTAACTGTCAAAAATTATGGAAACTACACCGTTTTCAATGAGAATATTTCTACAATGAGACTAAGTACTCAGAGTCGCAATGGATGAAACAAGCTTCAATGTTCAAAGGACACCCAAAGGTTATTAAAAGCAAAAGTTACGCTGTCATAGATGAGAGAAAAATGTTGCAGAGAACATAGATACACACTGGTAGGTCACCTAAAACATAACTTGTGTAACTTTTATAACGTGTTATGGCGAGCTCATCTCTTCCACCCACCAAGGACTACGTGCTTAATAGCCGCTGCAAGAAATTCATCAGTGACTAAAGTCCTGCAAGGTCGGGGTTAGAATAGCCTTGAGGTAAGGTATGCCTGTCGTAAGAGCCGACTAAAATCCGCTGGAAGAAGTAGTCTTCATGATGCTATAAGCGATGCTGTCAGGAGCATGCTCTCCTGGTAGGGCCACCCTTGGCAGTAAGGTTATAACTGAAAGACGAAACTGAAGGACAAATTAAACAAAAAAAAAAAAAATTCAAATTCAAATTAAAATTTAAAACAAAAAAAAATCCATAAAACCAGTAGCGTCTGATGCATATTGTGCGGCTCACTGGTCAGCGTCTGACCCCAGAGGGGCGGCTGAATTGAAACTGCAAATAGAATTAACTGATCTATTTGCACAGAATTAATAAGTTAAACTTAAATGGCAATGGACAAAACAAACAGATTGATTACCCCAGGTGGCAGACCAGGAAAACTGGAAAATCCACCCTCTTCGGAGGTCGGTCCTATGGATTCTGGGGAGGACCATTTATTGCATTCAAGTGACCCATTTAGGAAATGTGTAAGGGTAAATAGATCTCCACCATCAAGATCAAATACCTCCATCACTAGGAACCCATCACAAGGTGAAGTTAAAGAAATAAGAGCTTCGAAACAATACGACTTCGAGAAAGAAAATATGGAACTTCGTGCTAAGCTCAGCAGTATTGAACTGATTTGCCAAGAGCTGAAGATAGAAATAGTTCAGCTTAAAGCTGAAAACAAAGCTTATAAAGAAAGAGAGCCCCAACTCCAAACAATATATACTGATTGTAATCCAGCCAAAGAAGACTATAAAACCGACGAAGAAGAACTAAGTCGGGAAACGGACTGGATCTTGAAAGAAAGAAGACCAAATAAGAAAAGGAAAGCCGGTTCCTCACCCGAAGTCGAATTATCCAAAAAAGAAAATTCACGAATCAAACCAGTTGAGAAAACTGAGAAGCAAAAAGAACATAAACCGCCACCGATAAACATAATTGGATTCACCGATTATAACAAATTACACTGCCTTCTTAAGTCTGTGGTATCAACGGATTTTAGAGTAAGTTCACCAAGAAACAACGTATGGAAAGTCAACGTTAAAGACTCGGATAGTTATCGCACCGTTTCCCAAAAGCTGAACTCCGAGAATATACAATGGTACACATATGAAAATAAGTCCGAAAGACCAATTAGAGTTATAGCTAGAGGACTCCACGCCTCATGCTCTAAAGATGATGTAATTAAGGACTTAAAAAACAACGGGTATAATATAATCGATGCCGTCAACATCCTAAAAAAGGAAAAGAAAAATACAGAAGAAAGCGGAAGAACAGCATTCGTAAAGCGCGGCCTTCCTCTTTTTATGCTAACATTTGATAAAAAACAAACGATAGAACAAATTTACGATATTAAATCTATCTTAAATATGGTGGTTAAAATTGAGCCCCTAAGAAAAAATACGAGACTAGTCCCTCAGTGCAAGCGATGCCAGGGATTCAATCACACGCAAAAATATTGCCAGAAAGAGCCGCGGTGCGTCAAATGTGCTGGTAAACACCTCACAAAAGACTGCAGCTTAAGCAAACAAGCTCCGGCGTTGTGCATCAACTGCAAAAAAAACCATCCGGCAAATTATAGAGGATGTGACGTAGCCAAGGAACTACAAAAGAGGCGCAACTTAATCTCTCTACCGCCAATAAAGCCAAAACCGAAAGAAAAGCCGGTAATAGAACAACAAAAAGCTAAAACAGATGTAATTAAGGTTAAGCCTTCGAATGAGAAAAAAGAAGCGCAGAAAGCAAAATCGACAAACGCTCGAATAAAGACATATGCCGAAGCTGCGTCTAGAGAAAGTAGCGGCAGCTCCTCTCCACCTGACCCTCTCATGCTTATTTTAGCAAAACTTGATGAACAAAGTGCTACAAACAAACTAATTTTCGACAGACTGATTAAACTCGAAAATAATGTATACAGCAGGCGTTTTCCTCCAAGATGATAAAACAACTTAAAATAGTAACATGGAACGCCAATGGGCTTTTGCAAAAAACTGACGAGCTGGAAATATTCTTGATTAAGAAACAAGTTGATATATGTCTAGTATCTGAGACTCATCTCAAAAGAAATTCTAGGATAAAATTAAAGGGTTATAAAGGCTATCATGCTTTCCACCCATCAGAAAGAGCCAGAGGTGGTGCGTCTCTATTTATAAGAGATTGTATTGAACACTCTGAAGATATTAAATTTGAACTTGAATCAAGGCAAATAATAACTGTACGTGTAAAAAATAGACACTTTGCTTATAATATCTCGTCTATCTACTGCCCTCCACGCTGTAAGCTGGAATTAAGCGACTACCTTAATACTATTGAATCACTTGGATCAAACTTTATTATTGGTGGTGACTTTAATGCGAAACATACTTTCTGGGGATCTAGATCTACTACACCAAAAGGTAACATGCTTTTTAAAGCAGGTATGAAATATAGCTGTGACTTTCATTCGACAGGTAAGCCCACTTATTGGCCAACTGATACGAGAAAAACACCCGATCTCATAGACTTCTTCATTGTTAAAGGGATCTCTAATACGTTTATAAGAGTTGAAGAAAGTTTCGATCTTTCTTCTGATCATTCACCAGTTATTTTAGTTTTAAGCGAAACTTTGATAAAGGTACAAGAACCTCCCAGATTAGCTAACGATAAAACCAACTGGGACAATTTCAGAAACGAAGCAGAGAGTAGAACTAGATTGAATGTACCATTGAAAACGCACTATCAACTTGAAGATGAAGTCGATCATTTCATTGAAAGTATTCAGAGTGCCGCGTGGAACAATACTCCCTATAAAATAAGAAATAAAACAAATCGGGATATAAAATTTCCGACAGAAATAATAGAACTAGTCAAAGTAAAGAGGAGAGCACGCAAAAGGTGGCAACAATCTCGTGCTCCGCAAGATAAGACGCACTTAAATCGTTTGTGCAATAAACTCAAGGAAACGTTAAGGGAATTCAAAAATAAAAAGATTTCTTCCTACCTTGAAGGACTGACTGCGGAACGAGATACAAACTACTCGCTCTGGAAAGCTATGAAGGGTCTTAAAAAACCCCAAATGCAAGCACCACCAATAAAGAAAAATAATGAGGAATGGGCTAAAACCGATCAAGAAAAGGCTGAAGTTTTTGCCTTGCACTTAGAACAAACATTTAAACCGTTCAGCGGGCAAACATCTGTCGAAAATATAAATGTATTAACGATGTCATCCGACAATTTTAAAATCAAAAGTGTAACGCTGGTTGAACTCAAAGAAGAAATAAGAAATTTAAAAATTAACAAAGCTCCTGGCTATGATCTAATAACAGGACTAGTTCTCAAAGAATTGCCCAAAAAAGCATTAGTGAAGTTCCTTTACCTAATAAATGCAGCATTTAGATTGCAATATGTACCAAGACAGTGGAAGATTGCTGAAGTCATTATGATTCTTAAACCGGGGAAGATACCTACTGATAAAAAATCATATAGACCAATATCACTACTGCCGGTAATTTCAAAAGTATTCGAGAGAATTCTGCTTAAGCGACTACAGCCTATCATAGAAGAAAAACGCCTTATACCGGATCATCAATTCGGATTTAGACGTCAACATTCTACAATAGATCAAGTTCATAGAATAACAGACATAATCGAAAAGGCGATAGAAGAAAAAAAGATCTGTTCGAGTGTATTTCTTGATGTCTCCCAAGCCTTTGACAAGGTATGGCATAAAGGCCTAGAATACAAGTTACAGCAAGTTCTTCCCGAAAAATTATGCCAGGTTTTGAAATCTTACCTTTCAGATCGATTATTTCGGGTTAAAATGGGTAACGAATACTCAGAATTCAAAGAAATCATGGCAGGAGTGCCTCAAGGCAGTGTACTTGGTCCGACACTATACCTGCTGTACACGCGAGATATACCGCAAGTAGATGGTACGCAAATAGCTACATTTGCGGATGACACAGCAATATTGGCAACGGGCGCTACAGTTGAGGAATCAACCGAAAAGTTACAAAAAGCCATACATGAGATATTCGCATGGACAAAGACCTGGCGAATTGTACTAAACGAGACCAAATCCATCCACGTAAATTTTACGTACAAAAAAGAGAATAATATACCCATCCTAGCAAATTTTGTTATAATCCCGTATGCAAACGAAGCAAAATACTTGGGAATGACACTCGACGCTAAACTAAAGTGGAAGACACATATAAAAAAGAAAAAGCAAGAGCTCGAAAACAAATACAGACAAATGTATTGGCTACTTGGAAAGCAGTCCAAGCTAAATACTGAAAACAAGCTGCTTTTATATAAGCAAGTGCTAAAACCGGTTTGGACTTATGGCATACAACTTTGGGGTTGTACCAAGAGAAGCAATACAGGCATTATACAGGCATTCGAAGATAAGGTGCTAAGAGGAATTGTTAATGCACCGTGGTATATAAGAAATTCCGATATCCATAAAGACCTTGGAATACCAACAGTTAGAGACGAAATAAAAAATTTCGCCCGGAAGCACCAACAGAGGATACAGAATCACCGTAACAACGCCGTCCTACAGATTTTGGACGATAGAAATATAGTGCGTAGACTACAGAGGACGAAACCTTCCGATTTGGCACACTAAAGATTAACCCCATGCAACTTGAGGTATATACAGGATTTTCGCTGGAAAATCCCTGTACAAAGAGAAAATACCACGAAAGATATCTACTGAATAAGTTTGTACTTAGTTGTAGTATTCAAAACCCTCCTCGTGATGAAACGATTGATGGCAGTCGCATGAGTAAAAAGGGTTGGGGTGGTGGGTGGTTTTAGTCGGTAAAAATCCGGCATGCTGTTGGAACCGGTCCTTCAGTATCTTTAGAAGATTTCCACCTTCCGGCCGCAAAGCAAAAAAAAAAAAAAAAAAAAAAAAAAAAAAAAAAAAAAAAAAAAAAAAAAAAAAAAAAAAAGTGACTAAAGTGCTTAGAGTGAACGGTTTTATTAAGAAAAGGATACTTGGTGCAACAGATCGTGGTCTAGGGCCACAAACCATTCGTGTTGTGCGTGTTATATTTTTTTTCGACAATTGAAAGGAGCCTACAGTTGTTTCGAGCCATATTCAAAAGGTTATTGTTTCTTTGAGAAGCTTCCTTATAAGAAGTATTCCTCAACGACAGCGCAAGCAAGCGGGGAACCTAACCGTGGACTCCTACATACATATGTACATATATCGGTTCTGGCTCCACTACATCTAATAAATTTTGGACGTAGAGCACGAAGTCCACGTGCACTTAATTGAGTCTTCACTTTCATCATATCTCGATCCTCTGGGGAAATGCTTCAGAAAATTGGAGCTTCCACTTAATTAGTCACCTAGCTCAAATAACGCTTTAAGTATCTTTCGACACAACAATAATCCCAAATGGCAATGCGTGTAATTTCTAACCCGAGCACAGAGTAGTATTCCACACAATTCCCTTTGGATCAAGTAACGGTCCACGGTTTGGATCAAGTGGTCCATGAGTCCCGGCAATGGATCTCAATCTCGAACTCCTTGCCAAAGAATAGTGATTCAGGCATAAAGTCGTAATGCATTGCACTACTGATCCCATGTTAGTCTTTGAGGACGTTTAAGCTTATTGACGGTTGTGAGTTCCTTGAATTTCGTCCACCAAATAGTGGATGCGCAAGTCACGATGGGGGTAACCACCGTGTTGTACAATCAGTAAGTGACCTTTGGGAATAGACCCCAAGGTTTGCCATACATACGACGACAGGCCCACATGGCTTTGGTCGCCTTTACGGCTGCTTTGCTAGAGTCAATTGATAAACCTTTCTTAGCTGCTCACTATCGCAGCTTGCAATAGTTGACACGCATTGTTTTCATGCTTGCCCTTGATTATGATCACTAGATCATCTGCATAGCCTATAGCACTAAACCTTAAGCTATTTATCATACGAGTAGGCCATTTACAACTAGACACCATAGTAGAGGCGAAAGGGGGGCTGCCTTGGGAGAAGCCTCTTGCTGCAGATACCGTCACGGAAACCCCTTCTTTTCAGTGTCGAAAAGGTCGCTTGCTTTTTCAAATAGACATACACATGAACGTAAGAAAGGATAGAGAATCGATGGACGAATTGACAACGCCAGTAAATTAGCCCAAGCAAGGTTAAAATTTCGAAAAATAACCAGCAGTATGGGAGATCGTACAAAATATTAAATACAACGTCAGACAAAGGTACACATACTAAGTGAAACACCCTGTGATGTCCCAATTAACCCCATCTAGATGTCAGCTGAGTTGCCATTGGCGAACCAAGAGGTCGTCCTCGTTGACAGCTAACCTGACTCCCTTTTGAGCCGTCTTCTCGACAAGTTGTTTCTTTGGAATTTATATTAATTGTGTTAAGCTTAGTGAAGTAGAATACAGACTTTTATTTTAAAACCGTAACACTACGCATTCAAATCATTTTTGAATAAAGCCTTTGTTTTTTGACTTAAGTCTGCTCAGCGTTTTCTACGTAACAGACTGTGCTTTCAATTGAGAAGAACAGCAAGCACAGTCCTTTGAAGGTCGGTAGATACTCGTAATGTGTCTCCTGTCTCCACTGAAATATTTCAAAAGCTCGCCCTGCAGGTATGTATGTCTTCGATTTACTCAATACGGAGAATTCGCATTTATTTACATTTTTCTGCTAACGAATATCTGCAAGTATCTGCAGTAATAAACAACAAAATTTTGCTCTGATATTTGTAGACTTTTATTATGATATTTATTGTTTATTCTCAGAATTTTTTGGGAACAAAAAAATACTCAACGCGCTGCAGGCTCTCCCTTATTTTCATTGGTTGACTGGACTACATTGAGTTACAAGGGATAATACAGACAAAATGGTGGTGTCGATTCACTTAATGTCTGTGTCCCACTGCTCCAGTACGCACCAATGGTTGTGTCTTACTTACTTACTTAAAGGGCTCCAGACCCTTGGAGAGTCTCTGCCTGAGAAACGCTGCCTTCCATCCTCTGCGGTCCCGGGCACGTTGCTTCAGTTGTGAAGACCAAGTTTTCTGGCATCCGCGACAGCTTTGTCTTTGTACGGGAGGCTCGGTCTTCTTCGCCGTCTCGAACCTGGGGGCTGTGATTCGAAGATCCTTTTGGCTGGAGCGTTGTTGTCCGCCTTCTCTTCAATAGCCGTAAACGTTTCTACGAAGGCTTGCCGGGATCTTCCGATAATGTCAATATCGTCTGCGTATCCCAGAAGTTGGATAGACTTGTGAAAGATAGTGCCTTTCGTGTTAACACCTGCCCTGCGCACTATCTTCTCCAACACGATATTGAAGAAGTCACCTGATAGCGCATCTCCTTGCCGAAATTCGGTGCACGTTTGAAGGAGCTCAAAAGAGCTGTTTTCAAGTTGCACAGAGCATCGCGTGTTTCCCAGCGTTACGCGACACATCTGAATAAGTTTTGACGGCATCCCGAATTGGACCATCGCCTGGTAGAGTTCGAGACGATGAATACTCTCATATGCGGCCATAAAGACGATGAAAAGGTAGTGAGTTTCGATTTGAAATTCGTTGATCTTTCCAGGATTTGTCTTAGTATGAAAATTTGGTCTATTGTCGATCTGCCGGACCGGAAGCCACACTGGTACGTGTCTTATAGTGTTTGCAGAAACGTTTTAAAAGTTCACACAGTACATTGGATAAGATCTTGTATGCGATACTTAACAGGGATATGCCTCTGTAGTTCTTACAAGATATAGGATCGCCTTTTTTGAAGATAGGGCATATAGAACTGATACTAAAGTCGTCGGGCATGTGTTCCTCCACCCATACTTGATTGATGACTAGGTGCATGCACCCTACCAAGACATCGCCTCCGTACTTTAAAAGTTCAACTGGAAGCCCATCAGAATCAGCAGATTTGTTGTTTTTCAGTTTTCTGATGGCTGCTTTAACTTCTTCGATACTGGGTGGGGGTGTTGGTTCTTCATTGACTGGAGGTGGGTTCTCTTCTTGCCCTATCACTCGCACTATTTGCTGCCTGTTAAGCAACTGCTGGAAGTGTTGCTTAAACACTTCAACAATTCCTTGTGTTTCGGTGACTACGGTGCCTTCGCTATTTCGAAGAGCCTGCGTTCCGGGTTTGTAGCCCGCTGCCAGCTGTTTGGCTTTCCGATAAAAATTCCGGATGTTGTTGCGCCCGCGAGACTCTTCGATATCCTTGAGCTGGGAAACTGCGTGGTCCCTTTTCTTTTAGAGAAGGATTCTCTTCTCTTCCCTTCTTCTGGTCTGCTACTCCTCTCTCGCTGCTCTTGTCTTGCGCTGCAGCGCCTTCTTGTGTGCATCTTCTGTCACCCTCTTCCGCTGGACGGAAACATCATCGTACCAAGGGTTCCTTTTTGGTGGTGGTTGGTAGCCAAGGGTGGTCACGGCTACCTCCTTTATGATGTTGCGGTATTCGGGCCACTGGTTGTTGACGTTTGTGGTGGGTGAATGCACTGCACAGAGTTTCTTGGTCAGATGCTCTTTGTAGACTCTGGCTCCTTCTGACGTGCTAAGGCGACCAGCGTTAGGCTTTTTCTTCTAAGCGGCTCGCAGCTTCTTATCGTTGGACAGTCGGGCTCTGAACTTAGCTGAAAGAAAACGGTCAGAGTCGACGTTTGCCTCTCGAAAGGTACGCACATCCAAAATGTGATATGCGTGCCTTGCGTCGATTAGGACGTGGTCGATTTGGTTGCGTGTTCGACCGTCAAAGGAAAGCCAGGTTGCTGTGTGGATTCTTAGCCTAGGAAACCTAGTGCGATTTATCACCGTATTACGAACTGCTGCAAAGTCTTGTTGCCATTCATAAGAATGGAGGTGGATGGTACTAAGCTGGATTAGGTATGTATGTGTATTATTATCCCGAGTACTCAGACCCAGAAAGTACTTCTACCCCTTCCGTTTGAAAAAGGGGTACTCTTAGTGAATTTCGACTGAATCGATTCTCATGAAACCGTGCGACGTGCGCAACGTCGTACGTGCAAAAGTGGGGCACAGGCAGAAGAAGTGCTCCGTCATATCATCGCTTTCGAGATAAGACTCACACATGGGATTCATGATGATTTTTATGTTACTGAACTGATCACCACTCCGGTCCAGTGATTGTACCGACCTGCTCAATTTGAGTATGGATATTACAAGTGTTCTTCTCAGGCCATTTCATGAAACACTTGGTGGTTTAGCATCAGTCCAGTTTCCAATATGGGAAGTCGAAAAAAACTTTCTTATACAGGGACAAAACAAGTCCACCTACGTTCTTCACGTCAAACTGTGAATAAAATCCATAACTGGCGCAACCTGGCTTCCTGTGATTTTCATATTTTCCCTAACGCAGGAAAAAATCACATGAAAGTCAAGCTCTGGTGGATACGAAGACATAAAGATATTGCAGGAAAGTAAATTGCCGACCGGTTGCAGAACGTTCGCATTGGACCCCAAATTTTCTGCCGAATTCCAGACTCCACTTCCAGAGTCGTGGTAAGCAGATAAGACTACCTACCTTTTTGGTCCAAAACCTAAAGGCTTAAACAGGCTAAATGGCCCTTCAAGAAGGACTCATAAGAAACCCTTAAACACAGCATGAGTGATTTCAGGAGACTTGTCAGCTTCCTCTAGCGTCAATGCTACCTAAGGTGTCATTTAGGTGAGCTCTGCAGACATCCTCCGTTCGCCTCGCCTTCTAGATTGCAGAGCATATTATGTTGGTACATAACTCTATGTGAAAGCAAGAACATGTGTATCCCTAGCGATCTCCAGGTGTCTAAGGTCCAGATGTCTTTGTCCGATGAAAAAACGCAGCCCTGTCGTACTTCGCTTTGGATTTGAAAAGCGTCTGACAGTTGTCAAGAATTGGACATACGCACCTACATATGTACATGCATAGAGTTTATAATGGCGACGAGTTTTTTCCGGAATGCTCCCCCTAAGTGGAGCTTACCACATTAATTCTCCCTACCCTATTTTCGACAGCCTTCTCAAAGTCTACTAAAAGCAGGTAAATCGAAATCCTATGCCCGACACGTCGCTCTACAACGATCCGTAAAGTAATCTGCCTGGAGGAGAATGGAATCGCGGGAAATATACTGTGTGAGAGTGTGGCTCTATCTAACACTAGGAGGCAAGTAAATTTAAGAAAGTGTACTCCCAGGGACTTTCTCTCTTTCATCAGGAAAGTTGAGCGTTTCCTGGCTGAAAAATGTCTTTTAGTCATAAAAAGTCATTTATGTCGCAGTACCACCTGCAGTGATGTAGTTTTTTTTACTTTTTGTTTTTAAATAGGTCTTGAAAAATTCTTGTATCACAGATCTAAGCTCTGAATAACCTCATACAGCATACATAGGTTAGGTTAGGTTGAAGTGGCTGCCAGCTAGGATTCGCCAACACACTTAGACCAATGAGGTCCGTTGTGATACCACGTGGATCATGGGAGAATCCCCCCTCCACCTACTCGTATTAAAACCAATTAGAGCATCTTATGAAGCGTAGGAGGCTCTTGATGTCAATATTGATCAGGTCGCCTATATCATTATAATAGGGAGCTCCTAAGTGGAGTTTCCTTCTACGGGAGAGAGCTGGGCAGAAACAAACAAGGTGAGGGATAGTTTCCTCCTCTTCTTCATTCATGCAGCTTCTACAAAAGTCGTTCGCAAAGAGGCCCAGCTTTGTAGGATGTTTGCCTATTAGATAGTGTCCAGTGATGACACCTATATATGCCATCTATTGAGAGAAATCGAATTCTTAGAGCGTTTTAGATCCTTTGTCGTTTTGTCGCTAGACATGTTGATCCACTTGTCCACCTAAGATTTGCACTCTCGATAGCATCCAGCTTAAGTTTAAGTTTGCGAGTAGCGATTGGAATACCTAAGGTGCCGTTGTCCGGCAAGATGGGTAAAGTTGTTCCTTCTTTGGCGAGTTCATCGGCCTTACAATTCCCTGTAATGTCTCTATGCCCCGGCACCCAACACAGGTGAATATTGAACTGCTCAGCCATCTCCACAAGAGACGAACGGCAGTCTAGGGCTACTAAAAAGTTTATAGAGGTCAATTCCAGGGATTTGATTGCTGCCTGGCTATCAGAAAAGATGCGGATATCTCTAGCAGATATCAGGTTTTTCTTAAGCCAAGATAGGGCTTCTTTGATCGCCATTATTTCCGCCTGGAACACGCTACAGTGATTAGGAAGACGGATGGAGAGCTTAAGGTTAAGCTTATCAGAGAAAACACCTGCACCGACTCCGTCTTTGGTTTTTGACCCGTCAGTGTAGAAGTATATAGAATCATCTTCTAAAAATGCATCGTCCTCCCAGCGTGATCTACAGCCTACATAAGAAAAAGACTAAATATATTGGTCTGGAAACAACTGTAGAACATTCTGCCACCTGTTAATATTCATTTCTACCACAGCTCTCTGCTTTACAGATATCAACGACCGCCCAAAGGGATTGAGACCCTATCGAGGTACTAGGTAGACAGGGGATATTGCTCATGCTTCTTTCAATCAAATAAATTAGTGTCTTCTAACAACGTCTATTTAACCCTGAAATGATTCGTTCCGTCAATCAGTTCAGGGGCATACATACCCGTAGTATCTGCAGTACATACGAAAACCATTTCGTTTTGAATATCTCAGTAGCATTACGTCGCATCATTCTCAGTTTGCAGAACATTTTAATTGGATTTCATACAGACACAATGTTTGTTGAATAAGCATCAAAACTTTTGAAATTAAGTAATTCCCAGAATAGCTATTCATGCTTATTCCGTTTCGTTTATGGAATTAAAACTTAGCTTCAAAAGTTTTGTGCAAGAAACGCATCCAATAAAGCCTTTTTTCCATCCACTCGGATGCACTTGAAGCTTGCAGATACATATGTATGTACATACATAATTCTTATTTTTGTGTCGCAACTACATTTGCCCGTTGCGACTTTAAAGAAAACTAGCAAAAACGAGAAACTTAAGAACTTGTCACTGTTTTTCTATAACCACCCATCCACCAACCCATAGGAACTTCAACTCTATGCCTGAGCAGCAAGCAGCAGCAGCCATATCAGTGGAAACGGCACGAAGTCACGTGTTAATGTTCGTTTAATTTGTCTCGTTCACCACCTGAGGATTTATGTCGTTGGCCTGAAATTGCTATTCTCCCTGTCTTCTCATCCACACCCACAATTTTTCTGTAAGACTTTTTGTCCCTCATATCTATTCTTAGGTTATCCATACTCATTTACCCCAATACGCTTGGCGTCAACCCTTTTTCAAAAAAGTTACTTACATAACGTCAAAACCCACCGACGACGACAACGATGGCCGCCTGCTGGGTATGATTCCGGTGTCTTCTGTATATCACAGAAGGAGAAAGGATTTTCTTTGGGAACATTTTGCACTCAACTTGGTTGCACAAGAAGTAATTGTTTTCATATTACACAAAAACCTAACGTACAGAGTAACATTGTGCTGCTCAGCTGGTATACCGATCGGCATGATGTCCTGTGGATTGCACGTGAGCTGGTTGTGCGACAAGTGTATGGCATAACAAGCATGTACGGAGCTTTACCCCCGCGGGAGAGGGGACATACAGACAGATTGGAATTCTAGAAAAGTAATTAATGGAATTACGAGAGTCCAACTAATGAGAGTGCAAGCGTTGTCATTAATTTCGGATTGAAGCTTAACGGAGTTACAAGCAGCTGCAGGAGATACTGGTTTTATCAGGACTTCTTCTTGCCTGGGTAATACGATATTTCGACATTCCCTATGCATAATTGTGGGTTACGTCCATTATTGGGTTCGTTACGCAACAGTACATACGAATGGATAAGATGCTGCAACTTGAGAGATTAAGTGGAATGAAGGAGGAACATACAATTTCAATGTGTTGGCCAGAGAGGAGACGTTTGCTGTTTGTTTGATCTTTTCAGTTCGTCCATGGAGAACTAGTTTATGGATCTGGTAGCCCTCATTCAAATGTATTTTGATTAGTGCCATAATTATAGTGTATGCAACTACTGCTCAACTACAATCGAATACGAAAGGTGGAATGAGATTTTTATAGAAGGGATTTATGCCTGAACACATCCATGGCAACTGTGTATCAGAAAGGTATGTGAAAGGATCAAATGCGTATGCTTGAAAACGAAATGGAAGTCTTATGAAATACATATTTAGGTTTCCACCTTAATTTTGTGGTTAGACTATTTCCTGGGAGGTGGGGCTTTTCGAATTGTCATTTTCTGATTCGATCGATCTGTCATAGTTTCTGGCAGGTTTGACAGATTCAAAAAATTACGATTCTTTGTTAGAATCCATAATTTAACTCGTAAATATTCTTGAATTTTAAGGATGGATTGACACTGCACTCGGAGAAATTAAAAAAATAGCTGGCCACTGTGGAACGATTATTTTAATGAGTCCCAAAGGGAGACGTATTGCCACTGTAATCGTCCCAGTAACTATCGACACTCTTTTGAACTTACTGGTAAAGGTATTTGTACATCATACTTAATTCGACCCAAAGGCGTGGGTTGTCTAAGTGAGCCGTTGACAATCCTGTCAGCAAGGGCACCCAATTACCTAACCTAGCCTAAGGCTTGGATTGACTGGGACAAGAAAGTGCTTAAGAAGCTCAATCCAGGCTGGTGAAAACAAGTGTTCAACATTGTTACTTAATTACTTAGTTGGCACTTAGGTTGTTAGCCAGCTGCTCTCAATTGCACATGCCAAATTGATTGAGGTCGCTCTCCAATTGTATGCGGCAATTATTCTGAGCTTTTCCTCTACTGCACACTCCATCTGATCTGGATTCTAAGACGTTCTGAATGGCTCTACATATCCCAGTCATTTTAGTCGTTGTGGCGAGATTCTTCTAGCTTGGTCGATGTCATCGTACAAGACGTATATCTGATCTCTTCCACTCTCCAATGGTACAAAGCACACAAGGGCATCCTCATCCGTTGTTGACAACGCCTATGCTTCTGTGTTGTACAGTAAAACTGGGACGATCAGGCTTTTGCAAAGTACTACTTTAATTGTTTGAGAAAGGGCTTTATTATTCATTTGCCTTCTAAGCCCATAGAAACAGTGATTGGCAAGAGTCTGATCTTACCGCTGACCCAGGCTCCGATGTTGAGAGTCCTTTGTTGCGAGCAGCATATATTTTGTCTTGCTCTCATTTACTCCTAAGCCCAACCCTTGCCTTTGTCTTAGTGCTGGCGAATGCCCCACTGAGAGCCAGGTGACTTCTCCCAGTAATATCAGTGTGGTCAACGTAGACGAGCAAACCCTTTTGGACGCACTGGTGTTCGCTTGGGAGTTACGTACAATCTTTTTAATATTATACCGAGGAAAATGCATGGTAGTGTGTCACCTTGTCAACTTCCTTTACATCAAAAAGTTCGTTGGTGCCCTTATACTGGCTTTGATGGAGTTGCTCGAGATCTCCATCGCCATATTGCATAAACGGATGAGCTTGGGCAAGGATGTTAAGACTAGACGTGGCTCGGTACAGCTATTCTCTATTCACGCTATCATAGGCAACTATGACAACTATTTATGAGTAGGTAGTGGGTATGGCTTTTGTGTGCATGTAATTCCTACAATATCTGCCGTGCAGATTTGGTTAATAGCGAACGTTCCCGGCCTAAATCCGCACTGATATGGACCTACGGGTTGTTAACCATATCTCTGCAGTGAATGTAGATCAGCATCGGTACATACTGTTACCGATGATGATGCAAAAGCAAGCGAAAACCAACTTTTGGGATCTTCCCAGCCAGGATTCGAAATTAAAGCATCATATAAGAGCGTTTTAGCCTTGATCACCTTTTTACTGGATATAATCTGTTTTTTGAAGCTGATGTGGATGCTGCCAGATATATGTATAGCGGAAAGAGAGCAAACACATTCTCTCTTATGTGCTTGTAAATTATACATATACATATATGTATATACTTCATACTCTCGAAAACAGATGACATGAGGCTCATAGAGTCGTAAAATTTAATACACGTGCCCAGAGGGAAAGGATACCATTATTAGTGAACATGGAAAGGAAATCAGTTCAAGCCCGACCATGAGAGTCATCAGACATGTACTAGTTACAGATGAGGATACTATAAGATGACGATATAATCATAGATCTAAACCTTCTGGGTGGCATGCTAGCATTACAGATACCTACTCATTGACAGTGCAGCATTGTATGAGTTGATACTGAAGTTCCCATTTGACTGCCTCATTGTCTATCACCAAACTCTGGTCGCTATTGTACGTCGTTAAAGCTTACCATCAGCCTTAACTACCTAAAATAAGCCAGTGCTATATGCTATATACCAAAGATATATACAACACTACTGATTAGGACAACAAGCAAAATGCTCAAAGAAAAGCTCAAGCTCGTCAAACTGTATGAGAATTTATGTGTCACTTAAAATTTTTTTCGACACTCATTTGATTTAAATTTTTCATTTAAAAAGGACTAAGCCCCTCATGAAATCATGAACTGAAAACTACAATAATCAATTCCCTCAATTTTGAAACGACGAGCACCCATTTTCAAGTGCCTTTCTACAGCCAATTTATGTATCGTATATGTACGTAAGTATGTACATCAGTCAAGTGGATTGTACAACTCCTCGTACAAACGTTCAAGGATTACAGTGCCGCACAATTCCCAGCTAATGCGTAAGTAAACACTCATGTCGATCCCAGCCCACTTCCAAGTACAAAACTTAAAAAAAAAGCGAAAAATCCATCGACTGAGTCGGATCTCATTTTACAGAAAAACATTTAACTCGAATGCTCCCACCCGGCCTTGTTCCCGGATACAAAAAGAACACTCAAAGTGTATTAGAAATAAATAAATATTGCATTCCCACCCCCCACCGGCTTTTGTTGCCCGCGAATGTACAAGTGAAAGTCACAAGTACAAATTTGTCACGTTTAAGAGAGCTGCCTAAAAATAACAAATCGGTTTGAACTTGATAAACGTAAGTCCTCCGCACTCCTTTCGGTATTTTATCCGGTTTCGTTGCGCGATCTCTACAACATACAATTGTTGACAACAAACATCCTGAGTGTTCCTTTTTTTCTCTGCTGTTGTCGTCGTAGCTGTCGTCCCTCACCTCCCAATACAATTTACCAACAAAAAAAGAAAAGAAAAAAAAAACCGTGCGGATAACATTCTAAGTGAATGAAACAGATTCTTCTGGGACATGAAATGTAAATCTGATAAAAATCGGAAAAGAAAGAAGAAAAAAAAATCGCCTGCTACCGTTCATCATTCTTTTCTCTGTACGCCTTTGTCTGTGCCTTTGGTTTAGCTGTCTCTAAAGGAAAATAAAATGGAGTTTCTAATCTGAACGGAAGGATGAGGAGCACACAAAAAAAGGTATCCTTTACACACACACACACAATTCGACCCCAGGGCTGAGTGTGGAACGCATACAAAAATTTTTAAAGTAGCAACGAATCTGTATCTCTAAAAGTGGGTGTATATCCGCACCTTTTACATCTTTCACACTTCACTTTTATTCCACGAAGCCAACACGCTGCTAACTTCCGTGTGAAGATGGTAAGAGAGAACGGGAAAAATGACTGAAAAGGTAGCCAAACCCAAAGGAATATCTCGCAATCGGTTCGTTCGCATTCTTCTCGGGTTGAATTTGAATGAACTTTCTCGGGAGGATGTGAAATATTAAGGGTTACACGTTGATAGCTGAGTATTATGTGAGGATACCATGAGTGAATGAATCCCCTAGATGTGTGTTGCGTTGGCGGTATGATGAGATTCATGCACAGGGTTCTTAGGTCAGGACATTAATAAAGGAAGTTAAAAGATACACTTTGCATGAGGTAGATTGTGCGGTACTATGGTATAGGATTAGCAATGCTCATTCTACAATATTTGATGGCATCTTACGTTTTCCTGACCATTGACATTTGGAAACTTTTCAGGTGATCTGAGAAAAGTTTTACCCATACACAGGCATATGTATATAACTTGGAAAAGATTCCGTGATCTACAGACGTTGCGGTGAAACTTACTTGGCTGGAAACCATGTGTAAAGTGCTTCGATAAAACCAAAATGTCGTGCACAGTATGTCAAGGAAGACAGCATATGGACGGACATACATAATTGGTATTTGAGGTTATAAAATATTTAAGCGGTACATATGAATGAAAGGACGGGCGGTGCCGTAGCAGGAGATATAATGAACCGCTTATATCAAAATTAGGTGATAGGCCTATGGATCACTAATGATTGCAATAAGCACTATACGACACGGATCTGAAAGTACCTTACATGCTACATAGTCAACAAGGTCAATGGCAAAGCATGTCGGACGTGTGAACGCAGGATCAAGAGGTCGCCATCCACACACTGGAAGAGGGGCTGTACAGCGATATCGAAACTGTCAAGAATGCTCGAATTTATGACCCGATATTGATACAGAATGTAAAGCGAATCAGCACCAGCGATCCAACCGAAAAAGTGTTTGAATTTACCCATAGGGACCAAAGAAAGACCAGCATTTCTTTTTGTCCTTTGAAAACAATAAATTACACTGATTTAACGTCCTCTAAACAGACACCTGCATGCCTATCAGAATGGATGATCCATCGAATCAATGTAACACTGCAACGAGGTAGAAAGACGGTGAAACTATCATCAGATGATCGCGTCTGGACTCATGTAAAACCATCATGTGTTTCATGAAACGACTTGTGAGCTTTGTCGCGAAGGAAATCTATCTATCTCTCACTGGTCACTGTGAGCACGCGGAATTTTACCTCTGTGTATTCTCAAAGGATATGGAGCGTGGGCCATGGGCATACAATGGACCATTCAGTGTTTGAGTGTTTGGGATAATAACAATCATACCTTTGTGCCTCTATTTCAATTTTATTTTATTTAAGTAGTGTGCGTTCATAGGAAGAAACTTCAAACTTGAGGCAACGGGCTAAGGATCAAGCTGGTTGGGAATATATATTGATTGAAAATCTTGCACAATCCGGACTGCAATGTCACTCATCGACCCTCGATCTATTCAACTCTACCAACAAAGCATCTACTACACTCCACCGAAACTGAGATTTCACTGTAACTTTCAAAGGAGCATCATTGCCCGCACGGCATGAGACATTGATGCCACATTGGATGGTAATTCAGTTCATTTCTTCACAGACAGTTCCAAGACCGAAGTGGAGAGGCTTGTGGTATCTGCTCTGAAAAGCTCAATCTAAGTATCTCTTTCCGCCTCCCAGATCATTGTAAAGTCAATCTCTCTTAGAAATGACAGAGCAGTTCAATATACTCCTCTGCAAGGCCATAGAGACATTCCGGGAAAATTCAAATTTGACAAATGGCAAAATCTAGATAGGCCCCTCGCTACATGTAAACATCCACTTAGGCTGGACGCCTTCAGCAGGGCCAAACACAGATGGGAAAATGTCTCGATGCGTCATACATCTAGACAGATCTGGCCTAAACTAGATCAGAAACAGTTCCAGGATGATGATTATTATGATTATGCTAAAGCGATCCCAATTACTCGTAAGTCTTTTTGTCGTGTTGGTGTCTACTGCGAGTCCCGAAATACAAACAGATCCTTCAGATTTTTCAAGTCGAAGTTCCTGCCATAAAATAAGCTGGTGGACATGATTAGGGAGAGTAACATCTCTGGAAAACAATAAGCATCTATGTTGACAGTCATGCAGCCATGAAAGCGTTACAATCAACATTGGTGAGGCCCAAGCTCGTAAGAACGTGCATTAAAAGAATGGGTGATATCTCAGTGGCCAACTAGGTGAACCTCTATTGGTTACCGGGCCACATGGATATACCAGGGCAGGGTCCCATCTAAAGCTAGTAAAACGTTTAGCACTTTGAACAGAAGGATAGACATGAAACTGTGTCGTGACGGGACACTGTGTGAAAGGCAGTCATGCAGCACAATGACTTCTGTAGGAACTGCAGCAACGAAAAGGAAATAGAATCCATTCGCCACTTGCACTGGCACTAGCCACCAAAAGGAAAAAATCTCTTGAGAGCTACTTCCCTACGGAGCTGGTTGATCCAAGAAACATTGAGCTGAACAAACTCCTGAGTTTCATACATACATATATATCTCGGTGGTTTAGTTCAGCCGACGATAGTAAAATTTAGGTTCTCAAGGGTCTTTTATTGGGCACAATGGACTCATCGTTAGTCTAAGTGAGCCGTTGGCAGTCTCCTGTCAACTAGGGCACCCATCTACCTAACCGAAGTCCTTTTGTCCACCTGTCTCTCAATCGGTCTGTATTTGAGCCAAAATGTGAGTTTCCATCTGACATCAAAATTAAAAATTGACTCATTGCCCAGTTTGGTATAACTCTTAGTCACTCTCTACATACATATGTATGTTTTTGGAGGGACATAAACAATCTACAGATGAAGAGCACACACGAGTACTTACGTGAAAATAATCCCATCTTTGTCAGTCAGAGTGTAATCTATTGAAATGAACATTGACTTCAATTTATGTTTAAACAAAGTTTTCACCTTGCTATCTTTGCCTTCATCAGTGTTAATTAAAGTACAGATTGCATACAATTACATACACATGCACTTACACATAAACTTTGAAACTTTACATTGCATTTTGTATGCAAACTTTCGTAAAGAATTGAAACAAGGACGATGTATCCTTCTTGGCATGGCGGCAAATTACTTTGATGAAGCCGTGAAGTTTAAATTGAAATTTTTCATCATTTGAATTCTGAGTTCACGAAAGAGGACGATGATGCTTCCTTAAAAATAAACAACTGCAACTGAAAGAAGGAAACGAAGAAGAAAGATAAACAGAAGTACAATATTTTTCTTGAACCAATTAACCTCAGGTCTGCACCCAGCTGGTGAGTTTTAATTAAATTTTACCACAATTTGACGTATTGACCTTTATAAGCGAAGGAATTGGAAGGTATAAAAAGCAACATTTTCTTATTCTGAAGATTATCTCACATTAATATCCTTCCTTCTAAAACCGACTGTCCCTTCCCTATACCATGACGCACTCTTTTTTTTCATCTCCATTATAACAAGCCGCCGTTTTAGAAGTTGAACGAAGTTGATTTCAGAAACAAGGGCAAAGGCCACATTAGAGCGGGGTAGTGACCAACATGTTAAGAGAGCCTTTACACGTCTTTGTACTGCATACATACAACTATCGAATTGTCAAATACAAAACTGGGATCGGCTGATGCACACACAATTTGGAGAACACTTAGCCGTAGTTTCAGTATGAACCTTGAAGGGCTGTAAATAAATTTTTGCAACTAGGGCACGTAGAACTTGTTACCGAGCGGAAATCCGACCACATCGGACATCCCAGGGCTGTCTAACACTACTAAATACATCGAAAAACACGAAAAAAATGGGAAAAGTCAAATTCCAGCAGCATAAATAGTTTGACGCTGTGGAAGGTTCGAAGTCCGAGTCCAAGAATACACAAAAAAATACATTTTCACGGTCCCACCTTTCTCGGAAATCTCACAAACATCCGAGAGTAATAACTGTCATGAAAATCTTCTAAATTTAGAAGCCTTTCGGGTATGCCTCAAAACTTTCGGTCCCTCCGATTTCTGTCAAAAAAATATAGCTAGAGTTAACAAGTGGAAAGAAGTTCAGTGCAGTGTTGGACGCCCCAAGGATCACAAACTAAGGAAAAACCGACGAACTATCAAACAAAATAACGAATGAGCCGGTGTCAGAAATTCAGTTTAAAGGATAGAAAGAACATTTCAAAGAGGTATAACAGCGATCTTCTGGCCAAACGACCAACTACACGCGATAACAGGCCTGGGGCCAATAGACGTCAACATACGGAGAAGAAAGTGGCAGTGGATTGGTCACACCTTACGGCGCGAAGACAGATCCATTGCGAAGTACGCCATGCAATGGAATCCACTCACCCAATCAGGCAGACTAGTGGACATGGAGAAGCACAGTCGAAGAGGAATCTACCTGTAGATCATTGGGGATGACTTGGAGGGGGCTCAAGCGCGTTGCAGAACTCCAAATACGATGGCGCGCAGGCGTCGTTGATATTTTATTTCATATCAAGGCATTTGAGTTGATCACTGTGTAGTGGTTGCATACTTGCTTCTACCACATATATATTACATTTCTGCCGCAACAGAGCGTAATGTACTCCAGGGCTTAGCTTCTCGCGACCATTCGTGTTGTGCATATTATATTTTTCCACACAAATGGAGGTGAGCTACAGTTTAGAGTCATATCCGAAAGGTTTTTGTTTTTGAGAAGCTTTCTTATGACAGTTTTTACTCTCGGACGTTTGTTAGACATTAAAAAAAAAAACATAAAAAATCTTTTTGGGATTCTAGTCTCGAACCTCCCGCTCAGTAATCCAAGACACTAACCACTGAGCCCACTTTCGCTTTTAATTATGATACATTTTTGGGAAAAAACAATTCTGGTCTTGATTTATTTGTTCCGAAGACGCGTCATAAAAATCGGTTTAGAGTTCCATGGTCAAATAAAAGATTGGTTAATTTAAGAAATGTAAAAAGAAAAGCGTATTCTAATTATTTATTAAATAAGACAAGCTCAAATCGTGAAATGTTTTTGAGATTCAGAAAAGAGTATGTATGAGTTCTTGAATAAATTTCTATATAAACAATATGTCTTGTCCGTAGAGTCGTCGGTAAAACGTAACAGCAAATCATTTTGGAATTACATTAATTCAAAAAGAAATACTTCGGGCTTGCCTAAGGTAATGGAGTTTGGAAATTTGAGTTTAACAGATTTAAAAGGCACTTGTGAATTATTTGCTAACTTTTTCGAGTCCGTATATAATAGGTCTCAGGTGCAGTTAACGGTGAATCATTACTCTCATATTACTGAACTCTTAGATATAGGTGCGTTACAGTTTTCGGACGAAGATGTAATTAAAGCGTTAGAAGGACTTGATTTGAATAGCAACCCAGGGCCAGATGGAATTCCGGCGGTTATATTAAAAAATTGTTTATCTGCGTTCTTTTATCCACTTAAAATTATTTTTAACCAGTCACTTGCAACTGGAAATTTTCTCAATGAATGGAAATATTCTTTTATAATTCCAATTTTTAAAAGCGGTTCGAGACAAAAAGTCGAAAACTATCGACCTATATCAAAGCTTTCTGTAATTCCTAAATTATTCGAATGCATTGTTAAAGAAGAACTTTCTTTTGCGGTTAAAGAAATTATTTCTAGTAATCAGCATGGCTTTGTTCGAGGTAGGTCATGTACTACTAATTCAACTTTATTAACTAATTATATTTTTGATAGCTTTGAGAATCGTTCGCAAGTTGAGTGCAGTAGAGTGCATCACATCTTGCTTTTAGCAAAGTTAAAATCGTTGGGTTTTCACTCCTCAATGCTACTGTGGTTTTATAATTATTTAACTAATAGAAAGCAATTGGTAAAGGTCGATAGTTTTACTTCGCGCGTAATAGAAGTAACTTCGGGCGTTCCACAAGGTAGCCATTTGGGCCCGTTGCTATTTACTTTATTTGTGAATGATGTCCACGGGATTTTCCAATATTGTAATGTTTTAACTTTTGTGGATGACTTGAAATTATATTCTAGAATAAATAATACATTTGACTGCATTCGATTTCAGTCAGATATCAATAAGCTGTCGGAGTGGTGTGGTCATAACGCTTTGGAACTAAATATTTCAAAATGTAAGATTTTCTCGGCATATCGTATTTCACTGCCACTTTTTAATGATTATTTTATAAACGATCTTAAACTTCACCGTCACAATGAAGTGAAAGATCTCGGAGTCATATTTGACAATGAATTGAATTTTTCATTGCATTATGACTACGTCATTTCCAAGTCCAGCTCTACGTTAGGCTTTCTTAAACGTAATTGCAAAGACTTTCGAGATGTTTATAGCCTTAAGGCTATTTACTGCTCTTTAGTTTGACCTTATTTAGAATATGCATCCATTGTTTGGGATTCACCATTTGAAGTTCAAGACCTTAGATTAGAAAGAGTTCAAAAAAACTTCACGAGATATGCTATTCGTAAATTGAGTATGTTTGAAGAACTCGCTAATTATGACGGGAGGTGCAAAATTATAGGCTTGCAAAACCTTAAGTTTCAGGCGTAAGGCAACTTCTGTCATTTTTATTCGCGATTTAATTAATTATCATATTGATTCACCGAAATTGGTTTCTCTTATTAATGTATATGCTCCCCAAAGGTGTCTTCGGGTGAGAAATTTATTTTCCGCCGTAAGGCATACTACCAATTATGGTAGCAATGAGCCAATTTCAAGGTGCATTTGCACGTTTAATCGGCTTTGCAACAAAATTGATTTTTGCTTATCTCGGGTAGAATTTAAAAACTGCGTTTACTCTATTGTTTTCGATTAATTTTTGTGGTAGTCTATAAGATTGAAGATCGGTAGATGATTCCTAAGTCGCGCAACTAAAAACGGTTGTGGAAAGCGATACTGAGAGTAAACACTTAGAGAGCGTAGTGTTCTGTGTACTCTGTGATGGAAAAAAAAAAAAAAAATATTCTTGCGAATTGATACGAGGCCAAACTCGCACTGTCAGCCACTCAGAATGATGACCATATATGTATATATGTACACACATACTTGGGTGGGACGAATAGACCGTATTCAAAAACAGATATAGCAAGATCATCTCAATTGGAACACAATAAAAAAGGTATTAATCACTTGAACTTTGTTTTTCAGAAGCCCAATATCGACAAATATTGTAATTAGGTCTGCTCTTAGAGGTTTTACGAGCGAAAAGTCGTCAAATCCTGGAGAAGACCGAAGAATATGGAGTCCAAACCCACCGTCTGCTTATTGATTTTAAGGTCCCCGTATAGCAGGTTGAGAAATATGCATTACTTTGTGTCCTGTCGAGTTTTACCAATGTTGCATACCCCATTCACATACATAGAATGACGATGGGGAGCGATTGCTACTCATTCAAAACTTCCAAATGACTTGAACAAGTCCATCAAGAAATTATAGGGTTGGCATTGACATCATCGATAGAAAGTTAGTAAGGTAAAGTCATAGTTACTAAAAATGCTTTTCCTTGCTACGACAAATAACTAGCAAGAATGGGTCTCATATTAAAAGAGGATTTTTTTTTTTTTTTTTTTAAATAACCCTTGCGCATCCACTCGGCAGTAGAACTGTCTGCGTAGATGAAGGTTAGCCACCCCGATCTGAGATGCGAGCCTGAAAAGGATGGCAACACGCCACTGTTGCTCATCTCAATCGAGGTGTCTATAACAGCCTCTTGGAAAAGAGCCATCTGCTCATTTGAGAGGGGCTGGGTTGATAGGTCAACCGGGACAACACCCAACCTGACAGCACTAGCCACTTGGCTAAAAGTGGGAACATCAGGTGCAGGTCCTGCCTTGACCTTTTTGGCGGCCGAAGCCGGCGGGGTCTGATCCTCTGATCTGACCCGCTTATTTTCGCGTTTAGCAGGGGGGGGCGGAAGAGGCGGGAGGGGCGGTTTTGGCAAAGATGAGAGCACTCTCCCTATCTTTACCTGTGCGTAATGCATGTTTAAACCGTCTCCTTTCTGTTGAATTGAGTTTGACGAACCCACTCTGCTGATGCTGGATCTGTAGACCGTCTAGCATCTTCCCAATGGAAGAGCATCCGGATTTCTCCGAGACGACGCTACAGGCATCAACAAGGGTAGATGCGTCAGAATCTGAAGTGGGCGACTCCATTTCTACAGATCTGGGGTCTTGGGAGGGTACAGATGGGGCCCATATGGGATCGCCTTCTGACTTCCTGACGTTGTTCGGCTGCTCAACAGCAGACCGAGAATTGGAGGCCGTTGGATTGTTGGCCGATGAGAGCACTAAAGCTTCTCTAGCTACAACGGGTTGCTCGACAGCAGAACCCGAGGTTGATGCGATAATAGATGCATCGGTCTTTAAGTTTTTTGTATTATTATTATTAATTTTGGACCCACGAGTCTCCGGGAAAGGAGGTCACCCATGACAGAGCCCGGCATGCCACAGGAAGGCTGGCTTGAAACCGAAGGTAGCCAGGTATTCGGAGTTCGCATACTAACGACTAAGCACCCTCTTAGCCATGCATCCCTCAGCGTATGCTGTTCCACCTTGGATTAGGGATTTAATATTGGGGTTTACTCCCCTCGTCGCTCACTTTAGCCGGCTTTCATGCCGTTGCCGCAACCGTTCAACCGGGGCACAGGAGAGGCACATAAGCACAGTAGCAAGTTCCTCGGCTGGATGGTGACTGCTACAGCATGAGGGCCGTTGCCCGGTGGCCGCCACGAGGAGGCAGTGAGTCTTCTTGAAACGTTTGCCTGTAGGGATCGTCCAACGACTTTACCCTACAGGTACGCACCTGACCAAAGAGGATAAGTTGAAACCGAAAAAATCATGAATGATAGCAACGATGTTAAGGTACGAGTACCTAAGGAGTTTGTCTACCAGAACTCCGCAATAAGTTCGACGAACATCATCAGCGAGGATAATGAACGGAGAGTTACCGTTTTCGACGCCTGTTCCTATTGGCTATGAAGGTGATCTCAAAACCAGGCCCTGCAAAGAGAGCCAAGGAAAAGCTTCATAAAACCCATAGGGCGCTGCAGTTAACGTTTTTGGATAAAAGTGCTCCTGGGGTAACGTCGTCCTACGATGTTAAAGGTACATACGTGGAGAACAATGACACCATCGTCGAAGCTCCTCCAAAACGACTCCGAAGTAATTACGTAGATGACGAGGACCTAATCCGGCCAATTTCGAGAGAACGCAATTAGAATTGACAAAAAACCGCGTTGAATGGAGATGCTTCTTGTCAATAGACCCCCTGGTCTAGCCCGAACTGTACTTACCTCTAGTAACATCAAAACACAATCAAATGGGATTAATAGTGCACAAGTGGGTAAAAATTTAGCAATAATAGACTTGTGGTGGTGGACTTCCGTCCACCTGACCAAAACGAAGTAAGGATAGCAATATCCAAGCTTAAATCCAACAAAGCTGCTGGTCCTGATGGCCTACCGGCCGAGTTGTTCAAAGCAGCCGGAAATGACTTGGTAAAGAGCATACACCAACTAATTTCCAAGATTTGGTCAGACGAATGTATGCCTGATGAATGGAACCTCAGCATCGTTTGTCCGATTTAAAAGAAAGGAGACCCCCTCAACTGCGCCAATTACAAAGGTATCAGTCTCTTCAACATCGCGTACAAGATCTTATCTGCCATATTGTGTGAACGCTTGAAACCCTTCGTCAACAACCTGATTGGCCCCTATCAGTGTGGTTTCAGGCCAGGAAAGTCCACAGTCGATCAAATTTTCACACTCCGGCAGATCCTGGAAAAAACACAAGAATTCCAAATCGATACTCACCATCTTTTTATCGATTTTAAGGCCGCATATGACAGCATTTATAGAGACGAGCTATACAGCCATGTCTAGTTTTGACATCCCTGCAAAATTCGTTCGTCTGTGCAGGATGACGATGGAGAACGCTCGCTGCTCCATCAAGGTCGGTAATGACCTCTCCGAGACCTTCGATGTCAAAAAAGGATTTAGACAAGGTGATGCGCTGTCATGTGACTTCTTTAATATCATTCTTGAAAGAATTGTGCGAAGCTCAAAAGCCAACACCGGAGGCACAATCTTTCAAAAGTCTGTGCAACTACTAACTTACGCCGATGATATTGGCATAATTGGCAGAACACAGCGGGCTGTCACTGGTGCGTTCGCTAGTATCGAAACAGAAGCCGCCAAAATGGGTTTAGCTGTAAATGAGGGCAAAACAAAGTATATGCTGTCAACAAGAAGGGACACACAACATCGACAATTGGACAGAACGTCACAGTCGACAGCTATAACTTCGAGGTAGTAAGGGACTTTGTCTACCTTGGATCTGCTATTAATTCTGACAACAACATCTCGGCGGAAATTAATCGAAGAATAACTCTTGCCAATCGCTGTTTCTTTGGGCTGAGAAGGCAATTGAGTAGTAAGGCCCTATCTCGAAAGATTAAGGAGACTCTTTTTAAGACCTTAATCATTCCAGTCCTGCTTTATGGCGCTGAAGCATGGACTCTTTCGAAAGCGGAAGATATACGGTCCCGTTTGCGTTGACGGGCTTTGGAGGAGAAGATTCAATGACGAAATCTACGAGCTGTACAGCGACATCGTCCTAGTCAAAAAACTCCGCATCAGTCGCTTAAGATGGCTGGGACATGTAGAGCGAATGGACACCGGCCCGCAGAGTCTTCGAATCTAACCCGGAGGGACAACGCAGTAGAGGAAGACCTCGCCTAAGGTGGCGCGCACAAGTAGAAAGGGACCTCTTGGAGTCTTGGAGTGCGTAACTGGAGACAGTTAGCTAAGGACCGGGCTAACTGGAGAGGCTTGTTGGTTGAGGCCCAGGTTCACCCCGAACTGTAGCGCCACCTAAGTAAGTAAGTAAGACTTGTGGTGAAGACTAAGTAAAAAGTGGTTTGCTAATGATCGATGTATCAGCATTCGGAGTAACTCGCTGATTAAGGTCCGCAGCCATTGCAAGAAACTAGATTTTTTGTTTGTTCATACGGCTACGTGAAGGTAAAGATACGACATGTATCCGTTACTCAGTACCTATGCTGCAGCTCAGTACTTTTATCTCATTGTCCCTTTCCCTGTCCCCCCACCCCTCTACCGTTCACTTATGGACCTCTACAATGTTATATATTTACTTAAAAGCATAACACTGTAACACAGCAAGGATTCTGGTTACAATATGTAGTCTGTACTCGTTTTAGAATGGGGTAGACGTCTCAAGAAAATTTATAATCATTTTGGCCAGTTGTGTCTGCTCTGCGGTGAATGGTTTTTCCCGTACATTTTTCCTTTTTTTTTACTTGTCTTTGTCATTTATTTTTCCGCACAGCAGTGGCATGTACTCCCGAAACCATTTGCCATAACAAAGCATCCGTAATGGCCACACGGAATGATCTTCTGTTTCCTTCCAAAAAGAAATGGAATGTAAGCAAAGGCACTTTATTTTTTTCGCTGATTTCACCGGAGATTTTCAGTTTTTTTTTTTTTTTAGATTTTTTTTTTATTCACTCTTTGTTCGCACATCTTGTCTTATCCTTTAAAATTAAGAGCAAAAAAAAAAATAACACGTTGGAATGGATGAAAGTGAATACAAGGACATTCGTTGAAAAAAAAAGGATAAAAATAGCGTAAGTGGTGATTTATTATTTTGAAATCTTTTTCACTTATCTTCCTGTGGTTTCGTTGGCACGAGATGAAGAGAGACTGCTGAATAAAAAATCTTCACGGAAGTTTGAATCGGTCTCAAAGGATGTGCATCCTTGTGTGAGATTAATATGTGTTCTGGTGAACAAATCAAAGCGGAACCTTTTATTGACTTTTGTAATATGAAGAAATTGTCCCAAGTTATAAAGAAAAGAAAGTGCTTTTGAAGAGGTGCGAAGGAGTTGATTATTTCTTATGATGCTCTAGAGATACACGAGTACATCCTCGTTCAAGGTGTGCATAAACAATGAACTTATGAAAGGAAAGGCATTCGGATTACATCTTGAAGATATTTTCATTCGGTATGAATAATGCGGGGCTCTGTACAGATTGGTCAGTCTTTTCCAAGCTACTCTTGATAAGTCTTGTCAAGTCTGCAGAATAATCGAACAGATAGGGGACGAATTTATTTGATATTTTGCCAGTTTCAATATAACGCCCAGGCTTACAAAGAGAAAAAGAGAAATTAGGATACGCACAGAGGATGAGAAGAGCCTTGTACTCTTAGAGTTTGGCTAAATCGAGGACTACAAACCATTTTTGGATAGAAAATTAGCAATCGCATTGGCGCTGGTTTTCATAATCTGGAGCTCAAGCCTAAAACACACTGACCGCAGTTCTAATGTTGCTTTGAAAATAGAAGTCCAGCGTTGTGCTTGCATTTTCGCAGATTCGTACATTACTACTGGAAAAGTTCTAGAACGTTTCAGAAGTCAGAAGCTGGCCCCTCCACGATCGATGATGCAGAATGCTTTCTGGAGCACTACTGGACGCCAAAAATCTTGAACTCCAAACAAGTTTCACGAGCTCTCACTGCCAAAAGGGATCCCGGAATAAATTTTTCATATGTTTTGAAAAAGTACTTTTCAAGAAATTCAATGCCACTGTATATAATTGAAGCTGAAATGAAGTTGTTCAACATCACAGCGTTCCATAAGGGTCTGTTGTGGATCTGATCCTTGTACTACTGTTTGAGTCATATACATATACTTCAACTGACGATCACAAAGTCTTCAAAAAAGTTAGCTTTGTTTATGAAATGGCTTTTGCAATAATACTTTGTATAATAAAGTGAAATAAAAAAAGGAAGTAGTACTCATCAGTTACAGGAGAGTGACAACCGCTGCATAGGCAAAGACCATGTCGAACACAACGATCCAAAGTTCAGATGTCGATTACTATTCACAAGACAATCAACGTTGAGAATTCTTAACGACTCCCAAATCCAGGCCGAAGCCTTTAAACTTAAATCAAGCTGAAGGAACGCAGAGGTAAAACAGACAGAGTCATTCACATATTAATGCGAGTAGCAGGAATACAAAGCGATATCCAGGTACACCCAGGAGCGACAATATTGGTTGAATGGGAACAGTTTTATATGTGGATGGAAGACAAAAGTTTTGCAACCAACTAGCCGCTGCTTAGAGTGGTCTGCGAAGGAAAGCGGAACAAGGAACACGGACTTAATGACCGAATTATGAAGGCGAGCATTTCGTGGATTTCTGCAATGCCAATTACCTTGTACATAATTGCTGGCATGATGTCCTACCCTTGCATTTACCCAGAATATATCTATGACATGGCAGCCAGCAGGAGTAAGCCTCTGAAATAAAAGAGCACGATTCGAGGGACTTGATCGCCGTTTGGATGGCAGTCGAAATGCTAATATCCAGGACAGATATTGTACTACATTTCAACCAGGACAAGGCTTTCCTTGATTTCTGTCCAAAAAATATGGTGATCTGAGAGTCGAAAAGAGATGCCCAAATGAGATTTTCAGACATGACACCACAACATACCCCTTCGGTCTTGAAGTGTAGAAGTGTACTGAACCACTGATGGTACTGATCGGGGATCGAGGACTGACCAGCGTTGTGGCTGGACCACTGCGAGGAGGATTTAAGATGGATGGCCGCAGTGGCAGCTATCTGTTTGGCGGATACGTAATTTGCATACGCAATCACTCTGCATTCTGTCGTTTCTAGGTCTACTAGTAATCCATTGATTACCAGATTCCAGAGAAGCGGGGACAAGACGCCACTTTGTGTAAACAATCCTGCCTGTAAGCAATTAACTGATCAAAACTCCGAGTGATATATTCACTTTCAGACTTGCAAGTGTAATGTAAAGGCCACCAAGGTGTATTCCTTCATGCTCAGAGATCTTTCAGTCATAAGGTTCCATTGATTTGCCTTTGCAGCATATACATATGTATGTTGAAAAGCAGATACCATAGTCGGATTGTTGCTCTGTCGCAAAAGGAAGACTGAGAGGTCGAAGATCTTTTGGTTCTGCATGCGAGCTTTGGCTTATCAGGTATGGAGACGATTTCAAACCCAGTCCACAGATTGCGGATGTAGACCAAATGAAGACAACGCAACATCATAAATCACAGCAGGAATCATACCGTCAGGTCTTGGTAAATTGAAGGGTTTGGAGCTGCACATAATTCTGAGGGTCAAGCACTTCAAATGAGGAAAGCTGCTGGGAGAATTCGAGATCCAAAATAAAGTCAGGCAAATATGCCAATCTGGGAAACGGGGAAACTAAGCTGACAACGCGTGCTTACTCTCTCGCAGAATTTGGACATCCGTCGAATGGCATAAGACGTCGAGAGTGGCCAGCATTGGGCTTCAAATTGCCACTTTAAAACAAATACTCAACTGTGGAAGTAACTTTCTCTTTCAAAAATACTTTGATGGACTACCGGGTGAGAGTGTACCTTTGAATTATTATTTCAGCCTATGGTGGAACCAAAATGAATGTCACAAGCATAATCGCTAAAACAAGGTCTGTTTTCGGCATTTCGGCATGAGGGTACCTAAAAGACCATGGTAAGACCTTTCCTCTCAGCACTTGGGAATATCAGTGGAAATCTTCTTCATCTTTTAAATATTCTGAGGACTTACTGGCTAAGCAACGGGACACGAATCTATAGACATCACCATTAGACGACTAAAATGGTAAAGTAAGACAGTTTCGTTGCAATGCAATGAAATCTGTTTACTCAAAATGCCAGTATTGTGGGTCGACGAGAAGTACATGGTGTAGAATAGTGAAAGAAGATACACGACATCTGAGAAAGAGTTGGGGAGAGCTGAAACAGATTTTGCTATAAATCTTAAGAAATCGCGCGTAGGTGTAGTAGAGCCCCAAGAATGTGAGTTCGGCAAGACCCCCCTTACCTATCTCATTTGAGACCTTCCAGTTTTGATTCTAATTTGGGTGCCAAAATGACAGTTTAACCAAACATTGATCAAACAACTGTGAACCGATCTATCATTTTATTCGTTTAGCACTTCTTAACACGAAGCTTTTTCAATCTTCAACCAATCTGCACCAAATCCTCAATCTTCGTTAAGCTTCCCTGTCAGTGGCACCAAACTCACGCAAATTCCAATCGTTACTTACACTAATCCCTAAAATAATTTTCATTTTCACACCAAGCACTCACTCACGAACTCTTTACTAAATAAGAAGAGCATCCCCTAATATCACTTAGATATCACGCTATTCTCGTACATACACACCCAACCCCTTGTCTGCCGAATGTTTTAATCCGAATAATACTCAACTGAGCTTGTTCGTAATTTAACCAAAAGATTAAAGCCATTAGCCGAGGAACCTGTCTGAATTTCCCGAAAGCTAATTGCTTAGCTTAAGCACTGTTGCGCACTAACATGTATCCTTACATCCACATTAAGAAGCCGAGCCGAGTATCTACCATAGAGTGAGATGCTGTATATACATACATACATATATGGAGCAATTTCAGCACTCAATTGAAATGAAAAATTTTAAAATTTTCTTATAATCTGGGCGTAAGATGGTACAAAGTATGAAAAAAAAAAAAACAAATACAATCCCGGGAATTGTATTTCTCATTTATTTTTCGGGGAATTTCCTATCGCATCCGAAGCATCAGATATTCCCGCCCCGAAGATAACATTCATCACAATTCCGAAATACAATTTGCAGCAGCGACAATCCGGTGTAGTTTATCATTTTTGACATTAATTATGTGTTAATTGTCCTGTCGCAGGCGGTCGTGAGGACTACTAGTGTGGTGTGGGTGGGGGCGACATGTAGACGAGTGGTTTTCTTTCAGGGAAAATGAACGATTCTCTTCTTTTTTTTTGTGTGATGTCTGCAGCAAGGAATAGGAATGTGGCATTCAATTTTATTGTGTGTCGACTGTGAATGATGCTGATGCAGTGTGAATTATCTGTGATATCATAAATTTTCGTTTCTTTCACACGATTTGTATCTGTAAGTACATTCATCTTAGGGATGGCGTTAAGAGTATGTTTACAGACGCAAGTTGTCTTTCGTAAATTTGATGATTTATGCATCCAATCATTGTGTAAAGATATTCATTAGTCGCTGGAGGAGTTAATTTTTCAGACAGTGGGTATACTTAAAAAAGGTGAGCGACAGTCGGAGCAGTGATTAAGCACACATCTATTTATGCACTTGGCAATAAGTTATGAGTTTGGATTTTCGTTCGTTCGAAGAAGAGATAACTTCAAGCAAGACTTCCCATTTCCTTTGCATGCTTGGCACTGCTGACAAAGTCTTAAGACGTATAATCTGTTAAACGAGTAATAATCATATGGAAAGTGCGCGAGGTCCAGCAGAACTTATAATTCCGGAAGAGACAATAAGGTTTAGGTTATGTGGCTCTCTATGTATATCAGAACAGACACACTTAGACCAGAAGTGGTCTTTTGTGATACCTTGGATCTATTCCACTTGGTTTTTCAGAGACTAATCCAACCAATTGGAGCTTTTAATAAAGCGGAAAAACAGCGTGACGTCTAAGGACTCCAGTTCATTGAGGTCATTGAAGTAAAGAGCCCCTAAGTGGAGCAGTTTTCTCTGGGTAGGCCCCTCGCTACGTCATGTAAACATCTACTTAGGCTAGACGAGTTCATCAGGGCCAAACACAGATGGCCATTTTGCCATCGGTGGCAAATCCTTAGAATCGTATCCCTTTTGGTTGACTTTGAACTTTCTGAGAATGTCTTTATGGCCTGGTACCCAGCAGAGAAGAATATTGAACTGCTCCACAATTTTCATATGAGACGAATGGCATTTGAAGAGAAAGAGCACCAACTATTTCGTGGTCGATTGTCACTTGGCTGTCAGTAAAAGTTCAAATATCACCACGTATAGTAGGTACATTTTAAGAATGTTAACAATGTCTTGATCGCCATAATTGACGCATCTGGGAGGGGAAAAAGAGATGCTCAGATTGAGAAGACACCACAACCCTCCCCACTTTCAATCTTGTAACCGCCGGTGAAGTGAACTTAAATACCATCCAAGGTGGCATCGTTGTCGTTCTCGTTCGGAAGTAACAGTCAAAAAAGCCTTTCGAAAACGCTGTACGTTTACTTCCATCTGTACAAAAAAAATGTACATATATGTACATGTAAACGCATAACACGAATGGTAACGAGGAACTATGCACTAAACCAAATACGGTGTATTGCTTTTTAAGCTTCTCAATTACTCCTTTCGGATATGGCATTAAAACTGTGTCTCTTCGTTTGTGCGAAATGAATAACACGCACAACACGCAAACACGAATGGTTGGGAGGAGCTAGGGCCCAGGTCATGTATGGGCTGTTTTGCGCTAAATTTTTATTTAAACCCGCGGTCCGACTCAGAGAGTGTCTTCGAGTTTCCCAGAGGGACCAGATGAGACACACCTGATCTTCGATGACATTTTGCATGTGGAAAGGGAACTCAACTAACTTGGAGTATACAATTGTAGGTATATTATAATGGTATCCAGAATTCAACATAAATTTCCTTAAGGTTCTTGAAGAAAATTATCAAAACACGTGCACGTGGTTATCATTAAATTAAAAAAACTACTCGTACCTACTGGCTATGCAAGGTATGTATCTAACCTTATCCCTTCTCATATTTGGCACGATCTGACAGCTTGATTGAGAAAATATTTTCATTTTCGCTGGATTTTTTTTTTCCTTGGAAATTTGCCACGAGAAACTCAACAATCCTCCCACGATGGGGCACGAGTACAAGTTGCACACACACAGCCTATATTAATCGCGGCGGCGGCGGACGGCATGGTTTACATTGTACACATAAGAATCATAACTTTTTTATCCCCCTCTTCTTTTGTTTTTTTTTTTATACTTTCATCGACTCCTCTTCATATTTCTTTTTTTTTGTTTCTTTGAGAATGGAAACGATGAGAGCTATAAACAAAAAAAAGAAAATTCCACAAACGAAAAAAAAAAAAGTGGAAATACATCTGTTTAAATCGACATCCTCCCACTTTATGTGCATTTTACTATACTTCACATGTTTGATACTGGAGTGTGGCATCCCCTCCACCAAGCGACGCATCATTCACATTCTCATCTTTGCCCATCATCCGAAAATTTCATCAGTAGCATCAACATCACCATCATCATCACCATCAGCATCATTGGCAATGAGAAGAAAATATTTCATCGAAGCACATTTCCCGCATCACACAGAGAGGTAAATCCTTTGCCACTTTCCACCCCCTCCCCCGAAAGCCATACACACTCATACACACGTTACATTCCGTTAGAGAAGGGGACAAAAAAAAAAATTCGAGGAAAACAAATAAAAAACGGATCCAAGGAAAAGTTTTTCTTCTTTTTTTTTTTGTTGTTGTAGCTGTTTGTGTGTCATAGTCATTTCGAAGAACACGCGAGATAACTCTTCCTTTGCGGATCATTGTCAGCACAGTACTCGTAGTCCTTGTCGTTGTTCCTTGGCAATGTTGCTGTGCTGAGGGTGATGTGAAAATGTGAAAAATGTGTTTTCCGATAGGTTAAGTGTAATTTTTTTTCCATTTTCGCCACATCATGTAGATGTGTCTGCTACATTTGGAACGTTTTTCAACAATTTTTACAGACGTAGCTTTGTATTTATATCCAAATCGTAGGCGAGTTTTTGGGGTAAGTTGGATTTTAATCCGGAAATTGTGACACAGATACAGAGAGATAGAGAGTGACACCTTAACTAGTAATAAGCTTCCAAAAAGTGTTAATATTGTAGCTGCAGATAGCTGGAGGGTTTGAAAGTTTTTATATGCAGAATGCATTGTCAGTCAGGATAAGAGAAAATCCTTGGTGGAACAGGCGATACTATTTCCCGAACGGACTAAATAACTGCCAAGTTGCCACTACGACAGATATCTCGAAAACGTACACATCTTAGAAGGAAAGATGAGAGACCATGACCTTGGTAAAAATTTAGGGGCAGATAATAGAACATGGCTTAATCGGTATAGAAATCAAAGCTGATGATAAATTATAAATTTGTGAGGAGGGAATGGTCCTCCCGGCGCAGGGTGATAAGTCCACAGGCCATAAGTCCACAATGGACAAACAAATTGTGGACTTATGACCCACCAAAGTAAGTCAAAAGTCCACAAAATTTCGGGTCATAATTCCACAATCAGCCACCCCTAATTAGTATTGAAGTGACTTGCGGGCGAAAGCCTGTAAGTCGGAGTAAGTGAGCTCGCTATAAAAAAAAACCTATGGACATTTCCTCGACTTATACACCGGACGGCCTTCGGCCTCACATGCAGGTGGCCTGTGGAGTAATGACCCTGCGCCGGTCCTACCATCATTATATTTCTAGGGCAGAATCAGGAAGCCTCAGCATATCGCAACAGTCACGTTCGTGACCTGGACCCGGCTTTGCTTCCTCGTCGTGGTTTTTATAGATATACTCGTATTTATTAGTACTTGCTACCATTCGTACAATATGGAATAACCACAAGTGGACAACGTTTGTCAGACAAAGATATGATTGCGGCAATGTGAAGACTACGCTTGGAGATAGTCCCCAAATGCAGATTCCGTGAATTGAAAAGCCGTTTCACACCATAGGAGCTCAATCTATCCGGACGTTTTTTTTTTTTTGAAACTTCAGCCCTCTTGTCATTGTGGAGGCATTGGTTCATGGTCTAATATATAAGCCATTTGCAAGGAAGTTTCAATCTCACCAAATGGCTATATATCGGCGGTTTGAGAACTCAAAACTTAGATCCGGTATCAGCATGGACGAAACCTCCGCCTTATGGTATCTACTCCCTTCTAATCCGTTTTCTCATAAAGCTCTTCGTTTGAGTTACGATTTGATTGGACACTTTTAATGTGTTTATTAACGAAAGTTTGCATCTAACATTGGTGGCCGCTTTCCGTGTTCTAAACCAATACAACAGCCTCTACTCCAGGATTGAGCGGAATTATCGTAACTAGCTATTTAAGGTCATCGCACCATTACTCCAGATCTTAAATAACATAACGAATCAAGAACGTGACATCTATCGGGATTATACATATATTTCTTTGACATCTACAATTATGTACTATCTAACTGTCTAGAAATACTTACTTATGAGGTTGATAGGTTGACTTGGTTTTAGGCGGAGTTTATTTTTATTTTTTGAGGCCCCCTTTTATTTCGGTTCGTAGTACATAACCCCCCTTTCCCTGGTTTGGGTCAAACCTACATAGCTTGGTAGCGTTTCAAGTAGATGCACTATGCCCGTACGAAGGTTGGCCTTGCAGATGTTTTTAAAGTTCTACAAAACTACCACCGTGTCCTACCGTTTTTCGAATCTTTCCCACAAGATTCGCATAGAAGAAAAGTAGCACTACACACACATATAGACAGTATATGTATTAATATATGTATTCATACGTTGGAAATAGAATAGGTCATCTGTGAAAACTTGACACAGGATAGTATTTAGTAGAAAGATCATAATAATTTTATTAAGGAGTTGGTCGTATCTACGAAACTTTGCTACGAGCCGTGGTGTGGTAGTTGCCTGAAGATCCCTTAAGTGGACAGAATAGTTATGTTACTAAAATACAATCCGACGTTAGAAACTGCAGCTAAAGCTAATGGGTACAGGGCTAGGATTTCGGTGAAATCTATCGAGAACGTTTCGAGCTGAACTTAGTCTCAGATAGTGGAAGGCAGAAAACTTTCGTAGCGAACCAAACTCTAATGAAATCGTTTTAGGCTGAATTGTTGTACCACACCTCAGAATTCGCATCTTGCATCGAATAATAGCTGAGCTCAAGGGTTGTCTCTTCTTTTAATATGTATTCCTGGGCATGCGATTGACATTCTTCCTTTTAGGCAGGTTTTAGCAGCTAGAATTAGAAGTCTGACTGCGTTTAAATTCCGTCTACAGATACGCATATTGCTCAGCTAGACTTCGGTTAATAAGAAAGCGGTTTATCAACCATTAATCAACCGACCACCAGAAGGCTAAGTAAGGCTGCCTAGAATCTCAAACTAAAACCATCCCATAAAACAGAGCGATCATAAACTCAGAAACAGTTCTGAGCATCTTTTATTATGGAAAAACAGAGACATATTCGTAGACCATGCAGTCAACGTGGTTGCTGAAGTTATTCTTTTAACATTTTTGTAAATACACAGGTGTGTGTATTACAACTATTTTTTATGAGGAAATTGCAGTAATTTGAGACCAATCAGGCCTATAAGGCTGGTGTGAATCAAGTGCGTATAGCACCTGAAATTCCAAGATACATTAATTTTTGAAGCCGTTGTAGCTTAGTGACTGTATTTTTTTCCTAAATTTAGGTTCACTAAACAACGGTTGCATTCCTTAAGACTGGCCCAATTATCTTGGTCATTCCTTAACCGTTAAAGTCAGACCCCAAGTTGTGCCCTATATACAAAGTCATGATCTCGTCACCTTCGTCCGGAAAATACGAGTGCTAGTCGCACTTTTTTGTCCAGGACAACTCGTAGATGTTTCTCAAGATAGCGGTACCGATGACCGGTAGCAACTTTATGCTGAAGGGTCATTTTCATTTTCAATATTTATGCATTTTTATTTGCGAATTCATTATATCTTACGTGCTAGACAACTATATTATATACTAACTTACCCATGTAAGCCGGCCATCAAGATTGGTCCCATTTTGAACCACACGGGACAACCATATGTGAGCATGGGCCGGATGAGGGCCATGTACCAGATTACCTTCACCCTTGCATCGAGTTGGCTGCTATAAAACAGTGTCTTTGTAAGGGCGAAAGCCGCTTTGGCTCTGGTCAGAGCAGCATCTATATGTTTGTTAAAATATAGATATTGGTCTAGCCAAAGCCCAAGGTATCTGACTACATTTCGAGACGCTAATGGTTGCCCGTGCTGTCCCACGATTGAGAACTTTCGCCAATTCTTCCTGGTATCCGCACAAGCCCCAGAAAACGACGTCCTAAACAGGATGGTTTCCGACTTCTGGAAGTTAATTTTCATTGCAAGAGTATTAAAATGACCTCGACCTTTGGTCCTGATCTATACGTTTTCAAGTCGTCTGCGTACGCTATAGCATGGTGAAATTATTCTCAAGGGTACTGCGACTGCTACGCCCTAGTGAGAAACTCTATAAAATGCATTCTGCACACGCTGGCCACATATTTCTCAGCAACTATCATCACTCGTATACCTATCAATAGCTCTGCAGCCTAGGTTGCTTAATTCTACTATTGTGTCATCTATAAGAAGCTAACTTAAGCGAGGTGGGTAAACGCCAATTTGGAGCAGATTTTCTAGCCGATGCGTTTATTCGATTTTCCATCATAGCCTTTGCGTTCCACGGTCTCATTATGGTCATTGCCAAAACATCTTCAATGAAAGAAAGGAATATAAAGTAACTTCTTTTGAACAGTAAGCTTCTGCTGTTTATGTGGAAATTAATTATGGGCAATCCGTCTTCCGTAAGCCGGCTTGTTTTTAAGCATATCGACTGGAGTGCAAAGATGTAGAATTTTCTGAACTTTGATATGTGTGTCCTTGTATTGCATAGTTTTGAACAAAGACTATTGTGTTGTAGGTATTCACAGAGTATGGACGATGAAATACCACAGAAAACTGTATGGATTGTACATCAACACTAACTTAGGCAAAATGTATTGTCTTAGATCGCTAGGACATATAGAGCAAATGGACTACCTGTCCGGAAAGTCTTTGAATTCATCTTGTCGCAAAATACATTCAATACACAAAATTCAAAAGCACCATAAAATACAAACATGGGCTTATATGAAATACCCACATGTAACGTTTAGATCGGAGCATCGTGGTAACAGGATAGGTTATAACAGTAGACACCTTCTTCCATGTGAGTATTATAGTTCGCCTCTAGTTTACGTGTGGGATTCATTTCCCCGGTGATAGTGGTAGGAGGATTGCAAAATAGGATGTGTACACAAGAGGATACACTACCTAGTCATTGTTGCAACCCTTTTTTCTTTAAAGGCTCACTGCTACTTTGTTGTAGGCGGAACGGTGAAAGGAAAATGAATTCCCTACCTGACAGTGAATAAAAATTTCGCATTTTTATCAATTTTTGAACACTTTCTCTCACCGGTCGGTGTTGGGTCGGGGCTGCAAGGAGAAAGAGTTGTGCAAGTAAAAATTTCCGGTTCGGCTTCTTTTTTATTCTAACGAATTAGGTGTGAAGCACCGAGCAATTTATTGCAAACGATTGAAATTGAGCTGCAATTTTTTTTTTTTTTTTTAGATGTGTATGCAAAGTGAATTTGTTCCCTTGGCAAATAATAATTTATTAGTCCTGCTAGTGGACGACTGTATGTGTGTGTGAAATAGTACTATGAGTACTATGGGTTTTTGTCTAAGCTTTACGTTTGGATGGGTAAAACACGCAATGCTATGGAGAAACTCGATTTCATTTAAATTTTCAGGCATTATAGCCTGACAGCAACAGGTGAATTATTATTGTACAAGGAAGGATATTGTATTTGTAGAGCGTATGAGGGTTTATGAGTGTTTGTGTAAAGTTGGCCTGATAAATGGATTACGACAGTGATTATGAGTGATTGCCACTGATTACGGAGATGTATTAATATTAGTTTATGAGGTTAGGCGGCTTAGGTGCATAGGTTGCAGGTAGATTTCAGTTAAGGATTAATCGGTGTAGGTACAGATGGATGCGATATGAATGATGGGTTCATGAGAATTATACGGTATTCGATTGTTTTCATATGCTGCTAGGAAGTGACATCTGTTGTGCTCAAATGAAGTCTTAATTTTCCATCATTAAATGTGACTACTTTAAGTGAATACGTTTTGAAGTACAGTATCTGACGTGATTTGTGTACACAGAAATCGATATCCCCTGTGGCTGTTAAAATGTTACTTACTTACTTACTTACTTAGGTGGCACCATTGTTCGGGGTGAACCTGGGCCTCAACCAACAAGCCGCCTCTCCAGTTAGCTGTACGTGTTAAAAATGTACACTATTGAAAAAGCTGTAAACCCAACATCTTCTTAAGTATCGCAGAAGCAGGTACCGTAGCCTTCCTAATGGGACATTTTAAGATTCGCGAGCATATCAAGAAGTTAGCAAATCAAATAGACTCGACTCCGTAACAGAGTAAAGAACTCGTACGGAGCCTATCAGAAAAATAAGAAATAAAAGCTTTCAAAGATCCAAGATTTGGTGAAAAAACAACGTCGACTGGGATAAGAAGGTGCACAATAAATATTTTAGGTCGCACTATACCTGTAATAAAGACAAAAAGTGCTGGTGATAAGGGCAATGGTCTATCATATGCAGAAATGCCAGGTAAGATCAGGAACACATTTGCACTAAAAGGGCTTAGCCAAAAGGTTAGTCATACCTGCAAGACGGTCAAGGTGAAACGCACCATTGAGTCAAAAATACTCGTAAAAGATCGCGTAAATAATCACCATTTTCATGCCTCAGTGGAGAGGGTATAGAAAGCCAAAGCAAAGGTAAAAGCTTTAATCCAAGAAGTTCTCCTCAAAGTTGAAAACCCAGATCAAGATATTACGAAAAAAAACAAGAATTAAAGTAGTTCAAAGAAATTGGGCGGAGACCAACGGCGTCCTAATGTGAGAGATCTAAAAACTTTGTAAGAAGCAATCTCAAGATCACAAAAAAAACAGTAGTCCGCCGCCTGGCGCAACTAAAGCTCAAATGTCACTAAAAACAACAATCGTTCATCTTTCCAAAAGAGGTTAAGAGATATAGAAATCTTACATCTAAACTTCGACCACTGCAAAGCATCCCGCCAGCTACTAATATGGTCAGCACGCGAAGAAAACGTCGATGTCATTAGAGAACACTGCAAAGAATAGAGGATTCTTCGCCAAAAGATGCGATGTACATACACATGTAGGTTTTTCCTCGAAAATAAAACGTATTCTAAACGTAATTCATGTGGTGATCCGTCCATCATAGGAAGGAGGTTACTCTCAATCGATGAGGAATTAAACCCTTTCGTTGCCGTTATACTCTAACTCTGTTACTGACTCTGACAACTAGTTCAATCAATTTCTCACTTAAATCTAAGCAAGCCGATTATTTATTACTCAAATTTTATTTTCTAGCCAATTTCGTCAGATAACTTTTGCGGCAAATTTTTATACCGAGCCAATTTTTTTTTTTTTTTTTATTGAAGATGTCGGATGAACTGAAGGCAAATCGTGCTAACTTAACCGATGTATACACTACACATCAACGCGAACTCATCCGACAGCAACGGAAGTACAAGAAAATTATCAGTACAAAATATCTAAGTCGCAAAGAATCTATCGGACAAGCTAGTTACCTCAAGAGCATTGAAAGATTGAAAGCCGAAAAAGCTGATGTAAAAAAACAACTATGGGTGGCCAATGGTATAACACATACGCGTCAAAATGAAGCCCGTCTTAAGGCCATTAAATGTCATGTAGCATGCCAGGAACAACTTACTGCAGAAAATACAAAACTTCGACTGCAAACTCAGGTTATGGAACTACAATTGAAACGTGTCAACAAAACGATCTATGAACTCAACAGAAAGACCATACCCGACAATCAGCATCAAGCGCACGTGATAAAGGTTCGTCGCATCAAGAATATCCTTGAGAATCAGCTAGAAGTCGGTATAAAGCGTGAATGCAATTTCACAGCTTCAAATCAAAACTTGCGTGAAGAAATAGTTCGCATGATCAATTTTAGATCATTCTTCAACAATCATTACACGAAGATGATACAGCGATTAAAGAGTGACAACAAATATCTCACGGATTTAATTGAGTACGCACAGATAACATTCGAGAATGGAACCAATGTTTACGAGAAGATCACTGCGATCAACAAAAAGGAGGCACACGATCGAGAAATACGAAAAGTTGAAATGCAGGGTATTACCAGAAAAACCGCTCAGGATAATGAAAACTTTGAATTCCTTGCGAGAAAGGATCGCAAACGAGAACTGGCCGATCTTGAACCGAGGGAACATAAACGTCGGATGATATTTAGAAAAGCGTACGCCAAGAAGATTAAGTTGTACAACACTGTATTGGCAAAAATTCTAGCGCATTCCAATACACAAACTATTGATAAAGTCATCGATAATTTCCAGGAGCAGGAAAGTCGCTACTATTCGTACTTTAGTTACGTCAATGAGAAGAACTACCACATAACAAATCTCAACATCATGGTACATGATCTATACAAACACATAGAAGATCTACGGGTGAAAAATAAGACCACAGTGGACACGCAGCTTGAAAAAATTGCACATCTGAAGCGTGTGCTGGCCGAAAAAGTCACTGCGAATAAACAATTGAACATGAAAAAGAAGAAACTTGACAATACTTTGGCCGGCTTCCTCAAGGGATTCTATTTAATTTTCGAGGTTATTAGGGCAGATCCAACACCACTGAAGAATATGTTGGGCGATTATAGCGCTATTAGCACTCTGAATATCAAGATATTTCTGCACGTCCTTGAGGACCGTTTGAATGAAATTGTTGCCCGAGTATTCTGCGGGCAGAGGAATGATCCAAAGATTAAGCACGCAAATTATGTGGTCAAGAATATTTCAAAGGTTTCAGAGCCAACAACTGAACTGGACGATATTGTGCTCACACAACAGTGTCCAGAATGTGCTGAGGGCGAGGCGATTAATACAGACGTTACTGATTGTGCAATAGAACCTTTCGAGGATATCAGGAAGAAGGTGCACGAAAAGGTTGTACAGCCAGAGATGCAATATCGGTTGCATAGTATAAGTGAGTGTCGATTGCAACATTCGAGGATGCTAGCCAGCAGCAAGTTGAACTAAATTAAGTGCAGACTTTTTCTAAATTAAAGATATAAAAATTTTTTTGTACATTAAACGTCCTTAGACTGGAAGGAGGTTTAGTGAGAATGGTGTTTTCCATTGAACAAAAGTTCATTCGTACTCAGAGAATACCTGCTATGCTCAGAAGTGAACTTGAGTAATTGGCTGGAAGTTTTATTGTCCTGCCAATAAGTAGAACGAAGTGAATCACATCGCCTATACCTAAAACCACTCGGATTTCAGTTTTAATTCATTAACGTACAGAAATTGTTAAGGTCATTGAAAACTGTTTAAAAAACAAGCCAAACTGATGTGACAATAGACAACGAAGAGCCACGGGCTATAGGGCCATTGACATAGACTTCGATTTGACTGGAGCCGACCAGTTTCTGCGACAATTCGAGCCAAGCACTTTTGGGTTGCTCTTGAACTGAACCTCATACATGGAGGCCCTCAGAGCATACAACGCTAAGTTAAGGAAAGCCCAGCTTTAATCTTGGAGACTCTTTTCTTGCCGCCAGCCTGAAGAATCCCTTGACCTAACTCTGGGCAGAGATTTATTTGGTTAAGGTGGTACCTTAGACCATAGTGGCTCACCACCTTTCTAGTGCTTTCCTTATTAAGTTAAGGATTTCTTTTTAGGAATATGACTTGATTAGTTACTCGGATTGTGCTAGATAAAGTTTGTCTTCCCATTCATTAATTAGCCATGTGGCGGCAGTCCAGTCAAAATCATACTAAGGTTTTGCAATTCCATGGTGACTAGTTATCCAACCAAGTTTTACCCTGTTATGCTTGGCCAGATATTGTCATACATCGTAGCAGCATTTAGTTGATTTGGAGTCCATTGAGTTGAACGAGAGTACATTAACCTTCCGACGACAAGCGGGGTTACCCATAACCCCACTACTTTTGCTATTCACGTAGAAAAAAAAGACTTGCCATCGGAAGGTTAAGCGCTGCTTGACTATCTGAGAAGATATGTATTCTGGCGCCCTTATCATCTTTTTGGAGGTCTCAATGGCGTTGAATTCAGCCTGGAATACTGTGCGATACATGGATACCCACTTATTTAGGCAAAGCCTTCACGGCTTCCGAAGACAAACCTTTTGAGATCAATACTAAGCAATACCCAGCTCTAAATCATTTGAGTCACTAGAGCTGGGTAGTATAAAGCCAGCCGACTTATTACTCTCCTCATAAATTGGCTGGATTTATTTAACATTCCTATGAAATCACGGTGATTTCTACGCCGAAAATAGGTAAGAGCTCGAATTTGTTCACCAAACATCGCAGACACATGTAGTTATCATCAGTTGTGCTTGAAGAAATTAATCGGTATCGGCATACGCTGCAGCATCAATCTAATGATGTCAGGTTTCAAATTCCCAAAACGCGTATAGCGAAGGAAGAGTACGTATCGTTGAAAGGTTTCTAGAGCGCAATGCACCTCTACGTGGTGTAACTTGGATAACGCTAAATAGTGCACACCTTTGGATGCCAGACCCTGTCTGACTGGCATCTACACGGGATTTCTAATACACTTTGAATCGAAGACCAAACGATGGCTGTAGTCGTTCTGCTCAAAAATTATGGAAACAGGTGAGCTTCCACAGGCCTGGCGGAAGGCATAAACCTTGCCTTGCAACTAACTGGTCTCAACTGCGCCAGTTACAGAGGTTTCAGCCCCTCAACACACCTTTTAAGATCTCATTTTCTATTTTGTATTAACGCCTGAAATCTTTGGTCGACAACCTGGTCGGCCCCTGACAGAACAGTCCACAATTAACCAAATTTTTACTCTCCGGTAAATAGTCACCGGAAACTCAAGTCATCCAGATCGATACCACCATCCCTTTAAAGATCTCAAAGCCGTCCACGATAATATTTATAAAGGCGAGCTATACAGCGATGTGATGCCAAACTTGTCTGTTTGTATAGGATGACGACGGAGAACACTCGCTGCTCCATCTAGGTCGACCCATCACCGAGACTTTTGATGTCAAAAAAAAAGGATTACGATAAGGTGACTCGCTATTATGCTACTTCCTTAATACCATCCTTGCAAAGATTGTTCGAAATTCAGAACCCCACACCGGAGGGGTAAAAGAAAACTGTGGCGGGCTAGGGGTATAATGAAAGAAGTGAAGTAAACAAGGACAAGGTAATGTCCTTGTGCCGTCCACAAGATTTTTTTTTTTTTTATTGAAAAACACATAGCAGTGTTAGTAAAATATTACAATCTAGTCTTTGGACTAATAAGCAATTTTGTTTTGACTTAAATTGATAAAAGGGTACTACATTTAAAAGTTTAAAGCTTTGATGCTAACTTAAACTATATTTGATTATATATGCTGCACTAGTTCAAAAGGTTTGATTCTTTGTAGTCTCCTCACTAGGTTTGTGTTGTCCAAGAGCGGGATAGTCTCAGGGTTCGTGTGGTGGTGAAGCCGATCCTCATGCTTTTCAGCGAATCTATGAATTTCATTCTGTACACATTCCACGCCAAGGTCCCTATGAAGGTCATCGTTCCTAATGTAGAAAGGTGCATTCACAATGTTTCTCAGCACCTTGTTTTGAAATCGTTGTATAATTTGAACGTTGCTCTTTTTGGTACAACCCCAAAGTTGAATACCATAGGTCCATTTGGGTTTTATGACTTGCTTGTAAAGTAAGATTTTGTTATATGTTGATAGAAAAGACTGTGTTCCTATCATCCAGTACATTTTCCTGTAGCGAATACCAATCTCCTCTCTTTTTTTCTTGACATGGGCCTTCCATCGAAGTTTCGCATCCAAAGTCATACTAAGATACTTTGCACAGTTTGCGTATGGTATAGCTTGGCTATTAACATACACTGGTATGTGTTCTATTTTTTTATTTGTGAAGTCAACATGTACTGATTTTGATTCGTTTAATCGTATTCGCAATTTTCTTGTCCAGTTTTGAATATGCGAGATCGCCTCTTGTAGTTTATTGGTTGAGACCACATTACTTTCCGCAACTGCCATTAAAGCCGTGTCATCAGCAAATGTAGCAATCGAGTTGTATTCTAGTGTTGGAATGTCGTGAGTATACAGAAGATATAGTATTGGCCCAAGAACACTTCCTTGGGGTACACCCGCTTTAATTTCTTTAAGCTCCGAATATGTGCCTTTCTCTTTTATGCAGAAGTATCTGTCCGAAATGTACGATTTCAGAATTTCAGTCTGTTCGTTGGGTAGTATCTTTTTTAGTTTGTAGATTAGTCCCTCATGCCAAACTTTGTCAAATGCTTGTGCTACATCGAGAAAGACTGTAGAACAAACTTTTTTCTCTTCAAGCACTTTTTCAACAATGTTTGTTATACGGTGTACCTGATCAATGGTTGAGTGTTTCACTCGGAAGCCAAATTGGTGGTCTGGAATAATATGTTTCCGTTCTATAGTTGGTAGCAGTCTTTCAAAAAGTTTGGACATTATAGGCAGCAATCATATTGGCCTATAGGATGATGCTTCGTGAGGTGGTTTTTCCGGTTTGGCTATCATGATAACTTCAGCTACTTTCCATAGCTGTGGAACATATTTTAGTTTAAATGCAGCGTTGATGATGCATGTAAGCTTCGAAATTCCTTTTTTTGGGAGCTGCTTTAGAATTTGAGCAGTTATTAATTCAAATCCTGGCGCTTTTTTCGCATTTAGAGTTTTTATTTCCTTTCTCACTTCAGATGACGATGTTGTGGTTAGTTAGAGAATGAATCTTCTGATAGTTCTACGCTAGGCAAATCATCATTCTCCCCCGGGTTTGGTTGGAAAATTTCTTCCAGATACTCTGCAAATCTTTCAGCTTTTTGTTTGTTACTTTTAGCCCACTTTCCATCCTGTAGTTTGATAGGAGGAATGTGAATGATTGGTCTCTTTAATTTCTTAGTGGCTTTCCAGAGCGAGTACTCTGTGTTTTTATTATTGCTAAGATTTTATAGAAATGAATTAATTTCAAAATATTTAAGTTCCTTAATTGTTCGTCTAACTTGATGTGCCAGATTATTAAACTTATTTTTATCATGGGGGGCTCTGGTTTGGTGTCATTTCTTTCTCGCTCTCCTCTTTTTGGCAATTAACTCTCTAATTTCGAGAGGATAGTAGTTACCCTTCAATTGTTTTTTGATATTTGGCGTGCTTTCACAGGTCGAGAATTGGATATCTCTTGGATATTGGATCGTATTGATGTAAGTGGTTTTATCTTCTCTTGAAGACTTGATTTGAAGCTTACCCAGTCCGTGCGTTTACTAGTAAGAGCTGGATTACTTACTTTTTGAGTAATGCGCTCAATCAGGATCAGTAGGATAGGTGAGTGGTCCGAGCTTAATTCATGACTGACTTTCTTCAATTTGCGGAGAGTTCCTTGAGATATTTTTAACTACATATGAAGAAATCAATGAGATCGGGGATTTTTTGTGAATCAGTCAGCCAGTAGGTAGGCTTTCCTGTAGATAAGGCTTCACACCCTTTCTCATTTATTGCGTTAAGGAGTTCTCTTACCTTGGTTGTCGTTAGCCTTGATCCCCAGTATGTGTTTTTCGCATTAAAGTCTCCACCGATGATAAACTTTTGTCCCAATTGTTCTAGAAGTTTTAAATATTCATTTTTTTTTATCGAATATTTAGGAGGGCAGTAAATACTAGCAACAACTATTGGGTAATTTGTTGTCTGTATAACTACAGCTGTTGATTGTATTTTGTTTGTTTGAGTTTTGGATTCCTCGTAATGATTTATACTATCTTTAACAATGACAGCGCTCCCCGCTCTAGCAAAATTGTCCCGATGGATGGTATGATAGACTCTATACCCTCTGAATTTAATAAATGATTCTTTGGTAAAGTGAGTTTCGGAAACGAGATAAACGTCTATTTTATTTATATCCAGGACCGTCTGTAACTCTTTTTGGTGTTGTAACAGTCCATTTGCATTCCATGCCATTATTTTTAGTGATTTAGTCATTAAGTTACTTTGAATTTGGGGCAACTCTTTTAGCGTTGCTCTCAATTTGTCTCATTCTTGAGTCGAGATTGGAAACGGATGTCTCTATATTAGATATTTTCACTAGGATGGCCTGTAGGGTTTGTTTCAAATCATCGTCTTGTTGCTCTAGAGGACAGGTAGTAATACTCAAAGAGCGAGCAACCTCGGCATATGTTGCTCCATTGTTTTTCTTTTTAATAATTTGGTTAGTTGTTTTTTCTTCTGTGTTAGCATGATTTTTGTGATGCTCGTTTTCCTTCGGAAGGGTTTGTCTTTCAACTAACTTTTTCGTGCTGTTTGCCTTTATCTTTTGTATCTCCTTAGCTACTGTACATCCTCTATAGTTGGCTGAGTGTGCCTGCTCGCAATGTATGCACTTTGGTGGCTTATTAGTTGGTTTTTTGCAATCTTTAATGTGGTGATTACCTGTACATTTGACACATCTCGGATTTTTACCACAATATTTTTGAGTATGTCCATAAGATTGACAATTTTTACATTGTGGAATGAGTTTATTTTTTTTAAGGGCTCTATTTGTACCTTACAGTACATAATACTTCATAAATTCTGTCTATATTTTCTTCAGCATGAACATATCTAGCGGCTCCTTACTTTTCCATTTTAGTTTATTAACTGCATCGACTACATGGAATCCCTGATTTTTAAGGTCATCCTTTATACTTTCCGGTTTGCATGAATGGTGTAAATTTTTGGCCATAACTCTTATGGGTCTTAGTTGTTTATTTTCATAAGAGTACCAACTGTATTTCCTTTCATTTAGTGCTCTGGTTAGGGCTTTATAAGCATCGATATCCGTTACGTTGATTTTTAATGTGTTTTTGTTCAATAGTTTGGTATTAAAATGTTTTTCTGATATAATTGCTTTAACTTCTTCAAAAATTATCGTAATCTGGAATATTATCTACCATTATTGGTGGTGCTGGCGATAATTTGTTGGTTTCCTTATGTAATATTTTAAAGCCTATGTTCTTAGTTCTTTGAACAGGCAGTATAGAAACAGGCGCTTCTTTCTGTGTTCGAGAAGTGATTGGTGAGATAGTTTCTGGAGAGTTTCTAGCTTTTCTCTTCTTGCTTGCTCTTTGTCCTTTTTTCCTTACCCAATCAGTTTCTTGGATCAGCACATCTTCATCTGTTGAGTAATTATGGGGTTGCTTAAGCTCACTTCCACTTTCATGGGTATTTTCAGTTAACTTTACTTCATTCTCTTTTAGTTTACTATTTTCAGTTTTCAGATTGAATACTTCTGTTTGTAGCTGGTTGCAGAGCACCTCTAGTTTCTGGATTTTATTCTGTAGATCAAAATTTTTATTTTTTAGTATCAGAACTTTCTGATCTATTTCGTTTGGGTTGGTTTTAGGTTTTGTACTACCTTCTCCTCCTGGCGGAGGGGTTCTATCCATTCCCATTTTATATTATTATCTATTTATTATTAAATTTTTTTTTATTTTAATTTTATATTATTATTATCACTTTTTATAACTTTTTATTTTAGTTGGTAATGCTGATGAGAGCTTTTAAGACATTAGAGAAAAAGCTTTCGATTGACATAAAAGCTTATCGGTCTAGGTTCGTTAAACAATTTGGGTCCCACAGTCAAAAGCTCTACTTTGCAACCTTTGAAAGTAATAAGTAATATTGTGTGTATATTTTACCTATTTCAGCTCGGATTCTCCGTGGCGAAATCAACAGAACTCCAATTCCTCTCGATGGAGGAGGTTAAGCACTATTTTTGGATATATGTATAACACACTATTTTAGCAACACTACTTGATTAATTTTTTAAAAAAAATCTATAGCACTATTATAGTCTCACTTGCTGGGTATACAGTGTTGCCAGCTGAAGATCCACAAGATAAGACATGCAACGTTGAAGAATCGGACAGAACGTCACAGCTGACTGCTATAACTTCAAGGCAGTCAGGGGCTTTGTCTATCTTGGCTCTGTAGTTACATCTGACAATTGTATTAGCCTGGAAATCAAAGGATCAATTACTAATGTCAATCGCTCTTTTTCGAGCTTAGGAGCTAAGTAAATTCTATCGGAATTGACCGACAAATGTTATAGAGAAATGTGCCCCAACAAAAGACCATTGTGTTAAATAGATATTTGACATGAATAAACCCTTAAATGCCCAGCGTTTATTAAGCACCACAACTCATAACTCATAACTCATTCAATATTGGTTAAAAAGCCAATTAGCGAGAGGCAAATCCCTTATTTGTTGCATATGACTCTATTTTCTTATCAAGGGTTTTCAACCAATTTTTAGGCGCCGATACGTTAAAAATGGTTCTATCTTTAAAGATGCTGCGGGCATTAAAAAGATTTATTCATTGTAAAGATATAAAGTGCAATATACATATGTATACATCTTGCCCTTCAAGACAAAATGCAAATATTCGAAACGTGATTCGTATGGTAACCCGTCAATCATATGTGGAAAATTTCTTAGTGTCTTAACTAACCCAAGTGCAGGAATGGAAGTTACCTTGTCAACAAGGGCACTCATTTACCTAACCTACCCTCAATCGATGAGGAATTAAACGCTTTCATTGCCGTTATACTCTGTACTCTATTACTGACTCTGACTACTAGTTCAATCAATTTCTCGCTTAAATCTAAGCAAGCCGATTATTTATTACTCAAATTTCATTTTCTAGCGAATTCCGTCAGATAGCTTTTGCGGCTAATTTTTACACCGAGCCAATTTTTTATTTTTTTTTATTGAAGATGTCGGATGAACTGAAGGCAAATCGTGCTAACTTAACCGATGTATACACTACACATCAACGCGAACTCATCCGACAGCAACGGAAGTACAAGAAAATTATCAGTACAAAGTATCTAAGTCGCAAAGAATCTATCGGACAAGCTAGTTGCCTCAAGAGCATTGAAAGATTGAAAGCCGAAAAGGCTGATGTAAAAAAACAAATATGGGTGGCTAATGGTACAACACATATGCGTCAAAATGAAGCCCGTCTTAAGGCCATTAAATGCCATGTAGCATGCCAGGAACAACTTACTGCGGAAAATAAAAAACTTCGACTGCAAACTCAGGTTTTGGAACTACAATTGAAACGTGTCAACAAAACGATCTATGAACTCAACAGAAAGACCATACCCGACAATCAGCATCAAGCGCACGTGATAAAGGTTCGTCGCATCAAGGATATCTTTGAGAACCAGCTAGAAGTCGGTATAAAGCGTGAATGCAATTTCACAGCTTCAAATCAAAACTTGCGTGAAGAAATAGTTCGCATGATCAATTTTAGATCATTCTTCAACGATCTTTACACGAAGATGATACAGCGATTAAAGAGTGACAACAAATATCTCACGGATTTAATTGAGTACGCACAGATAACATTCGAGAATGGAACCAATGTTTACGAGAAGATCATTGCGATCAACAAAAAGGAGGCACACGATCGAGAAATACGAAAAGTTGAAATGCAGGGTATTACAAGAAAAACCGCTCAGGATAATGAAAACTTTGAATTCCTTGCGAAAAAGGATCACAAACGAGAACTGGCCGATCTTGAACCGAGGGAACATAAACGTCGGATGATATTTAGAAAAGCGTACGCCAAGAAGATTAAGTTGTACAACTCTGTATTGGATAGAATTCTAGCGCATTCCAGTACACAAACTATTGATAAAGTCATCGATAATTTCCAGGAGCAGGAAAGTCTCTACTATTCGTACTTTAGTTACGTCAATGAGAAGAACTACCACATAACAAATCTCAACATCATGGTACATGATCTATACAAACACATAGAAGATCTACGGGTGAAAAATAAGACCACAGTGGACACGCAGCTTGAAAAAATTGCACATCTGAAGCGTGTGCTGGCCGAAAAAGTCACTGCGAATAAACAATTGAAGATGAAAAAGAAGAAATTCGACAATACTTTGGCTGGCTTCCTCAATGAATTCTATTCAGTTTTCCAGATTATTAAGGCAGATCCAACACCACTGAAGAATATGTTGGGCGATTATAGCGCTATTAGCACTCTGAATATCAAGATATTTCTGCACGTCCTTGAGGACCGTTTGAATGAAATTGTTGCCCGAGTATTCTGCGCGCAGAGGAATGATGCAAAGATTAAGCAAGCAAATTATGTGGTCAAGAATATTTCAAAGGTTTCAGAGCCAACAACTGAACTGGACGATATTGTGCTCACACAACAGTGTCCAGAATGTGCTGAGGGCGAGGCGATTAATACAGACGTTACTGATTGTGCAATAGAACCTTTCGAGGATATCAGGAAGAAGGTGCACGAAAAGGTTGTACAGCCAGAGATGCAATATCGGTTGCATAGTATAAGTGAGTGTCGATTGCAACATTCGAGGATGCTAGCCAGCAGCAAGTTGAACTAAATTAAGTGCAGACTTTTTCTAAATTAAAGATATAAAAATTTTTTTGTACATTAAACGTCCTTAGACTGGAAGGAGGTTTAGTGAGAATGGTGTTTTCCATTGAACAAAAGTTCATTCGTACTCAGAGAATACCTGCTATGCTCAGAAGTGAACTTGAGTAATTGGCTGGAAGTTTTATTGTCCTGCCAATAAGTAGAACGAAGTGAATCACATCGCCTATACCTAAAACCACTCGGATTTCAGTTTTAATTCATTAACGTACAGAAATTGTTAAGGTCATTGAAAACTGTTTAAAAAACAAGCCAAACTGATGTGACAATAGACAACGAAGAGCCACGGGCTATAGGGCCATTGACATAGACTTCGATTTGACTGGAGCCGACCAGTTTCTGCGACAATTCGAGCCAAGCACTTTTGGGTTGCTCTTGAACTGAACCTCATACATGGAGGCCCTCAGAGCATACAACGCTAAGTTAAGGAAAGCCCAGCTTTAATCTTGGAGACTCTTTTCTTGCCGCCAGCCTGAAGAATCCCTTGACCTAACTCTGGGCAGAGATTTATTTGGTTAAGGTGGTACCTCAGACCATAGTGGCTCACCATCTTTCTAGTGCTTTCCTTATTAAGTTAAGGATTTCTTTTTAGGAATATGACTTGATTAGTTACTCGGATTGTGCTAGATAAAGTTTGTCTTCCCATTCATTAATTAGCCATGTGGCGGCAGTCCAGTCAAAATCATACTAAGGTTTTGCAATTCCATGGTGACTAGTTATCCAACCAAGTTTTACCCTGTTATGCTTGGCCAGATATTGTCATACATCGTAGCAGCATTTAGTTGATTTGGAGTCCATTGAGTTGAACGAGAGTACATTAACCTTCCGACGACAAGCGGGGTTACCCATAACCCCACTACTTTTGCTATTCACGTAGAAAAAAAAGACTTGCCATCGGAAGGTTAAGCGCTGCTTGACTATCTGAGAAGATATGTATTCTGGCGCCCTTATCATCTTTTTGGAGGTCTCAATGGCGTTGAATTCAGCCTGGAATACTGTGCGATACATGGATACCCACTTATTTAGGCAAAGCCTTCACGGCTTCCGAAGACAAACCTTTTGAGATCAATACTAAGCAATACCCAGCTCCAAATCACATGAGTCACTAGAGCTGGGTAGTATAAAGCCAGCCGACTTATTACTCTCCTCATAAATTGGCTGGATTTATTTAACATTCCTATGAAATCACGGTGATTTCTACGCCGAAAATAGGTAAGAGCTCGAATTTGTTCACCAAACATCGCAGACACATGTAGTTATCATCAGTTGTGCTTGAAGAAATTAATCGGTATCGGCATACGCTGCAGCATCAATCTAATGATGTCAGGTTTCAAATTCCCAAAACGCGTATAGCGAAGGAAGAGTACGTATCGTTGAAAGGTTTCTAGAGCGCAATGCACCTCTACGTGGTGTAACTTGGATAACGCTAAATAGTGCACACCTTTGGATGCCAGACCCTGTCTGACTGGCATCTACACGGGATTTCTAATACACTTTGAATCGAAGACCAAACGATGGCTGTAGTCGTTCTGCTCAAAAATTATGGAAACAGGTGAGCTTCCACAGGCCTGGCGGAAGGCATAAACCTTGCCTTGCAACTAACTGGTCTCAACTGCGCCAGTTACAGAGGTTTCAGCCCCTCAACACACCTTTTAAGATCTCATTTTCTATTTTGTATTAACGCCTGAAATCTTTGGTCGACAACCTGGTCGGCCCCTGACAGAACAGTCCACAATTAACCAAATTTTTACTCTCCGGTAAATAGTCACCGGAAACTCAAGTCATCCAGATCGATACCACCATCCCTTTAAAGATCTCAAAGCCGTCCACGATAATATTTATAAAGGCGAGCTATACAGCGATGTGATGCCAAACTTGTCTGTTTGTATAGGATGACGACGGAGAACACTCGCTGCTCCATCTAGGTCGACCCATCACCGAGACTTTTGATGTCAAAAAAAAAGGATTACGATAAGGTGACTCGCTATTATGCTACTTCCTTAATACCATCCTTGCAAAGATTGTTCGAAATTCAGAACCCCACACCGGAGGGGTAAAAGAAAACTGTGGCGGGCTAGGGGTATAATGAAAGAAGTGAAGTAAACAAGGACAAGGTAATGTCCTTGTGCCGTCCACAAGATAAGACATGCAACGTTGAAAAATCGGACAGAACGTCACAGCTGACTGCTATAACTTCAAGGCAGTCAGGGGCTTTGTCTATCTTGGCTCTGTAGTTACATCTGACAATTGTATTAGCCTGGAAATCAAAGGATCAATTACTAATGTCAATCGCTCTTTTTCGAGCTTAGGAGCTAAGTAAATTCTATCGGAATTGACCGACAAATGTTATAGAGAAATGTGCCCCAACAAAAGACCATTGTGTTAAATAGATATTTGACATGAATAAACCCTTAAATGCCCAGCGTTTATTAAGCACCACAACTCATAACTCATAACTCATTCAATATTGGTTAAAAAGCCAATTAGCGAGAGGCAAATCCCTTATTTGTTGCATATGACTCTATTTTCTTATCAAGGGTTTTCAACCAATTTTTAGGCGCCGATACGTTAAAAATGGTTCTATCTTTAAAGATGCTGCGGGCATTAAAAAGATTTATGCAAAAGAAAATACAAAAGAGGTAAAGCAACAAATCTTCATTGTAAAGATATAAAGTGCAATATACATATGTATACATCTTGCCCTTCAAGACAAAATGCAAATATTCGAAACGTGATTCGTATGGTAACCCGTCAATCATATGTGGAAAATTTCTTAGTGTCTTAACTAACCCAAGTGCAGGAATGGAAGTTACCTTGTCAACAAGGGCACTCATTTACCTAACCTACCCTCAATCGATGAGGAATTAAACGCTTTCGTTGCCGTTATACTCTGTACTCTGTTACTGACTCTGACAACTAGTTCAATCAATTTCTCGCTTAAATCTAAGCAAGCCGATTATTTATTACTCAAATTTCATTTTCTAGCGAATTCCGTCAGATAGCTTTTGCGGCTAATTTTTACACCGAGCCAATTTTTTATTTTTTTTTTATTGAAGATGTCGGATGAACTGAAGGCAAATCGTGCTAACTTAACCGATGTATACACTACACATCAACGCGAACTCATCCGACAGCAACGGAAGTACAAGAAAATTATCAGTACAAAGTATCTAAGTCGCAAAGAATCTATCGGACAAGCTAGTTGCCTCAAGAGCATTGAAAGATTGAAAGCCGAAAAGGCTGATGTAAAAAAACAAATATGGGTGGCTAATGGTACAACACATATGCGTCAAAATGAAGCCCGTCTTAAGGCCATTAAATGCCATGTAGCATGCCAGGAACAACTTACTGCGGAAAATAAAATACTTCGGCAGCAAACTCAGGTTATGGAACTACAATTGAAACGTGTCAACAAAACGATCTATGAACTCAACAGAAAGACCATACCCGACAGTCAGTATCAAGCGCACGTGCTAAAGGTTCGTCGCATCAAGGATATCCTTGAGAATCAGCTAGAAGTCGGTATAAAGCGTGAATGCAATTTCACAGCTTCAAATCAAAACTTGCGTGAAGAAATAGTTCGCATGATCAATTTTAGATCATTCTTCAACGATCTTTACACGAAGATGATACAGCGATTAAAGAGTGACAACAAATATCTGATGGATTTAATTGAGTACGCACAGATAACATTCGAGAATGGAACCAATGTTTACGAGAAGATCACTGCGATCAACAAAAAGGAGGCACACGATCGAGAAATACGAAAAGTTGAAATGCAGGGTATTACCAGAAAAACCGCTCAGGATAATGAAAACTTTGAATTCCTTGCGAAAAAGGATCACAAACGAGAACTGGCCGATCTTGAACCGAGGGAACATAAACGTCGGATGATATTTAGAAAAGCGTACGCCAAGAAGATTAAGTTGTACAACTCTGTATTGGATAGAATTCTAGCGCATTCCAGTACACATTCTTGTGATAAGGTAATCGAGAATTTCCAGGAGCAGGAAAGTCTCTACTATTCGTACTTTAATTACGCCAATGAGAAGAACTACCACATAACAAATCTCAACATCATGGTACATGATCTATACAAGCACATAGAAGATCTACGGGTGAAAAATAAGACCACAATGGACATGCAGTTTGAAAAAATTGTAGATCTGAAGCGTGTGCTGGACGAAAAAGTCACAGCGAATAAACAATTGAACTTGAAAAAGAAGAAATTCGATAATACTTTGATTGGCCTCCTCAATGAATTCTATGCAATTTTCGGGCTTATTAAGGCAGATCCAACACCACTGAAGAATATGTTGGGCGATTATAGGGCTATAAACGCTCTGAATATCAAGACATTTCTGCATATCCTTGAGGACCGTTTGAATGAAATTGTTGCCCGAGTATTCTGCGGGCAGAGGAATGATCCAAAGATTAAGCAAGCAAATTATGTGGTCAAGAATATTTCAAAGGTTTCAGAGCCAACAACTGAACTGGACGATATTGTGCTAACGCAACAGTGTCCAGAATGTGCTGAGGGCGAGGCGATTAATACAGACGTTACTGATTGTGCTATAGAATCTTACGAGAGCATTAGGAAGAAGTTGTACGAAAAGGTTGTACAGCCAGAGATGCAATATCGCTTGCATAGCCTGAGTGAGTGCCGTTTGCAGCGTTCGAGGATCCTAGCCAACAGCAGGGTGAACTGAATTAAGGGCGTTCTTTTTTTTATATTTTTTTTTTTTTATGAATGCTGTTCACAATATTTTTTTATTAAATGTCTTAAGACAAAGAGGAGTTTTAGTTTGCTGCAAATAAGTTGAGCGAAGTGGAACATAATGGGAACCACTCGGTTTTCAGTTTTAATTCTGTAATGTGCAAGCATTTTGAAGTTAATTGAAAATGTATTTGCCCTTCGAACATTGGTGAGCGCAAGGCACGTGCACCTAATTCCAGCGGTCGTGTGAGCAAAGAAGAAAATCACGACTGAGGGCTAAATCAGCTGCCAAAGAGCTACTTCGGATGCCTTAAAAACGCCTTTTGTACACAGGAGGATACGATCCTTCACCTTCTCTTCATATTCTAAGCCCTCTCTATTCAAAGAAAAACTCACATATGAGCATACTTGGCTAACACAGATATCAGCCATCTCCAGCGCTCCAGGGTAGCTCCGTGGTTACCTGGAAGACCTACACTGGATTCTAAAGTATTGGTAAATCTACCGTAATCGCATGGCTGACAGTCTTGGATTGCAGCCAATCGATATTTCAGGCAGAATTTCTGCCATTAAGCAGCAGTTCTCAAGCCACATCATTATCTCTAACAAACGTGGCAAAATTGGCTCAAAAATTTTTCTGAATGTGATTGTATGTACATGTATCGATCTCAGTGCTTTTAATTTGAACAATGCCATTCATTTAGGCAAGGTACACATTATATCTACATATTAGCATAGATACATACAGCTTGCAGATAAGTAAAGTATGTACATACATATATCTCCTACACTATTCATGCCACGAATGATTTATATAATAATCTGCGCAGGTTAAATACACACACAGCAATCTAGTCATTAAAATTTTAAACTAATTCAGTAAAACAACGCAAAACAATCTTCAGAAGAAACCTCTACCATCTACCACATCAAAATGAATCCATTAGAGGCATCAATTCAGACGCACGCCCCAATCAACTTTACCAAAACGATTTTATTAATATTTCACAGAAAATCCAGACTTTGATTGATCCAAAAACCACCACTCAAACACTTACCAGTAGAATCATGTACATCGTTTTCCTTCTCCGTTTTCTGCTACACCTCATCTCATCCTGATCTGCCTCTCCCATCGAAAGCAACGGGAAAGGAAATGAAAAAGGTTGATTTTAATTTGACATTAATTTTGAATCAATTCATTTGTTGTGTTCATTGTTTCCATTTAGAACGAAGTAAAAACAAAAACCAAGCGGAAATCCTTTTTTCATCCTGTTCTGCATCACACTCCTCACCTCGCTGTTGTTCAAATGCAAAGTAACAGTAATTTTCCATCAAATAAGGAAATTTTCTTGGAAACCTTATTTCTACTTCGTCGATTTAATGAAAGACACATCTCTACGACATTGGTATATGGAAAATAGGAAGGCGGGGATGCAACATACATACATATCGTACAACCGTAAACAAACATATTCCATTTGGCGAAAAGGAAGAGGAACCAATAAGGGTGCTCTGCACGTTGTATACTGATTCTTTGTTGTGAAAATTGTGCGAAGTAAATGCTACTTCCGTCGGTATGCCTTCGCAAAAGGATATACATATGTATGTAGGTAAAAGGTTTAATTAAGTTTAGCAAGCTAATGCTGTTATCAATGTCTAGGACTTGGAGAAAATGCGTTTCAAATGAACCTAAATAGATAGTAAAACCAACGGGGATTGGTGAAAACGGTCGAACCAGGGAAGACCGCGTGTAGCTAAACGGATGAATCTGCGTTAAACAGACTCAATTCGGAGGGATTGTGTATCGTGATAGGGCGACCATACTTGGCTAGCATATTCAAGGATTGATCTAACAAATGTGAAAAAGAGAGATCTCGTGACATAAGGGTTGGAGAATTCCTCAGCGAAAATTTAGTTCTCTGTCTCAGGTAACATCCAAAACACGCAAGGAAGGACAGAAGGAACGGCCTCGTTACAGATAACATAGAATCTAGGGATTGGTGGGAGACGCTAACGGAAGTATGTAATTGCTTGGTGTTTATTGACATTAAGCTTAAGGAAATTCTTTTGGCACCAGGTTGAAAAGTTGATTAAATCGACTTGAATGGGGGTGAGAGAGGGAAGGAAATGTGCCTGAAGATTTTCACGTCGTCGGCATTGATAGACAAATAAGAGTTTTCAATGATCATTAACGTCATTGATGGACAAAATAGAGATCAAAGGACCAAGGTGGCTACCTTGAGGCACTCCGGAAGTGGCTGTCGGATACCGAGCATCACCTCCATAACAACGTGGCCCAAAGAGCACAGTGTTGGTCTTGCAAAAGCTAGGCACAGACAGAGGAAATGTTTCATCGTATACTCTTATTAAGACTTTGAGACAAAGCTCACACGTAGGGCGTAGCTCACACGTGGCGATTCTCATGTTAGTCTTATCATGGTACGGTCGCAACGGAGTAGTAGGTAGCAAGGTGTAAGTTTAAACCAACCTCGCTAGGGGAACACGAAGCACAAAAGAGAAACGAATAAAATCTGAATTTCTCCAACTACTACAAAAATTAGGTATTGCCGCCTGGTAGTACAATGATCCGTATAGAATCTGAGTGCTTCTGCAATTTGGTTTCTCTTAAAACAAATTAGTCTTACGATGACCACATGTATTAGCCCGACTATAGTTGCACACTTTCACGAAAAACCTGGTGGTTTTCCATGAGTCCAGCTCGATCATCTCTCGTTCATCCCATGATCCCATGAGAGCCGACCGACCATAGACTCCAACCCTAAGCCTCGGAAAGATTGTGACCATGGCCAAGTCATTAAGCTTGTCTTAATTTATTTTACATGGTCTGGATTACATGATCTGGATCAATTTCCTCTTCAAACATACGATTATGTTTTCTACTGATTATCTCATCATCCCCTAGCTCTAAATCCAAATGTCAGGACTTTGGAGGTACTGGGTAGTAGTACAGGCAAATTATCAATGTAAATAGACTGGTTGGATTGCAGAACTGATATTCGAGTATTGTACAGAGTTTCTAGAATACTTTGAAACCCCAATAATTTGGGGTCCGCTGAATGATCTCTCCACACTATTGGCTACTGTGAAGGTCTGGTGTCGAGGTTTTCCTTTCAGCCAGTTACTTAACAAGGCGACAAAAGAAGCACAGCAAATATGAGGGATGAGGGGCCCAAGACTTATCTTGATATTCTATTTTGTACCCAAAATATAGTTCATGTCTTCTAATTACTAATGGTGTTATGCTCTTCCTTAAGTCCTTGAAAGTAACTTTACAACATGCATAACAGAAGTTATCATTGATGGCTAACCCAACTGGGAGGCATCGGACAATAAAGTGATAAGTAAGAGTTTTGCATAGAAATTATGTTTTTGCATGTCTTAGACAAGATGGAGATTTCCAAAAATCGGTGACACAAATAGGGATCACCACAGAACTGTAGAATGATAAATAAGCGTGTATCCAGCTTGCTGCCAGGACCAAAATTATATTGAGTTCCTTACTTAAATTACTTAAGGTGGCGCTACAGTCGGGGTGGACCTGGGCATCAACCAACAAGCGTCTTCAGCTAGCTCGATCCTTAGCCAGCTGCCTCCAGTTTGAGGTCCCCTTCCACCTGCGTGAGACACCTGAGTCGCGGTCCTCCTTTACTGCGCCGTCCCTCGGGAATGGATTCGAAGATTTCCGGGCCGGAGCATTTGTGTCCATGCACTCTACATGACCCAGCCACCTCAGTCGTTGGACCTTCACTGGCCAACTGGCCAAGTCGATGTCGCTGAACAGCCCGTACAGTTCGCTGTTGTATCTCCTCCTCCACTCACCGTCTATGCAGACGGGACCAAAAATCACCCGAAGAATCTTCCTCTCGAAGCTGCCAAGAGCGACCTCATCCGCTTTTGACAGGGTCCATGCCTCTGCGCCATAGAGCAGGACTGGGATGATTAAAGTCCTGTATTGAGTCACTTTAGTTCAATTCGTTTGATCTCAGCGCTGATGTCGTTTTCTGAGTTCATAGCGGAGCCTAAGTAGATAAAGTCCCTAACTACCTCGAAGTTATATCTGTCTATGGTGACATTCTGTCCGAGACGTCGATGTTGGTTGTTCTTCCTTGTTGACAGCATATACATAATTAGTCTTGCCCCCATTAACCGCTAAACCCATCTTCGCCGCTTCCGCCTCAATACTCGCTAACGCGCCACTGCAATCACGCTGCGTTCTTCCGATTATGTCAATATCGTCTGGTGTTGGTATTAAGTAACTAGTATTGACAATTTGTAATAAAACAAGGACTTTTTGGATATTTTTTAAACCATTTCATGACAAGAAATAGCTTGTTAAAGGAGCTGTATATGCAATCAGTGCATTACATAAAAAATGGCCCGGTACCATATAGGACAGATCTTTCTTTTCATTTGGAAAGTTTGTGAAGTTATGGACAGATACGTTGCATTTGGACAGGCAATGAAAATTAGGATGCTGGATAATTAAATTCAAAACCTAAGTTTTTTTTTTGTTGCTTACCACATATGTCTCATTTAGCTTATTTTTCCTTGACTTACCTGGAAAAAAAAGAAATTGTATCATTCGAAAAATAATTCCACATTTTTATTTGATAAATGTAAAAAAAACTTAAACCCACATGCTTTATGGCACTTATAAAATTAATAAAACAATTTTAATAAAAAAAAAATTACGTGGATTAACAAATATGTATGTACCTATATATAAAGAACGTATCTATGTAGGTAGATGTCGAATTTTCATGTATAACAAAAGGCATAATTTACGTAGGAAATCAGAAATATATATGTATGTGTATACATACTACCGTAGAGTATCCGGCGTCGACCTCAGTCGAACGACCCAAGAAATTCGATTTTTAGATGTCCCACCAGGCAAGGTGCTATGGCCCATCACCTTTAGGTATATTTCGTAACCTCGAGAATGTCTGCTTACCTAAATTTTTTTTTTACGAAACAAACATATTTACATACTTACGAATCTTCTCCCATATATTTTTCTAGATTTTTATTTCTCTGGGATTCAAAGCATAATCATCGTTCTTATTTCGTAACGAGATGGATCTGAGCCTCAACCAATAAGCGTCTCCAACCAGCTCGATCTTTAGCTAGCTGTCTTCAGTTCCGCACGCACGGTTGAGATGCCCTCCACTCATCGTCTATTCTTGTTGACAACATACGAGTGAAAGATCCTCATTTACCGTTAAATTCATCTTCGTCTCGTTTTTTGAAAGACAGGAATAAAAAACAAATATCTAGCGCAACCCACTGTACTAGGTCCAGGGTCTATCTTCTCGTTTCGTCTTATGTGAAGAGACCTTCGGTTAAGAGCCATATCCGAAAGGTTTTTATGACTCTTCGCCGTTTGTCAGGCATTCGCGAGAGGTGGGAGTGTAAAGCCGTGAAAAACTTTGTAGTATCGCGGCTCAGTTGAATTGCTGACGGAGAAAACACCAAACAAAGTTTTCACGGTCCTAATTCCCGCGAATGTCTGACAAACGTACGAGAGTAATAACTGTCAGTTAAGCATTTCGTGAAGTTCAGGCCCAACAAAATTCAAAATAACCACCCTGAGAATGTCACGACCTCGACAAGTCACAATGATGACAATTTGTTTGGTCCCGCTCTTAGCTGAGTCTCAGTATCTGAAAATCACAATTTCAATGAATGAGTTACTTTCTTATCTATGAGCTGTTGTCGCCGCAAGCAGTTCTAATACTCAGTATCACAACGTTCTCCTCCCTCTACACACTTGCAAGTCATTTTTATCAACATAGTCACTAGCATACAGACTTGCTCTACCGAGCTTTGGTTTTCAAATTTTTTTTGACAGTAGAACATGACGTTTTGAGTGGCCCACAATAGGTAGCCTTGATAATGGTTATTAGTTTATTTGGAATTTCTCTTGCACAAGGCAATCCAAAGGCGAAATCTCAAAGGACACAGCAGCCTTGTGGCGTCTAAAAATCAATCAATCATTTCAATACTACAGAAGAACATTTGGTAAAATATTTTCCAGAAATCTATAAACAGGCCCCCTGCGCCATGAGCATATTTGATTTTGAAATTGAGGACGTGCATACATATGTATGTACATACTATGTACTGCATGTGTACTTCATCATAGGTAACTTGTTTACAAAACGCTAAAACCTAAAAAAAGCAATCCATTTCCGGTTCGACGCAAGACAAATGTGGGGAAGGACTTTAAAAACAATTTCCTAGGAACTGTTATCTCTAAAAAATCTGCTGAGCAAACATTCTAATCCCTCCCTCTACCCTCTCCCCTCTCCCACAGGTCAAACAAGAGTTAATCGAGTCCTTCTATAAAACCAGCTTAAAATCACGACGGTAAATCCTTTTTTCTTTCCATTCCACTAGAAAATAATAGGATCGAATGCCAGCCCAGTGCACAATGCATAACCTTTCGCCTAGTAGTCCCCCTGCGAATGCAATGTGAAAAATTGAATAGCAAACAATTCTTGATTCGTTCTCTTCTCCCTCTTCACTTCCATTTCATTTGCTATTCTGTGCAAAAAAAAAAGAAGAAAAGAAAAGAAAATGTTTGCAACATTTTTACGTTTTATTGTTGCAAGGATGCACAATCAAACAGAAGGAGTTGCAGAAAGGAAAACCATATACACAGTCGATAAGCTTGCAAACAATTTCTCATCCTCATTGCAGCAGTATTGAAGCCAATGAAGCAAATAATATCCAGAGCAGTAGGTATAAACCCCAAGGGGACCATTTACCAATGCACATGCAGAGAGAAATAGCAAACAGAACAGGATTAAAAGATAATTTACCCCTTCCAGATCTACCCACAATCGCGAAACGAAAAGAAACAATAGCATGAGAGGACGAACAAAACCCAATAAGGAGTGCTTTATGCCACACTTGGGAGTGCAAAAATATCCTTTTCATACCTGAGATAGGGGTTGCAGCCGTTTATTGACGGCTATTCATTTCGCACATTCTCTAATTAACTTCTGCAGCATACAGATTTACAGTGCATACAGCTTGGAAATTGCCATGGTACTGAATAGGAATAACTCTACACAAGCTTTCTTAACCTGTTTGCGATGACCGCGCTAAGTGTTCACACGTGCGGAACTATTGAACAGAAACCACCCGAATGCACTTTTATTGAGCCCACGAAACCTGCCTGAATGAAGAGAATGCTTTCACTTGGTAAGCATTTGGTTAGTTTTCTTCCTTACACAGGTGAGATAGAAAAACAAGGCATAGGTCTGGCCGACAGTCATATGACAGTATGTCAACCAGAAGAGGTTTCTTTTAAACATTGAAGGAGCTTAGATGCCACGGAATTCCACCTGGAATGCAGATCATTTCAAATAGTATTTGGGCGAAAGTCTTACCACCTAATTGTCGATCAGACATTTAGATAAGCCAAATGCGTATCTTGCTCGGCACTAATCAGTGCGTTACTCTGAGAAACTCATTCATATTAACTAAGCTGCATATGAGGGTGCACAGGATGTCGTAACAATGGTTACCCGAGTCCAAAATGGCATGCAAGAGGGATGCATGGTTAGGTTATAGCACAAGATTCCTCTTCTTCAAGTTACAATGTCTTCTGAAACATTTGAGTGTTCTTCGCTCCATCCTTCAAATTTCTCGTTTAGTATAGCTTTGTCAGGATGTCAGTGTGCAACTTCACTTAGACCAGGTCCATTGTGTTACCACAGCATCTCCCAGAAAAAAGAGCCACCCGTTGAACCAGGAGGCTGCTAATGCTCATATTAGCTAGTTCGCCATGGCTTTAGAAGAAGTAGGAACCTAAATGCAGTTTTCTACGAGCTGAGAGAGCTTCACATGTACAAAGAACATGTATAGAATGGTTTCTCCTTCCTCTGCGTCCATGCAGCGAAAGTCCCAGGCTGGTGGCGTGCCCACCGATAGTGCAGTGCTCTGTAACGACACCTACTATGCTGGAGATAAGCTCCCTTTTCTGTCCTATAAGACATTTGGAGCGTTTAAGATCCAGTTTAGGCCAGATTTGTCTTGTGATTAAACAGGTTGTACCATTTGCCCATGCAGCGTTAAGCTTGAGTATCATTTTAACTGTAGCGATAGGCATACCGAGATTCACCTTATCCAGTGAAATCGATAGGGTTGTACCCTGCATGGCGAGCTCATCAGCCATGCAATTCCCTGGAATGTCCATGTGTCCCGGCACCTAAATAAAGTGGATATTGAATTGTTCAGTCATCTCGTTAAGAGACACAAGACAATTTAGGGCAGCTTGAGAGTTGAATGTGACAGATTCCAGAGACTTGTTCGCGGCTTGGCTGTCAGTAAAAATGATGGTATCCAGTTGAGATATCATATTATACTTAATCCATGACAGGGCTTCTTTTATAGCCACGATCTCCGCCTGGAAGACGCTACATTGATTTGGGAGGCGGAGGGAGAATTTTAGGTTGCAATCATTGGAGAATATGCCTCCCAGTGCTCCTGATTCTCTTTTAGATCCGTTCGGATACTTAGAATCGGATGGATTCCCTTTGCAGCCCGAGATGCCCTTGCTAGTCTCCTCTAGCCGGTATTCGAATTTCAAAACATTTTTCGAACAGAAGTTGAGGAAGAGTGAGTCGGTGTCTTCTGGGAGGAAGTTAAGATGTGTTAAGAATAAAGGAGTGCCCAGTACGTTGACTAGACTACAGAGATATTCGTAACGCCTTCATGCAGTTGGCTGCATTCCAAATATACATACATACTTGGTCTAGTCCGGTAACTGTTGCAGTTTCGTTTGCACTCTTATTTTTCGTTCAGAGGTATAAATAAGGCTTCCCTCCACAACTTAGGAATTCGCTTTCATCTCATAATTTTCTTGCAAGGACTGGCAAGCCACGTGAACCCTACTTTCTTGACAACCGTCTTGTAGTATCTCTTTAAATATCTCGCTTAAATCTTTGGCTGCAAGGAAGGGTGCTTTTACTTCTGCATTAAGTCCTTTGGGGTTATATTAAAGCGAAGTGCATTATGGATCTTATTACGAATGCTGCCGTTCCCAAAACAGGAACAATCGCAAAGGCAATTTCAAGTCACTTAATCTAGACACAACGTAACTTGTTACCTGGACTGTACCAAGTCAAGTTACAAAATTCTTCAAAACAACAACTAGATAAAAAATTTAAAGCGAAAATAAGCGTGGAAGGTTTCAACCCCAAAAAAAGAAAAAAAAAATGCCTTGCGTGTGTCTACGTCTATGCATGTGCGCTTTCTTAAATTGCTTGCCCACTTATTATTCTAATCGTGGACGTTGGAAACTATAAAATTTAGAATTCGAAAATAACGACTCCCCGGAGCAAAGTTCATGAAATGGTTTCGGTCTGTCGACTAAAAGGAACAAAAAAAAAAAAAAATCTAAAAATACTCGTACATTCCCAAAAAAAAAAAAAAAATCACATGAATTTACAAGCCTTGCCTGGAGTGTGGCTGTGGAGGTTGGTCGAAAAATTTGCATTTGAAATAATTCAAACACATACTACAGGTTTTCAAGTTTTCGAAAGTCCTGATGTTTTACCGAACCAACAACAAAATAAAAAAAGGAAACCGAGCAATTTGCTTTTTCCCTTAGTTTCTTTTTTTTTTTCAAGAATTCTTTGTATTGCGAAGGATACTTACATACATATACTCCCATGCGAGTTGAAAGGTGATTTCCCTGCAAAAACAAAATTTGAATTAATTCTTTATGCCGGAGAGGTGCTGAAGAGCCTTTTAGCAATTCTACTTTATTTTACGAGCACCTTCTCCCTCTGTCGCTGTCGAGAAGTTACTCCTCAATTAGATCGATTTGAATTGATTGCTAGGAGCTTGGATTGAATGGCACATTGCTGAGGATGATGGCGAGGAAGAAGGGTTTTGCCTGTTCGTAGTTTGTGAATTTCAGGAAGCCCTGCATCGCATTAACTGAATTAATGAAGATTACTAAAGTGGATTTAAACGTTTCGTTGCTTTGTATGATGTGGACGAGGCCGAGTGTTGTACGCTACGACGATAGCAATTAGTCGACTCACTTATGTATGCATTTTGTGGATTAGTTGACAGGTAGTTTGATGTAAGGCAGTCGTTAAGAAGCAAAACAATACCTACAGTTGTAGTCGAGGTGAGATGATTATGCATGACAAGTGGATTTATTGATTCCAAACTGTCTGGAGGTGTAAGACGAGTAGTTTAGGTTGTCAGCATTTAGCTTTAATTACAATATTTAGCAGGTTATAACCGGGGGCGGGAATCGGGATGGGAATCGGTCGGGAACCTATTGACTACCTAAAATGTGGTTTTGGTATTAGCGCAACAACCAAGTTCGTGATCAAGTGCTTCGTTTACTTTTCCGTGGCGGTCTCCTTGTAACTACTCGAATAGACCCTAATGCGTGCCTAAGTGCGTGGTACGATTCTTTGTCGTCTCTTGGCTCAGCTTTTGGGAGACCACAGAGCCCCTATGAAACGTGTAAATCGAATGTTGTGCTTATCGAAGATTTTGATTTTATATCACGTTTTCCCTGATTTGCTTCCGTCAAGTTCTCTTGCATGGCACTTTCGGTCTTTCTGATTTATCGCTGCATTGAACATTGTACATATTTCAGAGCATTTGTTTGATTTCATTTGCTAAGGGCTTCTGTAAGCCATCATTGAATAACTGTAAGTCATCTTGGATATCAAACTTCCTTGGCCAGTGGATGTTTATTCGAAAACCATCACTTTCTGGAAATGCAAAGAAGTCTTTGGCAAGATACGGCGCTTATCACCGAAAAGGGTCCTTTGGATCTATACAGCAATGATAAGAATAATCCTCGCATACGTACTGGTTATTTGGTGAAAAAGGCTTTCTTGTAACTATATTGCTGAGTCTATTGCTTAGCCCCTCTCGGTGGCATAGTGGCCTTTTCTACCACGGCTGGCTCTGCTCCAGGTGCCCAGATTAAATCAAATGAGCATACGGTTGACACAGTCAATATAAAAAAAAAAAGAAATAGGAAGTAACCACGCAAAGAAAAATTAGGTTCCCACCTCGTAGGAAGTAGTGAGCTTGCTTATGACTGGCTGGTTTAAGTGTGAGCTCGTCGGGGGAAATCAATTGGTTCCACTTTCATCAGAACAGAGCCAGCTAGTATTATATCAAAGCAATTGATATCAGAATCGAATGGCCATGGTACTAAGTCGAGTTCTTTTACCTTGACACGCCTTTACTGCTCAATCACTGCTGAAAGGAGTGAGAACCACCGCGTCTACGCAGTAATCACTAAGCCACCACATCCACGTTCGGGGGCATTTCGTCAGCATTTCATTCGATACCAAAAGACCTGCAACCTTTGTTAGTTGCGAGTTACGTGTGAGTGTTACAAGCAAAGATCAACGTATGCATGCGATAATACCAAAATGAAAATGGTGGCGGTCATACCCTAGAAAAAGACGAAAATCGTGTATCCTGCAGGGAAATTCAATGGAATCCCTTTACTCAAAAGGGACTAAGACGGAGGTGCCTTCATACAACTGAGTGTAGGACAGTAGAAGAACATTGGTTAAAGTTAAGACAAATCACCAGGAATCGTTGAAAATAGCACGTAGATCTGGTAGATGCTTTATGACCAACGAGGTAATACATGACATGAGTGCATGATTGTACATGATTGTACATGAATCGTACAAAATATGTACTTGTAAATATAGTAGTTGTGCATTGAGAGAATGATGTATTACCAACGACCGAATAGAGGAATGCCTGTAAAAAGATTGGCGACAAAAAATGTCCAGGACCGCACTGGGTTCCCAACAAGGCCCTCAAAGCAGCAATAAGATGTAATCCTGAAATATTCGTCAAAACAATGCAGCTTTGCCTAGAAAATGGTACCTTTCCGTCAATATGGAAGAAGCAGAGGCTAGTTCTACTACCAAAAACAAGAAAAAGTCCTGGCGATCCATCGTCCTATCGTCCAATCTGTTTGCTTGACACAATGCGAAAGATACTTGAACGCCTTATATTCAGTAGATTACTCCTGGTCACTGAATCAGAAGAAGGTCTCTCGGACCAACAATATGGTTTTCGTAAAGCGCGGTCAACGGTAGATGCTCTTAGTAAGGTGGTGCTAACGGCCAAGTAAGCGATACAAGGCTCTCGCCTTTTCTTTTACACTTGATGTAAAAAACGCATTCAATACAGCAAATTGAGTCCATATTATGGAGACGGTGAGAAGTATGAATACACCAGGATATATAGAAAACTATCTCCACGAAAGGGTGCTTCTATAAGATACCGAAATAGGGACAAAGGAGTACGCCATAACCGCTGGCGTTCCACAGGGTTCCGTTCTCGGAGCAGTTCTCTGGAGCATAATGTATGATGGTACACTGAGACTGAGAATCTCCGATGGAGTTCATATCATAGGTTTTGCGGATGACATAGCGAAAGCGATTACAGTGAAGCATTTAGATAACCTGGAACTAAACACAAACGAAACCATCGATTCTGTAAAGCAATGGCTAGAGTTAAAGAGTTTAGCCTTGGCAGAACACAAGACGGGGGCAGTTCTTATCAGAAACCGCAAAATAAAAGAGTTCATCAAAGTCAAGGTGGGAAGCTACACGGTACACTCCAAAAAACCGCATTAAGTATCTCGGCGTTACGTTAGACGACCGACTTAGCTTCGGTAAACATATGGTGTATATAAGAAGGCATCAAATGTATTCTCGGCGCTTTCAAGAATGCTGCCAAATATTGGGGGCCCAAGAAGCACCACGAGAATACTCCTGTCGAGAGTCGTGAGCACAACAATGATTTACGCATCTCCAATATAGTTGGAGGCGCTAAGAGTTAAGCAAAATCGGTTGAGGATAAATAGTGTCTACAGAGTTACCTACTGCACTACGAGTTATATCGGCTTATAGAACTATCTCGGATGACGCGGCGTACATGGATAAATAGAAGACACGGGGAGGTCAACTATCAACTGACGCAATTTCAATCAGGCCACAGTGTGTACCGGCAATACCTTCACTGCTTTAGACCCGACGGCTCGCCAGAATGCCCAGTATGTTCTGGGTGCGACGATGACCCGGAACATGTCGCCTTTAACTGCGCAAGGTTTCAAGAGAAAAAACGGAGTCACACTAGCGGAGATGCTAAAATCGATGGGTAATTAGGAGGCAGTTTGCACACTGGTAACCCAAATTCAATTCGAACTCAGACAGGTGGAAAACCAGAGAAGAGTGCTGCAAACACAAACACAGACGGCCGCATAATGCGGGGAACCCGCCCCGCGAAGTAATACCTGACGGTGGTTCCGTGGGGCGAGATCCGAGCTAGCGGGGGTAAGGTTTAGTCAGTAAGAATCTGACACTACCCTGTAAATTGGGACGCGGTGCCTATGCAAAGTTCCCCCTCGAACATGGCAATTAAGGAAGGAGCTTCATAGGGCGTAGGTATGGTGTATACTCCACAACACGCAGGACAACATACGACAGAATAATCTTCAATAAGTTTAAGTTTACAATACGTTCACCGAAAAGCTTGACGAATTAATAAGTGCTTCTATCCTACACCCCATATAATTAATCCGTTTGTAGGAAGTATCTACACAATAAAAATAGAATACTAATCCTTATCCAAACACGTGCCCTCTAATAAACACCAATAGTAGAAAACTGATTCCAGAAATAGATAGCTTTGATAAAATATTTTTTTTTTTTGCTCTACATATGCACGTGACGAAGGTTATTCGTTGAAAAATTTAGCTGTAAAAAATATCTACACATATGAATAATTTAATTCAAATGAATCCACTTAAAAATATATCTACTACATATTCAAACGTACAACTTACAACACGTTCAACTTAATCCACTACACTGCCACAAAGTTAAAAAAAAAAATGCGAAAAACTATGTATCTCTCCAATTCGCCTACAGTATGGTGCAGCGGAAGGAATTTGTTTTTAACTAAATTGTAACAACGTGAGGATATCGGACCGAAAATAACCCTACAAGCATTTAATTTAAATTGCAATCGAATGAATGAAATACACTTCAATTTAAAATTCAAAGCAGCCGCCTCTACATGTAGGCACAAAGAGTAACCATGCATCTATAGTAATATTGGATACAAACCAAATGAAAGCAAATTGTAGAGTGTTGCTTGCACATTTTTTTGTGTATGGAAGGTTAAGTTTAATTGAAGTTTTTATACAGATTTGAAAACTATTAAATAAAACGCGAGAATGTTTTTTGTTTTTACTTTTGAAACTGCAGCCAAATTCTTTAGAACGTAGTTAGGAAAGTATCTATACCTACAAAAGTTAGATTTACAAGGATGTTTATGCTGAGAAATTAATATTGTATACACATAGTATTATATTGGACTACTGAGAGAGAGGTTCGAAGTTCGAATCCTAAAAAAACAGCAACAAGTTTTTCCACCCACTTCTAACCAAATGTCCGAGGAGATTGAAAGAACCTTTTGTTCTAAGGCAATAGCTCTGTGTGCCTTCCTTGACATTGAGGGCGCTTTCGATAACACTGGGTACAGCTCAATAGAGAGAGCAATCAGTAGCATCGAAAATTCGACCAACAAATGGATAAGAGCCATGCTTGAAAGTCTAATTAATACTTCCGCCTCTAGAGGAGTGTCAGTGTCTGTGACCGCAGCTATCGGCTGTCCCCAAGGCGGAGTGCTCTCTCCCCTTCTATGGTCACTAGTCATAGACAACCTTCTAGTCGATCTTCATAGATTAGGCTATATAGCAATTGGTTATGCGGATGCAATGTCCTTTGCTACACGTTTTAGAATGGTGCAGCAGAGAATCGCTGCAAAACTATCCTAGTGCCTCTTACTAGGAAAATACTGCTCAATCTAGGACCTATCATTATCAAAGGTACTACTCTAGCTTATTCCAGTGAAGTCAAATACCTTGGGGTCATCCTCGACAAACTGCTCAACTGGAATTCTCATATCAAGTCCGGTATCGAGCGTGCCACTAGGGCCATGTGGGCCTGTACGGCAGAACCTGGGGTCTAAATCCAAAAATGATACATTGGATGCATACAATTATGGTAAGGCCTATTATCACGTACGCGGCCATCATCTGGTGGCCGAAAGTTCTTAAACCGACAACGATAACTAAACTTCAGAAGTTACAAAGAATTGCCTGTCTCGGTATCGCAGGTGCTATGCATACCTGCCCTACGGCAGCTTTAGAAGCAATCGTTGGGCTTTCACCCCCTCAAATCTTCATTAGGAAGACAGCCGCTAGGTGTGCTATCAGGTTGCAGATAGAATACAAGTATAAATCAGGTGACCATGTGGGACATCTGAAAATTCTTGACTCAATCACCAAAAGAGACATGTTTTGTACCATCCCTGACATCATCGTCAAGGAGTACTGTTTCGATAGGTTATTTGAGGTAGAAATATTAGATCGTGCAAATTGGACCCTAGAGGTCTGGTTTGGTTCACAGACGGATCGAAAATGGAATCTGGAGTTGAAGCTGGTGTCTTTGGACCCAACAACAAAGTCTCGATACCTATGGGAATGTGCCCCACGGTGTGTCAGGCTGAACTCCGTGCCATTGAAATCTGCGCTAGGTTAAACCTTAGTAGGGGTATTAAGGGCGCTAGAATATATATTTTTTAGACAGTCAGGCAGAACTCAAAGCGTTGTCGTCCAATTTAGTGGACTCCATAAAGGGGCCATCAAGGGATTGCAGGCAACGGGTTAGCAGATGAACTAGCTAGGGCTGGCTCAGAATCTGCGTTCATAGGACCTGAACCTTACTGGTATTTCGCCACAGCGCTGATTAGTAACTGGGAACATAAACTTCGCCTGGGCCAGTGGGAAATTGTCCCAGGGTTGAGACAATCCAAATTACTCATTAAACCTTACTCCTACAAGGACATACTAACCCTTAATAAGGAAACTATTCATAAATCTGGTGGGCTTTCTCACGGGTCATTGTGGCCTGAGATACCATCTTAACAAACTCAATCTGAGCTCAGACACGGAATGCAATTTAGGTCGCAGTGTCTGCCACATGGGCAAGGGTTTTTTTAAAAAAAAAAAAAAAACCAAATGTCCGAGAATAATGACTGGTTACGAGAAGGCTTCTCATCTCGCCTTTCGGATATGGCTCACTCACAACACAAATGGCCGCGAGAAGCTAGATCCTGGATAGCAAATTTTTTTGTAGATGTTTAATGCACTTTCGGCATCTGTAAGAACTAAATAAAAAACAGTCGCCTGGAACATATGGTATTAAGCCGAATTATCACAGAATCACTGGGAGACGAAACAAGAAGAGGGACAGTTAATCGGCCCGTTCCTTGCCCTCTTTACGGAACTCAGACTAAGACAATCAAGAATCGATTCCCAAGGCAAGCTATTCATATACTTCTTTACCGACTGAGGGCAATAAAAAGGCGGACTGTCTAGCAAAGCAAAGGCCAACCTCGGAGTTCTTAGGTCCAGAGCCATTTGCTGCAATTGGCAGAAGAATGGTAGACCACCTTATTAGAGGTAGTTATAGTACCATTAACAACTGGGCCACAGCGGAACACCATAGAATGTGGTTAACTGTGGAAGGTTGTAAACAAGGCTAAAATGGCTATTAAATCCCGACTGGCACCACTCATGGGGTGATAGCGTTATCTACAGGTCATGGAAATTTTGGGTATCACCTAAAGAAGATGGATTTTCTGGAGGATGATACCTGTGAATTATGCCTAGAGGAAATCGAGACGGCGCGGCGGCACATATATTGTGTCAATGTCCGGCATTAGCTAGCAGAAGAAAGTTTTGGGATGCCACTGGGTAGAAACCCAGAATGTGAATCAGATTTCTGTTAAACAGATGATAGCGTTGACACGAGGAGTAAAAGTCAGAGAAGAACTATGGAGAAATCTACACAGTCTCTCTGGTTAAGATGGATCGTGGGAAAGAGACGAAAAGGGACCCATCACTATGGTCTTGTTCGAAATAACTCGGAAAAATATATATACACTGCATTACTGGCTTGAAAGCGGTACCTGCAGTTACTTAGAGAAAGACTCTGATGGCTCTCCGACTATCAGTGCATATTGCTGCATTTCGTATGCGTGTTGAAACGCTTCTGTGCGCACGAAATTACTCGTAAATGCCCTTGGCAAATACTAACGAGGTTCAGAAGTCCAAGCCTATTCTCAATCTAATTCTGAGCCGTCGGTAAATATTGAGGATTTATAGCTTGTCAACCGCTGGAATCCGCTCACCCAGGAAGGCAGAATAGCGGGACGCCCTAGGCAAACGTGGCGCAGAACAGTTGAGGAGGAATCGAGCTCTTCAGGAATGAGTTGGAGGCAACTTGAACGAGTTGCAGAACTCCGAACAAGATGGCGCGCGGGCGTGGATGACGCCCTATGCCCCCCGAGCGGTTAAAGGATCTAAGTAAGTATAGCTTTTCAACGATTCCCTTCTTTTCCATTCATACCTATTTGGATTATTTATAGCGAGGACTTTCCTGAAGTCCAGTTTGGGGGGGAAATAATCAGTTGGAAACGTAACCCTTGCAGTAGCGAATTAAGGATATTGCTGTGGTTATACAAAAAAAGACTATTTTAGTCCGTCACTAAACGTTGCTATGATCATGACTGGTTAAGGGGAGAGAGGTGTACGATTAAGCGCAGTGTGCCTATGGTGCCGCTTTTCTCTGGACTCTATTTAGCTTATCGATATTCAACGACACTTTACCGACAGTCACAAACCGCTATAAACTGTGTCTGTACACTAATAGGATAAAGCCTTCAAAACAAGGAGATTAATATTAAAAAAGAATTGCAAATCCCTTAGATCCTGCAAAATAAAAGTCAGTGAAAAACAAGGACACAAAATAAATAAAGCAATTGAACTCAATTAAGCTAACAGTTCTTGTTCGCCAGACAATATTCCGCGTAACCACAGAGTCCGCGTAACTATAAGGTAGAAACTAAAGCCACCAATTAAATATAAATAGACAAGTTGCGACCCAGTTCCAATGATCTTGATTATGAGAGCCACTGGCGCATATCAATGGCCAAATTGAAATTGTTTCCTTTTCGCCTGTGCCAGGCATGGCTACTGCAAGAGCTTTGTTGCTGTTGAATTTATTTTGTCGTTCAGCTTTGTTTTTTTTTCTGTTTTTCTATGTAACCGCGAAGGATTCTTTATTAAATTGAAATTGCCGCCCACAGGGCGAATTCGGTATCCCAGTAAAACCACACACAGTAAAAAGGTCGTTATGATCTAAAGCGAAGCGAAGGCCATTAAAGAGCTAAATTACATAACAAAAAGGACAGAAACGGAAAAAGAAGGCACACCTTCACAGGGATTGAGATGAAGATGAGAAAACAATGCAGAATAGCAGTCGGAAAATTATATCGCAAAGGAGGCAAAATGAAGGATGTAGCAAATTATTATTGCAGCAGATGAATAAATAATCAGTCTTACAGTTCGTTTAGTCCTTGTGTTCGTCGTCTGCCATCTCCTGGTATTTTTTTTTCTCTGTATTTTGTTTATTTTATGCGTATTATTTGCTTTTCAGGATGGGTGATACATATTTATTTTGCTTGGTCTCTGTATATATTGCACTTGCATAAATCATATTTCAAGATGCCAGCAAAAGAGGACAACTCTTAGAATAAGAAGAAAGGACATTGAAAACAATATTGGGTAAGGGTGATAAAAATTTTGGGATGAAAGAAACATTGTCATACTTTAACTAGGTTTCGTTGTAATTTTGTTAACGCAATGTAAAGGGGAGGGGATTCAGTTAGTTTCGTTTTTAATTATCCTCAAAATGCTTTTAACTCAAGCGCGAGTTCACACGATGTAAGACAGATATCCTAGGCCTAATTGAGAAGAGAAGACGCCGTGAACCGTTCTCCTAACAAAATGCTGTCAAAGTCTTGGAGAACGGAATGATAATGGCAAAACGCTTTATGTACCTCTGCAGTGCCAATCGCTTGGTCTTCGGAGGAACCTTGTTTAAGCACAACACCGTTGTAAGATCAGTTGATTCTCAACTGAGAGGCAGCAGCCATCCAACCAAATGGATCATCCCTTTAGAAATTGCATCGCCGATGTAGACGCAGTACCTACTGATTTCGGATAGAAACCTGATCACCATCTTATGTTATTTTTTATACGCCGTCGTACTGTGTCCGGCGATAGCCCAGCTGACCCAATTTTCTCAGAATAAACAGCTACAATACCAACATGCTTCGGGATCCCTAAGTGCGAGAGCATGGATGACCATCGAAACGCTGTGAAAAATGATTTTCCAACTGAGAAGCAGACATACCCACTGTGTATGGCTATCGGCATACTCCTGAAGACGGTTAGACGAACATATGGCACTCAAGACTCGGATCGCAGCAGCTACAGCAGTAGGAAGAGCTGATCCAAAAAATCCAATATTTCTAGAAGAAGCAGTAAGTGCATCGTAGTGTTGGACGTGGTAAGCATTTGCACATCAACATACCTACACGTCCGATGACTAAAGAAGACTGTCTACAGCGTAGGAGCTAAAATATCTCGTTACACCACATGGAGAGTCCAAACGGTAACCTTCAGATTTCGGATAAGGACAAGCTCAGGAGATGAAGAGAACATTTTGCTACTGTGGTAAGCGAATTAGATGGATACGTTGTGTTTCGAATTGAAATGAGCCTTCCGAAGTAACAAAATCCTTAATAGACAGGACCTAACTAAATCACAGATATTAAATCAGCAATTTGAACCCTTTAAAAAGAAAAATAAAGCAGTTGGTATTGGCGGCTTCCCTGCCGCACTATTTCAAGCGACGCTTAATACATCAGCAGAACTACTACATCCGGTCATACTGAAAGCATAAGAGAGTGGAAAAGTGGTTGGTCATCAAGCTTGATGGAATGTACAAACTGGAGAGATACATACACATATGCGATCTTCTAGACGTGGTGAAGTCAATAGCTAGAATAGTCTTAGGCAGAATTATCGAGATTCAACTATCGATGGCTAACAGTTTCTGCTCTGGGTCCTTCTGCATCGTTCGAAATGCTAAAACAAAACTGCAAAACAAAAAAATTGCCCTCCAATATGGAATTAGTTCTGCTCCAACGTGCAGAACTGTTCAAGTGAACACCACAGATGTCTACGAAACATATTTAGGATCTCAAACGCGTAACTTTATCAGGGATTGGAACAAGGACTCATACCCATACCTTATGGCGCAAAACAGCCCGTTGCCCTGGGCAAACAAGGAGCAAAACAGTGGAAGGATAGATAATCAACATTTTCGGGGATTGAGCTGGAGTCAACTCAAACACATTGCCGAACTCCGAAGACACTAGACGTTGTTTGGACGCCTTGTGCACCTCGAGTGGTGAAAGGAGATACATATGCTAGTAAGTATCAATTTTCCAGCTATTTAAGATCTGAGAGAAGATTTAATGAGTTTGACCAAGAGAAGCTTCACTGTTCTTTCGTAAGGACAGCCATAATCATTGAAGCTTTAAAAATTGTCGACATCTTAAAAACACATAATCTAAGAGGCGTCAAATACTTCAGAGTGGAAACAGAATGTTTTTCAAAAACGTTTAGACGATGCCCGTTTCTAAGCATTCCAAAGTATCTATGCTACTCTCTGAAAATTGTAGGTACATCAAATCAACATCAACAAAAAAGCAGTAAATAATAAAATCAAACAGAAAAAATCACTGAAATCATCTCATTTTAACGATGAAGTGAATTGTTTCTCTAACTGAAACTTTGAAAGTTTCACTGCAGAAGTAAAATCAAAATGACGCCACCCCCATCCAAAGCTGTGAATATCAGATGGGATTTAAAACAGAAACTTACAAAACAGGGCAAAACGACATATTTTGCATTTCGTTTTATTTATGACATCTCTTCGTGATCATAATGGCATAAAGAGCTTATCGTAATAGAAAAACTTTGAAACAAATAAAACTCTTCCACTCCTTCAACCCACACACTGCCTTTATGTCCTTTTTCTCAGTTGACCCCGCCTGTAAGGGGAAAAAAAAATTACAATAATAATAAATATATTCCATTTTCCCAGTGCGCACTGAAGGACATTTCGAATTCACTGATTCGGTCGCATTTAATGACTTCTACCCACACTGGTTCAAGTGATAGCCTTCGGTTTATATCCACCACAACTTGCACAGGAATGCTCCTGTGTCCGGCCAAGGCTCAGAGACTCTTTTGAATTTCAAATTAAGCAGATGCTGTTGCCCACCACTGGGGGCTACTACTATCTACTCTGTCGCATCAAAGTGGCACAAGTGGAACAAGAAAAAAAAAAAAATATCTCGCTCAGGTCCAACCTACTTGAACCCATAACAAGTACCACCTACCCACCATCTCCATAGCGCGAGTGGAGGTCGCTAACAACAAATGACTCCTCTGGCTAAAGTATCCTTTAAGACAAAAATGAAATTTTCTATTAACACTGACACAAGTTTTGTTTGTTGGTCCCTCTGAAGATTAACGGTACATTTTGTCTCCAATTCTCTCTCTCTCTCTCTCTCTTTTGAAAAAGGCACAAAAGTTAAGTTCGGCAAGTCCTTCTCTTGTTTTGTGTCACAAGGGTTTTATGCGAAAAAAAAAAAAAAAACAGAAAAAGCGTATTTGCTATCCTCTCGACTTGTCTCGAGAGTAATGAATTTATAATTAAAAATAAATAAAAAAAAAAATTATACACACCAACGTATTTCTGATTCGCTTTTCTTCGCACATTTCTGCCCAAACCACTTGGAATGAGCTGACAGTAGGGAAGACGCGATGTCATTTTGAATTTTCCATCATCAAGTTTTGTGTTGTCGTCGGCCCCGTTCATCAGGATTCCGACATCATCAGCATTTTCGCGTTCGAATGAAAATGAGTGGAATTATGAAAAATCGTGTACGGGGAAAAGTGGAAAAAGATATGTATGAAAATGAGCAACGGAGGATAGGCGGAACAGAACAACAAATATTAAGGAATTACAATAATATAGAACGCGTGGTTAGAAAAGATGGGAGGCAATTGGGGAGTCGCGACATTTCCATTAAAGGTGAGGAAGGAAGTCCTTGTGCTCTGGGGGAATCGGAAAATTAAAAACGGAGACAGAATAAATTCGTTTTTATTATTTTAATGAAGAACGTATTTGGGTTATTGTGTTTTTTTTTGTTTTCTTTTTTCTTTGGAAATATAAATGGGCGAGGATTGGGGGTGGTGGGCGACGGGTGGCTGCAGCCGTCGGCAACAATTTTGTGAAGCGGGTATACAGAGGGTATAAATAGACATCCGCATTGTCCTTATAATGTCCTCATGCAGAAATTGTTTTCATTAAAATTTTAAATATTTGGGATTTTTGATGGCAGTATAAGACCCGAAATTTTAGACTGCGAATCAAATGAGCAAGCAAGTCTTTGATGGTATCTTTTGCTCTAAGCGTATTTCCTAATCGGAAAATGTGGTGGGGTAGTTTTTACCGATAAGTTTACTTCATTAGGTTTTTTTAAGGGTCATTGAGTAGGTGGATGGAATTTTGAAAAAAAAACAGGTTGAAGCAGAACAAAGTCTTGTCAGAAAGGTTTGCATGCGGAAGGTTCATAAACTAGTCGAGTTCGATGGATTTCCAGCAATATTTTATCACGAGGGCTACAGAGAAGGAATAGAGAGTTTTGAAAAATGGGTGTGTAGAGGGTGTGCGTGATGCTACAGTTTCTTACAATCTCACAAACCCAGAACCTTTCTCATCGTATCGAATTCTCTTTCAGCAACCACGCTTGGGTAGGTTTGTGGCCAATGGTAGGTGCTACCATATAAGCTTCAGCACAAACAGTAAGTAGGAAAGCGACGTCGCTGCGTCTGCCTGATACCTCTAAAAGTCGGTACTTTTCCCGCTAAGGGCAGTCTCTGAGCTTGTAGATTACTTTGAATCCAGGAATGTATGTATGCTGTGATGCCAATGCTTGGTGCACCAGCAAATGGAACGTGCGAGGAGACCGTCTTTTGGATTTGGTAGTATCGACTGACTTCACCATCACCAAAAGACAGGTGGCCTAACCCTGTCTAGTAGCTTCCTTATGTTCATCATCAATTGGAGAGTTTCTTGTGAATCTGCCTTGTCAGACCGTAGATACCTAAATCGATTTCCAAATTGAATGCGAAATCACACTTTTGCAGGAGCGGAGGAATCGCAGTTCCACTCAAACTTAGAACCAGACAAAATGTGGAAAACCGGAGCTGTTATCCTTCTCCACATTGATAGTTCCAATATGGAAGTTGTAGTCAAAATGCAAATAGCGCAACCTGTGCTCCAGAACATACATACATAGCTTCTTGCGACGAACCATGTTTTGCGTGTTATATTTTTTACACACAAACAGTCCTCTCTGTTTAAGGGTTTAAGGCCATATCCGAAACGTAAATTGAGAAGCTTTCTCATGACAATCATTAATCGCGAACATTTGTCAGGCATTCGCGAGAGATGGAATGGCGAAAAATCTTTCTAGTGTTTCCTAGGACTTGAACTTCGAGCCACTGAGACACGGCACCCACAGAATGTACAGTCAGCGCTGGAATTTTCGGTCCCAATTTTAGACTGGTAATCCTGGTAGTCTCACTACGAAATACACGAAAGTAGTTTTCTTTTTGAAAAAAAGGATACAAATCACAGAGCAATCAAAATCGATTGGTAGCCAAAACAGTTCAAATTCACATTCTGAGATCGCTGGGGCATATGAGATAAATGACTCTATTGCTCCATCCCGAAGGGTGCCCTTGCCTCTGCAGTACAGTAAAGGGCGACTTTAAGCCACTTTACAAATGTTGACGACCTGGTCCATTCCGGACTGTGGCCTCACCTAAATTGAACGCAGGATTCTGCCTACAAATTAACTTTAAGTGACCACAACATTATCGAAATGGAACATCGGAATCGAAGCGCGACACATACAATATAAGCAGTGTGCGAAATTGGACGAGAAGCCATATCTGGGACCAGATGGAAAGGGGAATAAAAGCAAAACTCCGCTGTAATCAACCATGATGGCAAAAAAGCCAACTGGAGCTTTATTATGAGAGCGCTGAGGAATTTGCGAGTGCCTACCTTCTGCGAATAATTACAAATTCTTTCGAACTCTTCCCTACGATACAAACGAATGGAGTCCCACAGGGATCAGTCTTTGGCAAAGCACTATGGAACAATATGTTCGATGGATTACTGTGTACATATGTATGTATGTACATATGTGGAAATGATATAACTGGATACGCCCATGACATAGGCTAGATTGCAGTGGCTAAAACCCCAGAGGAGGTGACATAACACTGCAAAAATATCATAAAAGTCGTGAAGACTTTCACTCATCAGGTCTGGAATTAGTGGATCATAAAAAGGAGGCTATTCTCATTAGCAGCCGCAGGTAGGTGAACACACCATCGACTCAAAAGCTTGCATAAAAAACCTGGGGTCAATTAGGACAATGCCTAATATTGGAGGGCCAATGCAGCCAACTAGAGACGTGTTTGCGACAGTGAGCATGCCTCTATATGGGCACCGGCAACATCTATAAACAGGTACATGAGAAGGATAAACTCTGTGCACAGAAGAACATCGCTCAGATGTATGCATCGCTGCGCATACAGAACGATATCGGGCGATGCAATAAGTGTGATAACGGCGCGAATGCCTATCGGACGAAAAACCAGAAAGAGGGGCCATGAGTGCAACTGCAAAAAAAATGGCAACGGCCATTCCCGACCCAAAAAACGGTCGGTGGATAAGCAAACTACTATGGAACATAGAAGAATTGACGGCGTACTAATCCATAGTCGGACTACCGACTACGGCTTTAGTGCTTCAAAAACAAAAAATCTCCTGGACAAATCGCCGCACCTGTGAGAGAAACACTGAGCATATGCCTTAAAGTGAGGGTAGGCATTGGTTTTTAGACCAGCTTTAGCTAATGCACATGTGTCAGACAGACACAGACTACGAAGGTATGATTATAAAGTAGGAAGGGGTTCAGCATGGCTCTGCATGGCTTCCACATTAAAAAATTCAACACCACACGCCTCCGCAACGGGTATCTTAGTCAGCTAAACTCATCGTTATAAAGCAGAGTATTCAGCATACAACCGGACAAGACGCTCTCCATAGCATTCCATTGGACAATTCGCTTTATATATGTACACTGCGTTAGGCGAAATTACGTAGTTGCCAAAGGATATCTACAAACAAACTTTGTACAAATCAACTGTTATCTAGATGCATACTTCAGGACATACAGGCGCATATACATATATAAACCAAAAACCTTTTCATTTCTCCCGCTTTATTATGCAGGTCATTTATGTGTCTAGTTACACAGAAGACGAAACACCTAGGAGCGCTAAAAAGTACCCACACAAACTTAATTTAGCACTGGAATCTACGTATGTAAGTATGTGTAAACAATGTCTTCTGTTTCAGACAGAGACGAGACTCTTAACGAGTCTGGAGCCTTTTAAGTAAATAAGTAGTAAACAATGCCTTAGGAGTGGTGAGTCATATCTTCATCCATGTAAGCAAGTGAACTCTAAATAGCGAATTTCCCCTCTGCCATACATCCTGAGAGGTTAATTATTTTACGGGTAGCCTCTGCGGTGAATAACTTGCTTTGTGAGACAGAGCAATATCTCCCTGTGGAACCGTAATGCTAGAGAGGTTCAACGACTTCCCAGCAAAATAAAGTTAAACATCGCCAACGATATTATCAGGACTTTGGGTAATTGTGCATCGGTTCAAAGATGTCCTTAAGATGGACTGAGAGTTATTAGCCTAAGCTAATCAGGCTAATAACACCTTCACTAGCAAATGAACAACAGTCCTATGCGGATTCTATAATGACAGATACATTAGTAAACTTTTAACATTATCCTCACCAAACCCTCTACTAAAAAACAGCTTACATTTCAAAAACTCTCAGCATACATACTACGTCAGCTTGACCCTTCTAACCACATACAGAATTTCCCATTTCCTTTACATACATGTACATACGTATGTACACATATTTTCTAAGTAACATAATAATTACACCCCTTGGGAATTCATGCAAGATTTATTTAGAACTGTCACTTTCAAGACACCCGAGGTGTTGACACATGTCAACACAAATCAAATGAAACGTCATCACATGTCATACCTACCACCCCTACATTGTAGCCACAACCACAACAAACCCCTAAAAGATGAATTAGTTTACCTAAAACGTAACAAAACTGTGCTCATACAGCTTAAGCAATTCATGTAAAAATATTTTCAAATTAAACACACACTTTCACCCTCAAAAATTAAATGCAAATGTTAAACACCCCATTCTTGGTAAGCTCTTCAAAAATCCTTCAAACGGAAAGAGCTACAAAAAAAATGTATATATTCGAGCCACTTCAGCGCCCCAAGTAAATGCTGCACTCGTGCAGACAATGCCTTCGAAATTGGCTGCATCCCTAAATTGTTTCGAGCCGTCCCAAAATTGCTGATCCTTTTTCATATCAGTACCCCGTTGTAAATGCAATAAGTGGCATAAGTCCGACATAAGAGGATGAACACAATTACAATCCTGATAACATTTTTATCGGTCGAGTATGCCTGTGCGGTCCTCTTGCAATGAGAAGGCGACCGGTGAGCGTTAATTGCCCACCCTTGCAGATTGAGACCTTAACCTCATTGAAGGGGGATGAAAAATCACAGAAAAAAACAAAATTATAGGCACAGGGGTTAAAGAGAAAACTGCAAGCAAGAACAATACACAATTTAAAAGGACGACGATTCAGAGTGCTAAATAAATAAATAAATGGGAAATTCAATTGGCCGGAATATTATATTGCGGTAGTTGGGATTGCCTCCCCCCGAAAAAAATTAAACACTTTCATAGTCATCACTCACTCACCCATGAACGCACATTAGGGCAGTAGACTGTTGGATGAGACTAAGGATGAGGTTCACTGGTCCATGGTAAGGGCGAACAGAACGAATGAATTGCTGGCTCGATGGTTGGATGGATGCACGATAACTGCGGTATCTATTATGTGTTGCGTTAATACGAAATCACGATGGGGACGATATTTGATTGGCGGTATCAGCCCGTACCTATAAAACACTGGCTCTGGTAATAGGGTGACTAGGAAAATTTTTAAATATCAATTTCGTGGTGAAAAACGCGTCTCTCAATTCTGTCGACGCATTTATCCTCCAGCATGGACTCTTCCTGGGTCAGAAGCTCAATATATAAGGGTAAGATAGATGGGTGCCCTAGTTGACAGGAGACTTCAACGACTCAGTTAGACTAACATGAGTCCATTGTACACTTGAGAGCCTAAATTTTATTATCGGCGGCTGAACTAAACCACCGCGATATATGTATAAAACTCAGGAGTTGGTTTAGCTTAATGTTTCTTGGATCAACCAGCTCCGCAGGTCTAGTGCTCGACCATCACATAGCAAGTGGCGAATGGATTCTATTTCCTCTTCGTCGCTGTAGTTAATACAGAAGTCGTTGTGGAGTAGTACTAGCCGTGCTGCATGACTGCCTATCTCACAGTGTCTCGTCACGACTGAGTTTCATGAGATCTGCGGATCTCTTTTTGTCATAGACTGGCCATAACGATTTGGCTATGGCACATGTATCTAGAGTCTCAACGTTATAATAGATGACAGGTCCAAGAGGTCCTGGAGTCGTCAGCTCAACAATGCTCTACGCATCCCCAATCTGGTCGGAGGCGTTAAAAGTTGATCACAATATATCGGCAATTTTGGATGGGGCGACGTACGTCATCGAGGGTATGAGGAAGCAAAAGGATTCGAGATAAAAGAATGGAAAACTTGGACTCTAAAGAATTAAGAAGACAAAAGAGGTGGTAAACTACCCATTGACGCAATTTTTATCAGACCATGGTAGTTATAAGCGATACATCCATCGGATTTTATTCGATGACTCATCAGAATGCCAAGCAGACGAAACAAAGCCGCAGGGTTATTGGGAAAGATTGTGTTTGAATGGCATAAACCTATCAATAAATGGATAACATTTTGGGTTCACGTAGACTTGTATAAGGTTATTCTCTTTAGGAGAGGAACTAACTTAGCCAGTGCTTAAGGGTGCGCCATATGAAGTTCAATAACAGGGATTCATCTTGAATAGCAAACTTCTTTTGTTCGAAGATGTTAAGTCGAAAACTATCAAAGTACTGTTGGCATTTGGACAGTGCAACGGTGCCTTTGGCAAGACTAAGAGTCTATCACCGAAAAGGGTAGTTTGGATCTATGCGGCAACCGTAAGAACAGCCACCGCATATGCATTGGTTGTTTGGTGGAATAAGCTTTCTCGTAAATATGTACGTCATTGTTTCTTTTGCTTGACTCCAAAGAACGACTTTTCTGTTCTACATATGTACATATATGTAGGCCTTCTATAGCACGCTTTTTCTAGATGTCCTGCTGGGCTTAGGGCCCCTCTCAACTGGTACTTATATCACGAGTTGCATACTGAAAGTCATCTCTAGTCTAGAGAGAGGCGGTTTCTGGTATCATTCGAATCAGGTTTCATAATGGAAACCTCAGTCTTTATATTTGTAGAACCAGGTTTAACCAATGGGCAAGGGCATTCTCTCTCCTATGGGTAGCACAATGGCTCTGTATTGACCTGAGTGTGGCGTTGTGGATCTTTTCCACTCGCCTACCCACGTACCTAACATAACCTGCAACTGCTGGACGCAATAGTCGGTAGCATGACTCTTCTTGTTAAATGCAGGAAAACCAAGTGTATACGGAATAGACCTCAGATGACTTATAGACGTCCTTACAGTCCACTTTACATTTGCCAAGCACCTCGCCCATGTTTGGCTTAAACGACACAACCATGTGAGGAACATGATGATGCAGCGGAACATTTTCTCCGTTATTGTCCGGCCTTTACTCATACCAGGTGACAGTTACTTGGGTCGACGTGGTGAGTACTGGTCACCTCACCTCACCTCACAATGCTAGCAAGTTGTCGCTATGGCTTGGTTAAACCAGTAGTTGAATCTGAGTGCACCAGTAGACAGGAGCAGCCTCCAACCAAAAAAAAGGAAAAAAGAAGACCTGCGAGTGACGGCTCAGCTTATTTCAACATAAACCACTCTTTTCATGCTCGTCTTGTTTTTTTCCACTAGGCTCGTGTAAGGTAAAATTTTGATACATACCGAAACTCTAAAAAAAAATACAAATTCTTGGCACAACAGACCGTATGTGGCCCAGGGCCTAGCTTCTCGCGACCATTCATGTTCTTCTTCTTTTACGTTTGTAGCGCGCATAAGTATGTACATCTATTGCTATATAGTTCTCCCATTTTTATTGCCTTGCTACTGCGCCGCTCATGGGGTTAGCTAAGTTTGTCTGCAGGATTCTCGGTTTCGGATTACTCCATCGCTTAGGCCGAGGAGTGGTAACTTTTTCTGTCATTCAGTAATCCAATTGCTTTTCTTTCGGCCCCTTTTTTCGTGCTTCTGCCGGAACATGAGTCGTCATTGCCATTTTTACCGGGTTGTCCGCAGGTCTTCTATGCACCTGGCAGTACCAACTTAGTCGGTCAGCTTCGAGCTTTTCGGCGATCGGTTTCTTGTAGGCTTTCCCGTATACGCGTGTTTCTTATTTTATCTAGCTTTGTAACTCCGATCGACATCCGTAACATTTTCACCTCTGCCGTACTTATTTTGCTTTTGTATGTTTCGTACATTGTCCAACATTGAGACGCGTACATTAAAGCCGGACGCACGACTGTTGCGTATAATCTGCCCTTAAGCTTTAATGGCATTTTTCGATCACAAAATATCGCCGAGTTCTCTTTCCATTGCATCCACCCAACATGATGTGTGATGTTGTCATCGCAGTTTCCTTGGTCATGGAGCAATGGAGCCTAGGTATTTGAATTTTTCGCATTTAGGGAGTACTATGCCGTCCAATGCGATATCAGGTGAAGGACGTGTTGGATCAGAAAAACGACAGTGTAAATGTTCGGTTTTTGTGCGACTAGTTCTTAGTCCGTTATCTTCCAGTGACTTTATCTAGCTATTTGGAGGAGGCAGGTTGTTCCGGGTTCTTCGGCATGTTGTTTTGAAAGAAAGTCTTGGACGGTGTTAAATAGTAAGGGACTTTCGCAACATCCCTGGTGGACGCCAATCTTCACTGAAAATGATTCCGATATTCCCGAAGAAAATTTTACTTTTGTTGTTATTCCGTCATACATGTCTTGGATCATTGTTACGTAAGTCTCTCTCTCTAAACCCTGCGGTGTCAATTTTTAACCAGAATTCCGATGGTATGTTGTCCGGTCCGACTGCGTTATGGGGCTTCATCTTTCTTACTGCTACGCCTACTTCTTCGGCGACTATTCATGTTGCGCGTGTTATATTTTTCACCATATCCGAAAGCAAATTGAGAAGCTTTCTCTTGACAGTTATTACTCCCGGACGTTTGTCAGACATTCGCGAGGTGGGACCGTGAAAAAAGTTTTTGGTGTTTCTGGGATTCGAATCCAACACACTAACCACTTGAGCTCTATCGCACTAAAATCTTTTCAAAAATTAAATCCTGCAATCACCCTGTTAAATCAGTATCCAATGCATTAGATGCCACTCCGCAGTCATGCTTAAATGCATATTTATGCACCAAGCCAATGATATCATAGAATATTCCGCATGATTATTATTACTGCACGCTTCAACTGCGCTTTAAATTTCCAAATATTTCGGTCAGCAAGGTGTGAGTGGCAAGGGTAATATTAATTATTCGACTCCATCAAACTAAACACCGCATTAATGGCGGATGGTGCAGGAGAAAGGTGAACCTGCATGTATCTGTATCATAGATACAAACAGGGGTCACCTCGGATGTCATTTGTATTAATTGGTGATAATTTGAGATGATTATTCTAATGGATCTTCCTATGGCTATAGGGTATGCGATACGAGTCTCACTAAATTTTTTTTTTTTTGTATTTAAAAGTTTAAAAGATTTAATGCTTTAATTAGAAATTTTGAATAATAAATTAACTAGTCAGGCTCGGATTAACACACCAAATCATAGTATTTCCCTAATGGAATAAATTTTGTTTTGACATTTTGACAGGTGTAGCAGTGGTGTGTTACACGGATGTCAGAGTTGTGAGGTATGAAATTCTATTAATTTGGTTAATTTATAGGTTAGATTTTAGATAAAGCTTATTTTGTTATGTTTTTGACATTTGGCATTGGGAATGTACATACAAAAGGTTTTGTTAGTCCTTAATTGTATTGAAACAAATGGATGATGGAGAAAAATGGTGCGAGCAAGGAGGACGTGAATAGAAAATGTAGAAAATAAAGGTCAGAAAGTTTTGAATACAAATCCAGTAGCAATGTAATTTAAAGGTCCGAAAGGTTTAGATTTATGTAGGTTAGGTTGGCTGTCTGTTTCAGGATTAAGACACCCTTCGAGCAGAAGACATCCCTTGTGATGCTATGGATCTATTCCTCTTAGCTACCCAGAGGCTAGTCAAAATCAACCGCAGTTTTTAATGAAGCGCTGGAACTTCTTGACGCCAGTTTGCTGAGGTCATTGAAGAAAAAAAACCCTGAATCTCTATGCAGATAACTTAGCCGTTAGCCGTTTACCATGTTGGGCTATAAGACAGTGTCACGTGGGTACACCTTTTATGTGGCTTATCTTTGATCGCTTTAGCATAACCAACCCGGCAATACATTTCTGGTCCAGCTTAGGCCATATTTGTCTGGATATACAGATGAGAAGTCGTGTCATTTTCCATTTATGGTGGGTCCTGTTGAAAGCACCCAGCTTAGGTAGATGTTCACATTTAGCTAGGGGCATACCCAGATTTCGCCATTTATGCAGAATCTGAAGAGTTATACATAGGCTTTCTATCGTAAGATATCAGCGTGTTCCAGACGGAATTAATGGCGATCAAAGAAGCCATATCGTGGCTTGGCGTGATATCTGTTAGAGATATCCGCATCTTTTCAGAAAGCCAAGCAGCAATCAAATCCCTAGAATCGACCTCTATAAATTCTTTAGTAGCTCTAGACTGCCGTTCGTCTCTTGTGGAGATGGCTTAGCAATTCAATATTCACCTGTGTTGGGTGCCGGGGCATAGAGACATTACAGGGAATTGTAAGGCCGATGAACTCGCCAAAGAAGGAACAACTTTACCCATCTTGCCGGACAATGGCACCTTAGGTATTCCAATCGCCATTCGCAAACTTAAGCTGGATGCTGTCGAAAGTACAAATCTTAGGTGGACAAGTGGATCAACATGTCTAGCAACAAAACAGATTTGGCCAAAGCTGGATCTAAAAACACTCTAAGAATTTGATTTCTCTCTATAGACTGCATATATGTAGGTGTCATCACTGGACACTGTCTAATAGGCAAACATCCTACAAAGCTAGGCCTCTTTGCGAACGACTTTTGTAGAACTAGCATCGATGAAGAAGAGGAGGAAACTATCCCTCACCTTCTTTGTTTCTGCCCAGCTCTCTCCCGTCGCTTAGGAGCTCCCTATTACAACGATATAGGCGACCTGATGGATATTGACATTAAGATCCTCTTACGTTTCATAGGAAGCTCAAAATAGTTTAACGATTAGGTACAGAGAAACTTTCTCCCATGGTCCACGTGGTATCACAATGGAACTACCATTGATCTAAGTCTGTTGGCGACTCCTAGCTGGCAGCCACTTCAACCTAACCTAACCATTTTTCATTTCATTTTTAATGCATTTTATTTTATGAATTCATTATTACTTACGAGCTAGACAAAAACGCTTAAAACTAGCTTAACTAACTTAACTTAATCTAATTCTAACTTACTGACCCTATGCGGGTACTCTAAGCTAAACCTAATGCTTAAAACTATGTCTTTCGACGTAACCTAACTTAAAATTAATTATTTATATAAATGACTTAACAACTAGTAACTAAGGAAAATTTATAAAAAACTTAGTAAACGAACGTTCTTTTTTATAAAAAACTTAGATAAGAACTTAAAAACTACCTTAAAAATAAATCTTAAAACTACCTTAACAATAAACCTTAAAACTACCTTAAAAATAAACCTTAAAACTACCTTATTCTAAACTATATATATACATGTATATATACATAATATATATACATATATATACATAACGCATATGCACATACATATGCATGTACATATACATATAACATTTTTTTTTTTTTTGTTTGCTTTTTTTTTTATCTACCTAAATATAACCTACACCTAAATCTTAAACCTATGTAAGCCGGCTAGGCCAACTTTGCGCCTTAGGAGGAGCTACCCTGAATCAAAAGGAAACGACGAGGGAGTTCCCTCTCCGTCCCCTAACCACCAGAATCTCTGGTGCTGCCTAACAACGTCTCGCAAATCGCGACCTGCTATCGCTCTACTGAACCGAAGACGCTCCGTCATGCTGAGCGCGACGTCTCGGTCGTAGTTGAGTCGCCTATCCACAGCTGTCCGGGCAACATGGAAGATTAGCGGCACCGCTACTTTGTCCTGTATCAGACCTTCTCTATCTAAATAGAGGAACGCCTCTGGGGGAATGAAGCCGTTAAGGCGCACGCTCTCATGATACATATCATTGGGGTAGTAGGCCCCAGAGATCAATATCGCTTGATCTTATCGAAGTCACGCTGCAAGAGTATTGCAATGACCTCGATCTTTGGTCCCGATCTGTACGCTATCAAGTCGTCGGCATACGCTATAGCATGGTGAAGAGATCCTACAAGATCACTTGTGTAAATGTTAAAGAGGATCGGCGAATTTACCGCACCCTGTTGCAGACCATTTTTAATATCAAACGTACCAGCAGAAGTCACATTGCCATTTTTCACAATGAACTGTCTACCGGTGAGCATGTTACAAAACATGTATAGCAGTGGTTTACTTATGCCCAGCCTACTCAACTTGTAGAAGAGTCCTTCTAGCCATACGGTATCGAAGGCCTTCTCCAAGTCAACCAGACAGGCACCCGTGCATTGTTTCTTGCTTTTGTTCCATTGGATATCCGACACCAGTTTAGACGCGGCATGTATTGTATCATGCCCCGCCTTAAAACCGAATTGGTTATCCGGAACAATATTCATGTCCTCAACCCACTTAGACAGGGCTCTATTGACAACCTTCTCGAATACCTTGCTGATGTTCGGAAGGAGACTTATCGATCGGAGATTTGCCGGATTGGACGTATCTTTACCCCTTTTGGGAATAGGATGAACCACCGCTGTTTTCCAGTGCGCCGGATAATGTGCATTATTCAGCGCATTGTTAAACAGGATGGTGTAAATGTTCACCGCTTCTGGAGAGAGGTGTCGAAGCACAATGTTAGACACTCCGTCGATACCCACGGATTTCTTCCTTCTCAATGATTCGAAGATCGCTTGAAGTTCTACCTTCGATATGAACGGGGGATGAACCTCCACATTGGCGATGACATTGTTTGCCATATTATCGTCATTGAACTCGGTGAAACCGTTGTTCTCTGATCGCCAGTGCTGTATATCATTTTGAAGGCACAAGTTGTGCACAAGGACTCGACTTTCCAGGTCGTGGTTCGGGCAAATACTATCATTCACCTTATACACTTCCTGGAAAGTCGCTCCTATAGCCTCTACCTTCTCCTGCGGATCTTCGATCACAAAGAAGTTGTCATCACTGACGGCGTTCCCTGGATCTATGCCTGCTGTTATAAGTATCTGTTCGGTGTTCGTCGTTCGGGGGATCTTAAGACATGGCAGGTCGTTCTGATTATTCCTCCGAAATATTTTATTTATTTGCGGGAACATACTCGGGTTGCTGGATTTTACAGCCCGAATTTTTTTGTTCCAGTGCAAACTCACAGAGAGTCTGTAATTTTCTTTTATTAACTGTTGGAGGTTTTTAATCAACGACTTAAGTGTCCTGATCTCCGAGTTTTGTCTGTCAGTAAACCGTCTGTACAAGGTTTTTAATCTTGACAGAAGTCTACTTTTTTGTTCGTGAAGTGCGTCAATTGTTGCATTGCGGTATATGTCTACGTTGTCAGTTTGTTGATACCGAGGTATCGTTCTGTCCATCGTTTGTTTAATTGTCTCGTCCATTTGTTGTAGGTATCTGTCGATCTCCTCATTTGACAGGTTCCTATTGGACGGTGGGTAGAGCGAGTTCGAGGAGAGTGCTCTTGTCAGTACTCTGGAGAAGCGTGTCCAGCGCGTCCTACTGTAATTGTAGGGGTACGTTTGGACAAACTCCTCCAACTCCGCAATCTCGTTGGGAATTGTGATTTCGGCACTGAGTCCGCAATGGTCACTGTCATACACGAATGTATGTAGGCAGTTTCTCGTTTGTCGGTTCGTGTTGGTCAGTTGTAATCGTACGTCGAACAGCAGAAGATCCAGATAGGAGCCAGCGCTAGGATACGACGGACTATCGGTAGCTTTCAAATCGAGTCTATACTCGACATTGTGTAGACCCCACCAATTGAGTAGTAGGTTCCCCCTAGAATTTGGTATATTATTTCCCCAATCACTATGCTTGGCATTTAAATCTCCAGCCATAATAAAATAGTTCTCCTCCGACTCCAGCCTTAGACATCGAAAAAGTGTCTCGAGCTCTGTTATAAATGCAGTGGTTTGAGTAGCTCCGGAAGCGTAGACTGCGACCATGTACAACCTCTTTCCACTACGGAGAGGGATGCACACGGTACAGGCCTCCAGCTCCCGAAACCTCCGCACTTCACCGCTGTACACAGCCTTGTAACGCAAATCTTTTCTAATGAAGATCGCAACACCTCCCCCTTGAATGGAGTTGGGTCGGTCTCTTCTTATAATATTATATTTATTGTGCCATAGTTTGTGCTTCTGGGATAGCTTAGTTTCGCTAACCAAAAGCACATCAGGGCTTTGGTCTTCTAACAACTTAAAAAGTACAGTTCTTCGCTCGATCCTTATCAGTGAATTCACATTCACCGCAAGGATCTTTAATGATTTCTCCGCCAACGTATCCATTACGACTGGTGGTGCGCTAGGTCCGGCAGAAATGCGTAGATCTGGTCTACCCGTTTCGCCTGCTCTTGTAACTGACGCTGAAGCTGGCTCATTTGCCCTTGAATTGAGAGCAAAATAGCCAGCATGTCAGGCTGAGCCTCAGGTGCTTTAGGCACTGGGACCTGTGAAGCAACCTTCGGTTGTTGTTTTTGTACCGTATTTCCCTGGCCTGACACCATTTGGGCGTAAGTCCATTGGGAAGTAACGGCTGGTGTTTGACTAGAAACGGGTTGATGCTTGACTTCGACCTTCTGCTGACGAACCAGATTTATTTTCTTCATATATTGAAACTTAGGACAACCCCGATAGTTTGCGGTGTGTCCCGAGTTTCCACATAAAGCACATGAGAGTTGGGCCCTATCTGCTACGCCATCCTTACCCAGAGAACATTCCTCTGCTTTGTGGTTCTTACCGCACTTCACGCATCGAGGCTGCATTTCACAGTTCGACGCGGCGTGCCCAAACCTTTGGCAGCGAACGCATTGTAAAATGCTATCGCTCCTTTTTACTCTTTCCCATGACACAACCTGGTAGTCTAGGACATTAATACTCCTGAGACCATCCAGTTTGCTACTGGGCGAAAGCTGAACAAGGAAGAACGGTAGCTTTCGCTTCTCCCTTTTGGCCCTAGCTGTGGTGAATGGCTTGACCCCCACGAACTCAAGCCCGTCGCACTTTTTATCCCTCAGCATTTGAAGGAGCTCCTCCGGCTCGACAGACGAATCCATCCCCCTCAGCAGCATAGTTTGCAGCTTTTCCCCCTTCGGGGTGAAGGAGAAGAACTCCGTCGTCGAGTCCTTTAATAATTCCTTAATTTTTTTATAGTGCTCCACTGTTTTGCAGTGGATAGCATGCCTATCCTCACTAAGACGCTTTATATAAAAATTATGACCTATGGCCGACTTACACAGGTCTATGGTGTCCTTCAGTTCCATTTTGTATGTATTTATAGGCGGTACCTTAGCCTTCATACTCTTCTGCTGCTGCTGTTGTTGTTGTTGTTGTTGTTGTTGATGTTGTTGTTGTTGTTGGTGTTGTACTTGATGCTGCTGTTGTTGTTGCTGCTGCTGCTGCTGTTGTTTCTGCTGGTGTTGTTGTTGCTGCTGGTGTTGTTGTTGCTGCTGCTGCTGTTGTAGTTGCTGCTGCTTTTTTGGCTGCTGTTGTTGTTGCTGCTTCTTTGGCTGCTGTTGTTGTTGCAGCTGCCTTACTGGCAGTTGGCTCGATTTTTGCGGCAGCTTTGTAGTTGCTGCCGCTTTCCTTTCAGTTTTATCAACTGCGCTAGTTGTTGCTGCTTTATTTTTTGGCAGCTGCTGTTGTTGTTGTTGTTGCTGGGAGCCCTGGAGCTCAATGTGCTCTTTCTCCCTTCTTGCCGTCTGCTTGGCCTTTATGGCTAGCACCCTCTGTTGCAGCTGCCTAATGCTGGAGTCGAGGCACTCCAGCTCGTCTTCCTCATCTTCCTATTCGGAAGCGGCTAGCGAGGCGAAGCTGTTGCTGTCATCCATGCCTTCGACTTTGTCATCGTCGACCGACCGATGACGCTGATGTTGTGTTGCTGCTATTTTTGTTGTTGATGGCGCCCCCATCCTCACTTCACCCCGCAGCTTTTTGGTTGAAGCAGTCAGAGAGAGGCGCTTAACTAAATTAGGATTTGGCCTCAATTTTGCCTTCCTTTTAATAATAGTTTTTGTAGCCACTGGTGGTATGCGGCTACTCATAACTGCCTCGACGGCTGATGCGGAATTTTTTTCCGCTAATCCCGCTAGAGGGATAGCGGACCCATCACTCCTATCCATCACTTTATTTTCGATTATTTATTACTATTATTAACTTTTTTGTTTGTGTCTCTTTCACTTAATTTTCACTTTTTCGTGTCTCTGTCACTTAGCTGTATTTTTTTTTTTATTTTTCGTGTCTCTATCACTTTTTTTTTGTTTTCTTACACACAAACACTAACACTTTACCCTGGCGCGGCGCGATACCGAGTCCGTTGGGTAACGGTAGCCAAACACCACCACTGGGCTGCGTCGCCGCTGAAACGTATACTGCTTGATACAGTAACTAAAATTTCACAATTTTTTTTTTCTTTTTCTTACTGCGAAGCCGAAACACGTCTTTATACCAAGAGGTTCAGTGAACGACTGATGACCTAACCTAACCTAAGAGGATCAGTTGTTATTTGACAATCGTTTGTGTTAGTCTAGAAGTATTATGTTAGCTGACTGCCCAAGACATGACTTGGGCATATTTAGACCAAGGGTTCATTGGGACACCGCTAATGGAGCAAATCAGAATCACTGTCACTAGTTACCATTTACATGAATCATGTTAATACATATTTCTCTCCAATGAGATTTATGTGGAATCTTCAATAATTTTAGTTCCTATTTAAGGCAAAACTATTAGGATTTTGAATTCTAAGAGTCAATTGGAGCTAAAGACAAATGTCCTGTGTTGTTGAAGAAGTGCCCGCTCAATCCTTTTTCTTCTTAAAGAGGACAGGTACACATAAAGTTACTGTCACCTACTGGTCTTCGTCTTTATAGTTTTTTTCAGAAATCTTTTGAGAGGACTAACGTTCTTCTTGAATCAAAAGGGGCTCCAATTATAGAGACTACATTTTTTCTACTTGTGGGCGCCATGGCTTAGTGGTTAGTACGTTGGACTTCTGAGCGGGAGTTTCGAGGTTTGAGTCCCAGAAAACACCAAATAGTTTGTTTCAGGATCCCACCTATCGTGAATGTCTGTTAAAGAATAATAATGACAAACCTTTCTCATTTTTTTTCTTTTTTTGAAAAGCCTTTCGGAGCTAGTTCTAAACCTTAGGACTCTGCTATGTGTGTGAAAAGATACAGCACGCAAAACACGAATAGTCGCGAGAAGCTAGCCTCTAGATCACATACGGTCTGTTTCACCAAATGTTTATTGAGTTTGTATCCTTTTTTTTTGCCCAACACTCGGCGTGATGTAGCAGAATTGGCAGGGTATGTTTTCTATAAAGCACATATTGTTTTATCAAACCGAAGTATGTTACACCGCTTTTAAAGGGTCAGTCTTCGTAGAGTCTCCACTAAGTTGTTATTTGCAGAGTTGATGTTGACATGATGTTGATGTTGATGTTGATGTTGATGTTGATGTTGATGTTGATGTTGATGTTGAGTTGTATCTACATAAGTAGGTACATATAAATTAAAGCTATCCACAGCAACATTTTGTCCTAGTAGGTAAATAGAAGGGATATTGTTTGTCAATCTTGTATATATGTACATACATATGTATGTAGGTTCTTCGTTTTTCTCTCGATCACTTCAACTCCTATTGATCTCGATTTTTTCTGCGTGTCCAAGCAGCTGTGGACGTCAGTGCCTTTTGTATTCACACTTGACCTACACATTCAGAATTCTGCACCATGTATCATGTATCCCCAGCGTTACTCGACGCAGCGGGATTAAACATGGCGGAATTCCGAGTTCAGCTATCGCCTTGTAGAGCTTTAGGTGATGAATGCGTCTTTGGAGTCGATTAAAGCCAAGAATTGCTTTAGTTTTTTTAAGCTTTTTTTGTCATTCACACAGTTCGTTGGGTAGAATCCTGCATGCGACATTGGGCAGGGATGTGCATCTACATTTGGTGCAGGTCATACGATCGCCGCTTTTGTAGATGAGCTTATGTAGCTGATATTTCTGTCATCGGGCTTACTTTCGTCCACACATACTTAACTGATGAATTGGTGGATGCACCTTTCAGAAACACGACCATGGGAGACGGCGACTTTATTATTATACCGCTTTTGAATGGCTGCGCCATCGTCTTCTATACAGGGTGATGGGATCATTTCTTCGTTGACTAGAAGTGTGTTCTCTTCTTTTCATATCACTCTCTGGACATTATGCCCATTAATCAGGTGCTCTAAGCGTCCCTTGTGCATCGATGACCAAGTTCCCTTCACTGTTTTGAATATTTATCGTTGCGGGCTTGTTGCCAGATGCAACTTGCTTGACTTTCCTGTAGAATTGCCCGATGTTGTTCTTCTTGCACGACTCTTCGATTTTCTTGAGCTGGGAGACTTTGTATCTTCTGTATTATGCGAGATTTTTCCTTTCCTGACTTGGTACTCTTCCCCCGCTGCCCTTGTGTACAGTCCTTACAGTCCTTTATGATTTACATCTTCTCTCACCTTTCGAAAATATCATCATGCCATGGACTTCTTTTAAATATTGGTGATATGATATCCCAGAGTAACTTCGACTATTTCTTTGATAATACTGCGATACTGGATCCATGATACTGAAAACCTCAACCAGGTAATCTCACGCTATTGCAGACATGCTTAGGCGCCTAAAGTTGTTTCTTTTTTCTTCTTGTTGGAATGTCAAGCTCTAAATCCACATAACTGCTAGGAGATAATGGTCAGACTCGACTTATGGTTGTATCGATTTAGATTTCGTGTTCTAGTGGGCACTGTGGTGGGTAGTGCGTCGGACCACTGAAGTCACACCAAAGTTTTTTTCACAATCCCACTTCTCGCAAGCATCTGACAAACACTCCTGGATTTAAAACTGTCTTGATAAGCTTCTAAATTTGTCCTTTCCTATAATAATACGACACCCACAACATGAATTGGGCCGAAAAGATATGTATGTCCTACACCCTATACAGGCTGTTTGCACCAAAAATAATTTTTTTTTTATGTTCGCTTCACATGAATTCGAGTCTCATATTTTACCCAAAAGTCATTAAACCAATTCCATCTCTCAAATATCCACTACTGCCTCGTCATTTGTCGCACCCCATCGTAATTCAGAGATACGCGTTTCCAATTTTTAATTAAACTAGTTTCTATAGAAAATCAAGAGTTCCTGTCAAATAATTCATTTCCCAAGGACTATACCGAAAAAGATCTCAACAAATATGAAGCCACTCATAAATATCCCAAACCGGTTCGTTACATTCAATACAAATGTCACCTCGCATCTCTCCTTTTTTTTTCCTTAAAAAAAGGGTGAAAAAAGCTTCAATATTTTTTTCAAAATCCCTCGTTGTAAGGACAACATTCGAATTCTCTCTCCTTTATTCGTGCATCAAAAAACCATTGACCATAAGTTTCATATTATCCTTCGTTGCCAGAGAGATATAGATTCGCCATATAATACGACCCAGGACATCTGCTAAATTCAGAATACAATGGAAACGCTGGCAGGCAAGGAAATCGAACACAATTGGAATCGAAAATAACCCAAGAGCAGTTCTAATTATCCGCTTTGACATTTTCAATTGTGGATATTTGTTGCGCTCTTTCTTTTTCATTCGTTCGCTTCGTTTATTTATTTTTTTTTCTCATTTCGTTATTTTTTTTTTTTTTGTGTGTACTTCACAGTTCGTCCTTTTCAACTTTTGATGGTGACACACAAGCTCTCACTAGTAATAGGGTGTTTTATTGCTGAAAATGGGGTGGGAGACACAGAGTCGCAGAGTCCTGCAACCTAATGCTAGAGCATAAATAAGGGACTCTCCTGCGTAGTTTATGTGTTCGCATCCATACATATGTACATACTTTGTACCAAAGCGTTGACAGGAATTTCGATTGCTCCTTAAGGTTGGAATTTTAGGATTTCCGAACGCTGAGAAATAGCAAGCGAGATATGTACATCGTTGTGTACGTCTACGTGGGTACAATACGAAAGAAAATATCCTTGTCCTCCTCATTCTCACTTACATACGAGTATATGAAATCAGACGACAAAGCAGGATACTTTTTCGAACTACTCTTCCCTCTCCTACGCTAGTACTTATGGCACACTGCTATTGCTGATAACGATTTAGTAGCCTAGTAGAATTATGGTAGTATACTCATACCATTCAATGAAAAAAAAAAAAACAAGTAAAAGAAAGGATAAAGCGTGAAGAACGCTTGATTGCACTTAAATATGTCGACAGAGAGAAAATATTTGTTTTCTGCCCTCCTGCAAGTGGATTTCTTCCTTTCCTCGCAGAATCGTTCAATTGAAGTACATTTTTGACCGAATTGACATTATTACTCTACGATCCCAACAGCCGGAGGGCAATGGAACTGAGTACGATGTTTCAATAGTGCTTCCTCATGCAGTGAGTTCAAAGAAGGACGACTGTTTAATGACGAAATTGGAGTTTAGTGTACAGAACTTGTTTAATCCGAACTATGTACGAGTGTGTGTATCTTTTGCAAGTTCATTGTACAGAAGCAGGCGGAGAGGGTTAACTTTTTCCGCTGTTATTCAAAGAACCACTTGTTAATGTGAGTCCTGTAGAAAGTCCTTCAATGGGGTCGAGTGTAAAGAGTACTCTTTGGAAGCCACAAGTGCAATTGTGTTATTCTTTGTGTCTTCCAGAGTAGGTACCAAGTGGTCGAGGGTGTTTTTTTTTGTGTTTTTTAGTTAACGTGGTAAAGGGCACTAGAAATTAATGGGTTTCCTATTACCTACTTTTCAGGAAGTAATTAGGGGGATGCGACGTTGATTTGAGGAATTCCTTTGCGGCTGTGACCCAATTGATGCAATTTAGGTACAAAACATCATCATTGTGATAGGTGATGGTGCAGGAGTCTAGGCAAACACAGGACGTAGTGCGATAAGAGGCGTAAGTTGTATAAGATCGTTTGTTGATTTCAACTAGATAATAGGACAGTGCTCTCAAAAATCTCAAAATCTGAAAATTTTTTAAATTTTAGGGTTCCGTGCCTAGTAACGCAATGAAAAAGCAGCCTCCGATAAAATCGCCGCAAAGAAATAAGAATTGTTTTTGTTCCCTTCGGGAAGATGGTCCTTATAGCCATTTTCTACAGTTATCCTTCCAAGCAAGAGGAGCTATTTCGGTTTTTAGCAAAAACACGATTGCTCCAACATCATATCCCGTATGGTATGTGGGAAAGCTATGTGATTTGAATGGATTAAGGCCTGGTAAGTTTGGTGTTTAGTGGATCGCAATCCATTTCTCAGTCGTTACGGTATCGTGCGCTGGCGCCAAAAACTGCTGGAATATGTAAGGTTTACCTTCACTCAGATTGTCGATTCCGGCCTTAGACTGCTCACATGTCTGTTAGCCTGCAATCGAAGACATAGCATCATCAGCATAATGATTCGCTACAGGATGACGCCAGGCACATGATTTTGACTGCCGCAGATGGCTTGGAGGAGAGAGAAATTTAAAACAGAGTTAGGTGAAATCACCTAAGACAGCATTGTTATAGTTTGGCGTACTAATGAAGAATACTCGAACTGAGTGCCGGGCATAGCCCTATTATGGCCACAAAAGATTGGAACAACTTCAAGTAGCAGTTCCATATTCAAATTGCCTGAAAATGTAGTTTATTCGCTGAAAATTCGAAACACCAGGGGTGTCGCATATGGAAAAGGTGTATAAGGCATTTACCCTTAAAAAAAAATTCCAAACCTCGCACTAGCAGGACATTTGGCGTTTATCACACGGAAAATATACAAAGGTCCTGCACACAGCCATTGGTCGTTATTTCTATTGATCGTGGTTGAAATTTTTTTCATCGGAAAAAAACCAAGGACAGTCTGTATTTTTGGATGCTTCAATTTGTTGAGGAGCCGCCTTCCTCGGAACATATGCTGTTTTTCATTTGCTCCGACAATGCACTCATGGTATAAGACTAATATCGGAGGTTCTCACCGTGCGAATAAGTCCCTTAAACACTTGAAGATTCCTTAAAGTTGACCTCATCGAAGTTCCAAGGTCCTAGTAAATACGATGTTGCACTGGCTTTTCTTGCTTTCCGAACAACGCAACGTGTTGAATGCTTTTTACCCCAAATTCGACGAAAATTTGTGAACGAATGGTCAGATGACTTTCAAAAACGTCTGCACTTATAAGAAAATTCCGAGCGTGTCTTGTGCTAGCTATCGGACATTGCACCGAGGAAAAACTTAAACAGTTGCTATCAACGCAATGAACACTACGAGAAATAGCCTCCGCACGCAGTATTGCATGCCGCATTAAAAAACTTGGTTTTGCTTCAAAAGCACATTCAACGCACGTGATTGCCAATCATAGATTTTGGAATATCGGAGCCTATGCAATACCCAAGGATTTAGACAAGGTGATGCGCTGTCATGTGACTTCTTTAATATCATACTTGAAAGAATTGTGCGAAACTCACAAGCCAACACCGGGTGCAGAATCTTTCAAAAGTCTATTCAACTCCTAGCCTACGCCGACGATATGATATACATACATCGTTGGCAGAACACAGCGGGCTGACAATGGTGCATTCGCTGGTATCGAAAGAGAAGCTCCCAAAATGGGTTTAGCAGTAAATGAAAAACCAAGTATATGCTATCAACAAGAAGGGACACACAACGTCAACAAAGCGTGGACAGAATGTCACAGTCGACAGCTATAACTTCGAGGTCGAAAGGTTCTTTGTCTACCTTGGCTCCACTATTACATTTGACAATAACATCAGTGACGAGATCACACGAAGAATCATACTTGTCAATCCTCTTTACGCTTGGCAGACAATTAAGCAGCAAAGTCCTGTCCCAAATAATTACGGATACTCACCATAAGACCCTTATCATCCCAGTCTTACTATTGGGTACGGAAACTCGGATTTTATCGAAGGCGTATTGGGATTGGGAGTACAATTTGTACTTAGGCTTAAGCTGACATTTTATGCGCCACGTCAAAAAGTGCTGACCATTTTTTGCACATTTCCCTTACAGCCTGATATTTTAAATCTGAACAGTTTTAAGGATATCAACCAAACCACATTTCCCTTAGGTGAGAAAGTTAAAAATATTATGACATATTATGGCATGCCAACAAGGTACCTAATTGCTACTTAAAATGCACATACCTGCCTATTGCACTGAAAATTTAATCACGTTTCATAATTAATTCAATTAAACTGAACATGAATGCCGCGGAAATAAACCCACTCAACGAATTTATATCAGTCAGTACCTCTCATTTGGTTTTATATATAAAAACAAAAAAAAAAGTTCAATTGAAGAGGCTTGTCCCAGTTCCCACATGAAAGACCGCAATGGCAATGACACCGAATTAAAATACGGAAAATAAATAAAAAAATTAAACCAAATTGGGACAACTTTCCAATTCGTCATATGAGGAGGGTGCCTAGAGTTATGAGCAGTATCCTGCCGGCAACGGTGAAAATACAGTTTTCCAGCATTTCATTCAAAACGAATAGAAGTTTGCGTTTTTTTTTTTTTTTTCTTTATTACTCATTTCCCGTCGCCGTTGATGTGATGAATACATTCAAGTCGCAGAGGGGAGAACATAGGAAAGAAAACCAAAATCGACACAAAAAAAAAAAAAAAAAATTAAATACACACCGCATTCCATCCAAATATTCATGAACTTCATTCCAAGGTGAACTGCCAACTGACACGTGATACACCCCCACTATGGCAACAACAATATGTCGTCCTGTTTCTGAGTAAATACTCTCCGTGATTTCTAACCATGAAATCGAGAAGAAAATAGATCTTTCTAGGCACCTTCCTCGGTTTGAAATTGCGTTTCATTGGTCACAGCCGCGAGCCACATTTAATTGCTTTTAACTCCTTTCATCAGACTGGGCGTAGGGTGGCCAGGTGTATCTACAACCTTATGCGATAGAAATCGAAGCTATTGCTAATAGGAAGAATTTTATTGCTTCAGCGTCTAACTAACGACTTAAATCAACGCCATACATAGCCCCAGACGAAAACTAATTTTACCAATCAGGACAATACATAATTCGTTTGTGATTTATAGAAAAACGTTCCTTTGGGACATTCCCATGCCATGGTAAGAGGTTTTTTTTTCATAAATTTAGTCAAATTAGTCATTTAGTTTGGCCGCAAGAAAAAAAAGTCTAGATAACAAAGACTGCCGCTAATGGTGGCTGGGTGGGGGCGACAAAAGGATTTTTATGATTATGCGGTGATGGCACGCTTGGCTATGCATACATTTGCGGGACATTCAGCTATTTAGAGCCAAATATGCTCTATTTTTTATGCCCGAAAAGTTAAGTGATGTAGATTTAGGCTGGAGGGTTGTCGCCAGATCAGCTGACGCCTCACATAGGCCTACGTGGGCACTTAACGTTAAGTGAAGTAGGTCCACCAAATACGAGTGATAATTTTATGCACTGCAATAAAGTTAAGAATATAAAACGGTGAAGAAAGCGCTTTTTATGAAGACTAGAGCGAATGTTGCAGAGTTCAAGTCTGGATGTCATTTATATATACATATACATATATTATTGGCTGAAATCAGACATTTCTGATGATGCCTACGATGTCGTTCTGAATTTAAAATTGCAATGGAAAGAGAACATGACCTTTACCAGCGGCATGGGAACTAAGTCATTTGATGATAGATGATTGAGCCGCTTGATAAGCTCTACACACATTATGTACACCTACCCCTCTTGCACCAAACATCCCTGCTCAATGCCGCATGTAAGCTTTTCTGTAACCCACTGATAGGGAAATATCAATGTGGTTTCCGTCCCGTCAGAGCAACGATAGACTAAATCTTCACATTAATCCAAATTATTGAAGAAGACTCACGAGTTCCAAACCGAAACGGGAATATTTTAACCGTTTTCAAAGCTGCATATGATAGCTGAATGAATGGCTGAATTCTTGCTGAATTCTGCATCTCGCCAAAATTAAAGCCGCCGTGTTGAGTAACTCTGGAGCATACGCGTTGCAATCTGCAGTTTGGAAGTAGCTCTTCTGAATTATTCAAAACGTGTCCCGGATTTGGGCCAGGAGATCTGCTGGAACCGATAGTGCATAGAGCAGGGGTATGATTACAGAAGGCACTGTATCTGTCAGTGTGTTGTAATAGGGGCTTTTACAGCAATTGATGAACAGCAAAACGAGTCGGTCTTGAAGTTAACCGGGGCGAAATGGCACCTTAGTGGAAATATGTAGAAGACTAACCTTTGAAAATCGCGGTTACTTCAATTTGGTATGAAATGGTTTCACTTTCAAGCCCGATCGGAGGACAAAATGCATGCTCTGTACGATGCTAATCCTGCCAGTTCCTCCGTACGGCCACGAGTGTTGGACGATAACCAATATAGCCGAACTGATATTGGACTCCTTCGAGAAAAAAACTGGAGGAGAGGTTGTGCAGGTAGTTCAAAAGGCCAAGAAAAATAGACCACATCGAGCACATGGACAGCAACGCTCCAGCCAAGAGGATGTTTAAACTCTAGCCTCCAGGTTCAAGACGACCAGGAAGACCAAACCTCCGCTTTAAAGACCAAGCTATCGCCGATTCTGGCATCCGCTTGGTGTTGATAACTGGAAGCAGCATGCCTGGGACCGATTGGAATTGAAGGCTACGAGCGTAGTCATCAAAATTTTCTTCTTAGGAAGTAGGGGACTGTGACCATGAAGTACCAGCAAGAAATTCATTAAACGTCGTGCCGTAGGTTTCACTTGCGTGCCAAGAATGGAGAGCAACTGAGCGATGAAAACAAACTGAGCCCGGGACCAGTACTAGGCCATCCAGCGACTTTGGATGTGGTTTTGGTGTTAAGGGCAGGCTTAGGCAAAAAGTCGGTGAAGCACAAAAGATACCACAAAATATTGGTTCTACGTACTCCTGACAAATACCTCCGAGCAATGCCCAAGATATAACGTTAAGATCGTTCTTGGAGATTTTAATCCCTATGCCGCGGGGAAAAACGTGGTTGTTTGCAGCACTAAATTCTTGTCAATAAACACAAGGCGACATGGGGGCCACCTAATCAAATAATCGACAACCGAATTGATCGCATTGCGATTTATGGAAGACACTCCTTCAGTGCATTATATGTTCGAGCGTTCCGAGGCGCAAACCACGACTCGGACTGTTACCTTTTTGGAGCACAAATTCTGATGCGAATATTGAGGTATACTATAAGGAAGTTCCATGTTGAAATGCTGCAATTGTCACTGACATTAAAATCGGTAAAAGCGGAGAGCCAGTCGTCAGCTCTGGGAGCATAAAAGGAGATATGAAAGACTTGTACTGACACAAGATAAGAGAACGCGAGAGGAGAGGGATCAAGAAAATGCAGAGATGTTACAGCAGGAATTTCTATAAAAGGCTATGGAGAGCAGTCCAAGTTTTCGCTACATAAACTGGAGCCTAAACTAGTTGATCAGCTGTCGCTCCTGACAGACTTCTGCTGATGGCGACGAAAGCCTAAATCCCGTTTTCAGGCAGTTAGATAGTTTTTATCAGTAGAACAATCAATCAGCACAACCCTCGGAGACTAGGAAAGTTAAGGCGGTCATAGGTAAGCTTAAATACCATATGTATGTCGCAGGCTTAGGTGGCCTAGGAGCTGGGTTTTTTGGGCTACATGAAAGGACCTGGGAGCATGCATGCACCAAGCATGATAAAGCTTCTCAATTTGCCTTTCGGATATGGTTCAAAGCTGTAGGTCCTTTCCATTTATGTGAAAAATATAACACGCTCAACACGAATGGTCGCGAGAAGCTAGGTCTTGCCCCACATACGGTCCGCTGCGACATGTATTTGTATTTTTGTAGCACCTTCTACCTAATTCATAAGAAAGTAAATCGCCTCATCTGCACCAATTTCAGAGACATAAGGATACTCAATGTCGTTTATTATTTATTATTGAACCGCCTGAAGCTATACATATGTTGACAATCTGCTTCATCAGTGCCAGTGATTATACACATGTAGGTCGGAAAAGTCGACTATCGGTCAAATTTTCAGTTTACACAAAATCCTGGAGAACAGTCTAAAAAAATCTAGACACCCAGCATGTATCCATCGATTCATTGCCGTGTGTGATAGTGTTTGCAGCACGACGGTACGGAACGGGCACCGCACTATCAAGGTTAGATGCGTTTTTCATAAAACACTAGACACCATGGTGGATCCATCGCGATACCTAGAGAGCCTTCACAGTCAGAGACCTAAACCAATTCGCCCATGCACTTAATTTCCCCACAGAACCTAAATATGACCTCGATTTTGTTCAAGGAACCAACCTCCTCTAGATCGTTGAAAAGATGTCTTCTGAGGTACTTTGTTCTACCCCGAGCAATGGCTTGATATTCACAGAGTAGATGAGTAGGTCATCACAATACCTGCACGTGTCTGTGTTCGTTAAACCTAATCTCATAGCGTGCTTGCTCAGAAGGCAATACCCAGACAGTATCCCTATCACCATTCTTAACTTTTATCTGTTGAGCTTTGTTAAGTGTCCAGATTTTTTCCGATCTAACTCAGACTACAGGGCCTTTGAAACCCTTCTAAGTCTGACAAGCTGAGGTCGGCCATATAGAATATTTTATCGAGAATAATTCTCTTAGCCACGGCCACTGATGGTCTCATGCCTAAAATTACATCATTTACCGAGAGCTCTGCTCCGTTTTTGGCCACTACGTCGGCACTTTCGTTACTCTCAATGTACGTAGATCACAGTGTCCAGGTACCCATCATAATCTGACTCGGTTCTACAAAAATAATGCCCTAAGCATTGTACGGCAACTCCTGACTAGTTCAGATTTAGTAATATAGGACTCTAGCGCTTATAGCGCAGCCTGACTATCAATATAGATGGCAATATATTTGTTGGATATTGATCCCATCCCCGCAGTTTTGAGTACGGCCAGAACCTGGAACACTCTGCATGTGTCCGGAAGTGTTAGATCTGCGTGTAGGTTCATATCTTTTAAATATATGCCTGACCCCGTACCCTCACTAGTTTTAGAACCATCCGTATACCGCACGGTCAAAGTTGGAAACAAACCACCAAAGGCAACGCACGCCTTGAGGACGGTTTTTGACAGACGTTGTCAGCATTTTTAGGATGAATTCCAGGTATTTTAGAAAAATTAAATATTCGGTATGCAGACTGAACCACTGGAAGGTAGCAATTCGTAGAATGGATGTTATTTGTTAGACAAAAACATTTAGAGGTGGCAAATGAAACCGGATTTCGAGGACATCCCAAGTGGAGGTCCTAAGCGCACCACCTATGCCTTGTGCTATTCTTTGTACCTTTCCATATTTGTAGTGCATGGTTTTGCCAAAAGACCTCTACCAAAAGACCATGGTATAGATTGAGGCTTGAAAATGGATACGTAAAGCCAGTGTGTTATCACAGCTCGCTCCACTTACTTCCATTGTTTTTCTTTGCAAGAATAGAAAGCAATCGTTGCTTTTTTAAGGCGTTGTACGATGTTGGGGTTCATAAATTTTCCGTCCAAAGTAAGACCCAAGTAACTCGCTGTATCTGCGGAAACAAGGCTAATTCCAAACAATTTAGAAGTGCCAACCCCGGTGAAGAGCACTACTTTAGATTTGTGCGAGTTTGCGTCTAGCCTACATTCATCTGCCCACAAGGCTCAGAAAGGTTTTTTATGAGCTTTCCAAAGACAAATAGAGAATTACCACCATGTCCTGAAGAGGAATTAAGACGGCACTCTGCGGTTTGTCTCAACAGATAAATCGGCGCTGAATATGTTGGTTATATAGCAACTAGTTTAAGCTCAGGTACGCATAAGGAAAAGTCGAATCTTATCTATGTATACCTTTCATGACTTATTTATTCAGCCTTAAACTTACAGAAAACCATTTTAAATATTTCTTAGTACATTTATTCCTCTAACACACATCGCCAAGCAAACCCAGTTAAACTTTTTGTTTAATTTCCCTTTAGGGCTGCTATAAGCTTAATCCTAAGTTCTCCTTCGACAAATTTTAATTCATGTATTCGAATACACATGCCAATCGAATACCTACTTAGTTCGCATAAAGGAAAAGTCCAACTATCCCGACTATCTATTGAAAATGCAAAAGGGTACGAGTTTGTGACAGATTCCCAATGAAAATGGATGAGAACTGCCCCCGGCATGGAGAACCGCAACTTTGAAAGTTGATTTCTCCGTATTCACATCTTCGACGACACTCCACCTTCTCTATCGATCCATGTACATATGTATGTAGGTATGTATGCGTTATTATCATTATACAGCATCTGAATTCACTACCCTCCCGCAGCAGATGATCTGCAAACTACGTCGCAAACTATTTGCGGGCAAATACCCTCACTCACTGACAGGCGGTCTATCGGTCTATTAGTCTATCTACTAGGTAGAGTGGCATCCTTTCGTATACCGCAGAAGTTGCCCCTTTCGCATCATACACACACATCTTTTCGTACACATGTCAAATTATATATTCCAGCCATCGTCTTTGGTTCTGGGACGTTTTTTGCATAATATTCCCGATGATTTCCGTCATCCTTTGGCTCTTTCCTGCTGTGTGTCTAGTTAGTGCACCCGCACGCCATCACACATAAGTTACTCCGGGTGTCTGAGGAGTATAAGCACGCGTCCTTCTTCTTATACTCCAGGCGGAACATCACACATCGGAGATATGTAGTTCTATTAAGCTATCCTTGGCGAATGAAAAGGATAATAGCGGTGCCGGAGCATCTCTTCGCCGGTATCTGTAGTGTGGTCTCCGGTGTACCGGATATCGAACACAAAAACTCATTGGAGAAGATTGAGTGTTGTGTGGGTTGCATCAGTAGATAAGGAGTGCTCGCTTCCGATATCTCAAATTGACGTGTGATAGGTGGCTCCTGATCTCGTAGCAGCTTCCGTCAAATACACCACTACCTTTGCAATATTTGTTGAAAAAGGGATGTGATGGGCGGCTGGCGAAACCCTTTTTTCCACCACCCTGCTTAGATTCTCTGCGAATAAAGATGTTTGTTGTACCTGCGTTAGAATACCCGGAGAAACGCCCTGCGGAGAGATCCTGTGGCAAATTCTTTGTGGGTGGTTTGGGTTAGGTGGGTTATGTGTGGTTATCTAGATATGATAAACAGCTCGTATTTGATTTGGTGTTCATAAGGGATTCCGAGCACTTCCATTCATTCCCATCCTCCCGATCGATGAATGATGCTGATGATGACGGCGGCGTGGAAATATTTCTCCGGTTTTTCGTTTTTTTTTTGTTTTTTTTTTTTTTTTCACCCCGACATTGAAGGGTGCAGTTGTAGTTCGCCGTTTGCTTTATTGGAAAACTCGATTTCCGATTTCAGAACGTGAGTGGTTTACCTGACTGTTGAGGCATACAGAGTGTGAAGAAAATAACAGAGGGCGGAAAGCATCCACGTCTTGACGGCGTTTTCATGAATTTATTTACAAGCAGAAAATTCCCATTCAATAATGGAGCATGTGATGACGATGAGTGGAATGGCGGAGCCCAAAACGAATGATGTAGTTGCATATCAGAAACAGATTTAGATAAAAATCGGTCCTTAGGAACAAACAATAGTGTGGGGTTGTTTACTTTAAGGCTGACGAAAGAAAATTTGGTTTGACTAGGAAAGTACGGGGGGTTAATGCTTTTTTTTTTATTCAATTGACACCTGTCGGTGTGTCAATCCTTTTGACAATGCCATTAAACCTGGCTGGAAGGTGTTTTTTTTAAATTGCTTGAATGTCGTTAATGCCTTCAATTGGGGGTGCAGACATCTTTGTGCCCTGAAATTGTCATTAGAAATGGTTTTATAAGGTTTGTCACATTAAGAAGTAAGTGCTTCATGTTTTATTCCGTATGCGCCCGTATACTCTTAATCCTCGCAAGAATTTTGGTGTGAAATAAAATAGATTCTGAAATGAAAACACAAAACGCTCTGACAATAAATCTAAAATTACCGTTGGCAGTTCGTACTAAGCCGCAGTCATCTAGGAGGTGCGATGGGATGGGTGAAAAACTGTGACGCATACTTAGGTAGTTGCCACAGAGCAAAGGCAGCGCTTATTCGGATACGGCAAGTCTTGAGTTTGCTACACATGAGAGAACATGTTATGACAATCGACATCAATGCTTTTTTTATCAGTTGAATTCACGCTAGCTGACCATAAAATGGAAGCTGTACTAATTACTAGTAGAAAGCAATGAGATACCATAACGCTCACAGTAGTTGGACAAGAGATAGTGTCCAAAGCAGCTATAAATACATTGGCATTATGATTGACTCAAGGCTCACATTTTAAGAAATTCGATTTAGAAAGAACTGCAGAAAAAGTTCCTAGAGAGGAGGCCTAGCGAAAGGGGCGGTTACCTTACAGTGAAGAGGGTACAACAGACAGAACCACAAGTTTGATGGAGTGGCAGCAACGCTGAACCCTTTCGACTAAGGGCCGCTGGACTCATCACCTTATCCCAACTATAGGGGCTTGGATAAATTGCAGATACGGTGAAGTTAACCTCTATATAACGCAACTGCTTACGGGTCATGATTGTTTTCGGTCATATATTCTATTCAAATGCAAGAACGGTGACTCTCACTTGTCCATCGTGCAGTGACACTCTCGAGGACGTGGAGCACGTATTCTTTCACTGCCCACGATTCCGGCTACAAAGAGAAGCACTACCAGCAGAACTGGGAGAAACACCAACTCCAGAGAATCTAGTGCATTACATGCTAGAATCTGAGAATATGTGAAACGCAGTGAGCCAGATAAGCATGCATGAGCATAGAGTCGGGCACAACTGGCAGCACGGACTACCGACTATCCTATGCAAAACGCGCTTGTGAGTCTGGAAGTTCAGCACTCATTAAAAGGTATTGAAGGTATTAATTTGAAATACAGAAATTTCTGCCAAAATTACTGCGGAAACAATCTGGTGGAGGGCATATACAAACTCATTTCCAGACGAGTATATGCCTGATAAATGGAATATCACCATCGTTTGCCCGATCCTCAAGAAAGAATACCTTCAAGTGCGCCAATTACAGAGGCAGCAGCCTCCTCAATATCGCGTATAAAAATTTATCTATCATATTGTGCGAATGTTCAATCGCCAGGAAAGTCCACATTCGATCAAATTTACATATTTCGACAGATCGTGGACAAAGAAAGCCCAAGAAACTCAAATCAACACCCATCATCTCCTAATCAATCAAAAAGCCGCTTAGGGCAGAATTTATAAAACTAAGCCATACAGAGCTACATATGTCTTGTTTTGCATTGCTAAACTCTGCAGAACGCTCATTACTCCATAAAGGCCGATAAGGACCCCACTGAGACAAGGTGGCACGCTGTCATATGACTTTTTCAACAACAGCCCCAAAACGATTAAGCGAAACTCAGAAGCTAACTGACGTAACTGACGGCAATACTGACGTAAGTGGTTGCACTGCTAGTAAAAAGAAAGAAGTGACTACGATAGACCTAGAGCTACCCAAGTATACATAATGTTGTTAACTAGAAGAGACATGCAATATTGACGAATGGAATACAGCGTCAAACAGGACAGCTATGATAGTCAGGAAATCTGTATACCTTGGCTCCGCTTTTACATTTGACAAAAACTTCAGCGACAAGATCAGACGAAGATATATGTAATCTTGCCTGTTGCGCTGTTTCTTTGGGTTTGAAGACAGGAGTAGTCCGGCCCTGTCCGAAATAATTAAGGACACTTAGCATAAGAGAGTGTTTATTTGAAACAAACCTGTCCGCAATGCTAGAAAAAACTAAACAAACAAGGCGTTCAATCAAAATTCAGCGTCATCAGGGTCCCAGGATAGAGAAACTTTGAAGGAAACGAGCGAGTATACGATCTGGCAAGGCACACTTTCCAGCTATAACAAACCTAAATTCAACAAGCTACCAAGCAGATCAACACCAGATATTGGCAAAATTGTACCCACAGGTACAGGCCATTGGCCAATAGGCGACCATGCAGCCATACTTAGCATCCCGCAGAACATCTTTTGCCGTATCTGCAGAGATACTAACGAGAAAGACTGACTTTCTTTGCAGGTATCCGTCCGTAGCAAGAACCAGGCGACGTACTCTAGGCAAACCCTTCTTTGACAAGCTGAAAGATATCTGACAAAAGGATTCGAGACCTCATCCTTTGCCTGCATTCGACAGAATGGGTTTAGTATATCTATCATATCAAACGAAAACTTTATCATGCAACCAGGTTACATGAGTTGTGGTATCAAAATGCCCGAATATATGTAGAGCCACCTCTACCCACCTACACGCCTGCATTCATAGTGTCCTCGCCTACTCTGAGTCGAGAGTGTGACGCTTTTTTGCAACACGCTTTAGCTCCACCAAGTACTTCGTTTGGTCTCTCTCTTCTTTTACATAGAAATATACACACTTGCGGATTTACTCATCAGGGTAACGTATTAGCCCCGTAGGACTATCTTATTTGCACCTATACTGGCTTTAGTAAGTCCCCAATGTTGTTAAACTAACAAATCAATGTAGTCCTGCATGTGATTCATTCTCGAATCACTGAGTCGTAACTTGTCTTCTCACAAATATGTAGAACTAAGCAACCGTTTTTTTTATACGCGACTTGAACGCCATTAATTTTTCATCGCAGTTTGGTAGATTATCATCAGGTGAATTATTAAACGTGTTCTATTTGGAAAATATACCGCGCACACACCATAGAACCAGTGAACGTAACTACAGCAATCGACCTCTTTATGCGATATTTTCCATAACGACGCCATTAACCCTTCATTATGTTAAATGCCGTACAATTAATTTTTATTTTTGTCCTTCGGTTGACCGGCATCCCAAAGGAATACAAATAAATGTCCGTTTTCAACCCCTTGCGTTCGCCACATTCAGGAAAAAAAACAGGACTCAGTGCGATGGTCTTCAAAGACTCGTTTACCCGTTACTAACGACACTAATTACACGATGCAAAAATAATTGCATCACTGTTTACACACAAAGGGAATTGTCGCTGTCGTCGTCATCATCATCATTAACAGTGCGCGGTATACGGTGTTCTTTTACCCCCATGGGGCGGGACACGCCTTGTACCCTTATCAAACACGAATTCGCGTTTTGTAGACCATTTACAATTCAAGGCATAACTAGTCGCTGGCAAACTTACACAAAAAAGTATTTTCGTTTTTTTTTTATTTTTTTAATTAAATTAGTTTGTATTCACTTCGAGGGAAATTAGATTCAGGGCGCACACCAACCAACTTCTCCTGCAGCCAGTCAGAAGAACATGACAATCATCGCCAACGTCCAAGTCAGTCGCATTTTGCTTAACGGACCGCACACTTTCTCGTATTTGTACTTCAATTTGTTGGTTATGCGATAATTGCTTCTTCCGCAAAGTTGAATTTTCGACAGAATATTTTCTTAATTGCACTAAAAAGTGATTTCGCGGAAAATGGCAAGGATAACAAGCTTTTTGGGGATGTCCTCTGTATTCGTTGAAATATGAAAAAATGTAGACACGAAAAGTTGAGCATTTTTAAATGTCCTTCAAAAAACTAAAAAAAAGATTGATTTAGGTACACAGGACATCTTGTCATGCGATGCCTTGCGAAAGATGTATCCATTCTGTTATTCTGTCTCATTTATTGACCTTGGCTTCGAAGGGGTTTTCTTCTGCCCCGAAGGAAAATCCTCGGACAATGAAAATTCGAAAATCGAAGTGTAATTGCACAAAAATACCCACAAAACGCGCACACACACAATCACCCAAAATAAAAAAAAAGAAAAAAAAGAAAGAAGGAGTGAGAATGTAGCATAGGAATATACATATGTATCTAGTGCCACTTACCGATTTGAAGATTCCCAACCATTAGGAAAATTGTACTGAATATTGCAGTAACTAACAAGCAATCAAGTGATGGCTGTAAAACTTTTCTTTTCGGCTTCCTCCTTGAACTGAAGGATAAGACTTGTGAAGAAGTTTCTTGAGCTATATTTGCAGCAGCTCCTCCTGGTGGTTCTGGTTCTGGTATTGGTTCTATTTCTGGCCTAGTTGTTGTTGATCCTTCGTTTGTTGTTGTAGCAGTTGTTGGGAATGTAGCGCCTCGAATGGGCATCATTGGTGCAACGTTCTGTGCTTGTTCCAGTAGATTCCGTGGTAGTGAAGGATATCTCTTTGAATTATCTAACGACGATGATAATGGTGCGGCAGTTGTGGTTTGTTTTTGTTTGGCTGCTGCCTTCGAATTTGCTGTATTTGTAGTGATTTCGACCGAAAGTTCCATGAGTGGAAGAGAAGTTTTTGGAAAACCAAGACCCGAAGATGACTTTGTGATGCAGTTCGGTTTTCCAAAATTAATATTGCTGGTCTGTTCACTTGAGGGATCTATCGTGTTAGAAGTAGTGGTGGTAGTAGGGATGGCTGTACGCTGTTGCTCTTGTTGCTGCTGCTCGTGATGATGAGTTCGCCTTTTGAGTTTTTTGCTATTGATAATATCATTCGGTCTTTTCGTCATTTTGCCGGTACACACTGGGGGTGGGGTGTGAATCTGTAGGACTATCTCTATAGCTTGCTCTCTTTTTCTCTCTCAGACTGTCTCGGAGGGATCAACTCGTTCAATTTTAGAGTAGAATTTGAAAGTTATGAACTATCTCAAAAGAATTATAGATAAATACGGTACGGCTGGATGGATAGCGATACCGAATTTTGTATTGGAATTATTATGCCGGTTGTTAGGCAAAGTTTTACTTCATTGGTGGGCGGGGTAATTGGAAGTTTTGCACTCTCTATTGAAAGTTAGCTCTATCGTTCTGCTCAAAGAGGAATTTTCCCAGAATGCCTGCGATATAGGAAAAGTTTTTCTTTTTCTTTTTTTTTTTTAATACTTTTCTGTACTTTTAATTGATTGGCTATTTGCTGATTTGCCAATGCAGAGTTTTTCCCAGTTGATTTGAGTTTTTTTTTTAACAACTGGTCTCTAGCGTTATGTGTAATAACTGGAGCTCCGCAGCATTTTTACAGTTGAAAGGATCTAATCAGTTGGTTGCTGGAAATAGAAAGTAAAATATTAATTAAAATTGTGTTGTTCCTATTCAGCAATTAGGACAAATATGTATTCCAAAAAAAAATAGACTTTCAAATCAAATAACTACACTACAACAGAAATACAAAATCCAACGAAAGAACCGTGCGCTTCAACCAGCTCGTTGGCGGAACAAAAATCAATCAAATCTGTTGGGCATAGATGCATGCTTTGAAGACAATATAGGCGTTAAGGTCAAGGCTTCGCGATGTAATACTGCACTCATGCGTATTATGCCAAATCATGGGGGGTCCAAGTACCTACATATATATTGGAAAGAGACTTCAGGCTAGAGACATAGCTAAGGGCGGCTTTGAAACCGATAAAAAGATGGTATGTATAAATTTGGACATTTTTGGTTTCCTACAGGATCTGCAAGAGTATAAAAATTAGATTGATTATGAGTTTCCCCTGCATAAAAGCGCCCTAATAGGCGCAAAAAGTTTCTGGCCTTTCCCCAACATGGCATATAAAATCTTTTAAGTGATGTTGCGGAGGCTAGTGCCTCTGTAATTGACTCAGTTCATTGGGTCTCCTTTCTTGTTGATCAGGCCAACCATGTTCAGAATCCATTTATCAGGCATACCTTTTTCTATCCAGATTGTTGAAATGAGTTGTTGTATGCTCCTTACCAAGTTATTTCCAGCTGGTTTAAGTAACTCGTCAGACAGTCCATCAAGGCTAGCAGAATTGTTGGACTTACATAGGTTTGGATACTGCTATCGTTGTTTGAGTTTGGTCAGGTGGATGGAAGTTTTGGCTATCATCGTCACATTACCCCGACATCCAGTTGTGGATCTTCGTCACCGTTAAACTGTCTGCAGGAATAGTTTTCCATACTTTCAGCACTGACAGACTGTGGTGGCGCAAAACCTTCAACTTAAAGAACCAGACCCTTCTAGGACCCTTTGGACCGAAGTAGCCAGATAATCTGGTTCTTATTGGCTCATGATCCGAAGATGTCAAAATAGCCCATACAATTTGTTCACTAAGCAGTTTGGTCTAGCTGAAACTATGTACGCGACCGTAGACTCTGTCTAGGAAATCCTCCGCTGCCAACTTCTTGTGAAGAGCGCCTTGGTGGCAACATCCTTTTGCTGCCCTATGTTGTGCTGGTGTACTCTGTGTACTCAAAGACGCCGTCGTATTGCATCCGTTGGTAGCACTCATACCAACATGTTTACAATACCTATTCTGTAAGGCGCAAAAAAATTCAGCGACTATCTCAACGTAGCAGCAGAAGCAATTAGCGGTTCTGAACACTCAAACGTATACGAATACGGCAGATCTGTGAAAAATATTTTCACTATCGGAGCATAGAGAGAGACGCAGGGAAACCACAAGAACTAGCTATCGGCAGAGAACTGGAGACGGACAGAGACGGACGTATTAAAAAAAAAATTATAAAAATGGCAGCAACCTCTGTAGTAGAGTGGCTTGAAATTGAAGCCCAGCACCGTGTGCGATGCAATGGAATCCACTTATCCAGTCTGGCAGAATAGCATGCGGCCTTTCCATACGTGGCGTACAATATTTGACGAGGAATCGAGGTAGTTTGGCATTAGTTGGAGCTCTCTATATGTGTTATAGTATTCCGAACACAATGACACGCATACTTTATGGATACCCTATGCTCCACCAAGGACAGAAGAAATTAAATAACTAATGAAAAATGGCCGGCAATCATCTGCTTTCTTCGATGCGTGAACTTTTTTTTTTTCTTGTACAACCCTTGCCGCATGCATCGACACTGCGACCTTAAAGATCTATTGTATCGGGGGTTGGAGTTAATCCAAAAGACGTACTACATCCCTTATGGAGGTAAGTAAGTCCTTGGTAGTGGCCCGTTCCACTTAGGTAAGTACATATGTATCTCCTTGTGGAGAGTACGTTTCCTTAGCCAATGCAGTGTCGGACAATCACAAAGAATGTGTTCGGAAGTTTCATCTTCCTCAAGGCAAAATCGACAATCCGAAACCTGGCACATCATCTGGTATCTCAGACCAGGGACATTTTTTTTCCAATGGCCAAGAAGAAGTTGGTGTTCCCAGTCGTTAATTTGCCTAAGGCAGGGCAATTGACTATGCAATACGGTTCTAGTCCTATGAAAGCGGATTCTCATCCAGCCCTAGCTAGTTCGTCCGCTGATTCGTTGCCTTCAATACCTTGGTGAAGACAGTGCTAGTAGTGCTGCTTGCCTTTAATACCCTTTTTGGATATAAAGTCGTCGCAGATCTCATTGGCATGGACTTCTGCCTGGAGTACCGAAGAACATTTTTCCATAGGTATCGACAGTTTGGTGTTGGGTTCAAAGACGCCAGCTCCAACTCCAGAATCCATTTCCGATCCGTCAGTGTACCAGATCAAATTTTTTGGGTCTTGTTCCAGAGCACCATTGGCCCATTTGGCGTGGTCTAGTATCTCTACCTTAAAGAGTTTCCGAAAACTGTGTTCCCTAACCATAGTGTCTGGGATGGACAGAAACATGTCCATATTTGGGATTGAGTTAAGTATTTTCAGGTGACGCACATGGTATAAACTTATATTCAAGCCGCAGTTTGATGGCGCATCTAGCAGCCGTCGTCCTAAAGAAGATTTGTAAGTGTGAGAGCCCTACTATGGCCTCTAGTGCTGTAGTTGGGCAGGTACGCATCGCCCCTGTAATACGTAGACAGGCAATACGCAGTGCCGCTCCCAGAACCTCCAGGAGTAGCTTGCCCAACGGCAATACAACTGCCTTTGCTGGCTGTGTGGGTGAGGAACAGATACCGCCGTCGTCTTACCGCCATCAGAATTAGTTCCCCCAGAGGAACAGCTAGACGAAATAGGCTGCACGGGAACTTTACACTGGTCAAAATTTTATGGCTATCTCTCTCTCTATTGGGGTACCGCTGTCAGACGTTTGAACCTTATCGGTGCTCTTAAGGATTATTTTAATCTGACTGAAGCGGTAGGAGCTTAGCCATGGAGATGTCGTCGATACCGAGTACGAGGTGGAGGAGTGCACCTTCCTTCCCCCGCAACTTTGTCAAGGACACATTTGCGTAATTTTTTTATTATCCATAACCATAACCCTGACATACATTCTCTTAAAAAAAAAAAAAAAAAACAAAGAAAACCAAGAAAATCTGCAAGATAGATGGAGTAGGTATAAAAAGTTTTTTTTTTCAATTCAATTACTTTTCTGATTCTCCAAGTTGATGTTAAACTCCTTCATGCTCAACAATAGGAATATTGAAAACAATGTTTTAGAATGTCCAAGTCGAATGTAAGATCAGGATAACTCGTCGCAGACTTGATATTTTCATTGTTGAAGGTCTACTTCCACAACAAAAAGAATTTCACATCGAATCTGTTGTTCACCAATTAGATGACCTTATCAAGTGGACGTCTAGGTGCATAGAACTTTCAACTTTTTCTAGATTCTTAATTAAATTCGTCGACGTCTCCTAATCCTTGAGTATGCAAATTCCATTTGCTATATAATTAAATTCCATTGTAGGCAATATCCAATATTTGCTTGGGCTATGTCCTTGCTTGACGAATGCTTTTAACGATGCTCCCCCGAATGCATTAGCTTTTAATTATGCATTAGTCCGGATTATCACCGGCCTAATTGATGAGTTTGTCGACTTCAATCGAACGTGCACAAGAATGCACCTATTCCCTTTATGTGCCCACTTGTGTTTGTATTTGTGTGTTGTCTTTGTGATTATTGAGGCCAAAGCGATAATTAAATTTCCAATTGATGCGTCACAATGAACCTGCATGGCTGGTCATATAAAACGTCTCCTTAATCTAATGAGAGAAATTATAGCACACGAAAAATTATACGACGTAGCTGTAGGAAGTAGCAAGGGGTGATAGATAACGGATGCATGGTCCTTTGGGAAATGATATATGATGAAGTGCACATTGGGACAGGTTGGTTGAACTGGAAAACGACTCTTTGTGGTTCGTAGACATGTCACGAATAACTGTGGCTGTCCATTATTATTATTATGCTACTTCAGGAGTATCGCACACTCGCTCATCTTGCTCTCAAGGAATCACAAATGTGTAAATTTTCCTGTGTGGGCGGAGGAGTGTGAGTGGATGGATACGAAGTGGACCACCTTTTAAATACTGCCTCTGTAGGACAATGACTTCTCTGGCACTCATGGGCCTGCAGTCTAATGTATAGAGGCACTGGTGTGCAAAAAGTCAAGCGCCTTAATAAATTGCTTTGGGATTTTGGGTGTTCGTGCACTGGATTACTGGCTGTGGTGCTGCGCATTCCTTGTCTTACCACAGCTATGCAATATGCAAATGTGAGCACTTCTGTGAAATTTATATGCCAACGAAGAAATAAAGCAAAAAAAGAATAAATAAATAAATGTATTTACGAGTACATACGTATATATTGTACATATCGCCTCGCCCACTGGGAGTTCCATGAGTTAAGTACGGATAGGAATGACTTACTACCTTTTACATGAGTTCATAGAAACTGTAGAAGAAGGGTAAATCTTGGTTTTGGCGTGGTGCAGGTTATGAACTTATTGTATCAACTCCCTGCGCTTGAAAATTCTTAAAATCGGATGCAGAGTAGATCATCTCTGTCAGCCGCCTTACTCAGGAACTTTTGTTTCGAAATTCTTTGAATTTGTAATCTTACACGTTTTAAAACAGATTTTTATGAAGTTTAGGGTTTTGTGTAAGGCGGATATGCAAGTAAGTTATTCTAACAATGTTTGAAATCGAATGGAAAAGAGGTACGATACGATGGGGTGAGTTTGCATCCCTGATAACTTACATAGGTACATACATACATATATGCGTGAGCTAGAAGATTACTTTTAGTTTTGTCTACCCTTGCCATGTTTGCATGATTATTTTCGGTGATAAAAGGGACGCCAAAGTGTATCTGATAGTTATTCAACAATGAGCGTATGCTAAGATCGGTTGGATATGTCGAGCTGAACACTTAAACCTGTGCAAGAATAACAGGGTGAATTCTAATCCACCTTCATAAAAAGGTGGGGGACTTCTTCTGTTCTTCTGCATTTCAGAAGTCTACTGGAAGCATTCATAAGGAAGAATTCGGGATAGACAGTGGCGTTTACAGTCAAAATAGCGGTTGCTATATATAAAAACTTCCCTGCTATATTCGGAGCTCAGGTTAGAATGGATTTTCATTGTATAATGCTATGAGAGAATTACTAGCCTTGGGTCACCTTCAAATGGTCACCTGGAAAATCGAAGGAAGAAAACCCAAGAGTATGCACCTAGAATATGCACTTATATTACTCCCGGTGCTTGTCAAAAATGTGCATCAGTATAAAACATACACGACTGCGATCCAAAAGACCCGATGAATAAGACTCCATACATATGCAAAAATGACAAGATTGCAACAAGATTGAGTGAACGATATTCACCTAAGCAAGCCTGTAGTAGTCAAAGACCACAGAGAGCCCCTGAGTAAACTCCTGGTAACTCCTGAGTAAACTTCGAGTAATTCTTCTCTGTGCGTTCACTACACTGGTGAACGGTGACAAAAGATGCTTATATTAGGGCATGGATGAGAGGTACCCAACCAAAACTTAACAGTAGATGAAAAGAGGGCATGGTCAAGAAATTCGACAGAAACAACATCCGGCAGTTCCATGAGAAAGTCAGGTTAGTGGCAGTTGGGTACAAGGCCAAAATACAGGTTCTTCCAAAGGAGATTATAGGACTCTTCTAACATTTCAAGCTAAAGGGATTCATTGCATAGCTATGGAAATACAATCCGTTGCCATTTTCGTTGACAAATAGTGCTAGCTAGATATGCGATTGGTCAAGAAAATCCTCGCAAACACCGATTCATGGACGTTTGCAGCTTTCTCGTAATAGTGGCGGTTACTTTCCAACCTGCACCCATCTTTACTCCCTCTACCGGCTTTCCAGCAAAGTTCAATTGAGCTGATGAGTGAGTTCGGAGATTTTTGTTTTGGAATTGTTTATTTTCAACTCTACGACGTTTGTTTTTTTTTTGTCCACAAACTTCATCAGGCATTAGCATGGTAGAGATACTTACTAGAGTAAAAATTTAAGAGTTCATCGAAGTCTTTCGTTTCCGTCGACAAATTTGATCTCAAATTCCCCTGACAGTCTTCATCTATGCAGAACGTGACATTTTGACACATCATAAGTTACCTGCAGTTAAGTCCCTGTTAACACTAACAAGACCTACCCATACTGTAGAAAGAGAAGAATGTAAGCAAAAGCGGTAAAAATAACCAAAGAAACGATTTGGCTTTGTCCGTCCACTATGTTAAATCATAGCTGACATCCGTATATTGACGACTGCCGTTTGGGTCAACGGAAATCGTTATAAAACTATGACTGATAATTTGTTTCCAAATCTGAATGCAATAGATCTTGAAGACATGTAGCTTCAACAGAATGGCGCTTCATGTTTTACGGCATTTCTAGGGGTGGCAATGGTGTAGTGGTAGCGTCATCGTTTGTTGAGCTGATGGTTCACAGTTCAATCCCTGATGTCAGCAAGCATTATATGATAAGAGGCAGTCCGAACAATTGCGAAAGCTTATGACAACACTACTGCGAAGGCATAACACTGGCAGTAGGTTTGTCATATGGTTGGAGAAATTGTTCGCTCTGTTGATGATTGATATGCTTATGACATCAGGTTGACCGGAAAAAAAATACTGTGAATCAGAAGCGAAGACAAAACAAATAAATTACATCAAACAACCTCCCCAGTTATCTGGACACCCACCCCTGGAGCTAATGTGTGAAACCTAATACACCTGAGTTTCAAACCACTACACCAATCTCTTTCTCTCTCTCTCTATCTTCCTTCAACGCCCACACTGTGTATACACATTAAAAGGGTATTCATATCCCCTTGAGTGCGGGCGACCAAAACCATCGACTTCTTTAAATTACATAAGTTTATTTCCAGAAATGGACCTCTTAATTGGCCCCCGAGTGCGTGCGATTTATCACCTCAAGCTACGTGAAGTTACTGGTTTATGCTGATAAATCAACAACATACTAAGCCTTCTGACATTCAGCCACCATTACTCGAAAAAGGAACCAAAAAATTGAGTAAACAGGATGAGCGTTGTCAAAAAAAAAAAACACAATTGAAAGGAATCCGCCAAGGGAAAGAATGGCAGAAAAGTCTTCTCTATGTTTCATGCCACCATTTTGTTGTTTTTGAGCAGGTTCTGATGAGTATGATGTATAACAATCTGAAACATTCCAATTCACGGTCGTGGAAATTTAGCCGGCTTCAATCATCTACCTTATAACTGTGCTATTTTTCATAGCATGTACATAAGCTAGTTACTCCGAGGCTTAACTCACAGTCTGAGGTCCTTAGTTAATCTTCGAACAATGAGACACCGGATGAACTGAAAAGTTCAACCTCACGCTTAATAGCAGACTTTTTTTTTACTTAGGAAGCATGGTCTTAGCCAGCGAAGGTACCAAACTGAATTTTTGTAGCAGGATCGGATCGGGAAAACATATGTATAACGACGACGAGTTGTTCCGAAATATGAATGCAATCCATAAAGTCAAGGTAGCCAACTAGTGGATGGGCTATATCGAGCTCTTCAGCCAAATTGACTTTCGAAACACAGCCATAAAGTGCGAAACAACAAAGAAGAACGAACGTCTGCTGGGGAGACCAAACGATTGCGGATGCCAATACACTTGGAAGAACTCTTTTCCGTAAAGTAGCTCATTCTACCACGTTTGATACTACCGCCTACTGCCCTGCTGAACTTGCTCTGCTCGGTAAAGCCAATTTTTAAGAAGTCGATTCCTTGGCTTTTATACGAGCAATTATAAGAGATTACGGAAACCCCTTAGGCGAAATTTAATATTTTTGAACAAAAAAAAAATCCTTGGTCTCAAAACCACACCCACTCTGGCCAAATTAAAGCTAAAAACCTTTTACTTAAAGCCTCCTGCACTTTCTTTTGTGCCCGCATTGTAAGTGATTACTATCTGCTTTATGCCGCCTAAATCCATTCATTTTGAGATTTTCTTTTTCTTTTATGAGTTCCCAAAATCAATATGGTTCCTCCGCCAATTCTGGTCCCATTCACAATATACGTGCGACGCATTTACCCACAGAGGCATGTCTTGTCTTGACATCTTGGTGAAGTCCTTTAATGTTTTCTATTATCCCTCAGAAAGGATAATTCCATGCCCGAGAGCAACCTTCCCGAAAATGTTCCTCCCCTTCTCCTTTGTCGCTTCTGCTAGACCGAGTTATTATCTGGTATATTACACAAATGGTGGCATAGTATATACTCGCTGCCACCACAAGGAAAAAAAAAATCAGATGGCTCCACCACCAGTCATCCGCCTTCTTGTGGAGTTCCTTTCAATTTTCTTCCTTTTAATTCCGAATATCAAAGTAGAACGCCTATGAGAAACTCGATTTTCTCCACGAATTAAATAGATACGTAGATACATACATACGTACGTACCTGTGTGTAGTTTTAATGTGTGTGTGTGTGTGTGCGGAGGGGATTTTTATAGCCCCCCCTAGACTCGAACCGCTTGCAAAGTGAAACGAATTTGAATATCGTTCCTTGAAGCGTCGACGCTAAGAAATGATTCACAAGTGAAGTACAGCTCGTGCATCCCTCATGGATATTTCATCATCACCATCATCGTCAAATTGATTAAAACTTAAATTGATTTACGTTTCGTAATCTGCTGGTGAAATTTCATTTTACACGATTCAAGCTGCAGTGTTGAACATTTTTTTTATCCTATTTTTTTACAGAACTTATTCTTCAGGATTTTTGTCGCGCTTCCTTGGAAAGAATTTTCTTAATTCATCGGCCGGTTTCCTTCCTTTTTTTTTTCTTCGCTAGTTGAATATATCAGACATTCAAGGTTTGAAGAAAATGGAATTTTTAAGTGGGGTGGCACTTAACCCAAAAAAAAAAACGAAAAAAAAAACAAGTGGCAACACCCGGTCGTGGGACGGACGAGCTCAAATGAGCGCAGCACTACTTTGTATATGGAAACTCTCATCAGGGACGATGGCGGACGGTTTAATTAAATCGTTTAATATTCAATAGCTTTAGCGTTTAGATAGAGTTTTTGGCTTGCGCTGGAGGGAGTAGGTTCTTTGGAGGATGCGAATTAATTTAATCGAATTTTTCGATGTACTTGTGTTTGGGTGTGTATTTCGGGGGAATACTGACGTTTCGATGATTAATCGGAATAGCGTGGCATTGATGCTTAGCGCATTGGAATTTAATATGAATTGGAATGTTCTTGCAAATCAATCATAGCCCAGTAAATAAATGATGTGAGTTTCTCAGTACTATTGCATGAACGACAGGAGTTTTATAAACCGTAAAGGAAAACCAATACGCGATGAAGGGGACGGAAATGTAAAAGCTGATGATTATACCATCATTGCATAAAAATAGAACAGTGTTCTAAAGTAGGACTTTTCCAGGCATCAAGACATCACAAATGCTAAAGACTAGTGGATACAGTGGGTAGCTGAAACAAGTACAGTGTACTCTCTCATTACGGACACCCCTCATAACCGGACAGATTTCTTTTAAAGGTTCTATTGTTTGTACTCTCATAACCGGACACCTCTCATAAGCGAACAAATTCTTCGGAACCGTAGGTGTCCGCTTATAAGGAAGTACACTGTATTACACTGTGGTATGTTTAAGAACGAACACGCTAAAAAAGATTGACAGAAGAAGCTGAGTAGCAGACGATACTATGATTGGACGACTAGTGGATCCATCCAATTCAAAAAGTCTATAAAAAAAGCTAGGCACCTGACGGTGCCTTAAGCCCCGATAATGCTATAGCAGCATCATAAAACAAGTAGCTAAGATCCTATAGGCTACCAAAACAAAACTGTGGTATGGTGAAGAGCGAGCACGCTTACAACAGGGACATACATACAGACCGATTTAGAAGTGCTGTAATGCAAGGGAAGTCTACCCCATTTAGAAGACAGGAGACCAAAATACTTCGAAAAAACAAGATTCAAGGTGCCTCCCAGTAGCAAATATTTTCATTCAAAATCTGGATAAATTATAAAAATCCCAAGTTATTGGAAATTAGGCCCCTTACAATGATGAAAAAAATATAGTCACCAATATGGAGAGAATGTACATACATACGTAAGCATAATTTTCAAAAGATATTAAATGAGCACCAGATAAACAGAGTCATAGGTTAAGAATCCAATTCCAGTTACTGAAGAAGCTGACCCTCCACTTGGTTTATGTATATATGTATGTAGAAGAAATCGACGGAGCTAACAAAAAGCTGGAAAACTACATCCACACCGGTTCCGATAGCCTCCCATTCAAGCTTATTAAATACGAACGCGATATAGTGATAGAGATTATGAATCAAATCATCAATAAGATATTATGGTTGAACGAAGATTTGTTTTAAAGTGAATGTGGGTAACGTAAATTATGTCCTGTCGACAAGCACAAAGCACCTTCAGACTTTAGCCTAAGACAAAACGTCACGATCGGCCTCAGTTAATTTAAAGTAGTGATAGAGTTTACCAATTCTAGAGCAAGCGTAAACATCTGACGATTAAAGAAAAAATCTTTCATCGGATATTTGGTCCTATATGTAAGGAAGACCAAATGGAGGAGAGCATATAATCATGATCTCTTCAGGCCAATTCAAAAAAGCCACGTGGATTGGGTCGGTCACTTCGAGCGAATGGACAACAATGTTCCAGCCAAGAGTATTTTCATATTCTAGTTTCGTGCATATTCAGGAAGACTAAATCTTCATTTAAAGCACCAATCAATCACGGATGCTAGACAGCTGGTTCTAGAGAAATGGAAGCAATATGTAGGTATGGAATCAAAGAGTGCAGGGAAGGTTATCCGACTTTACATGTGTCGGGAGACCTTTAAGTTAGGCTGTATAGGCAGTGATTGTCCTTTGTTGTTGTCCTTTTCCAGGCGTTTTATAGCGGTATTTCAATTTTTGTCATCGAAGTCATATTTCCATGCTATTCGCTATAACTCGGCAACCACGGACATTGATGTTGGCGGTTGCTACCTTTTCCCTACAGCCTATAAGAACTGTTTGCGCCGTTGCTAAGTGCATTAAGTCTCCTCAGCGAGTTTCGAATTTCAAATACGGTCTATTCAGCTAAATATTTGTATTTTTACTTACGGTTACCCAGGCATTATTTGACGCCACGTATTTCTGCGTGCGTTGTCCTAGTGAAACCTAATCGATGTTAAATGTGCGACCCTTGATAATGCAATCTATCAGGAAGATTCCCTTTGAGTCCCACTGAATTGAATTGATGACTGTACTTAAATTGCATCCAAGGCTGGTGGTCCAGATTTTCTACATTCCTTTGATAGCTGTTTGATCCCAACGGTAATGGCCAAAAAATCCTCTGGATCGAGTTGGAAAAGCTTTAACCTATCGCGAGACATCGTTAGTCGACTGCATTTTTTCTTACAACCGAAATCACTTTCAAAATTCATCCTGTAGAAAGCTTGGAGGACTCTAATTCATTTTGAATGATGTTTTGGATTCCAACAATCTTAGTTCTTTGTGTTATCTTTAATCCACGATCTCTCACGATCAGATCTCAAATTATTTGTCATATTTTTCTCTGTGTTTGAAGTTGATTGTCTTCCAAGGAGTGGGTTGTCTTCAATGCCCTCTCATCCCCAATCACTTACTCTTTCACTGTTGCTTCCGATGTGACAGATTTCTCTAATTTTGCCACCATATCCTCGATATCCGATATACTTCGGAATACATTTATGTACCCTTTCACAGCACAATGTTCGATTTGTCCTTTAAAAAAATACTTTAATTTTCAATCCACACTTCAATGTAAAGAAAGGACCAAGTAACGCCGCAGACATTTTGGAAAACAGGTGCTTGAATCAGAGGAAGCGATTAGCATTCTTAATGGGATCAGAGAATGGGTCTTATTGTACAACTACACGGTTAATGCGCTACGGTGTCCAGACGATTCCCACAATATCAATATGTTGTCCAGATATGTTATATGTAATTTCGAACTGGCAACCCGACTGGGCGCCTACCCTGAATAACGGCTAATTGTATATCTATAAAACCGCTTTACCCCTTCTGCAGTTTCTTCGTCTAAAATTAAACAAACCAATCAGTGATTAAATGCTTATACTTCTGTGAGCTGCCTTACAAGTAAGTCTTCCACGTTTCTGAGAATATTTGCCATACTAGTATGAGGCAGAATTCATAATTAGAACGGATTACTCCTGATAATTAACCACATTGACAGTGAACATCCCCAATCGAACAGAATTTCATTTCCCGAAAAGCCCAATGGTTCCCCCGGTATAAATTCTCACATAAATAACGTATTCATCCGATCTCAACGTCATCGAGCTAGTTAATTAAATCACATCACGTTAATCAAACTTTCATCAAATTACTCCACCTCACACGTAGTACGTATCCTTTTTCACTGTTAAATGTCACGCAAACAAACTCCATCGCATAGAAATGTTTTCTAGAAAAAAAAAAAAAACTCACTGTCATCCATCACATCAACACCCATGTGATGTCTGGTGTGGTGTGCTGAATAGCATAGCACTCGATTATTCCACACAGATTTGATGACAAACACTTGTCACACATACAACACGCCAAATAATTAACACACACCCGATCCTACTATTTCTTATACATAATTCCGAGACCGAGATACAATCTCGTCAACGTCACCAATACCCAGAGCCAGCACAAGCAAAACCCCACCCAAAATGCGGCGTCGTCGTCGTCATCGGCGTAGTACACATACTATAAGACGGAGCATAGTAGAAATAGAAATGTCCTTGCCATCGAATCCTTAAGCAGATTCATAACATTTCAATACGAAGTCATGGCAAGACTCCTCGAAAATATAATGCTTATTAAATACACCTTAACATCTGTTGAGGGTGCTGGAGCCTTGGATGGGCGATTGAGTGAAAGTAACCGGGTGAACGGGAAAAAGCAATCTAATGTTCGGCAAGTAAAAGGGAAAAATAAGGTCCAGCTGTTGCTCTTCCCACGATGATTGCCAATTCAAGGATTTAGCTGAGTTCTGTTGATTCGTTCAATATCCATTGTGAATTCATTAAGGAAGTGTAAGAGGGAAGGAAACGGAAACTGAAGATTTTTCCGTCATTGTTTTGCTTTTTGCATCCAGAAATTAGTGTTCACCTCGGATCGTGATGACGACAGACATATGGGAGGGGAAGACCTACCCCAATAGATTTTAGAAGATTTAGAAGATTTTATGAAAAAAATGAATTATTACTCCCTCCATCAAGTATGGAACGCTGGGTCCCTCATATTTTGACATGAAATTGGTTTACTCAGCCCCTTTTGCTAGATGTATTAAAGTTGACCACTCAGCTTTGGGATAACTGTGCTGCCATAAAAGTAACCAAAACTTATGAAGGCACAGCAAACATGTGATGTGAATGACTCCTGACACCTTGACAAGATATACATTCCAAAAATGCCTCAAATACCAGGTTAGGTAAATGGGTGCCCTTGTTGACAGGATTATCAACGGCTCACTAGAGTCCATTGTGCCCAATATTTAAAAAAAAAAAAGAAAAAAACCCTGGGAACCTAAATATCAATCTTCGACCGCTTAGTTAAACCACCCAGATAAATGTATGAATCTTAGGAGTTTGCTTAGCTCAATGTTACCTAACTCTTCCAGTTCTGAAAAGTAGTAACTGCCAGGAGCACGTCTTCTTTTAATGGCCAGCGCTGGACAGTCACGAAGGAGGTGACGAACGGATTCTACTTTCTCTTCGTCCCTGCAGCTGCTACAGTAGTCGTTGTGCGGTAATCCTAGCCGTGCTGCTTGATTACCTATCACACAGTGTCCTGTCACAACGCCAACAGCTATTCGGATATTCCATAATGATTTTGCTGTTGCAAATGTATCTAATTGGTACCAGCGTTTACTGGCCTCCTCAATGACCTCGATCTCTATCTCCCTTTGCAGAGTACTGAGCGGTATACTGGCTTCAGAGAGGGCCCTTGAGGAGTTCATAAACGACCTTTCTCTGGCTAGTTCGTCCGTTTTTTCTTTTCCGGAGATATCCGTGTGGCCACGTACCCAAGACATGGTCACCGTTTTGGCCGCTGAGATGTCATCCAGTCGCTTTTTACAGATTTTTACGAGCATGGATCTTATCGATGTGGACTGCAAAGCCTTAATGACATATGTAGATGCTGATTATTTTTTCTGAAATATTTTCCTCAATAATCATGTCCTCAGCTTGTTTTATTGCAGCAATTTCAGCTTGGAAAACCCTACACTTGTCCTCAAGTCTAAACGAGCGAAATGTGTTTCGAGACTCACAGTATACAGCGGCACCCGTACCAGCGATCATTTTAGATCCGTCGGTGAAGATGGCCAGTTCATTCTCGAAAGGGACTCCACCTTCATTCCATTCCTCTCTGCTGGGAATTCTAATAGAGAATAAAAAAATACCACGTTAACATCGTGTGCTTATGGTTTAGGCAGGAAAGCAGGGCCTCTCTGGTCGGACAGATAGACAATACAGCCTTCACGACACCACGTCCAGAAAAGAATTACAGTTAATAGACCTTACAGCAGGACGAATTTTCACCATAGCTACGCTATACCTTTATAGTTAAAAGAGGACCTAGGGATCACAAGCAAACTGTCAACCAGGCTAATAGCGAGCTTAAACTTAAACGACTACTAGCAGTCAAAATAGGGATGTGAATATTTCGAACACACCAACATGCGCGAACTGCTGTGGGGAAATTTTACATTCAATCAAAACAAAAATCTAATCTAATGCCGTCACCATCAAACTAAGAGGACCAGTAGCCCGACCATCGAAAAGAACTTCTAGTTCGATGAAGAGCAGCAGCAGGCAGATGCAGTAAATGACATACAAAGCGACCTCTACAAGCTGAAGAAAAGGAAACATTCACTTCTTCGCAAGAAAAAGACAAGATATAGCGAAGTCTATACCCGGTTATTAGCGCAAGAGTCGATATCTTTCTCGAAGTTATGCAGGTTGCAGCATCGGTGCTACTGCCCAAACCCCTGGGACTTTTCCATCATATCGCCATATTTGTATACTACTACTGTGATCTATGTATAACAGTCTGCTATCAATGGCCGAGGAAAAAGCGGCATTCCCCGTAGATACCATAAAAATGGTGGTGACAATGAAGAAGGCCCGGGAAAAAAAAGGAGTATTGCGCCATAGGCACGTTTTCAAATCAACAAGTCAGTTCTGCCAAATGAATTCCCTTGAAAGAATGAACACAACAAACTATATTCTTAGGATAGTGCCGAGCTACTTTAGGAACACTTACGAAGTCAAGGTATGAAAGCGATAGAAGTACCAAGTACTTAAATGCCTCAACATGCGTTCCACAAGGATTAGTACCAGGCCCTCTTCTCACGAATATCATGTATGACGACATCCTCAGATTGTCAATGGCGTCCAGAATAAAAATTATAGATTGTGCGGATGATATGAAATGTGAGTCCTTTGCGAAACACGTTCACGAAATAGAATCGGCAATGAATGAAATGATCTTCTAAATTAAAACTTGGGCAGCTGGCTTAGATTTAGCCCATAGGGGACAAAGTCATACGATCTAACCAAGCAAAAACATACATAGTACCTAGGTGTAATGATATACAACAGGCTAAACTTTAAGCTTCGACAAGAAAAAAGGCATCTCACCGTCAGAGAAGTAAGCTCAGCTGTACTGTATGCGTCTCCAGTGTGGACTGATACAATGGGAAAGAAAAATATTATCACCGGGGTACTGACGCAAGATGTTAAGAACCATCCGCGGCTATAGAACACCGTCAGGGAAGGCGGTATTTGTCGAAGCCAGTATGGTTCTTGTCCATATTTTATTCGATGAAATGAAACGAGTGTGTACGAGGACGCTCGCTTATCGACAGCAATGAAGAACATAGATTGTTCAGATCTGATCAAGATGATGGTCCACAGTCCATACTTCAGAATAATGGATAGCAACCTAACAAACCCCAAGAACCTACATACATAGTTGAAAGCACATAGGTAAAAGTACTAGTAACCAGCATTCAGATCTCAGGACGAAAGCCTAAGAATACAAAATAGTATACGAGAGTGTTGGGCATATACTATGTTAGGTTAGGTTGGCTTGGCTGTCCGCACGGGAGTGCAGACACACTTAGACCAATAAAGGTCCTTTGTGATACCATGGATCAAAACCAATTCGCTACTCATGGACTAACAGAACCAACCGGAGCTTTTGATAAAGCGATAGATGCGCATGTCACCAAGGACTTCAAGGAAGGGGACCCTAAATGGACCATTCTTTTATACGACAGAGCTGGGCAGTTACATAGGAGGTGGGCATATACTAACTGACCATTTTTTTATGGTCAGGATCGGGTATGTGAATGCTTCTGGTATTGGTATTGATTGGGTGGATTCCCACCACCTTGGCGTATCCAGAACAAAGCAAAACACATTGTCGATAAGCTTTCGATCAATAGCTGGTAGAAGGTTAAATAACAGGCAGTCAGTAAATCAAAAGACCCAATTTCTCTATCTCTCTGGACATGTCATTGGTCTGAAGATAAGGGTGTCTAAGGGTGAATGAGAATAATAAAATCTAATAATATCTTCAGAGTCTGTGGAGATCCCCTACCTTGGGATACCTTATACTTCATATGCCCGTACCCCAACCTAAGCAGGCACGTTTTGTGACCTGTTTTCCAGCCGATCCTTTACCTAGCTTAAGTTATTTATATCATTGTTCCACTAAGGTTTTTTCCGGATTTATACTGTTGTGAATTATTTTACTCACGCTGATAGCTGGTCTCAAAATTTAGATTTCTGTTTCTCGCTCAGATATACATATGTATGTATGTATGTTTATTCATCTTTCTAGTTTTATCACGCCTAAAGGCTTTTGACTGTCACTGTAGCTAAAGACTACCACAATAGGATGGAAACTCGTTGAGATAAACGACTATGCACCTGAAGGAGTTTCATACGTCATTGGACCCACAAATTGTCGTCATACACCTTAACCTAAAAACTATTCAGTACTAAAAAATGTGATTTCATAAACACGTTTTATGTGAAAATCATTTTGCAACAACTCTTCAAAAATCTCAATTTTACAACCAGCAGTATTTCCTGGCAAATGGAGATCCTTAAAAACCAGTAGTATACAGCCGCTACTAGTTTTATGTCGTTCCTACCGCCAATGATCGTAACATGAACGAAAACAAAACCTTTAAAAAACGCATCTACACACTTTTACAACCTACTTTGGGTAGACCATCAATAGCGGAATCAGTAAAAGGGCAGCACATTCGCATCAAGCAGTATCCGATGCTTTTTTTTTTCTTACCATACTCTGAGCATAAAATGTATCGCACATGAAATCAAAGCCAAAAATTTTCAATTTATATACGAATATACCGTGCATATATCCTTTTTATACTTTTATGGATATGGACTTTCAATTTTTATGCGATGGCATATGACGAGGATACCGTTCGTTGTGACACTGAAATTTCCAGCAAAGCTCAATAATATTCATGCAAAAGAGGATCCTTGCTTGTTTTTGCTGATATCCTCTTATTTATGAGGTTGTCAGGATATACTCGTATAATTTTTTTCACTTTGTGTCCTTTTGAAGATGATTTTGATGGAGAAGTAAATTAAAATTTTCGATTCGAATGTCAATTAGTTTCATCGTAATTCTGAATGGATGGTGTGGCAGCAAGTGTTTTTTATTCGCTTTGCATGCATTCCAGGACTCCTTTAAAAATGAAATGGATCACGGACATACTACTCATGCAATGGAACTCTTGAAGCTCTCATTGACACATGTTTTCCTGATTCTTAACACTGCCCTCACGAAAAGGCTTGAAAATACATCGAGTGGTTGTGTAAACGATCTGTACTACTGAATTGTGAACGAAAACAAAAGTGGCTAGACCCTACAAAGAGCCAGTGGATCAGACGAATGTTGTTTTTAAGGGTTCCTACACCTGTAGAACGACACCTGTCTATTAAAAAAAAAAACAAAAAACTGCGCATTGGAAATTTGAGATAGTTAAGACATTTAGAGCGAATGGACACCAACGCTTCGGTTCGCAGAGCATTGAAATCAAACCACGAAGGACGATATAATAGACAAAGGTAAGAGAAAGGACCTTTAACAATACACATAGTAACTGGGCTGAGAGGATGTCAAGGGTTCTGGCTTTCTGTGGAGCCCCACAAGGAGAAGTTTTATTCCCACTGCATTAGAACTTCGTAGTGAACAAAATTCTATTAAAATTAGGACAAATGTTGTTTTAAAGGCTGACTATCTTGCTACTGGTGATCACATTGACCAACAATGCAGAGTCATTCTACGCATGTATACAGCCTACGGCCAAGTTTGACATAGACGTTGCTGATGTGGTGGCCAGTGGAAGGGAACGAAACTATCAGGAATATAATCATGAAGATCCAGCGTTTACGTGCATACATACCTGCACATAACCGGTCCAATTAGGACAACACCAACCGCTCTGGTACTTATTTTCAAAGACATCAAAACGGCTGTTAATGCCGATATCTTCTGCGTATCCCATCAGCTTTACGAAATTGCTGAAGATATCAGTAGTATCCTCAGTCGGGATAACGGCCCTACGTCCATCTCTTCCGGCGCGACATTTAGGATATCACACATTTGACTTGACTTAAAGAAGCCATTTCTAGGGCTTTAAAGCTCATAGTGTTTTCCAGCCTTACCCGGCTGAACTGAGTTGGTTCTCTTAGGATTCCAGCGAAGTATGCTCTCGAGTACCATACTAGGCTACAATTTGCTCAACACTGTTTTGCAGAGCCAGTGACATAATTGATGTACATAGAGATCCACCATCAACTCTCAACGGAACTAAAAGTAGGGGCATTGAAAAGTATTTTTCCAGGAATTCGGGCAAGTTATTAGACTCTAAAGCATGCTTCTGGGTAAGCCTGACACTTTGGCTGTCACACATAAATGATTTAGACAAACTCTGCATCCAAGAAATGGTCACAATTCTGTAACTTTTCCAAGACAACAAAATGAAAAGCGTATCAAATTATCAAAATAAAATCACCCACGTCCCCCTGTCAAGGAATATACACAGCTTATCTACGAGTACTTTCCAAGAATTATACCCAAATGACCAAATCCTCCAAATGATGAATTGCACTCTACATCAACGACAAACTTCTCTAAGAGTATTCATTCTTCATAAATCTATTTCCCTCCTTTCTGAAAGGATAACGTAAGAGGACACAAAACAAAAAACGCATGCTGCAGAACATACTTCTGCTGCCACTTCGAACCTTGTCCACACAAAATTGATGACTTTTGCTTCACAACTCTGACAAGGACTGCGCATAGAAATACAACTTAAAAAAACTATCACCCCGCTGGCTGTAAATAAATAAAAAATGCAATAACTTTCCAAATATTTATCCATGGAGTCGTTAAAGTTTTCTTTGTCGTTTCCAGTGGATGAAAAAAAAACAAAAACCGACAAAGTTTTCGGCTTCATCAATTTCAACCATGCACTTCAAAACATTAGAAGTCATAAATTTTCTTAAAATGGTTCCAGATAAAAGTCACCAAGGCACTACTGGTTATAATAACAACAATAGCACTGAACAAGATTACAAGGACCACGGGCACTTGCAAACAACACAGACATATGTACTGTTACATTCGTTTGTAGTTTATTGTGCGAATGCATTGCCTGAGGATAAATTTTTCGAAAACATGTATTATACTCACATGTGAGAGTAATTGTTTACTACCGTTAAGTTTATTTGGCTAGGATGTACAGAGTTTAGTACAAAAAAGTCAGTGGCGTCGACGAAGTAGCGAATGATGAGACATTTTGACATTTTTTATAACTCATCAAAAACAACGGAATAAGAAGAAGTGAAGAAGTACTATCCCTAAAAGGATAAACAAACAGACCGATAGAAACCCGTCTTAAAAAGTTTAAGGGATACTTAGGTACGAATCAAACAAACACGCGGGTTCGAGGAGGCTAATGAATCAGAAAATCAAGCTGCAATAGCGTTACTTGTCAAAACCTTTCTAGAACCACAATGGATTGAAAGACACTCTAGACAATGTCAGCTATTTTAGAAGCGATGGAATCAGGGTCAATCTTAAAACCATCGCAGCTAATCTGTGATCGCTTTAGTTTGTCCACTTCGGCACTACGTTTATGGTCCAATCTAGGCCATATCTGTCTCGAAATGAGACACGTTGAGCCGTTTTCCCATCTGAGACAAAACATAGCTATGTATCTTCTTCGACAGTCAGGCAGCTATTAAAGCTCCTCTCGATTCAAACACGATTACGTCCAAGTTTGTTGAGGACTGCAAGGCGTCACTGGGCCGGGCTAGCCGTCGTTTCGAGATCCCTCTCTTCTGCGCTCTCGGCCATAGGAACATAGAGGCAAATGAAAGAGCCGACGAACCGGCCATTCCTGGGTCTACAGTTCGTGAATCATCTGCGGCCACTCAGGGAAGACGTTTATCCCCCACTAGGGAAAAAAAATCTCAAAGACAAGATCTAGGTGGGCGATCATTTCCAAAAAGATTTAACCTGAATAAAACAAAACTAGAACCAAAACCTAAAAAATACTTAGAACACCTACAGACGTCACTAAATAAGTGGCCATGACTACGGGTGATTTGTCACTCCACATACATCATTTCCACTGCCAAAGTTGCGGAGATGCAAACGAGAATGAATCTTTGTTTCGCTTCCTCTCAGATGCCTGGCTTTGGCTAAAGCTGGACAACGCGCAGCAGGCAAACCGTTCTTCGATGACCCCGCGGACATCTCGATGATATCATTGACTTACTCAACTCCACGGATTCTTTTTGAGCTCACGTGATTAGTGGTCTTAAGACGGCGCGGGCGCTCAAGGACGGGGTGCGTGTCTCTTGACAGGAAAAGCCCGGAAACTATCCACTGTATCTAACCTACAAAAGCTCGAAAGGCCAAAATATAAATCTGTTTTTGGTGTAACACAGCATACCTATAGGGCGTGTACATTTTCCCTACTTATTCCTTACTGATGTTCATAGTGAGAAAACCGCAGAGGGCCTTTCAAACAATTTAGCATTCGAAACGGCGTCCGACAAGACTGTACACTGCGACCACTACTTTTTCTAGTAATGATCAATGACGTGCATTGTAGTAATTAGTGGCACGACACGATAAAATGCGATGTAGTCGGATATAGCTTGGATCAAGTTGCATAGGATTTTAGGGTAACACCTATACAAAGGACAAAAGAGCAGGTGGCCTTTGAAAGGCACAGCTTCCTGCATTAAAAGTGAAATCTCGGTAACTAAGGTAAAAATCGCACATAACGACGAGTACGCATACATATTACGAGTAGCGTATCCCCAAGGACCCAGATAGGCATAAAGGATCTAAGTGAAAAATAATAACAAATCAAATTAGAACAGTAAACAATGCTTTGCATAGCCATACCGTTTAATCCTCTCTGCCATGCATCTTAACCTGGCATACGACAAATGGGTCCAGCAAATAGCTACACAAATGCTCGTGGATATACTTGGATACACCATCCAACGGATAAATCACATTCCACCATCAACGAATGACTAAAATCGATATACATACATACACAAGAACACAATAGCGAACACAAAAAAGAAAAAAACGACGAAATGTCCTTATTGACATTTGAAAATGCTTTTTCACTCAAATAGCTAAGCGCTGTGGCACGTGCCTTTCAAAATCCGGCTTGTGGCCCCAGCCATCATCCACCAATTCGAAAATATCTCTTAAATTATACCGTTTTTTTGTTCTCCCTAGGCCGTCGTGCCATCTCTTACATTGTGCTCCCAATCAATATCCGATTGTGACTTCTTTGTCCCGTAATCCACCGCAAAATCACTCAGCGTTATCCTCCGGAAAGAAATTAGTGTTCTCAATGTTGTAATTGAATTTCAAGTTGTCGGAATTATTCCGATTCCCGTACTCGCTCGCAGGAAAGGTCGCCCTAATTGAAATAATCTAATCAATGGGCCATGAAATGGATAGAAACAAGAGGGACATCAGAGGAGGCCGACCTCCATTCTCATCGCTGTCGCCAACCGACGACGCCACACTAAACCATTTTAATGACCTCCGCTTAATTACTTGATCAATATTTCACCAGCTTAACTCGACTTCCAGTCTTTAGAATACTCTCAAAAAAAAAAAATAAAAAAAAAGTAGAATATTTTCCTTCGCCCTTTCCACGACATCCTCGCATGAGTCAATGTAATACTTGCAAAGGGAAGCACACTTATATTATCATTTTTCCGGCTTCCTGTACGCGCTCGTAGGCCTCCTACCCTTCTCAGACCTCCCTCAATTCATCGGAAGTGGGCTGATCAATTAAATGAGATGGCACAATGAATAAAATACACTTCAATGACTTGAAAAGGAAAATTAATCGTTCGACGTTGTCGTTGTCGTGAAGAACATCTTAAGAACGGTCGCACCAGGGGAGAGTGACGTCGGAGTATAGCGCCCTCAGATGTCCTTGAACTATGTGTACTTTCGCTTATTGTAATTAATATAAAAAATTCATCTCAATTTAGGTTCCATTCGGAGTCCTGGAGTTAAACACAGATGGGGCGAATATTATGTATTAGCGAAGGCATAATGGAAACGTGCGCATCTGTGAGTGGGGGCATCCTTATTAGTGTCCTTTTGTGTGAGATTTTTTCTTCTATTTTTGTTTTTTTTTTGTTTTTTTTTTGTTTTTTTTTTTTTGTTTTGTTCTAGCTCGTTCTTGTATGGGTCCTGGAGCGCTTTTGATATTTCACAAAGATGGAGGAGAGGTTGTGTAGAAAAGAAAAAGAAAAATGGAACTGAGAGGACGTGTCATCTGAGCAAAGCATGTTCGGGTAGTTAGACTAACACTTCCCGAAGCGATACATCTGTTTCCCTCCTCAGATGCTGTTAGATTTGGAATCCTTGGATGTTTTGTCTAGTTTGGAGTTTCTTTTGCTGTGTCCTTTCATCTTGCTCATTAACTGATGTATCGTCTTGGACTGTTTTTTTTTTCTGTGTTATTGTGTGTTCAAGTATGTGCTCCTTTTGCAACCGAATCGGAGGAATCCTTTGTTGTAAGGACGTAAGGACACTTACACTTTTCTAAGTATTTACTTTTTAGTTGGAGCAAGATGTGAAACAGTCTGTTTCAAACCTGTGCCCATATGTTCATGTGTTGTGGGCAGGAGAATAATTTAATGAACTGCGTGTGGCTTGATATAATTAACTGGGTGACCCAGAAATGTTAGAAGAATTCATTTTGATTTCTCTTTCTTTATATGGCATGCCTTGGATCGAAGTGCTAGTGTGTTTAATTTTGGACTGTGGGTGTCTCGAAAAGGTGTGCCTTAGCAGTTGGAAGTGCCACAAGTGCCGCAGCACGTTAGGACGTGGTTTCGGAATAAAATTTAGATAATTTTCAAATAGTAAGTTGGTCCGAAAGACGTTCAAGTTGGTCTTAGAATGTCAAAAATTTCTACATCCGCGAGCAAGCAATTGCAGTGCAAATGGGTCGAAGTTGATTTAGAAGACAGATGTATGAGGAAAGTATCGCTGGTGATCTTCTACTTACGATATTTGTAGTCAATATCCGGTGAGTAGCTTTCTTGAATGTTTCAGGAGCGGAGCTTGGAGCACCGTAGCTTGACGGGTGAGCTGAAGAGATGTCGTATAAGCTTGATCTGGCAGAGCCTATCCACCAGAGCTACCAGAAGATTGTACACCCTAATTAAATGATGGTACAGGGGCTGACGTCCTGTGATCGTGGGATAATGGTTCTTGTGGGGCATCAAAATTTGAAATTCAAGATCCTGAGGATTAGCGCAATAGGTACTTTTTCAGACCTCAGGATGGTACTAAAAGAATGGATGCTGCGTCATATGAAGACAATGGCATTGATCTTGAAACTGGACCACCATAACTAGAGATTGGTACAAATGCTACGCCGTGGTGATGGAGCAGCTGGAGTACTTTGCGGATGCTGATGAAGCTCCGTAGCTGAAAGAAGATGCTGGTCCACCACTATACCCAGATGTGGTGGTGTGGCGCCACCATTAGAATCATCATAACTTTGTGATAGAGCTGGAACAGATAAAGCACTATAACTTGACGATAGAGCAGCTGGAGGGCCATGTATAGATGAAGAAGCAGACGGAGCACCGAAACTTGATGTTGGAGCGGATGAGCCGACGCGATATAGCTTGATGAGGATCTCGATGGTTCTGTTGCTGCACCGCATCTAAATGATGGGACAGGCGCAGAAGGCGCGCTTTAACTAGAAGATGGAGCAGGAGCAAAAGGTGCACCATATTTTGAGGATGGTGTTGAAAGTGTAGCTGAGCCTCCATGGTTTGATGTTGGTGCGCTGCAGCTTGAAAAAGACAATGACGATGGTGATGTCCACCCACCGGCACCGCCATGCCAAATGTCGGTGAAGGAGTAATGTAACTGGAGGATGGGCTGACTCGAGCTCCGTAGCTAGATGATTGGTGGTGATGGAGCTAATTAGTCACCGATGGACCACACAGCTTGACGATAAAGTGACCGCACTAGGGGCGTGATAACTTAAGGCTGGCGCTGTTACAGATGAAGAGACGTAGCTTGATGATATAGTTTGTGCATGTAACTGGAAAAGTGAAAAATATTGCCGATGAAGAGCAGTTGTAGCTTGGCCAAACTTGAGGATGGAGTAAAAGGACCTCCATAACATCGCGGTTGGACTGCTGAGTGCGCTATAGCTCGACGAAGAAGCACCTGCATATGGTGCACCATAACTGAATGAATGGACGCTTTGAAGTTCCATAGGAGGATGGCCTCTAATGTGGGCCATGGCCTGCTGACGAAGCGAGCTTCCCTTAAATTAATGGTGGTTTTTTTGTGGAACTTATGGAAGCGACGAGCGGCATATTCACACCAGAATAAGCGCTGCTACTGCTATCAGTCTTCATAATAAGTGGTAGTCTCGGAATCGGATATTCTCGCTTTTATTTTCGGTCGCTGTGGTTGCTGCTCCCCAGCGGGGCTCGAACATACACCGGCCGCGTCTCAAGCAAGCACACAATCAGTACACAGTCGCCAGATCAAGTGGCCGTAGAGTATTGGTAACAAAAGCAACGTCTTCCTAAGTGTCTATTTGTACCTGTGGTAGACACTTCGCAGCTTTGCTAATAAAATCAATATGCAGATGGATGAGATTTAGTATAGTCCGCAGTGCTATCGTAGGAGTCGAACTCATACCTCTACGAGCGCCTTTAATGTGCACTGCGGCCAATAGGATCTTTTGTACTGGTCCATATAATTAAACCAGAAGTTATTTTAAGAAGTCGCCAGACAGGGTTTCTGCCTGATAGGTAATCCCTAGGTATGCCCCTAGCTACATGTAAGCATCTACTAAAGCTGAACGCTATTAGCAAGACCAACCTCAGATGGGAAAACGGATCTAGCCTAGGGTAGATCAGAAACGTAGTGCCGAGTTAGTCAAACTACAGCGATCACATATCAGCTGCGTTTTCGGTGTTCTTACTGGACACTGTCTTATAGGCCAACATAACAGAAGCTTGGCCTCTTCTCTAACGACTTCTGCAGGAGCTGTAGAGACGAGGGGGAGGAGGAAACCATCCTTCACCACCTATGTAATTGCCCAGCTCTGTCGCATAAAATAATGCTCCATTTAAGGTTGCCCTTCTTTGTAGACCTTGGCGATCTGGCGTCTTTCGGCGTCATGTGCATCCAAAAGCTTCGGTTGGTTTTGTTATGATCCATGGTATCACAAAGGACCTTTACTGGTCTAAGTGTGTCTGCACTCTCGTGCGAATAACTAACCTAACCTAACCTATTTTAATAAGCTTAATGAACGTCAAGATAGCTTTAGATTCCAGGTTCTGAGTTTCTACTGGACTGAGTCCTGTGCCAAATGTGGTAGTCTTTTTCTTGCGGCTTCTGGACGGTGACGTGAAATGAAACCCAACGAAATAAGGCCAAATATGAAACTTTCATTTCATTTCACTGAGCAAAATATAGATTGCAAATCAGTTGAACCCAAATTACAGTACATCAACAAGATGGAGTACCTTGTCACAGTAGCGGCAGGGTAACTTCGTTACTCAACCAAACGATTAATGAACGGTGGATTGGTCGAGCACCCATAGATTTTTTTAAATGTTTTTTACCATTTTTGTCTGACAAAAATGGATTTTACTACAACTTCCGTTTATCGTACGTGAAAAAGTTATTTAACATAACTTTGAGAAAATTTTCCAGAGATAAAAGTTTCGTACAAAAAGAAGTCTTTTACTAAGCAAAAATTTTGAGAAAAATGCTTTTCCGTTAAAAATTGGAACAACAAAGTTTCATAATTTTGAGTTTAAGGAGTCATAACTTTTTTGTGGCTGCATAAAATAACACAACGCTTTAACATTTTTTATGCGTTACTGAATTGTCTCTTCACAATGTACAAAACTGTTTTTGTAACTGTAATAGTTCAGATGTTATACAATTTAAAGTTTTTATATCTCCAAATCTGAGGTGTCCCACTTTGACGGGCTATTACTCGAACTGGGTTGAAAACAGACCCCCGATTCTTTGTTCGCTTCAGGAATCTCCAGTTAAAGGATTATACCTCTTAACTGGGACACCCTGAATGTCCTCGTATATAACCAGTTTATATGAAAAGTAACCTGTTGTAGGTGACACTTTTTGATTTTTGCCATCTCTTAATGGTGTTAGCTTATACATTTCCCTCTACCAGGACAAATTGATAGTGAGTAATACGAGCATTTCAAACCAAATTGTGTTTCCGAATAAAATAATCGAATTTATATTTCGTTGAAATTTAAAACTGCACTACGTGACTAGGTACTGTGGCGCTTTTAATTTTTCATCTGATTTTCACCAGCAATAAAAACAAGAGAGAAACTTAATGAAATTTGATAGCACGAAAAATGAAATTATTTTTTTCTATTTCACATACAATCCAGAGTGAGTTTGACTAAAAAGAAAAAAACGGCATAAGCTAGCTACCAATTAAACGACGACGCCGTAGGATACAATATTCATCCAGATAGTCCTTTGGTATGAGCAGAAGGTTTAATATTAAACGAATCATGCTGCTGCTTTTTTAGCGTGTTTAATAGCGCAATTCGAGTGTAGGACGAGTTTGTATCCAAATTAGTTTTTTTTCTTAAATTGAAATGCAAAAGTTTATCATTCAAATGATGGGGCTACGAAGAGCATACCGTACGGTCTTTGATAGAAACAAAAACCGAAAATATTCGTTATAACAATAATAATGGCAGCCGAAAACACGAATACTATTAGACTGTCGGTAGTATGTTAATTTGACGTTAGACAAATGAGAAATGCACTAATTAAAAGCATGTTTTCGGAAATAATTTGTTCGTAATGGTTTTCAAGGATATGTGTGTGCATGTACTTAGGTGCCGCGGATACATTAACAATTTATTCTCTAATTGAACACTTTGACGCTTTTGCTACATTTATCATAATTAAAACGATTCGTCTGGGAGGTTTTCATTAAACAAATTGATTGGTGATTGCGGTACTCTTGATATGGTTTCGGTTATTATCTTTAATTTACATATGTACGTAGGTGAGTGGCGTGTGTAGAACGTGACATGATGGGAAAATATTGTCTACTGAGTTGAGGATTATTAGGGTACGCCTAATTTAAATGATATATCTAGTGAATTACATTTAGCGGGCTTAACGAGGCTATTAGGTCACTTAAGTTTATTACATTGAAGCCTCAGGGGCAGTGTTGACATTACATACTTAGGTGGAGATACGGGTTGATATACCCGATACATTCCATTTTCGCAGACACAAAGGGGCTTAGCTTTTAAACTTTTTTGGTCCATAAATTTGGATATCCTACTTGAAGGGGCAGATGATTTCACTCGCAAAAAATTTCGCCCTTTTAGATCGAGTGTTAATCTCTCCCGAAGTTCCAAGTAACCAGCATCAAATACTGAAGACCAGAGGCAACACGACAAAGAAAATATCAGCGATGTTGCCCCTGATGTGCTAGGTTTCTCTAGGACATCACACCCAAAAACCTTGGTTCGACGATGAAAGTCAACCAGCACGTGCGGCAAAACAAGAGGCATGCCGAGCGGCGCTGCATAGGAGGAGTAGTTGGCGAATTCTACGCGCAGAAGAAAAGGATCGAGGACCACCTTTCAGAAGTAAAAAGAAGGAGCAGGACCATGAGAAGTGATCTATTACAAAAATGATGTTTGTAAGTTTCACCAAAGAGTAAAAAGACCATTCTAAGGAGCCAGCAGGGACGAACAAGGAAACTTAGTAGTGGAACTACCTTCGATACTCAGGATATGGGGAGAAAGCTTCTACGCACTGCTTATAAAATGGGATAAGATGCAGTAGATAGCTATGAGGAATTGAGTTAAGCTGACGTAATACCAGTCGTTTAGATAGCAATGTCTAAGCTTAATTCTATGCAAACTGCAAGAAGTGACGTTTAAAACAGAAGACGACTTAGTACCGACTTCCAGGGAATTGTAAGGCCGATGAATTCACCAGAATAGGATCCAATCGCTACTCGCAAACTTAAACTTAAGCTGGATGCTGTCGAGAGTACAAATCTTAGGTGGACAAGCGGATCAACATGTCTAGCAACAAAACAGATTTGGCCAAAGCTGGATCTAAAACGCTCTAAGAATTTGATTTCTCTCAATAGACTGCATATATAGGTGTCATCACTGGACACTGTCTAATAGGCAAACATCCTACAAAGCTAGGCCTCTTTGCGAACGACTTTTGTAGAAGCTGCATGGATGAAGAAGAGGAGGAAACTATCCCTAACCTTCTTTGTTTCTGCCCAGCTCTCTCCCGTCACTTAGGAGCTCCCTATTACAACGATAAAGGCGAGCCTCCTACGCTTCATAAGAAGCCCAAAATAGTATAACGCGTAGGAAGAGAGACTCTTTCTCCCATGATCCACGTGGTATCACAATGGGCCTACCATTGGTCTAACTGTGTTGACGACTCCTAGCTGGCAGCCACTTCAATATAACCTAGCCCTAGGACCCAGCGTGCACCAACTAAAGGTATAAGTCTGCTGCATTATGTAAGCATGTGAAGCTCATTGTCAGCAAGACAATCCAAATCATTTATAGAGAAGAGTTATATGTCTAGTCTTAGCATCCTGTTAAACTCATGAGGTAGCGGATGATGATGAAGGATAATACAGGAGTTGGTAATGATCACACCGAGACATAGGTATGTATGATGTCAACAAAGGATCTAGGCAAGGGGATACGCTCTCCTGCGATTCCTTTGCCAACGTTCTTGAATGAATTGTGCAGAGCTCGCACTCCAATACAGGACGCACAGTCTTTAAAAGTTCTTACAATTACTTGCATACGACCAATGTATTGAATCAGAAGAAACCGTCGTGATTTCAGTGGCACCTTCGAGAGCACTGGGGCAAATGTAAAAACGAGTCCCAACGACGTACGCAAAGTCCCAGCATAACCTAACGGTCCCGAAGAGTCTCGGAACGGATATCAGACTTTTTACAAAAAAATCGAGCATATTTACAGGTTTCAAACTCGGAGCACAGGCTCTTGGAAATAGTTGACGAAACCTTAACGCGCATGGAATTGTAGATGTACTAAAGGAACACTTCCAGCAGCTACTGAATGGACAGAGAGAGGTTGACACCGCAAGAAGGGATCTAACAGCCAGTCAATAAAATAGTTCTCCCTCCCAGTTTAGAGAAAGTTGGCATATCTACTATGAAGGTAAGGAAGAACACCGTCGGAACTTTTCAAATACGGAGTTGATGTTCTGATTAGAGGCATGCATCAAATCACTTACAAAGTATAGAAGGACGAAAGTCGTCAGCGTTACATGCCCCATCCACAAAAAAAGTGATCCTATATCTTGTGCTAATAATCGAGGTATATCCCTTATAAATGTCGCATATACGATCCTATCCAGCATACTGTAGGAACTTCTTAAGGCCTTCTGAACCACATTTATCAGCTCGTACGAATGTATGCTGCCGGTGCATTGATTTTTTAGTGCTGGAGCAAATGCTAACTCTCATAAATAAATCCAGCTCCTGGGATACCCAGGCGATATCGTCATTATTGGACGTTCCCAGCGCGCCGAGAGGCATTCACGCCAGTGGAAACAAAGGATATATTGGTCTGAAAATCAACGAGGACAAAACCAAATATTTGCTGTTGACAAGTAAACCAACATCTGTCCACCGCTAAAGGCGAAATGTCACCATAGGCAGGCACAACTTCATTAAGGAGTTCGCGATTGTATGTACCATGCCGTAAATGTTAACTCTACAAACGATACCTTAGTGGAGCTGCGGCAAAGAATCACCCCAGCAAACATCTGCTTCTTCGGTTTGTAAGTCGTAGTATAAGACACCAAGTGCTGTACGATAGGTAGGAAAGCGGACCAGATCCTATGCTCCTTCCAAACACTTCGTTGAGTATTCGGTCCCTTATGCGAGGTGGACGAAGGTAGAAGAAAATTTAACCGTGAACTTTGTGAGCTTTACAAAGATGTGAATGTAGTCTGCAGTCAAGAGAGTTTTCGACTCCCAGCCCTCTGATTCCAGACGACTCTGCGACGATTGTTAGAGACTTGTGAGAGGTGTGACAGTGAAAAATATTTTTGGAGTTTTCTGCGGCTTTAACGTCAAACCTCTCGTTTTTTAATCAAACGCGCCAACAAATAAACCAACTAGAGTACATTTTACGTAAGAATTTTAACCTGCAGTTCGACATTTGACACATAAAACATTCACGTCCTATCCGGACCCTGCCTCTCTACTATGCGCATCCATACTTCGCTAAACCACTTAGATACACTTTCCCAATGCACCCGTTTCCTTATATGAAATTTTCGTAAATTATAAAGTGGTCCATGCCATCGCAACTCAATTGGTTGACATTCTCAAGTCCACATAAACTATAAACCCTAATCCGATTATAACTACCCGTCCACATAGAAGACAAATATTCCAACTGACAGCCATTAAACTCTATCCCTTTCTCACTCTTTCTGTCGAGTAAACCTATCAGATACCAGTATGTCAGCTAATGACCCTAATTGAAAACTTCTCCTTCGTCATCAAATCCATTAAATTACGAGACCAGGACCTCTATTGTCAGGCAGAGACATCCATAATGGGAGCACAGAAATGTAAACTCCAGGCAATAGTAACGCCTGATACAGCATACAGCTATCTACATGTATTGGACGCTATATCGTGCCATATGCCTTAAGGGATTTAGGGCATAATACCGCTCATTCTGGGCCAAGCAAAGTTCATGCCGCACTCATTTCCTTGGGGCAATCAACTTCATATTCGCAATCCCGCCGCATTCACATCGTACACCCAATTCAACTGTACACTGACTACACTGACTACCACCGCAATCACCATTCACCACCACCCCATGACCCTACACCTCAAATGCTGCCGATTGCCATTGCCATACCAAAAGGAAGGAAGATGTTGCGGAAAACTTGAAAAACCAATTTCCAACCAAATACGTATGTAGGTACATGGTGTACAACAGCGTGAGGGCGCCTTACCAAAGCTCTGTCATGCAATAAGGATAACTTTCGGACTTTTGGGAATTTAAAGTCATATACTGTCGCTCGAGCTAAGAGGGTTTTTCACGAGACGGGTAGACATTCAATTTTGTACCCTTCACACGATGTCGGATTTTGACAGATAGATATTTTTTTTTTTTTCGTTTTTTTATATCTCAGTTTTTCGATGCGACAGATACACGTACTGTTCACACCTGAAGGAGAAACTTATGTCAAACCTTGTGTCAAAAGCAGTGATATTAGTCTGTCCATGGAAACAGGTTAGACACATGGATTCACATACATACATACAATGTGTTGTTACTCACGGGGACAAGGTTCTTGAGTATGTATGTATCTACAGACACATAGTCATATTAGCTCGTTTTATACGAATTGTGCAAGCCGCCCCTACGTATATTTGGAAAGTTTTATGAGATTTTTCAACTCTTGCCAGTCGACGAAGGGTTGTGGCATAGCTTCGATGTACACAACAACATTTTTTTCTCGCAGTTTCTGGTGGAAAATATAGGCCACATCGTGTTTGCTTTAGAGTTTTAAGTTCCGCCAGTAGGTCAATGTGCGAGTGTGTGTTTAGTTTGCAGGAATCCAGAAATTGAATTAATTATGTGCGCACCGATTGCCAGTGGTCAATTGATTGCTTTATAGTGCAGTGCATCGTTCCCATGTGGAACTTTAAATCATTATTCGTAAAAAAAAATACACTTTTGCGCACCAACGGATGCTAGCCGTTGGTTTGGAATAATTTTACATCAACTTAGCTTAACGAATCGATTTTATTCTTCAATGGTTCCACGCATTGAAATTCATTTAAAATCACAGCAGTAGCTGGAGAAATTCGCAGGCCCTCGCGATCAAATTTAGGGATTAAGGTAACATACCTACAAGGTTTTTTTTAAATGGTCATGGAAATAAAGAGAAAGTTGTAGTGTGCAGTAAAAACCGAAGATCACTTACCAGGATAGAAACGCTGTATTACTTGCTGCGTATAGTGATGAACTATTTCAAGAACTGAAAGCTGAAATACAATATCGATGAAGAAGTAAAATACCATAACGTCACTACGGGAGTCCCACAGGGATCGGTCTCAGGACCGTTACTATAGAGAATCATGTCCGGCGGAGTCTTAGGTTTAACGCCATTTGACAGGGTAACGATAATTGGACTTGCTGGTGACATTGTCGTCGTGACAGTAGTTTAACAGATCCGACTAGTAAAGGGTCATTCATTTCGTCGTTTCAAGTTGGTAGCGCTGGCATTTGACACATGCCAAACTTAGCTGGCATTTGAAGTGTCATAATATTAGTTGAATATTTGCCATTTACGATAATGGATCGCTTAACAATCGAACAATGCGTTAAAATTATTAAAACCTACTACAAAAGTGGTGATTCAAACGCAGCCACTTTTCGCGCATTACGCGATGATTATGGTCGTCATAATCGACCGACTACGCAAGCAATCGGTAAAATTGTGAAGAAATTTGAAGAGAGTGGAATCGTTACTGATGTTGTAAGGCCTGTGCATCATCGTAATGCACGCTCCGTCGAAAATATTGCTGCTGTAAGTGCAAGTGTTGCTGATGATCCGAATTTATCGATTTCCCGGCGTTCGCAGCAGTTGAACGTGTCGTACACCTCACTATGGCGTATTTTGCATTTGGATTTGCATCTCCATCCTTATAAAGTTCAACTTACGCAACAATTGAAGCCTGCTGACCATTCACAACGCCGTATATACGCTTCTTCGGTGTTGGAACAACAGACAATAAACACCGATTTTTCGAACAACATGTTCTTCAGTGATGAGGCACATTTCTCACTCGGTGGGTATGTAAACAAACAAAATTGCCGCATATAGGGCTCAGAAAACCCACTAGTGATCGAAGAGGTGCCGTTGCATCCAGAAAAAGTGACTGTTGGGTGTGCTCTATGGTCGAAAGGTGTCATTGGTCCGTATTTCTTCGAGGATCCCAATGGGCGGACGGTTACAGTCAATTAGGAGCGATATGGTCGAATGATAACCGATTTTTTTTGGCCGGCTATTGAAGATCATGACTTGAACGATATGTGGTTCCAACAAGACGGGGCAACAAGCCACACAACACGACCAATTATGGCTTTATTGCGTGAGAAGTTTCCTGGTCGCGTAATTTCACGTTTTGGCGACGTCAATTGGCCACCAAGATCATGTGATTTAACACCGTTAGATTTTTGTCTGTGGGGCTACGCAAAAGACCGTGTTTACGCGAATAATCCTCGAACTCCAGACGCATTAAAAACCAACATTACTCAAGTTATGGCCGAGATACCGCCCGAAATGTGCGAAAAAGTGGTTAAAAATTACCTCAAAAGAATCGCATGTTGCGAATCTTCTCGAGGCGGCCATTTGAATGATATTGTTTTTCACACTTAATGGCAAAGTCCAAACTTTATAACGAATTAAAATTTTCATCAAAAATATATGTGCTGTGTGTTTTATTTAGCTTTACTTTCGAAACCGACAAATGAATGACCCTTTACTTACCCACCACAAAACATAAGCTGTCATAAAACCATTGAATTCGCCACTTTTTAGCTTAATAACCAAACCATTAAGACAACAGAAGCTGCCAAAACGGGTTTAGTAGAAGGGCTTGTATGTTGTCAACAAGAAGGGACATGCAACATCGGCGAATTGGACGGAACATCACAGTCGACATCTAAAACTTTAGTAAGGCACAATCTGCCTTTTCTCTGATATAAGTTCTGACAACAATACCGCAGTGGAAATCTTTGGACTGAGAAGGCAACTGAGTTGAGTAGTAAGAAAAATTCTATACAAGACCTTAATCATTCTAGTCCTACTTTATGAAACTCAAGCATGGACATTGTCGAAAACCAATAAATTTATTCCGGGTCATTTCGGAAAAAAAATGTTCATAAAATGTTCGGCGCCGTTAACGTTGACGGGATTTGGAGGAGAAGATTCAACAACGAAATATGTGAGCTATGCAGCGACATCAACCGAGTCAAAAAACTCCGCTTAAGATGACTAGGACATGTACAGCGAATGGACACTAATGCTCCGACTCACAGAGTATTCGAATCAAACCCAGAGGACAACGCAATATAAGTGTGTTGTTATGTCTGCCTATCAAACAATGTCCTGTGAGGACTCAGATTATTGAGCCGAAGCTCTTTCTATCAATTGAAATTAATCTGTTCTGGGATACAGCACAAAGAGCGTTCGAATTTGTCTGCAATTTTATTTAAAGATAAATTGCATTGCTTAACCAACTTGGATCCTATTGTTGCCGATTCCAACTCACTATGGTTATTATAACCGCCTAGGACAAGACGTCACTATTTTTCTTCAACTTCCAAGTTTTTACCTCCAAGTCAATATCAACTCCACATATGCCACCTCCTTAGTGGACTTTCAACGGAGACTGCCCCTTGGAAAACAGTGTTACTTCGGTTTGGCAAAAGCAAAAGCTACAGCGCCGAGATCTGGACGATAAGCTGAATAGCAGAGGAGATGTTTGTTTCTATGAATGTACTAGGAGGGCGAAAGGAGGAGAATATACAACCACGAACTCTACTAGCTGTATTACGATGCTGAAGTCGTCTAAAAGGTGAAGATACGTCGATTATATTGGCTCGGCTGAATCGAGTGCAAGGGCAACATCGCTCCAGCCAGGAGAATCTTCGAATCTCAGCCTCCAGGTTCGAGAAGGGTAGGAATCTCCGATGGAAAAACCAAACTCTAGCAGATGGTAGAGGGTTTGGTCATTACAACTGGAAGCCCCCCGATGCCTGGGGGATCGGCGAATATGGAAGACTACCATGTCTCAAGCAGACACTCTTGCTAGGTTGGGACTCCATTAAGTTGGTGTATGCCAATAAACTGCAAACAGATTGTGAGCCTAAGACGGAGATCCAGCGTGTCATTGACACCATCGACCCAGAATTCTGTCACTAATTTATCAAGAAATCCATCAGAGTAAAAGTTTGTCAGCAGACCAGTGGGGCGCATTCATTTCACCTGTCGTTCCAAATTTAATCGCAAAATTCATACATCGTTCAATGAAATTAAAATATTACCACTTTGTTCTTAATTCTAAAATTGAATCCTGTGCTCTTATTGGGACACTCTTTAGGAAGGCGTAGTCTCCGGATCCTCTTCCTCTTGACCATAACTTGTGAGCACCTTACGTTACCTTTGACTTTTTTGCGTTTTTTCTTTGTTCATCTTCATTACATTAAGATGCCGAAATTGAAGAATTAAAACCACCCCATCGCATGTGAGACAAAACAACATTTATAACGGTAACTAAACGATTGCATAATTAATTAGTTACCAGGCTCTCCTCCTCCGAAATTTGATTATGAAAAGAAATTTTTGTCCTTTCATCTTCTGGTAACGAGCACCTACTTCCGGTAAAAGTCAATTCAATAAACCACCACTGCTAGTACATACGTATATATGTATATATGTATGTATGTACGTACGAATAAGCCATACTCTAAGTTTTTCTAGCTCTCATGTAAATTAATTAAAAGGATACAACTTCATTCACGTTCTCCCTTTCGTCATTGGATATTTCACTTTGCGGTTGTGTATTTTCTCCGTCATAACTCTGACAAAGCGAAAACACAAAATAATTGGATAACAAGTAGAGGTACCGCTACAAAGGACGAATAGACAGAAAAGAAGAATAAAGAAGAAAGCGGAAATATTAAGGACTAATTGGTCAATAGGATGTCCTCGTCGTAGTTGTCGGTCCATCGCAACTATGTATAAGTAAGGGTATTCCTTTGGTCATTGAAATAAAAGAATAGAGGGATTGAGAGAGTGATAGGGGGAGAGAAACAAAATGAATTAAGAGACAGAAAATTTATTCATCGCATTCATTTGTGAGTCAGCGAAAATGTGGAAGTCGGCAGGCAAGTCCTTGAAATACCACGGAAGAATAGTGAATAAAGCTGCAGAAAAAAAAGGAACAGAGAGACACTCTGCTGAAGATAGAGGAAGGATGTGCGCCATACTGAATAGATAGAAACGATTTCCCATCTCAAGTAATTATCCAATTGTACCAGGATACTACTGTCTAATTGCCACCATCCGAGGAGCCAGGATGAGAACAAAGAGAGCAAAGAAACAAAAAAAGCAAACGAACATGGATGTGGAATAGGTTGTGATTTCAAAAAGGGATTGCTAATCAAAGGACACGCGACTCGATTGCTCTAGCTTCCTCGATTGTTCGAGCAAATAGTTGAAGGACCATCGAAGGATTGAGACCAACATGGAGTATGATAGAGCAGTTCGACGGCCACTCGAATTTCTGCACAGGATAAAGAGTGTCGTTTCATCATGAAGTGGTTGGCTGGGTTCGGATATAACCCATCCATGGTTTCCTGATGATGGTCAATATCATCATCGCTTTTCCAGTTCACATGCATACAGTGTGCTTGTGCAGATCAGCATTTACCAGACGATGCGGCAAAATTACTCAAAAGGACGACGAAGAAAAAAAAATTATGAGAAAAACTAAAAAAAAATTGCGGACACCGAACGTAGCGCACTGCTTGTAGGATTCTCGCTTGAATTAATTTATTAGCTTCATTAAATCTGCGGATGAGTTGGCAAATACATACGTACATATTTATGCACCGCCTGACTTACATTTGGAGAGGCATTAACGTTGTTAATGTTGGAGTTCAGTAGCATTATATAAGGACCAGGAGAACAGTTTGGCTTGATTCACAACAAGTTATCTAACAACTTGGTCTTTAAATAATTGCTTAATGTTTCTTGCACACCGATAACGATTAATTAGTGGAACATATACATATGTATTGTAGTTAATAGGACCACGGAATGAACCAAGGAGTAGGTGCTCCTTCAACGTACACACGTGTAAGAATTGATACAATTTAGAGCTATCGAAATGTGGATAAGACAAAGTCATTAACAGGCACCACTGTCGCAACGTACAGAAAAAACATGGATAAGGTTAATCTACTCCAGGTGATACCTTAGGTAGCAATGACCGGAAAGTAAATTCCCACATTTCTTGATATCGTCCTCGCTGAATTGTAGGCTGCATTTTCATTCCTGTGAAAGAGAAGAATGACTCTTTTAGATTGCCTGATCCACAAGGTGTATATCTAGTCCTGTAAAAAGTCCTTGGGTGGAAGCTAGGATTTAAAACCGCATGTCACACTTTGGTTGTACGTGTCTATAATGCGGTCCATATCATTTGGTGACCGGCTACTAATAACTCTGTAAGCCCCGACCTCATAGGGAAAGTGCAAAGAACTTCTTTCATGTGTATCACAACTTAACATAATGCTCCACCTAATGCCCCTAGATACTTGCATCAAGCAGATGAATGCCAGTGCGGCCGCTAGTCTTAAAACAACACCAGTGGTCTAGCCTCTAAGCTGACCACTCCTCGACACGCCTCTGAAAACACCGAAGACATTCCAACGAAGCCTAAGTTTAATAAAAATTTTCGTGCAACTATCTCTGCTCAAAATGAGTGGGAAGACCTTGTCGGTATAGAAAGGATTTCGATTCACTTCAACAAACAGATCCAAAATCCTTTCAAAGGTCGCTTTAGACTGTCGCTCGTGTCTAATGTAAATGGTAGAGCAGTTCAACATACACCTGACCTGGGTGCCTGGCAGCAGAGTCATTCTAAGTAACTGCAAAGCTGACAAACTCGCCAGACTTGACACTACCCTAAATAAATATCCTTCTGAAATGTCAGGTTGAAGGTATGCCTACCGGTACGTGTAAGCTTCTACGCTATCAGCAAGACAAATCCCAGATCATACGACGTGTCAAATATCAAGACAGATCGGGCCTTGACTGGATCAGAAGTGCTCGAATGGTTTGATCTTGCTGAAGCGATCAGATATATGCTCCACTATCGGTATCCTTTTGTGCTAGATCCATTATCGATAACCTTGGTCACCTCTTGAACACAGACTTCAGAAGTATCTTACGTTTTATAAGCGCTCCGGTTGGTTCTCTTAGGTAGACCTTGTGTAGCTGACTTTTTGCTAGATCCCTTATGATGGACCTCTTCTGGTCCAAGTGTGTATCTTGGTATAGATAGCCACCCTAACTTAACCTAACCTAAGAAGTGTATTCATGCTTAAGATCATAATTGAAAAATCAAATTATAAAATTGATCCACAGAGAACTGTGCCACCTTTCTTACGTTAAGGCCGGAACTGAAGAAAGCATCTAACATCTAACTGGTAAAATCACAGAGCACTGCCTCATTGGATTCATGCTACGCAAATGAAAAATAGAACCCATGGATTTCTGTAGAATCTATGGAGATGAAGACGAAGTAGACACTGATTTGCCCTGCAATCATGACGCCTACGAAACTTAGGAGCCAGGTTCTTTGCACCGATATCGCTCAAATATGGAGTCTGCATCTCTTCATAAATAGTACCAACTGGTTTGCAGGTCAACCATGAACAAGATAGGTTTGTTTTATTATTTTCTTCCATACAAAGGGTAGTTTCACAATCGACCTTTAGGTCTCCGAGTGAACGTGATGAGTTTTTATCCATCGCATAACCTTCCATAACCTAACCTAATGTTGGACATCTTTAAAGAGTTTTGAAAAATGTAAATTTTTTAAGAACCTAGAATACAGAACCTTTCAGCTCAAAACTTAAGGTCTAAAGGTGATAGATAGATTTCGAGAAACTCAAGTATGAAAAATCAAATCTTAAGAGCCAAAAAATCCTACGGATTTTTAGCTTTAACTTCAGAGGAGCCAACAACATTATGCCAATTATGCTTCAGAAATTACAAGACATAGTAATTCCCTGGCTAGTGCCGATTTATAGGAGCTGCATAGATCTAAATCATGTCCCTCACAATTGGAGACGTGTCCGAGTGGTTTTTATTCCGAAGGTGGGACGACGAGGATATAAATCAGCTAAGGATTTTAGGCCTATCAGCTTGACCTCTTTCGTTTTAAAGACCATGGAACGTATCCTAGATGTCCACATCCGCCAAACCTCAACATGCGTACCTCAAGGGAAAATCCACAGAGATGGCCATTCACGAGGTTGTGCGCACTGTTGAGAAGTCACTTCATTCCAAAGAATTCAATCTTGCCACCTTCTTAGACTTAGAGGGAGCGTTTAACAACATTCACACCGAAGCTATCCAAGAATCTCTTGCCGAGCTAGGCTTGGAGGATCATATCAGTATATGGATTGTTTCCATGCTAAGATCACGTATTATTCAGTCTACACTCGGTAACGTTAGCACAACTAAAATTGTAAATAGGGGAACTCCTCAGGGAGGCGTTATCTCCCCTCTTTTATGGTTGATGGCCATGGACGGGATCTTGGCACTACTGGACAGAGAGGGTTTAAAGGTGGTTGCGTATGCGGACGATTTGGTAATTTTTGTGTCAAGAAAGTTTCTTTCTGTGATAAGCCAGCTCATGGAGAGAGGTCTGGATTTAGTACTATCATGGGCCACGAGCTGTGGCGTTGGTACAAATCCTGATAAAACTGACTTGATGCTTACCACTTAGATCAAAACGGCCGGCCACTCTCCTTATCCTCTGGTGCTAAATATTGAACAACGAGTGAAGAAAGCCAGCATAGCTTTCTACGCATACAATAAAACATTCGGCACAAAATGGCGCTCTGTGATCCTGTCCAACGGATGCTCTTACTGTGATCCTTCACCTGCTCCCTCTTGAACTTCACATTAGAGATACAGCTTTATGTTGCGCAGTCCGGCTCAGAGAATCCGGGTGCTGGACTGCTATGCATTACGGCCATAGTAAAGTCCTGGAGAAGGTAGCAAACAACCCGGTTGCGTCTTCGACCGATTAGAAAACCCCAACTTTAGATTTCAGAAAACGTTTTTCTGTCATCTTTCCCACCAGAGCGGAATGAAAGAGCGTTAAAATAGTCAAAGATTTTAATGCTACTGTTTATACGGACGGACCGAAAATGGACTGTAGAGTCGGCGCAGTCAAGCTCAGCTTCCCGCGATTCGTGAGGCCTGCCGATCACTGAACACTCTCTCAACATCTAACCGTAATCTTGCTATCTTCACTGATAGCCAAGCTGTTATCAAAGCTATTGATTCAGCTACCACATCCTCAAAACTGGCAGAGCAATGCCGGAAGGAGCTAAACAAACTAGTCAAATATCGCCCTCATCTGGGTCGCAGGACACAGCAACTATGAGGGAAACGAGCGGGCAGACGATCTGGCCAGACAAGGGTCAACTCTTAGCGGACCAAGGAGTCATTAAGGGTAACATTCACAATCACTTCCTAAAGCTGGCCAACCTAGGTCGCAACACGCTTTCTAGCTGCGCTATATCAAGAAAGACATGGCCCAGCTATTGCAAACCTAAAACAAATTAGCTACTATGCAGATCAAAACCAGATATTGCTAGAATTGTAGCCGTTAGCACGAGCCACTGGCCGATAGGAGACCATGCAGCCAAGCTTGGCATCCCCCCACAACACCTTCTGCCACAGCTGCAGAGATGCTAATGAAAAAGAATCTCTTCTTCACTTTCTTTGCAGGTGTCTGGCCCTGGTGAGAACCCGACAACGTACTCTAGGTAAACCTTTCTTCGTCGACCTGAGAGAGATATCTGACAGAAGGATTGGAGCCCTCATCCTCTACCTGAACTCGACAAGATGGGTGTAGATTATCTCTCGCCTCAACCGTAAACAACTAACCAGGTTACATGAGTTGTGGTATAAAAATGGCGCATTCTAGCGCTAATTGCGTTTCGCCTATGATCGGTAAATTCCCTACAAATTACTGTTCAAAGCAGACTGTTATATAAAGGATTATAAATGTGTAGATTAATAATTCAAAGATACATTGTAGCTCACCACGTCCTTCATGAAACGCGTACATACCTACAATAAAGAGAAAAAATTTCATTCAGTTAGAAGATCGTTAACAAAAAAAAAAAATATGAGAAACAGCTATAAAATAAATTTTTCCACAAAGAATAATTATATACTCGCACACGTAGGACAGGTATTGTATAACAGTTTAGTCTATAACCCAAGAAGATACATACAATTTACCCGTTGTTTGCTGCTTGCAATCAGTTTTTCGATGAGAAAAAAAAAAACAATAAACATTCCCAGGACGTCTTTCGTAAATTCAATCAAAATATACGAATGGAATAATAACAAAGGCACGCGTCTTTATTAAACTGAAATCCTGGAATTCAAAACAAATCATTTAGGTATACGATGTAAAGAAGCGGAAATGAAGGAAATACATAAGTACCCGAGCAACTCCAAGCTGTGAAAGGCAAAAAGGATAACATTTTCTACCACTTCTTCGTAGAACTTCTAATTCTCTGCAATGCTTCTCTGTTTTCATTTACACCAACTCTGGTCTTGTCCTTGAGCATTGCTCTACTATAGTCACCGTATACGAATACATATGAAGCCAGCAATATAGCAGAATATGTGTACTATGCAGAGAGAAATGTGTCCGACACAGTTAAATTCATATGTCAAAGTCAGCAAGGATATGGAGCACGAAGGAAACAAACGAAATAAAATTACGTGCCCTGTTTAAATTATACAATTGTATCCATGGACCTAGTAGCTGTAGCAGTACCGGCACCATCGCCAGCGGCAGCCTAGCGTATATGAGTGGTATAGTGATAGCTACGTGAAATGTTCGTTGCTCCGAAAAAAAAAACACGAAAGAAAAAAAAAAAAAAAAGGGGAAAGCGTGCCAAGGAAGTACTTCATCCTTTAAACACATGCCCATGTGTCTGTATAGGTTGGTGAAGAACCAGGCTAGCAGACCCGTTGTCCCAGTTTCAGGGAAGGGCATACGAGCACAACTAACTGACTCTGCGTACATCCTTTTCATCTGGCATCAAATTACCATCTTCCAATGGTATCCCCATGCTCCCTACTCCCCTCCCACTTTTCCCCTTTTCATTTCACTTTATCCCTCTGGATGGGGTGCATACAGAGCACAGCATGAACGCGGCATTCGCTTGCCTTCTGCACATTACAAATGTCCTGCAATCTGTTATCGAAAAAGTGGTACCTCTCTCCAGCTGCTCAAATGTGTCCTTAGGGGCTCCTTTTGCCACTGGCCCGAGGACGGGTTACAGGCAATGTTATGATAGCACGTTAGTTATAAATAAATTCAGACGTATACATTATATTTATTTAGAGAGTCACATCCTATGCGTATTGTATACGAGCACTCATATGTTTTCGGTTCAAATGTGCGTACTCAAAAGCGTTACGGTTATACGGTTGCATATTCATAATAAAACAAACGCGCCATGAAAAATGGCATAAATACGCAGACCAGATACCAGAGTGTGTCCTCATCCTACTCTACTCCAAGAAGATGGAACATTTTCTTCAAAATTTATTTTAAATGAGTTTCTCTAAAGCGGAAGGACTGGAAATGGGTGATGATGGGGTGGGAAGCTTTGCTAATATTAAAGTTGCATACGTTCCTTAGAGAGTAATTTCCGGTCAAGTCAAAAGTTATTGTTGGAATTGATGCGAATTTGTGGCTATGGCGTGTGATGAAATCGTATGTATACACTTGCTCTGTATACAGGAAGTGTGGGTTGTGTAATAACCATGAGTCACGTAGGCAAAACTCGTGTTTGGCAGATAAAAAAGCTACAGGAGGTCCTTGCATAGGGCAGTGGTTGCTGATTTCCTCTAATGTCATCATAACCTATTTGCTTATATAAATTTAGCCTAGAGCCAGAAATATCGATAGTGAGCATGTGAGTAGATGTTGTTCATAACAGAGATTCCGGTCAGGAATAGTGGGTGGTCTATGGAATTGGGAAAACGCTCATATCAAAATCTAATAATTCTATTGTTCAATGCTGGGCATCTACAGTTTATATTTTCATTGCTTATTGATAATTGAGTGACGGCTGGATGAGTTGGATTCTATGTTAAATGACATTTTCTAAACGACAAAGTGTGTGTTGATGAAATCGTGAATTACCATGACTACTAGAGGGCAAATGCTGCGTTTATTTGGATGGAGGTTTGTTCTCTTGTGCTTTCGACATGTAAGAAGTGATCGTCTTATAAAAATTTGTATCGAGACTCAATTCACCAACAAAAGTCTAATATGCACAAAGATCTACGAGCAATGTCCTTAGTGTGCTGTTAAAAGAATGTTAGACCAGAAAAGTAAAGGAAGACGTTTTTGGTAAGCATAGACTACACTACTTTTGCAAACGGACTTAGACTAACTGACGTTCTTGCAAGACAAAGTGTCACTTAACTAAGTACGCGGTTTTTACAAATGCAAAAGGAACCATGGCTCGAAAAGAGATCCCAGACAAGACTCCGAGTGGCCAACATAGATTCGGACCACTACTTTGTCGGAGGTAGGACCTATGCGAATAAACTCCTGGTTTCCAGATAAATGCCGGCAAAGTATACACAGCTGCACTACGCAGAAGGACAAGAGTAACCCGCAAGCTCTATGAAATGAAAAGATAAGAGCAAGATCAACTTCTCCGGAAGATGAAAAAAGCACATGAAAAGCGCATGGGAGAGAATAAAGAGAGATACTGGTCCAGGAATGCTGCTTGGAAGTTTTATCAAAAGGTACAAGGAATACCTTACGGCAACGAAGACCACCGACATGGAACCTTTTAATAAAGAACATGGAAACAACTTCTGCAGTCTGTTCGACAAAAATCAAGACTAACATTCTGCACCCAGGCTAAATTAACCATTCAACCTAGATGATGAAATCGTTTGTCCACCTGACCAAAATGAGAATATTGAGCTCACCATCTTGTAATGTTTCGCCCTGCGGCAAAGTCAATTCGCCTAAAACCTCTTCGAAGAGTAACCGCCAATCCCTGAAAACATTGTGCGTAAAATGTTTAGAAGCCAAGAGGCACGGGATGTAGTCGCTAAGAACTCAACGCGCTTAATAAAAGAAATATGAAAAAGAGCCTTAGAAAGCAAAGAAATAAGAACAACGCGACGAATGCAGAGCAGGAAAATGCAAACAAGTGCGAGCCGAATACATAAAGCGGCAGTACCCCGAGAAATAGAGTGGCCGAAGCAGGCATGCTCTAGAACCTATCCTCCCGACGCGACGGGTCGGGGGCCGCGAAGAAGGAACAAATAAAAAATCACAGCTCGGACAGAATATCATAGTGAATAGCTATAACTTCGAGGTAGGAAATAACTTCGCAAGATTGGCTCGAACACCACACGCTCATCTCAGGTGTAGTAGCTGTATGTACCTATATAAAACGAAAACAGCTAGATTGAAGTCTTTTTTTTCTAACTGGTATACATACATTCTTTGGCCATTTGTCAAAAAGTAGCCATTTTTTTGGACAACCCAGCGGCCGAAACAACGACCCCAGTCTCTCTTCTAATGGCGGCCCTAAACTTAACACAAAACATTAGAATTTAAGCCCTTCAGCTAATTTATATTTGCCCTCCAAGTACCTACTTGTGCCTTGCATTGTGCTTATGCATTCCGTGCATATGCTTCAACTCAACCACTTGTATGCATGCAACCATCCAAAGGACTCTGCTTATTTTACGACACACAGACAAAAAAAAATGCCGCCTGCAGGTCTACACTGATTGTGGAAAGGCCTGCTACCAAAGAAATTAAATATAAAAATGTCACATAAGTGGTGTGTTTGTTGATTTTGTGCCACAGTACACCGGTTGTATACACACACTCATCACCGTCACCAACAACGACGACCGTTTGTACACCGGGTAGTAGTCCTGAACAAACACCTAATTGCAATGTTGCTGCAGGATGCGCTCTCTCCTAGTGGCACTTCAGACAATTCTCATTATTGTTACTTTGTAGAATTTTTTTTTTTTTTTATTATTGTACTGCTGTCCTTAACGGGGGGACAAGTAAAAATCTGTTGCGAATCCTTTCCCATGGACAGTGTGTGATATAAATCTAACAGAATGATTTTTCTTCCTTTTGATGTCGTGTATCTCTGTGAGTTCCTTGCTTTTGACATGAAATTACTGCATCTGTGGAGATAAATTCTATTTTATTTTTACGGTGGATTAATGTGAGAGCTTACATTGTTACGACACCGAGGACTAAAATGGAGTCTCAATGGAGTAAGTAAGTGAATATTTCTGTGTTGGTTACAGGTATTCGTGTACTTTGACAAACTCTTGTTGTTAGATGGAGGTGATTTCAGAAAAGTCAGCTTGCTCAAGTACACTTTGGTAACAAACTCTACTTAGACACTGTGAATTGAGTCGTAATCAGTTTCTTTGTTGGAAGGAATATGTGCAAGGAAGGATTTACGTATGGATCTTAAGTGTGGCCGTGGCGAAAAAAAAAAAAGAAAACTGGCGCTGACTATCACTTTATGTGCAGCATGACTACTACTACAGATGTCTTTCGTCTATCATGCGGTTTTTCATCGATTATCCACTTTGCTGCTCTGAGTATTTTGAAGACGGTATGAAAGAAGCTGATATTTTGCTTAGAACGCAAAAGAATTAAGTACCACATCGTCCCAGATCCGATTGTCTTACAGCCATTAGTATAGAAGACATTCGTGAAATCCTTAAGAAGTTCATTTGATTTTTCCAATTGACTCTCTCATACAAATAAGTTATATCCTCTGCCAGATATGGCGACAGGATTCCAACTGTCGAAAGACATCATGAACAAAGAATATTTTTCCGAACTTCTACGAAATAGTGCTCGATGCTTAATGTCGTATCCATAGTACCCAAACTTCGTTTTTCCTGAGTAGACATAACAGTCATTAAAATAAACAACGCAGGTAGCGTGGACCTTCTACCCGCATCGGTCTACATGGCACACGACCGACAAGCACTGCCGGAAGAAGTCCATGAAATGATGACAATCATATCCACGATAAAAACTAATCTGCTGATGGGCGACGAAACATTGGGCGACGTGAGTCTGTGTTTGGCTACATCCTTTTAAACAACCTCTCGATATGTAACAATTGTAACTTCCCAACCTTTATGTTCTTGAGTACGGATAATTTCAACGGTTGGAAGGATGTTTTAAATGATACGCTTACTAATAACAGCAATAGTATAAGTTGAAAACTAAAGAGTATCCAATTTGCTTTAGCTACTTTTCTAGATTTAGAACGAGCTTTTAAAAATGTACACTGAGGCAATTTTGGAGTCCCTCACGTAGCTGGGGGTAGAACACTACGTAAGTCAATGGATAATTTCTATGCTTAGCACTAGAATTATTCAGGCAACACTAGGAAACAGCACTATAACCAGATTTTCCAGTAAAGGAACACCTCAAGGCGTTGTCATTTCACCTCTTTTATGGTTTATAGTCATGAATAAAATCCTTTTAAGTTTAGACAGAGAAAGCATGAAAGTAGTCAGGTATGCGGACGACATGGTGATGCTTGTGTCAATAAAGTAAAGCGAGATCATGGAAGGCGCTCTGAGCAATGTTAGCGCATGGGCCAATAAATTGGCCTTGAAGTAAACCCGAGCAAAACTTCCTTGACTAAACGGTTAGCTACCCTCCCTATCGTCCAGTGGTAAGACCTACATAGAAACTGAACATAGACCAGCCGGTAAAGAAGGAATGTATAGCCTTCTATGCCTGTAACAGAATCTTCGGCAAAAGATGGGTGTGCAACCAAAACTATGGATGTACACCGTCGTAGTGCGTCCTATCCTCACATATGGGTCGATAGTATGGTGGCCATACCACAGGAGCTCTAGGGTCGATGCCCTTACGGACCTTCTGCATCGTCTACGTCTAGATCTACACATTGCAAATATCACATCACATAGCCCAATTAAACTCAGAAAGTCCAGGTTCTGGACAGCAAAACCTTACGGGCACAGCAATATTTTAAACTCTTCACCAAGAGAACTCACATTGCCCCCTACAACGTACGATTCCCCACAAGAACAGAATGGCAAGTCGGAAAGGTGAATAAAGATTTCGATCTTACAATATAAACACCTCAATATTTCTAGACTTCCAGATGTTTCCAAAGTTTTTCAATCGGAATTACTCGCTATCCGTGAAGCCTGTCGCCAAATCAAACCACACCCAAATATCCTATCAGGACAAAGGATAGGATTGGTTCATATCCAGGCTGCTATCAAAGCCATTGGCTCGGTAACCATTTCATCCAAACTGGTACTGGAATGCCGGAAAGAGCCTCGGTAGGTGGCCAATTCATGGTAACTTTGCTCTGGGTTCCAGGGTATTTAAACGGCACATTGGTAATAATTCTATGTAAGTAATCAATTTAAGTGCAGCGCTGAGAGGGGTAGCAAAATGTCGCATCATCATCTGATAGCGAACAAACGATGAGAGTGTGTTGAGTCCCACTGAACATGTGTAGACAAGCAGTTCGACCTAGCCCATCTAGGTGAACTTCAGCACACTTGTATTAAACGCATCTCTTCCTGGTTGGCTCAAAAGTTTAGCAAAAGCCGTCAGAAGGAAAACGTGCGGCGGAAGAATTTTATTGATGGGATGAACTGTAGTGTCCAATGTTGGACTAGCGATCTCCTTGCATGAGCTACTCTGCCATAATCAGAGCTCGGATCCGAAAGTATTTGAATGTCTTTTTCAGAGCCGCGGAAAGGAAATGGTGGCGAATTAGCAAATCGCCGAAGTGGGTTACTGACATATTATTTAAGCGGCTACTTGTCTTAGAGATTTTTCTCAGTAAAACTGGTCGTCGGCATTGGGAATTCTGGCGTCAGGGTAACATCCTTACGACGTAAAAAAAGAGAGACAGGAGCCTCGGATACCAATAGTCTCCCTCAAATGGCAAAATGTGAGGTCGAAAGAAACCGGCTCAGGTAAAAAGTTATTGGCTTTAAGCGGGTAAGCGATCGTGTAGCTGTGATCCGCACCAAAGTCAATTTTTATAACACGGAATGGAGCCTATGGAACCTTCGATGGGTTTGCTGGAAAGCACAGCATATTCGACACAACAGCATATTCCGACTAATCAACTCTGCGGTAGCTCGTAATACAGGTATAAGTATGCCATGGGTTTCGAAAACTACGAGCAGCATGACTGCGAACCACCAACCAAATGCCCATGTACTGATCACATCAAATATCCTTAATATGCAAACATTCAAAGGAGTAACGATCCACCCTGACTACTGTTTCTTAGCAGTTTAATTCGGCTGTCCAACAAGAAAAAAAGAGACTAGAAATTAGATGCATACTCACGCCTTAACTATTCAGAGACTACAAAGAGCACCTGAGTGTATTCACCTTCAATCCATATGAGTGGATGAAAGAATGTCCGGTGGCTGGACTGGAATATCTCCATATGACCCAAGGCGATCCTTTACATTGCACCTGGTTAATTTCGCTGGGTCGCGTAGCGCTGGGAACCGACTGAGACTGACCCTCGAAAATCGATACTTCCTGCGTTTTGCAAAACAAATATCATCAAAATCCTTACTCCAAGGACAAAATGTATGCTCTATAAAACGCTAGTTTTGTTGTACGACGCAGAGTGCTGAACGACAAGTAGAACAGCAGAACAGATATTGGGTGCTTTCGAGCGAACATGAAACGATAAGACCTTGAACTCGACCAAGATGTGGATGTACTCGAACATTGATTCGGCCACATCGAGCGCATGGACAACAACGCTCCAAAATAATCTTCCGCTCCAAGCCCCCAGGTTCGAACCGACCAGACAGATCGAAGCCTCACTTTAAAAACAGAGTTATTGCGGTTGTCAGAGCACTTGACTGGGACCGGCAAGGATGGAATGGGCGGGAGCCGGTAAAGTAAGTAAGTAAGTAAATAAGCCAACCTAATTTCTCAAAATTTCTCTTCAATAATCCAAAAATTTGTCACATAAATAAGGTTCCCGGTGCTGGAAATCTGGTATTTTTTTACATGTGGTGATGCAGCGAAACTACCCTTTGCTCTAGTACCTCCTATGTGTCTTCCGTGCAGCTTCGTAGCTAGGCCTTGTTATTTCTATATCTCGCCTAAGATCGTAAGAGGAAACGTTGTATTTTGGGAATCGAGGAAGGGGAGAAAAACGTCAAAACAAATTGATCTGCAGACGTTGCAGAAGTTTTCCCTTGTGACATTGGAGGCAAACGAGGAGCCGAACACTACGAAATCGGTGGAAAAATCTAAGGTAACATTTACCAGTATACCAGCATTCAGGAATGACAGGAGAACGCTCAAAGTTCTGGAAACCATACAAGACCTTTGGAATGCTCTCAGCAATATCCGTTTTCTCTAAAGCCGGCCAAAGATACTTCCATTCGATTTCGAATACAAAGTTTTGCATTAAATACTTTAAATATTTTACAATCCCATTGACAGTGTATTTGTGTCAGTACCTCAGGCATCCCCACACTAATACATTTAATTGGAAGCATATTACTCTCATCTAATATTAACTTCTAATTTATTTTGACCATAAAACTCCGCAGTTAGCATCGTTGCCTAATAAGGCAAATACACGAGTAACAACGACTGAGACACATAGCGGGGAAAGGAGCAACTCTAATTCAATTTAAAGTTTCCACTTTTTGCCTTTCATCATTAGGTATCATGAACTGACTCAGGACGGCACTAAGAGTACGTACGGCTGGCAAAGTGCTCCAGCACTTCACAACTTGCCTGTGGTACATACAATCCTAAGTGGTGTTCCCACTGCTATTTGGATGTTGGAAAATTTTCTGAAATTTTCTCGAATTGATTTCCCCACCTGCAAAGGAAGGCAGAAGAAGCGAAATACCAAGAGATTTTCTTTAATCATCTGCAATAAAGGTGAATTAGTTGGAATCTTCCATGCTACAATGGTACAATCTGCGGAGGCGCACCAACATCGTAGTTGCCGTTGCCATTGCCGTTGCCGTTGGCTCACAGTCATAACCCCAAGTGATTTTCATGTTTAACATGGATTCCTGGCATCGCTACTGAACTACGATCCAACGTTCGTCTTCGTCCAAAAAGTGAAAATCTATTTATTTATTGACCGTAACGTTGCCGGAATGAGGCATAAATGTAGCCAAAATGAAATGAAAAAGATACGAGTATTTCATAAATCTTTTTGACCGAAATTAATGAAAGTCTATTCATTGCGTGTGTATCTACATATGTGTGTAGGAGTGTAGATATGTTTATCTGTTGGAACTTCGAATTGTGATTCCCTAAAGTGAGAAAAATGCTTTCGTTCACATTTCTACCCTGCAGCCATCTGAGATACCTACATAACCAGCAGTATGAAAAAAAATTTGAACGCCTGGCATCTGTGCCAGGCCAGAACTTAAGCGTCTGATTAAGAGAGTTCGGCCACCTTGTTGCTGCTGCAGTCAGGTTCAGGATGGACGATATGATTTTGGCACTATCCTTGAGGGGTTAAAACCAACAAAGAAATTCATTTTTATTCCAAGAATCTGCGCAAAAGTTGAATAGTTGATTAAGTCGGAGTAATTAATTAACACATAAGGTTGTGTACACCGTTCTGGGTTTTTGTTTTTTTTTTGGTATGATGTCTGAGTTTACTGACAATTTGCTGACCTCGTTTTGGTTATTCATTTTTCTGGTAACTTGAATACCTTGGGTACTACTGAAGCCACGAGTGGTTCTGTTTTGTTAGCTTAACCTATTTGTTGAAGCAGTAAGGTGTGTGTGTCCTTTGAAAATTTGGATGATGCAGTAGATATTTCATTGGGAATGTACTTATCTGAAGTTATAGCACGTTCCTTTGTCAGCACTTAAGTTGATTGCTTTCAAGGCTTCGCAATGGAAAGTTATTCAGAACGGTCCACGTTTTGCTAAGTTTTATGAAGTTGGCACTAAATAAATTGGGTTACTCCTAGAGTTGTTTTGCAAAACAGATTTAGGCTCAATTATGTATTAGAGACTTTTTGAGTATGGCAGGTAAAGGGATCCCTACGTATCTGGTCCATGTGCCTGTGGGAAGGGGTTATCAACACGGGGAGCCTAACTTACATGACACTCTATTAAAAAAGAGGATCATTTTTAGTTCCAAGCAAAGGTCTCAGATTGATTCACTTACTTAACCGAGTGGGTAGTCTTCCATCCTCGCCGATACCGGGCACGCTTTAAATTGTCAAGATCAAGTGCTTTGGCGTTCACGACAGCTTAGACCTTAAAGCAGAAGTTCGTTTTGAATCTGGCGGCTGGAATTCGAAGATCCACTTGCCTGTAGCCTTGTTATACATACATACGCTCGAGAGCCCGAGCCAATATGGTCGACATATCTTGACCTTTTGAACTACATATATCCGCTTCAAGACTCGTAGAGTTTGCTATTGTATCTTTTTATTGGTTAGCCCTCCCCATACAAAGGACGAAGGATTTTTCACTTTCACGTACCATTACAAAAAAAACTATTTTCGGATTGTATGACAAAAGGCTTGTGAAGGATTGAAACGAAAACGAATAAACTCGCGAGACTATTGGAGTATAATGCAATACAAAAATGTAGCAAGATGTAAGGTGGGACTGCGAAACCCAAACTGCGACGAAATAACCTTAAAACGCGCCAATTGAAATTTTACAACAGCATTAGAAAAGATGATGACCAAGTTGAATAGATAGTTTCGCTTTTATAAGCCTTACACTTTTGGAAGGAATTGAAAACTCCCATTTAGCGCGAACTGAAGAAAGATTTATGTTTTGTCTTCTAGTAAGGTATGGTGTTCAGGCAATTATACTGCCGCCTCCAAATACAGGTGGGGAAAGGCTTTGTCGTATAGTATGAAAGGATCCAGATATTTTTTACTGAAGGAACCGAAGCGATTCTATACAGCAGCAGAATAATAGAGAAGGTCACGAGTTGGAAGACAGTGGACACGACAACAATTTCAAAAGCTTCGGCACGATTAGAAGATTGTGGTTTAGGGGTAGCATATGAAACAGGATGTCGAGAACAGCTAAAGAACTGGAATTGAGGGTTCCACTAATGCATTGGTATGTTGCTATCTGCATCTTGACTAATGTGGGTTCACCAAGTCAATACCTTATTCGGGGTTATATACCATACTGGCTTTTTAAGAGTGGACCACTTGTTGGATTTTTAGTGCATGTTATTTCGACGCTGACAATGCTCATAAAAGATTGAACAATCCTCCGTGGAGGCTGGAGCATTTTACCCTTGAACAGCTCTAGGGAATATTGAAAATTTATTTTCAAAACAAATTGGCATACTTCACTCCAACGTTATAGCTCTCTGTGTGGTCTTTAAATGAGCTCGAAAATGACATTGAATTCAGTGACAAAAGTATATTTTCAGACGAAGCACATTTTTATCCTGGCGCCTATGTATGTTAAGCAGCAAAATTGTAGACTGCTGTTTTCTGAAAATACACATGTAGTCCTAGAGAAACCAATTTATATTCTCAAGTGACTGCTGGATGTGTATTATGGGAAATTGGCCAATACTTCTGAAAATGAAATTGGTAACAACGTTGACCAGACAGAGTAAAACTCGATTGGTTCCATTGTCAGCAGGAATTTGTAGGCAACGAATCTGCGGATGAACTAGGAAGATCTGGGTCAGAACGTGGATTCGCAGGACCAGAACTTTACTGTGGCGTCAACTGGGCTGCCTCCACAAGCCCTGATTAATGACTGGTGGTACAAACTTCGTCTAGCTTACTTGAAATGTCCCAGGCCTCAGATAATTCAAATGAAAAATTAATCCTACAAACAATCCTTTACTTAGATAAGGCAGACATTAAAAAGCTGGTAAGATTTCTGACAGGCCACCGTGGCCTGTGATACCAGCTTAACAAATTAAATCTGTAGATACTCAGAGACGGAATGCTGGTTCTATTTGGAAAAGTAAGAATCATTCCAACAAATTCTCTGTAAACGCCCGCCAGTACATTGGTTAAGGAGAGAGGTCTACGTTCGTCTGTGGACTACTCGACTACTCAGGACATTCTGACCTTTATAAGGGAGGTGAAACATCTATTCCACCTTTTACATGCAGTAGATCTTTTAGGTTGCAGTGCCAGACATATGGGCAGGGTTTTAATTTTTAAGAAAAAATTACCTAAACTCTTAAGATACCATGAGCTTACTGAATAGATACAGCGGAGGCGAAACGGATAGTAATATTTAAAAAGGTGATAAGTGCGGCAGCCATCATTTTTCTCCTTAAAAAAAAAATAAAATTTGGATGGTTTATTTGCATTCTGAACAAAACGAATGAAAATGAGCTCCTTCAGATTTGAGATCCTTCATCATTTCCAGTTAAATGAATTTTTCTGACCTCATTGAAACATACATACATGCCTTGACGTAGATAGACAGTAAATACGGGGCGACGTGTTTCAGTGGTTAGTGCACATAATGCACACTTAAGGTGCCATCGACGATGAGCACTATGTTGAGTATGGTCCATGTATATTCAGACAGATACACTGATGCAGGTACTATTTCTAACCATAGAAAGATTCTGATTTTTTTAAAAAACGGAATAGACAAGGTGCCAGATAGCTTCTCTAAAGAACCAGACGTAAAGTCGAGAAGCAAACGCCAAAAACTGTTTGACACATGGACAAAATGTGAAAAAAATTAAATCAGCCAAAATGACAATATCGAAAGGTTCTACCGAGCACAGAACTCAAGGTATCAAGCGAGCAATGCTTAAGTGTATGGAAGCCATGTCCTTCTATGGACTAACTTTATTAGCGACTACAAAAGAGAAGACTATAGGGTGTGTTCACATCAAGAAAAAAACATAGTCCATCTGGTTGGAAGTCGGAAAAATAAAGCAAATATCCTTTAAGTAAATGCTAGTGTTTTCACAAGACATTGGGGAGGAACTTTGGAGAAATTCAGGCTTCGGGAAAAAGGATGAAAAGTTCTTTAAAAAAAAATGTATAACTCTACGAGGTGCTATTTGGCATTCTTAAATATCCGCAAAGATCCTCACTCCACTCCATTTTCAAAACATTAGTGGTAGACTATGACTGTTATTCGCCGACCTGTGCACTCTAGAAAATTGAACTCCCATGCATATGTAGTAGGTATCCCCCGCAGCGATTATACGAAATAAATTAAATGAACAAATTACATGCAGGTTGACCACGCTATGCATCCTTACTGACTCCTTATTCCTTCGTCCTTCGAACTCGCCTTTTTATTCAATTTAAAACGTTTTTTTTTTCGTCTCTCAAATTGTTGCATTCGACAGAGAGATAAATGTAGAGGGCTATGCAAATTCATCAGGATATGTTTAAATTTCATTTTACGTTACAACCACTTTATTTGCGAGCAGCGTAAAAAGTGGAACTTCAAAGGAACTGAAAAAAATCCCACCCTGTGCGGGTTTATTTAGAAAACTGTGTATGTCTTCAGAGAGGTGGCTTACAGGGAAAAAAAAAGGATAAAACTTGGGATTCCTTTTAAGATAATTGCAGCAATTCTCCGGTGGGTACCACAGTAGTAACCAGCTGCCCAACCTTCTCCCAGCCTCAAGTATTTTACTTCGTTTTAGTATGTGTTGCACAGGATAAGGAGATTGTGTGTGGGTGTATAATGAAAATGAGATTCACAATTTTGCAGGAAGAATTTCGCTATCATGTCCTTTCTTTCTCATTTTTTTCTGGTTTTTATTACTTTTTTATTCTCGATGCGAAAATCCACTTTAAAATAATTTTTTAATGGTTTTTCCCCCGTTCCGCTGCGCATTCTGTGTGTATGTTTGCATGGAAGGAAATGTTTTGCTTTTCTTCATCTTCGTCTTTCATTTCAGGGCAACATTTAAAAATGTTTGATAGATGTGTACGAAGGGGAAGAAGGTGTTCGGTTGCGACCTTGTTGCACAATGCACCCGGATAGGATGTGCACCTTAAGCAATTTCATTTTTAATTTATATAAAGTGAAAAGGTTTTCCATCCATCAACAGTGAACAGTGAGCATCCCTATGGGTCGTCTTTGCATCGTCTGTGGGGGTGGTCTTTTTTTTTCCTTAGCTTTTTTCTTTGTAAATAAATCCCTTTAGGCAAACATTCATTTGGTTATGGTTCAGACATGACTTCCGTTTATCTTCATACAGTATCTCATAACTAGAAAACGGATGAGGGTTGGAGGGGAGTTTTCTAGTTGAGTTAGTATTCTTGTTTTTTTTTACCCGAAGGTGCTGAATTGCAAATTTGATACTGGAGAACATTTAGAAAAAACAGCAGCATTGACAGGCAGAGAGCTCTGCTCGTGGGTCATAATGTGTCAATGAGTCCTGCCCACTACCATATTGGGGTGTCCGAAGTGCATTCGAATTGAATGCTTAACACGAAGCAATTGGTATGACCAAGTGGATAATCGCTGTAAGATGACGTGGTTGAAGAACTAGAATCTGTAGCGATAGACAGGCTCCCATACGTTGCTTAAGGTTAGACTGAACAGTCTGTATTGTATGGATAGTCGGAGATAGAGAAATTGTTTGAAATCAGATCTCCATTTCACCAGCAAAGGAGGTATCAGAGACTACTCCCATAAATCCGAAATCAATAATTAGCAAAAGTTCTACACTGGATGGAAATTCACATGGTCTCTTAATATAATGAGAAATGGTCGAGTATGGACCCATATCAATCCACCCATTGTAAGTGAAAGGGTCTGATAAGAGAGCTCATAGTGATGGAGCTTATCGCTCAATGTACAAAACACATGTGGTTATCGTATGACTGACATGGGAATCACCACGGGCCCTACGTGCTCTTTCCGTGGTCGAAATTCTGTGGTTTATCAAGAGTTCGCAGAAATATGGACGGGTATATTTTTCAGGCGTAGAATTAGAAAGAACCTTTGGGTGTCTAAGTGCTTGGGGAAGTATTTAATATACCTTCGTCACTCCGACGAATGTCAACTATGTAGTTGACATTGAAATTAAATTAATCTTTTAAAATGGGGAGGGACGAAGGTATATTAAAGACTTCCCCAGGCACTTAGAATCAGTACGCTGCAACTAGTTTTCCTCAGCAACTAGTTGCGCGATCCACAATAAAGGAAATCCCCTTAGCTGTGCCAATTACAGAGGCTTGATTCTCCTCAACATTTCGTATAAGTTCTATTCTTGCAATATTGTGGAAACGCCTGAAACCTCTCGTTTTATCCCCATCAGCGAGGTTTTAGGCAAGGAAATCCTGAAGGGCCTCCAAAATATACAAATCGACAGTCACCATCTCTTTTTCGGTTTCAAAGTTGCCTAAGACAGCATTCAGAGACCCATGTCTAGTTTTACCATCTTAGACAAAACGCGTGCTGACAAAATTCGTATCACTCAGCGGGCTGCCACGCACCGGCGCGCTTGCGAGTTTAGACACAGAGGTGGCAACATACACGCTATCAACAGGAAGGGACACGCGTTAATGACGAATCGGACAGAACATTACAGTTGGCAATTCTAGATGGTGTCCGTGCCCAATTCTCAGTAAATTTTCTCAGGAACCAAAATATGCGGCAGCAAATATGCAATATCTCAGATAGTATAAGGCGCTGCTCGTGGGCAGCTACATTTCTAGATTCTGCATCCGAATGTGCCACATTTGAGGTATAGAACATCGAAATCGGTGTAGAATTAAGGAAGATGGGGTCTGCGACCAGGGTTGAAAGACTATTCTCAGTAAATTTTCTCAGGAAGCAAAATTTGCGGCAGCAGATATGCAATATTTCAGAAAGATTCTGCATCCCAATACGCTTCATTTGAAGTACAGATCATCAAAATTGGTTTGGATTTGAGGAAGTTGATGTTTGCGAACGGGGTTGTAAATCAATTCTAAATACGACCTGTACCTAGACCTGCGTCTAAAAACTGCGCATTGGATTTTTAAAGAAGCTACGGATACGAAAAAGTGGAGTCAATCCAACATCTGCTATGCCATACGACGCTAGGATCTAGAATTTTCGCAAACAGCGCAAAGGTGACAAAAGTTAAGATATCGGATGTACGTCACTTCATAAAGGGTACCAGCTGGTTTTTAAGTCGTTCATTAACAAGACAGGTTTGTTTCCCTCTGTTTTATTATGTTTTTCCACACAACAGGGGATTCACAATGGACTAGTAGGTCTCTAAGCGAACGTGATGACACACCCAACCATAACCTTAACCAACCTCACCAAGGTGGCGCGCACAAGTGGGAAGGGATCTCAATCAACTTGGAGTGTACGACTGGAGGCAATTAGATAAAGACCGGGCTAGTTGGAGAGGCATGTTGGTTGAGACCCTGGTACGCCTCGAACTGTAACGGCAATTATAGCCAAACAAACTAAATAAGCTTGAAATTCCCAAATTTATTCAATGTCTGTGGGTCCATAAACTTTATTTTCACGGAACAGTGTATTTTTAGATCAGCGGTTTTCGCGTGGCGGCTATTTTCTACAGTACTCGTAGAGGCTTAACGCCCCCCGGTTGTCGTTAAGGACTGCTCCTACGAACGTGACAAAATGAAACTTCTCTTAAATAAAGCAGTCTTTCGTTAGGGAAACCTTCCTAATTACATATATAACCTAAAGTTTTTGCTTGTGTTCTACCCTTGTTAGATGCCGTTAAAAGGAAAAAAAAGGCTATCCTATGCCACCTTTTAATGGCTATAATTGCTTCTAATTAAAACCAAAAATATACCTCATCCATCGGCATAGATTTCCAATTCATCTCAATTTTTCCAAAAGCCAAAAAAAAGAAAAAAAAAAGTAAATAAATATAAAAAAGGCGAACAATCTCAATTAACGGCACCCAATTAATTTTCATTTAAAATTTCCCCTGAGGATACGCGCCGTAATTTAATACCGAAGGGTATTAAGTATTTTTTTTTAGCATTTTTCTTGTTATCACCATAGCCTCACCAATACTCGATTAACCCGAAATAAATTACATTATCCTGATGTTTTGTTCCAAGTTTTTTTTGTTTTTTTTTCGCCTGACGCTGCCGTTCTTTGGCTGTTATGCTACCCATCTCCGTGGAGCCATTGAATGCAGATCAATACACCATCCAAACAACCGATTAATATCCTTCAAAGTATATACATACATACATATATACGAGTACACATAAATAAATACAATTTTGTCTTTTTTGCAAAAGGACCATTTTTCTTTCCGTACAAATTTCTAGAGGTGTCTGTTTGTATTGATGTTTTTTTGCTTGTATCTGTGTGTGTGTTTGACATTGCTGCCGCTTGCTATACTCTTCACCTTATGAAGATAAATGATTTTTTCCCCTTAATTGACAGTTTTTGTTAATGTGCACTCATTTACTAAAATCAGGTTTATTAAAATTTTTCCCGCCAGTTCGTCTACGCTAGTCCGTTGCTAGTCCGTTTTTTGGTTGGTTTCGTCCTTTCTCTCCTTCTCTATTGGAAAACAAGTGTTTTGTTTGTACGAGTATACTAAATATTTTTTTCTATGTACTCTTATAGATACTTTTAAAGAGGCAGAGTGGAAAGGAAGTAAGGGTCCTAGCCATCCTCTCTCCCTATACCTGGATCCCTTGAGATAGATAAAACGGTAATTGATGATTGATTATCAATTGATTGGAAATCATCTCTTAAAATGTGAATACATTTCTCTTCGGCTTGGCTTACGTCTATTTACAAGGTTCTAATATCTGCCGCTGGTAAATGTTCAAAGGATACGAAGGATGCTCTTATTGTTCTGCTAGAACAATTTATTTAATTCCCTGCAATCTATTTAATTTTTTTTATCTTGGCTTTACTGGATGGGGGAAGGGAGGATGAATAGGGGAAAAATGAAATTTATCGCGAGCATTTTATAACAGTAAATAGTCAATTTGTGTGCAAGTCGCATACTGGGCATCACAGTGGGGTCCTCGCTTTTATTAATTCACTTTAAGTACTCTTCCAAGTGGATGAGGTTTATTGCCTATAATGGCATGGAACTCGTCCTGCTTTAGGCAAACAAATATTTACGTGGGCGGTGAGGGCAATAAAATTCCAATATGAGGTGAAGACTTTTTCTGTATTTGACGTTTTCGATAAATCGCAAGGATGTGGTGTTTTGTATCCCCACAGTTAAGGAGTTCTTCAAGATATTTGCTTCAAGATATGTTTGAGAGAAAATGCAACTGAATTTTGCACTCGAAAACTGATTCGAAAATGAAAAAAATATCAAACTTTCAACAATTTCAAATGGAATTGAATGAAGATAAGGGAACATTGTTGTTAGATACTCGTATATGAAGCACGGCAGTGATGTTCGAGTTTTTCCCCACCTCACATGGCCGAAATATTGTCTCAGGACTGTCGGATCACCGTGGCATATTCAATATGAAAATGACGTCGAGAAATAGTTGTCTGAATTTTGATGTACACCTCTATGTGGCGTCATTTTGGAATTTCTTCAAAAATACGGGAGAGGACAAATGGTTGTCATTCTACTCCATAAAACATGAGTGTGCTATCACGTGCTCCTGGTACTGGTAAATGACGAAAAAGGGCTTTGTAGAAGTACCATCTACCGATTTGCCACATAGCGAGAAAGAGCCATGGCAACCAAAGACCTTACAGCAGCTCTAATAGTAATACCTTCTTCCACCCCCATTAGGTGGGAATTATTTTCGAAAATTGCGAATGGAAAATGAGAATTGCTAGCATTCTGCAATAGGATTAGTTTTGGTTGGTCTGTCGGCCTTCTAGCCGCCCGCGAAAAAAGATCTTGCTTCGAAATGCAACAAACTGGCGTGGATGCGGAAGGAAATTATGTTGAACGCATTTGGGTATTGTCAACGATTAACGTAAGGATTCTCCTCTCCTCATCTCCGGAAAGGAAGGTAATCGCAGCTTTGGGAATTCCTCTAATATAAATGGCAGTTCAAGCAGTATAAATTTACACATTGCGACTGAGCGAAGTCAGATGGTGGAATGCTAAAGGTAATAGTATCCCAGCAGAGCACTCGCAGATTCGACGTAAGCCTAAAAGACCAATTCTAATTTAAATGTCACGTTCTGTAAAGGTGAGAGGATCTAAATTGGGGTCGGAAACAGGTGAACCGTTGAACTCCTATCCTACAAGCTAACATACAACCAAAGCAACCCATTATTAATCTCAATGTAATGTTAGCCTTAAGTTGAGTTTACCATCCAAGATGGGGTCCCACAAGATTGTACGCTTTCTCCGCTTTTCGACTATAACAAGGAAATTCGAGTAAGTCTTTAGTCTCCATTTCAGCATCTCCACTATGCAGATGACGTTTGCTTACTGTTTCCACGATCATGGACCTCTACTAAATGACAGGGTGACAAGCTTGGTTTGGAGGAAATTTAGCACTATCAAAATCAAATTCATCAAACTCGTTGGTTCTAATATTTATCTAAAGTTAGCAACGCTGAACAGTCAATAAAACGAAGAGAGAGGTTATCGATATTTTGAAAGTATTATCTCGGCAGAAGGAAATAGAACGCGATATTTTAGCCAGATTGGCAAGGCTTCTACGTTAGGAATGTTGTTAAAAATATGGTGGCACAATACAATCAGCATAAAACTCAAGTTATCACTGTTCCAATCATAACTTCAAAAACAGCTGCATCTCGAAGTAGAAGTAGAAGGGCCACTATCAACAAGGGAATATGACATAAAAAGTATCTGCACCTTTTGAAAATGAAATTCTGCTAAAATTAATAATGTCAGATGAAGTTATTTTGGTACCTGTCTAAGTTGGAGAATAGTGCTATAATCAGGGCCTGTTCGGAGTATCTACTCTTCAACGAGTTCTACAGAACCTGTGAGGAAGAAGGAATGGAATGAGAAGACCGGTAGTTAACTCCTGTACACTTGTCCTGTTTAATCCCTTCTAAGAAGGAATTCTGCTTTGGAAAATATTTTACAAATATCTTATCTATCTGGTCGCCGAAGCTCAGTTCTTTCGACTACCGAGTTGAGCTTCTAAATTCGAGTCCCAAAAAACAGCAAAAAGATTTTTCACGGTTCCACATCTCTTGCGGATTTCTGATATAGGCCGAGAGATTCTTGCCTTTCGGATATGGTTTTAAAACTGTAAGTCGAACACGAATGGTTGCAAAGAGTTAGGCCATGGAATCCATTCGGCCCCATACGTCTCAGTTTGATTGCACTTCATAGCAAGCCACTATTCCCACAAGACGTGTTGTAAAGGAGTCAGTTCTGAGCCGGCTATTAAAGATCAGTTTTAGTATATGTGTTGGCCGTTTAGTAGACGGGAATCTCGCGTAAGCATGTTACTGTCCTATGCACTAACTGACTCCGCTGCGCTGGACTTGCTCTAGATTCACTGCTGAACAATTAAATCCAACACAAACCAAGAAATCCAAGTTATCCTCTTATCATATGTCATCTAACGTAACACCAGACTTTAGGCTTTTGAACACACTTAAGGTCGGCTTTCTTTGTCTTCCTGACTGGCTTCGACCAGACAGGAATAGATTGTAGTCGAGCTTTTACGGATGTTTCCGAAATCGGTAAGCGGTCTTGTGCTGGTATCCTCGTGGATGACGAAAACATAAGGCTACACTGCCGTTGAGCAAATATGCATCTGTCTATTAATAATTCAAAGGTGATGGGAAAATGATCCAAAAGAACGTGCTGTCGGGTGTTCATATGGAAAAATCATCATCTCATCTTGGACAGAATTGAGGAACAAGCGCATGTTATCATGTTGGCCTGTTTGACAATGTCTCGTGAGGACACCCATTACGTAGCTGATCTGTGATCGCTTTAGTATAACCAGCTCGACACTACTTTTCTGATCCGTCTAGATATATAACACGTCAACAAGCTGTTTCCTATCTGTAGTTAGTCCCGCTGAAAGCGTCCAGCTAAAGTAGATATTTTCAGGTTGCGAGGGATATACATACATACGTACATACCAAAGGCAGAGTCGTACCCTTTCTGGCGAAGATGTCACCCTTGCAGTATCCCAGAATGTCCCTATGGGCGGGCAAGCAACCAGCAAAGGTTAATGTTGAACTGCTCCTTTATTTCCGGAAGAGATAAAGAGTAATTTTGACTTCGGGGTTGGTGTTAAAAAAAAAATTAGCGAAGCACTCTTCGAGGTTTTTTTCCATTAAAAAACAAAAATATTTCTGAGCTCATTCAGTGCAATTATCCTTAGAAACTTATCAGAATTGTTTAAACTCAAAGCCATCACTGATCTCAATTCATAAAAATCCCCCAAACGCAACAGTGTACTCAAACAAACAAACAACAATTGACAGTTCCATTCGTACTTTATCGTGAATTTTATTAATAATTCCACAAAAAAAAAATAAAAAAACTTTCTCTGGATTATGGTCCACCATGTAACAGAAGTTTTCGGTACTATTTGTACACGTTTTTTGCTTTTATCATAAATTACTCGTATACCATTTCCTCCTTGTCGCGCATCAATATTTGATATTTTCATGGAAAACAACAAACTGTACAACGAGTGCGCTCTAATTGAAAACTAAATTTCAACAAGTTATGCTCGATATAAAACAATTCAAGCTACCTGCAATAAATATTTACACATTTAGCACATATGTGTCACCAAAACAAAAAAAAAAAAAAAACTTTTCCTCCTCCATTCACTCCCACCACCCACCTCAACAACGACAAAAGGCAACCAGCTATTGTGAAAGCAAACAAAACTTATATTGTATCTATCAATGGCTAAATTAAACCTCCTCGTGAGGTATGTACATACATACATATGTACATATATATATACAATAGTTGCTCCGAAAAATGTAAGCAAAAAATACAAAAAAGAACGTGCCCCCTAGAATAGATGAAAAAACAATAACCGTGCAGGCTGAATATGGGACGAAAAAAAAGGACAAAAAAAGACTGCTCCATAATATATTGCTAACATCAAATCCTGCTGGGAGCAATTTTGCAAAGTTATCTAAAAGTTTATTGTCCGAGTGGGGCGCATATCCTGGTAACGCATACTTTTATTCCTCTGTACGCTTACATACCTTTCATATACGGTATACCTACGAGTACATGTCGCGATTTAATAGTGAAACACACGCAGAGACCAATCGGGCACATCTGTTGCATTGTTTTAGATTGATAGTGAGTTTTTATTCCAGATATATTGAGTATCTGAATGTGCACACATCATTTTTGCATTGTATCGGGTGACAGGATAGTAAAACTGAGCTCCGCTTATAGAGATTCTACGGCCGGGAGATTATTTGTTATGGTAATTCTGTACAAAAAAGATCTTACATATCCTGGCAACAGTTTATGCTCATCCTTCTCCCTTGTAATTGAAGTACGTATACGTGCATATCTTAGAGATAATGCTTATTAACAGGGGAGTTACACCCAACAGCCATGGAAGCGAAGAAGCGGATTAGATCTCAAACATTATGATACATATCTCGAAATCTTACAAGGACTCTTGCTGGCACACGAAGTTATAATCGCTATACAGAAACTTTACCACTGTTTTGCCATATCTGCGATGACCTATATTTCGAGTAGAATTAGGCTACATACAATATTATGACTTTCGCAAAACTTTGTTTCCACTAAATTCATCATCTTCCCGCACCAACCGAAAAATGACGAAACTGCAAACATACCAGAAATTACAAGAAAGTGTATATTCCTCAAGGAATTAGGTTTAATGAGCACATTTATGCACCATTTAACTTAACAAATAGTAAAAAAAAAAAAAATTAAGACGAGTTGCATTTCTTTGGAACTTGGAGAAGGATTTTTCAAGTTTTTTTTTCTCTTTTTTTCTCCTGCAATTGGCCAAAAGGAAAATTGTATGAATGCAGGAGACAGGAGATAGAAATCGACATTTTCAGTTGTATGTGAGTGCAGGAGAAAAATTAGGACGTGCTATACATATGTATAGAGAGATGGCATACATTGATTTAAAAATACCGTGGATGGGGTTGTGTGTATCTTAAGGACTGCAATTCCGAAAATTTTGTGGCTATGTGTATCTTTTGGGTTGGATCTTATTTTTTTTTTTTTTTCGTACAGAGTTAGAAGAATTATCGACATCTCGCTCCGTATCTTTGACACATTTCCTGAGGAGAGAAGACGTTCAATTTTCCAGTTGGTTGTGTAGATTTTTATCGGAAGTTTTTTTCATTTTCTTTTTATTTTTTTTTTTTTTGGGAGGAAAGACGTTTTTTCATTTTTTTTTAAGTTCTCATGGAATTACTTTAAAGGACATAACTTTATGAAATTTGTTTTATTTTTGTGCGTATTTCTTAGGAACGCTGTTTATTAGGTTTCTAAAAAGGGGTGTAACAAGCAAACGAGTCACGCAGCTGCTGATTTGTTTTTTGGTAATGGCAGGCTTTTTGGTTTATTACCTTTTTTCGGTAGAAAGCAGCACAATTTCGTCGAATCTCCTTGACTCCAAAGAGTATGGTTTTTAAAGTATCTTTCACTGCTCGTACTGGAATTATTACAATTTATGATTCCTTTTGAGCAGCTTATTGGTAAACAACCCGTTTTTGATGAAATCTAAGTCAACAGCAATACGGCTCCTTCTTCGCACATTTACATAGTCCCGTTTGCCTCTTGGATGTACCCAAATCCTGAACAGACACATGACCTTGCAAGTCACAAAGAAACAATTGGAAATGTCATCATCAGTGGGGTCATAACTTCTCCGAAGAAGGACAATGGAATAAATTTCTTGTTTGGCTAGCTTGCAGGCAAATGTCGAGACGGTTACTTCTTTAATTTGGAACGCAGGAACTTCCCAAAACATGACATGCAATGACTTTATTTTTGGCAGTGACCAATTCGGCAATTCGTGGATAAAATATATCAATTAGCTTAAATCATGAGCACTGTCTAAAGCAGCTTAGCACATAGAATCACTGAGGTCTGTAAATGCTAGCCTTTTGGTCAAAATATCGTTTAAGAAGTTGCCACTGGACGTCCGAAGCTGGCGCGGAATTGATATTTTACTGGCATGCGATATCTATTTTCAATTGAACTTTGTACTGCAGCGGTTCGAAGACAACATGAATGTCATTCGAATGCCCATCAAATGACATAGGTATCGCCTACTGCGTCAATGTCTAAGCGACCATCTTGCGGAAGGAATACAGATCAGCAACAGCTCAACGTAAGTAAAGTGCATTGAAAAGATGAAACTTCTGATTTTGGCATTAATGCAGAAATTTTAATCGGCAAATAGTAGAGAAGGTGTAGCAGGTAAGCATCCATAAATATCTAGTAATGGATTTAAAGCGCGCTTAGGAACTATGCCAACAGTAGAGAAGAGGGAACTCGGGGCTATAAGTGCTTGAAAATGAGAGGAGTTATGTAGTTCACTGAATACGAAGGTCCAGACTGTGAAAAGGTGCCACAATGGCACTATTTACAGAATCACCATAGAGCTATAAATTCTTGTTACTTTAAATGTAGCTCAGCTCAGGCGATGAAAGGAGCATTTCTCTACTTTTTCAAGCCATGCATTCACCGGGAATGCGATAAAATCGATTGCGCTGGGAAATCGTATCACAACTCTCAATAAGTCTACGCCCGTGACCGCGATCAAAGCACATCATTAAAAACAACAAAGTGAAAGATTTGATAGTAGTAATGAGTCGATTTCACGCCAACAACAGTGGCTTAGCTTTTTGGAAAGGAGACTGTAGGTAGCTCAACAGTTTTCCCAAAGAGTAAGTCGCTAAGCTCCCTAGAAAATAAACATAAGAAACCTAATCTGATAGGCGCCATGGCTCAGTGGTAAAAGCGTTGTACTACTGAGCAGAAGATTCGCTGTTCGAATAAAGCTGCCCACTCAACTGGCTAAGGTACAAATATCTCCATGCATCTGCATCAGTGGTGCACTGAGAACTACTCCCTGAGAGGCACTGAAGGTTTTGTTCAACCTGCTGCCCCTAGATATCTTCGGCAAACAGATAGCTGCCTGTACGGCCATCCGGCTGAAAGCCTCCTCTCAGTGGTCTAGTTATAATACTGGCCACTCCTCGATTCTTGATCTCCTCAACTTCAAATACGAAAATACGGACTACATTCCGCCGAAAATGAGATTTGACCGAATCTCCCTCTATCGTTTAACATTCACCTATGCTGGGTGCCAAGCCACAGAGACATTCCAGGTAACTGCAGGGAACTACTCTAAGGATTCTGCCTGATAAGCAATCCCTAGGCATGCCTTTAGCTACATGTAAGCATCTACTAAAGCTGAACGCTATTAGCAAGACTAATCTTAGATGGGAAAACGGCTCAACGTGTCACATTTCGAGGCAGATCTGGCTTAGGCTGAACCATAAACGTAGTATCGAGTTGGTCAAACTAAAGCGATCACAGATCAGCTGCGTTGCCGGTGATCTTACTGGACACTGTCTTATAGGCCAACATGCCAGAAGCTTTGGCGTCTTCTCTAACGACTTCTGCAGGAGCTGTAGAGACGAGGAGGAGGAGGAAACCATCCTTCACCTCCTATGTAATTGCCCAGCCTTGTCGCATAAAAGAATGCTCCATTTAGGGTCCCCCTTCCTTGAAGATATTGGCGTTCTGGCATCCTTAGGCGTCATATGCATCCATCGTTTTATCAAAAGCTTCGGTTGGTTTTGTTAGTATGGTATCACAAAGGATTAGGACTGGCCTAATTGTGTCTGCAATCTCGTGTGGACAGCCAACCTAACCTAACTTAACCTAACCTAGGTCAATTCCATTCGTGGGAGAAAATATAACAGGTAGGTTATGTGCGGTCAGTTGTGTTGAATAACGATTTGGAGATCCGGCAAGGATGATCCATTCACCAATATTACTGATGTTGATGATTGGTTATGTACTCAGCAAATCCCTGGTATTTTTTTGTCAGATGCTAACAGAGGAGTTCAGCGATCACTAACATCCTTTTAAGCATCGTCAGTCATAGATTTTCAAGAAATGTCCTTAGTTTGAAAAGTGAAGCGATCATTGTATGTACGATTGATCATTAGTGCGGAAAAAATGAAAATTCGGTAGAAAGCTTCTAGTATTTTGAAGGTATTGTCTTAGCGGAGTGTAAACCGAACAGGACACCATCAACAGAATCAGCAAATGCAAGTCTGGATTCGGAAATTGGTTCCAAATACCAGGTCTTATGTGCAATAGACGCTGTTGAAAATAGTTCTCGTGCGGATATTGTCAGGCTAGTTCCTATCTACACAGGTTATAGGCCAGTCGCAATATATGTATGTGACCAGATTGCAGCTAAACAATGTTTCCTTCATTCTTCTTCGGCGACCTCGCAGATACATATGTCAAAGAACTCTAAATCTGATGACATTAATGAACGCCACGAGTTGAAAAAAAAAACTTTAATTGACAATGGGATTCCGTAAATTCTGGTCCTGAAAACGCGCATTAGCACTAATTGAATTCTCGGCATACAGGCCGGAAACGCCAATTTTACCTACTTACCAACCTGCCGATGAAGTAATTGAAGTTCGTAAAACAGTTTATCTACGTAAATTGTAGATATTACCTACTTGACATATGGGAAGACAGCAGTTTCAAAAAAACCGTCCAATTTGTCAATTTCGTAACCTTTTACAAAAAAATAACGATTTTTTATGCCTGAATCTGAAATTCGAACTCGAGAAGTGAAACTACCATTGCAACCTTTCCAGTTGACTTGCAATAATTTTTTAGCTTACGCCAAATTCGATTGGCATAACTGTGAGACCACTCAAGTGTGTTATCGAATGTATGTCTGATGTGGTCTGTTCACAAAGCTTAAAATAGCATCAACGTAACCTTTGAGTTTTAAATTTGCATCGAACGTAGGTCTGTGACCTAACGCCCAAAAGAACCCCTCCCCACACGCCATTTGGATGGGTATGTTTTTTTCTTTTTTTTTGTCAAATTATACTTCAATATCCTTCCACCATTGCACATTCAATTTCAATATTTTGTAAATTTTTATTACGCAACCCAATTTCGAATGCAATGTTCTTCCAGCCAGTGTGTCCACCCTCTCTGCTTCACTGCTTACTGCCGCCTGTGTATCTTCCTCAATTACACAGTGAAATTGAATTTCATCTGAGTGCGGCTCTAGTGTTGGTTTGGTGGTATTTTTGTATTTTTTTTTTATTATCATTTATATTTATTTTCGTCCTCCTTTCGTCCTTTCCTTCTGGTATATTATTATTATTATTTTTTTTTTTTCGACTTAAATACCTTCTGCCTTAGAAAATAGGAAATTGAAAATTTAAAATTGTCCTGCCAAAGGAAGTGGGTCCTTACATTTTTTTGGGTAGAGAACGGATGAGCTACCCTGTCGTTAGGTGCACATAAGAGCTGTAGAATATTGCCTCCTACGAACGACAAACGACGAAGACTTTGGTCCAGGACCAAAAAGCTAACACTCAGCTGCTGTTGTGTTGTCGGTGTTGGCTTTTGGACTATGTAGGTGCCCAACACATTGTCATTGTCGTGGCATATCGAGGACATGGATATTTTCACCCAATATCCTTATAGAGAGATGTAGGAAAACAGGCAAACTTTATTGAGAAAACAGGCAAAATTTGTTCACAAGATGCACGGATTGATTGTGTTGTCTTATTATACAGGGTGCAACGAAAACTGTTAGAGTTTTTTTTCAAATATTCTTAAATTTGTTTTTATTTTCAAGTCATTATAGTCGACTACATAAGAAGCAGGTTTGGTGGCAATAGTCACAGATTTTCTGGTAGAACACATAACAAGCAACAAATTTGTCCACCCTTTAACAAGCAATCACCTTGCTAAGCTCTATTTTTAAATCTTCTTTGAATTACCCTGCACGTTTTGAAAAATCACGTTCATAACAGCAAAGTGGGAAATAAAAAAAAAGAAACAAGCAAAAGGATAAACTCCGGTGTATAGGGATAAACATTCCAGTCCTAGGTCCAGTTTTATTCTTTTCAGTTAAAATCAAACTTCCTTTCGGTTGCACTGCACATATTGAACATGCCAATCAGTTGATTTTTGCCTTGTTTTCTCTTCGGTCGTTTGCCTTTACCTATCTGTTGTATCCCGCCAAAAACAGGATATAACACAAAGTGTTTGAAAAATGATATCTAAAAATATATGTATATTCAGGATGTTATTCGTACATGTATCCCAACAAACGAAAAGAGAGAGAGAGAGAGAGAGATCGACAAAGAGCTGGGGCTAAAAATAAATAAAATAAAATAACGCGTCAGATGGAGTACAGAAAAGAAGGACATTGAACAAGAACATCACGTGTGAGTAGTGGAGCTTTTCAATTTTCTATTGAACAAGAAAAATATGAAAAAAAAGTAATAATACATAATGAAAAAAACTAGAACATGAGTTGAAGGAGAGAGGGTTAGAAAAAATAAAAAAAAAAATATAATATTTCGGATGAATTCATCTCTGGTTGTTATCCTTAGTACCCACCCACATCTAAAGGTCTTGCTACACCGACAAACAGGAAGAAGATGGATTGTTATTATTTATGAAGACGATAGATTCGGATATGGCAGTGGACGACATATTCAGCAGAGAAGGAATTACGCCAAGCGGAAAGAATGAATGATGGAACTTAGAAGTGGTGTGAGTGTCCTTGGGAGCCCTATAAATTAATTTTTTAAAATGACATAGAGAATGCCATGAGCGTTTTAAGTACCAACAATGGAAGAAAATTATTTATAGTCCACTCTGGATGATCGCTTACGTTGAAGGACGAGGAGATATTTTGTAAACAGATTGTTTTAAGGATAACAGTTGGTAGGACTAAGAAAGATGTTTACCTATTGGAAAAAAATAGCTTTACTTGTTTTTCTTGCCTTATTAAGCTTTTATTAATTTTGCACGTTGTTTAAAGGTTAAAAAAACTGTAAGGTCTTTTGAACTCACAGCAATCCAGAGAGATGCGTTGCGTCGACAATTCTAGGATTCGCTGAACATTTTCTAGTTAAGAGGTACATAGGTGAGGTTAGCTTGAAGTGGTTGCCAATACACTTATGTAATCCAAAGACAGGAAAAATGTCCATACCTATTTCGTAAACCAATTTTAAGCCAATTTGAGAGTAACTTACTTGCTTAGTAGGCCTGCGACACTTAGTTGGTCAGAGCCTGAACTGCTGCCTTCCATCCTTCACGGTCTCGGGCTCGCTGTTCCAGTTGGCAGGACCAAGATTTCTTGCGTCCGCGATCACTTGGTCCTTAAACCGGAGGTTCGGTGTCCCTTGTCGTCTCAAACCAGTGGGCTGGAGTTCAAAGGAGTGTTGTTGTCCATTCGCTCGATGTGACCGAGCCAGTGTAGTCGACGGATTTTTGCCTTCCGGAGTACATCCACATCTTTGTACAGCTCATAGAGTTCGCGGTTATACCTTCTCCTCCATTCGCCCTCCTCACAGATAGGACCGAATATTTGGAGAAAGATTTTTCTTTCGAAGGATCCCAAGATCTGCTCTGCCGTCCTGCTTAGCGTTCAGCTTTCGGCTCCGTAAAGTATGACTGGCAAGATCAATGTTCTGTAGAGCGTAATTTTGGTCCTTCGGGTTAGGAGTTTGGACCCAAGTTGTTTAGACAAACATTTGAGAGTAAAAAGCTTCTAGGTACAGTGCACGGCAGGATTCATAACATCCACGGAAACTGGAGCAGGTACATATACTTACATATATGGATCCAGAACCAAGAACTTGGTTGGTATTTTCCAACCACAGTTCTACGCGATCGAAGGATGCGTCGAATTAACCTCGATAGGAAGTACCGCAGACAAGACATCGCACTACTGTCGGTTAGCCAGTCCGATATAAACGAGTTAAACTTTCACGAAATTACGATATGAGATCTGCAGATGTGAAAGGGGCTTGACAAGATAAACCAACTGGATGGAAAGGCTCAGAGATCGCTTTTATCAGTTCAGAAGCATTCTCTGAAGGTACAGGACTGCAAGAGAACCAAACTTTTGGAGAAACTCCCTAAGCTAAGAGAGAGAGTCAAAGAGATTATAACCGAAAAAGAACAGGCTTGCAGGCTTCCTAGCTGATTATTTCACATTAAAAAAAAACACCTCATGAAACTGAATTGAGATCAACGTGGAGATTGCAGATGTTTCGGAGATGTGGGACGAAAACCCAGGACACAAAAGAAGAAAGCACTTGGATAGCAATCAATTATCAGAAGAAGATTTATCATCGTTGGATCCATTCCCGATGCTCAGGTTCATCAAGGAAATAAGACTGAACGAGGTACTCTAAGCTGATTATCTAATTGACTTGAGCTTCCAATCAGGAGAGCACGAGAAATCTTCAAGGTTGCAGTGAGCTTACACCCCTAAAATAAATTGCATTGCACCATATTCGGAGCTGAGGTTGGTAAGCATTGCAATAGCTGAGTCAAGGCCGTGGAAATGATATGGTAGCGGATAAACCCTTAACAGGCCAACGATAGCGTTCATATCTTACAAGTGGGTGTGTGACAGATATTGGTTTAATCAGCCCCACGTCCAATTTTCTCACCACAAAAACTTTCAAATGGCAACACGTCTTGCTTGAAACTATCCTCTCGCAATAGAGAGCAGATATTACTGCGATTCAGGGTATACAAGGTATACACGATTGCGCTATTTATTACGCGTGCCACAAAGGGTGCCACACGTTAGGATGCATATTCATTGTAAGAAACCGACTGGGGTCTAAATTTTTAAACCCTAAGCCAGTAAGTGATCGCTTGACCGTGATCTGCATCAAAGCCAATAAGTAAAACATTAGCCATGTGTGCACGTCCCTACTGAATATGCTGAAGACCCTATCAAAGAGGACTTTTATAACGCTGCTGGATGGTGCATACAGAACTTTTCCAGAGTACGATGTCAAAATCGGCTTCAATGGTCAAATAAGTAAGTAAAACCTCACCGGCAGATTAGATGGAAAGCACAGCCTCCACGACAGGACAACAGGTACTGCCTTCCAACTAATCGGCTTTAATCTACAGTTCGCATACCGTAGTTAACTAGAGTAGCCAGAGACAACAAAAGTGAGACTCTCCGATGTACATTTACCTTCTACACACGTCAATTCTCAGTGGACCCACTATCGCAACGTTATCGAAGGAGTAGCCAAAATTACACAAGGATTCCAACTACCTCCAAAAGGACTCTATGGTATGACGACAATACTTCTTAACTGCACATTGCATTGCGTTTTCTCCAATATTACTCGACATAGCAGGATTTATTTTGACAGGATATCGAATTCAGTCATCGCCTTGTAGAGCTTCAGGCACTGATTGCTATCATATACGGGTATTGTCCACTTGAAAATTCATTGGTCTTCTCCAGGATTTCAATTTATTGTAGATCTGGTGTTGCGAAGCAGAAAGATAGTTCGCACAGTACGTTGGACAGGATATTATAAGAGCTTGCTCGTATGCCCATGTCATATATTATCTTAAGGTATTTAGGTACTGTCATGCGATGTCGTCTGCATATGCATGTGAGGATTGTTTCACACATTTCAAACCTCTTCTTTTGGTGACACCAGTTAACATACTCAACCAGCAATAATCCAAATCAGCTTCAGCTTTGGAGGCCTAGGAGTATTTTTAAACGTTTCTAAAATACATTCAGTTTCGGGGTGATGGAGTTCCAGAGACACGAAAAATCTCACACGAGTATTACCATTCTACACGGAATTTAATTTAAGAAAAAATAAGAAAAAAACTTTGCAAGGATACCTGCAGCGATATTACGCAACGAAAACGTTTAAATTCGCTTAAAATTCAATGCCATTCTCCCAGTGTCTTTCCTTGAGATTTTCTTAAGATGAGTTCTCCCATAAGAAATTGTCGACAAAAATTTTCAAAAGTTATTAGGACTACACCCATATACTGGCATACATATATGTATGTATGTACACATCTAAACTATGTTATTCAAATCATGAGATGTGTGCAAAAAGGGGTCCTTCACATGCAAATTACACATCCTATCGTCCGCAATGAATTCATCCGGCATCATATTGCGTCGCACAGATGTCACTCTATAAACAGGACTCATATACTCACATAGACATATACGCACACACTCTCATTGCGATAAAATTTATTCCACAAATGAAATGTATCTTTTATATGATGATACATATGTACATACCTACAATGTATCTATTATTAAATGCAACCTCATTCTCGCATGCTTGGTCACTATTTTGATACCCTTGAGATGCCAACAAGATATCCTTTTATAGCAGATGAAACTATTCAACGTATAGGTTTACCCCATCATTGAAGTCGTTGAAAAAAAAAGTTAAATTTTGATCATCCTTGCGGTCCTTTTCTTTGTTAATGCGATTTCGATGGACAAGGACGTCGACGTCGGCGATCCCATATGTCACGTTACAACTAAACCTACATAAATTAGGGTCGCACGCTGCACGGCAAGAGCGAATAATAATAATATAAAAAAAAAACACTCGAAATGGATATTATTAGGAGGAGATCGTCCCTTTTTTGGCTTCAATAAATTTTGTTTACTGGTCGGTCGGTTGGTCCTTTATTTTTTCCTCTCCTCGTTTTGTGTGGGTATGATACCCACCCCTTGTCGTCTGACTGCAGCCGGCAATATCAATATTACTCATTGAATTAATGGGACAATAATGGTTTTCATTTTGTTTTTTTCCTTTCAGTTATCCTTTGGCACTCCCAGTGGTGACTATCATTAAACCGAACCAGGGGATAAGCGGTGGTAGTTGCGAGTTATGTGGAAAAATTTGTCATATTATGACTCAACATTTTCATTATAATCATTTATGTATGCGCATTGAAAAGGATTTGCAAAAGAAGGAATCTGCTTATTGACAATTATTCATTTGTTCCATCGTTTAGGGTTCAATGCGATGGCGTTGGAGGAATGGTGGTGGATGAGTGTAGGTTTTATTGATGGATTCTTTCGCGGCTATAGACAATGTTTGCGTTGGATTGTATGTATGTATGTATATCCCAAAAGCAGAAGATGAATAAAAATAATCGAGATGGAGGAATCGATTATGGAACCCCACACACATGTTGACAGGATCCGCAAGTCATTCAGAGAATTTTGTAAAGCAAAGCGTATGCGAATCATGATTATGAAATATCGAATGGAACGAATTTTTAATGCGTATTTTTCTTTGATATTTTAGACTTGGGTGTGTTTGTGTGAGTGAGCGTGCGTTTCTTAAGAAATTTAACAGATGTAGGCGTTTAGTATCGCGGGACTAGGAATCGTCCACTGCTACCAATAAATCTATACATCAAAGCGTCAGAGAAACTGCTGTTAAGAACTCATCACGCCATAAGAAACCCTTTGCAATCTCAAATGGAAAACGGTTTACAGGCAAACGGAATTCTTAATTTATCAGTCGGGAATAATCCCATTTGAACACGAGTACAAATCGATGGAAAAGGTATTAAGGGTAGCGAGCTTTGGTGAGCACAAATTGGCACATATGTATGTATGTATGTACCTACTCGTAGTCTTAGAAAGGGTGGGTCATCACTACAGAGATCATTATTTGGCACTTTGCGCCATCTTGCTGTGACCAAAGCCTGTCTAAGTCGAAATTCTTCGATGGAGGCTACAAAAAGCATGTGATTTTCGAGGCTTCGAATCCTACAGTTTCACTTAGCCTTCGAAATGAAAATTAGATTCGTTCGAAAATGTGATTTAAAATTTGAATTTTTTTAAAAGCAGCACTCATTTTAGCGTCGTTCAAGAGTAAAGGGAGCCATTTCTTCCCCCGGAGGCTCTGTCAATATTAGCAGCGTGTGGAAAATTGCATGATTTTCAGAAAGAAACCAACTGATGGGCAACATTTAACTTCGACAAATTCGAATCGTACGCCAATAAAAGTCCAAAAAAGTGTCGGACCCTCCAGGTTGGGGGCGAAGCATAGTCTTAACGGCCACACAATTCAATGGCAACATTATGTACAACGAAACAACAAAGAGCCACAGTCAAGGAATATCATTCTGCTGACCACTTTCTTAAAGAAGAAAAGGATAACGACGTTCGGAATATTTGGACCCTAAACATGCAGCTGAAGCCAAACAGATAACCTTTAAGTAGATGATCAAGATCTAAAAATGCGATGAAATGGCCCGGCTAAAAGGTGGATGCGAAACGGTGACATTTACCAGGGTAACCGCTTCAGAGAACAGAAGTACGGCTCGATCGAGTATTTCTTATAGGCAGCATACTAAAGCAATAAATCTTGAGCTTTCGGCCTCTTATAACAATTTTCTTTGAAGTCAGATTTTCGACCAGAAGCTTAATACGCGATCATAACCCAACTGAGAAAAATGCGACGCTACCAAGTATTTTTATGAGCTTCTCGACAAGACGTAGAAACATGTTATAGGCGAGGTATGGTGCGATTTCTAGTAGCAGAATTGATAAGTATTGTCTACAACACATCTGTAGACGGGCTTAGACTACTTCTAGATACTACTTTGCAGATTTTTGGCCAACTTACGGTCAACCATATTGACCACTTTGGGTATAACTTGCTTTCAGTCCTCAGGGAATGTCCGAACCTTTCTAGCAGACCACTACCTTGTTGCAGTTAGAATACGAATGCGGACATCACGCTACAACCATGGCGTCAAGAATATCCAAATGCAACAAGCCTTCACAACCTTTGCCGGCAATGTATCCTGAAGAAACTCAAGCAGACTAATTCCACTAGCACAGAGTGTCAAATACCAGTGGCAACGTCGCCAACTGTAACTGATGTGCTGGATTTCACTAAACCTACCTGTTTTACTATGAATCATTGCAAGTATTGCTGGCGAAGAAAGAGGCATACAAGGCGAAGTTGCAAAGAATGAAAAGAACTGTTTGCAAACTCTACGAACAGAAGAGATGGTAGGAATATCGAAAATAAAGAGCAGGACAATTAGGGCAATAAGCCATTAAGGATGCTGTCTTCCACCAGTTTAGCTTAACGGGGAATGCTTGCAAGCACTTTCAGCACAGCAAGAAGCCCACAAGAATACTCTGCACAGAAGGAACTCACGATTAAAAGAGATTGCAGGAAAATGTCTACTGGCCATGTGCTATATTCGGGTAGGAGGCCAGTGATAGCTAAGCTGCACTTAGGGTAAACTCTACTAAGATAAGAGATCTCTTGGATTTGTTCGGAAGGCTAAAGTAGAAAATGCTTGTCTGGGTTCCAGATTAGTTCAGAAGAAGACTTTTCAAGACATTAAATAGCATTGGGTTTGCCTTCATTTCTGCTAAGAACTCCCACTGATGATTGCGCCTATTTTGGTTAGACAAACATAAAGTTTGCGCCCGGTTAATTCGCGGTAAGAATTCCCAACAGCTAACCGCTTGCAGGCATCATTATTTCGCTTCAGCCAAGCATGCAAACGTGTTTGATCTTAAAGAGACAACCACCTCAGCTGCCTACGGAGAGGTCCACGATACACTGGAATGCTTTCTCCTTGATTATCCTGGTGAAGCGACTTTTATTGTAAATGAATGTATGTACCCGTCAGTACAATGACCCACTAATTGAGTCCGCGTGCTCCAGAGAATATCAGCAATTTCTCCTAAAAGTTTTTTGGTTTCTTTTTGAAGATGTATGATTTTGACGCTGGATACTCTCATGCCATTGAAATATTGAGAAATGTGTTGTAGCAAAACTCCATAGTAAGAAGTGGAACGTTTTCAGCTTGAACAAAGCTGGATAATATTCAAAAATAATTTCGAAAGTGAGTGATGCAGAACCTGTGCGATAGCAATTTTGGTTGAAATGAGACCACTTCAGCAGCAGGTGCAGGCAAAATGTAGAAAGAAGGTTCGTAAAACCGCAGATATGGAAAGCTATCCGAGTGCTCTTTCAATGCGCACGGACGAAAGAATTGCAAAACCCAAGAACCTCAACTCATCCTAGAGCTCAACAGCTAAACGTCAATTGCAATTACAAGGAAGGATTTTGCATAAAGGCCTCCAATTATTTGCTCACAAAGTTCAAACTCATTCAAGAGTAGAAGCTTTAAATGAGTTGGAAAGTTGCATCGATTTTGATTGCATGATCATCTTTTTGAACGAGTCTCCTTTTTAAATCGGAGACTATTTCTGCAACGGGGTTTTTAGAACCTATATGTGGTCGCAGTTAGCCCAAAAAAACCTTTAAAGTGAATGTTTGGTATAGGTTTTGTAGAGATGCCATCATTGGACTCTAGTTCTTTACCAATGAAGCTGCCAACAACCTTTTGGAGGACGGACTTCGCTACAGAGAAACGCTAACTGATTTTTTGTTGCGCTTATTGAACTTTTTATGGAGAACTGTAAAAGGATTTTGTTGCTCCATAGACCCACAAACAATCAAAAATGTTCTGCCAAATTGAGTTGGCATGGTAGACTACTTCCAAGCCAGCAGCGTCAGCCATTTGAATAGATTTTACATAATAATCGGAATTGCTTCATATCCTTGAATAATTTATTTTTCGACATCAGTGGTATTGAGCTTCAATTTTACTATTGAATCCGTCACAGCACCAATATAAAAGGCAACCGCATACACAGCCTAAGGATGTCCATTTCCTAGCTTGCTATACTGCAACAATACATCCACTGAATAGCAACTAATAAATTTATAAACTGCTTCGACTTGAAATGTCCTTTCTAAATTATGTAGCGATATAAAAACTCCAAACAAGCAAACACATTCCAGCCTAAGGTATCAATCAATTCGAGAAGCTCCCTGCACCGCTTCGGGCATACATCCGTCCTCTTTTCCAGTTCGCCCGTAAACAAGTTGTTTATTTTCTACCCGTTCTTATTTAAAGAGACACCCAAAATTCTGCCTGACCGTGCATATGATTGTATCGTCCGAAATTTGCTGTAGGCTTACGCCAACGAGATATTTGAAAATATAATTTACGGCCGTTTTTCATTTTAATTGTTCTCAACAAACCTCTAGGGTTTATACCCAACATCGACACCATCAGCGCGCATCCTATCCGCTATGGAGACAGGAAAAAAAAAATTTTTCCAACCAATTCCCAGGATCCCATTTGACTTTTTAATTTATTGCATTGTTACTGTTTTAAAACACCTTTCCAATGGAAGTGGAGACGAAAGCGTTCATTCGAAACCTCCTCATTCAAGTTTTTTTTTTTGATTTTTTTTTAATGGATGTCACCTTAATTGTTCGCGCTCCAAGTTGAGAAGTGTCATTCGCCTCCTGTCTCCATGGGGGAAGGGAGGTTTTTTTTCCCTTCTTATCTTAAGTGGGAATTTTCGTATTCAAAAAACAAGCAGAAAAAAAAACAGACAAATAAAAAGGACGAGTCATATTTCGCAGATATACATATACATACATCACTTCACCTATGTAGCTGCTGAAGGATGCTTGTATAATGAAATCAGAATATCTCACAGGCACTGCCATGCCTGCTGCGCACTCGTATTTATTTCAATTCAGTGCAAAGCATAAAGTTGAGGTGCAGACATATCATTCACTTAATCCTGATTACGGTTTCGTATTTCCTATTTTAACCGAGTGGTGAAGAGTGCCGCACATGAAAGTCAATGGAACATCATTAAAAAACTCGAACGTATTCCAATTGAATGGATTTTTAATTAAACCGAATGTTGTTAAAAGAGAACGAGAAAAACATGTGTACAACACAAAGGGGCAGACGGGAAGTAAATGTACAAGGATACATATTCTGGCGAACCGAAGATGAATGCTTTTCACTTAATTAGTTACCGCAAATTTAATATGTGTGTACGTGCCGGCATGGCTCTTGAAGAGGAAGTGTTTTTTTTGTTATGGACTTTAAAACATTTATTTTGCAGAGCAGGGATGCTTGACCTCCTATAGGGGGTTCATAAAGGAGTAGGAATTTTTATTAAAAAACAAGCGTTTCCTATTCACTTGACCTAATTATACTGGCCATTGCCTGAAGTTGTTTAGAAGTATGCCATGTAGGTATGTAGATAGTGTGTCCAAGGACTGTTATGGACTCTTGGCGTTGTTTTATTTAAGTCCCAGATATAAGGACTCATTAGCAAATCGTAATCGGCTTAGTCGTTGAGCATCTTGGAGGTGGGGTAGGCTACTAGTGAGGTGGTACTAACCTTAGCGCTCAGCGAGATACTTTCACATCTTGCTATTGGCATCCCGAAGTAGTCGTAACTACATTTTGGAGCTTGATATATGGACCAGTGGGAATAAAATTCGTAATGCCACTTCCTCGAATAATACATATATTCAGGAGGAAAACTCGTCGTCCTAGATGTGGATCTCCCCTGCGGGACTGTCTCACAATAAACCACAAATTGCACCAAAAGCACAGACATACTTCCTCATTTCCCGCAGTGACAAATAATAACATTCTGGTAACGGAATTCTGCAATATTAGAGACCTAGAATTCAACAATCAGATCTTTAGCTACATATGGACGTTCATCAGCATATACAGGGAAATATACCGCATCTGTTAGTCTTAACCGAGGCTCAAATAAGCTCAGCAACTGACCACACATACTTTCATTACCTCTGCCACAAACTCCTTAGTCGGCTTAGGTTTAATGGTTATCACTGGAATGGTAGATATGGATTGTTCGAGGGTGGGAATACTACCCCTCTGTGATCTTGATGTTATATGGTTAAGACTTCCCATCACAAATAGTGCCACCAAGTTTGTACATATGCTACCATTAGAGCATAGAAAAGGATGACCAACCGTACAGACTATTTCACCATTAATCCGAAACACTCAACTGAATACAGATTCAACACCTGACAGTCGAAATAATGGTCCTTGACCGACTTAAGAGCAATCGGGGAAATAGAGAAGTCCTTGCACAACGGCGATGTTGTTAGGTAAAATAAACCATCAAGTATGGACGATGATAACTAACATTTCCGTCGACCCGACTTGGATGAAGTTACGATAGGGAAATCTAATCAAAACGAAATCTAGGAGCTTACAGCCAGCCTGCCAATCTGTTTGAAGCAGGAAGAGACTATTTGTAAAGACTATGCACCAGCTCATTTGCAGAATATGATTGGTGAAAGGTAACGTAAGGAGTCTCTAGGAACTGCGGCGTCAACTATAGGAGTATAGCTCTCGTCAATATTTCTTTGTGAACGACTTACTTGGGCCATATCAGTCTGACTTTAGGTCAACAAAATTCTTCATCAACGCAATTAACCGAGTAAAACAGAGCCTAAGGAAAACGCAGGTATTTCAAATCGATACACGCCACCTAGCGAACAATTTTAAAACTGCATATCGCAATTTACATAATTTTGGCATCCCTACCAAACTCATCCGGTTGTGTACGGTGACAATCAAAGGGATTTATGTAGATCAGACACACGGTCCTGCGATTTCTTTACCATCGTTCTGGAAGAATTGTGCTAATTGACTTATGGTCGATAGAAGATTCATGCCGTTCCGACGAACTATGACATAACTCTAAAAATCCAGAGAGTGAAAGAGAGTATTTTTTTTTACGGATACAGGCATAGACACAATGTGGTTTCAGCAGGATAGTGTTGTACGGCACATTGCGAATGAAGTAATGACTCTATTGAGGGAAAAGTTTCCAGGACATGACTTGAGTTGACTTACCTACTTACTCAACAAGCACACTATCCCTGAAGAGTATCTGTCAGATCCACTAAGGGTCAGTCTTCATCGAATATCTACTAAGCTGTTATTTCAGAAGAGACTTTCTCAGGACCTGAACCCACGTTGGGTCTGCCAGCGTCCTTGCTCAGGGCTTCCATTGACGAATGGGTTTTTAATGAGCACAATCAAAGGTGGCATAGCTCTCCAGGATGTAGGCAGACTAAATTTGCTCGGATCAGGTGACGAATTTTCGGTGCTGATGCGGTGAGTGCTAATGATGTAAGCTCCTCATCACTGAAGCTCCTTCTCGACATTCTACGAAGACGAAAAAACTATATATTAAAATGGGGTTCTCTACCTGGTAGTACAGTGACTCAGTTTTTGAGTCTGAGTGGCCCAGTAGGGTGTGCCCGACCCGACAAAAAAAAGCTATCATTTATGGAGTTTGTGTTAACCCCGAGGTAGATGAACTTCCTATTTACCTCGAAGTTAAAGTAACATTTTGTTCTAGGGGGTGAACGGTACATGTTTGGAGAATTTTCCCCACAACACTTTCTGTAGAAGCTGCAAGGACACTAACGCGAAAGAATCTCTTTACCATTTTTCTGCAGATGCCCGGCCCTAGCGCGGGCCAGACTGCCTACTCTCGGTAAGCCCTTCTTGGAGGATCTCAGCGAGATAGCTGAAAGACAGCTTAGAGACTTCTTTCCTTATCTAAATTCTACGGGCTGGGTTTAACTACAATAAAAACACAACCCATCAACACACTCCTTTTTTTTAAACAGATTTGCACGGTAAATAAATTTTTGGCAGTCCTGAATTCAGTCATCGCTTTTTAAGAGCTTCAGACGATAAATGCTTTCAGATGCGGGTTTGAAAAATGATGTGTCTCGGCTTTTCTATGATTTCCTTTAGTAGTTTATTTCCCGATCAGTGTGTTACAGAAAGGCTTTAAACTTTCACATAGTACGTGAACTAATCGATAGTTGGTTGTGAGAGATCGTCCTTCTTATAATAGAAATGTCCTTGAGACTGCAATAAAGATTTCTGCCATACCTCACATACGACTCTTTTTATTCGAGTTTAGATATTCGAACGCCTTTATTAAGAAACCTTTCACTAAGCAATCTATTACACAAATTTGATGGTGGTTAAGCAGAAGACAAAGCTGTCGACTCACTGCGAGGTTAAATACATAACGATTTTTTGTACATATATTGAAAGAGTTCCCACTGCCATGTAACAAGCTTTCCCCTAAATGGATGACACAATGATCGACACCCAGTTGGTTTGACTGTCGTTTCTTTCAGTCTACAGTCTTCAGAAGAATTGAAATCCAACTTAATGACAATGTAACACCAAAATGTGCTACGAGTACATTGAGCTGAAATCGCTATCATCTTATTTACGTACGAGTATCTCTTACGAGTAAATCGATTTACAGTATCTACTCGTTTACCTACCAACGTGGTGCTGATACAAGTGTGCAATTTTTGTAACACCTGATTGTCCCACCCTGTACCTGATGCTAATGTAACTCACTCCCGTCGTAAATAACTGGTTGAATTCCCCATTTATTCTAAGGAATTCCATCAGTTGTTATGAACTTAAAAGCAATTTGCGATATCAGTTCAAATTCCCGATGGCAATATGTCAACATATGAACATATCCTTGAGGAGGATACTCAATATGAAAATTATTATAAATTCCGCAGAATAATATGTTTCCATTTCACGGATGAAAAGTTATGAAATAAAAGAATTATTGGACTACCATTCCGTATTTAATTTGTATATTCGTTGCTTTAATTAGCATATATTTGTTGCTTTAAAAATTATAGTTGACAAATCCGCAAATAACAGCAGTTTGCGGTACCATCTGCCTAGGACTACGTGAATCAATCCTTTCACTACGTCCATATGCTCTATTTTTGTTTATTTACATATTTATTTATTTTTCCTCCTCGCTATTTCAGGTGCAAAAAAAGAAAAAAAATATAAAACGCAGGAAACAAGCAAAAAGGACTAAGTAAGTTCATTAATGCCATTGCTACGTCACTTGCCAACCTAATATGCATTATAGCCGTGTCAATCCTGTGCGGCATATTTGGTTTAAACCCGGCGATAAAAATGGTCTCTTTTCGATCGACGGCGAAACAAATCCTTTATCTGGGATCATGCGGCATCCAGAAGGTCCTATACACATATATACATATGTGAATGCAGATTCGTGCAGGAGGCAAAAAGAAAAAAAAAAACATAAAACGTCTGTTGGACAGCAAATATTGCGCAACGATGCATATAATGTGACAGGATGATAAATTGAGTAGATGGGAGGTGAAACGGTTCGTATATGTATTCGTATGCATGTGGGACGGAAGGAGGAAAGGAATTAAATTTCACGGAACCGGGAATCCGTCATATATTGAGAATACATTAAATTGTGCTTCTATTATTCTACTTCTTGTTTGCACGACTTTACTTGATTTTATTTTATTACTCCTGGAATTTCTGTTTATTCTGGATGGGTGATTCGAAATAAAATGCCACAGACAAAGACTGTCACATACACTCATGTAATTTGCAATTTCTTTAAATGATTGTAAGCAATGAAATATCTACGAGTGTACCTACACATTTGAGGATTTATTTTAAGTCTCTGTTGCTTGGATATTATTTGGACTGATGCCAGTTTCAAGTCCTTTAAAAGTTTTAAAACAAAAAATTCTGTTCTCTCTGTCGCAACATTGTTTTTACTACCATTGAGACTGTTTGCCGAATGAAAGGCGTGATATTCAATAAGTTTTGACAAGATGTTAACAAACAACAATATGTCCTTGATCGTGCCAACTGTTGCATTGAAATATTATGCATTGACATCATGTCAAATATCCCAGCTCTACTAGCTGCAAAGCATCCGAAACATGTGGGTATTAGATGCATCGCAAATATGTTTTTTGCTAACCGACTGCTGTGGTTGGAATACCATAAAGAATGTGAGATGCAAATTGATTGTTTCTTTAAATAAAGACTTTATACGAATGGATACTGGTTACAGATGCATGCTTTGTGTTACCAAAAATAGGTTCCTTAAATTTTAGAACACTAACAACTGAGCAATTTGTGCTATTTTATTATGTAGTGCACTTGAAATATTTTCCTACAATATTCTCCTATCGAATTTTGAAACTTGGCTTGCCTGCAGAGACTTCTTTAAGATTTGAAGTAACTACATAGCAATCAAGATTTACTACTCGCATACAACTAGCATAATCTAAACTCTGAAGGCCTGTAGCTGTTGTAATAAGCTAGCAGGATAACTGGTGTCATCTGCAGATCCGTATCTTTTTATCCAACAGAAAAGTCGAGGTTGACGACTGTTATAAAAAGGTGTGTAATTCAACTAATGGTGTACCACAAGAGTTAGTGTTAGGTTGTATATTCTTTTTTGACATTAATTAACTTATTAAAGTGGTATATTAAAGGAAATCTTAAAACTTTCGCGGATGATTGCTTGCTCCTACGGTAGGTACTTAATATCTGTTCAGGTTTTTTTTTACACTCTTCTAAATTGAACGTTGGAACAGTCTTTGTCTCCAAGATGATTTTGTGCCTTCTGTTCTTGACGATTCGCATTCCGTCCGTCCAATTCCGGTCGCTATTTCGACAACTGGTAGCCGTACATCACGATTAACATGAAAAATGTTGGCTTTCAAAGCGTCAATTGTTTCCGGTTTATCAGGGTCTAGCTTCTCGCGTTTGCTCAAAAGGCAAATTAAAAAGTTTCTCATGGCAGTTATTACTTTTGGACGCTTGTGAGACATCCGCATGAGATGAAACCGTGAAAAACTTTTTGATGTTTTCTCGCTTAGTATTCAGACACACTACACTCACTTCACGTACCCCTACAGGATATACTTGAACACATGATCTTAAAGGTCAGTGTAGCAGTTAATTTTTCGAAATCGACTTAACGTGAAATTGTTATTGCAATAAGTCGAGGGTTTCGGTCGTCATACGGCACGCAGAGCTATCCTGTTGAAACCACGAGTCTTCGAAAGCCTTTGCATTGAAATTTGTTGACAGATATAATTAGTGACCAATGTTCTGTAACGATCTCTATTGACCGTAATGCAAACTCCGGCCTAACTTTTGAACAAATAAGGTCCAATGATGCCACCTGACTGAAAATTGCTGCAGATAGTGTTTGGTTTTGGATGTAATGCGGCATGTGAGGTCTCAATCCATATGCGACATTTTTTTCTAACAAACTCGTTACGCCTTATCGCCGAACATAGGTATAATTTTATGGTAAAACGAGTCAGTCTGCAACTGTTTTCAAGCCGAATCAGAGAAAGAACGATGCTAACGTTGATCTTCAGCCTTTAATTCCTTCATAGAGAGTATGAGATACGAAATCTGTTCAAACTTCGACAGATGGCTTGCTCAGACTTTTATGAGTACTGCGAATCGAAAAAAAAAATTGGGTGACTTAGTAGCGTTGTTCAAGTGTAATTCCTGATGATTTACCGGATTATACGGAACATAAATGTGAAAAGGAGCTTTCAGAATGACAGATCGATTTAATAGCTATTCCTATCGTAAATTCTATCCAATAATAAAAAAAAACTTTTAGGCTTCGCCAAACAGATTCCGATCCAGCGACGCGGGCAGATCGCGCTGTTGCTCGCCGTGATCTGTGATATCAAACACAAAGCGGGCAGCTTTCAGCGATCCACTTAATAAAGTGATTTTTTTCCAGAATACATCGATCACTGTGCAGAGAAATGAGTAGTAATTCTAAGGAAGATCAAATGCTTCAAAAGTGGGTCCATGAAATAAATAAAACCAGGAAGGATTATGGTGAATTCCATCGTCTTTGTAAGGAGCTCAATTTATTTGAAAACCGTTTCTTCAATTATTTTCCTATGTCTCGAGAGCAGTTTGAGATGATACACAAACTCATAGTACCGAAGATCTCAAAAATTTCATAAAGAAACTCCTTTGAGCGCACCAAAACTATCAATTTCTCCACCTCATCCGTCATCATTGCTGCTTGCACGCCGCGATCTCGACTGGCCCGCGTTCTGTTTGAACAAAATGATTTAATTCTACGCAGTTCAGCGATCGCGCCGATCAGAATCACTGGATCGCGTTCTGTTTGGCGAAGCGTTTAGGGATCATTATTTCGATATTTTATAAAAAATGAGTAAAAACAATTTTACCATCTGGGAGAGGCCTTACAACAATTCTGATGGCAGGATCTCATAATTCTTCTTGCAGTTAACTTACCAATCTTTACGTTTGATTTATTCTTGTTCGACACTTACCTGAAAAAAGAAAAAAAAAATCTGTATTCAAAATTGTATGAGTATGAAAAGGCAGTGAAGTTCCATTTAATTACTAAATGCAGAGAGATCGAGTTGGGACATTGAAAGAATCTTGTGAGCGAATTCATGAATTCCTCCTTCTCGAGAGTACATGCACTAAGGAAATAAAGAAAATTCTTGAAATGTCTTCATGATGAAAGAATTGCTGCTGTTGCCCAAAGTGTGCCTGAAATTGATTCAAAATTATTTGCTTACTGCGTCCAAATCGTTCAAAAGTCAAAGCAAAATGACAATCCGTTTCGGTATTGCTTCTCTATGTGCGCTTTCAATGAATTCGAAAATGATGTCGATTTGGGTAGCAAAATCATCTCTTTGGACGAATCCCATTTCAATTTCGCAGGCTATGTCAACCAGCAACACTGTAGGATTTTGGGTTCCGAAATTACACACGTAGTCGAAGAACAGCTAATAAATCCTCAAAGGGTGACATTATTGATCCCTACAGCACAACGTCCCACCATAGCGAGGTAAGTTCGTTAACCATGGTACATTGCAGCCTCTTTGGAGATGAAGGTACTTTGACCACCATGCACTTGCGATTTGACTGGGAACTTTCAGGGATCTACTAAAGACCGTAGTGAGTCCATAATTTTTTAACTGTGTGAGACTAAATAAGATACACTAACCCTGCTTTTATCGATTGTCTACACCAAAAAATTGTCCAATCTAAGGCTTAAAGTAAACGTCTAACGAACGTGCATCTACACATCGTTAAGCCATAAATTTTAGACTACAACTCGCTCTTTAAGGTCAGGGCAGGAAAATGTACACACCTATAAATCGTCATATATAAACTGAGTTGCAGTTATAAAAGACAAGAGCTTTTCCAAGAAAAACGTTGCCTACAAGCCGGTGTAGCTCCCTCTCACAAAACTGGACTTAACACGACATTAAGTCCGGTAATAAAAGCCGATAATGAGATATGCATGCAATGAAAAACGAATGAGCCAACTTAATACCCCTCAAATATAATTCCTTACATTTTGGGTGGGCTAAAAATCATAAAACGAACCGCAATGACATTTACGACGAAACCACATTATACTGCTGTTTAATGTATTATCCTGCTCCCACAGATTGATTAAAGGCGAAATAAAATTTCAGATGGCAATAACAAAAAAAAAAAAGAAATCATTTAATGTATTCCTGCTGACAAATAATTAACACGTTGTACAATAAATAACTCGTTTATGTGTAATAATTGAAAAAATTAAACCTGAAAGTGCGCTAAGCTCTAAGAAGTTCATTTTTCACTTCAAAGCATTTAGTAGCCAAAATTGTTTACAACAATAGAACATTATATATATGTAGGTAGATGCACAAGTACCTGCAGATACCGTTTACATAAAATATCAGTTCCAAGAGGATTTATGACAGATTTTAGTTTGAAAAGTCCCCAAAAATAAACAGGAAGCTACAGTTTTGCTTATTCTAGGGTTTCATTTGGTTCGCGGATTTTAGATTTACTCCAAACAAACCCCACTCTCACTGTGAACGCACCACCATTTGTCTTCCAAACGTCCTCGCTTTTTTTTGCGTGTTTTCGGTTTTCATTCTCGCTTAGAATTTGTTATTCTAACCACTGTGGCACCACAGATGTGTGTTTCCATTTATGAAGCAAACAAAACCCAAAAAAAAAAAAAAATCCACACTCACTATAGGTACATATCGCACCGCGTAATTCACTTTGCCTTGCTGCACCGTAAACCATCGATGGCACCAGTTTCCGCACTCGTTGCATTGTTTACAATATCTAAATATTCAAAACCCGAGTCCGCAAAAAAAAAAAAAAATAGAAATAAAAATTAGCTGGATGCCAAAAAAAAAGAAAAACAAAAAGGATTCAGTGGGACACTTTTTCCTTCATCCACATAAAATGCATGAAACAAATTCAAGGATTCTGTGTTGTTTTTTTGGTAGGATTGCAGTTATTGTTCCACTGTGTGTGAGTTCAAATGGAAACCGATAGATATGCTACTGAATGATATTCGCGGGGGCGACTGTGTTGTCCTTTTTATTTTTTTTTGCGACACAACGAACGGTAAATTTCATTTCATCTTCCATGAGGCCACACAGTGGGACTTTTATCAATTTCACGAATCAAAATCGATTTTGTTATGCTAACCAAAGACAAAAAGGATAAATGGGACTTTACATAGGTGGCACTAGAAATCAGGGTGAACTTGGGCGTCGACCAACTAACCCAGTCTTTAGCTAACTGACTCCAGTTGCACTACAAGTTGGTTGAGATACCTTTCTTGACGGTGCGCGCCACCTAAGGCAGCTTGTACAGCTTGTATAATTTTACTTTACGGGACTGAATATCTTACAAATTTTTCGTTCAAAAAGGCCAAGAATATCCGTCTTCGATAAAGTCCAAGTTTCCCCACCGTAACGTAGAACTGGAAGTCCCTTACGACGCGAAGTTATAGCTCGAGTTCCGCTGTAATGTAATGTCCGATTCGACGACGTTGCATGTTCCTTCTAGTCAACATCATGTACTTCGCTTTGCCTTTGTTTACCGATGGCTCTTTCTTAGTCACTTCTAAGATCCGTGAGTGCAGGTTCTGCCAATGATGACAATATCTTCGGCGTAGGTAAGTAATTGTACATACATATGTACTTTTAAAAGGATGTGCCTCCGGTGTTGGCTTATATGTATATGTGTTTCGAACAATATTTTCAAGTACGATGTCGAAGAAGTCACAAGTACGCAAAATCGTAAATGTCCTTTTAATACTTTTTTGGCATCAAATGACTCGGTAAGGTCATTACCATCCTTGATGGGGCAGCGAGCGTTTTCCGTCGCCATTCCGCACCGACAGATGGGTTTGGCAGGGATGCAAAAACTAGACATGGCTTGTATAGCTTGTCATAGGGCGTTTTGAAATCAATGTAGAAATAGACATCTTGGATTTCTACCAGGATTTGCCAGAGTGTAAAAATATAGTCAATTGTGGCGCAGTTCCTTGTAGGTTGGACAAACAATATTGCCAAACAATCATCTGCTGAAATGAGTTGTGGCTCTTTTCTAGGTCATTTTCAGCTGCTAGCACATCACTGACGGCCTGTGGCAGCAGACTTAAAGGACTTCAGTTTGGGTATTGCTGTCCTCACCTTAGTTTGGTCAGGTGGACAGAGGTTTTTGCTATCATTTTACTTTCTGCCAGACAGGGGAATTTTGGTCCTCGTCGCCGATAAATAGTCTGCAGAATTAGTTTCCCATATTCTCAGCACCGATTTCGCTACTCTATTAAAAGCTTTCTTTCTTGATCTTTACAGATTTCTGCTCTGGCTTTATTGCTGTGACGTGCTGAAGAATATCATTTCTGGAGTGACGGCTCTCGATCCCAGAAATCGCACGCTTCTCATACTTCCCCCCATCTCTTCTGCCCGCGAGTAGTCCTTGTCCTTTATTTCCGCACCACCTCTTTACATACCTCTTGTTTAGCTGCGTTTCTCTGATGGCATTCCTCGTTATACCAAGGGTTTCTTAATGGAAATCTGGTGAAACCCAGCACATCAGTTGCAGTTTCCTTCATGTCTTGTTGACAGGACTGCTGTTGATCTTAAGCATTTGTTGCTGGTTACATAGAACTGAAAAATAAATATTCGGCGAAAGGCGCCTATAATATAACTGCTTGCAGGCATTCGTGTTTTGCGTTCTATAATTTTCGCACGAATAGAAAGGATCTACAGTTTGGTGCCGTACTTGAAAGGGATAGCTGAGGAGCTTCTTATGACCACTATAAATCTCCGACCTTTGCCAGATATTCGCTCAAGGAGGGCCATGAAAAAATCTTGCTTGTACTTTCCGAGACGTAAAGCTCCTACTCAGCAGTCGAACGCACTTACTCCTTAGCTACGGAGTCTCCATTCATATTTACAGAAGTCTTTTGGTGCGGTATCGTTGTGTTTTAATATCGACATTTCACTGTTGGTGCTTGCTAATCCTACTTTGGGAATTCCATGAGGGTGAATTCTCAGAAAATGGTTCTGACTTTAACGGCCCAACTAGGATCGTGGTCTTCCATAGCACGTGTAAAAATACGATGCATTCAAACGTACTTATCCCGATCAAATATTATTTATTGGCAACGTCTGTGCGTAAAACACCTTAATTAACTTAACCTAGCGAGTCTATCTGACAGGATTCTTAATAAATTTGCTAGTTAACTTCCCAATGGGTAGTTGTTGTAATGGGGCCGATTTTGTGAATCGCGAATTTTGACATATCTCCACGTTTTAAGGTCACCTGAATCCAAATCCAACGTTTTTACAGAGATGTCCGTGTGTGTGTATGTACGTATGTTCGTATGTGCGTATGTGCGTATGTGCGTTCGGAATTATCTTTCGTGTCGATTATCTCGAGAACCAAAGATGATATGGATATGGGACGCGTAATTACGTAACTACGAACTGATTAAGTTTACAGAAAAATCGGTCCAGTAGTTTTTTGTTAGTAATTAAATAACTAAAATAAAGGCAAACTAGCTGAATTTTGAAATTGATGATTTGTACTATTCATTCGTGCAGATTCTCAATACCTTCGTAGTCATTTTTTTTAATATTATAATTGTATGTTTTAGCAAAATTTGTACGAATGTCGTAGCAATTATTTAAAAAAATACTTATGGACAAAAACTAAATGAATGTGTAGAATTTTAAATTTATATTATCAGGCCAGGAGAATAATGAGATTTCGAACTAGCCAACTCGTAACAATTAGTTATAATAAAAAAAATGACGTTGATAACAATAATAATAATAAAAAAATGGGATGTGAATATATTCTTCGATACAAAAAAATCAACAATCTTTTTGCAATTCAAGGTTGCTTTATTAATATGCAATTAATACAAGAATATTATGTTTGAGAAAACATTTGGAGGTAATATTATGATGTACATTTATCATTTAAAAAATAAATTATGACGTGGAACATGGTGTAAGTAGAAGTTATTAACCGTAAAACTTATTTTCGATGAAACAATGCTTTTTTTTCATTCCTATAAGTACATATAAATAGTATTTATGAAAAAATATTGTTATTTCATATTTTGATAAGTGTTATGTAAACTCGATTTCTTCCATTTTAAATCCAATTTAATTGCATATGTTGTGTATGAGCTGATTGATGTTATGAGAGCTTCATCAATTTCTGCTAGTTATTATTTTTTTATGACAAGCCAATATGGAAATGTTTGTTGAAGATGAGGTGTTTTCTCCGAGAAGCTCAACCTAGAATTATCGTTCCGCCTCCCTGATCATTGTAGCGTTTTTCAGGCGGAAATCATGGCAATTAAGGAAGCCCTGTCCTGGCTGAAATGTAATGTACTATCTGTCAGGGATATTACCATTCTCACTGACAGCCAATCAAGTCTCTGGAATCGTGCTCGTTTACTTCAAAGGCCGCTCTCAACTGCCGTTTATCTCTTATGGAGATGACAGAGCGGTTCAATATTCACCTATGCTGGGTGCCAGGCCATAGAGACATTCCAGGAAACTGCAGGGCAGACGAACTTGCCAGACAAGGCACTACTCGAAGGATTCTGTCTGATAGGCAGTCCCTGGGTATGCCCTTAGCTACATGTAAGCATCTACTAAAGCTGAATGCTATTAGCAGGACCAACCTCAGATGGGAAAACGTGTCAACGTGCCTCATCTCGAGACAGATCTGGCCCAGGCTGGATTATAAACGCAGTACCGAGTTGGTCAAACCAAAGCGATCACAAATCAGCTGCGTTGTTGGTGTTTTCACTGGACACTGCCTTATAGGCCAACATGCCAAAAGACTTGGCCTCTTTTCAAATGACTTCGGCAGAAGCTGTAGGGACGAGGAGGAGGAGGAAAGTATCCTTCACCTCCTATGTAACTGCCCAGCTCTGTCGCATAAAAGAATGCTCTATTTAGGGTCTCCCTTCCTTGAAGTCCTTGGTGACATAGCGTCCTTAGACGTCATGCGCATCTATCGCTTTATCAAAAGCTCCGGTTGGTTCTGTTAGTCCATGAGCAGCGAATTGGTTTTGATCCATGGTATCACAAAGGACCTTTATTGGTCTAAGTGTGTCTGCACTCCCGTGCGGACAGCCAAGCCAACCTAACCTAACCTACTTGTAAGAAATGTTAATTCAGCATTCTTAATTGATGAGTGGTATTGATGAGATATCTCCAAGTTGATGGTTTCTTGATAACGTGAAGAAGAAAATTTCATTGTTCATCAAACATCGTAGTAATTGTAGAAGCAAGTGTTTATGTGTAGGCCATTAGTGTTTGGGATTGAGCTTCATTAAACCTTTTCGTATGCGCAAAGATCTTGATCATGTGAACAAAATAAAAGTTATTAATTAAATAATGAATATTGTTTCTTTACTGCTTCCCACTGGGAAGTTAGTCGTGTGGACCTTGCGGGTCGCACCCAGACCACATTTTTTAGCTTCAAAAAGTGGTAAGTTTTGAAGTAATTTAAAAAAATCTTGCTTAACTCATAAACCATTGAATGATCCATCGAGGGAAAATTGCACTCATCGAAATTGGTATTTATCCTTTTGTTTATACATATGTATGTCACTTTGTCTATTGCAGATTTTTGTAAAACAAGGATCAAGCTTTAAGCTTACAAAATGTTTTTATTTTTATAAAACGGAATAAATTTCTGAAACTTATACTAAACGATTTTTTTGGTATACGCGTTCCAAATATTTAATTGAAAAATAAATTTTCAAATTAAAAAAAAAAAAAAACATTCATTTTCTTTTTCATCACAAAAAACTGAAATACTTCGAGCCAAGTGAAAAGATGTGCCACTGTTTGTTCAATGATAAGTTTGTATCTGTGTTCCGCTTCCCTTTTGCCATCGAAGACTACTGCGGGTAAAAACGACGATTTTTTTTTTAATTTTTGGTTGAACAGAAACATTATTTAAGCTTAAGTTGTGTTCGTAAACCCAACAAGGATCTATCCTCGTCGATATAGGCGTTCATGGCTTTCGTATCGTGGCCATTTGGTTCACTAGCAATAACCATATGCAAATGAAGCAATGGCGATGATAATTCACTCTTAAAATTGGATTATTTTTTTGTGTTATTAAACAAGAACTAAGATATGTCCTGCTCCCGAATAGGGAACGGGAAAATATTGAAAATAAAAATAAATTTAATGCACACAGATACATAGATAAATTATGGTGGGACAAATCTATTTACCCTACATTCAGCTGTGACTGTGTGGAGCATACAGTGATGATCCGGTTTCACATTCACAATAGTAAACACAAAGTCTGCATAGTTCAAGTTGTTTTGCTCTAATACTCATATGTACATAGGTATGTAGGTGGAAGAGAGCTCTGAATGTGTAGGAATGTTTTTCATTGGTAGGACTGCATTTTCAAAAGTTTATGAAACTATTTGTGCTCAGAAATATAGAAATATAGGAATATAGGAAGAACATTAGGAAAACTGTATTTTTTGTGGATGAAAAGTTGGGTAGGTAGTAGTAGCGGTTGGCAGACATAGCACTGTAGTGTGCTATTTTGCTATCTCAACTATTTTGACCCGTATTTGTTGTAAGTACCACATGGCTATTAGCATGAAATACAATCTTCGAATCGCCGTGGCGTATTGGTTGGAGTGCTTGACTAGTCAGCAGGAGGTTCAAATATAACAGAAAACACCATCAAAAAAAAGTATTGTCATGGACCCACCTCCCATGAATATTTTCGCCTTCGTGGAAAGCCCCACATCAAACCGTACGTTCCTTCCATTCCAGCGAAAAAAATTATCCAACGTACTAATCACTTCGTTACTGCGCACACTCCATAGCTACGAAAGTGCATAGGTGAACTTAGTATACTTGTATTAAACTGGAGGAGGATTACTTAATGATTGGCTGAATTGCATCTTCGAGGTCTACCAACAGCCCTAAGAAGGAGGACCTGTGGCGGAAGAATTTTCTCAATCGGATCGAGGGTAGCGTCTATACTTGGTTTAGCGTTCACCTTGCATGAGCAACTTCCAGTTATGAGATAGACAGGAACATCGGGTAACTATTATCCCCCACATTTGAAGCAAAACGACGTGAACGGACACTACACCCCCAGCATGCAATTCAAATTGAAACTGTGTTCTCATAGGACAGGACAGATATTACTGCGATTCAGGAAATACGATGTAGAGGATCAGGTGCTAAACATACGGATGCGTAGCGGAGCGGAGCTTTCCAAATACGGAAGTGATGTTTTGGAAAGGCACATGCATTAAATCATCAATCAAGTACGTGTGGACGAAAGTATTTCCAGGGACAATCATATGCTCATCTAGAAGGAGGGCAACTCTTTGTCTCGCAGCAACTATCGAGGCATATACCTGCTGAGTGTCGCATATAAGATCCAATTCTACGTACTGTGCACACTGATCGGGAAATTCCAGTCGGGTGTATGACCCTGCAGATCGACAATGGACCAAATCTTCACTCTCAAGCAAACCCTCGAGAAGACCAATGTTATGATGACCAAGATGAATTTCATGAAGTTTTGAGCCTTACAAGCAAACACCTTGGACTACTGTCTGGTCGCACAAGTGTTGGATGACCATCGCTCAGACGGTGATAAGACACCTCCGATGTCCAGCGTATACTGCTTGCGTGGGAATTGTGTTGTTCACGACGTGCTGGGGCCACGACTTACACATTGAATTGTTCATCTGAAAACATTGTTGGTTGTTCAGCCTGACTCATTGATAAGCGTTTTTGGGTCAGTGCTCGAGGTGTTGGTTCGAGCTGGATGGTTACTGTTGACCTTGACTGCAGTTTTTTCATAATTATGATGACGGCTGCTGTAATTAGTAGAAACACTACGCCTCCGGTAGATTTTGTGATTCCTAATCTCCTGGTTCCTCCTAACATCCTTTAACAGTGTCTCCTGGTTCTTCTGGAGACTGATCTCGTGCTAAACCTTCATGATTTTATTTGAAGTGTCTGATGCTAAAACAAGATCTTCTTATTTTTTGTAGTTGAAGTTAATTAGCTGGTCCGAAAGATACGATGATTTCAGTCTTATTGTTATGGTTTGCTTTCCGAAAAGGATCATAGTTGAGTGGTGTATTTTGCAGTTCGGTTGCAGTTTCAGGATCCCAGTCCCCTTTAGTTAAGCAGGGTTTATTGTAGAACCACAGGCCATGTCTATTTTGACTTCATTAGGTGCACTAAATATCCATGTATTAGTGTGTGTTGGCACGTTTCGAGTTACGTAGCCTTTGTGTATGCCGCAGAAGGTCTATTTCACAAGAGCTTACACTTGATCCTGCTGTATATATTGGATGCTGCATTTCACACCAATATTTGTCTGAAGACCTTTGTTTACATGAAGAGAAGTGACCTTCGCTTAAGGGATAATAGTGATCTCCCTGAACATTGCCTGATAGTCTGCTGATGGAACAATATATGTGTACTTCTGATCATGCCAACTGGGAACAGGAAGAGGAGAGGTAATGTTAGTCTATTATGATGTTTCTCTCAGTTACTCTTGCTCTAGGTTATAAAGTCTTCTAGAATTGAATTACTGACTCATGATGTCGGTCTCCAGGTATTATCATGTTCGTTGGTATGTTGTCATGTATGCGAGAGTAGATACATTTTAAACTGCTGCACGGTCAAAATTAAGGGATGTATTTGACCGTGATGTGTTGCTAATATTATGTTGAGATACTACTCAAGTATTATGGTAGTGAATCATTGTAAGGATACTTAGAAAGGCGACAGAGATGAATGTCTGAAATGCAAGCTCATTATTATTCCGATTGTCAAACCTTGAAAGCATATTCATCAAAGTTTTGCAATACAAATGGGGTCAAAACTCGTTACTTAAAGGACGAAATGTATGTTTTATAGACTGTGAAGACGTTGACTATCTCAGGCAGAGACTCTTCACAGGTCGAGAGCCCCGTAACTAAGTAGGTCTACCTCTGGAAGTAAGCATAAAATCTATATACACAGGAAAAAAATTATATAATGTTCTGTTGCCTTCTCATTTCATGTATCTGAGGGGCAAATTTTTGAAAACGGCCATTTTCATACAGTTCGGTTAAATGGGCATAATAATTGCGCCACTACGCCTGGTGTCAATTCAATGTCCCTAGCGTACTGTACCAATAAAGCATAAAATTATATTTTGTCACGATTACCCCATCCACATCCATATGTGTATTCGTACGACATATTCAGCTGTGATACGAGGTCCAAGCGTTGAGCTTTTCTCCTGATTTTTTTTTTTATGTTTTCCTTGAGTGTTTCGATATTCCACAACAAATAATGTTTTTTCCCGCAGGATTTTCATAAAAATGTTCGCTTATCGTCGCATGCAATGAGTGCGAAAAAAAGGAAAGAAAATCTGGCGTTAAACCACGACCATTCAGGTGACAAAAATGTTCCATTTCCCATTCACAAATGGTGTAATGAAAAGAGACCGTCTGCACTGTGTTATATGTAAATTTATTTTTAAATCGAAAGTACATAATTCGATTGAGGATGTGCAGTGTCCTTTGAATCGCAACCAGTACGTGGTAATTGTACCTGCACTGCATGAATATACACTCGTACACAAGTTAATATGATGTTGTTCCGTCCTGTGTGAGTAAATTAAATTTTGGAATTTATAATTCGATTTCTACACGTAGTCCTTGCTATGGTTACGTACACGTAAACACCTTTCCTTTCTGTCAGTGGTGGTAGTCGAAAGTTTGATAAGCTTCCGAACAATAAAGTTACGTTTAAAGTTAGCTAACAAAGGCGAAAAAGGATTTGGTTGGTAATTATTTTTGAAATATTCTAAAAGGACTTCACCAACAGAAGCACTTTTAAGCGAAATTTTCCAGTTGGAGTTCATAACACAGAGAATCAATAATGATACGATTAGACCACCAAGAGTACATAAATTTATGATCAGCATCGAAAGTTATGTCGATCTAGCTATGTTCGTCGGTCTGTCCACCAGGAAGTCCTTGTGGGTGTAGGAGCAGCGCCTGCAGATGCATATGTATTTGCGAATTTTTAATGTACCTGTCTCTGAAGAATTGTAAGATAACCCCTCTGATGATGATAGTCGTGGGTAGATCATCCGCTAGGACCAAGTAACGCATGCGGTGACCCAGATGGAGAGCATCATACGCCTGAGCGCAGGTTGGTGGCTCAAGGCGACTTCGGCGCATTGGCTGACAAGTTCGACCGCGGAAGCTGATATGTTTTCGTCCAGACACTTAAAGCCTCGGTCGGACTGGCAGACAATGGCAAAGAGGGCGCCGGCTATTCTATCGACTGCACATACTTGTACAATTGCTAGTTGGATGAAGGATGACAATGACAATTCTGGCAAGGATCAAAGAACATTCGATTCTTGTTGTCGAACAAACAGACTTTTGCTCGGGACTACATTGCAGATCACTTTAGAGCAATGCGATGAGTATTTACCTTCCAGAAAAGCCTATCGCTTTTATAAAAGCTGCTTACTGAGGTTTAAAATATTGCCCTTATTCACAATGGTAAACTGTCAGACGATTTTGGAACGACATGGCTGCTTTATATCCCTGTTTTTATTCTTGGTGCGATAAATAGTGATGTTATCCACTTAGCACTATGGGAAAGATACACTGACGATGTCTGCCTTAGTTAACTGCCTATGTACATGAATTAGTCCACAACATAAAAGACAAGGCAAGCCGAGTAGAGCTGAAGATATATGCAAACAATTCAAAGCCCCTAAGTTGTTAAAAACTCGTTCCCTGAACTTAACATTGCTGGACAGGATGTAGAAAAAGTTGATAGCTTTCTTTATTTAGGAAGCATCGTGACCGGTCAGCCTAACATCATTTCTGTTGAAAACAATGGAAAAAAATGGTGCCGGACCATATGCAGAGATCGGCGGTGAAGGCGTGCCCTTTGAATAGTAGACAACATGCATACAGAGCTGGCAGGTCTACGGAAACACCGCTACACCAGGTTGTACGCGTTGCGAAAGAAGAGATCTATACCGGCGGCATTGAAATGACCACAATAATGGACATTGAAGGTGCCTTCGATGAAATATGCTTCGAAAGTCTGAGAGTAGCCTTTGAAGATTGGGGGGTTTAACCATTGGTGGTGAGATGGGTGGACAATTTGCTGAAAAATAGGGCAGTAAACATTCAGACGGGAAATTCAAGACTTAGAGTAAGGGTTAGCAGAGGTTGCCCGCAGGGAGGAGTATTATCACCCTGTGGAATATAACTGTGGACTCTCTTCTAAGAAGACTTGGAGAGACTGGCATCCACACTGTGGGATATACCGATGACATAGCAATAATGGCAAGGGGGAAATTCATGAACAGTAGATACCATGAGGAATGCACTCCGAGTGGTGGAGCGGTGGTGTCGTGAACAAAGGACTCTCCATTAATGTGGAAGAAGAGAGATCTGGAATTTGAGCCCTTGACTCTTTAGATCGAAACTAATGGTGACCAAGAAGGTTGTGTCTGGGAGTATACCTAGATGCTGGACTAACTTGGAACCTTCATGTAGAAGAAAAGATCCGGAAGGCGAAAAGGGTGCTTGATCAGTGCAAACGGGTATGTGGACAAAGGTGGGGAATCTCGCCGAGGTCAGCATACTGGATGTATACGATGATAGTAAGACTAATTATAACACATGTGTCAGTTGTATGGTGGCAAAAAGCCTCCCAGAAAATTGTTGAGAAGCATTTAGATAAGGTCCAACGTCGGGCATGTTTAGGGATAGTCGGTGCAATACGAACGACACCAACATGCGCACTGAAAGTGATCGTAGGCATTCTGTCGCTGGACTGATGTATTAAGAAAACAGCAGCATCGACGGCACTTCGTCTGCACTGGGATGGCAACTGGCATTGGCGCGGTATCATCTATGGACATAGAAAAATCCTGGATCTCGTGAAAAATGAAATCAGGGAGCTGAATATGCCCATGGACGGAATAGAGAGAGTGCGTGTTACCGAAAGATTTCACAAAACTCTCATCGAGGATGACACACCTCCGGATAAGAAAATTGGTGATATAACCATATTTACGGATGGCTCCACGATGGATGGTCCTGTCATGTTAGTCTGGGAAAATTTACCTCAGTCTACCCAGCCGAGATGATTGCTCGTTGTATGTGTTGGGTCACCTGATAGAAGGTCAACTGGACAATCAATCAGTGATTAGACGCATGGAGCAAACAGATATAAGTACAACCCTGGCGATGGAATGTGTTCATACACGCATTGAGTGCTCATCTCGAAATGAGGTGACGCTGCACTGGGTGAGAGGACACGTAGGGACTGAGGGTAATGAAAAGGCGGACTCTCTACCAAATCAAGGATCAACCTCGGAGTTCTATGGTCGGGAACCATTTACTGCAATTGGCAGAGGAACGGTGGAGCACCTGATTAACAACTGGATCGCGGCGGAACACCAGAGAAGGTGGTTAACCATAGAAGGTTGTAGGCAGGCTAAAATGGCTATTAAAGGGCCGACTGGTTACACACATAGCGAAGTTCTAAGCTTCGAGAGAAGGGTACTGAAATGGGTGGTAGCGTTATCTACAGGTCATGGAAATTTCGGGTATCACCTAAAAAAGATGGGTCTTCTGGAGGACGATGCCTGTGAACTATGCCTTGAGGAAATCGAGACAGTGACACATATATTGTGTCGTTGTCCGGCAATAACTAGCAGGAGAAGAGTGATCTTGGGACGCCACTGGGTAGAAACCCAGAAGATGAACCAGATTTCTGTTGAACAGATGCTGGCTAGAGGAATCAAAGCCAAAGAAGAACTGTGGAGAAATCCGGAGAGTCTCTCAGGCTAGATGGATCGTGGAAGAGAGACGAAAAGGGACCCATAACTGTGGTCTGATTCGGGATCTCTCGAATAATATGTGTATATATAGGAAGCATCGTGTCGGCTGATGGTGGCACGGAAATTGATGTTGGCAGTAGAATCGGTAAAGGTGCTATCCAAAGTCTGGAAAAGCAGTGTATATAGCTTTCGACTGTTTCGTTATGACTTTGAGTCAGTGCCCATTTTGTGGGTTTAGTACTTGGAAAAAGGGCCGCCATAATCACTGGTAAGCTGCAGGTCTTCGTGAATAGATGGCTCCGCCTTATTTTGAGAGTTTCCCGAGCAAATCAAATCTTAAGCGAACAGCTCCATATGAGAAAAAGTCAGGCGCTAACAGATATCACCACGCGGCTAAAGAAGTGACAGTGGATTATTTATACCTTATTCCACTGCAAGGTATGCCATGGAATGAAATCCGTGCACCCAGTTTGGCAGAAGAGAAAGCCGCCCTAAAAGTGACACAGCAAATTTGAGGAGGAATTGAGGTCACTTGGGATGAGTTCGAGAGAGCTAAAACGCGTTGTAAAACTCCAACCAAGATGGCACATAAGCACTGTGGGCACCATACATATACCCCACCAAGACTAACACAAATTACCTCAATTTTGTAATCAAAGACCAAAAATATTCAAGCTTGCAGAAATTCCCAGCCTTTTTCGTATTCTTCAAATCAAGGATGCAGCAAAATTAGAGAAAAGTGAAATTCACGATGCGAAACAGCTCTACGCTCGACACACTCTTGACGAATTTCAATTATTCCGACTAGGGGCGTCAGCTCAGTTAAAAATGCACCCAATTCCATCCAATCACTAAGACTTCTCTCCCACTCAGACAGCTAATTCACTTTAACACAATTAAAAAGTTAAATCGCCTTTTCCCCGAATTCAAAAATCACATTTATTAACTTCTTGAAAGCTCGGTATTCGTAAATAAAATTCAATTAGATTAACATTAAGGACTCCATTCACGATGACTGAGGGTTCTCCTAACAAAAGCATAAGAATTGACGAAATAATTGAGTACAAAATGAAACACAGAAATAATGCGCAGTAGTGCATAACGGTGTAACATTTCAAATTATGAGTTTCTGCTAAAGAAAAAAAAAAACAGGCATTAAAAAAAATTTTACAAGCTTTCAAATTTAAAAAAAAAAAAAAAAAAACTTCAAAAAGTATTATAAACACACACAGAAAAGGAAATACAGAGAAAAAAAAAGACATATTTTTATGAAATTCCAAAGCCCCCTAAACTGATGAAGATGAAGCCGCCAAAGACGGTAGAATGGAATAAATATTTCGAGGAACTTGGCAAAAGTGTGGCCAAGCGCGTGGGTGGGGGGGGGTGGAACCTAAGAAAAACTTCCACTTGATTTAAAATGAAATTAAATTCCGAATATCTTTTGAGAATAAGGATTTTCATCATCATCAAACGAGAGAACCCTATGCCTCTTCCATCCTTTCATCCATTCACCCATCTATCCAAGCAGCCCATCCAAGCATTCATTCATTCATTTATCCTTTCATTCCTCAAATCGCTTCGAATTATAATTTATTTTCATTTTGTATCCCTTTTATGGACCCGAGTTTTTCCCTTTTTTTTTTCTCCTCCACCTTACCACCATCTCTTCTCTCATGCTTTTGCTTTGTTTTTGTTGCTTTTTTTTCTTATCCTGAAACAGTTTGAGACAATCCCACAGAAAGTAGGAAGGAAACTTTTTACTTATCCTAATATTCTGCTAAAAATATAATAAATTCGGATGCTCCTCCAGAGTAGGTAGATTGGAGTGTTTTATATCCCCAGGACTAGAGCAGTAGTTTATTTCGGTTCAGCTCTAGTGAGGTTTGCTGTGGTATCTAAAAATACTTTACTTGTAGTGGGAATTATTCACCACTTATGAGAGAGGATATTTCTATAGGAAGACGACACTTCCTGTGGCACTTCTCTCTAGATATGTATAATTAAATATGTTGTGTCTTCACCTGAATACATTTAATTTAGTCTAGAAAGGATTCTAGCATACCTTTAGCTTTTTTTTTTTTGTTTGTTTGAAAAATTATCTTACCTCTACACAAAGAGGGAAACGAAGGGTAATCTACACAGGGACACATGAGTGAAGCACCACTAGATAGGGGTCGGCAAATGTAAACCGTAAAATGCGATAAAACATGTACGAGTATGCGGGTATGACAAAAATTAGTTCAAGCCCCACAAAAAAGGGGACACCAACAAGTGATAAAATGACGTATGAGCTAAGGGATCGATTTTATGGGACACAGCGGAATAAATAAGGGCGCCATTAAAATTTTGAGTGGGCAGTGAAGTTGCTGCTGAATAGAAGGAAACAGTTTAACACAGAAATAGAAAAAAATTAGTGCGACTAAGTCTCAGGGACACGATTTGAAATACAAGGAGTGTAGTTAAGGACAATTTTGAAAGTTCGTCGACGCCGCTTATCATTCAAAAGTCGCTGCATTATCGCCTGGAAAAATTCCAAGTTGAGAGAAAGTGAGAGGAAACTTGTGAACCATAGTCAGATGCGATTTGTCAATGTGAGGAGTTCAAGGAAAGACAACTTAGTCCAGTCAGGGCGTGTCAACCTAGGTTGCCTAACGCCTCTGTTGCGTGATAGTCACAATGAAAGTACTCGAAATGAACTTCCATTTCCTCCCAGCTCGAGTAACTGACAGATGTGTATAGCCAGAGGCACAGATATCAGTTTCAATTGACTTCTGTCTGCATTAGTCATCTTCCTCGAAAGCTAGGGGGCTTTATGGCTTTGGCAGCTTAGTATGGTTGTAGCTCCTACCACTGAAGCTCAGGACACTTGAGAAACAAGCTGTTGTGGGGCATGGTATCTGTGGTTACTTACATTGGTTGCGCTATAGTTCGGAATAAACATAGGCCTCAACCAATTAGGCTCTCCAATTAGCCCGGTCTTTACCTAACTTTCCCAATTGTAAATTATAATTGGTTGAGAGATTAGTTGAGATCCCTTTCTTGTGCGTTGGTATCCATTCGGGCTACTTGCTGCAGTCATTTCGAACGTTCAATGCACAGTTTTTTAATGAGATCGTATATTTCGTCGTTGAATTTTTCCCTCCAAAAGCCCTTCATCCCTTACTACCTTGAAGTTATAGCTATCCACTGTGACGTTCTGTCCGGTTCGTCATTGTTGCGTGTCCCTGACTGAAATGAGTTGGATTATGCTCTCTACCAGGTCATTTCCAGCTGCTTTACATATGTAGCTTGGCAAAGAGACCACCAGGGCCAAAAGCCTTGATGTTGGAATTCTTTAGAGGCTTTAAGATACGCAATTCCTCGTTGCTGTGGCGTGATTGATATCCGTATTCGTATTGGCTACTTCGTATTACCCCGGGTCTATTTTGGCTTTTGGCTGCTCAAAAGGTTCAAACATCGAAAATACTGGATGCGCATGTCAATTCGGTTGACGGTATTTTGGTCAGAGGATGGCCATGTACCTTCATGTATAAATATTGAGGTGGGGAAACACTGGGCTGGACATAGTGACGTTTCGTTCCGTAACAAGGTTAGTTAACCTACGTCCATTCCCAGACTCTGTGTCACGTAGCCTATGATTACCGGTCGTACTACCAAAGATGTCCTCCTTTCCTATTTACGCGTTAAAAACACAGTTTTAGCGTTATACTTAGGACAGACATTAAGCATAAGTTTTGTCTAGAAGCTCCTAGAAATACTGTCTGTTGGCCTTGCTACAAATTGTTGTAAGACATTCACTTACATGTCGATAGCCTCAGGAGTTGTTGCCTAAGTCTTTCGCGTATAACAAATCCGCGCTCGAATTTGCGCTCCTATTGTTCTCTGTAGCAGTCATCATAAAAAATCGCATACAATCGCATTTCCTGGATGGTGGTTATGTCCGCTTTATAGCCTGCGCTCTAAGCCGTAGGTCCCTTCTATTTGCGTGAAAAATATAACACGCACTACACGAATGGTAGCGAGAAGCTAGCCCCGGAACTACATACGGTCTGCTGCGCCAACAAATAGTGTAGTCTGCATTCGGCTTGTAAATAGTCCGAACATTCCACCTACATACATACAAATCCAAAGGACGTTGCTCTTTTTTCGTGTTGCATGTTCGTCAACAGTAAGATCGTCCTTTTCCGTGACTGTTGGTTGCTTCGTAATTTTTTTTTTTTTCATTGGTGGGGAAGTGAATTTTGACCATCAGGCCCCTTGATGCGAGATAATCGGTCCTTATTAGCTTACGATCTGGATAAATAGAAGAAACCTGTAAGAGTTGTTCACCACGTAGTTCGGCGTAACTGGAACTGTGGGGGCCACTGTAGACTCCGTCTGGAGTGCGTTGAGTCGGTTGGAACATCCTTCTGTTTTATTCATTTTGGTTGACCCACCCGCAAAAACAAGTTCTGCAATCCCGTAGCTCTAAGTTTTTTTGTAACAAAAGAACCGAAAAACGGTCTCGTTTGACATCCTTCACCGTTTTTTTTTTTGTAATGGAAGGTTCATTGTACATACATATGTATGTATGTATTATTGGCGAACTAATTGATTGCCAGACTTATTATTATTTTTCCCAACTGTCAGGTAATACAAATTTCAACAGCTTAGTCCATTCCGAAATCACATAAACCACCGATGACATAATATTTCCCACAACCCCTCTCATAATCCTTAAAAAAAAATTTAATTAAAAGGCATCGTTTCATCGCATTTCACTTAGTACGGTTGGGATGATGCGGAGTGGTGTAGCATAATCGTAATATATTTTGCGTAAGGTTGACCGAGCAGCCTCAATTGACATGCAGGACCGTTGTCACGCTTTCCACCAATTGAAATAAATGAACCCTCAAAAATGTGTTCCTACATTCTACTTATTTTTCGGTGTCGTCCTTTTTTCTCTTTCTCTTTGTGTGGACTATTTTCTAGAGCGTGGGTGTATGTGTGGAAGTATTTTAGGTTTTATGTTGTGTTGACTTCCAGAATTGTTGCTCTCTAGTGTGTATGTTCTAGGGTTAGCCGCAAGAAGATTCTTGTTTTTTCTTTTTTTTTTTATGGAGGACACTTGAGTGATATACCATCGTTCTTTAGTTCTGAGTCCTCTTTATATGTTTCAAGGAAATGTAAAGTATTTTTTTCGGCGGGGTAAAGGGTGAGGGATACATTTTTGTTTTCTTGTTTCAGTGAAAACTTATAGAAGAACCCTTTTGTGTGATAACCATGATATAAGATACACATATAAAAAGATCGTAATGCGTGCGGTACAGGGTTGGGTTTTATAACGGTTGTGAAGTCCTGAGGGCGATCATTGGTAGCTGTGTACATAGTTAAATAGTTTGAGATTAACCTACGAGTTAAGGGGGCCCTTTTTGGCATTCTAGGAAAAAAAAATTGCGTTTGTTTGGTATATAAGAAGGCATCTGTGCGAGAGGCGTTTGGATGTGCTAGAACAGTTTAAAGTTCTATCTGTCGTTTGAGAGTTAAAAAAAATCTGTGAATGGTATTTAAGTATTTAAACAAATTAAAAAAAGAAAAATTCTCTCATAGGCCTTTACAAACCTGGATGGGTAGACTTAACCTATCTTTTTTCTCAGATTTCTCTAACACTAAGTCGTTCGGGCTCAGGGCGTTGAGATACTTCTTCTGTCTTTCCAAGCCTAAATATTTAATAGGTTTTAAGCTGGGACGCTGCTTCAGATAAGACAGTATATCTCTGCGCTGTTTTCAGTCCACCAAATCGCCATGGTCTACTTTTAGGCTGCCATTCTAAGGACTGCTTTAAGATTAAAGTCCTACTAAGACACAGCGTCTCAGATGTACTACAGCACAGGTACCTAGAAGATTGGACACGACGAGATTTACCTTACTGCGTAAGGAGATGAGACTGTAAAACAGAATACCGAATGCATTGCGGGTTTGCTTATTCAGTTTTTAATATCAAGATCCGTTCTGTCGTCAGAAGATACAGAACTGCCAAATAGTTTAACTACAGAATTTTCTCTTCATTAGATATTTACATACGCAAGCAAGCAAGATTGAAAGCCTTTTCAGGTATGACAAACATGAAGCAAAGCTGTGAAAGAAACTCAACTGATTGCTCAAGAATATTACGTGTTGATACGACCAACAGATCGAAAGCTACAAAATCTCGCAGCTGACAAGGATTATAAAAAAGAAGGTCACCTGGGTGAACCTGGGCCTCATCTAACGAGTCCACCCAATCAACCAGGCCTTTAGCTTAATGCTTCCAGCTGAAAACTTCAAGTTGGTTGAAATCACTCTTTACCTCTGCGCTCTACCAAAAGTTGGGCCTTCCTTTACTAAATTGTCCTTCTGAGTTGGACTCGAAAACTCCACGGCTTTGAAGCTGATGCTTCTGTACTTGGCGGAATTGAGGAGGTCTCCATTCTTGTAGATCGCGCAAACGATGCTCAGATTCTATTCACTAGGCACATACTGATACCACCATACTGTTGACATAAGTGGTATCGACATGTTGGTTTTCGTCGGTTTTATTCTTCTTTTTAACATGTTCCTGTTGCGGTTTCGTAGCCGATTACTATGTATGCACCCTGAATATTTAGAAAACCATTTGTTAGCTTTAGTGATGTTTTGTCTTGCAACAAAGGGGCTACAAAAGTCAGTTGTCATGTTTTTCTGTTCACCAAAACAGTGATTCAAATACTCCAAACCCATAGCAAAGGGTCACTCTTTGAGGATGTATTGACTTCTCTATGGCTACGTTTGGATTTTCGAAACCTAAGATCGTACAGTTTTGGTTTTTGACATAAACATGTGGGGGCTTGGGGGGTCAAATCCAATCTCAAGTATGGAGATCTTGTATGGTGGAAATAAAAGTACAAGCAAGCAAGGATGCTGCAAATAGCTTTATCCTTAGGAAATAATTTCCCAATATCCCTGATAGTTTGATAGTTTAATTTTGACTTCGACACATGCGAGGTAATGTACCCTGACGGCGATGACTAGCCCAGGAAGGCATTAATTCTTCCCAAAATGAAATTACAGTCTAGACGTATGGTTCCAAAACCAGTGAACGTACGGGGTCAGGTATATACTCGTGGGATAAAAACCTGCAGGTGGCCCTGATATTTCTGGATATATGTAGCGTGTTCGAAGCATATATTCTATCACCAACTGTAAGGCAGCGCTTAAGGCGCTACAGTTCTTCGTCATAAAATCTGAAGTAGTCATGAATTGCCGCACAATGCTCAGGGCATTATGTATGCAGAATCGTGTGAGACCATGTTGGGTACCTAGATACGGTGCTGATGTACTAGTCAAAAAAGGAGCTGAACTGCCACATATTGACACAATTGGGGGCTTAAAACCACCAAAGTGGAGAGTTATTCTCGAGAGAATTTTCAGCTTGTCCGACCAAAAATGGTCTCACTTAGAAGAGGTTTGTGGCCAGTGTTATATCTGGGAAAATTTAGAACTTAAAAGAACGAGATAGGAATAGCAATAGGGATACTCTCTGGTGATTGCCTTTTGAGAAAGGAAGCAATGAGATGAGGTTTATCGAATTACCCGTATACGCGGGCACTGCAGTGACCTACACGTCTCAGAGGACGTGAATTTCCATTGCATTGCCCAGAGCAGACTAATACACGTTGGACTTAACTTCTCTAATAGATCAGAAGAGGTTGGGTCTTTGACACAATATAATGATTTATTTAGATTCTGTAGTGAAATTAAGTGCGTGGGAGAAATTATTTATGATCCTTACCTAGGGATCGCAATGGTCGACACTACACAACCTAACCCAACCTAACCTAGTGTCAAAATAAAACGCACTTAACAAAAAAAAACTACCAGATGACCCGCCTTTATTGGTGTCATGGTGGATGGATAGAGTAGATAGAGTCGCATAAATTGAATTTCTGAAGTCCGACGCAAAACTATCTACTTCGCTACAAAAACCCATTAAGAAACGCTGTTCAATATACTCCAACCCTTATTGCGAAGAGAAAAAAAAACGTAATAGGAAATGAAGTGAGTCATTAAAGTCCTTAGTGCTTGGTGTAATTGTCCTTGGGAACGAAAGTGCCAGATAAGAACTGTAATTCCTTTGGAATTTACAGATTCATTTGCATTCGCAATATTAACGCTATCAAGCCCCATATCCACAATCCCGCCATAGTAGAGTACGACCAACACAGCGAAGATCCTTTTAAGAAAAATGCATAAATTAAACTATATAATGACCAAAGAATAGTGTGGAGAACTTCTTTCCTCTTAATCAAGGATACAGATACAGCAGCTGCTTAACGCACAATCAGCATCTGCTAACTTACGGATTACATTACGTGTTTAATAGTCCGCCCACATCCGGATTCGATCGCTAGAGTTTCTTGTTAAATTCTCCAGAACTGGTTCAAATGTAAATTTCTTTATTAAAAGACAGATACAGATACGTTCACGTTTTCTTCCTTTTTTTTCTATCTGTTTTCTGCGAGTTTTGCGTTCACAATTAATGGACAGGATTACATTGTCGGGCGCGCGCGTTACATAAACATTGATTAAAATTTGTTTGTGAGTTTAATTTGTATGTTTATATGGAATAACAGAACAACAGAACACTGAATCAACTTGTAAAAGTCGCGACAAGAATAACAATAAAATCACTTGAAACGGAGTAAAGACAAATAAATATCAACTTGCCAACAAACTGGATGATGGTAGGCAGAGGGCCACCGTCAAGAGGGAAAACTTACAGTCGAACTCCCTGTATATAGTCAGGCATTGTTTTTTTTTGAGGCACTCGTATACGCCCATATGCACACAGTCAGAGAGCTTTACTAAGTCGTTAAAGGTTCCGCTTAAGTGGTGGCAATTTCCTGTCAACACAAATGACAATGTCTCAACAGTATATCACCTTGAATCTTAGTAATTTTCGAATAAGTTTTGTTTCTTCTCATTTGGGGCGGGAGGGGCGTTTAAAAAAAAGGACGAAAAACAAGGAAGTTTATCCACCCCCATACCACCTACTTACAAGTCGAGAGTGAAGTTAGCTTCAGCCATTGTTTTGTGTTCACAGCTTCCGAATGAAAACCTAATTAAGGATGTGTACAACAAACGACAAAGGATGAATACAAATGATGGTTTCCCTGGGTAAAACGAAGAAAAAAAAAAACAGAGTTCCACCAGTTAACCCCTCACGTAGAGGACCTTTTTCTGTTCGTCGACAGACTAAGTGGGGTGCTGGCTTGCGGGTTCCTTCAAAGTGGCATTGTTTGGTGTCACTGAAAGTGATTTAAAATATATGTATTTCAATTTAAATTTCAACCGAATCCGTTTGGGGATATATCCTAAGCAGGGGTAGGGCTACAAGATTATACAGAAGTGTTTTCGGGTTTGTCTAACCCTTTCTGTAGGTTTGATGTACTATTTCAGTAACTTGTAAAATTGTATTCCCTTAGAGTCATATGACAGCTGTAGAAGATTAACATTTACATGTACGGATTGGGAGGAAAAAATGTGCCTGCAACGGATGGCAGATCCTGTAACAGTTAGAATAAAGAAAGACTTTTTTAAACTGTTAAAAACAGCTTCAAATAGCAGGTAGCTCAGTATCAAGTAGGAAAATCAGGGAGTGCAAACAGCCTTATCGTACCAAAGGATACAAAGTTACTGCAAAAGGTCAGCTATCTGACTGCCATAAGTACAATTCAGAGTTCAGCATGCGTCTGCGTTACCGGTGCTCTTCGCACAACTCCTACGGCGGCGCTAGAAACGATACAACACATGGTATTTATGGAAAGGAGGTAGCTTTGCGACTGAAAGAATCATCACAGTGGACCAGTAATGATACAGGGCATGCCAAAATCTTAAGCTTATTCAGCAACGTAGTAGATGTCACAGATTACCTAACACCGACCCTAGACTTCTATATTAAATACAACAGAAGTATTCCCAGTCGACAGAATTGGACGGAGAATAATTCCGCTATACACCGATGGGTCTAAGAAGATAGAGGATGGCGTTGGGGTAGGCATGTTCTCGGCACCCCTGGATATGCAGAAGTCTTTTAGACTACCAGATCACTGTAGTGTATTCCAAGCGGAGGTTAAGGCTATTCGTGAAGCGGTTGAATGGCTGTTGATGAGATCGGTATCGAGCACGGACATTGTTATATACAAAGGAACTCTCAGATATAGCCGACTCGGACATCAGCAACATCTGGAAATTAGTCCAAAAATCGAAATGGTTCCAGGAGTAACAGAAATAACCGGCTCACGTGGCAACACAATGGACCTCAGTTGGTCTAAGTTGATCCTTGCGATTACGGAGGATAGCCATCTAACCTAACCTAAGCTCAGCGCAGCCTTTTTGTTGTGGAAGCGATTGAGAAGCTTTTCATAACACTTATTGACTGCGGATCTTTGTCAAACAATTGCGAAAGGATAGGCTGTGGAAAAGCTTTGTTTTGCATTTTCTAGAATTCAACAGGAAAGAAAACCTCAACATGGCGTATAAGATCTTATCTGTCATATTATGTGAACAAGGCAATCAGTTCAAATCGATACCCACCACCTCTTTTTATCGACTTTAGCCGCATTTATAGAGACGAATGGGCGTTGACTAAAATAGCGTACTATGGTCATTAACATTATGCTGTCTCCCTATGGGAAACTATTATCAGGCAGGTAGAAACCTACTATGTGACTCTGATCAGAATTAGTGACATAAACGACCTTAAACTGTAGGTCCCTTCCGTTAGTGTGAAAAAATATAACACGCACAATACGAACGGTCGCGAGAAGCTAGGACCTGGACTACATACGGTCCGTTGCGCCAAGTATTTGTAGTTTTTTTTGCAGTGTGCTTCAAGCCGAGATCACAGCCATTATTCAGGCTGCAAAAGAGAACGAAGAGAAAATTGAGTCCGTTCGTCATCTGCTATGTGAATGTCGTACACTTGCCAAAAGCAAAAGAAGGACTCTTGTTAGTAAGTTTTTGAGACTTGAATCGAGTTGAAGAACCTTCTGAGATTCATATCCTTATGTGGGTGGTTCAGATTCTGCGGCTTACTTTTTATGTACCCAGGGTTAAAAACAAGTCAAATTAGCGCAACGGACCTGACTGTTGGTCAAAGTGAACAGTGACAAGCAAGTCACAAACCACCCATCCTACCTAATCATGGCTGTTACTTTGATTTTTCTTGAACCTTAAAAATACAAATTTTTTTTAAGAGAAACACCAACAAGTTCCAATGAATGGATATTTCAATTAACGCGGTTCGTTTGAAAATAGACCACTGATGTCCTTGGTCGGGGAGGATTTCAATTAGACTAAGCCGTTACACAACCGCCAGACTCGGTTTGATGAATCTAATCAGATATCATATCAGAGAACCTGCCTTCTGGTTAATTAGTGCTTATTCGGCTAGTTCCGGATACAATTTACCTCACATCACCTTTGCGGTATTTGAACGCATTGGAACCACACAATGTGTGACTTCATTAATTTTGGTTCATTTCGGATAACTAATTAATTGATGTTTGGCATCCGGAGCGGATTTTTTTTTTTTTGCTCCCCCTTCCTCTTTTTGGCCAAATAATTGCGTGTGCCATTGATCGAGACCGCGATATTTATTAGGAGAATGATAATTGAAGAGTAGGTGTATTGTATGTATGTATATGTATACTCGTATGTATGCATGTAGTGCTATAGCAAATTTATTAATTAATTGATTTGCCAAAATGTAATGATACAATAGGTATAACCAATGAGGAAATGAATACATTTTGCATTTATATATGTATATATGTACATTTATACACGAAATTAATGCTCGTTCGTTCGTGAAGTTTTTTTTTATTTCTCAATAATTTGATTAACACTTTTTTGAGTTTATGCTCTGCAGCTAATTTATTGGAATAATTTGGATTCGTTCAGCTTTCTATCGAATGAAAATTAATGAATTCATAAGCGGATAAATGACTGATGGTGGGAAGCATGAAATTTTAAAACAGTGTCAGGATTTAGTACACTTAAGTACAACTGCAAATGGAAAAACAATGGTCTCTCTATATTTCTCTATATTATGGAGCCCATTCAGAGGATTAGTCAGCATTCCAAATCAGTTTAAGTCGCACCTAATGGTTTTTCTGGTAGTAACCCTTACGGCGCAGGCATATGACTAATAGAGCATAGTTTTTATAATGGAGACCCCTATCATTCCTATAACCACTTTTAAAAGAAGAGCTCATCAAATTTAGAGACACAGTTGAACCCGCGGGCGAGGCTGAATATGATTTTCCATCTCTTTGGCATGGACCTGTTCATAAAAGGTACTACAAAAAAACGAGCTCTCAGGCTGAGAGAGTTCAACAGACCACCCATGGGCACGAGGAAATATTAAACACAATAAAGATAAAAAAGGAAACCCTCTGAACTGCTCCAACTAAAGAGGCATTAGTCTTCTTAACATTGCATATGTATAAGATCTTATCTACCGCGCTGTGCTAATGTCTAAAGCCGTTCGTCAACAACCTGATGGGCCCATATCAGTGTGGTTTTAGGCCAGGATAGTCGACCGTCGAACAAAATTATTCACACTACGGCAAATCTTGGAAAACACCCAGAAGCTTTAAATCGATACACAACACCTTTTCGTCGATTTCAAATGACAGCACTTATAGAAACGAGCTGTACAGAGCCATGTATAGTTTTGGCATCTCTGCCAAACTCGTCCGCTTGTGCCGGAAGACGGTGGAGAATACACGCTGCTCCATCAAGATCGGTAATGAACTCACCAAGACATTTGATGTCGAAAAAGTATTGCTGACTAATAAGCGGCGAAGATGGATTACTACCAGAAGTCAATGAGGGTAAGAAGGAACAATCAACACCGACATCTCGGGCGGAACATCGCCGCAGACTAACTTTGAGGCAGTTATGGACTTTGTCTACCTGGGTTTCGTTATTAATACAGACAACAACAACAGCCTGCGATCAAACGAAGAATAACTCTTGCCAACTGCTTCTTCTTCAATTCAGTAGCAATTCAGCAATTTAGTAGCAAAGTCATCTCTCAAACTGCAAAAGTAAAACTTTATACTTTATTATCCCAATCGGACTTTGTCAAAAGTGGATGAGGTTACTCTTGGTTCTTTCGAGAGGAAAATTCTTCCAGTGATTTTCGGTCCCGTGAACGGTGAGTGGAGGAGGAGTTACAACGACTAACTATACAGACTATACAGCGACACCAACTTAGCTAGAAGAGTGATAGTCGACTGACTGATGTGACTGGATCATGTAGAGCGCATGGACAACAATGCTTCGTCCCGGAAAATCTAAGAATCCACCCCGAGGGATGGCGCAACCAACTTGGCATGCGAAACTTGACACACCTAGGTAGAGACTGAGTTGGCTGAAGACGCTTGTTGGTTGCTGCCCTGGTCCACCCCTGGCTGTAGCGCCCTCTTAAGTAAGTAAGTAAAGCCAATGGACGGAATATATAACTCCGAAATTTTCACAGTCGCATTGGACTATAAAGCCTCCTTTAATAATTTCAACACTGAATTTCTATCCTATTCCCAAGTCGAGTAAAGTGGGAGTCAAAAAGTGCAAAGGTCAAAGAATCTTGCTCTGCACTCATATAAGCACGGGTGCAAAAATAGGAATATTTTAGACTACCAGAAGCATGCTAAAATCCTGGCAATAGAAAAAGTTGCAAAGTGCATAGAAGAGTGTCGCCATCGTCCGTCCGATATAGCTATCTTCGCTGAGAGTCGGAATGTCGTGACGCACTGATAACACATCAAATACCATTCGGTCAAACTTTGCTGGGTTCCCGGACAGAGTAATAAAGAATGGAACGAAAAACAAGGAGCATTTTGGCATTCGATCAGTTCTCTATCCGCATCTTAACTTGAGTAATCACAGGACAACGTGCCATTGGAGTCATTTTCCGCAAGTGGGAAGTAGAATCCAACAATCTATGCAGAAGCTGCGGAGATGAAGAAAAGGTGTAAATCCAACATCTGCTATGTCACTGCCTCGTCCTACAGAAAGGACGCCTACGTACCTTGGAATCTAGGTACTTTTCAAGAATTGAAGAGGTAACAGGAGCTCAGATATCGGATTTCCTTCATTTCTAGTGAATGTGATGAGTCCTTACACCCTTACATAACTTAACTCTTTGAGTCTGCTCTGGGTCCCAGGTAAACCTGGCATCGTGAAGAATAAGATTTTCAATGAGACTCAGAGGAGTATTTCCTAGAACACTGACCACTGTTGGGCCTTCCTGCGTCTTCTGCCAGGGCTTCCGTTTAATATTGAATTACTTGCGGACACGATTGCGTTTGTCATGACACTCCAGGACACATACAGACTCAACAAATGCTGTCCGACATCTGAAAGTAACCTGCCGCATTCATGTTGTTTATCAGTAGGAAAGACTGTAGACAGCTTATAGGTAGGTGACCTACCGCCGCACTATACTTTTGCTCACCATCTCGAAATACTAGGCTAAGGTAACACTACAATCAGCGAAGATTGTGAATAGGGCGACGTTACTGCGGATTACTTCTTATATGATTGTCCTGCCTTCATTGTTATCAGGTGATAGACCTTCGGTGTTAATATGGTGAGTGCTGCTGTCGTAAGCTCCTTATTTTTGGAAACCCTTACTCGGTTTTATCCGAAAGACAAAGAAATGTCAGTAAAATAGGAAAATAGAGTAGTAAAGGACTCTCCCTACCTAGACTCCACTGATAATTTGAAAAATGACACAAACGAGGAATCAATCTTGTTAAACGCTGATGTTTTCTAGCCTAAGGCAGCAACTGCTGAGTAAAACCCTCTCAAGATCGACGGAACAGTCTTTATACAAAACCCACATCACCCCAGTCCTTCTCTATAGTCCAGAAGCATGGACTCTGTCAAAGCGAATAAAATTCTTCTTAGGAATGTTTGATCCTGTTTGTACCTACAAAGTAGAGGAAAAGAATGATTTCCTTTGGAAAAGGACTTCAAATAAGCTACCAAACAAAACGGCAGGCAGCTGGCTAAGAATTGAGTTGGATGGAGAGCAATGGTGGTTGAGGCCCACCCTTGACTATAGCTCCAATTAAGTAAGCAAATTGAAATACTCGTACACAGAAATTGTGTCCGAATTTCTAATGGAAAGAAATTAAAATCAAAAATCCTTAAAACCATGATCAACTTAGCAAACGAAAAGCCTAGTAACACAAGCCACCATTCGCCGTTTTAAAAATTACATGCTCATCAGTCACAAATTGGTATTTATCCCATCCAAACACGATTCCGGTAAAATGAATCCGCCCAGAAAACGATTTCTGTTTCCACTTGCTTTTGCATTTTTTAATCAAAGCCTTCAACGTGTAGTCCTTGGAAAATAAATTCACTGAAACATATGTATGCCAGCTCATACACATGCATGTAGTTCTCCAATATCTTGATCAACTTAATTTATGCAAAAAGTAAAACGCAGTGATTGCGATTCTCTCCAATGATAAAATTCTGCAGAACCATCCTCATCACCATCCTTGTGCACTTGCAAAACATCTTCGATTATTTCACTGCATACGCAAGGATACAAGCAGCACTTAATGCAAAAAAAAAAAAAGAACACCATCCAACTTGTCATTGAGGCAAATGTATGGATGCGCCTTCGCTTTTGACTTATTTCGTCCTCGACTGTGTCCATCGTATCAGATGCAGCTACTTTATGGCATGCTCCATGTACATATGTACATATGTATTTATAGATGCCAGCATCAATTTATAACAGCAGCAGCAGTACAGCATGGGAGTAGAATCCTTAATTAACCATAAAACTGATAAAAATCAAATGAACATGCACTTTTGTACGAACACCACAACCGTTTGTTGGGTTTTTATCCTGCCTCCTGTATGGGATTGGTAACCGATTGCATTACCATTTACATCCGCTGTTGAAAAAGAACAAAAAAATAAAAATCGTGTGGTGACGCAAAGAGCCGATCAAGTTCAGTTATCCTTGTTCATTGTAATCCCTCAATGTGGTCAAAGAATGTGCTTCCTCAGTGTCCACTGCATTTCGCCAAATAATGAAATGAGTGGACAGCCGTATACTCGTATGTCCCTACGTAATACGTCACATTCATGGCGGACCCTATAAGCCGGAGCTTTGGTGTTACTCCTCGAACTCTTGCGGATGCTGTTCTCTGTGTGTGTGCATAGGTTACACACATTTTGCTTCACTCAGTGACGTGAGATATGCTTCCTTAGTGCATTATGTAAATGATATGCTCCTAGTGTTCATGGTGCATGTAGTATCTTTTTTCAACCAATCTCATCCCTGAAATGAAGTGAATTCCCTGCCAATTTTATCCTTTGACTGCATCCCGCTGATATTCGTGTTAAGCCGATACGCAGAGAACCGAAATATCGGTTGCCAGTAATGTGTCCTCAACTGTGCAGCATGAGTACAATAAACTCTACGGCAGTGACAGACAGACAACGTTCTCATTCCTTCTTCTACGAAAGTCTGTAAATTCCATGGTGTACCATATAAATACTGGAACTGCAATCCGTACTGCTGTGCATCCACTGCCGCGGCTGCCACCTACTCCTGCTCAACATAATCTATGTGATAGAGTGGCGACGAAGTACTTGTTGTTGTACATGGTTTACGAAAGGATCTCAGATCATTTTGAGCTGTTTGGGGTGCTGTCATATGGATTTTCTTTAGAACATGGGCGCGCGAGCGAATTGATGCCACGCTGTGTTGGCATCTCATGCCACATACCATTCCAACCATCAGCACCATCGTGCTGAGTGAGTTCAATTACAATTCTACAGTGCTCAGAGGGTGATGTAGTGAGTGAGCTCTCATTTCAAGGATCATAACAAGTCCTCTAAGTGCCGGCATATAACTCCAATTGCCTGTCTGCCGGCATAGATGTCATGAGATCCCTGCAGTATGGGGATGCGTGTGTGCAATCTGGGGGTGTGTACATTTACAAATTTTAAGCTAATTATGTGCAGATGGAAGGATGCGTCAGAGAAGGCAGAATATGAACAATGAATACTGGAGCGTTGGCCTCGATTGTGTGTACTGCAACGAAATCAAGGGAAATAAGGTTTCCTAATGAAATTTGCCCTTAATGTGATTCGATTGTTGAATATTTATTTCGCTGTGATTGGAGCTTATTCAAGGGCTATTTTGAGAGGAAAAGCGTATTTGGTTTGCTCGTAAGTAAAGCTGGGAGAGTGGAAGATTTAAGTTAATCCTTTTGTGTGAAATATGCATTTATCGAACTTGTTTTAGGGAAAGCATACACATGGTGGTACTCAGATACAATGAGCTGACCACTGGTTTGCTAGAGGCTACAGCATGAGTGAAAGCGTCGTCAGTACGACTAAAAAATCACTGAAAGATAAGCAGTACAACCTGGCTGCATTCTTGGCGTTGAAGAGGATTTTATTAATGTCAAACCAGATGCAGTCGAAGGTACCCCGAGAGGCCTGATTATTCATGGCATTCTGACCAGATCGATAGTATTCATCGTAATAAATGGCTACATTAACATAGAATTAGGTAGGTAATGGGGTACTAGGAGTATTAGCCTTAAGAGGCTCAATGCAAGGAGGTGTTCTCTCTCGTCTACTATGGATTCTTGTCCCCTAAGTGAAGTGTTAATCAAATTTAGATTCAGTGGGGCTAAGGTCATAGTCAATGCAGGCTATATGGCGCTACTGGCAAAAAAATTCCTTCCGATCCTAAGTTAGAAATAAAAGATGGCCTTTAGATAGTCAGCAACTGAGCCAAATGATGTGGACATGCGGTATGTCCACAAAAATGAAGTTGGTGCTGTTCACAAATAGAAGAATAATACCGGAATTTCGGATACCATCCATTGAGGGCGCTCCTACCAGATAACATCCTTAGCACATCTGGGGCTAATTAGACAAAGAACTAAACTGGGGACAGACACCAGTTGTAAGACCCATTTTTAAGTTTGGTAGCCAGCCAGGCAAAGTAATCAACACCAAGATGCTGACCAGACTACATAGAATGGCGGGCATTGGTGTAACAGGAACAATAAGAACAACACCAATAGCATAGTTACAGACCATAAGTAATCTACTACCTCTAGATCTTTTTAAACAGGAATCGGCAGCAAGAAGTGCGCTAAGATGAAGCCAATCTGAAGGCTGGATATCAAGCTTGACACGTCATGCACAGATACTGCGCGATACTTGGTGGATCCAAGATGTATATGGCACTAGATGCAGGGATATCATCTAAACGGATCAATTTGAACAAGTCAATTCGATCTTAATATCGCAGCAGTGTTTTCCAAGCGGGGGTCTTGTGATTACGGAAATAACACACGATTGGCTAATTGCCACATGTCTACACAACCGCAATGCCCGAATCAGGGGCAAATTAGAACTTTGATCCCTAACCGGTGCGATCAGTGGGCAAAGCCTTTTTCTTTTCCAACCTTAGTCCAACTGTGGACTTTAATTTAAGCTCATTGAAGGTGGCTGTGTACCTTGATGCGGTACCAAGGCCCAAATAGATCCATAAAAGATCATCCTAACGAATGTGATTCCACTTCGAACAGGTTTCCTTGAATTCTGGAATTACAAGGTACACGCAATTCCAAATTATGTTGTAAGTATTCTGAGCTATTTCAAAGGATGAAAAGGGGCTCAAGCCAACGTAGGGCTAGCCTTACTCTGATAAACGGTACTCTGAAAAACGGAGCGGATCACTTTTGCCGACTAAACTCGTTTGAACAAGGATTTCAACTCAGCAATACAACCGCAAACAAAAAAGAAAAACATTTGCTTGAATTGGTAGCACATACTTTTGAAGTCGATCAAATAAAGTTGCAGAAGCCAGTACAGTGAAAGAGGAGAGTTCGGAAGAGTTAAACGGATTGGATCCTTACAAAATGATTCTTAAAGTATTATGTGCCACAATTATGGAAAGTAGCTGATGTAATTATGATTGCAAAACCTGGGAAACCACCTAATGAAGCATCAACTTATAGGCCAATATCCTTACTGCCTTAAATGTCAAAGCTGTTGTCAACTTGTATAGAGCGAAAACTAACTATTAATTTGAATTCCGAAAGAAACATTCTACGATTGACCAGGTTCACCGAATTACTAACATTAATATCGAGAAAGCATTGGAAGAGAAAAAAGTCTTCCTTGATACAGCGCAAGTTTGGCACGAAGGACTGATCTATAAATTAAAAAAGACTCTTCCTAAACAACATACTAAGATACTGCAATTGGAGACATTGCAGAGAGATAATTTCGTATAAAACAACAGAATGCGTATTCAGAACTGAGGGAAATTAAAGCAGGTGTGCCCCAAGGACTTGGACCAGTACTCTACCTTTTATATACTTATACAATTGCTACATTTGCGGACCACACCGTTATGACCAGTTGCCGAAACCAATATTCAATCATCAGAAAAACTACAAGATGTGAGATGTGACAAGGAAATGGCGCATCAAATTAAATGAGTCTAAATCTGTACATGTAGATTTTACAAACAAAAAGATTGAGCATATCCCAATATTTCTAAATAACCAAGTAATTCCATGCGCGAACTCAGCTAAATATCTTCGTATGACGTTGGACGCAAAACTTCGTTGGAAGTCTCATGTAAAAAAAGAGGGGAGCTCGATATCCGATACAAAAAGATATACTGGCTAATTGGAAGACATTCCTGCCTATCAATTTTTAGTAAGCTCTTACTTTATAGGCAAGTTATCAAACCCATATGGGCATATGGGATCCAACTTTGGAGCTATACTACACAGAGCAACTTGGACATCATCCAAAGATTCCAAAACAAAGTAGTGAGAAATATTGTCAGTGCACCCTTGTTTGTTCGGAATTAGGACCTCCATAGAGATTGGGGCATAGAATCAGTAAAAGATGAAATCAAAAGACTTGCCAGGAAATATGAAGAGCGGCTTCGACTTCATACAAACCCTGAGGCTCCCCAGCTTCTGGACCACACTCATCAAGTGAGGACAGCACTAGTTATAAAACGTATCAACGTAAATGCACATAGGTATATATGTACGTGCGTTATGGAACGACAACAACGAGAGTAGGGGCGGGCGGAGTGAATTTATTCCCTAACATTTTGGGTGGATTAAATTGGTTGAGGCCCAGATTCTCCCCGAACTGTAGCGCCAGTGAGTGGAACTCTCTTATTTTTTCTGATTTTTTTTTTAGGTATACATTGAATCAAAAGCGAAAAAAAATTGCTCATTAGTCCCAGTGACTAGATCGCAATAATAACGAACGATCTCAGTACAAGAGCGTAGAACTTGACCTGCGCTTCAACCGAGCATAATCTTTGGGAATCGATACCTGGGATGTGTGATCTCTGGCATGTCGGACCTGTGCTGAGGTTCAGATCGTATCTTGCTTTTCGACAAGAAGGAAAAAAACTTGCACGAGCCGTAGAAACAATAATGACGCCTTATCGAGACCGAAAATTGGTACCAAAACGCCCGAAAAATACTGTGGAAAGGCAGACATAGGCAATTTTATCAGCTAGAAAGAGAAGGGCTTGCTGGTTCATGTTGAACTGATGCCAATAAGACAAGTCTCAATGAAGCTTAGCTTAAACAACTAAGACGGTCTCAGGGAAAGCTACTTGTACTGTTGTCTGTAAGGCAAGTAAACATAAAGCTGTCGTGACAACGAAAACATCGGACGACCATCTGAGAAAAAATGAAAGTTCCCTGAAAGAAGCCGGAAAAATACCGACCATATGTGGTCCAGTTGGAAGAGACCACAGTTTAAAGACACGTCTTTATCCAAAAGATGAATTTATAAACTTTCTCATGAAAATAATTACTCTTGGAAGCTTATTCGAAAGAAATGGGACCGTGAAAAACTTTGTTGGTGATTTTTGGGACTCGAACTTTGTCCCTTCTACAAAGTAGCCACATGGCACACAGCCACAAACCTTGCAAAAGGAGCGAAAACCATCACGACGGTTGAATTCAGCGAAGCTATCTGAAATACTTTACGCATTGCTGTACTAAATTTAAGTAAGCTCAGTGGACAATATCCTCTCCAACAGGGGAAATTTATCGAGGTGGTCATAAATCAGACGTTTAGTTTTTATCATCATCTGGGATAGTCTTTAAAATCACAAACGTGAGGGCATCTAACAAAGTATCACTCTCTGATCATTGCTGAATACTGACAGGAAGGCTTTTTGCCACCCGTGTGAATGAAGCTGGGAAAGATTCCACGCAGCAATAATTAAGTCTCTGGAACGATGTCCAAATAATGCCGCGAACTCATTTAAAATCTATGAGCTATAATGAGATATAGATGTACTCGCGTCGGGCGCCCGTTAAGTATACCAAGCTATTGCTTGCTTTAGCCAAACTCGAGCTTTTTTTAAGACAATTGTGAAGTCATGTTGTTAAAATATTCCTTTATAAAATTTTAAAATATTTTCCTAACGTTTAGCTTTTACGTTTCCATGCTGATCCAAAATCTCTCCTTCCAGTACCAACTTTTTTTCTTTTTAATAAATATTCGTACACCACTTCCCGCAAACCACCTCAATTTGGACGCACCGTGCCGTAATCTGATTATAATTAATCAGTGAGCATTGTAATCGATTAGTGGATGATTAAATTCGCTAACTTCTGCGATTCAATTCGCAGCGCAGAATAAAAAAAATTAAAACAAATTTAATTATCTCGAAACCTTGCTCCTGGAGGCAAGGCAAACGCAAGGATTTAAATTATACCCTTTCCCAATAGACGACACTAAAAAGAGAAAAAAAAAGTAACAAAACACAGAAAAAGAAGCAAAGAACAGAGAACTTAAGCAGATGAAATTAAATTGAAACAACTGAAGCGAACCGAAAAAACAGAATGTGCACAAAGCATTGACCCACAAGGGATGGGTGTTGATGATTTAGACCGCTTTTTTTACCCAAGAGATATACCACCATTAATACCAACCAAACAACACCAGCCGCGACCCACAGGATACCCCTTCTCCGCTACCAGTCTTTTAATCCGCATTATTGTCATTATCATCTCTGGTGAGTTTCTGGTTTTTTGTTTGTATTCTTTTTTTTTTTGTTGGATGGGTATACCCTTACGATAGCATCTCCAAGTGAGTTCCTGGTGTCACTTCAGGGTATAGCACACAAATCCATGCTGGGGCGCCCAAAAGGGTTGCACAACACTCTCACCACCCACTATAGAGGCTCATACTCTTGAAAATCCTTTTGATTGCGGTAATTTCATTATTTCAAGGATTAAAAGGAAATTTGATGAAGTGGCCTGCTCTAGCGATAATAATAGTAATAAAAAAGGAAACAGCAACAGTGATAGAGCGTATAAGAGAGAGAGAGAGAAAGAGGGCGCAAGGAAGGAAAAACAATGAAACCTTTTAGGATAATTACCTGCTGACATGAGAGCTTACAGTTAAATTAAAAAATTATCACGAACGTGGTGAGGAAATGGTAAAAACTTCCAAAAAAAAAAGCAAAGAAACAAAAGAAAACTAGAATTTCATTAGGTTTATCAAATAATAATAAAAGGAAAAAAAAAATAGGCGGATGGACAGACGAATAGAAAGACGAACGAATTCAGGATACAAGAGTCTGAGGTACCACTCAATTAGGCCTTTTGAGGCATGTCCTGCAAAATGGAATTAAACCACACAAACATACTCGTACACCCATCAGTCCTTCACTTGGGGAATAGTTTGGTGAATTATCCTCTGGTGAAATGGTGAATTAATTGACCTCAGTCGGGAGTATGTCATAAATTAATGAATTTTATTATTTTGGGCTAACCATAAAATGCTGCATAAAAATGAAAATGAGTACCCCTACACATACGTACATAAAGGTAATGGTTTTATGTCCTTTTTAGTTGCTTTCCAGAAAACGTTTATTAGATATAGTCATGATGAGTAGAGTTTTTTTTTATAGCCACATTTGACGATCAGTATGTGACGTTAAAAGTCCTGTCAGGATTTGAATATTAATTAGCATAAATAATCTAGACTTGGCCTTGTGTTTTATTCATGTTTTCGACTTAAGAATGTTACGTGCATAGAAGCTGCAAAATAGTCGATAAAGTAGCAAACAAGATTTGTAAACGAAAGACTGAAGGATGACAGGATTAACGAAACGACTAGGATCGGTTGAGGAGTTTAATAGAGAATATCATATGCTTTTACGGTATTTTTCTAGGAAGAGCCATTTTTACGATCTTGTTGAAGAGGAAGCTGAAGAACCTAGGAAAAAATTAAGGTCAAGTAGAATCGCAAAAGATACCCGATTATAAGGTTAAGTTAGGCACATTGCTATGTTTCAAGGCAAGCAGAACCACTCGTGAATGAAGATCCCGCCTTGCTCACCCAAGCTTGAAGCAGGGAAAAAAAACATAAAAGAGGCCAACACCAGATAGACCTCCATGGAAGCCTGTGTAATCACGAGGAAACTATGGCCGTCCTTCAATGGAGGCAGAACCGAGAGACTCATACGGGAAGACAGGAAATCCCCTCGTTGGGATTATGACGGGGCACAAGAAGAACTCGGCAGAGGCTGCGGTGAGGAGGGAGATCTTGAGGATACAACCCACTTCCTTTGCCACTGCCCAGGTCTCCAATATTGGAGGAACAAATTCCTTGAGAGTTACTTTTTCAAGGACGGAATTTGTCGACTTTCGGAGAGAGCTGAGAAGCCACTACAGTGATGCAGAGCTTTCAGTATCGGCACCACATCAGCAGCAAAGATCAGCCACCTACTCCTTGCAAAGACAGGACAATAACAAAGGAAGTGATCCGACGCTCTCTCCATAAGCATCGCAGACAGTGCTTAGATGCGTAGTAAAAGGAAAATGTCCCGTGAGAAGGCTTATAAGCCTACAGTCTTTTTTGGAGAGCCGTACCACACACAATTGTGTTCATGGTAAACCTAATCGTCAATAAAGACCCTACCCGAGAGGGAACGCAGGTTCAGGTCTTGAGAAAACATGCTCCTCCTTGCTTAGCAATATCTGATAATACAAACCATAATTTTGTACATGTCAAGGGGAGGTAAGTCAAGCAGAACGTCTAGAGCAGAGCCAGGCGTACTCGGAAAAGCTCCCGTGCAGCCAAGATGTAGTCGTGATCTGGAAATAAACCCAGCGAAAACCGAGAATAACTGCAAAATATCTCGGCTAATATTGGACGCCAAATTTTATTGGAAAGAAAATATAGGCAATCGAATCAAGAAGGCTTACGTGGCATTATATGCATGCAGGCGAGCTTTCGGAAAAACATTTAAACCTAAAACTGTGTACTGGCTATATACTACGGTGGTAAGACCCATTTTAACCTAGCGCTGGAGAAGAAATATCATCTTGAAAGAGTGACAAAGATTCAACGGGCAGGCTGCTTGGGGGTAACGGAATCAATGAGATCAACACCAACAGCAGTCTTGGGAACAATACTAAATTATCTTCCACTTGACATCTATTGCGGCAACTCGGCAGCTAAAATTGCACTAAGACTTAAGGAAGCCGGACTATGGTAAGCTAAGCTCTATGGTCATGTCTCAATTCTGAACCGGTGGAATATATCGAGACAAGCTGCAAAAAGAACCTAACCTAAGGCTAGTGCCGACCTTGTCAGTTTAATTTGTATCTTTACCAGTATGCACTTGAGAAATCCCACCTGTCTTTTTGGGACTCAATTTTTTTTTAATAAATTCACATCAGAATAGACTAAGAGCAAGGGCTTTAAGAACGAATATAAATGATGCTTTTGCATCCAGCAAATATACAATTCCCATTCGGTTGGGCAATGTTTCCTTTTCATCAAAAGTTAAAAGCAAACTCTCAACTGAATTAAAAACTTTTTAGCCTACGTAAATTCACAAGTCAACGCACCCAGTTCAGGTCCTAGAGACCGCGCGGTTCATTGTTGATAGAAATATTGTAAAAATATGTATAAAATGGGAGTCATTGCTCTATGGTACCACCTCTTAGTAATTACCCACAAGGCACACTGCTAAATTATTGCCGATCTTATGCCGGAACGTCCCATTCTAGACATGTACATATTTTTATTTTACTTTCAAAGCTCCTTTGATTTATGACTGCAAGGGTAATAAATTTCTACACCTAATCTCCATGTGGAAACTTCCCAACTTTCAAAAAGTAATTTCTTTCTCAATTAACTGAATGGAGATGGCTGGCGATATGGGATTGCATAAAGCAGTGCCACGCATATAACACATCGTTATACTTTCATTAATATTACTACGCCCACCCTAAATGGAGGATGGGGAAGAGGGAGGGGGCAAACTAAAAACGACAAAAACTGAGAAAAAAAAGAAGAAAAGAAGCAAGAATAAATATGGAAAAATAAACAAAGTTCCATTGGAGGAGGTATAAAGCATTCAGTTCCTAGCCCCAAATTACGCATTACCTCACCCAAGAAGGACATACCTACATATAGCAGAGGAAGAGGAATTGTGACAAGAAAACACACACACCACCCAACCAGTACGAGTACACCCCACAAAGCTTGAAACTCGCTCTGCATAATACAAGAACATTGCAATTTTATTTGATTTATTTTCCCTCAGCCCCACGCGAATATGCTATGCATGTGCGAAAATTTATTTAAATTTACCCGTCCACACCCCAAAACTACAGAGGAGCAGAGCGCAAGAAGTTGGCAACAGGCGAAACAAGGATATTCCTTACAAACAGCCAACAACTATGGACGGCAGAAGGGATTTATGGTGGCGTAGATGTACCCATCAACAGCGCGTACATTATACGTACAATATGAATGAAACACAAATACAGAACAATGGCATTTGTTTTTACATTTTAACTTGTTACGCGGTAAACAAACCCTTATAAGCAAATGTGTGGAGGGTACAACAAAAAAAAAAAAAAAAAAAACACGACTAAACGGAGAAGAAGTGGAAAAGTTGCGGGTACTTGAAGCCGGATTTGTAGTCCTGCACCAACAAACGTCTCCGGGATATGCAGTTGCAGAACATGCATTTCGAATGCTCGTACGTACTACAGACACACACAGTGAGGATTGCGCTGCCAATCCTTTACAGTTATTTAAAATTTTGATATATAGTCGCAGTGGAAGGAAAGTGTGTACGTTATTAGACTAGTATAATCAAAAACAGAGTCAAGCAATGGGAATGGGAATAGGAATACAGTCTTGAATAAGATGCAGGCAGGAGGCGGCAGGATGTGTTTGCGAGTTTGGAACGACGACGATGGAACGGGCAACAAATTCACTGTCATACTCTGGAAATAAGCGAAATAAATGAAAGTCCCACTCAGCAGATGTGTTCCCAAAGAATTCCATCGCCTTGGGTTTCAGCTCGAAAGTTTTTTTCCTTCTTTTTTTTGTTAAACTACGCGTAGTTGGGTATCCTTTATTTTTATTCTTACTTTGGTTTCCTCTGAGTAGGAGTATACTTCTTCTGTGCATTACTTTCGCCTTGGAGTTCTTTCCTTGGATCGTGGGAATTTTTCTTATTTTTCTCATTTTTCTTCCATGATGAAATGGAGTGAATTTTTCGCAGCGAAAATAGTTTTTGAAATCCTTTCGCTGAGAGCAGAAGAAAAAAAAAAGGAAACGAAGTGATTTGCGTCGGCATTTGGAGCGGATGTATGTTTTGGGCATTCATGTTTGGTGCATTAGCTATTTAAGTTGGAAACTTTGGTGCAAGGAGCCGCCAATGTCCTGAGGTTGTTCATTTCAGTTCTAGTTTGTCTATCTAGTTTCGTTGCGGGATATTTGTCTTGTTATATTCGCTATCAGTGGTTTTCTTTTCGGGAGCACTTTCCAACTTGTATCTACACGAGTACATGAAGACGGCATTCTTAGTTTGGCACAAAGACTTAAGTGTTCTAAAGAAGGCCTTAGATATAAATATCTACTTATCTTTGGCAGGTTTAAAGCAGCGCTATATCGCCACGCATGTAGTGGGAGATTTTAGAAGCGAAACCACATGGACGCTCTAGGATGGATGCAGCGCCAGCACTACTCCATTAAAAGTTTATATACATAGATCCTTACTAATATCGGATGAGGACAAGCTTAGGAGTTAGAAGGAGCATTTTGCGACAGTGTTTGATTATTTGGACAAAAGCTCGATGGCCCCGAATTTCGATGAGCAAAAATTACACATCGGGCCCCTTAATAGTACGGGGATTGCGCCCGCGGTTTGAATTTTTAAAAAGAACAAAGCGATAGGCATCCGTGGAAGCCCTGCCGAATTTGTCCAAGCAGTGCCAAGTAAATCGGCAGACCTGTTGTGTCCTATGTCCAGCCAGCACATGAGAAAATATGCGTTTCCTAGAGCAGTGGAATGAAGGAATGGTCATCAAATTTCCGAAAAAGGGCTAGGTATCTGATGGACTGCAGAAACTCGCAAGGTATACGCGTTCTTCTGGCGATGGTCACAATATTGGTGGAGATAAACTTTGTAAGAACACCTGCATTCAACTCTTGATGTCGAACATACTGACTTCATCAAAAATTAGTAGGCCGCACAGGACATAGCAAAAATACAGAACCAAATGTCATTGCCAATTTCTGGTCATTAACTCCATCATTATTATCTGGGGCTGTTGGTTAATTCGCAAGAAGATTGTTCTTTCTTGGCGGATCCTTTGATCCTGCGTACAAGCCTCAACTTGAACGACCAGGCTCTTTGCCTGTAAGGTGTTCATCGAGTCGTTCCGCTTAATTAAAATGCACCCCCGCTCACTCGGCCTAGATAATTCTATCGCTGCCGTTCGGGTACTTAGGAGTGATTTGGAACATTCTTCTATTGTAGGCTAATAAGTTGGGAATATACACACATACTGCTCCTCTTCGATCTACCGACTATTTGTGGCGGTTTGGCTAATACAAATTCATATCTGGGTTTCATCGTAACAGTGGTATGAATCATCCCACAGGACATCTATAAACAGGACACTTCAAACTTAGAAGATTTAAGGTCTGCTTCCTGCTATGTACTAACTTTTCCGCAAAACATTGCTGATTCCGTGAACACCTTAAGAAATCAGGTCCAAAAAATGACAGCCGAAAAAATCGAAAGGTCCCAGTCTCAAGATGGTGATACAATAACTTAAAACAGAGAAACTTGCCTCGGAGCTTACCTGATAAAGAGGGTGAAGCACCCATTTCTGGGCTCAAACGAGATTTCTAAGTTTTTGGCTAAAATTAAGTTTAAAAAAGTGGCTGTAATCGAGAACAACTTGGTTTGTTTCCGGCATATTTAGACTGTGTCGCACCAAGCCCTGCCTGTATGCATTTATTTGACTATCGAAAGAACTTTGTAAGTCTTCTCAGATTGGTTCATCGAAGGTGCTGGAAAGCATTCGAAATTAAATACGACCAGAGCTCATATTTGGGACTTGTCCACCTGTGGACAACCTACACGTAGTAGTATCTCAATCATTCCTCCTTCATTGACACAACGCGAGATTCAGCAACAAGAAAGTCCTCAATCCTCTCTTCTCACTCATTTAGTCGTACACATAAACAGGGATAGATAGGGCAGAGAACTGATGTGAAGCAGAGAAGAATGATTCCATGCAGAGGACTTTACATAAAAGTCACAAATTAATTTCTCTAAAAGGCTACCTAAAGCACACCTTCTTAAAGATTTCTTGTGGCACCTGACCTTACTGCCAGAGTGGCGTTCCAGTTTCAAGCAATTAAGCAATTCATCGCTTAATTGTTGGCACTTCTGCCGTAGCTGTAACTACCCTTTGTTGTGTGTTTGTGAGCCCTCAACCTTGACGCACATTTCTCACGTTTATATGCGTGTGTAAACAATTAAATAACGCCTCTGACGAACATTTCTTAATTATAGCCTCAGAAAGTTTCTAACTGACAGCCATCACCACCCACCCACTCATTACTAATTGCGTGAACCTACCAGCTACTTGGCACTGTTATTTTCATTATGTACTCAGGTCTAGATGGCTTAGAGGCTTTAATGCATTTTATAAATCCGTCAGAAAATAGCATTTGACCAACTTTTAAGCCATCTCTTTTTGAAGGATTTCGCCTAAATTTTAAACCCTTCCAGGATTACTGTCGAACATTTATTACTCGGCTAACTTTGCACATACAGCAACCACCCTTATCCCACTCAATTAGCAAAAGAATACAACATAAAGTGCACAAACCGAACCAGTACGGGAAAACAGGGAATGTTCCAAACCAAACCCGACGCAAACCCAACCACACATACACACAAACCTTCACAAGGGATTAAATAATTTCCCTCACTTAACCCCTTTTGACCAAGAATCCATTATTCATCGAAAACTTAAATCGCTACGACCAACAAACACACACACACACGCACACTTAGGATCATTCACTCTTCATCCAAAAATGAAGGCATTTTCACCACCATAACTTCCTTCGTGCTCAGAATTTCCTTATGAACCAACCATCACTTCCGGATGGATATTCTTCAATAAATATCTTCAAATCAAAGTTTGGTGCCGAAAAGTTTTTCGCTCACACAATTCATTAATCTTTGGAAAAAGCGTCGTCCTATGCACCGAACTGAGCTTTTATTTCTTACTTTATCCTCTGTAGACGATTGTAGGTGTGTAGTAGTGTGTCGGTCTGGATCCTCTCTAGCTGATGATGGTGGTATACAGGACCAACATCATTATTTCCTCTAGAAAACTCTTGACGTAGTTTTAAGTGATTTAAGTTTGCAAAGCAATTATTATAATCCAAAATATTATTACATCACTTTAGCAATTATTATTATATAACTTTATCCTTTAACACTCTTGTGCTGACGTACAGATGCAAATGGCCGGACAGTCAAGTTGTGCCGTAGAATGAGGTTGAACAGAGGAAATTTAAACAAACTAACCACATCTGAGACTTGTGGGAAAGGACACGGATTACTTTAGAGATCGGTAGTGTAATTGCAATTTAACTAAGATTAACCTATTGGGGTGGATGGATAGATGGACGTAGTTGGAAAAGCATTGGCTTGCGAACACAAATTAAAGATGGGAAAGTACCAGGAGCAAGGATATAACAAACTTTTATGGAATGTAAGATGCCATACCAGTTTCAACTACCAAAGAAAGACAACCGGTGCTGGTGCTGACTATTTTAACCTAGACGATAGCTAAGGCTGTCAATCGACCAGGCTTGTACAAACGAAAGAAGCTGCAAATAAAGTGAATATAAGCCAAGTTGAATATAATTCACTTCAAGCTGAGAGCGCTCACCTCAATAAGGTTCTCAACAAGAGCAAGGCTCTTGTGACAACGCCTCTATGGGAAAGCAATGGCACTGAAACCCAAGTTGATCTATTGGTCATACAACGCCACCTATTTGTCAATAGTATTGTGGCCAGAAACACTCTAATTCAAAACGCAGAAGCAGCTGAATAAAATATACCGCCCAGCCTGTGATGTAATGAAAACGTGCCCAACGGGAGCTACATTTGATGGTATTGAAGAAGACTATGCTAGGTGTTTTCGGGTTACTTAAGATTTCATCCAGAAAACTAGATCACCGGCAATATTTCAAGCAGAATTTCATGGTAAACTATGTGCACGAGAAAGCCTGCTGAGAAGAATTAAGGGATTCCGCATTTGCATGTTTCCAAAAAGTAAAACCAGGCATATTGGCCCTGAAATCCTACACGATAGAACCTATCTATCTATAAGCTTGTATGGGACTCTCTTAGGCTTCTCGAAAACCTTGCTTCCAATGTCAAGGTTACGGTAGCCTGGATTCCAAGTTATGAAGGTTTCGTGGACAACGGTCCACTACAAGATAACACAGTAGGTGATAAACAAACACGCTGGCTAATGGGCTAAGGTTATCAATACCAAGCGTTGCAAGGCCAAGACTTTACTCGACCTTAGCAAACACGACTTAAGAACCCCAAGAGCCTATGTAACGGAACATCGTCCCCTTAAATACCGTTTGCTACTCATATACTGATATACATATACCGGCTCTGTGGGAATCAATAATAGACGGCGGAATATATTCTTTGCAGTATAAGAACCTGGAACCTAAGGCTGTACAGAGGTTTATAAATGTTTGTATGTAGATTCTGGTCAAAAATTGACGGGGCAATACAAAAGATCTTAGAAGTCGCAGTGCACATTAAGCCTTACTGAGGCTGCAGCGCCTTGACAGGATACCTTTCCGGTATCATTCCCTTTATGATGATTTTTAGGGGTTGAATGACACTTTTGGCATGTCGAAGTCATTAAATACTACTCCAGTGAGACAATTAAATATGTAGTTCCGTTTGTCCCATCTCTCTAGACTCGTACTAAATGCGGAATCAGGAATGCCGCAGAAGGGTTCGGTACCTACGAAACTTTCAGGGGAAACATTTCTGCTGTCATTAGTTGGTCAGCGATTTCATTGCCTTCAATACTCTTACGTCCTGGTAACCACCAGAGCTTAATTTTAATGTCTTGGAGAGAATGAAAGCAGGCAGCAAAGGCTTTTGAGTTGCAATAATGAGGACTCAGTGCTTTAAGCGCTGTTTGACTATCGATGAACATATTGATGGCTACCGCCTTTATGCCAGAGTAAAGATTGATGTTTGCAGCTAAAGGCTGAACTATAATAGTCGAAGCAATCAAAAGATAATGTCAAAATTCTACGTTGAGTTTCCTTCAGTACTGTCAATTGCACAAGTTGCCCATAACAGGCGTATGTGAACGGAAGCGATTGTCAGTTAAGTCGTTTTGCCTGTCATTTGTGTTTGTTGTGTTGTTTTGCAAAATAAATGAAGTTAATATATTTTGTAAATGTAATAAAACAAATTTCTTTGTTCATGGACTTGACGAGTCGAAGCAAAAAGCTTCGTACAATACAAATTCCTTGTATTCGCGCAGTTACGTACGTCGACGTTCTACTGTTATAGTTCGGCCTTAAGGCTGAAAGATACTGGGACACATTCCAATTGCCTTTGAAACTTTGTGGTTAGGTCCAACTCCGGAGTTCGCCTCCGATCCATTAGTATACCACACTTTGAATTTTGAATTTAGTCTAGAACCCTACTAGAGAAGCTTAGAGACTATCATTGGGCTTTGAGACTGTCTGATTCATAGCATAGCTTAGCACAGGATAAGATGCCCTGAAACAGGTGAAAATGTTTAGCTACATCTACCATAGTAAGGTCAAGAAGCTATGAAACCTAAGATCTAAGGATCTTCAATGGCTAACTGACGGGGCCTTATCAGCTTGGATACCACAATGGAGCAACCTGAAAAAGATGGTTCGGTGTGGCTGCCATGCGGCAGTTAGGAATAAACTTCTCCACCTGTAGGGGCCTATAATAGCCCCAATGTATTTGGAGTAGTGGTTAAATGTAACAGTAGCTTAGTCTAAGACAGTACTAACCACCAACAAAAAAAACAGAGCCAGCACGATAGATTTTTCAGGTCGCTCTGTTTATATAAAGTCCCCACGTCACGATTTCAGACACATTAGACCGGTAGTGGACGAGAAATTCTGCATGATTATCTATTTAATTTCATGTACCAATTCAAGGCCAGATGACAACACTGTGAAATGTCCCAGTGGCAGACTCTCCTATATGTTTGGTAATCTTGTTTGAGGATACAAGGATGCCGTCAATGGGAAAAACACTGGTTCCTCTTATTCTTCTCTGCGCGTGTCTAGCCCTTAAAAGGGAGGTTCATCTGAGATAATGTGAATAAATTATTCACATCATGAAAATGTTAATGTATGAACCTGATCTACTAAGCAGGTATTCCCAAAGTTTGCCCTCAATAATACAATTTTCACGAAACCTTTACCCTTCCAAAGGATATCCTTTCAGCTTTTTACATTGTCATTTCTGTGTGATTTGAAACGCAAATCGTATACATTTTCAAAGCACTCTCATCTAAAATTAGAAAATCTCTCTGCCATTAAAAAAAAAATGTCGAAACCCAAAGCGTTGCGGTTAAGAATTTAATCAATCAAACATAATTGCAAGCCACCAGCTACTTTCGAATTCATGTTCCTATTATTTGTTTGCTGTTTTCTCTGAACGGACCTAATTGTTGATTCCTGAAATTCTTATACTCGCTCTAAGTGGCAATTCACATTTATCAAAATTTTGACCTGTCACCGGATAAATTTAGACAAGCAAACGAGGGTTCTCTTTCCTTTCTTAATCGGAACAACAGCCTTGTGATACCACCCATTCTGACCAGCAAACGGAACTTTTTGCTAAATACATGCATACATACATATGTACAAAGAACAATGTATTTCCGTTTTTCGGTAATTAAGTTACATTCCATTAATCAAATTAGTTTTCTCCATCGCCAGACCGGGTGTCGTAAATTATTGAGTAGCCCCCCCCACTCATAGCACAAGTACCTCCTCGGAGCAACTAAGGTAAGTTGAAAATCATGCGACGAAAATCAGGATAATTCTACGCCCCCAAACATTATCCTGCTGTATAATTACGCGCTCACTAAATAAGTCACACGTAAGTGTGGCCTCTGTGGCGGCGCAGTACTCGTATAGTCAATCCATAAAATTATAGATTCATCGCGAATAGAAGGTATCCGGGTCGAATCGACAATTTCTCTAGGATCGTAGGCTCGCTCTAATTATAAGTTCAGTGGACGATTTTGTATGTCGAAATTGGTGGATTAATAGGGATAAACATAGCCTGTCATTTAGGATTGTTAGTTGGTTTGACCTTGGAGTTTTTTTTTTTTTTTTCTGGAAGGACGAATCAACCTAACCACGTAACTGGTAATTGGACTAAGGTATAGATGACATATTGACAGCGGTTCATTGATTTAAAATATAATGATGGTTGGACTTGTGCTTATTTTATCCGCCATCTTGGAGGGTGCTTGAAAACGGTCGACGGCATAACAAGGCTCGAATAGCAGGTTTGACATAGATGCTAGCGACCTTATAGGGAACAATTCTGCATTGGCACGTAGAAACCACATTTAGCTGCTAAGCTAACCAATATCTACCACATGGTGATGCAAAAGTCGACGGCTTATATGAAAATGATCTCATTTTTGCAAATGGCGTCTTACGTCATCGCGACTTTGACATCTGTGAAGTAAACAGAAGTATCGCAGTTTCACCAACTGCTACACCAAAACAGGGGTTACTGCCTGGTGGTTCAATGGACTTGATATAGTCTGAGTTCCTTTGCAATTTGGTTGCCCAATTAACTTTTGAGGAAAAAGCTGTTTATGTGAGGATTACTAGGACCCATTGTCATAATATTGTAGTTTTGCGAAATCAAGTTAAGAACCTATAGGCCTCGCAGGCCCTTTCCGAGGCTAGCACACCGCTTAGCACTTTGAACAGAAAGATAGACATTGAGTCCAACGAGGAAGCTAACAGGCGTTGGTATCGGTTAGATATGTACATGTGTCATAGCCAAATCATAATGGGTAGTCTATGACAAAAGAGAGCCGCAGATCTCATGAAACTCAGTCGCAGGGTTATTCGAATACCTGTCGTGACGGGACACTGTGTGATAGGCAATCATGCAGCAAGGTTAGGACTAACCCACAACGACTTCTGTAGAAACTAAAGAAATGAAGAGGAAATAGAATCCATTCGCCACTTGCTATGTAATTGTCCAGGAAGGACACTCTTGGGAGCTATTTCCCTGCAAAGCTGGATGATCTAAGAAAAATTGAGCTGAACAAACTCCTGAGTTTTATACATATATCTGGGTGGTTTAGTTCAGCCGTCGATAATGAAGTTTTAGTTCTGAGGGGTTTACTATTGGGCAAGTGAGCCGTTGACAGTCTCCTGTCAACTAGGGTGCCTAACCTAACCTATAGGCATCACATCAAGTCCCTTAATTTGGCAATAAATTGACCATAATATAAGCACTAAGGTCAACAATCTCAGAAGGATCCCTAGATTTGATAGACATATAAATCATAGCAGTGCGATCTTGGAGAAGTGCCAAATATGTTTCAGACCTCCGATGAGGATGGGCCTGCGATATCTTCGTCCATAAAACCCTCAGAATATAGCTGTGATAAGCTAATTGTTTCGAATCAGTTATGACAGAGCTCATTACAAGTCAAAGCAAAATGTTTGCCTTCCTATCTCTCTACTACATAGCTGAGGCCGAATTGCATGTGTAAACTGAATTGTTACATTTCACCCCTTACATAAGGCCTACACGGACTTCACGAATACCAACACAAAGTTCATTGTTCTGTGACTAACTTAATTGAAATTATTAATCAACTCACCAAAACTTATTTTCTGCGTATCGCATGATCTGAAAATACAATAAAAACGGAAAAATTAGCAATTAATTCATGCAAAGAAAAAAATACAAAACAAACAAAATTTATTAAGTATACCGGTTTAACGGAAAACTATTTCGATATCCATACACATAATCTTGATGGCATATTAGCACGTACGGAAATTAGCACACATTAGGACTTAATGGATACTTAATGCAAATAAAAGCCATTTAGCCCTTAAGTTTCGCTTTTGGAATGTTCTTTAAATACTTGCCCGGGGTTTATTTACATATCCTTTCGTTCTTTTTTCTTCTCTTCTCCGAAAAGTGGGAGCAACTTTGTCTTTCTTTTCAGGAAAACCCTTGTGACTTGGAGGACAGCCTCTACTTTAAGGACATTTCTTTGAACGCCATTATCAAATGAAATACTTTTTTGTAAACTCTTGATTCATAAAGAATTCGATGCGCCAAACTAGTTACATAGGTCGAAGGACATATCTGTGTGTCCTTAAAATCTGGTACGACGACAAAAAACAGAAACGCATTAGCCCAGGTTGAAATGAGAAAACATGAAAAGTTTCTAATTTCCAATATTCTATTAGAAAGGAGGAGGGTAGACCTCCAATACACTCGTACACACTGATTGGAAGAAATAATACTAATATCTTCAAGGTCTTTGACGCTAATAGGTTCATAATCCTGACGGTTGCCCCGAGTGACTGTCATCGAGCAAAGCGACTTATTTAATATCTTGACCTTTAATGTTAACTATTTTGTCACGAAGACTGTTAGCTGGAATGGAGGATGTACACGCAAAGTATAAACAAAAAAAAAAACACATTTGTAACGAGACAAAGTAAAAAACAAAATAATTAATAGGATAAGGTGATTTATTTTTATTGATTTTGTTGATGTGCCGATTTCTACTTAGGGGGGAGATTATTTGAACTCTAGGCGACAGGTAATGAGCTGGGAATTCCTGAAATTCAATTACAGGAGGCTAATTTAAAAACAGGAAATTTTTATGTATGTACATACATACGTATATTGGTAATTAATCCACAATGAGACTATTAATTAATTTAGCGAATCAAACGTAGGGTTGTAAAACCCAGTTTCCTTAGGTGCTCCTTAAGTCTACAGTGACCCTGATGCTGATGCTTATACAGACCTTACTTCTTTTCCAAAAGCTCCAATGCCTGCACTGGCATCACTGGTACTATGCGTTCTCTTTTAGATCTTGCTCCCTTGCACACAAGTATCAAGAAGTCGGCCGCAGCCACTGCCATAAAGCTTCATCTTTCGTGCAACTTCAAACTGGGCGATCTAGTTGGGCATCTAAAAATACTAAATACAATTCAGTTGATTTCCAGTCCGTCGCTTTGTATTACGGGCGTTATGACCTCTCGGATGAACTTCGCAAGCCTCTTCAAAGCCATTATTACGGAACGCAGTGTATGGAGTTATGGGGTTCCAACCTGCTCATAATCAAATCACAATTCATTGGGTTCCAGGACATTAGGGAATAAATGGCAATGAAATTGCTGATGAGCTGCCAGACTAGGATCGCAATCATCATTCATTGGCCCGTCTCCGTTTTGCGGCTTACCCACCAGCCACATAAAAATGGAGCTCAATTCATGGGATCATCTCTAAATGGAACTCAACAATTAGGCTACGTTAAGCCAAGAGATTCATCAATGCTTCCGATAGTAAGAGAAGTTAGGAAATTCTCACATTGAACAAGCGTGATGCTAAGCTTCTCACGGACTTCCTCACGGACTTTACTCAACTACCATCTCCACAGGATGGGCATAAGTGCTATGGATATGTGCCGATTTTGTCTGGAAGATCAAGAAACTTTCGAGCATACCCTTTGCGATTGTCCCGCCATGGCTCGAAGCAGGCAAAGACACTTTGGAAGGGAGATCCGTTTCCCAAGCATAGTCAGCCAGTCACCCTCAAAAACGATCCTAAGGTTCCTTCACGACCTTGATCTTCACTCGGGATACATATTCTCTCCTTTACTAGGTGAACTTAGGGATAGTAGGTCGCAGTGCTTTTCAGTGCCTAATTCTGGTTAACCAGAATAGGTGCCTTCCGGCTTCTTTACTGCTTTATAATTCCTGAGAAGTTCTTTGGCATGTCTTAGTCTCGAGAGTTTCTCTCAGAGTTCCGTTCTTTTGCATTTTTCTTCCTTTCTTAGTTTTTCCCGTATAGTATGCGGCCCTATACGGGAAAAAAGGTTCCAGGACAGTGAATACGGTTTCTGATCCTTCTCTGGCTAGTTTGTCAGCGGCTTCGTTCCACCCTACTCCCACGTGACCTGGTATCCAGTAGAGGGTGACTCTGTTGTTATCACTTAGTCTGTTAATTCTGTCAAGGTACTCCCATACCAGTGTAGACCTGATTTCATAGGATCTTAAAGCCTTTATTGCGTCTTGGCTATCCGACAGTATCGCGATGTCTTGCCCACGATACCTCCCTTCAAGGTTAAATTGGGCGCATCTTTCAATAGATTTTTCACTTGGAGGTTACTGGGCTTCCGAATAATTGATTCTGGGCCCGTATACACCTGCTCCGTTCCCTATAGATATTTTCGATTCGTCTGTGTACTATAGGTATTTTATGGTGTTTTGCCCAAGTTGGTACATCCCGGTCCACTACTCTATTTTCTTTTGCTACTCAACTTCCAGTTGAATTTCCAGTGTCGTCTCTTGACCATATCATCTCTGGGCCAATCCAGAAGGGGGACGATTTGTGTTTCTCGCTTCCTGTGTGCGATGCATTTGCCTTTCCCTCTTTGCCCTCTTTGATTATTCTTTGTATGGTTGTAAGAGGCAGAGTGCGAATATTGCTTCCAATACTGCCGTGGGACAGGTTCTCATAGGCCCTGTTATGCAAATGCAAGCTAGGCTCTGTACTTTTTCAAGGGCACTTTTCGTGCCCTTTTATGTATGTATATTGCTATGTACATGAACCCATTAATGTATGCCTGTTGGTGATCAGTGCATCCCGATATTTCTTGACCGTTTTTAATATAATTGTATTGGATTTTATAGATTTTCGAACTGCTTAACTGTCAGCGAAGATAGTTATGTATGTATGTATATCCGACGCCGTAATACACTGCAGGTCTCTGGTAGCCTAAAAGATTGCTGTTTTTGTAGTGCATTTGAGTAAGAACCTGCTCTTGTACGTATAACAATTTTTAACCATCAGTGCAGATCGAGATCTTTGTCTAGACTTTTTGACTCCCATTATTCTCGGGTTGGAAACAGGATAGGAATGCAGATACAGTTCGGCTGTGAAACTTTTCTCCCATTGTCCTTATTGTGTTTAATATCCCCGCGTGCCCATAGGTGTTCTATTTCCACAAGTTGGATTCTCTCAGTCTGAGAGCTCCTTTCGTTGCAGTAATTTTAATGAAGAGGTCCAGGGGGAGGAGATAAAGGATCGCATCCAGCCCCGCCGTTAAAGAAGATTTAAAGAAGCTAGGAAGACAAAACGGCGCTAAGAAACTAGTAGGGAGCTAAACCGACTAAGATCTGAAGCATGTCCAGGGACACTCCGGAACAAATTCTAGAGTCTTGTAGTGAGTCTTGTAGACTCTGACCCATAAATGAATGAAACAACTGGTTTCGAGGATCAGATGAGGATAGTTCATTCATGGACTCCTCATTCTCAATGCAAGAGTATGCGAGTAATGCGAGGAAAATGCATTTATAGGGGGCACAATAGAGGACTAGGTCGCAGTCAACAGACGCTTTTAAATATGATAATAATTAACCTAACCGCCTCCCGACCGTGAAGAGTCTCTGCCTGAGACAGTGTAGCTTACCATCTTCGCACATCTTTCAGTCTTCAAGGCCAAGCACTCTGGTATCCGTGATACCTTAGTCCTTAAACCGAAGGTTCAGCCTTCCTACTTGCCTCGAACCTGGGACTCGCTGATCCTCTTGAGTGGAATGTTGTTGTCCATCCGATTTACGTGACAGAGACAGTGCAATCGACTTATGTATCTTATCATTTTGCACTACATTCCTGTCTCGATGCAGTTCATAGAGTTTGCAATTTTATATTTTTGTCCATTGTCCCTTTTCTCACAGTGGATCGATGAAGAACTTTTCGCTTGAAAGCGCCTAATATTTGCTCAGCTATTCTGCTTAACGTCCAGCTTTCGGCGCTGTACAGCAAGACTGGCAGGATTAGCGTTCTAAAGATAAGGGAGTTTTGACCCCATTTGTGCTGCCAAACCGAAGAAAACCCGGTTTTCAGGGGATAGTCTTCGTCCAATTTCCACTAAGTCGTTATTTGTACATATAGTTAATGTTGAATCCAAGGTAGAATAACTCCTTGACTACTTCGAACTTAAAGCTATCAACGGTAATGTTTTGTCCTAGGTGGTGGACACATTGTGTTTTGTTTGCTGATGTTGCCTTTAGCTGTTGGCTCTTCTATGGCCCGGAACGATATCAAGCAGCGTATTCCAACAATGATAACTTCTGTGGTCACACTTACCCTACGCACTGTTTAACTCAAGATTGAAAAAATCGTATAGTATCACATATCCTTGCCGAAATTCGGTACACGTTCAGAATCATTGAGAAGAACGTCAAATGGCACGTTGAATCGCATATTCTCCAGCGTGACACGACACAGCTGGATTTATTTTGGCGGGATCCTTAATTTAGCCATCACTTTGTACGGATGCCTTTCAATGAATTAAGATATATCGCTGCAGGCAGACAATGCCGAAGATTCTATGCTTTGGCTTACACACATCCTTTTCAATAACTCGGAGAAGGTAGAAATCATTACCAACCTCAAATTTTAAATAATCCTACCTTAGTTAACCTAATTTGTATCGCTGGAGACCGAACCAATACGTACATATGTATGTGCATGGTAGGTTTCTGATCTTTATCTGAACGTAAAAGAATATCCTGGAATAAACTGAACTGTGGGTGTAGAGAAACATAAAAGCTCGAGGCTTAAAATCTACATCTGCAGCAGAAATGCCATCTCCTATATTGACTGAGAGGAAATCGGAAAAGGCCGAAGCCCAAAGGTGCCCGAATCCATTGTTCATTTTTCAAATAAATCACATTAATAATTCAAATGGCAGCTACAGCTAGGAGACACTCGTATACCATGTGTGCACTGGATGCATGCATACAATTCACACTATGAAACTACCTCCACGGCAGAGTATATTCGAAAATTGAATATTCAGCAAAAGATATATTTGGAACTCCGTTGTGAATTATTGACAGTGGAACTGTATTTACATCCAATACGCTCAGAAAATACTGTGAAAGTCATCGAACAGAACTACGAATCCATAACCAGGCCAAATGGCTAAGTTAAAAGCATTAATAACCTGACTTGTCTAAGCTATGCGTTGAAAACTCTACAAAATAGCACGCTACCACAAATACACATATTTCGAATACTCTTGAACTCTCTGCATTTAGCGATGGCCTTTTGACCTTCCAGTCGGGCAAAAAATTGCCCGATTTAAATCCTTTAATGCCGCTTGCTATTTTAGTTTCAAAATAATTTTCATAATTCTGAGCTACCGATATAATATTGCCTTTCCTTAATTAGTAAATAAATTTAGATCCGACCTCTTCAGTAAGCCTTTTGTAATAATTTTGTCCCTTTTTATAAATAGGACTGCCTACAGAAACATTTCTGACAAAATTTTAATGTCTGTCGTTCGAAAAAGCCAATTTAATTCAGAAAACAAAATGAAACTCGGAAACGTCCAAACGATTGTTTTTAATTTGCTTTTCCAATAAAGGCTGTAAAATCATATTTTAATTATACATCATCAAAACAAAATTCAAACTCAAAGAGACTGATTACCGTACAATGAGTCCTTTTTACGAAGCTTTCTCAAAGGCAGTAGTCAAACAATAAAATCAAATTCAATGGGAATTTAACTGAGAGGCAAATGCTCTGATAAGCCCCGGTGAGTTTAAAGTTATTAATACCAGAACGACCAGGAGGCGATTTTTAATTTTTTTTTTTTTTTTTTGCTTTTGAATGACTGAACGTCTATAACTTACAGAGTTCAATGTCCTCTCATAGGATGCTAATGGCATGTTTATTAAAGTATAAGGATGTTGATGGTCTACCACCCCACTTTCTCGATGAGGTACGTAGGTACCTTTGGAAAACAATCTCTCGATATTGATTTAAGGGCGTGAAACACTGGACCGGATTGTTGAACGCATTTTACTTGTTATCCTGTCGGGGAGTTGATTGTTGCCTTGTTTTTGTGTTTTGTATTCTTTTTGTATCCCGTTCCCGTTTTGTTTCATTTGTTTTTGTATATCAAAATTGTAAATATTCATAAAATGCAGAACATTGAACGGTACACAGTTTCAATGTGTGTAAATTGTGAAAATATTTGCACAATTCATGAGCATAATAATTAAAAATAATACATAGAGGGAAGCGAGTATGTTGCTAATATTTGATAAGATTGGAAAAGGATTGTAGTCAGGTACGAGTATGATAACCAACAATCTTATTGAAGACTAGAAACCAATTTAAGTGATTTTCCACCTTCGAGTTTAGTTGCTTAAAGAAACAGTATTTGCAGTGGGCAGGCATTCAGTGATAAAGACAACAGTCTGTTCCACTCTGCTAGATGGCAACACCAAGAGAGGCAGCAGCCCTGACTTATGTTTTGTTAGCAAATCAAAAAATGGACCTCTACAATCATCTCATACAGTCTTACCCAACAGCATGCATCACCTTGTTATCATAGATGGCAGCTGTAAGATCACAATTGTGGACGTAACTCCAAAGTCCTGGTGGAACTTGCAGAAGGAAGACACGGCCAAATTTGCTGCAAGAGGTGATGACATGATTACATGATTACTTCGAACGATTCACTGGCCTATTCATTGCAGCAGATTGTAATACGATGATACGTAGCACTAGGCTCTAAAAACCACGAACTTAGTACACACCAATCTGGCTGTATCCAGAAGGTCGAACCCCCAACCAAATTAATCGATGCGAGACAAATATGCTTAATATGCACGAATTCAAATGGACAAACTTGACTTGACTTTGCAGCCGAATTCAGAGTTCGGCCAATTCCAAGTCAGGACACACCTTCTATTTATCGTCTGAAGTTCTACAGGGCTGAATACGGGTTACCACCAAAAGCAATCCAGCTTTGTCCAGTAATACTGGAGAATCAAACACGATGGTGAGTGCAGTTTCGAAGCAGCTCTTCTCAATTATCCCGAACGTTTACCGATTTCGGCAGGTAGAACGGGTGTGATCACAGAAGGCACTGTCTTCAACAAATCCATCCAGTTGATGGGATTAGCCGTTCCTACAATTCCGCAGTAGAGGCTTTCATAGCAGAACAGCTATTGGGCGCTTTCGAGTGAAAAATTCATCATCGAATGGAGGAGAAGATACAATCGCGAACTTCTGTGCCAAGATGTTGACTTCATTTCCCCTTCCAGATGCAACGCATGAACAACAATGAATCAGTCAAGAGGATCTTTGAATCCCAGCCCGTCTTCTCAACTGGAACCAGCGTGACTGGGATCGGCGACGATGGAAAGCTCAGGCAGAGACGCTTCGTAGTCAGCCCAATTGAACGCCTGGGCGGTCATTATTAAGGGCGCATTATCTGCCACTGAGTTCTTTCAGCCAGTATCTGATAAAAGTCATCAAAGATACATACATGGTCCTTACAAACTCCATGGTTTCTCTTTGTTTTCCTCATATGGTCACCATTTTACAGAAATAGAAATCAAATCACTACTCATATAACGATTTGACAGTAGTAGTGCGAAGGATGATACTAGGCGATGATAAATTCATACAGCTCTCAGCCGTACTTATCATTGATTCGTTTTCGGATATCAGACAACATAACAACCACAGTCCTTGCATTCGCGATTCAGGTGGTTACAAGCATTTCAATGCCACTGTCAATCCGGACAATTGTCTGGATTAAATTAAGTCTGAGCAACTCTAGCTAACACGAGGACACATTTCTGTGTAAATTCGGTATTCTAATGGACCATCTACTGAAAAGTAAAGTCTAACAATTTTCCAGCGGATCCATTATGTTATTGTTGTCCTATAATCGGTTGAACATACAGTTTTCATCAAACTGGTGGCCCATACCATGACGTGATCGTTGAGAATTCTATTTCATTATTTTCAGACCATTACTTCAAGAAGTTTTTGGCCCTTTAATATAATTTCTTTTTTCCTATAAGGCTCACCTATAACCCATTTCATACTCCCAAGAGTAAGTTTCCTTATACTAGTGTAAACTTAACAAACCCTTAAGTTACTTCCATATCTTAAATTTAACCGCAGCAGTTTCACTACCCCCAGTCAAGGGAAAGAAGTAAATACGAATCGCGCGACCCATTTCCCTGCTCGTAAATCCGATTATTTCACACTGCACACCGACCCAGTTACCAGTAATCGATAAAAAAAAACCTAATAAAGTGCGGTTGTAAAAATAACACCCATCCTACCGCCTTTAATATTTGTTGTCCCTTCAAAGCTCTTAAGCTATGAAGTGCACATGAATATTTGACATCCGTTGTGCAAGTCACACTCCTGACCCTCCCACTTTACCCAATCAATGACAACTTCTAGCTAAAAGTAGGTATGTGTCTAATAAATGTATTAATACATCCGTTATTACCCGCCGGGTTGGGAGGGGGGCAAGAAATATTAATTTCGTTCAACGACATTTCCTCATCATCTCCACCCGAGTTGAATGTCCTGGGTGTCTCCGCCCAGTGTTGAGCTTAGCGAATCAACAATTCCAAAAATCTCTACAATCTACGTGCCTATGTTGACCATCATCGAAAATTATTTTGGTGCGCAACAGTGGCACTTAATTTATTATCCCCACCCCACCACGAAAAGGCGCTGGCCGACCGTACCGACGACGTCGTCGCCGCCCGTCCCAAATCCGTTCGGAGTTTCTAATAAATTTTTGTATTTAATATGAATGTCCTTTTAATGTTTGGTAATTGAATTACCCCGTTTTATTCTGTCTAGCTAGACGTTGTTTGTCGTCTGTTTTTCTCCCCAGTTTGTTCGTTACCGTTGGGATATTTTAATTTTGTTTTATCTGTGTACGAAATTAAATAATCGTCAATTGAAGGATGAACGAAGGATCGATGATGGAGGGGGGCGGTAGAAGCAGACAACGACAACGAGGACGATGCTTTCGACGACACGGGGAGAGTGTATTTATTTTTCGCTTCGACCCATGATTGAAGGAAGGCAAATGTCGTTTAGATTATGTAATTTAATTATCCTTTGATCAATGAGGGAAAAGTTTAAGGATAAACCATTCAATAAGAAACAAACCAAAATGAAATTCGGATGACTGGAATCGGGTTACTCCCTTTGCGTCCTGTCTTGTGTTAGAGCACAGGGAGCATCGTGGAAAAGTTTTTGGAAAGCCAAAAGGATATTCGGTGCGCTTGGCTGAGTTTTACTCTGACATTCCGTTTACAATATTCGGTTGAGGTTTTGCTTACCGTTCTTTTTTTTTCCGTCTGTTGGTGAATGTCAAGAACCCTTATCGAATGATTTTTTTTTAAGCAATTATTTACTTTTGGAATGGAATTGATGGGGAGCAAACGGTAAATAAAGAGAGAGAGAGAGAGAGAGAGAGAGAGAGAGAGAGAGGGAGAGCTGTGGGGAAGCAGTACTTGTGGCAAGGAAGGCTTTGATTATGTTGCAAGCTGAAGGGCTGTGCCTGTAATCGCTTTGCCTTTGCGCTTGTGGAGATATGCAAATTGAGAGGAGTAGAGGCCTTTTGAAGTGAAGAACGGTTGAACAAGTTTTGTGAAAACAGCACATATCACCAGCTTTTGTAAAAGCTTTTGTAAAGAGGAACTACGTAGGTACATACATACATATTCGGTGACCATAAATATTCAGAAAAAAATGCTGGTAGTAGTCTGTAAGGGTGGCATACGTCTATATCTGGGGCAATGCCAATCGTGCAAGGTAAACGCAATGCAATGGAATGGTCCAAGCACTTTGTTTTAAAATGCGATAGTAAAGAGCTGGTGCTTTTAAAGGTACTTTCGTTGAAGCGCTTGTGGAGTTACCTCATCGTTTGAATCACTTACATTCATATGTAATTCTACTCACTAGTGAATAAGATTTGTTTTCTGAAGCGCTTCACCGAAACGGATGCAGAAGGTTGAATGATAGTTGGTAAGCATTGCCTACACGAAGTAGCCTAATTGATTTTTCCGCGGGGCAAAATGTCACTACAGTAAGCACATATGTACATATGCACATAGTTCCCTCATCCAAATACATATATGATTGCCTTGTATGTCTTAAGTATTCTTGATATCCGAACATTCTGAGCAGCCACCTTGGATTCGGAACACTATCATGTTTCAGTCCTAGAAGCAATGCAGATATCTCAACGATCACCAGCACCAAATGCTATAGAGACGCCGCAATTTCGGACTTTCACTCGTTTTACCAGCAATCAGGCGCATCAAAACAAAATTCATACAAAGTGGTGCTGCATAGAAAGACGAGGGATACTCTCGAGCTCTGGAAGACCATCGGTTTCTCCAAAAAAAATAACTAAGCGAAGTGTGTAAACCGATCGGGCACTTCTAGCTCTATAAAAACCGATCGAGAAATAGGAGGTAAAGAAGAAGAAGCTCTTCTTCTCACTTCGAATGAGGAAAGCGTTGGAGCAATTGACGTCAGTCTACAAAAACTTTTTCTAGAATCTGGCGACACCTGCTCCATCGCCAGCTCATCCTTATTTAACCAGTCGACTGCATCTAGAAGGTCAAAAAACTGAAGTGGGAGGAACTAAGTGAACCGGATAGGAGAAGGCTCCATAACGCACGAGCCTACCTGCAGGTGCAGGCATCTTCGGAGTATATGCCAGGTGCCAGTACCCCGAAGGTGCCCATCTATTCAGGTGACCTGAGCGCAGGGGTGCTGATGGGACCGCCAAAGTGCGCGACAAGCCTTGGCCAGTCAAGACTAAAGGCGATCGCATCCGCAACCCAGGGGCCTTCAACCCTATCAGCGATGCTACAGAAGTCTGCAGGCTCCTTAACAACAGTAGGGCCAGATCCCCAGTTAAAGGAGGTCGAGACTTCCAAAGCTAGTAAGGTGAAGTCATCAAAAAGAGACAAGCCGCTGCTATTCTCTCGAGGAGAATCTGCCGTCATCTATGTACATCGCCTGACGGAAGTAGCCCTGCTCACAATGGGAACTCCACCGCACGTAGCTTTGCGACAATAGTTAGTACCAGTGTACCAGTTTACCAGTGTCTAAACCGGAAACGACTAGGGCCGCGACTACAAGACCAGACACGATCGGAAGCCCAACGCTCTCCTATTGATTCGGCGGCTCAAAAAGCGTGACCCGGACTTCTTCACGGACAAGGAAAAAACGGCTCTGGACAGAGCCTATGACACGCTTAAGCTCAAAGGGCCCGTAAAATAGAACATTAACAGACGTGGGCTGATGTTAAGAAGTACACACACAGCGAGGGCGGGAAGCCGCTTGCTCCGCACATCAGCTGATGTTGTACTTCGGCCAGCAACCGACTCGAACTTACCCAAGTCCGAGCCGCCTGCATGGTGTTCCACGAGAGTCCTAAAACGACGTGACCGACCAGCGGAAGGAACTGGTGCGGGACCGAACGCGACGAGAAGGGGAATGTCGCTTGCTACCCGCCTCAGCTTCGAACAGTTCCAGACCACTCATGATCGGTCGGGCGGAAGGTTCTAAACCAGAACAATTGGGAGAACGCCCTCTACTCACTTGAAGTGATTGACATTTATCTGACATATAAATATGACAGATATCATCCTCATAATTTATATGGCTTAGCTTGTCAAGCAGTCAAAAGACAGTTCTTCACTTCCTGTGCACGTATCCTACACTTCCTAATATAAGAAAAGTTCCACTAAGTTATTACCTTCGATGATCTCAGTGATCTCAACACTACCTCTACAGTTAACACAAACAGCTTAAAAAAAAAAATCGGTTGACGAAACTGCCCCTGCCAGCATAAAGGACCTATCTTGGTCTATATACTTTATCGATGGCCACATCAGCCTACCCTTCTTACCCTCCTATCGCATCTCACTCGATTCTTGCGATGTGCGATATTTTGCCAAGGTGTCTTGGAATATCCACGGGTCTCTAGCTCTTGTTTGTCTGGCCCCACAATACGTCAACGGATGGATTGCCAGTTTTAAAGTCGATACGCCATCAAAAGCATCTTAAATACTCTAAGAGCTACTCTAAGAGAGTATGTCTGCGATAAACGGCCATAATTCACAGTCATTAATTGCACATGCGACGTATAAGGATATTCAGTTGATTGAATGTTTCCTCAAGTAAACGAAACGGAAAACTAACAACTTGCCCTGTTAAACTATCTGTGAGCAAACAAACATTCGATAATAGCATTTGATATAATTAAGCATTGATGTGCTAATCTAGACCAGGGAGCCATAGCCACCGAAGCCCCTTGGCGACACATGTATCTCGATACTGTTCCTTTACAAAATCAATACGAAACGATGTCACATGCCTCACAGTCGTATACCTTTCCATATGCCATGGCAATGGGGATATTGTTCCTAATAGGTCCTTCGACCTGTTGTCGCCATTTACCGAACACCCTTATACCTATCAGTTAGTAGCTACCACCAACCATTTATGCATGAGCTGTTATGACAAGTTTGTTTTTGCCTTTTGCGCTGTTCTAGGATAACAGCAGGAGCAGCAGCACCAGTCAAAGAGATACATAGGTGTACAACACAAACGGCAAAGCACACAACGAATTGTGATAATATGTCACATGATATGCTGTTATCGTTTCATTGTTTCCTTTACTAGAAGGATGTGGATTCTGATGGGGATGGGCACATGGGGTGTTTGTGCCATTTTAATGGATTATGTTGTAATCCTTTGTATCACAGTTTCTTTCCTTTTTTTGCCCTCCTTCTATCGTTAAATAATGGGAAATAGAAAATCCTTGCTATCGGGATTTACAAAAAGATTTAATGCATGCAGGGACTTATTATCGTCATCAACATCATCATCATTATAATCGTTATCTTGTTATGGCACGTTATCGAAATTTGAATGTTGACATTTTTTTCTTGTTTTCTTGATTGTGTTTCACCCTCCTTCCTTTTGAAGGTGGTAGGCGGGTATTTGTGTCGAAATGATTATCTATGGGCACTCTGTCACCAAGTGGGAGTTTATCGATACGAATTATGTTGGCGATTTTTATTGAAATTTATTTTCCTATTACTGTGTTTTTGTACCGAAAATTAGATATATTTATCGAAATTTCATTGCAAAATGATTGGGTAGGTACTTTGTGGGGTGGGCGTGACTTTGACAACAAATGTCATTAATCACGTGTTGGATTTACTTGTTGTGTGTGTTGGGCGATATTAACATAATTTGCTTGGAGCATACATTGTTTCCTTTTTTTGTGCATCAATTTAATATTAACTACGATGCCTAGGATATTTTACCCACAATTTATGGATTAAATGCGCATTAAGGTTGAAAAGGGCGATAATTGAGTGACTTGTATCATTGGCTTCTTGGGGAATTTTTCTCCCAAATGAATTTAAAGGCTCACTCCTTGGTATCGAAAAACGTCTACTGCCTGAGTAAAATAGCATCATCAACTCACTGCGGCATCTGTCCGATAGCTATAAGCTAAGTCTGACTGTAGGGCTAGAGCTGAACGTTCGAACCTGCACAAGTATATCAGAAAGAATTTCAGCACCTAGACGAGGCATACTTTGTTGATCTGATTGGTTGAAAGATGTGCCTTAGAAGTCTAACAAGTGTCTGACAGATAGAAGAAGAACAGGGAAACAATTGTCTTGTCTATTGTCAAGCTGGTGGATGCTTTATAAAATTTCTCCAATACGTTCGTATCTCACTTTAGAAAGGATTTTAAAAACTGAGTCAGGATATTAAAAAAGTTATGGTGACCGACGACACGTTCATAGGAAAGCAGCAGCTCTTATATTCGATGAACAGGCGGAATAAGTTCACCGTGAAGTGAACTAGGCCAAAACCAAGCGTAAACAAACACAACCCCAGCTGTCCTCCGCTTAGCACAGCATATTGCTGTTGATGGCTTTAACTTCGAGGTAGTTAAGGAGGTCGTCTACCTAGAGGTCAACATTAACTCCGCACACTTATTCTTGGGGGAGATTCGACGAAGATCGGCCCTTGGTAACCGGTGATATGTACTTCGGTTTGAAATCGGAGGTGTCCCACTTTGACGGGCTTTAACTCGAACTGGGGTAAAAATAGACCTCCTCCCCCGCTGCCATACGATTTTTTGTTCGCCGGAACTTCAGGAATCTCCAGTTAAAGGATTATATCTCTTAACTGGAACGCCCTGTATGTAGAGGTCAATGGCTTTGGAATAGACTAACATCACGATGTGAGAACAAATTGGTTGCACTGTAATGAAATGGCTTCCATGAGTGGGCCACCCTAAGTAAACGTCACAATGAACAGAATATTCTTCAAAAACTAAAACTAAAACATTCATTTCGTTCAGTAAAGTCGTATCACTAACACTAGATCCTTAAGCTATATCGTTACCAAAAACCCAGTTTTTCCTTTTCCATTCTCCTCGCAAAAGAGCAAGAAAAAAGTATCTACATACGTACATGGGTATAGATACTGAAAATATGCTTTTGTTGTTCCAGTACACAGTCACCGGTCAAGGACACTACCATATAACAGTGAATACCCGCAGGTTGTGAAAGGAAACCTGTAAAGTTCAAAGACAAATAACGTCTACTGTAAAAGACAGAACCTAATACTCTGTGTCCTGATATGAAAGGATTAAACAAAAATGCGGATAGCATTGAGCACTCATCTTATTTCAAAGAAAAAGAAAACCAAGATTTTTATCCTTAACTATAATAATAACTCAACAATAATGGCAACCGGAAAGCGTATTCTCTAAAGCCTCCCAATTAATTTTAACATTTTTTGGCCATTATCCTTGAAGCCAATCAACCGTATACTGTCTGTCACTCAACCCATCCTATTGGGTACGTGGGTACGACTACATAAAAAGATACTTAATTTTTCGATTTCCGTCAGAGAGGTAGACGAAAAAACCTCATATCCAACATTTTTCATATCACAAAAGATTCTCAATTTCCCGTGATATCCTTTAACTTCGACGCCAATATTAAAGCATCAAGTTGTCAAAACAAAAATCCACTTTGCATGCAGTACACCACAGCATGCAGCAAGCAATTGACTTTGCCAGAATCACTGGCATAAAATGTCGCTTCATGATATATCTTCTCTTTTCGCAGAGAAGTTAACACAGCGTGATATCGTATACAGGACTTTTACCTACAGTCACCCAATGTAGGATACAGTGTATATGTATTTACAATGAATGCGCCACCTTAGTATGTGCCATGTATGGGTGTGTGAAGTGAAACACTGATTGCGCTCAACGTGGCTTTCGTAAACAGAGCCTTGTGTATGTCCTTACGCTTTGACAGGACACCGATGCACAGGCGGAAACGCGCCCATATTTCAATATCTGCAACCCATAAAAAGCACATCACGAATCAAGTCAATTAGTTTGCCACAAATTCAATACGTGGCTTGTCAATCAGGCACGGGATTCTCCACATATCCTGCCATTTTGTTTTTTTTTTTTTTTTGTCTGCTCCTTTTGAGCTTTTCCATTCATATGCCGCTGTCTCGCGCATAAATATCATTCAATATTTGTTGCCACGGTAATAAAGGAGCATCAGCATCGAACGCGTCGTAGTCGTCGACAATACCACAGCATTCAACTTTGAATGCAACGTGGCTAAGAAGGATTCACTGTGATCCGTTGGACAGGCCATAAATCCCCTTTTCGAATGCAAGTGCAAGAGTTACCGTGCACCCTCGGCTACTACCACAGTGACGACGATTTATTGCTTTTTAAGTCGACTTTTGACCAAAGTTTTCAGGTCGTTTCACCGCGGCATGACACGCTCCTAACTACAGACTCTAGATGCGTACGGTCCGATCACTGAGTGGCCAATTTATTCCCATTCAAAATGTTGCAACATGGGTTGAGGATACCATTTTTGTTTTTTCTTCTCACCGGAAAAGGATGCATACATACATACATCCGATGTTTGCCCACCAACATCAGATATGAGCTGAGCACGAGAGGCCATAATTTTGTTCCTTTATTTTGGAGGACGGATATGGTGGTTTTTTTTTTTCGTCTTCGATTTTTCCTGTTTAATGACGAAGCAATAAAAGTCAAGTGCTGGGTCATTTGAATCATTCACTCGAAAAGTCACATGGGGGGAGGCGTTGGGCTCAACATCGGTTGGTCCTCATGTGAGTGGTTTCTGAAGCAAGCCCAAATGACCATAAATAATCTGGAGCGATAGTAAGGAACAAGTTGGAGAACACAATTTGGCAATTTACGAGTACTTTCTCCCTCTCAGTGTGTGTGTGTGTAGTTGATGTTTTTTTTTTTTCTTTTTTCTCTGGCCACCGGTGGTAAATTTATTATTTTTTAATCACCCCCATGGGTGGAATACTTTTTTCGGTTGGCGTCGTGTTGTTCTTTCTCAGCACGAGATACATTATTGACTAGCACACTAGTCCTAAGGGTTTAATTTTCCAACATTGTTCGATGGCGGTAGAGATGAATTATGTGCCGATGATGATGATGATGATGACGAAGATAGTATCTGACTATCGATTGATGATGGTGAATGGATGTGGGTAGGAATTAAAAATTAACTAAACTAACCGTAGATGATTCGATTTGAAATTGACTCCCTGGCGAGTTTGTAAATGGGATTGAAAACGTCTGCAAGGATAACTTGTTTTTGATGTAGTAGAAGAGATGTACATATGAAGGAGAGTACTAAGAGGAATAAGTTGTTCATACGCTATCCCATTGGGCATATTATGGTTGATCCACGGCTTCTTACATCGGCAAATAATGAAGATAAACTCACAGGAGTGCACATGATTAACATCGATACTTATGTCGTTCTAAAAATATCCAGCCGTCTGTGGCACCACTGTTTATCTTTGTTCTTTAAATTTAGATTTGGAAAACGAAATTTCGCATTATGAGCTTCCAAGAACTCCACGCCGATGGGTTTGTAAACGTTAAATTCATGGATCCATTAGGCTCTACTCCTTCGTTCATGGTATGATGGCGTAGATTGCAGGTATCTATGTTGTACGGTGAAAAAAATATCAAAACCTTTATATTATCTGGACCTACTACATGCCTTCAAAGTTTGAGCTTTTTACGTCACCCAAATCTTTCTGGATTGTTGCAGCAGCGGCGCGTATTTAAGAGCAAAGAAAACATTTATTGCAACCTGTGTTTCAACAGAATTTTTGCTACACAAACCCTCGCTTTATAATTGGGGGTCTGGATCGCTGAACGGGTTTGTGCTAGTATCTCAACAATCAAGTTCGTGATCAAATGCTTGCCTTACCTCCTCATGGTGGTCGGGAGGGATACAAAAAAATAGACTGGCAATGAAGCTCGATATGATGGCGGTTTAATGAGATTCGAAGTGGACGTACTTCACTTAATGACAGGGCCCGAAAGCAGTCCCTTTTCCCTGTGGTCATTGTAGAAACCATTGACGCCATTCGGAACATGGTGGTAAAGGACAACTAACATCGAATTATCCGCGGGCATGTTCGTGGAATGCATCAAAGCAATTCTCATTATCACGTGACAATCAGAAAAATTTATGCTCGGTGGATACCGCACAAATTGGCCTAGGCCCAAAAGAAGGCGTAAGTTGATTGGAGTCAGAAAATGCTCTAAAAGTTACACTAAAGCCGGTCAAAAGAACAGGCACGGCAATGGATCTTTCCAGGTGATAGCAAACCAACAAAAGTAAAACATGCACGGAACTCTGGCAAGAAATGGTTCAACGAATAGTTCATGTTACCATGTTTCAGTCACACTTCTACATTTGTTTGCTGGTCATGCCTCGTGGTGGAAAACGACCAAGGAGGCTCATTCTTCTCCATCACGACAATGCAACAAACTACCGACTTTGTGGCTGCTTCAAATGTGGAATTAAGTCACTCTTAGTCCAAACTAAGTAAAGTTCAAGGATTTACACACAGATTCAAAGGTAGCAAAGTCCCTTAATGGCTTTTCAAAGCAAGTTGGGTCAGAGCCACATACATATGTAGGTCTTAAGCAGGTATGATTATTGCTGGTTAAAATATTACATAAAAGCTTTCAATTTCTACTCAAAGGTATTGCCTGGGAATGTAACATTTTGGACCTGAACGCCATTGGATTCTGCCCATATCACAGCTTCGAGTTGCAATGACACCCCCGCAGCAACACATTATAAAAAAAAACCCCACCGGATCTTAGCGCAATACACGGATGCCAAAAAAGAGTTAAAAAAAAATAAAACCTGCCAATCTCATCTAAGGGAGGCTACATATTTTGGCACACACTGCTCTGCACGCTCATAGGAAAAGTATCGCAAAATGGTTAGGCGATCATTAAGCTTCCAAAAACGAACATCTTTACGGAGTCTGGCAGCTGGAGAGGTATATGTTAAGAAGAACATTGAAAAATACTGAACTCTCGATGAGGAGACGGTATGTTTCTCCACCAAAAGCATACAAACAGTTTGCAGATAATAATACGGCAAAGCATCTGGTACGTAACTCCCCAGCATCTACTGATAATAAGCTTTGAAAAGCCCTTTAACAGCATGAAATGAAATGGTATCTAACTAATCATGTCAAGTATCGCCTCAGTATTGCATACCCAGCCCAGTGGTCATCCGCGATGTACTTTGGGTATTGCTGAGTACTGAGTATTACACAGCAGGATAAAACAATGGACATAACTCTACGCACCGTACTCATATCCTTATATACACCTGACGGAACGGTCGCCTATCTAACACCGAACTCCGCCGGAGCACTGACCAAAATTCTGAAAGCAATGTATGGCGCACTTGCGTTGCCGACATCCTGTATTCCTCGAGGGATGGCAATATTAAAGCATCGATTGGGATAGCGAATAACCTCATAATTTATTAATAATCAATTATGTAGACCTCTTGCAAACGTCCTTAATAAAAGCGTCCTTAACAAACAAGGAGAAGGAACCTAATTATGCTGCATATGCATGAGTTAAATTTTTTCAGCACCTTGAGATGAACTGTATTATCTGCAAACCAAGCGAGGAACACTGCAACTAGACTTAAGTCCGGAATTAATAATGACAACACCATGTAGGCAATTTCAACATTTAGTAGTAATCCGTCGTCCGTATTCCCAAAATCATCTATCACACCCTTTCCAAGGGTCTAGTACTCTGAAACCTTCGGCCATAGCTATGGATACAACACTAACGTCCCTTTATCGATACAAAATATCGTCCAAATTCCAATGAACCCAGATTCTCGTATTTACCCCATAATAACTGTTTACAGTGACTGAATCTATGCCACCACAGTATTTATCCTAGCTGCAGGAATCAAGATTAAATGTGGCCTATCAATGGATCAATCGTTCAACACCTGTCACTCGAACCACTGAAACATACATAAGTCAAAACATATAACTCGGCCTTATCAGAGGTGAGAACACGTCAAAGCCTTTGAATTCCAGGAAGGGGGTGTATGAGTATTGCAAAAGGAAGCCGCTATTCTGGGAAGCAAATACCCACCAGCTTTACATGCCTGCCTACCAGTTGACCCGGACTCCTTTTTCATTCCATTAGGTTAATTTTATTCACGCAGCGTTTGTTACCTTGGTTAACATGATGGCATTTACATTTTGGCCCACCCCATCCTATCCTTACTTGCCAGCAAAGAACAAAAGCGAAAGAGCGGGTCACATATACCAGAAACACAGCCGCCACCACGCGTTGTCGTTGTCCTCAACCCTTGTCCTCCTGTGAACGGACCAAATCCACAGTCGAATGCTCTATTAAGCACATTAACTGCGTTGCTGTTCTTTGCGAATGTGCGAGTATACATATATGTTCATATAGGCGTGTGTACGCAGTTCCACACTCAATACCCCTCCTCAGGGTTAGAGGTGTAGGCTGTATTGTAGTGCGGCTAAAGGATAATCGATTAACACGTAGGTGAGTGTTCGTCGTACCCTTTTCTGTGGTGTAGTGTGGTGTGCTGACCCTGGACGCTTTGGCCCGCCACCACCACCGCCTGCCGTCAACATGTCCAAAAGACACACGAAAAAAAAAAATAACGAAATAAAATAAAATACCATTGTCCTTAGGGACAACAATGGACATCGAGTGTGTGAGTATATTCATATATCAGTCACACACCATCCATTTTGTCCCTTCGCCTGTGGCGTCCCCCTTAGAATTGATACTCGATAATAAATGAGAACGGAAGTGAAACTTTGAATCTAGAGGGACACTGGCAAAAAGATACCAAAAAAACAAAGATAGAACAGAAGAAATGTATCTCGAACTATTCCCCCATCACATTGTGTATTCTGACAAGAAAAAAAAAATCAAAAAAGAAGAGAAAACACAAACCAAACCAAGCTGTGAACAATCATCCTCGATTCTGGAAGGACTTTAGGGAAAGAGATAGCCCGTGAAACTGATGCTCGATATGGTCACTTGCCACCTACAGCCATCGCCCCCGACTTCCCTGCAGCTAAGAATTTGTACTCAGTGTCAAGTAATATACTCCTCCAACAACAATGGGCCACACCGTGTGTGTTTGTGCACGGATGTGTATAAGGACAATTGCCAGAAGCAATTTCATACAAAAGAACTGAAAGCACAGGGCGAACAAATTTTGTTCAACGAAAAAACAACATTTAATGTCCTTTGCAGGACAACAATGTACTCCATTCTTTCTTTGCTTATTTTGGCATTCTTTTGCTATTCTCTGACCGCTCTTTTACTTGACTTTCTTATTTTCTTTGTCTATTTTTGGCTTAATGAATGAATATAGTGCCCACCCGGTTGGACGTACTCTGGGCGAACTTTACACTTGTCCACATGGATTTTCCAATGTAGTAGAGGATATCAATTTGGTTATATAATCCGAGGTACCTGGACGAACGGAGTGTTGTTGTTTTTTTTTTAATTCTGCTTGATTGAAAAATTATTTTCGTGCTCAGGCATTGCTTCAGGGATTACGGTTTCTTTGGTTCCTTTTTACAAAGATCACTCATATGTCTATGGCTGCTGGGATACGCAGACGATATTGACATTATCGGAAAATCCCGGCAAGCCGTCGTAGAGGCGTTTACGGCTATTGAAGAGCAGGCGAAACGAATTGGTCTTGAAGTGAATGAGGACAAGACGAAGTATATGTTGTCAGCAAACAAAAAATTATCTGCCCAAAACCTTGGACAAAACGTCACTTTGATATTTCGTGAGCCATCGATAATGTCAACCCCCATGTCATTTTCGGAAAAAAAAGATGGAATAATCAATTGGAAAAATCGAAAAGATCTCCACTAATGCCTCCTACACAGCCGACTGTAGTACAGTCAATTGGAGCTGGTTCACACATATGTATGTATGCATGTATATGGATGACAAGACCAAATATTCCTGCTTTTTGGGAAAATTTGCGAATGTCTTTCAAAAGAAAGTTTTATTATACTTCGAGTGGTAGAAGCATCGGCGTTTGCAGTGACAGTCGCGTTGCACTGAAGGCGCTAGAGACTCCCATAAATCACTCGACCAATTGTTCTGAAATATCTATAAGATGAACTGAAAAGGAGTTCCAAGTGGAAGCGGGTTTGGATCGGATTTCCTTAAGAAAACAAACAGCTAGAGCACTGGATGTACTTATAATTGACCACTTACGTACCTAAAAGCTTAATCTCTACCCTGCCCACCACAATTTATTCAATAAATAAGGGCAGTACAATGCAAACGAATGGTGGTTGTATTCTATTTTTATTACATTGATAAAAAAAAGCTTCCAAAAAACACTCACCGGAGGAAGCAATTCAAATTTAAAAACTCGAATTCGTGTAAAAAGTAACCGACACATAACGGCACGACACTCGCGAACAAGAAAAAAAAAGCCTTTCAGCTGCAAAGCACTTCCCGACGAAAACTAGATTTTTACTCAGAAAAACGCGACAAAACACACTTCACTATAAACTGCACGCATTATTTTGCAATGTTTAACAAGAAAATTATAAACTTTAAGCGGAAAAGACGAAAACTATAATTAAATAAAAAAACTTTTCTCTTGCACCGTACTATCAAAAACGCCCAAACGAAATAAACTTTAACACGAACTGCACTCATCACTGACATTTACCGATGACAAGTGTCAATTGCACGACAGCCGGGACGGGAGAGTGGTAGATGTCAAAGAGTATAGATCTGTCGGTTTTAACGAATTCACTGCGAAGTGGGGTAAATTTGTTGCTAAAATAAATTTTGATAGAATTTACAGCGAAAGTCGTGTTATGTGGGATTGAAAACTAATTTTTGAATTTCTTTCGATATGCCAAATGTAAGTTGAATAATTCTCTCCCTCTGGTTGGGAACTAATTTAGACAACTTTTTCGAGGCATATTAGATTGTTTTTGTAAATATTGCTCGTTTTGTTTGTCCAGAGTTTTTTCATAAATTGATCTCGACCCTCAAGTTCATTTACTACGTACATATGCATATATGCAGAGTTGAACCTAGGTTAACCCGGATCGAAATGCATATAACGCGGGTCGAGTCGAAACCGAGTCGACTGCACTCGATTCCACTACGAGTAGCTATTTGTGCTAAGTTGAGTCGAAAATATGCGTTAGTACCTGGATCGAGGAGTCGAACTGACAGATGGTCGTAGGGTGGGCTTATCTTCCTTTGTAGAGAAGAAAACCAGTTTGTTTTACTACTGTCCGATTGGGGAGCGGATGGTGTGCAAGTCATAAACACTAACACAGCTAAGAAAAGAATGAATGGCGGTAATGGTCTTCTGGCATTTCAACGCTTTTTCAATCTAATTTCGACTCAATCTTTCGATTCGGTGAGTGCAAGAACCCAAGTCGAAATCTCTACTCAGTTTCGACTCGACCTTTCAATTCTGCATGTACATACACGGGGTAATTATCTACTTACTCGTAATTAAAGGTTCCTTGATCTCGGTTGTATAGTTTTCGCTTGTTGGGTTGTGTTTTTTTTTAATCAATTCTCACCTCTGCTGAATGTCTGGGAAATGTCCAAAAGTCTAATTCTCATGAATAAATTTCTCAATTCGCCTTTTGGATATGGCTTTAAACTGTAGGGCCCTTCCATTTGTTTTTGTTTTTTTTCCAAAAGGTGAAAATCTCAAAAGACACTATGCTGGTGTTAGATGACCATAGTAGTGTGAGACTCGAACGCCACAAAAAACACCTACTTTATCGAAACCAATCTATGTATATACGTACATACGTAGGTTAGGTTAGGTTGGCTGTCCGCACGAGCGTGCAGACACACTTAGACCAGTAAAGGTCCTTTGTGATACCGACAACGCAGCTGATCTGTGATCGCTTTAGTTTGACACACTCGGCACTACGTTTATGATCTACCCTAGGTTAGTTCTGTTTTCAAATGTGACACGTTGGGCCGTTTTCCCATCTGAGATTGGTCATGCTAATAGCGTTCAGCTTACATATATGTAGCTAGGGGCATACCTAGGGATTGCCTATCAGGCAGAGTCCTTAGAATAGTCCCCTGTCTGGCGAGCTCGTCTTCCCTGCAGTTGCCTGGTACCCAGCATACATATGTAGGTGAATGTTGAACTGCTCTGTCATCTCCATAAGAGATAGACGGCAGTTGAAAGCGGCCTTTGAGGTAAAGGAGCACGATTCCACGGACTTGATTGCCGCTTGGATGTCAGTGAAAATGGTAATGTACGTACATATGTGAGATCGAAAAATTTTGTCAGAATAAGAAGATAAGATTGAAAGCTATTACGTTTAAGTTTTACGGAGACTGAAAGTTGGATTTAAAAAAAAACGGTTTGGTAAGCTGGACTCTAATTATTTAAGATTATTAATAACGAACTTTCTATCAATTTTTAGTACCGAGCCCCTAAGCCTGAATGCAATCACAGATCCTGAGGAATGCGATTAAATACAGTCCCTAGATTGACTTCTACGATCTCAGATATCCAGCAGAGAAGAAAGATAGCACTTTTTCCCAAGAACCTCGGAGTACCAGATCGTAGTAAGGTATGTTAAAATGGGTCTTACGTCTGCCGTCTATGTACATACGTATGTACATAAAGCGCCAGAGTTCATAAAACATTCTTCTGTATGCGTAGGAAATCCAAACAAAATTTTTGACACGATCATCGACGATTTTACAAACTGGCTTTGGAATATCGTAAGTGGTTCAAAAGCAGTAACAGACATTTTCTTGTTTTTTTTTTATAATTTTAACCTTCCGACCACAAGTGGGGTTACTACTTCTGCTATTCATGTAGAAAAAAAGCCTTGCCATCTGTAGGTTAATACCCAGTTCTCTTACCGCCCAAATCAGTGGAGAAAGAACACCTACTTAAGGGGTCCTATAAAGAGTTCCTTTCTACCACCGCGTCCACTAGGATTGAATTGATAATCCGATGCTCAGTCTCAGAGACCGTCATTGAGTTAAGCCCTTCGGAGAATAGTATTGGTGGTCAATGTTGAGGAAAACACTGATAGGATGAACAGCTTGTAATACAACATTATGTAAGGCTGGGATCATGGATCTATCTGTCCCTAATCACTTCTATTGTGTGCTAATCTACCAAACTTTTTAGAGAAAAGTGGCAGACTACTGGGTGCTAAAAGGTTAAATAATTGGATTTGTGAAGGAAGATGACCCGAAACTTTCTACAGACTATGAAAACCTAGTCCAATAAGCCGCATTCTGTGTAATCCTAAAAAATTCCTGAATGTTAACCATACAAGTCGCCGCTTCCTATGGGGCAAATTAATTATGTTTCTCACTGCATTCACATTCATTTCTTATACAAATATCGTGACGGACAAGCTGTGCTCATATATATATGTATGTACATCTATACAAAGTGTGTTCGTTAAAATGCCCAGCATCTCTTCGTATGAGTTGTTCCAGCCGCCGTTAGGCTTTTGACTACAGGCAACTTCACCGGTATTTTTTTTTGATAGTGCTCGCATTTCCCACAGACGCGACGCATTATTTTTCATTTGCCTCGCAGAAGTTACTCCACGGGCTCTTTTTCGCGAACCTTAGATCCTTTTTACGAGCCTTATGCTGAATTTGTGATTGTACGTATCTCCAAACTTGGGTGACATCAAGGCTTAAGCTTAGAATTTACTAGACATTTTTTTTTTAAATAACAAGGCTTGAAGTAATTTTTGTCGTCCTCATGAGTAGGTCTTTAAAGGACACAAAGATCGCTTTCCATTTGATTCTAGATTTTTGAAATCTTTTACCAAAAGAATTGGAAACAAACTACATCCCCGTACATATGTAGTCCTTTGCTTATTTTGCTGACTGTCTATCCCATACACCCATGCCCACCTTCAATGCAAACACTTACGAATAGCAATGGCAAAGTAAAATGGGACAAAAAAGGAGCACAAAACAACAGAAACTTGGAAAATAAAAGTCCTACGGATATGTGCAAATGTTTGTCCTTCATTTTCGGTCTACTGACCCGCTGCTACTACTACGAATATTCGTACATACATAGAACTGCTGCTATTGCCGCTTATCTGCTCGCCTGTCCTTCTCTCAATTTAATACGAAGATAAAGTGCTGTGTGTGCACTATGTATGCTTTGTCTTCGAATGGATTTCATCTATACATGAGCACAGTTAAGGCGTTAAGTTGTGATGTTTATTAGAATCAGGCTTAGAATTAATGCTGGCGGAAAAGCCTTAACATGAACCACACCCACATCATGCATACGTATCAGCGCAACCGACAAATCCTTCGTTGTCCGTTGCTGATGGGCTAAATGCCAACACATGCATGATATTCGTGGTATTAGTGACGACAACGATTGACTATATTTTGCAAGAATTCCTTTGGTTATCCCCCTTCACAACTTCTTTTATTACCCATCCCACCCCTTCAGGGATGATGAAAGTCGGGCGAACAATTGTCTTCACAACACCAAATCTAGTTTAATGCTATGCAATTTCGTCCTTATTATCCTTCTTTGCTTGCCATTCGTGTGCTGCTGTGTGATACTGAATGTGCTGGCGATTTCCTTCACTTTGATGTTTCATCCAATTGCGCTCGTACGAGTATTTGTGTGTGCGTGGTATGCATGTGGAATTGTGGAATATGGTAAATGGAATTAAGGACGAAAATTGATTCAAAGCAAGAATGCTGCTGCGAAAGAAGATGAGCTATCAAATTGGTCACCAATTTGTTGCTGTGTATGTGTGAATCAACGAGAAAAAGTTTGATCTGTTAATAATAAAAGGAATTACGGTAATTGAGGATTCATTTGTAATTTTGTTTGTATTCGTTTTCCGATTGAGTGAATGAACGAATGATCTAGTTAATATTGTAGCGAGGGTAGTTTTATTTAGGGGCCAATTGGAGGTTAGTAAGGCTTTATAAAGTGAGAACTTATTCTCACAGAGCGTAAATGGGGTTTTATTCATGAGAAAGATAAAATTTGGTTGTGTTACTTAAGCTCGGCGGTGATTTCAATTTTTTTCCAAAATCAATGGTTCGTGTAGTCGGCCTATTATACAACGAAGTCCTGTACACAGGCACTAGATGGAAATGCTTAGATACGCTACAATATATGTTCTACAGTCGAAGGACAAATTGTTGAAAAGAAATACGGTAGACCTATTTACTTACCATTCCATCGTTGTGCCTGGTCACTTAAGAGCAATCCACATCTTAGAAACTGTTGCTTAAAATAAAGCTAAATGCATGTGGATAATCAAAACCACGCTACTTTAAAGCAAAGCTTTCTAATCACAATTAACACTCTCGGACGTTTGCCAGACATTCGCGGGAGATGGCACTGTGATAAAACTTTTCGGTATTTTCTGGGATTTGAACCTCGAAGCTCCCACTTAAGTAGTAATCAAACCCATTAACCACTCAGCCAGCTCCTGCCAGAGCTATACATCCCACTCAATTAGTCAAGTATAAATATCTGCATGCTCATGCATCAGCGGTGCACTAAGAACTACTCCTTCAGCAGCATTGGACATTATGTTTCATCTGCTACTCTTAGATATATATATCTAACAAAAGGATGGCTGTCAGGGCGAACACCCGTCATAAAGCCTCCTCGCAGCGTTTCAGCTATAACTTTGGAAACCCCTTGTTCATCGATCTCTTACGCCTTAGCCATGTAAGTAACTTCGAAATGAGCATCCTGCCCCCATTAAATAGGACAGTTCACTTCTACACAGACGGCTCCAAGATCGAAAGCGGGGTGGGTTGTGGAGTCTTCTCTTAAAAACTGAATCTGAACATATCTTTCCGTATCCCATATCACTGTAAAGTTTTTCAGGCGGAAGTCATGGGAACAAGATAGCCTTGCCCTGGCTGACATGTAATGCAATATCTGTTAAGGATATTAGCATCTTCACTGTAGCCAAGTGGCAATTAAGTCCCTGGAATAGTATTCTTTCAATTCAAAGGCCGCTTTAAATTTTCGCGGAGATGGCAGGGCAGAGCAGTTCAACATTCACCTTTCCTGGGTGCTTAGCCATAGAAACAATACGGGAAACTGCAAGGGTGACGAGCTCGCCGGAAAGTGTATGACTCTTAGGGTTCTGCCTGGAGTCTGCTGATTCTAAGCATCTGCGTAAGCTTCTCCGCTTCATTAAATGTTTCAGTTGGTTTTATAAGCCTCTAGGTAGCCAAAGTGGAAAGATCCATGGCATCACAAAGGACCTTTTCTGGTTTACGTGTGTCTACGTCGTTATACAGACACCCACCCTATCCTAGGCTTAAGCCCTATGATAATTACACACACTCCAAGTGCTTCACTTTGGGTATGAATTGATCTTAGTCTCCTCTTTTTTGAGTTGCTGATGATATTGTGGTGGAAGAAGTAAGACGACGCCAGCGCTGAGATATAACACAAAATAACTTTTGACAACTGCAGATTCTTAGAGCTAAGAAAGCATTTGAGTAGCTAAGTCCTTTAGGAGAGCTTCTAAAGTGACTCTGTACAAGATTCAGTCCTGATTTAGAGACTTAGAAACATCTCAAGTCAAAAACCACCAAAGCACTGTCGGCCTTCAACACTTCCAAAATACTTTATGAACCCAAGATATCTCCGAATCTGGCAGACCGACTAAACTAATTGCGTCTTCTGGGATTCCCAGGTCACACTGCAATCTAAAGAAACCAGAACGAAGATTAACTTGCAAGATGAGGTTTAGAAGAAGTTTATTTTTGGAACCGAATAAACGCTCAATTTGCCTGCATCTGCGATTAGTAGTTCCATCCAAGTCCAGTTGTACTTCTCGTGGACACAATAGTCGCTGGAATGACTCTGCTGGGTTTAGACAAACCACTATACATCAGGATAATTGACTGCAGTCGACTTGTAGGCATGCTTACAGCCCACTTCACTTTGCCAAGCATTTCAAAGTGTTGGGTATAAGTGATACAACCATCTGCGCTCCTTATTAAGAATAAACAAAAACATCGGAATACTTCCTCTCTTATTGTCCGGCCTAGGTGGCAGATCCTTAAGGCTGACGTGATAAGTGGTGATTAGCTTTTCATCGCTGGATATCTTCCTCGACTGTCCTGGAAATCAGTCATTATAGTAAGGTGTCAGCATGGCTATTAGAATGGACCGATATTTCAGTCTGAATATACCCGTAAAAGATAGCAGCCTCCAACAAAAATATTTTTTATTTTTTTTTATTTTTTTTTTCCATCACAGAGTACACAGAACACTACGTTCTCTAAGTGTTTACTCTCAGTATCGCTTTACACAACCGTTTTTAGTTGCGCGACTTAGGAATCATCTACCGATCTTCAATCTTATAGACTACCAAAAAAATTAATCGAAAACAATAGAGTAAACGCAGTTTTTAAATTCTACCCGAGATAAGCAAAAATCAATTTTGTTGCAAAGCCGATTAAACGTGCATATGCACCTTGAAATTGGCTCATTGCTACCATAATTGGTAGTATGCCTTACGGCGGAAAATAAATTTCTCACCCGAAGACACCTTTGGGGAGCATATACATTAATAAGAGAAACCAATTCCGGTGAATCAATATGATAATTAATTAAATCGCGAATAAAAATGACAGAAGTTGCCTTACGCCTGAAACTTAAGGTTTGCAAGCCTATAATTTTGCACCTCCCGTCATAATTAGGGAGTTCTTCAAACATACTCAATTTACGAATAGCATATCTCGTGAAGTTTTTTTGAACTCTTTCTAATCTAAGGTCTAGAACATCAAATGGTGAATCCCAAACTATGGATGCATATTCTAAATAAGGTCTAACTAACGAGCAGTAAATAGCCTTAAGGCTATAAACATCTTGAAAGTCTTTGCAATTACGTTTAAGGAAGCCTAACATAGAGTTGGACTTGGAAATGACGTAGTCATAATGCAATGAAAAATTCAATTTATTGTCAAATATGACTCCGAGATCTTTCACTTCATTGTGACGGTGAAGTTTAAGATCGTTTATAAAATAATCATTAAAAAGTGGCAGTGAAATACGATATGCCGAGAAAATCTTACATTTTGAAATATTTAGTTCCAAAGCTGGCTGAAGCCCAACGTACATCGGCTTTAAATGCCTCCATGCTCTCCCATTATTTCTGCTTGTTATTCATGGTTAAACAGTAGGATTCTGCTAAACATTCTACGTTTCCTACTGATTTTAACTAGATCTGCTGATTTAACCCATCAAATTCTCCTTAGCACCTTCGTATAAAATTCATTCAAAAATTACACAAAGGACTACTGCAAGATCCTGCATATGATAATGCAACATATATTCAAACTTATGCCGCCTCATCTATTACTTGTTCATCTCTCTTTAAGATATTTTACCTTATGTACTTAGATATGTATGTGCAACAAAAGCCGATAAGCCTTCTCTAAGCCCTTAGCCTACATACATTCACCTTTCGAACTGAAGCCTGATTTTGGTTGTGTAGCATGCTCAGCATCATATTTTATCTTATTTTCTTTGTTTTTTTTTTACAGAGAGCACCCTTAAGTTTGCCAACGTTAATTACGTTCCACAGTCACTATCTTATTCTCTTTTGTGGGATTAACGCCCGTGCCCCCGATACGCTTATCTTATGATTCAACTGGCATTGTCGCACGTTATTGCTAATAAACCCTCCTTAGCTGTGTGCGTATTACGGTATTGGGGACACATAAAGGACTAAATGTAATACGTGTTACTCGTATTGCATAATTAATTTATTCAACGGTATGTACACAGCTTGCCTGCAAAAGGTTAAGCTTGTGTCTGTGTATCTGTCTGTTTGTGACCTTAATTTAATTTTAAATAAAATTCATGCAACACTGCATTGCTGCACTGCAATTCAATCTGTTTTTCACTTTTCACTAGTACGAGTTTAACCTGGGACACTGCTAGTCCTGATAAGTGATGATGAGACTCTGGGTTGGTTTACATACATATGTACATGAGCGCGTTTCATTCCATTCCATTCTTTATCGGAATTTGAGGTCTGTGCTACTTTGGCGGTGGTGGCGCCAACTACCCAAACAGAGAGTAATTTGTCACACGCCAGGATAATTGAGGTAGCAGCGTTCTTTGACAGTACCGCGAGCACGGGGCGGTTTACACCCTTAGTCTAACGCCACTATTTAGCAGCAATTAAAATTTGTCACGAAATATCCTTAATTTGTCAGCGGTTGGTCAGGATATGTATACATTATCCTTTGTCTATCACGTAGTTCAGTGATAAACTATAGACGCTGCCAATATCCCATGTTGTCATCTAATTTACACAGTGTAGCTGTATGCATTGTACGTGTGTGTAAAATAAGAGACAGAATTACAATAATATTGAGCATTTAGCGGTCACCAGTATCCTGTGATCCTTTCGCACAAAAATGAGGTCAATTGTGGGTTGCGGTAGGCAGGTTCGGTTAGACCGCATTTAAATGCGGTCATAGTACATACCCACATACACGTATACACGTATACAGCGAACATCAGCGCGCACGCAGAGCGAACAAGGATTGTAATTACAAAAGGAGGTGTCGATGTCGAAAATTGCCATAATATTTCAGCTTCAACTATCGACAGTGTCAATCAGTAAAAACCGACTAACGGCCACTTTAAATTTCTTCCGTTGGGTATTTCTTTTTCTTCTTTTAGTTCGTTCGTCCTTTTTGCGTTTTGTTGTGTCAGAAGTTTTGGGTGGATTGAGGGGGGGGCATAGAAGTGAAAACCACTCTAGCACACCTGCGGTTGTGCGAAAAGGTGAAACGCGAATGACAAATGGGCTAGTGGAAATAACTTAGTCGTGTATTGTTTCAACGACGGTAGTAATGAGTGGTTTACTCTGGTAGAGTTGATCCTGCCATAGCTGGTAGGTGATGGGTGGTGGGTGGTGGGTGGTGTGGGTGTAAAGCAACCTATCTTGTGTAGAGTTTATTGCCTGGCATTTGTTATTTATGCACGGAATAAGTACAAATAGTTTGAGTAGGCATATTGTAGTGCGTTGTAGTCTGACGAGGACATTAAGTAGAACCTTGCCATCGACTAAGTATGTCTAGCTATAGGGAATTTCTATGGATTTGAAAGGCAATTAACTTAAAAGTTCAACAACAAATTGATATCGTTGTATAAAAGGCTGAGAAAAATAATTCTCTAAAGTTTAGCTGAAGGAGAGGTTACATAAAAGCAGAAATCAATTATTAAGGTTTGGTTTTAAACCTCAAGCGTAAGGTAGAGAAATTGGGATCGCAAGTTCTGAAATTGGGGCGCCTCAATTATCGGAATAAAAAGCCGTATGAGTAACTTAAGACCTCTATCCCATTTTGTAGCCAATAAGAATCCAATTAGCGCTGGTTAGCTATTTTGGAAAAATTACAACTTCCGTCACGCAGTTTATAAAGTTTGTCCGATATTTTGAACGGCTTTCTTAATTCCAATCGAGTACCTACTACTAGATGCACTTCAAATCTAAAGGTAGATAGCTCACTTGGCGAGTGGATTAATTTACTAAAGTCGGATTATTAACTTAAAGCTGAGTGAGTTATCTGTAAGACAATCTGTCTTTAAAGGCATCCCACAAGGTGGCGTCCTATCCTCACTTCTATGGAGTTTGGTGGATAATGAAATACAGATTATCCTTAGGGGCTAGGGAAGCGTAGTGAACGCTTATACACACGACGTTGCTTTAGAAATCCGTGAAAGGCACCTGAATACCTTGAAAGGACCCCTCAATAAGCTATCTAAGCGGGCAGCTTGTTCTGGTTAAGGTATCAACTCCCACAAAACTGAATTAGTTCTCTTCTCCAGAAAATATAGAATTTCCGTCATCCTTCTCGTAAGTTTAAGATTCTCCAACGAAGCAAAATATTTGGGTCTTGTCATGAAGAAGAGGTTAAAGAAGGTAGCACTTTTCTCTTTAAAAAAATACATGAGAAATAAATGGGGTTACAACCCACATAATACACTGGCTCTACATCCCAGTCATTAGACGGATCAACACTGCCTTAGATAAAACAACAAATTTATCAAGGCTCTATCTTCCAGGTTGTTTATGCATAAGCGGAGAACTTTGTACTACGCCATCTGCAGCACTGGAAATTCTCTTTCATCTGGTACACTTCGACATCTCCGGTAGGCAAATGGTTGCTTGTATAGGTATTCGCCGTAAGACAACTCCAAAATGGTCAAATAGAGTATTTGTTCACGCTTCCACTTTAAATAATTTTAAAATCACTCCGGAAAATATTTACTTCCCCACTCTCAAGTTGGCAGAAACTTCCTAGTTACTATCCCTCCCAGGTCATTCTGGGAAGAGGATGACTTCCTAGAAGACAAGTTTGTGGTACAGTTTTACACCGACAAAACTAATAACAGAGTTGGTTGTGGAGTCTGCTCTGGTAAGCCTAATCTGAGCATCTCCTTCCGTCTTCTAAATTATTGCAACGTGTTCCAGTCGGGTATACTGACAGTCTAAGAAGTGTAATCCTCGCTTAAGAAAAAAAGTGATATTAGCCCTAAATATCCACATTTCTGCGGATAGCCTACTACGCATTAGGCAGTATCCTAAAAGTCGTACTCTTTCTGGTGAGCTTGCCTTGCAGAATGTATTGCTCGTCCGGGAATACGTCTATAGCTAGACCTAGCAAAGGTTAATGTTGAAATGCTCCGTCATCTTCGAGAGAGGCGGCAGTTTAAAATGGCCTTTGAAATGAAAGAGCCTTTGAAATGATTCCAGGGACTTGATTGCCACTTGACTGTTAGCAAAAATGCTAATATCCTTGACTGATTTTCGATTTTTTGTCATGATTTTCGACTGTAAAACGCTACAGTGATCTAGGAGGCGGAAATTTTAATGGAACAAGAAGGTCATCACATCCGTAGTTGCAGAGGAAGATTCAAATTACCATTTGGACGGATTGATGAGGTTGGAGCATAGCTGAAATTTCACAGAAGACATGTGCCTCTGCCTCTGTTATGCTTAAAACTTTTCATACCACCTTCGTAAATGTCATGAGCTTCAATTGACTGCAGCATTGCGAGAATGTCAGAGCCACGATAGCGTGTCTTAACCTTTTCTAAGGGAATTAATCTAGCCCAAGGACAAAGAAAGCTGATAGCCAAAGAAACAAGGAAACAATGCCTAACAATATTCGTTATGACAACAACGTCGTAAGTCCTTTTTTTATCTGTCACGAGTTCCTTTAATTCCCATCACCATGGAACCTCTAACCATAACCACTACCGTTCAACGGGAAAAATATAAATTCAATTTAATTTTTTTTATAGATTCTGATCAAATGACCACTAAAACGGCTCCATCTCGGGTATGGAATTTCACTCAGCAAATCACTCGATCTCTCCTTGGGAATAAATAAATCACATTAAACCCCTAAGGAGTTGCCAAAACGTGTAACGTCTACCACTCATAAATTTATCCACACCGGCTCCGGAAACTGAAATTACAAACAAAAAAAAAAAATGAAAATAACGACTTTTATTCCATAAAAGTGTTCGAGATATTATCGACCATTTCGCCTGAGTGTGGTGGTCATGTAATGAAAGGAGCTCTGCTTGAATAGCCGCAAGTGGTAGAAATAATATCCACGTGTTGCATCAACAAAGAGAAAGAATGTGCCGCTTATTTTTTTTTTTAAAGCAACAGAGGACCGTCATGGTGCGGGTGAACCTCCCAAAGGATGTTATTTAATTAATTTATTTATGTCCATCATAATATTTTTGACAGCATATGTGTCGGCGATCTTTTTAAAGGAGTGTGAGGCATGTTTATAGAACTGAACTTGGTAGGTGATTGGCTTAGATATACTTGGACAGTTAATGCCAATTTCACTATCACATTTGGGCTTAATCGTCCATAAAAAAAACACTTTCTGCAGCTTAAAATGTTCGTCCTTTATATTGATACAAAGCACATAATTTTTTTAATTATTCAGGACTAATAAATTCTCCAATTGAAATAATTATTCGAGAGTACGTAAATAATTAAAAAAAAAATTGCGGCTATAATGCATTTAATTAATTTCGATTAAATAATTTTTTTAGTGCAATACTGGCGTATTAAATTCAAAATGGAACTCAATTCACGCGAGTAGGTGATATGTACGAGTATATGTACATACATATTCTTAATGTAGTCCTGACGTGGAGACTCATTTGGATAAATCTGGTAACCTATTGCGTGTATTCATTAGCAAATCGTGGGTAAATATCACAAATTGATGGGATTTACTTGTAAAGGCTTACAAAAACAAATACTTGGCGCAACGGACGTACATATGTGGTCTAGGGCCTAGCTTCTCGCGACCATTCGTGTAGTGTGTGTTATATATTACACAAATAGAAGGGACCTACAGTTTAGAGTCATATCCGACAGGCAAATTGAGAAGCTTAGGCATGACAGTTATGAAAAAACTTTTTAGTGTTTTCTGGGATTCGAAAGTCGAACCTCCCGTTCAGCGATCCTACGCATTAACCACTTGACCCACGGGGCTTACGTCGAATAGGTTTGGTTCTTAAAATATTCGTGTGAATTGGTTTGTTGTGCTAAATTAAAGAAATCAACTCAGACCTGCAGACATACAGTCCTCAATGGAACTGCGAGCATGGGACACACCAGATAAGGTATCTCTTGTTGACTAAGTCTGCTTAAAAAGTGTCTCATAAGTCTAGCAAGAGTACCTCAGAACGTAAACGGAGGCAGAAGAGTAACCCGATGGAATTAACGGCGATGTCAATTGATCGGTGGATGCAGCATATACGTAAGTTACTTCGACATAATTTGAGTCTATATGGGTTTCTAGCAATGAGCTATGGTGCCATTGAGCTACTTCTCCCTGTGTCTTAGGAGCTCTAAGAGCGTATCTCTCCCTCGAGATTATACAACGGGAAAGCTTATAATTCAAAGTAAAAGCAAGCAGTAGAAATGGAATGGATTTTATTATTCATGATCCTAGCAAGATAATTACTCCCGTCTGAGATGTCCTTGCCATATGATGCGCGAATCATCTGATACAGAATGCGAAACGAAGTTTCTAATTATTGTCCAATTGCTAAGCTCTCATCTCATCCATACCTTAACTCTTCGAGAGCATCGTGCATGATTCCTTAAGATAAGGTCAACAGCCACTAATTTAAACGTATTCGTGTCTATAGTATAAACATATTCGTGTCTATAGTATACTGAACGCTATGGAAGATGGCAATGAAGTTGGTGTCGTGAGCTCAGATATTAGAAAGGCTTTTGACGTAATTACCCACCAAATTTTTCTTTTCAAGCTTAAAGCTCGGTTTTAAATCATTCCTAGTGGACAGCCAACACAAAGTCCGTTTTAGATCAGCAGTATTGAAATTTATTATAAGAACATCGTGCGTTAGCCAAGGCTGCCATCTTGGACCATTGATCCTCATTCTAACAATGAACATACGAGTATCATTCGTAACTCTAATCTTCTATTGTAATTTACGCTGATAATTTGAAAGTATTTAGACGCAGATCATCTGTCGCTGATTCTCACCTTCTGCATGATGATCTTGATCCTTCTGGTGTTCTTAGATCTTAATGTCATTTCATCACGTACTTACGGGAGCAAGCATCTTCCATTCTCACCTAGGGTCCACTTCATTCGTAATGAGCGTATACTATCAGTCACGTCAGCACGTGATTTGGGTATCATTTGCGATAGAACTCAACTTTTGATCACACATTAACAATTATCGTAAGAAGACCCAACTCAGCACTTGACTTTATGAAACACTGGTTGAATACAAATCTCCACAAGCTTAGGTCTGTTCCTCTATTCCGGATTCGCTTCATAGCACTAACAAACACAACAAACACTTGTCAAGAATGCGCAGCAGTCAAATACGAGGCACACATTTTTTTTAGCTGTAAATGCATGTTCCATGATGCCCTAAAAATGCCTATCCTCCAATCACCCCTCTTATTTTGGCTCACCCCAGCTTAGTATAACATTTACCCTCTGCATGCTCTCAATAGATCTTAAATTTTCGGTCTTTGGTTTTCAATTTATTAGATGCAAGTTGGGCCAGTGCCAATTCAAGCGGAATGATAATGACGACCTTGGGATACACATGTGAAAAAAACTTATAAGTAACGTCCTAGGTATTAAAATAAAATTGTACTTCTATGCCACGATAGAAAACGAGGTATGACAGCTGGTTAGCATAGCCTTCACTACACTACGTTTAGCAATGGATTGAGTGTTATTGACTTTGACACGGTTTCCTCATCTCAAAATTCGCAAAATGACATGGCTTTCTCTTCCTTGATCATGAAATAGTCAACCACATTATCGTACCAATAGCCAGCATTAAGTCATTGACTAAAACGAAGTAAATATCCGAGATCAGTTGGTAGAGTGTAGGCCAGATTTGGCCAGATGAATGAATGCTTGATGAATGGAAACTCAGCACCGTTTTCCCAAAACATAAGAAAGAACGCCCCCTTAATTGCCATAATTACAAAGCCATCAGTCTTCTCAGAATCATGTAACAGATCTCTTCTTCAACATTGTGTGAATGTCTGAAACATTTCATCAACAAATTGATAGGAGCTTATCAGAGCAGTTTTGATCAGAAAGATATACGATTGACTAAATTTTTCCTCTGCGGCTGATTTTTGAGAAAACCTTCGATATCCACATGAATATTGATTTTAAGAGCGCTTTTGACTTATGACATTTATGTGAATAGAGACGACTTTTATAGACAAATTTTGACACCCCAACAAGTTTTTTCACAGTCCAACCTCTCGCGAATGTTTGACAAACGCCCGTGTAAAATAACTGCCAAGAGAAAGCTTCTCACATTGCCTTACGTGGCTATGAACTGTAAATCTTTTTTATTTGAGTCAAAAAATATAACACCCACAATCGGAATGGTCGCGAAAAGCTATGAAGATCCTGAGCCACATACGGACTGTTGCGCCAAATATTTGTATTCGTCGACCGAATTTTGCAGTTCTCTGTCGATTGTTTGTGGAGCTATTTCGTGAATAATCCGGTGACTGTTTTCCTTAAGTTTGTCCATTCTTTGTGGATCGTTAGAAGAACATCATCCGTCTTTATTAAAAAAAATTATCCAACGGCGTCAAATCGTAGCTGTGCCCAGGATTAATGGATTTAGTGCACAAAAGTTTATTTTTTTCCACGGCTTGTGCCACACCTGCCTTTTGCGTCTAAGTCTAAGTCCAAATCGTTCAACTGCGGTCACAATAAGTCAGATACAATGCACTTGTATCTCTCTCCGTTCACCGTAACGTTAGGATCAACGATGCGCTCACTCCAAAACCCACAACAAACAATAACTCTGTGAGGATGTACATATGTGCATCTCTACGACTACCTGTGGACATTCGAAACCCCAAATTGTACAGTTTTGCTTGTTTTCCTCAACAGATGAAAATGAACATCGTCCGTAAGGATGAATTTGCGACCAGAGTAGATGTCATTTTCCAACTCCAAAGCACACACAGAGAAGCCATAAGCAATTGGATGGTCATTTATAGCTTCAACTCCTTGACTGAGTTGGACTTTTTAAGCAAAATTATAAATGAAGCCCAGGTTAACCCGGAACTGTAGCGCCACTCAAGTAAGTTACTTATGGCCTAAAATTCACAGAGTCAGTCAAGTCGGTGGCTTTTGATGCGAGGAATCCATGCTGCTTTACAAAAAGAAGTAGGAAAACACTGCCTCACGCACAATGCTTTCAAAAAGCTTCGGTTCGCAAGACGGTTTTACGATAAATGTTCAGAATTCAGATGATTTATGTACATTTCCTACAAGCGAAAGTTGTTCGTTTTTATTTTCATCAACCCGTCCTGACCTTATCCTTGCGCGGATACACAAATGGATCGATTCTTCGTTATGCATACCTAGTTTGTTACTCTCTTTGATTTTGGTTTATCCAGTTACAATACTGAGGTAATTCACCGCCCCTCCGTTTCTATTTAAAATTTCTAGGAAACGTTGTTTTTTTTTTTGCTTAGTAATATTCCTTTTAATCTTTTCCTGGAAAATTTGTTTTTCCTTCGTTTTGAGAAGCTACAACTTTTTGCCTCTGTATAAGTTTATCCGAAATTTTATTTCACAATTTCCCTAGTACCTCCGTGGTTTACATATTACAGCAACAACAATAAACTGTATCCTTACCATTCCCAGAACATGACCAACTTCTAGGGCCACACTTCTAAGAAATGAATGTACTCGAAGCACTTTATTTCATTGTCCTTTTTGTTTTTGTTTTTTTTTTGTTGTCAATCAGAGGCAACTTTCAAAATAAGAGCGTGTTTTGGGCAAGGAAGTAGATACTCTTGTAAAAGGTCCGGTAATTTCCGGAACAAGATTATTTGTTTGTATTGCTATTGTATGAGGTATGAACTTTTAGGGAAATTAATTATTTCTATTTGAAAAATTTGGTATTGAAAGTGGGACATCGAACAAAGGACCTACTTTGTCGGCACTTTTGCATATCATATGCGTGTCACAAGAAGGATTGCAGCTACCTGATATCAAAGTTATAAGACAATCCAAATGCCCAAAAACCAATCTAGGAATCTTTACGACAACTCCATTAACTTGAAAGTCACTGGACACTGTACTTAAGTATCGGCCACTTACATTCGATACAGTTTTGGAAGTCTGTAGGTGTAGTTGTCACACATTTTACCAACGGTGCATAAACTACAAACCAAGCTTCGGCTACAAAGCATTCCACGACTGTGTAACTATACGGCTATGAACATGGACAACTTCACTTTACATCCTGGAGGACGATTTGAATGGCCTTAAACTATCAGAACACTCAGGATCAACTGTCTTCATATCGTTTTTGACACAAAGGATACTGTTTTTTTCTATCCAAGACGGTGGCACAGGGACTACAGCCTCTATCTGACATTTATTTATATTTCGAAGCGAAGATCGGGCCAGGTATTCATAAGCCGACGGATAACAAGACCGCCGGCTCTGATGACCTAGCAACGACGCTTTACACATACGAATATGATGTTATGGAAGAGTACGTACACCAAATCATTAATCAAGTATAGGAGGATGAAATTATACTCGATGAATAGAGCATCAGCTCCATATGTCCCAAACCTATGCACATTTCCACCCATTTAGCAAGTCCTGGAAAAGACCACCATCTTTTCATTGAATTTAAAGCCGGATATGATAGCATTCATTGTCCGGATCTTTAAAAACCAATAGCTGAATTCTGGATCCAACCACAACTTATCCAGGTGTGTCGGGAGACTCTGGAGAATATGCAATGTAATGTGCAGTTTAGAAGTAGCCGTTCTGAAGTATTCCAAGCGAGTGCCGAATTTGGGCAAGGAGTTGCGTTGTGCTTACGGCAAAAGGGATCACAGAACGCAATTTCTTCAATAAATCCTTCCAGCTGATGGGGTTCGCAGACGATATCGACGTTATTTTTCGCTCCAAGCTTTGACACGTTTACTGCGGATAGCCTTAACTTGAAAGCAGTTAAGGAGTTTGTCTACCTCGGAGTCAAGTTCACAAATGGCACCATAGTGGAGATTCGTCGACAATTGACCCTTCGAAACCGGTGTTACTTCGGTTTGGCGAAAGAACTGGGGTAAAAACACGTCGACTATATTGGCTGGGCCGTATCGAGCGCATGGACAATGATGCTGGAGCCAAGAGGATCTTCTAATTTCAGTCCCCAGGTTGGAGACGAGCAGCATGATCAAACATCCGCTGTAAGGATCAAATTATGGTGGATGCCAGAGGGCTTGGTCTTGACAACTGGAAGAAGAATGCTCTAGATCAATGAAGATGGAAGACTTCCCTGTCTAAGGCAGAGACACGGATTGGCAGCCCGTTAACAAAGAACAAGACAAGGATTTACTCAAAAAGATTGACATGTGAAATGCTTATTGGGCGGAATTCGTCAAGAAGTGCTGTGCTTGAACTTTGCTCCATCTGTGAACAAAGGCGTTAAACAATTTTTTTTTAAAGACTTAAGACATGAACCAGGTTAATAAATTCTTGTAAAATTTTCCATTCCACCCTAAGTGCATGCCCTGAGAACCTCTCGATAGTTAGTTTCATCTAAATAGCTTCCTTTCTCCATAATGAGCAAATAAGTGCTTATGAGTCCCTTTAATTTAACAACAATCTGTAGACCAATTAATGCAACTCTCCAATGCATAAATGAATAAGAACTCTCCACAAATAGTGCACGAATAATTACGCACATTGCTGTTCATTTGCGGATGAATGTAAAGATGCAAGTGCAGCCCTCTGCGTGGGGCAGGATAATTAGGTTGTGTCAATTATATTAGTTTGGTAAATTAAAGGGACATCGTGCGTTAGGTGTGTGGTAGGTCCTATTTGATTAAATAAATACAAATACACGCCATTCGATGTGTGTACTGCATTGGATCTGTTAGTACAGGACATACACATCGGTTCTCCTGCTGTGTATTTGAATGGCACTAAGTCAATGTTTCCATTACAATAATGCCAGAAGGATATCATTTGATTAAATTACATTTGATTCGCTTTTCGATTGTTTTTTAATTAATCGTATTAACATATAGCGACGTGGCTTTAAGTTAACCGTGGCACAGGTCAAAGCCAATAGTAATGTGGTTCGTTCATTGATTTACAAACAATTTCGATTTTCAGACAATTAATTGAACTTGGTTATTTCTGCGAAATCAGGAAGGACTGGTAGTAAATACTAGCTTTTGTCCAGTTTTGGCCTTCAGGCCCGATGGGTTACCACGCTGATATTTCCATTTTACAACGAACACGTTAACTAAAGATGTCCTTTGTGGCTTTATAAACATATGTACACTGAAGTTAAAAACAGAAGTCTTGAAGGAAAATTAAAGATCAATCCTTTCTACAATTTGGTTGTAAACTAAATAATTCCATAACCAGGCATTTGTCAACTATTTTGGTTTAGTGAGAGGTGAGCGTTGGAAATGGAAGCAAAGTGCAACCAGATATGTTCGTCAATACGCATAATTCATGCATGAAGTGGGGAAGCTCACTCGAAACAATGAAAAGCGCAAGGCCTAGCGTTTCTTTCTAAAATGAACAACAAGCCACCAAATATGAGACATCATCGCATCGCCCGGCTGAGAACGTTTCAGAGTTCCACTCTGGCTTTGATTCGTCACATTAAACGCTAGAATAAGCTTTAAAGTTATCTGGCATGTAGTTTTCTAGAAAATGTTTCCTCTTCTTCTGCCAGCTAGGGCTGGAGATTGACACAGTTTATGCACTGCTGTCTCCACGTCTTGCAGGCATCAAGCTTCAACAGGTATCATTTCCCAGAAAACTCGTCTACATCGTGTGATTATCTGAAGTAACCGTGCCCTGTCAGTTACGTTACGAATTATTTGAATGTTCCTCGCACTATACTTCAATTATTCATTTAGTAGAGCTTTTCGACATTTTTGTTGTCATTTTAAACGGTGTAACCCAGAAATTCCAAAGATGATTCCATTTGGGAAGTTGATCTGCTTTTCTTTGTTCCCTACGTCGCCTTTCACTCAAACCAGAGTCAATTGAGTTTCTAGACGCATTCCAACGATGACAGAGAATGCGGTGCAGCAATGGATCAAGGCTTAATCAGAGCTGCGAAACTTTCAAACTCGGACTCGAAGCGAGGACTACTACTACATAGATTAAGCGCCGCTACCACATCTGCCAAAATGATTCCAGAAGTGGCAGGATTGCAGTTACTAGCCCAGTCAAAGATGACGGAAAGAAAGCAAAGTACGGAGGAAAGGATGGACAACCTGGTGAACAGGTGGTCAGTGTGGCGCAACTGCAAGTGGTATGCGCCATTGGTCAATCCGATTCAGATATGGAAAAGTGAAAGTAAATCCGAGCCACCGAAAAAAAAAAACTAAGCAGGCAAGGAAGTCTTAGAAGACTAAGGGAGAACAAGCCGCTGCTAGCAGAGCGATCTCTGAATGGGTGTTGTTGACATTCGTAGAGAAGGAGGCCTGAAAGCAACTCACTTGAATATTTTCAAAAACACTCTTTTGGAGGCTCTATGGAATGAGTCCGTAGGAAGCCGGTGACATCGGTGTAAGGATTGATCTCATTAAAATGCGCAACCAGAAATCTAAGGACGGGTTATGTGAAACCAGTGGAAAGACGACCTCTTTTTGGGAGGGAATTAACCTCAAGGTGGATAGGCAGCATACTCTTAAGGATGTGGAGAGGTTGATGGTATTTGTTTCTGGGAAAATCTTTGCAAAGCTCTTTTGGCAGACCTTCTGTGTTTGGCAGAGTTAGGCACACGGAGAGGTATGGTGACGCAGAAAATGTCGGAACTAAGCGGAGCGATATGGTGCAATATTCACCCATCTGCTGGCTGGCTGACTTGCCTTAGTTAAGTTCCAGAAGGCAACAGGGAAATCTCAATTTGGTAAGCCACACGGTAAGGCGACATAGTGCTGGAAAACATGCAGATGGGGTCAACACAAATCGAGCAGGAAATGGACCCAAGATCGGGGCATCCTGATAAAAATTCCATTGAACTTTTTAGTACATATTTGTGGCTGCCACTTGGGCGTAAAGGTACTACCATTATACCGGCAGTAATTCTATTTTCCGAATGAAAGCGAGGATTACCGCTACGGTGGTTTCTTGAGATCCTTTGAGAAATAGTCTCTCTGTAGAAAATGCTTTTCCTAACATTACACAGAGCCATTATTTAGGTGGTACTTGGATTGGCAGTGACCAGAAAGGACGCCCCCAAGCCTTTTTACATCGTCTCAAACGATGGCGGGTAGGCGAGTAGATCTGCGGATTTGTTGTTTTCAATATTATGCTTATGGCTTGACATCCACCTTGGTGCGTAGGGCTATTCTTTGTAGATTTATCAAAGCATAAGTCCTATTTAGAGTTAGTCAAGTAGAAGCTCAGAGCTTGGAGCCCCGTGGATGGCGGCACATTTAATGCCTGAGTTCAGGTTGATGTCGGCGTATGGCGTAAAAGTCGGCCCAGGAAACACTGGGACTCTTCCTAAAAGGTTTCGAGATCTTGCAATTGGGTTCATATATCCTAGCACCAACGCCAGAACCCATTTCTGATCCAGCTATTGTGGTACATAGCTGTCACCGTCCGTCAGTTTCATTAGTCCCGACTAGGAATATCAATCTAGGAACTCGAGCATTTCCATTAGATAAATTTGATCACAAGGAGTGTTTTCATCCGGCTTTCGGAGACCCATCGCATTGCGAATCCCACCTTTTTTGACAAATTTATGAAAGTGGTTTGCCCGATAATAACTTCGATGGCTGCCGCAGGGTAGGTATGCATTGTGCAAATGATACCAAGGCATGCTAGTCTTCGAAGCCTATTGAAGTTATTGGCGGTTGTAACTTAATTGGCTATCGTCCATCAGACAATGGATGCGTAAGTCAGTATGGCTCTAACCACAGTTGAATATAACCATTAATTGACCTTGATAAATAGACCCCAGGGTTTGCCATACAATCACCGACTGGCCCACGTGCTCTTGACACCTTTGCAATCCTTATTTCGAGCCGAACTACCATCTTCTTCTTTACTAAGCCACGAGGCTACAGGAATTCTTTTACTGTCTGAATAATTCCACACGCAATTGTACCGTTTTTGTAGATCATTTTCGCTATTTGAATCTGTAATTAAATCCTTTCAAATGTAAACATATCCCGCATGCCCAGGCCTCATTCCCAGTGCAGCCACTAAATCTATTTGCATTAAAAGCGAACATTTTTGGACTCAAATGAGCCAAAAATAATAATTACATCCGCAACCGTTCTACGCACACACTGCTTAATAATTTTGTTAATAGAATTGAGTCCAATAGCTAATGTTACGTGCAGCGAAAAATAAATTGTAATTTAATTGACACACACACACGCACGCGATCCGCTCCAGGCCAAAATATGGTTAATAAATTGCTGGCTAGCAAAGCTAAAATGATTCCCTAATGGAAGCACATAAATCCCGAAATCACTTATGTTACTCAACGGTACAATGATGGGTGATTAAATTTCAAAATTAAACTCAAAAACAAAGTGAAAAAAAATTGTTTTATTGGAATGCAACTGACAAAAGGATAATAAAAAAGGAATAAAAGTTTTTTTTTTGATTTTATTTTATAGTTGAAATAACGTCGACACAAATGATGAGCTTTTGAATTAATTGTTATTTATGGATTCGCCCAAAAACTGTTACGTTAACACTGTTAAAGTAAATATGTATATATGTATGTACTACAGATTTAATGAGTTTTTTTTTTGTTGCTTCCTTTGAATACAGATGTAAAATTAAATTTTTATTGTTGAGGCCTTTGGTGGATTTGTTATAATAAAAGGATACTTGCGGAACAAACAACACATAAATATGCTTAAAGTTGCACAATTTATTTATGTAATCCCGTTATTAAAGCCTTAATGTATCCATTTACTAGTATGTCGTGAATTTAATAAACTATTTTACAGTAAGGGATGTAGCGAATGAAAGTGGTGACGGTAATGAGATCAAAACGCCTAGAAATTATCACTGTAATGGAGGAGCGCACATCAAGGACACAACTTAGCTTAATACAATTCGTATATTTACTGTTGACAGGCGTGCCAAATGTAAATCGACCAATTTTGCATAAGTTAAATGCTGAGGTCCATCCTCAACCTAATGACGAGAAGAAAAACCCGCGCCAATGTGTCTCCTCGCACTATGTGTCTCCTCGCACTATCAACTTAACTTGATCTGAATTTTAGTTTTTTAATTTGCCCGCGCAAAGGGAGTATGAATACCCTTATGCCGATTTTTCAGAAACGAAAGCTCCTAAAACTCGTTCCCTTCTCTTCGCAGAATCTGGGATTAAATTCATATTTGATTCGAAAGTCCTGACAAAACGATTACTAACCTGCTACTAGCACTACTAACCTAAGGGTAGTGACGCGAATATATGAGAGCACAAGCGTTCTCACGATAGCCTCTCACTATCAACCCCTACTCTACACCTCCACGATGGTAGCCGCTGGGTGCCAAGTACCTCGGCTGGAGATTGGGTAACCAACCCCTTTGAAAATCGTTGGTGGCAGCAGACGAGCTCTCTCACTAAGGCACCTCCTCTTGTTCCAGGCGGCAGCGGACGAATTCTCTAAATGGAATCAAAGGTGGCGTCTACTAGTTCCAGTTAGGCCGAACTATTTGTGTTATCCCTATATGAGCTGCTTCAACGTATTCGAATCCCAGGTCTAAAGAGATCTCCAATACTGAGTCAGGGTATTGGAAAATAGTTGGTTAATGGGCTACTGATTCCGGAAAACTCGGCCCCTCGTCCTAGGGGTACAAAAGGGAACTGGCCCTCCAGGTTGGGGGTTATGCGTCGTGGCAACTTCCCCACCGCATAAAAAACCCTTAGTTACGAAGCAACAACAAGTCTCGGATAGGAATGACTCTGCTGTTGACGATCCTGGCGAACGATTTTCGGATCTGCACGTGGAATGTTCGGACCCTTAACAAACCGCGTGCACCAGATCCATTAGCAGAGGCCCTAGACTGCTATAAAGCAGATATTACAGCCATCCAGGAAGTGCGATGGGGTGGACCGGGCAAAAGGAGGATGAAAAACTGTAATGTCTATTACGGTGATTGCTACAGAAACAGCTACCAAACAGCGCTTATTTGGATGCGGATTTGTTATACACGGCAGACTTAGGCAAGAAGTCTTGAGGTTTCGACACGTGAACGAGCGTCTCATGACAGTTCGCGTCAAGGCTAAATTCGCCAACATCAGCCTAATATGCGCTCACGCCCCCACAGAAGACAAGGACGACGCTACCAGAGAATGTTTCTACAGGCTCCTCGACCAAACCTATGAGCAATGTCCTAAGTCAAGGTAGGAAAGGATGACATCATTGGTAGGACTGTTGGTAAGCATAGCCTACACGACACCATGTCTGGCAACGGACTCAGGCTTATTGAATTCGCGGGGCGAAACGTCACTATAGCAAGCACACGGTTTCCTCATCTCAATATCCACAAGGGGACATGGCGGTCTATTGATCATGAAAAGGTCAATCAAATTGATCACATTGCGATCGACGCAAGGCATGCCTCCAGTATTCTGGATGTCCGAACCTTCGGAGAAGCCAACATTGACTCGGACCACTACCTTGTTGCATTCAATGTACGAATCCCAAACGCCACAAAGAAGAAGATTTAACGTCGAAAATTTGCAATCGCAAGAGACCGCAAGAATCTTCGCAGAGCGACTCTTACGCCGCCCGCCAGCATCAAGTGCCGAAGAGCAGTGGCAATGCTGCCAACATGCCATCAGAGATGCCGCAACTGATGTGCTGGGTTTCAGTCGACCACCAACAAGAAACCCCTGGTTTGACGAAGAATGCCAGCAAGCACGTGCAGCTAAACAAGAGGCGTACAAAGCGGCGCTGCAAAGAAGGACGAGGGCTGCTTGTGAGCTCTACGAGCATGAGAGACGGGAAGAACATCGGCTTCTCCGGAAGAAGAAAACGAGCATGAGAAGCGCGCGATCGAAGATATTGAGAGGTTATACTCCAGGAATAACGTACGGAAGTTTTACCAACAGGTAAAAAGAACGTGTCAGGCCAACAAGACCCGCACGGAGAGCGGTAGAGATGAGGAAGGAAACCTGTTAGTAGAATCACAGTCGGTGCTGAGAATATGGACTTTTTCTGCAAACTGTATAACGGCGATGAAGGCCAACATACCGCTGTCAGGCAGAATGCACCATTCAACATGGACGATGATAGCCAAAACTTTCGTCCACCTGACCAAAACGAAGTGAGGATAGCAATATCCAAGCTTAAATCAAACAAAGCTGCTGGTCATGATGGCCTACTGGCCGAGTAATTAAGGCAGCTGGAAATGACTTGGTAGAGAGCATACACCAACTCATTTCCAAGATTTGGTCAGACGAGTTTATGCCTAGTGAATGGAATCTCAGCATCGTTTGCCCGATCCACGAGAAAGGAGACCCCCTCAGCTGCGCCAATTACAGAGGCATCAGTTTCCTCAACATCGCGCGTATAACATCTGCCATATTGTGTGAACGCCTGAAACCCTTCGTCAACAATCTAATCGGCCCCTATTAGTGTGGTTTCAGGCCAGGAAAGTCCACAGTCGCTCAAATGTTCACACTCCGGCAGATCCTAGAAAAACCCAAGAAGTCCAAATCGATACTCACCATCTTTTTATCGATTTTAAGGCCGCATATGACAGCATTTATAGAGACTACAGACTACTCTACAGAGCCAAGTCTAGTTTTGGCATCCCTGCAAAACTCAATCGTCTGTGCAGGATGACGATGGAAAACGCTCGCTGCTCCATCAAAGTCGGTAATGACCTCACCGAGACCTTCGATGTTAAAATAGGGTTTAAGACAAGGTGATGCGCTGTCATGTGACAAGCCAACACCGGAGGCACAATCTTTCAAAAGTTTGTGCAACTACTACCTTACGCGGATGACAACGACATAATTGGCAAAACACAGCAGGCTGTCACCGGTGCGTTCGATAGTATCGAAGAAGAAGGTTTAATTGTAAATGAGGGCAAAACCAAGTATTTACTGTCCACAAGAAAGGACACACAATATCGACGAATTGGACAGAACGTCACAATCGACAGCTATAACTTCGAGGTCGTTATGGACTTTGTCTACCTTGGCTCTGCTATAAATTCTGACAACAGCATCTCGGCGGAAATTAATCGAAGAATAACTCTTGCCAAACGCTGTTTCTTTGGTCTGAGAAGGCAATTGAGTATCTCGAAAGACTAAGGAGACTCTCTATAAGACCTTAATCATCCCAGTCCTGCTTTATGTCGTTGAAGTATGGACTCTTTCGAAAGCGGATGAAGATATCGTCGGTTATTTCGAGAGAAAAATTCTTCGTAAGATATTCAGTACCGTTTGCGCTGACGGGACTGGGGGAGAAGATTCAACAATGGAATATACGAGCTGTACAGCGACATCGACCTAGTCAAAAAACTGCGCATCAGTCGCCTAAGATGGATAGAGTCTTCGAATCTAACGTGGAGGGACAACGCAGTAGGGGACGACCTCGCCTAAGGTGGCGCGCACAAGTAGAAGGGGACTGAACCAACTTGGAGTGCGCAACTGGAGGCAGTAAGCTAAGGACCGGGGAGGGAGGAGGCTTGTTAGTTGAGCCCCAGGTTCACCCCGAAATGAAGCGCCACCTAAGTAAGTAAGTAAGTATGCCGTTGTATTTTTAGTTGGTTTCGAGTGGCCCTAGATGAGGCACACTTAGAGCACAAGATGCCGAGGCTATTTGAAGACATGTTGATGTCAGATGTTCTCAATGATATGCACACCAAGTTTCCCGCCAGTGTGATGGTTCTTAGAGCGAAATGAGTGAGTGGACCATGCCTCATTGAGAAAGCTCACTTAATGAGTCTCAGTCGGCCTTTCAGAGAAAGACGACTAGATAGTTGAGGAGATTATGATATTAGCAAACACCGATTGATACGAGCTGGATAATAGCGGTCCCCACAGAAAGTGTCCCACAGTCACCGCAAATAATGATTTTACTAAAATTGATCAAATTAAGACGATTAGCGAAGATGAAGTGGCCCTTGAATAAGTCAATAAGCTGTCTCCATTGTTTTCTGCTGCGAGACCGCAAGAAACCATGTCCGTATCCAGGAAAGCTATCCCAGACATGATTATGTTTAAATGATACTCAATTGTATAACACAAGCCCTAACCGAGGGCGCAGGAAGACCTAATGAAGGTTCTCCTTCTGATAAGTTCGCTTTTGAATTCTATCAACCAATTTCATTTGAAATCTTTTTTCCTATTGCAAACTGGGGCTTAAACGAAACAATTTTAAGCTTGTGACCGAGTAGGGAGTAGTACTTGAAATATGTACTTTGAACAAAGTCAGAGGATTGATGGCCAGAATAACTTCCTGAATATCGCTGTCCAGTAGATGTTGGTTTATATAATTATTTTCTTTACAAATCGACAGAAGACACAGCAGAATTTCCTAGGACCTTCAATTCTATCTTGATAATTCTCCTCCGGATTCATGTAGAATTGGCACGGGTTACATTGAAATGGTGTCTGGTGGATGTTGTCGAGGATCATATGGAAGGATCCCTCGGGATTTAATACCATTTGAACGTAGTGGTCATGAGAGACTAAACGTTTTCCCACTTGCATTTCGAACTCCATTCATCATTCGTGTTGTGCTCGCTATATTTTTCGCACGAATGAAAGGGATCTGTAGATGAGCCATAGCCGAAAACCTTTTGTTTAGAAGCTTCCTCATGACAGTACTACTTTCGGAAGTTGATCAGGCATTCGCGAAAGGTGGGACCGTGAAAAAATTTGTTAAACACCAACTCTTAGCAACTGTCCAAATTAAACCTCGATAAATCTACCTGAAATTTTGACAGATGTCGTTTGAAAGATGGTTCTTAACAATGGTGTACAGATTTTGAATCAGTAGCGCCCTCAGTCGCCGAACACTGGCAATTATAGTTTGCTTGTCAACAAGCTCGTCAAGTGCGAATACGAGCCTTCGGGGTTTGGCCATTGCCCTTTTTTCCTCGGGTTTAATACTCCCATGATACACCCAGTAAGTAGCAATCTAGTTTAAAAAATATAATTGAATAGCTACTAGTAAGTTGGAAAAACTGATGGCAATCGGTTAAAAGTCAGCAATTAATTAAAGTTCAATACATCATTCATTCCTGATGGCTTCCTTTCTTTGAAACGTGTGGTTAAAATGCTCGTAGATACACGAACTAACCCTATCGATTTTCAGCTGCTAATTAGGAACTATTTCCTCATCATCGATTGCCTATTATCGTTGTTTATTTCTTTTTCTTTGTCGAGTGGTATTTTTACCGCTAATCACCGTAATAGGCATAAATAATAAATGATCGATGGGCTCATCTATTCATTACAGACCTAAGGTATCTAAGCCTATGAATGTACTTTTTCCGTACGTTGTCAAAACACGTAGCACTTAGGTAAGACTTTTACTATTAGAAATTCACAATCACGGGTAGGTAAGGTATACTTACATCAGGTATTTTTATCCCCTTCGCACAAGGTGACGCCCACATTATTATGATTTTCATTGTTATAAATTCCTCACATTTACACGTGAGTAATCATTCAGTTGTGAGAAAACAAACAAATGTATCGGTAGATTCTTTACTGGAGAACAAAAGAAAGACGTCATGCCTATACCTCCTCACCCACCACATCGGACTGATTGAGCACTCAGAGCACGGGTTACCCTAAACTTGGTTTTGCTGTTAGTACAACCGGGTACACACTTTTTGTTCTCAGGTTAAAGCTTAAGGCTACAAAACTACTGGTACTTAAATCTGTTTTCGGTAGGAATATCGCTCTTTATATTGATAGACTAGCTGAAATCGAATGTCGTCTGGACAACGTAGCTGTGAGCTTGCGATAAACTGGCAAGAGGCGTTGGTCGTGGTCTTAAACGTCATACCACCTAATGAGAGGTTGAAGACTTCGTCTTAGGCAATATTACCTAAATGGCTAACCAAAGATGACACAAAATTAGAAAGGCTATCTAAAGCCTTATGGCAGATCTAAGATCGGAAGAAAACCAGGGAAGCCTTAAAAACTAGAATAGCCAACATTGAGTCTGTGAGCTCCAGGGAAGTTTTTTCTAATCCGAGAAAAAATTACAAGATTAGGACACATGAAAAAATCGAGTGGAAGGGAAGCTTTGGATGGACCTTTACTATTTGTAGGCATATTTCCTTTGAGGTAAGTCGTCCCTTTCCGAAAATTGTTAGATGTTCTTCGGGATACAGGTTTTTCGAAATTTGCGTTGGGCAAACTGCCAAAACTTCAGTGGGGGATTGAGTGAATTCATCGATCTCTGTCTTGAAAAGGATCTAAGCCCCATATCGGTACTCGACAATACAGCCGATGCTCTTGGTGACTCCTCTGCCTGATCATTTGAATGCTCCCGTCGAGTTAGTAAGCAAAACGAAAGAAATCGTTCGTGAAAGTTGCAGAGCTTACTCGTAATTCCTGAGCAACGTGATATCTCACTAAAGAACGGGTCATCTAGTGGTCTATCTGAGATTAGATTTGCAAGAGAAAACTCATAGAACAATTTAATTGATGAAGTATGTATGTATCTCCCCTAAAAAAAATTTCTGGCAAAGACATCAACGTCAACATCCGCTGTTAAGAGAAGCGATGATACATAGGCCGAATAACGCTAGGAAACGCTGGAGTTGACTCTTGATGAAAACTCACTTACCTGACTGCACGTCTATCTCCCGAGCACGACCTACAAAGTGCTTACACAGAGCTTGACTCAATACTGACCTCTGTAGCTGGATAGGCGTATTGCTTAAGTTACGAATTAAAAGCCAATGTGGAACTCCTCAGGGCGGAGTTCACTCACCCCCATTTTGGCTTCTTTGATGTATGAGATCTTAGCCTACTGAATCTAGTATTTCAGGATCAGTGCGTTACCAGGGCGTAATTTTGGTTTTCAAACTGGAAGGTGTTTGATAAACGCACTAAGAAAGCATGTGCAGCCTTCTATTCATGCAAATCTGACTAGCTGAGGTGTACTGGCTATATACGGCAGTAGTGAGTTCCATTTTCACATACGACTCATAAGTTTGGTAGAAGGCTCGTGAGAAGCAATATGAGTTTTCAATCCTTAGCACTATCTTGGGGCAGACTGCATCAGAATCGTGGAATCAATAACAACAATACCCAGGGCTGAAGTGAAGATCATACTTAGTCTGCAGCATTATGGCGGCTAAATCTGCTGCGTGACTGAGGGAAGCAGGTCGATGCAAACTGATCATATGGCACCTTTCCTGATTTCTGACAGAAGAGTCACCATCAGAATTCGTAACGAAAATGAGTGGAGGAACCAGGAAGTTACTAATAAAAAGCTAATAAAGCCTTTCTCCACTGACCATTCTAAGATGGACAATTGTACAGGAGCAGGGGCTTACAACCAAGACCTGGGCGTGAGCAGTTTTTTTAGAATCATCAATGGCTGCAGTGTCTTTCAAGCCGAAATCACGACCATTATGTAGGATATCACAATTATTTGTAGGGAAAATATTGTTAGTAAGATAATAACTACCTACAGTGTACTCTCTTCTTACGGACACCTCTCATAAGCGGACAAATTCTTCAGAAACGTCGGTGTCCGCTTATAAGGGAGTTCAGCGTGCATAGACAGCCAAGCAGTCGTCAAGGCTCTTGATTCCAAAATAATTAGATCGAGATTTCAGGTAATGAAAGGGCTGACGATCTCATAAGAAAGAAGTCACTGCTGCATATCTCGCAGGCCTTGGAAGGATTCAATTGAGCTTGATAAAAGGCACATCGAAAACGTAGCCTTCGATATAGCCAATAAGGACATCTTGGTTAAGGCTAGGAACTCATGGCCAGCATACAACAAGAAAAGATCTCTTCCTCTGACCAAACGTAGTAGACATGGTGCACGAGTCATCTCCGGTATCATTACTGTGCACTATGCCATTGGTGTATACGTACATGCAGAGAATCTACGTGTATATCACAGCGACTATTGCATACGCTGCACAGAAGAGGAAGAAATCGAATCTGTCGGTCCCTTGCTATGCGAATATGTTGCACTCTCTCAAGGAACAATGCGGTTTGTTAGTAGTTACTTTTTACTAGAGCTAGAGGATCTACTATGTAATATTCAGCTAAGGGACCTCTTGAGTTTCATATCCATATCTGAGTCGTTCTGACTGACTTCATGTCCTTATTTTAACTCACGGATTCCTGGGATAAAATGTTTACAATGGAACCAAATGCCGGTCTAAGAGATCAGTGGCGATAGGTACTCATGTATGTACTTAACCTAACCTAAGTCACATGAACGTACAGTCATTCAAATGAACTTCCGTCCTTTCTGGTACTTGGCACCATAATATCTGGCACTCACAATGCAGTTGCCTTAGAAACTAGTACCTGTACATCAAAATTGTCCAAGACTTTCTATATACCCTGTAAAAGAGTCGCCAAGGCACAATCCTTAAATAAGACAGAGGGTTAATTCACATCGACTTAAGTATCAACGCACACATCTACAAACAAAATGCTTATTATATGGTTCAGCCAGCCATAGCTAATGTAAGTCCTAGCAATATCCTGGGCAACGGCGGATACTGCTGCTACTTATAGCAATATAAAAAAAAAGGATCCTTGCCTGCTATCTGATTTGACGAATGCCACACGCTTCTAATAGAGCTCTTCTCAAGAAATAAAAAATAAATAAAAATTGTGCACCAGCAGACAAAATAAATTGTAAGACATTCTTATGCTCGAATGAGAATATCTCACAACAACAACAAAAAGATATATTACTCACTAAAGCATCGATAATTTCCTTTTTTCACTTTTTCATCTCAATTGACTTATTAACAACACAACAGAAAGGCTGGCTGATAGAAAAAAATAAAAAAAAATATACAAAAATTGTGTACAAGAATGAAAGAAGAAGGCAAAACGAACTCCTTAATGACCCAATAAAATTGGATGCCTGATCCTCATCGAAATAAATTAAACAAAAAAAAAAAAGGAGAAAAAAAACGTAAGCTTCACAACAATATTATGGTCCCGTCCTTCAAAACAGAGATTCCTAGTCCTTCCGCTACCACCACCGTACACAGCATCTCACTAAAATATTTAATTTAAATACGCTTATGACCAGAACAATACGTCCTTCTACCACCCGATGGGAGCCCGACAAACGAGGAATCTGAAGGGAAAAGCATTCCCAAGTAAATGTCGGCAGTTGACGCAATCTGCTCTGGCCATGTCAAAAAGCCTTCACAAACTTTAAAGAGAACATTTGATTTCCATTTTCAAGAGTACACAACGGAATCAGACCAAAAACCTTTTCCGGAACATACCAAATCAACACTCAGCCCCACACCACCACCACCATCACCACCACTACACCAGCGCCACCATCGCCCATCATCATAATTGTTGTAGAATCCATCTATTTCCCGTGGAGTCTTCATCTAAGGATTCAACTGTCGGTCGTAGGACTACCCGACCGACAGGCATTTGGCCTTTTCATAATAATAAATAATTTCCATCAAAGGATTTCCAAACGATCCTTTTGTTGTCCTTTATATTAGATACATTTCTCGCATGCTATTATTACCTCAAAAGATTTCTTCATCTCCATCTTCATCTACATTTTCGTTTTCATTTTCTTCTTGTTCACAGAAAATCATTAAGTTTTATTAAAAAAAAAACCAAAGAAAAAAACAAGAATAGCTTCAAGGACGCATCAAAAACTGACACAAAAATGTTAACAGCAATACAAACCTACGACACCCTACAACACGGGCTATACACGTACTCGTATATTGAATGAAAGGCGGCATTTTCAACACACTACCATTGGGTGTACTTGTGTTAAAATGAAAATTCTTCCGAAAAAAAATTATTGTATATCCTCATAAGGTGCAGGATAATGTGAATTTCCTTTAGATACTCGTATACGTACTCATCTTTGTGAAAATACAAGAATTAAGGGTGGAACAACACTATTTATGTGGGGAATGAGCCCAGCGACTGAGTGCTGTTGAGTGTTCATTCTATCAAGGTCGCATATGCACAGACGAAGTTTACTCTAAAAAAGGGCGGTCGGCATATGCGGAGGGCGGCTAAAGGAGCTCGAGTGAATGGTTTTGCAAAGTACAACATAGTGTAATTTTGTGTGAGTTTGATCCTTAATATGAAAACTTTAACAATTACGGGCCTTAAGTTATGACAGTATTTGGGTAAGCTGTAACTACATACTACAAGCCTCGTTATAGTTTAGAGCACTCACACCCAAGCAATCGTTTTTAGGTGGAACTTCTCATCGATAGGGAATAGACACCTTCCTACGGTTGGGTTTTACGTCAATTGATGTACGAGTATTCTGCATTTAGTAGGTGCATTGATGGGTCCTTTGTGAGTGTCGGGGGAAAGAGTTGAGCATTTTATCAACAGTTGCAGCTTCTCGGACCTGCAGTTTGGTTAATTTCGGTGTTAAGAAAGCTTTATGTAAGAGGATAAATAATTTAAGCGAATATTCGTGTTATATGCCAACCTAGAGATCAGATGAAAGTGTTATACTGCTTAGGAGGCTCATTCGCTTGCTTTAAGTAACCTGAAGTTAAGGTTTTTGAATGCAGATGAAAGTGTTATACTGCTTAGGAGGCTCATTCGCTTGCTTTAAGTAACCTGAAGTTAAGGTTTTTGAATGCCAGTATCCAAATGTCTGAATCAATAGAATAGAACGACAAGGAATACTCATACATGAGCAAGGTGTCCTTTACTTTACTTCAGATACTAAAGGGTTTTCCATTAAGAGGTGTTATTTTGAATGTCCTTGCAATTTTCGCCTGTGAAAGATAGGACAGTAAGTTTTTGACAGATAACAAGTACACAGTTCGCAATAAAATCTTAGTTTCTCCAACTACCACCCCAAAAAAGAGGTTCGCTGTCTGGTAGTACAATGGGCCTGAAAAAATCTACTTGATTCTAGGATCTGGTTGTCCAATTTATAAAAAAAAAAATATTTAATAGAAATGGCTACACACTTCCAATAGCCACATCTGTAGTATGACAGCCGATTGTGGTTATGTTTTGCATGACAGCGCTGTCATTCAGCAATGTACACGTTCTCTCATAGCTGTCATCTTATGACAAGTCTCAACAATTTGTCGAAATTGTGAAAATTTAGTTTAGAAATACATGAGGTACATACGTCGAATTTAGTATCGACATGAACGTAATGATAAATTATCGAAAAATTCAAAGGCATGTGCGTTGCTCGTTCAAAGGCGGTATCTGTCTATGGTGAAAGGTAATGGGCGATAAAAACCATTTTTTCCAACTTAAAAAAAAATAATTCGAGGATGGTATCGGAAAATATGTCAATGTGAGCGCTACAGCACCATGATCAACGACTTCTTACTTGACTTACTTGACGAGGATGTCGTGTTCCATTTTCAAGAGGAAATAAGGTCTCAGTCGATTCTGTTGTATTTTCTTTTCCATTCTGGTGATAAATATTCTACTTCTTGTCGCATGTTCTCCTTGAGGACCAACAATGTCTGTGGCTTATTAGTATAGTGGCTTCCAAGAATCACAACAAATCTTATGTGCCAGTGCAAGTCGCTAAAACAGGAGGATAAGCGTCGGGATAACGCTTGCTGAGGACGTCCATTGTCGCTCGTGCCGTATGTGCAGTTGTACCGGTTTGTTGAAACCACATGTTTTCCAAATCCAAACCGTATTGTAAGAGTCTACTTTTGGCGAGGATAAAACTGTCGACACAAAAAAAACGCACGGTTCATTAATGACTTTAACACCTTCAAAGGTCGTCAACGCATCTATCGCAAATGTTCCGGTTGCCTTAAAAGGCGACGAATATTAGAAGCTCATGATGCTAAGGTCTAAGTTCATCAACTCTGCACCGAAAAACAGACTAAATTATTCCAATAGAATGAAGAACCACAGTCAGTACTGGAAGAGCTGATTATAAATAAAAAGTTTCAAGAAATTAATGACAGTAGTAAACCAGTTTTTTACTATTATGACGAAAAATTAATGCGAATTCGGAAAGATGTTCAACTTTTTTAATTGCATACACGAGAGTACTCCATATAACCTACCCTCAAGGGAAAATCAAAAATTACAGCATCAGCAGTGTACTAAAATCTGTTGCTCAAAAGGGAACCCAAGATGAGCCTCAACCAGGGACTTTTATTGCAAAGTAAAATTTATTTTTATTACAAATCATTTTTAATGTAATTTTTTTTTTTATTTATTGAATTGTTATGAGGGAATTATTATGTTTTTTTTTCGATACTCATCCCTTGGGGGTTCAGTATACCCCCGTATTCTTGGAAAAATAATAAAAATATGTATTTTCATTACATGGCATGATTTTTTTATTAATTAGTTGTATGACCAACTGTATAGCGATTTTGGAAAAAAATGGAGCTCGAGGGAAAGTTCGCGACCTGTCCATGAAATTACCTTCATTTGTAAGTGAAATCTCTTTTAAGCTCAATACTTGTTTAGCTTGGAGAACATATAAAAGTCATACGGAGCCTGATCACGCAAATAGGGAGGATGTGGCAGTTATTCCCACCACAGTGCGGATAAGCCATAATTTTAGGCGTGCCATGGCTTGACTGGTGGATTTCTGGTGAAAGGAGACTTCTTATTATTATTATGAGAGGTGTGTCCTCTCAATTAAAGTTCCCCTCGCAATAAGATTTCTTCGGAATGATATTTAAGGGTTGAGCAGTCTTAATTTTCCTTGGCCAGAACAGAGCACCCTCTCTAATATGGTTTCTCTAAGGAATCTGAGAATGAGAAGTGGCTCTGAGGTAAGGATATCCTCATCTGACAATTGGTACTTGCCCAAGTATTTCAATTTTTTGTGGATCAGTGTTCCACAGGACTCCAGAAGATGTTCTGGAGTCTTGATGGACTCATTGCAGAACCTGCAAACGCCTTCATTTGTTATTCCTAGTTTCCTTATATATTCCCCGAGTCTGCAGCGCCCCGAAAGAAAGTCTGTTAGGATACGTATGTTGTTCTTACTGAGGCAAATGCATGCTTTGAATCTTTTCCGGTTATAGCATCCCAGAAGTTTCTTTCTTGAGTTTTTCCTCAACATTCTTGAACGTTTTTTGTTCCTCTCGCAGCCGACGCAAAAGACGCTATTGGAATTAATTGTTCGACCCTTGACAATGAAATCAAGAAAATAAATAAATATTTGGTGGGCATGAATATCCCATATGGGGCTTAGGGCCTAGCTTCTCGCAACCATTTGTGATGTTCGTGGTGTGTTTTTCGCACATTTTCCTATGCAATGAAAATTTGATGTTTGGCTCATAACTAAGACTCAATAAAAACAGGAAATAAAATTAAAAATATCTGAAATTTGCTTTCATTCACCGTTTTCCAGGTGATAGTGCCAGGGGAGGTAGTGCAGCAATTGTAAATCGAGGCCAATGGAAAAGATATACTGCCCACCCAGGTATTCGTCTTCAGATAAAGATCTTACCGACCTATTCAAAAATTTAGGGAAACTTTCATCGTTGCAGGTGATTATAATGTAAAAGATACTTTCTGGGGGTCAACATTAATAACGTTAAAAGGCATTAAGCTTTATATAGCAGACAAAAAAATTTACTGTGAATTTATTTCAACTGGATACCAATCTTATTGACCATCTGACCTGAATAAAACACCTGATGATATTGACTTCTTCATAACGAAAAAATTTGTAGAAAAGAAGTCGAAGTTTTTAGTTTAGAAGTTTAGCGAAGATTTACTGAAGGATTTACTGTCCTTAGATCTCAAATTTATTGCAGACATACAACAGACAGCCGGAGACACCGACCTTTAAACAGAAAATACAAGCCTTAGTAAAATATCCAGTGGGAATTCAAGAACATATTTTAGAAAAGAGAAAATCTCGTAGAACATGACAAATGACAGGTATCCCAATGATAAAACTACAAAGTATCAGCAATTTTAAAATAATGTTGCTGATGAAGTCACCCTTTTGGAAAACTGCTAAACTCTTAAAGAGACCTCAATTACAAGATTCCACACTGAAAACATGTGATGGGGACTCTTTGCTGAACACCAGACAAATGTTTTTAAAACTTTTCCACCTACATATATTATCAGGAACATATGGTGGTTGGAGTAAAATTTTCTAACCCAACTCATCAATTGTACAGATTTTTTTTTGCCACATGTGGTCCTACATTGACTTGATGAAAGATTACACTCTTTCCTTTGGCTAAGGATGGGTATTTGCGTTAAATTTCCACGTTGAAAACAGCACCTTGAGCACAATAAAGTTCAGAATTTACCCTTTCAATTTGGTAAAGAATTTTCGATGATGCAGTCAACGTCATTGATCGATCAAATGAAGATCAAAGGACCAACGTGGCTACCTTGAGGCACTCCAAAAGTGGCTATAAACGGGTCGAATACAGAGCATCTAAAGAGAACTTTGTATTGCCATTATAAGATAGGATTTGATCCACGCAATTAAACCCGGTTGAAATTCGAGTGCTTTAAGATTAAAAAATATGAGATCATGCGAGATTTTATCGAAGACTTTGCTAAAGTCAGTGGCGATTACATCGATTTCTTTGCCATCCTCTAATGCGCAAAGAGTGTTAGATACTAATTCCGTTAGGTTGGTGGTAGTTGACCTTCCCTTAAGAAATCCGTTGGTTTGGGGAAAAGATGGATTTGCAATGGAAGAACATTGTATCATAAACGATGCTTTCAAAAAGCTTCGGTATACAAGAGAGTTTAGTAATTGGTCGATACTTGGAAATTTAATACTTAGGACCTTTCTTGTGAAAGGGGATTATGTAAGAGCTCTTCCAAAGCGTGGGGAGACTCCCTTGTTATAGAGATTTCGAAGAGGGCAGTGAGGGGTTGAGCTAAATAGTTCACATAAATTTTCAGAACTATAGACTTTGCATTCATCGACTCTTCCAGTCGATCAACATCGACCCCTACTCCTACCGTGGATGCCATCTGTTTCTGCTCGACGCTATGGAGCCTGAAAGCGCATTTAGCACGTTCTTAGATGACATGCTTCCTAAATACGGCTTCAATAAAAACTTCTCTATCGTCGCTATCGTCCTAACACACGAGGTAAAACAGTATTTATCTTCTCAGACAGCCAAGCAGCCCTCAAAGCTCTTGACTCATCTGTTATAAATTCTAGGTTCCATGGTTATTTACAAACTAGCAAAACACAACTTTGTTATTCTACACTGGATCCGAGCACATTGTGGTTTTGCTGGAAATAAAATGGCTGACTCACTAGCTGAAACTGGCGCAGCAACACCACTGCGGCCTCAGCAGAAGACTTCAAAGACTTCGCCAGGATTCTGTCCCTACTCGAATCCAATAAAGTCTGGATAAATTCAAATTGGGCAGAACTGCTCCAAAACATTTTTCCCTAAATTCTCTTCAAGGAAATCCAATTTCCTGATCAACCTAGACAAGAACAATCTAAGAATTCTGACTGGAATCATCAGTGGACACTGTCTGCTGAAAAAACACCACCGAATAAACCGTTCTCCGGAACCTTCATGTAGACTATGCCTTGAAAGTGACGAATTTCTTCATATTTTCCTGGAGTGGCAGGCTCTCTTTCGTCTCCGAAAGAACATTTTCGGTGAAGAAATCATCTCATCTGCGAACATTGCCGACATACACCCAGAGAAGATTCTTGTCCTCTGACGGCCTCTGGAGTAAAAAGATTGCTCTTGGAACCTACCAGGGAAGGTACAATAGGTTTCATTATGAAGCCGCAGTGCCAGAGCCTCAAGAATGCTCTCCCGCCTTATAATCAATCAATATGGTGTATGGACTCATAAAGTCTTTTGAAATACGTTTAATAGATCTAGCCATTGTGTCATTGTGGGTCAGACATATGCGAAAGGTGGGACTGTAAAAAAACTTTTTGGTGTTTTCTCAGATTCGAACATCGACGAACATTTTCGTGCATCCAAAGGTTATTTGGAAATATTTCAGAGAAGACACGCAGTCAGCCATAGACGTGTTAAGGGTGAAGCTACGGCTCTAAATCCTGAGAATGTGCAACAATTTCTAGAGAAGTTACCACACAATTTTCGCAGATGCAGCGAAGTCTGCGTCTCCAATGTGAGAGCTTCCAACTAAAACTTTTTCGTTGAAAGGAAAAACATACACAGGTGGTAAATTGGTAAATTATCAAAGTAGCGTTTAACAGTTGTACACTGTGTAAGTATTGCTGGCGAAAAAGACAAATTACTCGTCATATTCTTTTCGCAATTCACAGCCAAAGCACAATAAGAAGCTATGGAAGACTACTGATATAATAACTAATTATCTGCTGAAATTTGATAGGAAAATGTTCTATAGGAAAACTTCGATCCCGAAATCGACTTGCTATTGGCTTCATTCCGAAATATGTATGTCCTATTTTATCGAGGAAATTGCAACAGATCCAGTAATGTATACGCTGAAGATTTTATATTGACGGTCTCTCATTTGGTTCTGAATAGCGATATGAACGACGATGCTAATGGTGATGTTCCGAAAAATTCAGAGGACAAGCTAGAGTCACACGATGTAGAAAAAGCAGGTAAATTTCGCATAACCACCTTTAAAAGAGCTGGCACTGCATTTGAACACTTAAAATCAATCTCGTCAAAAAGAAATGATGGGAAGGCTCTGAAAATACTATCAACTCTACAAGTCTACATACAAGAGAAGGAGCTGCTGAGGAAAATAAAGCAAATTCAAATTTCTGACTACTTTAGAGAGAAGTAATCATAACGAGTAGAGGATGACTTATTCATTTCAATGGTAAAATATTTTATTTTACTTCCACGTACCATGGATCAAACCATTAGGCCACTAGGGGACTAAAAAAACCGATGATGCACATGACGCCTAAGGACGCCAGATCGCCGAGGTCTTCAAGGAGGGGAGAGCCTAAATGCAGCAATCTTTTATGCCACAAGGCTGGGCAATTACATAGGAGGAGAAGGAAAGCAGCCTTCACCCTACAACTCCTGCAGAAGTCGCTAGAGAAGAGGCCAAGTCTTCTGGCATGTTGGCCTATAAGACAGCGTCCAATGAGAACACCGACAACGCAACGCGTCTGTGATCGCTTTAGTTTAACCAACTCGGCACTACGTTTATGGTCCAGGCTAGGGCAGATATGTCTCGAGATGTGACTCGTTAAGCCGTTTCCCCATCTGAGGTTGTTCTTGCTAATAGTGTTCAGCTTAAGTAGATGCTTACATGCAGCTAGGGGCATACCTATGGCTTGCCTATCTGGCAGAATCCTTAGAGTTTTAAAGTAGTAAAGGACCTTTACTGTTCTAAGTGTATCTGCACTCTCGTGCGGACAGCCAACCTAACCTAACCTAACCTAACCTACTTCCACGTACATAGTGGCTAACAAATGGTAGCAGAACATTTATTTAATTTGATTTTTTTGTTGGTATTTATGTACCATTCAAAAATTATTATTATTCTGTTCTTTCTTTTTGGTCGGTGAGGTTATGATCAGGATTAAAGGGATCATAACTCTCCCACTTTACTGCATCCCTACTGGTGGCCCTGTGGGGTTCGCCGACTCGACCTCAAAAGTATTATCTCCAGGCCTCCCGGTTTTGGATTCAAATGCTGCTGTTTTTTCATTTGTGTGATCTAGCAGTATTTTTGGCCAGCCTCTCTTCCGCGCTTGTATATTCATATTGTTTAAAAATACTGTCGTTTCCCTTCGCCGGACACTTCACTTCAAAGGGATTCACATTATAAACACGATTTGCTTGACGACCAAATATTGCTTAGCTTTCGAATAGTACTACATGTTTGACAAATTTCATTTGTGATTTAGATTTCGAACTGAAAATATGGCCGGTAGCACGTACGAAAATTATTAATCTTTTTTGTTTTAAAACTTCTTCTGTAGTATTTTTGTCCACTTCTTTATATTTTTGCATTAAAACTTCATACGCCTTGCTCTTCAGAATTTGATTTTTATATTTTCACTCTTTATTTGCCACAATTCAGGAAATTGCCGCGATGTTTCCTCATCAAAATCAGAAACAAAAATGAAAAATGCTCTGAAGTTGTACGACAAACGTTCACATTAAACGAAAAGTTTGGCAAGTAAGGCAAAAAGTTGAAAAATTTGAAAACCGTACTACATGCGTTGGATGACTTGCTTGATTAGTGTTCAAATTGTACGATTTGGTCGGTTGTCAAGCAAATCGTATAATTTAAAGCCCACTTAGTGCTTAAAACTGGGAGACCTAATTAAAAAAAAAAAACTTTGAGCACTAGATCTTAATGTCTACTCAGGTTTATCCAATTACTTATATCCTTATTAAACACTTATTTTGATTTCGTCCAACGTCATTTTTCACCGATTTTGACTTTGTAATGAAAGGTTGTTGGTTTCATTATATCATTCATTATACTGAGAAGAAAATCATCAAAAATTCAAGATTTCATCACAACAGTGAGGAAAAAATCCAGGAATAAATAATTTCTAAAAAAAAAATTAGTATTGCCTTTCCTGAATACAGAGAACATTGGTAAACCTGTAGATTAAATTAAGCTGTGCAACTTTGCTTATTGCCTATTACACTGGTAAACAAAAAAAATATTTAATTTTTACTCGGAGATAAAATTTTGTGATTCGTTATCGTTAGAGTTTATAGAATCAGGAAAACTGAATAAAACAGCTAGTTCACATAAGGTTTTTGTGAGAAAACCGATAATATTATCGAAAAATATTGTTTCTGGTAAAATTTAGTTGTTTTTTGGAAGCATCTGCATTACATGTGCAGGAAGACCTTGGAGTCTCTCTTATAAGCGACCAACAGTAGCCTTCCAATATTGATGGTTCCCATGTTCCTGGGTACCGTATCTCTATCGCAGCAATATATTGGCAGAACCTTTTGCCGTGCTCATCGCTTACATCACCCATATTTTGTGGGAAAAAATTGAGGTGAGAATGCAAAAAATTTATTTTTAAGGACATGTTGCATCCCATTTTGTGATAGCATCCAACATTTTCAGCATAATCTGGAGTCTTATTATTGCCGAGAAAGAAAGGAACCGGTAAAATTTTTTTACGTGGTGTTGGTTGTGTTAAAAAAGAGGCATCTGAATATTTTATGGAACGCTTCGATTTTCCAGAAAAATCCCTTCACATTGGTACAACAAAAGTAACAATCCGTGTGACTCTGGGGATTTCTTCATATTATAGGTGTTTCAAAAAACGTTGCAGAAAATGACCCTTTAAACCAACCAGTTGGCAAATGTGTGGTTTATTTTGAATTTAAATTAACAAAAGTAGCACTTTTCAATGAACGGTGTTATTTTCTTTTTTTCGGAAACTTGGTGTAAATTTTCCACAAATGTAGCAGAGTAATTAAGACAAATTCGCGACATTTTATCATTTTAATGCACTTCCAATGTTCTTCTTATACAATTTTGTTAATCTAATATTTTTTTTTTTAATTTTCTTATAATTGAGCGCGCTCGACAAAAAAAAAGCGGTCGAATTAAAAAGGTAAAAGTGTGTACCGGTGTGAAAACATAATTTTTCCCGTTATCTAGAGGTCAAGTACTATGAGACACTGACTGTATCTGAGTATTTTTCATTGTTAACCAGTGTATCAAAATTTTGACTACCAGATACTGTAATAATATTCATCAGATTTTGATGAATTTTACGAAAACTACGAGTTCTTTGGAGGAGCAGAGGAAATAAATTTATAAAAATGGGTATTTTCTTAAGTTATTAGACTATTTGTCCGATGAGGAGGATTTTTTATCCGCCATGGATAGACAAACTCTCTTTTTAATAATAAATGTAAAAAATAAATTACTAAGAAAACTTTTTTACCTACATATGTGTGTATATATGTGAATTTTTCCCTACCAGTACAGTAGCTACAGTAATTGGAGAACATTTTTCAAATTCTAGCTAGGAAACAACTTCACCAAAACTTCAGGTTAAATTATTTCTCACATTCAGTGAGGATCCAGAGAAATTTTTTGACATCTTCTCGCTTTACACAGCACAGACAAGCGTTAAGTCTAGGATCAAGGACCCGAAATATTTTAATAATATAATTTTTTAATAATGTATCCACTAATGTGTAGGTATGTATATCCACATGCTTATTGCAGAAAAACTTTCTCTCTAAGATGCGGACGTAAGTCCAGGATTTCCAAAAATTCAGTTCCCCAGATATTTAATCTATTTTACCACTTCAATAGGTTTTACTTCCAAGAGATAATTCTCCCGCACTGCTCTCCTACAACCTGAAAGTTCGTATCACAGTAGCTTTGACTTATATTTTTTTTCCTGGAATCTATTTGGATTGTCAGCCAAACGTCGTCCGCGTAATCCAGAACCTTAAAACCAAGATCTCTAAACCTAACACCTCCTGGCAGATTTTTGAACACATCATCAATGAATAGCGTGTGGGCGCCGTGGCTCAAGTGGTTAGTACGTTGGGTCGCTGAGCGGGAGGTCCGAGAGTAATAACTGTCAAGAGAAAGCTTCTCAATTAACCTTAGGGATATGGCTCAAAACTGTGGGTTCCTTCCATTTGTGTGAAAAATATAACACGCACAACACGAATGGTCGCGAGAAGCTAGGCCCTGGACCATATACGTCTGTTGCGCCAAGTGTTTGTTTCAATGAATAGCGCAAATAATATAGCACATCCTTGGGGAATGCCTACTGTTGTGTTCAAGTACCTATGTACATAGATAGATACGTCATTTCTATTCCACACACCACCAGATGCATTTGAAAATAATTTAGTGTACACCTTAAAATATTTGTTCGACCGTTGAAAGTTTGTAAATTAGTATCTGTTGACGATGTCGAACGCTGCCTTCGACAAAAAACGACCATATTTTACGAAAGCCAGCCTGAAAAATGTTAAAGTGATTATTGCCCCCGAGAGCTTGTCAGTCTACTATACAAAATCTGCGCGAAGATTGTCTTTAATCTATTAAGGGCTGATATACATTTGTACCTATGTAATTTTCAAGTAATGAATAGGTAGTCGCCTTTTTTAAAAACTGTGAAAGTTAAAGATTTTAAAAAGGACTTTGGAACCATTTTTTTTAGGAGTGGAGAAGAAGCTTTAAAAATATACAGTGGAGTTCTTAAAAAATTCCACCGGTATCCCATCAAGCCCAGAGGCCTTATTATTGTAGAGGCTTGTAAGCCTTACATAATTCCTTATGGGCGAATCCAACTAAGCGATCGTAACCTGGGGTAGTATATACTGGAGATTAGACTCAGGATTGAGAAGTTCTTTAATATTTGTTAAGAAGTACCTCAACACCAATGACAAGTGAGTCAGTCTTTTTGTAGTTTTCTAACAGTCGTAGCCTACGTCAGCATGACCTTGAGTCTCAGCGGGTTTCCACTTTCGTAAGTAAACCGTTTATCTTATTGTTTAGTCTTATTTTGCACACCTGACTGAATGTTTTATTGGCCAATACAAAGATAGAACAAACGGTTAATTGTGACTTTGGCCCTCTTGAATAAATTAAGAGACACTAAATAATTTTTCCTGTACCATCTACACTTCCAATCAAACCATTCAGCTTCTCATACGTTCATAATAGCTGACTGTTTGATAGAGCCCACCATTCGGGCAAGAAATTTTACAGAAAAACCTGCATGGAGCTAGACCCATATAGTACATACTATATTCATTTACTTTACCATCGTAGTAGGATCAACAAAGAGAGCCTTAAAAATTCAACAAAGAAGGTCAGATATTCGTATGAAGTCCAAATTAAATAAGAAAAAAACTTCTACAAATCTACAATATGTTTTCTATTTTCTAAGTGCATCTCAAGATACTCTCAAATCTTGAGATTTGAGACTCCAATACCAAATCAAATGGCAGGGGGAAAACCTAAACTTTGTCATTCCAACAGATGCCAGATTTATCTACTCTGTGACGAGTTTTTGGCTAACATCCAGATTCGTAGTCCTCACCAAATATAAATTATTTATAAGAGTTTCATTCATGAATCCCACAATCCTTTACTTGTGTACTCCTGTAGAAACTTTCGACAAACAAATACCAAAAAAAAAAAACTCAAACTTTCCCACCACATTTTTCAATGGAATAAAATTAATTATCCTCAAGCACAATTACACTCCTCCAACTGAATATCGACATCTGAAAATCATCGGATCGGATTCACCCATATCCTCAGTGAATGAAAAACTTTTTCCTTCCCTTCCCGTTTTGAATCGAATGAAAAATAAATAAAATTTAATTCTCTCCCCAAAATAAAATCCGAGGACTATTTATTTTCTGTTGTCCTTTATATCACTTTTGTAATTTTCGTCGCTTTTTTCTTTTCTCCATCAACAACAACAACAAAAAAAAATCATGTTCAGAATTTTTTAATGAGCATTTTTCCCCAAGGCAACACTGACAACTTATTCCTTTTCCTTCGTCACATCACCTACCTACCCCATCCCACCCTACACACATAGGTAAAAAAAAAAAAAAAATGTTTTCCAACAAAATCACCGAAGACATTAAATTAGGCACGTACTGTTGACACGGAAGAACTTTTACCAACCAACAAGAAAAGAAATAAAAAAAAAACAACATGTACTTCCTAAACTCTCAACGAAAAAAAATAAAAATAAAAATATCCTTGAAAGCGGGACGACTCACCTAATTCCAATTCACAGCAAGACGATTCGTAAGACGAGATAATGATATCTAGGTTAATGCAAGGTAATTCCAATTATCGGCTTCGATTACCGAAGATCTTTTTTCCCTTTCTCCAGCTCCTAATTTTTTTAATTATCTTTGTTTTACACGGATTACATCCAAAAAGTCTAGCAGCACAGTTAGGTACGTACACTCACTTTGAAACAATAAGGAACATGTAAAGGACTGCTATCAACACCCACACATGGAATCTCGTTTATTTTATTATTATTTTTTTTAATTAAATTTAATTCGCTAATAGCCACTTGTTAGTGAATATGTTTTTTTTCGCAATTAATTGCAAGCACTTACGTATTGCGGATAACTGGAACTGGAGCAAGCCAAAATACGAACAACAACACTTGTCACTAATCCGATTAAACCATCCAACCGGGGGTATATAAATATGTAGATGCGGCACTTATTTTTAAGGATAAATATTTCCTCCGCAACAAATCCACTAGAGCACTGCACAGACACAAGGATACGAGTGAGAGTAGATGGAAAAAAAACACAAAAAAAAAAACAAACAAACAAACAACCGAAAGAATAATCCGAACCGTTTTGGAAAATCCGTCTTTTTTTCGAAAGCCTACACACACCGGTGTTGCGAACGTCGCTGGACCGTTTCTGACAATAATCCACAAACTGTAGCTTAGGTAATCCGTTGAAATGGCATCCAATTGGATATCAATCTCAATCGAGAATGATTATTTGTTGTGTGTTATCCTTCGCGCACAGGAGTAAAACCGACGACGTTTTATCGTAACCGTCCGAGGATATTGAGGATTGATACACCTCTGGAATAGCTATGGTGAATATCGCACCAACTATGGAGATCGCACAACCGATTGAGGGAAAGCGTCCGAGTTGACTGAAGATTTTTGTAGGAAAAACCACTCGTTGATTCAATGTTGGATGGAAATAGACACCACAGCCAGTTTTCCTTGTCTAACGTTGGGATAAACGGGAAAAGTGGAAGTTAACACGTCCTACGCAGGGCGCACACAATTTGTTGATACTGGGGGTGGTTTTTTTTGTTAGTTTTTGAAATCAACGAAGGAGGGGAAATTGAGAAAATGCAATCCAAGAAAGTATCTGCCATTTGGTAGCAAGTGCTCTTTGTGGATTGTGATGGTAGCTCTTAAATGCGTTTCCCCTTGATAATGAGAGGCAGTAACAGATGAATGGCCAATGGGTGACATTGAGTTTTGTACTAAGAGAAGTGGATGTGAAAAATTTAAGGTGGAAAGAAATTTAAGAGAAATAGACTGCAGACAGGGGTGAATGCTCGGATTGTAGCGACCTTATAACATTCGGCGGAAAAACTCTGAACTAGATAGCATAGGTATGTTGCTCGTTTATTTATATTTTTTTAATTTAACTCACTTTTGTTATAAATATTTTTGAACATTTTGAACAGTGCTCCCCGAGGTAGGCGAAGCGGGTCCTCAGAATGCCAGTCAACTGGAGAAAGAATTTATGCGACATCATGTCGACATCATGAGAGTAAGAAAAGAATTTGATTAAGACCCGGGTGAATGCCATTCGCTGCTGTAGTCTGACAAATCAGTTGAAAGGAACTATTAGGACGGCGTTGGACTGATGCTAACGTTAACAACACGGAACAGCTTTATATCTTGAAATCCTTACAGAGACGGGATATTGGCAGCCAGATTCTAGAGTTGAATGATAAAAAATCACCACCACCAAGCGTTACCTGCCAACCGAAGCCGTGACTGAGAACGAGAAGGATAACTCTTATAGCCAATTGGTTACCAAAATTAACATCCAACGACGACATCGACACGTTAACGGGGAAATCAATGCCATGGGAGGTAATAACAACACCCTGCTTGGGCATGTTTTAGAAAATCATTGCCATGGGTGCCCCAAGGACATGGGACAGCGGTTCATGGATGCCTGCTACAACGCTAGTTGAATCTCAGCTGGCAGGCAAGGAGCGTTTACCCAGACTTATGTAGCATTTCAAGATCATCAAAGGCCTTAGATGCTTATATGTTTGTCATGGTACGTCATCACGATCTTATAATCACTTACAAACAACTTCGCACTGCATTCGCTAAGCGATTGCACCTGTTTTGCGCATAAACAACTACAAAATCGCCAGCCTTCGAATCCCCTTAGTGTGCCAAAATTTACGGACCACCATGCGTCAGGAGTTTAGTGTTGATGAATACATCCCTGCAAGTGAAGAGATACGAACATTGGAAACGCTTTTTACAATTCGTATTCATTTTTGCAAATCGTAAAACCTTCATATGTGGCTTAAAGTCAAGTTGCAATCGCCTCAGCAGAGAAGAGAGCTTGAATCTCAGTCCTTCATAAAAAAAGAGGAAAAAAGTTCTGTGCAGTATAAGGCTTGACAAACTGGATGAAGGAACTGACAAGTAATAGCAGGTCCAAACTAAGCTCAGTGAAAAGTCTTGGATGGTTCCTTGCTGTCGGTATGGGAAGTCTTCTTTAAGTAGGAAGGTGGGAATCTTATAAAAACGAAACTCTCTCGTGATACTTTCCTTCCCCACGGTAGTACCATCGTGGAAGGAGTCTCCCTAAAATGGCATCTTTTTCCATTCTGAGCTTCATCATCTGAGCTGTATGGTAATGTCCTTTACACAATTGCTCACTGCGTTCCATTTTTCCGTCTCTATTGTATTTTTTGGTTCTGCACTGCATTCTGTTGTCATTCCAATCGATGTTCCTTTTTTTTCCTTCTCCCTTTGGTCTCTGGTCCTCTCCCCCCGAGACTGCTCTTCGCATTACCTCAGGGGGTGTCTAACGTACATCCTCCTGGATTTACGCTAATCAGTTTTGGTCGCTTTTCAGCATCTTTTCGACGACGTTTTCAGGGGTGATGAATGCGATACTTCGTTCAAGATCCCCGCGTTGAGCCTCCCACCTGCTGCAGACGATAAAGGTGCACTGTCTAAATAGGAGTCCCCGTACTGGCAGGTTGTGAGGAGGAAGACTTTGAAATACCCTTGTCCGGTGAGGAACTGGGTGACCTAGTAGTTGACTTCACTGTGTTTCCGTTTGTTCCACTGAGCTACATCTCTGATCAGTCTTGCCGTCCATCGCCCTCTGCTTTCTGAGCTCCAACGTTCTTGCCACTGCAGTCTTGTTAGCTCCTTTGCCTCCTCAATCGCCGCCTCGACTCCAATTTCCGCCTTTCTTTGGTGGATGTTATTCCGATCTGCTGCGAGTAAATCGATGGGAGTCACTCCTGACAGCTGGCTCTGACACCGTTCAATACGAGCATGTCACGCGAAAGCTCCACGTCTCTGTACTGATGCCATCTGCTTTCTGTACTTTTCCTGCCCTAGTGCTTCTGCCCAGACCTCACAGCCATAGAGAAGGTTGGCGTGAGTTATCGACATTAGCAGCCTTCTTTTGCTGGCCGCAGGCCCGTCGACATTTGCCATCAATCTGCTCAAAGACGTTGTAACTTTCGAGGCTCGCTCCGATGCGGACTAGATCTGTTGCCAGAAAAAGAGCTTCGTATTTATTGACAGCCCCAAGTACTTCACAGCTTTCTTGTTTCTGATGACCTCTGGTCCAATTTAAAAGATAGTCAATCGGGCTATCTCGGTTTTTTCGGTGGCCAAGCTAATGCCCGTTTCATGACCTGATTTAGTTTCCTTTGCGCGTTATCGGAGTCTGTTGCCGTAATCACTGCTGCGATGTCATCTGCGTATCCTAACAGGAAGATGTCTTGAGGCATCTCAATTCGGAGTATGCCATCGTAGGATACGTTCCAGAGGTCGGGGCCCAGGATCGATCCCTGTGCTGCTTCGGCTGTGAAAACCGTTCTTCGGGGGCCTTCTAGGGTGTAGTATACTAGCTCTCTATCCTTGAGATAGTCCTTTATCATCCGCAATAGATAGCCTGGGACGTTGAAGGTGTTTTCTAGTGCACTCAACATATCACTTCACCTGGTTAAGTTGAAGGCATTTCGCACATCCAGCGTTGCCAGCAATACAATCTTCTTCGAGTAGTGGTTTCCCTGTTGGGCGGTTTGGGCGACCTTCACTACTTCTTTAGTAGCTCCGATCGTTGAGCGGCCCTTTCTGGAGCCGTACTGCCTTTCGGACATGTCTCCTGCTCTTTGAACTTGAGCCTCGATTTCAGCATTTTCTCGGTGAGTTTCCTTACGGTGTCCAGCATGCACAGGGGGTCTGTATGCGGATGGGTAGTCCGGGTGTCCTTTTCCTTTGCTGATCAGTACCAAGTGTTGCGTCTTCCAGCTCGTAGGTCGTCGGAAGTGCCGTGATGATTATTATAAGAAGCGATTCCTTTTTGCTAAAAGTAATTTAAAGAGTGAATGGCAAGTTGTTAATTGTATTTTAAAAAAGACTTCGTGTACTACCAAACCTACAATAATTCGCATTAATGACTGTAATATTTCTGATTCATTCGAGGTTACTAACGCTTTTAATAATTACTTCTCTTCAATAGCCAATAATTTATCTCCACAAACGAGTCAATTAAGTTGTTCTAATCATGGTATCTGTGTTGAGCATATTCAAAGTAATAGTTTTTCCTTCGAACCTATAACTGCTTTTGAATTTTTAAAAGTCATTGGGTCCCTTAACGGTTCTAATGCTAGCGGTTATGATGGCATCTCGAATATATTTTTAAAACGTATCGGATGTTTCTTGGTGGATGTACTAGCAGTTATTTTTAACCGAAGCATTTTTTCTGGAGTTTTTCCTAGTGCTCTCAAATGTGCGGATGTAGTGCCTCTATTCAAAAAAGGTTCAGCACAGGATATGAGCAATTACAGGCCAATTTCACTGCTTTCTGTCTTTAGTAAAGTATTCGAAAAAACTGTTAAAAAAAGATTATTAACTTATTTTAACAAGAATAAGTTTTTAGCCCTGTGCAGTATGGTTTTCAGCAGGGAAAGTCAACGGAAGATGCCCTACTTAATTTTTGCTCTAATGTTGTTCTCTAATCTTGATGCAAAAAAGTTCACTGCAGGTTTATTTGTGGATATTACGAAAGCCTTCGATATGCTTAACCACACCATCTTATTAGGAAAACTAGAAAAAGCTGGAATTCGTGGCTTTATGCTCGATTGGTTTAGTTCCTATCTTTCAAATAGATCTCAAAGAGTTAAGATTGGTGAAACAAGGAGCGATGTACAGTTTTTGAATTTGGGAGTACCTCAAGGCTCTGTGTTGGGACCTATTCTGTTCCTCGTATACATTAACTCACTCTTTGAGCTTGATTTTAAATGTACTCTTACTGCGTTCGCAGATGATGTGGGCTGTTCTTACGGTTCAGATAGTGCCTTAAACTTGGTTTCTGACATCAACTGGGATCTAAACTTATTAAGGATCTGGTTTGCGGAAAATAGATTGAATATAAGCTCTAAAACTAAAATAATCCTTTTTAACCTATCGAGCTCAACCGACGCTAATGCGGAGTTTTACTTTCATTCTACGAATTGCCAAAAATTCAAGCTAGTAGGCTGCTCATGTGTTCCAGCTTCATCTTTCCCCACTTTTAGTAACGCTCTGCATTGCAGTGATGAGTGCTTTTTAGTTGAGAGGGTAGAAGAGTTTAAGTATTTGGGACTCACTATTGACTCTAAAATGACCTTTACAAAACATACACAGTCATTGAAAAAATATTTTCGTTGTACACTACTACATTTTTTCTACCTAAAAAGTGTTTGCTCCGACACACTCTTGAGAAGTATTTATTATGGAATTTTTCACTCGAAGCTCCAATATGGTATTGCCTGCTGGGGTGGGACATATCGGAATAAAATTCAACCTCTTCTAGTTCTGCAAAAAAACGTTTTGAAAAAAATTTGCAGAAAACACCGTCGACATCCTAGTTTTCCATTGATCCGTGTTATGAATATCCTTCCAGTCCGCCATTTATATTGTTTTAAGGTATTAAAAACTTTTTTATCAGATCGGGAAATCGGAGTTTCAGATTAATTTCTGATTATAATTTACGTGGAAATGTTTCGAACATTGTATCTGTACCATTTTCTCGTACCACAGCCTTTCGTAACTTTTATTTGGTTTCATCGTGCCGCCTTTTCAATAAACTACCCCAAACATTCAGATCATTAACCGTACCTGGAAAGTTTGAGAAATGTGTTAAACATTGGCTCCTACAATTTAATTATAGCAATTTAGAATCTATTCTTTCTGACATTCTGGTGTAACTTACGTCTCCTTACTTTTTTTCTCTTTTTTCCTTTTCTATAAAATGAAAATTTACATCTAACTTGAATTATTATTTTAAAATGAATTCATATTATTTTTTCTTTTTCTTTTTTTGTAATCTTATCAAATGTGTTTATGTGTATATTACTATTTAAGGGTCACCCCACCAATAATTACACTGTTTTTTTAAATAAAGCCCATTGAAGTGGCATTTGACACTATTTTAGTACACAAAGTATAAAAAATACAAAATGTCACCAAACAATTATAAAAAATTTGAATTTTAATAATGTACTTATGAATTTGTATATTCCAAATTTATTTGAAATAAAAATCAATCAAAATCAATCAATCAATCAATCAAAATCAATCATTTCCGATTGGCTAATACCAATTTTTTTTTTTAAGTAGAAGTACCTATAGCAATTGCCAGTTAGAAAGTCCATTAGGATCTTTTGCGTTATATTTGCGCATTACCAGAATCCCTTTCGTTCTTTTCATTGAATAATCGATGAATTCCTTGGCTTAAAACAGCCAGTTTGTAAGATAGCTTTTATTTTTCGTCGCAGTGATTTAGCTCTGTCTTTATCTGGCTAAAAGGGACATAATGGTTCGGGGACAATAAATGTTGATTGGACACCGAATATGGCAGGTTTATCAGCAGCTTGCCTTTTTGACCTTTGACCCAAGTTAGTGTGATTTTATTGTGCATACTACGGTGGAAAAATCAAACACCGAGAGCCCAAGAGGAAGGAAACCCTGGAGTCTGGCATAACTTATAGCACGGGCTACGCGCATAAAAAAAAAATCCCATCCTTCGAATCGCAGCTCAATACCAGGTTAACTAACGCTTTGAATCAAATACAACTCAGTCGAGGTTATGACAGATAAAATACTGCTGTGCGCAGCCTCTTCGTAGAGGCTGTGTTGTGACCTGACTGGAGTAAGTTCAAACTCCGCTAGGGAAACAGCAATCACAGCCACCAAACCCAACAAGGAAACGAATAAAACCTTAGTTTTTCCAATTACTACACAAAAAAGGATTTGCTCCCTGGTAGTACAATGGACCGTATAGAGTCTGAGTTTTCTAAAAAAAAGAACTTCCAAAAGAGTATTGAGCTTGGTGCCGACGAATCTAAGACATGTGCATTTGATATACCTAGATACAGCATTGCAACTACCAAGCATGAATTCCGCATCCGAAGTAGATATGTACATACATGTTGCTCACATCTTTAACGACATTCTTTAATTAGCTTCATTGCAACCACTAGAGCAAGTCAATTTTATGTATACTTAATCAAACAAACTGCCGCCGATAACCACATGCTGGATACAAGTTATTCATCTAAAGGAGAAAAGGGCAAACGGCTTAATTAATACGGATATCGTCTATACAGCCGTAGGAATGTAATTAATTGTGAGGGAGCAGAGAACAACCTCATTCCTAGTGTCGTAGTCTGCTTGTTTGCGGCGTCAATTATGGCTTGTGACTCCACTTTCTTGAGAAAATTTTTTATCTTTCTCGTCTGACATCTAAAGGGCTGCCTGTATTGATATACCAGCAGAATCCATAGGATTCACGTAGATACATATGTTCATGCTAGTTCATTGGAACACTCGAAATTATTTGAAGATTCATCCCACTGTTATTTAGAACCACGAATACTGATGGATCCAACACTTCCCATAAACATTGTTGAAGAGATGCTTACAGAACGTAGCGTATGGGCGAGCCTGATATATGTATGTAAATATAAAGCAAACTTAGATCCAATCAATCTACTAGCATTTATCCCGATTTGACCTGACGTCATTGCTGAAGTATTCTTGAGGCACTTCATGCACAAACTCATGCACGACTGTGTGTTCAGCACACGTAAGTCAGCCTAATGCTTTTAGCTAAACATTAATTTTCCGAAGCAAAATTCCTAGCCTATCAGCAATGGTTTTCGTCCCAAATATTCATCCTTTGAGTCTAAATTCGAAAAAAAAAAATGCCCATTCCCCGTTCAGAAATTGTTGCTTCGTTTTTTATTTTTCTTTCCCAACATAATAGCCGTTTACGCACCCATTCATTATTCATCGGTTTTTCCCGCGTTATTTTACTAAAAGGATTCCCCATCCTTCGTCGCGTTTTTTATTGTATCTTTTTCAATTTAATTGATGATAAAACTCGCGCCCACATATTTTCGCTTAAGTTACAAAAGGAACAACATGCATATAGCATATGCATAGAGGAGTCCTTTACATCCTGCTGCGCGAAAAAATGGAGAAAAACATAAAAAAAATAATTCCTTAATTCTGCATATAAGTGCGGGTAAGTAACCTCCTTGCAGAGCTCTAAAGCATTGAACAGTGACTGCATTCGCTTGGGGAGCGGTGTTCTGTTGCCCACCATGGTGCAGCACTTGAACTCTATCTCTGTATACTGATGTTCGATTCCATTTCACTCCCTGTTGGTGTCCTGTGTGTGTGCATGTATGTGCCGTTGTTTATCCTCTTGCGTGCAATATTTTATTTGAATCCAAATAACTTGTAATAAGGATTGAAGAGAGAACGATGACTGTTGTGACGCGCTGAAAAGAGTGCACTTGGATCCTTTGCCAAGTTGTATTTTCCTACACTCCCCAGTGTTGGGAGGCTGCATTCTACATGCATATATGACACCTACTCTAGGATAATTGATTGAATGAATATTAAAAAATAAATTTCATGAAAATGCAAAATGGAAGCAAATAATACATTCAAAGGGAAATAACGAAAAAGGAAGGAAAAAAAGTTTGCTTTGTTCTTTAAAGAACGAACCGATACGACGACCTTTGTGTTTCACGGTGTAACGAGCTTAAACCCTGTGCATCTGATGACTGTAGTTGGAGCAAAATATGTTCCGCTATTCAAATTTTATTTTTGTGTTACATTCTCTTATGGTTCCGAGGGGCCTGCAATCTTTCTTTTTGCCGCAAACGCGCATAATTTACTAGGAAAGATGAAAAACAAATTTCGAATAAATAATTTTAGGTGTGGAGAGGGGCGCAATTATGATTTTTTTTGGCGCGAATAACTTGAGCGACTGAGAGTTGTAATAATTTTGCTTCGATTCGTGAGTGTTTTATAAGAAATGGAAAAAAAAAATCATAAAAAATGGTAAAAATTGCCAAAAAGAGGACAAAAAAATTACAATTTTTCATTGTTTTGTTGTATAACAATTTTCCGTAGTCAGGTGCAAGTCGAAGACGGAAGAGCAAAGCCTCACTAAATTTCGTTAATTTAGCTTCAAAGGATTTCTTTCTGATATTTTAACAGCCTATGTCATGATCAAGCAACAGAGCTTCTGAGGTTAATGCTTTCCACACAATCTGATCCCGCCAGAGGGTAGGGGCAGAAATGGTCAGGTAGGAGCAATTTCTCCATCCACAACAAGTGACAGTTTGGTGTGTTTTTGGGCTGGCGGTGTCATTAGGCCAAATTTTTTCAAAAAATATGCTGGTGCGAAGTGCTCTAAGAGCCTTCTCCCCTACCCCCGCATTGAGATATATTATTTTCATTATTTCACCAAATTTTTAGAATTTCGCCCTAAGCTACCTTCGCCCTAAGAAACCTTCCCAGCAATCTGACAAAGTGCTCTAAGAGCCTTCTCTCCTACCGTCCGTAGGGAGGATCTCACCTACCCTCCGTAGGGAGATATTCAATTTTTAGAACTTTGCAATAACCTAGTATTGCCCTAAGAAACCTTCCTTACAATTGTGTAAAGTGCTCTTAGAGCCTTCTTTTCTACCGTCCGTAGGGAGGATCTCACCTACCGTCCGTAGGGAGATATCCAATTTTTAGACTTTCGCCCTAAGCTACCTTCGCCCTAAGAAACCTTCCTAGCTATCTGACAAAGTGCTCTAAGAGCCTTCCCTCCTACCGTCCGTAGGGAGGTACTCACCTACCGTCCGTAGGGAGCTATTAAATTTTTAGAACTTCGCCCTAAGCTACCTTCGCCCTAAGAAACCTTCCTTACAATTGTGTAAAGTGCTCTTAGAGCCTTCTCTCCTACCGTCCGTAGGGAGGATCTCACCTACCCTCCCTAGGGAGAAATCGAATTTTCAGTACTTCGCCGTAAGCTACCTTCGCCGTAAGAAACCTTAAAAGCAATCTGACAAACTGCTCTAAGAGCCTTCTCTCCTACCGTCCGTAGGGAGGATCTCACCTACCGTCCGTAGGGAGATATTACATTTTTAGAACTTCGCCCTAAGCTACCTTCGCCCTTAGAAACACCTTCCTAGCAATCTGACAAAGTGCTCTAAGAGCCTTATCTACTATCGTCCGTAGGGAGGATCTCACCTACCGTCCGTAGGGAGATATCCAATTTTTAGAACTTCGCCCTAAGCTATCTTCGCCCTAAGAAACCTTCCTAGCAATTGTGTAAAGTGCTCTGAGAGCCTTCTCTGCTACCGTCCGTCTGAAAATATGTTGGAGAGGCTAGATTTTGTGTTCGAGAAGGATCTGGCATCGATCATGGTGCTGTATTGTCCAAAATGTATTGAGGGCTACATCGTCTGCAGTCCGAATGGGACTGTGGATCAAAACCCTCTGCTTCGGCTGCTTAGTCAACCGCATTCCAAGAAATAATGATAATTCCGCTAAGCACTAGACATTTCACATTTGTTAGGGCTTGATTGAACCGCAAACGATATTTCGCCGCGACTGCATAGCCATAGCCAGCTAAGACAGTTTAATAGACTTGTTCTGCTTGAATACGAACGTGAGTTGCTGCATTATGCCGACCTTTCAGTTTACCTAGTACGCATGCGAATGTACATAACATCAAACTAGCCTCTCAAACCAAATTTAATCTAAGCTAACAATTTTCTCGAAAACTATAAATCGAATCCCGAATCCGAAAGCAGATTCGGATTCAGGAGAGATGCGGGCTCAATTCTACATAAAAAATATTAAAAACGAAAACGATAAAAAATTCGCTATTTGTTACCGAGGCCGGTAGTGCAATTTTTGACCCCCGAAGAGCGCTACAAAAAATTCATTTTCTCGAAAACTATAAATCGAATCCCGAATCCGAAAGCAGATTCGGATTCAGGGAAGATGCGGGTTCAATTCTACATAAAAAAATATTAAAATCGAAAACGATAAAAAATTCGCTATTTTTTACCGAGGCCGGTAGTGCAACTTTTGAACCCCGAAGAGCGCTACAAAAAATTCATTTTCTCGAAAACTATAAATCGAATCCCGAATAGGAAAGTAAATTCGGATTCAGGAGAGATACGGGCTCAATTCTACATAAAAAAATATTATAATCGAGAACGATAAAAAATTCGCTATATGTTACCGAGGCCGGTAGTGCAACTTTTGACCCCCGAAGAGCGGTACAAAAAATTCATTTTCTCGAAAACTATAAATCGAATCCCGAATCCGAAAGCAGATTCGGATTCAGGAAAGATGCTCAATTCTACATAAAAAATATTAAAATCGAAAACGATAAAAAATTCGCTATTTTTACCGAGGCCGGTAGTGCAACTTTTGACCCCCGAAGAGCGCTACAAAGAATTCATTTTCTCGAAAACTATAAACCGAATCCCGAATCCGAAAGCAGATTCGGATTCAGGAAAGTTGCGGGTTCAATTCTACACAAAAAATATTAAAATCGAAAACGATAAAAAATTCACTACTTTTTACCGAGGCCGGTAGTGCAACTTTTGACCCCAAAGAGCGGTACAAAAAATTCATTTTCTCGAAAACTGTAAATTGAATCCCGAATCCGAAAGCAGATTCGGATGCAGGAAAGATGCGGGCTCAGTTCTACATAAAAATATTAAAATCGAAAACGATAAAAAATTCGCTATTTATTACTGAGGCCGGTAGTGCAACTTTTGATCCCAGAAGAGCGCTACAAAAAATTCATTTTCTCGAAAACTATAAATCGAGTCCCGAATCCGAAAGCAGATTCGGATTCAGGAAAGATGCGGGCTCAATTCAATATAAAAAATATTAAAATCATAAACGATAAAAAATTCGCCATTTTTACCGAGGCCGGTAGTGCAACTTTTGACCCCCGAAGAGCGCTACAAAGAATTCATTTTCTCGAAACTATAAACCGAATCCCGAATCCGAAAGCAGATTCGGATTCAATAAAGTTGCGGGTTCAATTCTACACAAAAAAATATTAAAATCGAAAAAAAATTCATTTTCTCGAAACTATAAATCGAATCCCGAATCCGAAAGCAGATTCGGATTCAGGAAAGATGCGGGCTCAATTCTACATAAAAAATATTAAAATCAGAAACGATAAAAATTCGCTATTTTTTACCGAGGCCGGTAGTGCAACTTATGACCCCCGAAGAGCGCTACAAAAAATTCATTTTCTCGAAAACTATAAATCGAATCCCGAATCCGAAAGCAGATTCGGATTCAGGAAAGATGCGGGCTCAATTCTACATAAAAAAAATATTAAAATCGAAAACGATAAAAAATTCACTACTTTTTACCGAGGCCGGTAGTGCAACTTTTGACCCCCGAAGAGCCCTACAAAAAATTCATTTTCTCGAAAACTATAAATCGAATCCCGAATAGGAAAGCAAATTCGGATTCAGGAGAGATACGGGCTCAATTCTACATAAAAAAATATTATAATCGAAAACGATAAAAAATTCGGTATTTTTTTACCGAGGCCGGTAGTGACCCCCGAAGAGCTCTACAAAAAATTCATTTTCTCGAAAACTATAAATCGAATCCCTAATCCGAAAGCAGATTCGGATTCAGGAAAGATGCTCAATTCTACATAAAAAATATTAAAATCGAAAACGATAAAAAATTCGCTATTTTTACCGAGGCCGGTAGTGCAACTTTTGACCCCCGAAGAGCGCTACAAAGAATTCATTTTCTCGAAACTATAAACCGAATCCCGAATCCGAAAGCAGATTCGGATTCAGGAAAGTTGCGGGTTCAATTCTACACAAAAAAATATTAAAATCGAAAACGATAAAAAATTCGCTATTTTTTAGTGCAACTTTTGACCCCCGAAGAGCTCTACAAAAAATTCATTTTCTCGAAAACTATAAATCGAACCCCGAATCCGAAAGCAGATTCGGATTCAGGAAAGTTGCTTGCTCAATTCTACATAAAAAATATTAAAATCGGAAACGATAAAAAATTCGTTATTTTTTACCGAGGCCGGTAGTGCAACTTTTGACCCCCGAAGAGCTCTACAAAAAATTCATTTTCTCGAAAACTATAAATCGAATCCCGAATCCGAAAGCAGATTCGGATTCAGGAGAGATGCGGGCTCAATTCTACATGAAAAATATTAAAATCGGAAACGATAAAAAATTCGCTATTTTTTACCGAGGCTGGTAGTGCAACTTTTGACCCCCGAAGAGCTCTACAAAAAATTCATTTTCTCGAAAACTATAAATCGAATCCCGAATCCGAAAGCAGATTCGGATTCAGGAAAGATGCGAGCTCAATTCTACATAAAAAATATTAAAATCGAAAACGATAAAAAATTCGCTATTTTTTACCGAGGCCAGTAGTGCAACTTTTGACCCCCGAAGAGCTCTACAAAAAATTCACTTTCTCGAAAACTATAAATCGAATCCCGAATCCGAAAGCAGATTCGGATTCAGGAAAGATGCGGGCTCAATTCTACATAAAAAATATTAAAATCGAAAACGATAAAAAATTCGCTATTTTTTACCGAGGCCGGTAGTGCAACTTCTGACCCCCGAAGAGCTCTACAAAAAATTCATTTTCTCGAAAACTATAAATCGAATCCCGAATCCGAAAGCAGATTCGGATTCAGGAAAGTTGCTTGCTCAATTCTACATAAAAAATATTAAAATCGGAAACGATAAAAAATTCGCTATTTCTTACCGAGGCCGGTAGTGCAACTTTTGACCCCCGAAGAGCTCTACAAAAAATTCATTTTCTCGAAAACTATAAATCGAATCCCGAATCCGAAAGCAGATTCGGATTCAGGAAAGATGCGGGCTCAATTCTACATAAAAAATATTAAAATCGAAAACGACAAAAAATTCGCTATTTTTTACCGAGGCCGGTAGTGCAACTTTTGACCCCCGAAGAGCGCTACAAACAATTCATTTTCTCGAAAACTATAAATCGAATCCCGAATCCGAAAGCAGATTCGGATTCAGGAAAGATGCGAGCTCAATTCTACATAAAAAATATTAAAATCGAAAACGATAAAAAATTCGCTATTTTTTACCGAGGCCAGTAGTGCAACCTTTGACCCCCGAAGAGCGCTACAAACAATTCATTTTCTCGAAAACTATAAATCGAATCCCGAATCCGAAAGCAGATTCGGATTCAGGAAAGTTGCGGGCTCAATTCTACATGAAAAATATTAAAATCGGAAACGATAAAAAATTCGCTATTTTTTACCGAGACTGGTAGTGCAACTTTTGACCCCCGAAGAGCTCTACAAAAAATTCATTTTCTCGAAAACTATAAATCGAATCCCGAATCCGAAAGCAGATTCGGATTCAGGAAAGATGCGAGCTCAATTCTACATAAAAAATATTAAAATCGAAAACGCTAAAAAATTCGCTATTTTTTACCGAGACTGGTAGTGCAACTTTTGACCCCCGAAGAGCTCTACAAAAAATTCATTTTCTCGAAAACTATAAATCGAATCCCGAATCCGAAAGCAGATTCGGATTCAGGAAAGATGCGGGCTCAATTCTACATGAAAAATATTAAAATCGGAAACGATAAAAAATTCGCTATTTTTTACCGAGGCTGGTAGTGCAACTTTTGACCCCCGAAGAGCTCTACAAAAAATTCATTTTCTCGAAAACTATAAATCGAATCCCGAATCCGAAAGCAGATTCGGATTCAGGAAAGATGCGGGCTCAATTCTACATGAAAAATATTAAAATCGGAAACGATAAAAAATTCGCTATTTTTTACCGAGGCTGGTAGTGCAACTTTTGACCCCCGAAGAGCTCTACAAAAAATTCATTTGCTCGAAAACTATAAATCGAATCGCGAATCCGAAAGCAGATTCGGATTCAGGAAAGATGCGGGCTCAATTTTACATAAAAATATTAAAATCAAAAGCGATAAAAAATTCGCTATTTTCTACCGAGGCCGGTAGTGCAACTTTTGACCCCCGAAGAGCTCTACAAAAAATTCATTTTCTCGAAAACTATAAATCGAATCCCGAATCCGAAAGCAGATTCGGATTCAGGAAAGATGCGGGCTCAATTCTACATAAAAAATATTAAAATCGGAAACGATAAAAAATTCGCTATTTTTTACCGAGGCTGGTTGTGCAACTTTTGACCCCCGAAGAGCACTACAAAAAATTCATTTTGTCGAAAACTATAAATCGAATCCCGAATCCGAAAGCAGATTCGGATTCAGGAAAGATGCGGGCTCAATTCTACATAAAAAATATTAAAATCGAAAACGATAAAAAATTCGCTATTTTTTACCGAGACTGGTAGTGCAACTTTTGACCCCCGAAGAGCTCTACAAAAAATTCATTTTCTCGAAAACTATAAATCGAATCCCGAATCCGAAAGCAGATTCGGATTCAGGAAAGATGCGAGCTCAATTCTACATAAAAAAATATTAAAATCGAAAACGATAAAAAATTCGCTATTTTTTACCGAGGCCAGTAGTGCAACTTTTGACCCCCGAAGAGCTCTACAAAAAATTCATTTTCTCGAAAACTATAAATCGAATCCCGAATCCGAAAGCAGATTCGGATTCAGGAAAGATGCGGGCTCAATTCTACATAAAAAATATTAAAATCGAAAACGATAAAAAATTCGCTATTTTTTACCGAGGCCGGTAGTGCAACTTTTGACCCCCGAAGAGCTCTACAAAAAATTCATTTTCTCGAAAACTATAAATCGAATCCCGAATCCGAAAGCAGATTCGGATTCAGGAAAGTTGCTTGCTCAATTCTACATAAAAAATATTAAAATCGGAAACGATAAAAAATTCGCTATTTTTTACCGAGGCAGGTAGTGCAACTTTTGACCCCCGAAGAGCTCTACAAAAAATTCATTTTCTCGAAAACTATAAATCGAATCCCGAATCCGAAAGCAGATTCGGATTCAGGAAAGATGCGGGCTCAATTCTACATAAAAAAAATATTAAAATCGAAAACGATAAAAAATTCACTACTTTTTACCGAGGCCGGTAGTGCAACTTTTGACCCCCGAAGAGCCCTACAAAAAATTCATTTTCTCGAAAACTATAAATCGAATCCCGAATAGGAAAGCAAATTCGGATTCAGGAGAGATACGGGCTCAATTCTACATAAAAAAATATTATAATCGAAAACGATAAAAAATTCGGTATTTTTTTACCGAGGCCGGTAGTGACCCCCGAAGAGCTCTACAAAAAATTCATTTTCTCGAAAACTATAAATCGAATCCCTAATCCGAAAGCAGATTCGGATTCAGGAAAGATGCTCAATTCTACATAAAAAATATTAAAATCGAAAACGATAAAAAATTCGCTATTTTTACCGAGGCCGGTAGTGCAACTTTTGACCCCCGAAGAGCGCTACAAAGAATTCATTTTCTCGAAACTATAAACCGAATCCCGAATCCGAAAGCAGATTCGGATTCAGGAAAGTTGCGGGTTCAATTCTACACAAAAAAATATTAAAATCGAAAACGATAAAAAATTCGCTATTTTTTAGTGCAACTTTTGACCCCCGAAGAGCTCTACAAAAAATTCATTTTCTCGAAAACTATAAATCGAACCCCGAATCCGAAAGCAGATTCGGATTCAGGAAAGTTGCTTGCTCAATTCTACATAAAAAATATTAAAATCGGAAACGATAAAAAATTCGTTATTTTTTACCGAGGCCGGTAGTGCAACTTTTGACCCCCGAAGAGCTCTACAAAAAATTCATTTTCTCGAAAACTATAAATCGAATCCCGAATCCGAAAGCAGATTCGGATTCAGGAGAGATGCGGGCTCAATTCTACATGAAAAATATTAAAATCGGAAACGATAAAAAATTCGCTATTTTTTACCGAGGCTGGTAGTGCAACTTTTGACCCCCGAAGAGCTCTACAAAAAATTCATTTTCTCGAAAACTATAAATCGAATCCCGAATCCGAAAGCAGATTCGGATTCAGGAAAGATGCGAGCTCAATTCTACATAAAAAATATTAAAATCGAAAACGATAAAAAATTCGCTATTTTTTACCGAGGCCAGTAGTGCAACTTTTGACCCCCGAAGAGCTCTACAAAAAATTCACTTTCTCGAAAACTATAAATCGAATCCCGAATCCGAAAGCAGATTCGGATTCAGGAAAGATGCGGGCTCAATTCTACATAAAAAATATTAAAATCGAAAACGATAAAAAATTCGCTATTTTTTACCGAGGCCGGTAGTGCAACTTCTGACCCCCGAAGAGCTCTACAAAAAATTCATTTTCTCGAAAACTATAAATCGAATCCCGAATCCGAAAGCAGATTCGGATTCAGGAAAGTTGCTTGCTCAATTCTACATAAAAAATATTAAAATCGGAAACGATAAAAAATTCGCTATTTCTTACCGAGGCCGGTAGTGCAACTTTTGACCCCCGAAGAGCTCTACAAAAAATTCATTTTCTCGAAAACTATAAATCGAATCCCGAATCCGAAAGCAGATTCGGATTCAGGAAAGATGCGGGCTCAATTCTACATAAAAAATATTAAAATCGAAAACGACAAAAAATTCGCTATTTTTTACCGAGGCCGGTAGTGCAACTTTTGACCCCCGAAGAGCGCTACAAACAATTCATTTTCTCGAAAACTATAAATCGAATCCCGAATCCGAAAGCAAATTCGGATTCAGGAGAGATACGGGCTCAATTCTACATAAAAAAATATTATAATCGAAAACGATAAAAAATTCGGTATTTTTTTACCGAGGCCGGTAGTGACCCCCGAAGAGCTCTACAAAAAATTCATTTTCTCGAAAACTATAAATCGAATCCCTAATCCGAAAGCAGATTCGGATTCAGGAAAGATGCTCAATTCTACATAAAAAATATTAAAATCGAAAACGATAAAAAATTCGCTATTTTTACCGAGGCCGGTAGTGCAACTTTTGACCCCCGAAGAGCGCTACAAAGAATTCATTTTCTCGAAACTATAAACCGAATCCCGAATCCGAAAGCAGATTCGGATTCAGGAAAGTTGCGGGTTCAATTCTACACAAAAAAATATTAAAATCGAAAACGATAAAAAATTCGCTATTTTTTAGTGCAACTTTTGACCCCCGAAGAGCTCTACAAAAAATTCATTTTCTCGAAAACTATAAATCGAACCCCGAATCCGAAAGCAGATTCGGATTCAGGAAAGTTGCTTGCTCAATTCTACATAAAAAATATTAAAATCGGAAACGATAAAAAATTCGTTATTTTTTACCGAGGCCGGTAGTGCAACTTTTGACCCCCGAAGAGCTCTACAAAAAATTCATTTTCTCGAAAACTATAAATCGAATCCCGAATCCGAAAGCAGATTCGGATTCAGGAGAGATGCGGGCTCAATTCTACATGAAAAATATTAAAATCGGAAACGATAAAAAATTCGCTATTTTTTACCGAGGCTGGTAGTGCAACTTTTGACCCCCGAAGAGCTCTACAAAAAATTCATTTTCTCGAAAACTATAAATCGAATCCCGAATCCGAAAGCAGATTCGGATTCAGGAAAGATGCGAGCTCAATTCTACATAAAAAATATTAAAATCGAAAACGATAAAAAATTCGCTATTTTTTACCGAGGCCAGTAGTGCAACTTTTGACCCCCGAAGAGCTCTACAAAAAATTCACTTTCTCGAAAACTATAAATCGAATCCCGAATCCGAAAGCAGATTCGGATTCAGGAAAGATGCGGGCTCAATTCTACATAAAAAATATTAAAATCGAAAACGATAAAAAATTCGCTATTTTTTACCGAGGCCGGTAGTGCAACTTCTGACCCCCGAAGAGCTCTACAAAAAATTCATTTTCTCGAAAACTATAAATCGAATCCCGAATCCGAAAGCAGATTCGGATTCAGGAAAGTTGCTTGCTCAATTCTACATAAAAAATATTAAAATCGGAAACGATAAAAAATTCGCTATTTCTTACCGAGGCCGGTAGTGCAACTTTTGACCCCCGAAGAGCTCTACAAAAAATTCATTTTCTCGAAAACTATAAATCGAATCCCGAATCCGAAAGCAGATTCGGATTCAGGAAAGATGCGGGCTCAATTCTACATAAAAAATATTAAAATCGAAAACGACAAAAAATTCGCTATTTTTTACCGAGGCCGGTAGTGCAACTTTTGACCCCCGAAGAGCGCTACAAACAATTCATTTTCTCGAAAACTATAAATCGAATCCCGAATCCGAAAGCAGATTCGGATTCAGGAAAGATGCGAGCTCAATTCTACATAAAAAATATTAAAATCGAAAACGATAAAAAATTCGCTATTTTTTACCGAGGCCAGTAGTGCAACCTTTGACCCCCGAAGAGCGCTACAAACAATTCATTTTCTCGAAAACTATAAATCGAATCCCGAATCCGAAAGCAGATTCGGATTCAGGAAAGTTGCGGGCTCAATTCTACATGAAAAATATTAAAATCGGAAACGATAAAAAATTCGCTATTTTTTACCGAGACTGGTAGTGCAACTTTTGACCCCCGAAGAGCTCTACAAAAAATTCATTTTCTCGAAAACTATAAATCGAATCCCGAATCCGAAAGCAGATTCGGATTCAGGAAAGATGCGAGCTCAATTCTACATAAAAAATATTAAAATCGAAAACGCTAAAAAATTCGCTATTTTTTACCGAGACTGGTAGTGCAACTTTTGACCCCCGAAGAGCTCTACAAAAAATTCATTTTCTCGAAAACTATAAATCGAATCCCGAATCCGAAAGCAGATTCGGATTCAGGAAAGATGCGGGCTCAATTCTACATGAAAAATATTAAAATCGGAAACGATAAAAAATTCGCTATTTTTTACCGAGGCTGGTAGTGCAACTTTTGACCCCCGAAGAGCTCTACAAAAAATTCATTTTCTCGAAAACTATAAATCGAATCCCGAATCCGAAAGCAGATTCGGATTCAGGAAAGATGCGGGCTCAATTCTACATGAAAAATATTAAAATCGGAAACGATAAAAAATTCGCTATTTTTTACCGAGGCTGGTAGTGCAACTTTTGACCCCCGAAGAGCTCTACAAAAAATTCATTTGCTCGAAAACTATAAATCGAATCGCGAATCCGAAAGCAGATTCGGATTCAGGAAAGATGCGGGCTCAATTTTACATAAAAAATATTAAAATCAAAAACGATAAAAAATTCGCTATTTTCTACCGAGGCCGGTAGTGCAACTTTTGACCCCCGAAGAGCTCTACAAAAAATTCATTTTCTCGAAAACTATAAATCGAATCCCGAATCCGAAAGCAGATTCGGATTCAGGAAAGATGCGGGCTCAATTCTACATAAAAAATATTAAAATCGAAAACGATAAAAAATTCGCTATTATCTACCGAGGGCGGTAGTGCAACTTTTGACCCCCGAAGAGCGCTACAAAAAATTCATTTGCTCGAAAACTATAAATCGAATCGCGAATCCGAAAGCAGATTCGGATTCAGGAAAGATGCGAGCTCAATTCTACATAAAAAATATTAAAATCGGAAACGATAAAAAATTCGCTATTTTTTACCGAGGCTGGTAGTGCAACTTTTGACCCCCGAAGAGCTCTACAAAAAATTCATTTTCTCGAAAACTATAAATCGAATCCCGAATCCGAAAGCAGATTCGGATTCAGGAAAGATGCGGGCTCAATTCTACATGAAAAATATTAAAATCGGAAACGATAAAAAATTCGCTATTTTTTACCGAGGCTGGTAGTGCAACTTTTGACCCCCGAAGAGCTCTACAAAAAATTCATTTGCTCGAAAACTATAAATCGAATCGCGAATCCGAAAGCAGATTCGGATTCAGGAAAGATGCGGGCTCAATTTTACATAAAAAATATTAAAATCAAAAACGATAAAAAATTCGCTATTTTCTACCGAGGCCGGTAGTGCAACTTTTGACCCCCGAAGAGCTCTACAAAAAATTCATTTTCTCGAAAACTATAAATCGAATCCCGAATCCGAAAGCAGATTCGGATTCAGGAAAGATGCGGGCTCAATTCTACATAAAAAATATTAAAATCGAAAACGATAAAAAATTCGCTATTATCTACCGAGGGCGGTAGTGCAACTTTTGACCCCCGAAGAGCGCTACAAAAAATTCATTTGCTCGAAAACTATAAATCGAATCGCGAATCCGAAAGCAGATTCGGATTCAGGAAAGATGCGAGCTCAATTCTACATAAAAAATATTAAAATCGAAAACGATAAAAAATTCGCTATTTTCTACCGAGGGCGGTAGGGCAACTTTTGACCCCCGAAGAGCGCTACAAAAAATTCATTTGCTCGGAAACTATAAATCGAATCGCGAATCCGAAAGCAGATTCGGATTCAGGAAAGATGCGGGCTCAATTTTACATAAAAAATATTAAAATCAAAAACGATAAAAAATTCGCTATTTTCTACCGAGGCCGGTAGTGCAACTTTTGACCCCCGAAGAGCGGTACAAAGAATTCATTTTCTCGAAAACTATAAATCGAATCTCGAGTCCGAAAGCAGATTCGGATTCAGGAAAGTTGCTTGCTCAATTCTACATAAAAAATATTAAAATCGGAAACGATAAAAAATTCGCTATTTTTTACCGAGGCCGGTAGTGCAACTTTTGACCCCCGAAGAGCTCTACAAAAAATTCATTTGCTCGAAAACTATAAATCGAATCGCGAATCCGAAAGCAGATTCGGATTCAGGAAAGATGCGGGCTCAATTCTACATAAAAAATATTAAAATCGAAAACGATAAAAAATTCGCTATTTTCTACCGAGGGCGGTAGTGCAACTTTTGACCCCCGAAGAGCGCTACAAAAAATTCATTTGCTCGGAAACTATAAATCGAATCGCGAATCCGAAAGCAGATTCGGATTCAGGAAAGATGCGGGCTCAATTTTACATAAAAAAATATTAAAATCCAAAACGATAAAAAATTCGCTATTTTCTACCGAGGCCGGTAGTGCAACTTTTGACCCCCGAAGAGCTCTACAAAAAATTCATTTTCTCGAAAACTATAAATCGAATCCCGAATCCGAAAGCAGATTCGGATTCAGGAAAGTTGCTTGCTCAATTCTACATAAAAAATATTAAAATCGGAAACGATAAAAAATTCGCTATTTTTTACCGAGGCCGGTAGTGCAACTTTTGACCCCCGAAGAGCTCTACAAAAAATTCATTTTCTCGAAAACTATAAATCGAATCCCGAATCCGAAAGCAGATTCGGATTCAGGAAAGATGCGGGCTCAATTCTACATAAAAAATATTAAAATCGAAAACGATAAAAAATTCGCTATTTTTTACCGAGGCCGGTAGTGCAACTTTTGACCCCCGAAGAGCTCTACAAAAAATTCATTTTCTCGAAAACTATAAATCGAATCCCGAATCCGAAAGCAGATTCGGATTCAGGAAAGTTGCTTGCTCAATTCTACATAAAAAATATTAAAATCGGAAACGATAAAAAATTCGCTATTTTTTACCGAGGCCGGTAGTGCAACTTTTAACCCCCGAAGAGCTCTACAAAAAATTCATTTGCTCCAAAACTATAAATCGAATCGCGAATCCGAAAGCAGATTCGGATTCAGGAAAGATGCGGGCTCAATTTTACATAAAAAATATTAAAATCAAAAACGATAAAAAATTCGCTATTTTCTACCGAGGCCGGTAGTGCAACTTTTGACCCCCGAAGAGCTCTACAAAAAATTCATTTTCTCGAAAACTATAAATCGAATCCCGAATCCGAAAGCAGATTCGGATTCAGGAAAGATGCGGGCTCAATTCTACATGAAAAATATTAAAATCGGAAACGATAAAAAATTCGCTATTTTTTACCGAGGCTGGTAGTGCAACTTTTGACCCCCGAAGAGCTCTACAAAAAATTCATTTTCTCGAAAACAATAAATCGAATCCCGAATCCGAAAGCAGATTCGGATTCAGGAAAGATGCGAGCTCAATTCTACATAAAAAATATTAAAATCGAAAACGATAAAAAATTCGCTATTTTTTAGTGCAACTTTTGACCCCCGAAGAGCTCTACAAAAAATTCATTTTCTCGAAAACTATAAATCGAATCCCGAATCCGAAAGCAGATTCGGATTCAGGAAAGATGCGGGCTCAATTCTACATAAAAAATATTAAAATCGAAAACGATAAAAAATTCGCTATTTTCTACCGAGGGCGGTAGTGCAACTTTTGACCCCCGAAGAGCGCTACAAAAAATTCATTTGCTCGAAAACTATAAATCGAATCGCGAATCCGAAAGCAGATTCGGATTCAGGAAAGATGCGGGCTCAATTCTACATAAAAAATATTAAAATCGAAAACGATAAAAAATTCGCTATTTTCTACCGAGGGCGGTAGGGCAACTTTTGACCCCCGAAGAGCGCTACAAAAAATTCATTTGCTCGGAAACTATAAATCGAATCGCGAATCCGAAAGCAGATTCGGATTCAGGAAAGATGCGGGCTCAATTTTACATAAAAAATATTAAAATCAAAAACGATAAAAAATTCGCTATTTTCTACCGAGGCCGGTAGTGCAACTTTTGACCCCCGAAGAGCGGTACAAAAAATTCATTTTCTCGAAAACTATAAATCGAATCCCGAATCCGAAAGCAGATTCGGATTCAGGAAAGTTGCTTGCTCAATTCTACATAAAAAATATTAAAATCGGAAACGATAAAAAATTCGCTATTTTTTACCGAGGCCGGTAGTGCAACTTTTGACCCCCGAAGAGCGCTACAAAAAATTCATTTGCTCGAAAACTATAAATCGAATCGCGAATCCGAAAGCAGATTCGGATTCAGGAAAGATGCGGGCTCAATTCTACATAAAAAATATTAAAATCGAAAACGATAAAAAATTCGCTATTTTCTACCGAGGGCGGTAGTGCAACTTTTGACCCCCGAAGAGCGCTACAAAAAATTCATTTGCTCGAAAACTATAAATCGAATCCCGAATCCGAAAGCAGATTCGGATTCAGGAAAGATGCGGGCTCAATTCTACATGAAAAATATGAAAATCGGAAACGATAAAAAATTCGCTATTTTTTACCGAGGCCGGTAGTGCAACTTTTGACCCCCGAAGAGCTCTACAAAAAATTCATTTTCTCGAAAACTATAAATCGAATCTCGAATCCGAAAGCAGATTCGGATTCAGGAAAGTTGCTTGCTCAATTCTACATAAAAAATATTAAAATCGGAAACGATAAAAAATTCGCTATTTTTTACCGAGGCCGGTAGTGCAACTTTTGACCCCCGAAGAGCTCTACAAAAAATTCATTTTCTCGAAAACTATAAATCGAATCCCGAATCCGAAAGCAGATTCGGATTCAGGAAAGATGCGGGCTCAATTCTACATGAAAAATATTAAAATCGGAAACGATAAAAAATTCGCTATTTTTTACCGAGACTGGTAGTGCAACTTTTGACCCCCGAAGAGCTCTACAAAAAATTCATTTTCTCGAAAACTATAAATCGAATCCGGAATCCGAAAGCAGATTCGGATTCAGGAAAGATGCGAGCTCAATTCTACATAAAAAATATTAAAATCGAAAACGATAAAAAATTCGCTATTTTTCACCGAGACTGGTAGTGCAACTTTTGACCCCCGAAGAGCGCTACACACAATTCATTTTCTCGAAAACTATAAATCGAATCCCGAATCCGAAAGCAGATTCGGATTCAGGAAAGATGCGAGCTCAATTCTACATAAAAAATATTAAAATCGAAAACGATAAAAAATTCGCTATTTTTTAGTGCAACTTTTGACCCCCGAAGAGCTCTACAAAAAATTCATTTTCTCGAAAACTATAAATCGAACCCCGAATCCGAAAGCAGATTCGGATTCAGGAAAGTTGCTTGCTCAATTCTACATAAAAAATATTAAAATCGGAAACGATAAAAAATTCGTTATTTTTTACCGAGGCCGGTAGTGCAACTTTTGACCCCCGAAGAGCTCTACAAAAAATTCATTTTCTCGAAAACTATAAATCGAATCCCGAATCCGAAAGCAGATTCGGATTCAGGAGAGATGCGGGCTCAATTCTACATGAAAAATATTAAAATCGGAAACGATAAAAAATTCGCTATTTTTTACCGAGGCTGGTAGTGCAACTTTTGACCCCCGAAGAGCTCTACAAAAAATTCATTTTCTCGAAAACTATAAATCGAATCCCGAATCCGAAAGCAGATTCGGATTCAGGAAAGATGCGAGCTCAATTCTACATAAAAAATATTAAAATCGAAAACGATAAAAAATTCGCTATTTTTTACCGAGGCCAGTAGTGCAACTTTTGACCCCCGAAGAGCTCTACAAAAAATTCACTTTCTCGAAAACTATAAATCGAATCCCGAATCCGAAAGCAGATTCGGATTCAGGAAAGATGCGGGCTCAATTCTACATAAAAAATATTAAAATCGAAAACGATAAAAAATTCGCAATTTTTTACCGAGGCCGGTAGTGCAACTTCTGACCCCCGAAGAGCTCTACAAAAAATTCATTTTCTCGAAAACTATAAATCGAATCCCGAATCCGAAAGCAGATTCGGATTCAGGAAAGTTGCTTGCTCAATTCTACATAAAAAATATTAAAATCGAAAACGATAAAAAATTCGCTATTTTTTACCGAGGCCGGTAGTGCAACTTTTGACCCCCGAAGAGCTCTACAAAAAATTCATTTTCTCGAAAACTATAAATCGAATCCCGAATCCGAAAGCAGATTCGGATTCAGGAAAGATGCGGGCTCAATTCTACATAAAAATATTAAAATCGAAAACGATAAAAAATTCGCTATTTTTTACCGAGGCCGGTAGTGCAACTTTTGACCCCCGAAGAGCTCTACAAAAAATTCATTTTCTCGAAAACTATAAATCGAATCCCGAATCCGAAAGCAGATTCGGATTCAGGAAAGATGCGGGCTCAATTCTACATAAAAAATATTAAAATCGGAAACGATAAAAAATTCGCTATTTTTTACCGAGGCTGGTTGTGCAACTTTTGACCCCCGAAGAGCACTACAAAAAATTCATTTTGTCGAAAACTATAAATCGAATCCCGAATCCGAAAGCAGATTCGGATTCAGGAAAGATGCGGGCTCAATTCTACATAAAAAATATTAAAATCGAAAACGATAAAAAATTCGCTATTTTTTACCGAGACTGGTAGTGCAACTTTTGACCCCCGAAGAGCTCTACAAAAAATTCATTTTCTCGAAAACTATAAATCGAATCCCGAATCCGAAAGCAGATTCGGATTCAGGAAAGATGCGGGCTCAATTCTACATAAAAAATATTAAAATCGAAAACGATAAAAAATTCGCTATTTTTTACCGAGGCCGGTAGTGCAACTTTTGACCCCCAAAGAGCTCTACAAAAAATTCATTTTCTCGAAAACTATAAATCGAATCCCGAATCCGAAAGCAGATTCGGATTCAGGAAAGTTGCTTGGTCAATTCTACATAAAAAATATTAAAATCGGAAACGATAAAAAATTCGCTATTTTTTACCGAGGCAGGTAGTGCAACTTTTGACCCCCGAAGAGCTCTACAAAAAATTCATTTGCTCGAAAACTATAAATCGAATCGCGAATCCGAAAGCAGATTCGGATTCAGGAAAGATGCGGGCTCAATTTTACATAAAAAATATTAAAATCAAAAACGATAAAAAATTCGCTATTTTCTACCGAGGCCGGTAGTGCAACTTTTGACCCCCGAAGAGCTCTACAAAAAATTCATTTTCTCGAAAACTATAAATCGAATCCCGAATCCGAAAGCAGATTCGGATTCAGGAAAGATGCGGGCTCAATTCTACATAAAAAATATTAAAATCGAAAACGATAAAAAATTCGCTATTATCTACCGAGGGCGGTAGTGCAACTTTTGACCCCCGAAGAGCGCTACAAAAAATTCATTTGCTCGAAAACTATAAATCGAATCGCGAATCCGAAAGCAGATTCGGATTCAGGAAAGATGCGAGCTCAATTCTACATAAAAAATATTAAAATCGAAAACGATAAAAAATTCGCTATTTTCTACCGAGGGCGGTAGGGCAACTTTTGACCCCCGAAGAGCGCTACAAAAAATTCATTTGCTCGGAAACTATAAATCGAATCGCGAATCCGAAAGCAGATTCGGATTCAGGAAAGATGCGGGCTCAATTTTACATAAAAAATATTAAAATCAAAAACGATAAAAAATTCGCTATTTTCTACCGAGGCCGGTAGTGCAACTTTTGACCCCCGAAGAGCGGTACAAAAAATTCATTTTCTCGAAAACTATAAATCGAATCTCGAGTCCGAAAGCAGATTCGGATTCAGGAAAGTTGCTTGCTCAATTCTACATAAAAAATATTAAAATCGGAAACGATAAAAAATTCGCTATTTTTTACCGAGGCCGGTAGTGCAACTTTTGACCCCCGAAGAGCTCTACAAAAAATTCATTTGCTCGAAAACTATAAATCGAATCGCGAATCCGAAAGCAGATTCGGATTCAGGAAAGATGCGGGCTCAATTCTACATAAAAAATATTAAAATCGAAAACGATAAAAAATTCGCTACAAAAAATTCATTTGCTCGGAAACTATAAATCGAATCGCGAATCCGAAAGCAGATTCGGATTCAGGAAAGATGCGGGCTCAATTTTACATAAAAAAATATTAAAATCCAAAACGATAAAAAATTCGCTATTTTCTACCGAGGCCGGTAGTGCAACTTTTGACCCCCGAAGAGCTCTACAAAAAATTCATTTTCTCGAAAACTATAAATCGAATCCCGAATCCGAAAGCAGATTCGGATTCAGGAAAGTTGCTTGCTCAATTCTACATAAAAAATATTAAAATCGGAAACGATAAAAAATTCGCTATTTTTTACCGAGGCCGGTAGTGCAACTTTTGACCCCCGAAGAGCTCTACAAAAAATTCATTTTCTCGAAAACTATAAATCGAATCCCGAATCCGAAAGCAGATTCGGATTCAGGAAAGATGCGGGCTCAATTCTACATAAAAAATATTAAAATCGAAAACGATAAAAAATTCGCTATTTTTTACCGAGGCCGGTAGTGCAACTTTTGACCCCCGAAGAGCTCTACAAAAAATTCATTTTCTCGAAAACTATAAATCGAATCCCGAATCCGAAAGCAGATTCGGATTCAGGAAAGTTGCTTGCTCAATTCTACATAAAAAATATTAAAATCGGAAACGATAAAAAATTCGTTATTTTTTACCGAGGCCGGTAGTGCAACTTTTAACCCCCGAAGAGCTCTACAAAAAATTCATTTGCTCGAAAACTATAAATCGAATCGCGAATCCGAAAGCAGATTCGGATTCAGGAAAGATGCGGGCTCAATTTTACATAAAAAAATATTAAAATCAAAAACGATAAAAAATTCGCTATTTTTTACCGAGGCCGGTAGTGCAACTTTTGACCCCCGAAGAGCTCTACAAAAAATTCATTTTCTCGAAAACTATAAATCGAATCCCGAATCCGAAAGCAGATTCGGATTCAGGAAAGATGCGGGCTCAATTCTACATAAAAAATATTAAAATCGAAAACGATAAAAAATTCGCTATTTTCTACCGAGGGCGGTAGTGCAACTTTTGACCCCCGAAGAGCGCTACAAAAAATTCATTTGCTCGAAAACTATAAATCGAATCGCGAATCCGAAAGCAGATTCGGATTCAGGAAAGATGCGGGCTCAATTCTACATAAAAAATATTAAAATCGAAAACGATAAAAAATTCGCTATTTTCTACCGAGGGCGGTAGGGCAACTTTTGACCCCCGAAGAGCGCTACAAAAAATTCATTTGCTCGGAAACTATAAATCGAATCGCGAATCCGAAAGCAGATTCGGATTCAGGAAAGTTGCTTGCTCAATTCTACATAAAAAATATTAAAATCGGAAACGATAAAAAATTCGCTATTTTCTACCGAGGCCGGTAGTGCAACTTTTGACCCCCGAAGAGCTCTACAAAAAATTCATTTTCTCGAAAACTATAAATCGAATCCCGAATCCGAAAGCAGATTCGGATTCAGGAAAGTTGCTTGCTCAATTCTACATAAAAAATATTAAAATCGGAAACGATAAAAAATTCGCTATTTTTTACCGAGGCCGGTAGTGCAACTTTTGACCCCCGAAGAGCTCTACAAAAAATTCATTTTCTCGAAAACTATAAATCGAATCCCGAATCCGAAAGCAGATTCGGATTCAGGAAAGATGCGGGCTCAATTCTACATAAAAAATATTAAAATCGAAAACGATAAAAAATTCGCTATTTTTTACCGAGGCCGGTAGTGCAACTTTTGACCCCCGAAGAGCTCTACAAAAAATTCATTTTCTCGAAAACTATAAATCGAATCCCGAATCCGAAAGCAGATTCGGATTCAGGAAAGTTGCTTGCTCAATTCTACATAAAAAATATTAAAATCGGAAACGATAAAAAATTCGTTATTTTTTACCGAGGCCGGTAGTGCAACTTTTAACCCCCGAAGAGCTCTACAAAAAATTCATTTGCTCGAAAACTATAAATCGAATCGCGAATCCGAAAGCAGATTCGGATTCAGGAAAGATGCGGGCTCAATTTTACATAAAAATATTAAAATCAAAAACGATAAAAAATTCGCTATTTTCTACCGAGGCCGGTAGTGCAACTTTTGACCCCCGAAGAGCTCTACAAAAAATTCATTTTCTCGAAAACTATAAATCGAATCCCGAATCCGAAAGCAGATTCGGATTCAGGAAAGATGCGGGCTCAATTCTACATGAAAAATATTAAAATCGGAAACGATAAAAAATTCGCTATTTTTTAGTGCAACTTTTGACCCCCGAAGAGCTCTACAAAAAATTCATTTTCTCGAAAACTATAAATCGAATCCCGAATCCGAAAGCAGATTCGGATTCAGGAAAGATGCGGGCTCAATTCTACATAAAAAATATTAAAATCGAAAACGATAAAAAATTCGCTATTTTCTACCGAGGGCGGTAGTGCAACTTTTGACCCCCGAAGAGCGCTACAAAAAATTCATTTGCTCGAAAACTATAAATCGAATCGCGAATCCGAAAGCAGATTCGGATTCAGGAAAGATGCGGGCTCAATTCTACATAAAAAATATTAAAATCGAAAACGATAAAAAATTCGCTATTTTCTACCGAGGGCGGTAGGGCAACTTTTGACCCCCGAAGAGCGCTACAAAAAATTCATTTGCTCGGAAACTATAAATCGAATCGCGAATCCGAAAGCAGATTCGGATTCAGGAAAGATGCGGGCTCAATTTTACATAAAAAATATTAAAATCAAAAACGATAAAAAATTCGCTATTTTCTACCGAGGCCGGTAGTGCAACTTTTGACCCCCGAAGAGCGGTACAAAAAATTCATTTTCTCGAAAACTATAAATCGAATCCCGAATCCGAAAGCAGATTCGGATTCAGGAAAGTTGCTTGCTCAATTCTACATAAAAAATATTAAAATCGGAAACGATAAAAAATTCGCTATTTTTTACCGAGGCCGGTAGTGCAACTTTTGACCCCCGAAGAGCGCTACAAAAAATTCATTTGCTCGAAAACTATAAATCGAATCGCGAATCCGAAAGCAGATTCGGATTCAGGAAAGATGCGGGCTCAATTCTACATAAAAAATATTAAAATCGAAAACGATAAAAAATTCGCTATTTTCTACCGAGGGCGGTAGTGCAACTTTTGACCCCCGAAGAGCGCTACAAAAAATTCATTTGCTCGAAAACTATAAATCGAATCCCGAATCCGAAAGCAGATTCGGATTCAGGAAAGATGCGGGCTCAATTCTACATGAAAAATATGAAAATCGGAAACGATAAAAAATTCGCTATTTTTTACCGAGGCCGGTAGTGCAACTTTTGACCCCCGAAGAGCTCTACAAAAAATTCATTTTCTCGAAAACTATAAATCGAATCTCGAATCCGAAAGCAGATTCGGATTCAGGAAAGTTGCTTGCTCAATTCTACATAAAAAATATTAAAATCGGAAACGATAAAAAATTCGCTATTTTTTACCGAGGCCGGTAGTGCAACTTTTGACCCCCGAAGAGCTCTACAAAAAATTCATTTTCTCGAAAACTATAAATCGAATCCCGAATCCGAAAGCAGATTCGGATTCAGGAAAGATGCGGGCTCAATTCTACATGAAAAATATTAAAATCGGAAACGATAAAAAATTCGCTATTTTTTACCGAGACTGGTAGTGCAACTTTTGACCCCCGAAGAGCTCTACAAAAAATTCATTTTCTCGAAAACTATAAATCGAATCCGGAATCCGAAAGCAGATTCGGATTCAGGAAAGATGCGAGCTCAATTCTACATAAAAAATATTAAAATCGAAAACGATAAAAAATTCGCTATTTTTCACCGAGACTGGTAGTGCAACTTTTGACCCCCAAAGAGCTCTACAAAAAATTCATTTTCTCGAAAACTATAAATCAAATCCCGAATCCGAAAGCAGATTCGGATTCAGGAAAGAAAATCGAAAATGATAAAAAATTCGCTATTTTTTACCGAGGCTGGTAGTGCAACTTTTGACCCCCGAAGAGCTCTACAAAAAATTCATTTTGTCGAAAACTATAAATCGAATCCCGAATCCGAAAGCAGATTCGGATTCAGGAAAGATGCGGGCTCAATTCTACATAAAAAATATTAAAATCGAAAACGATAAAAAATTCGCTATTTTTTACCGAGGCCGGTAGTGCAACTTTTGACCCCCGAAGAGCTCTACAAAAAATTCATTTTCTCGAAAACTATAAATCGAATCCCGAATCCGAAAGCAGATTCGGATTCAGGAAAGATGCGGGCTCAATTCTACATGAAAAATATTAAAATCGGAAACGATAAAAAATTCGCTATTTTTTACCGAGGCCGGTAGTGCAACTTTTGACCCCCGAAGAGCTCTACAAAAAATTAATTTGCTCGAAAACTATAAATCGAATCGCGAATCCGAAAGCAGATTCGGATTCAGGAAAGATGCGGGCTCAATTTTACATAAAAAATATTAAAATCAAAAACGATAAAAAATTCGCTATTTTCTACCGAGGCCGGTAGTGCAACTTTTGACCCCCGAAGAGCTCTACAAAAAATTCATTTTCTCGAAAACTATAAATCGAATCCCGAATCCGAAAGCAGATTCGGATTCAGGAAAGATGCGGGCTCAATTCTACATAAAAAATATTAAAATCGAAAACGATAAAAAATTCGCTATTTTCTACCGAGGGCGGTAGGGCAACTTTTGACCCCCGAAGAGCGCTACAAAAAATTCATTTGCTCGGAAACTATAAATCGAATCGCGAATCCGAAAGCAGATTCGGATTCAGGAAAGATGCGGGCTCAATTTTACATAAAAAATATTAAAATCAAAAACGATAAAAAATTCGCTATTTTCTACCGAGGCCGGTAGTGCAACTTTTGACCCCCGAAGAGCGGTACAAAAAATTCATTTTCTCGAAAACTATAAATCGAATCTCGAGTCCGAAAGCAGATTCGGATTCAGGAAAGTTGCTTGCTCAATTCTACATAAAAAATATTAAAATCGGAAACGATAAAAAATTCGCTATTTTTTACCGAGGCCGGTAGTGCAACTTTTGACCCCCGAAGAGCTCTACAAAAAATTCATTTGCTCGAAAACTATAAATCGAATCGCGAATCCGAAAGCAGATTCGGATTCAGGAAAGATGCGGGCTCAATTCTACATAAAAAATATTAAAATCGAAAACGATAAAAAATTCGCTATAAAAAATTCATTTGCTCGGAAACTATAAATCGAATCGCGAATCCGAAAGCAGATTCGGATTCAGGAAAGATGCGGGCTCAATTTTACATAAAAAAATATTAAAATCCAAAACGATAAAAAATTCGCTATTTTCTACCGAGGCCGGTAGTGCAACTTTTGACCCCCGAAGAGCTCTACAAAAAATTCATTTTCTCGAAAACTATAAATCGAATCCCGAATCCGAAAGCAGATTCGGATTCAGGAAAGATGCGGGCTCAATTCTACATAAAAAATATTAAAATCGAAAACGATAAAAAATTCGCTATTTTCTACCGAGGGCGGTAGTGCAACTTTTGACCCCCGAAGAGCGCTACAAAAAATTCATTTGCTCGAAAACTATAAATCGAATCGCGAATCCGAAAGCAGATTCGGATTCAGGAAAGATGCGGGCTCAATTCTACATAAAAAATATTAGAATCGAAAACGATAAAAAATTCGCTATTTTTTACCGAGGCCGGTAGTGCAACTTTTGACCCCCGAAGAGCTCTACAAAAAATTCATTTTCTCGAAAACTATAAATCGAATCCCGAATCCGAAAGCAGATTCGGATTCAGGAAAGATGCGGGCTCAATTCTACATAAAAAATATTAAAATCGAAAACGATAAAAAATTCGCTATTTTTTACCGAGGCCGGTAGTGCAACTTTTGACCCCCGAAGAGCTCTACAAAAAATTCATTTTCTCGAAAACTATAAATCGAATCCCGAATCCGAAAGCAGATTCGGATTCAGGAAAGTTGCTTGCTCAATTCTACATAAAAAATATTAAAATCGGAAACGATAAAAAATTCGTTATTTTTTACCGAGGCCGGTAGTGCAACTTTTAACCCCCGAAGAGCTCTACAAAAAATTCATTTGCTCGAAAACTATAAATCGAATCGCGAATCCGAAAGCAGATTCGGATTCAGGAAAGATGCGGGCTCAATTTTACATAAAAAATATTAAAATCAAAAACGATAAAAAATTCGCTATTTTCTACCGAGGCCGGTAGTGCAACTTTTGACCCCCGAAGAGCTCTACAAAAAATTCATTTTCTCGAAAACTATAAATCGAATCCCGAATCCGAAAGCAGATTCGGATTCAGGAAAGATGCGGGCTCAATTCTACATGAAAAATATTAAAATCGGAAACGATAAAAAATTCGCTATTTTTTAGTGCAACTTTTGACCCCCGAAGAGCTCTACAAAAAATTCATTTTCTCGAAAACTATAAATCGAATCCCGAATCCGAAAGCAGATTCGGATTCAGGAAAGATGCGGGCTCAATTCTACATAAAAAATATTAAAATCGAAAACGATAAAAAATTCGCTATTTTCTACCGAGGGCGGTAGTGCAACTTTTGACCCCCGAAGAGCGCTACAAAAAATTCATTTGCTCGAAAACTATAAATCGAATCGCGAATCCGAAAGCAGATTCGGATTCAGGAAAGATGCGGGCTCAATTCTACATAAAAAAATATTAAAATCGAAAACGATAAAAAATTCGCTATTTTCTACCGAGGGCGGTAGGGCAACTTTTGACCCCCGAAGAGCGGTACAAAAAATTCATTTTCTCGAAAACTATAAATCGAATCCCGAATCCGAAAGCAGATTCGGATTCAGGAAAGTTGCTTGCTCAATTCTACATAAAAAATATTAAAATCGAAAACGATAAAAAATTCGCTATTTTCTACCGAGGGCGGTAGGGCAACTTTTGACCCCCGAAGAGCGCTACAAAAAATTCATTTGCTCGGAAACTATAAATCGAATCGCGAATCCGAAAGCAGATTCGGATTCAGGAAAGATGCGGGCTCAATTTTACATAAAAAATATTAAAATCAAAAACGATAAAAAATTCGCTATTTTCTACCGAGGCCGGTAGTGCAACTTTTGACCCCCGAAGAGCGGTACAAAAAATTCATTTTCTCGAAAACTATAAATCGAATCCCGAATCCGAAAGCAGATTCGGATTCAGGAAAGTTGCTTGCTCAATTCTACATAAAAAATATTAAAATCGGAAACGATAAAAAATTCGCTATTTTTTACCGAGGCCGGTAGTGCAACTTTTGACCCCCGAAGAGCGCTACAAAAAATTCATTTGCTCGAAAACTATAAATCGAATCGCGAATCCGAAAGCAGATTCGGATTCAGGAAAGATGCGGGCTCAATTCTACATAAAAAATATTAAAATCGAAAACGATAAAAAATTCGCTATTTTCTACCGAGGGCGGTAGTGCAACTTTTGACCCCCGAAGAGCGCTACAAAAAATTCATTTGCTCGAAAACTATAAATCGAATCCCGAATCCGAAAGCAGATTCGGATTCATTAAAGATGCGGGCTCAATTCTACATGAAAAATATGAAAATCGGAAACGATAAAAAATTCGCTATTTTTTACCGAGGCCGGTAGTGCAACTTTTGACCCCCGAAGAGCTCTACAAAAAATTCATTTTCTCGAAAACTAGAAATCGAATCTCGAATCCGAAAGCAGATTCGGATTCAGGAAAGTTGCTTGCTCAATTCTACATAAAAAATATTAAAATCGGAAACGATAAAAAATTCGCTATTTTTTACCGAGGCCGGTAGTGCAACTTTTGACCCCCGAAGAGCTCTACAAAAAATTCATTTTCTCGAAAACTATAAATCGAATCCCGAATCCGAAAGCAGATTCGGATTCAGGAAAGATGCGGGCTCAATTCTACATGAAAAATATTAAAATCGGAAACGATAAAAAATTCGCTATTTTTTACCGAGACTGGTAGTGCAACTTTTGACCCCCGAAGAGCTCTACAAAAAATTCATTTTCTCGAAAACTATAAATCGAATCCGGAATCCGAAAGCAGATTCGGATTCAGGAAAGAAAATCGAAAACGATAAAAAATTCGCTATTTTTTACCGAGGCCTGTAGTGCAACTTTTGACGAGCTCTACAAAAAATTCATTTTCTCGAAAACTATAAATCGAATCCCGAATCCGAAAGCAGATTCGGATTCAGGAAAGATGCGGGCTCAATTCTACATAAAAAATATTAAAATCGAAAACGATAAAAAATTCGCTATTTTTTACCGAGGCCGGTAGTGCAACTTTTGACCCCCGAAGAGCTCTACAAAAAATTCATTTTCTCGAAAACTATAAATCGAATCCCGAATCCGAAAGCAGATTCGGATTCAGGAAAGATGCGGGCTCAATTCTACATAAAAAATATTAAAATCGAAAACGATAAAAAATTCGCTATTTTCTACCGAGGGCGGTAGGGCAACTTTTGACCCCCGAAGAGCGCTACAAAAAATTCATTTGCTCGGAAACTATAAATCGAATCGCGAATCCGAAAGCAGATTCGGATTCAGGAAAGATGCGGGCTCAATTTTACATAAAAAATATTAAAATCAAAAACGATAAAAAATTCGCTATTTTCTACCGAGGCCGGTAGTGCAACTTTTGACCCCCGAAGAGCGGTACAAAAAATTCATTTTCTCGAAAACTATAAATCGAATCCCGAATCCGAAAGCAGATTCGGATTCAGGAAAGTTGCTTGCTCAATTCTACATAAAAAATATTAAAATCGAAAACGATAAAAAATTCGCTATTTTCTACCGAGGGCGGTAGGGCAACTTTTGACCCCCGAAGAGCGCTACAAAAAATTCATTTGCTCGGAAACTATAAATCGAATCGCGAATCCGAAAGCAGATTCGGATTCAGGAAAGATGCGGGCTCAATTTTACATAAAAAATATTAAAATCAAAAACGATAAAAAATTCGCTATTTTCTACCGAGGCCGGTAGTGCAACTTTTGACCCCCGAAGAGCGGTACAAAAAATTCATTTTCTCGAAAACTATAAATCGAATCCCGAATCCGAAAGCAGATTCGGATTCAGGAAAGTTGCTTGCTCAATTCTACATAAAAAATATTAAAATCGGAAACGATAAAAAATTCGCTATTTTTTACCGAGGCCGGTAGTGCAACTTTTGACCCCCGAAGAGCGCTACAAAAAATTCATTTGCTCGAAAACTATAAATCGAATCGCGAATCCGAAAGCAGATTCGGATTCAGGAAAGATGCGGGCTCAATTCTACATAAAAAATATTAAAATCGAAAACGATAAAAAATTCGCCATTTTCTACCGAGGGCGGTAGTGCAACTTTTGACCCCCGAAGAGCGCTACAAAAAATTCATTTGCTCGAAAACTATAAATCGAATCCCGAATCCGAAAGCAGATTCGGATTCAGGAAAGATGCGGGCTCAATTCTACATGAAAAATATGAAAATCGGAAACGATAAAAAATTCGCTATTTTTTACCGAGGCCGGTAGTGCAACTTTTGACCCCCGAAGAGCTCTACAAAAAATTCATTTTCTCGAAAACTATAAATCGAATCTCGAATCCGAAAGCAGATTCGGATTCAGGAAAGTTGCTTGCTCAATTCTACATGAAAAATATTAAAATCGGAAACGATAAAAAATTCGCTATTTTTTACCGAGACTGGTAGTAAAAACTGGTAAAATATTAAAATCGAAAACGATAAAAAATTCGCTATTTTTCACCGAGACTGGTAGTGCAACTTTTGACCCCCGAAGAGCTCTACAAAAAATTCATTTTCTCGAAAACTATAAATCGAATCCCGAATCCGAAAGCAGATTCGGATTCAGGAAAGAAAATCGAAAACGATAAAAAATTCGCTATTTTTTACCGAGGCCTGTAGTGCAACTTTTGACGAGCTCTACAAAAAATTCATTTTCTCGAAAACTATAAATCGAATCCCGAATCCGAAAGCAGATTCGGATTCAGGAAAGATGCGGGCTCAATTCTACATAAAAAATATTAAAATCGAAAACGATAAAAAATTCGCTATTTTTTACCGAGGCCGGTAGTGCAACTTTTGACCCCCGAAGAGCTCTACAAAAAATTCATTTTCTCGAAAACTATAAATCGAATCCCGAATCCGAAAGCAGATTCGGATTCAGGAAAGATGCGGGCTCAATTCTACATAAAAAATATTAAAATCGAAAACGATAAAAAATTCGCTATTTTCTACCGAGGGCGGTAGGGCAACTTTTGACCCCCGAAGAGCGCTACAAAAAATTCATTTGCTCGGAAACTATAAATCGAATCGCGAATCCGAAAGCAGATTCGGATTCAGGAAAGATGCGGGCTCAATTTTACATAAAAAATATTAAAATCAAAAACGATAAAAAATTCGCTATTTTCTACCGAGGCCGGTAGTGCAACTTTTGACCCCCGAAGAGCGGTACAAAAAATTCATTTTCTCGAAAACTATAAATCGAATCCCGAATCCGAAAGCAGATTCGGATTCAGGAAAGTTGCTTGCTCAATTCTACATAAAAAATATTAAAATCGAAAACGATAAAAAATTCGCTATTTTCTACCGAGGGCGGTAGGGCAACTTTTGACCCCCGAAGAGCGCTACAAAAAATTCATTTGCTCGGAAACTATAAATCGAATCGCGAATCCGAAAGCAGATTCGGATTCAGGAAAGATGCGGGCTCAATTTTACATAAAAAATATTAAAATCAAAAACGATAAAAAATTCGCTATTTTCTACCGAGGCCGGTAGTGCAACTTTTGACCCCCGAAGAGCGGTACAAAAAATTCATTTTCTCGAAAACTATAAATCGAATCCCGAATCCGAAAGCAGATTCGGATTCAGGAAAGTTGCTTGCTCAATTCTACATAAAAAATATTAAAATCGGAAACGATAAAAAATTCGCTATTTTTTACCGAGGCCGGTAGTGCAACTTTTGACCCCCGAAGAGCGCTACAAAAAATTCATTTGCTCGAAAACTATAAATCGAATCGCGAATCCGAAAGCAGATTCGGATTCAGGAAAGATGCGGGCTCAATTCTACATAAAAAATATTAAAATCGAAAACGATAAAAAATTCGCTATTTTCTACCGAGGGCGGTAGTGCAACTTTTGACCCCCGAAGAGCGCTACAAAAAATTCATTTGCTCGAAAACTATAAATCGAATCCCGAATCCGAAAGCAGATTCGGATTCAGGAAAGATGCGGGCTCAATTCTACATGAAAAATATGAAAATCGGAAACGATAAAAAATTCGCTATTTTTTACCGAGGCCGGTAGTGCAACTTTTGACCCCCGAAGAGCTCTACAAAAAATTCATTTTCTCGAAAACTAGAAATCGAATCTCGAATCCGAAAGCAGATTCGGATTCAGGAAAGTTGCTTGCTCAATTCTACATAAAAAATATTAAAATCGGAAACGATAAAAAATTCGCTATTTTTTACCGAGGCCGGTAGTGCAACTTTTGACCCCCGAAGAGCTCTACAAAAAATTCATTTTCTCGAAAACTATAAATCGAATCCCGAATCCGAAAGCAGATTCGGATTCAGGAAAGATGCGGGCTCAATTCTACATGAAAAATATTAAAATCGGAAACGATAAAAAATTCGCTATTTTTTACCGAGACTGGTAGTGCAACTTTTGACCCCCGAAGAGCTCTACAAAAAATTCATTTTCTCGAAAACTATAAATCGAATCCGGAATCCGAAAGCAGATTCGGATTCAGGAAAGATGCGAGCTCAATTCTACATAAAAAATATTAAAATCGAAAACGATAAAAAATTCGCTATTTTTCACCGAGACTGGTAGTGCAACTTTTGACCCCCGAAGAGCTCTACAAAAAATTCATTTTCTCGAAAACTATAAATCGAATCCCGAATCCGAAAGCAGATTCGGATTCAGGAAAGAAAATCGAAAACGATAAAAAATTCGCTATTTTTTACCGAGGCCTGTAGTGCAACTTTTGACGAGCTCTACAAAAAATTCATTTTCTCGAAAACTATAAATCGAATCCCGAATCCGAAAGCAGATTCGGATTCAGGAAAGATGCGGGCTCAATTCTACATAAAAAATATTAAAATCGAAAACGATAAAGAATTCGCTATTTTTTACCGAGGCCGGTAGTGCAACTTTTGACCCCCGAAGAGCTCTACAAAAAATTCATTTTCTCGAAAACTATAAATCGAATCCCGAATCCGAAAGCAGATTCGGATTCAGGAAAGATGCGGGCTCAATTCTACATAAAAAATATTAAAATCGAAAACGATAAAAAATTCGCTATTTTTTACCGAGGCCGGTAGTGCAACTTTTGACCCCCGAAGAGCTCTACAAAAAATTCATTTTCTCGAAAACTATAAATCGAATCCCGAATCCGAAAGCAGATTCGGATTCAGGAAAGTTGCTTGCTCAATTCTACATAAAAAATATTAAAATCGGAAACGATAAAAAATTCGCTATTTTTTACCGAGGCTGGTAGTGCAACTTTTGACCCCCGAAGAGCTCTACAAAAAATTCATTTGCTCGAAAACTATAAATCGAATCGCGAATCCGAAAGCAGATTCGGATTCAGGAAAGATGCGGGCTCAATTTTACATAAAAAATATTAAAATCAAAAACGATAAAAAATTCGCTATTTTCTACCGAGGCCGGTAGTGCAACTTTTGACCCCCGAAGAGCTCTACAAAAAATTCATTTTCTCGAAAACTATAAATCGAATCCCGAATCCGAAAGCAGATTCGGATTCAGGAAAGTTGCTTGCTCAATTCTACATAAAAAATATTAAAATCGGAAACGATAAAAAATTCGCTATTTTTTACCGAGGCCGGTAGTGCAACTTTTGACCCCCGAAGAGCTCTACAAAAAATTCATTTTCTCGAAAACTATAAATCGAATCCCGAATCCGAAAGCAGATTCGGATTCAGGAAAGATGCGGGCTCAATTCTACATAAAAAATATTAAAATCGAAAACGATAAAAAATTCGCTATTTTTTACCGAGGCCGGTAGTGCAACTTTTGACCCCCGAAGAGCTCTACAAAAAATTCATTTTCTCGAAAACTATAAATCGAATCCCGAATCCGAAAGCAGATTCGGATTCAGGAAAGTTGCTTGCTCAATTCTACATAAAAAATATTAAAATCGGAAACGATAAAAAATTCGTTATTTTTTACCGAGGCCGGTAGTGCAACTTTTAACCCCCGAAGAGCTCTACAAAAAATTCATTTGCTCGAAAACTATAAATCGAATCGCGAATCCGAAAGCAGATTCGGATTCAGGAAAGATGCGGGCTCAATTTTACATAAAAAATATTAAAATCAAAAACGATAAAAAATTCGCTATTTTCTACCGAGGCCGGTAGTGCAACTTTTGACCCCCGAAGAGCTCTACAAAAAATTCATTTTCTCGAAAACTATAAATCGAATCCCGAATCCGAAAGCAGATTCGGATTCAGGAAAGATGCGGGCTCAATTCTACATGAAAAATATTAAAATCGGAAACGATAAAAAATTCGCTATTTTTTAGTGCAACTTTTGACCCCCGAAGAGCTCTACAAAAAATTCATTTTCTCGAAAACTATAAATCGAATCCCGAATCCGAAAGCAGATTCGGATTCAGGAAAGATGCGGGCTCAATTCTACATAAAAAATATTAAAATCGAAAACGATAAAAAATTCGCTATTTTCTACCGAGGGCGGTAGGGCAACTTTTGACCCCCGAAGAGCGCTACAAAAAATTCATTTGCTCGGAAACTATAAATCGAATCGCGAATCCGAAAGCAGATTCGGATTCAGGAAAGATGCGGGCTCAATTTTACATAAAAAATATTAAAATCAAAAACGATAAAAAATTCGCTATTTTCTACCGAGGCCGGTAGTGCAACTTTTGACCCCCGAAGAGCGGTACAAAAAATTCATTTTCTCGAAAACTATAAATCGAATCCCGAATCCGAAAGCAGATTCGGATTCAGGAAAGTTGCTTGCTCAATTCTACATAAAAAATATTAAAATCGGAAACGATAAAAAATTCGCTATTTTTTACCGAGGCCGGTAGTGCAACTTTTGACCCCCGAAGAGCGCTACAAAAAATTCATTTGCTCGAAAACTATAAATCGAATCGCGAATCCGAAAGCAGATTCGGATTCAGGAAAGATGCGGGCTCAATTCTACATAAAAAATATTAAAATCGAAAACGATAAAAAATTCGCTATTTTCTACCGAGGGCGGTAGTGCAACTTTTGACCCCCGAAGAGCGCTACAAAAAATTCATTTGCTCGAAAACTATAAATCGAATCCCGAATCCGAAAGCAGATTCGGATTCAGGAAAGATGCGGGCTCAATTCTACATGAAAAATATGAAAATCGGAAACGATAAAAAATTCGCTATTTTTTACCGAGGCCGGTAGTGCAACTTTTGACCCCCGAAGAGCTCTACAAAAAATTCATTTTCTCGAAAACTATAAATCGAATCTCGAATCCGAAAGCAGATTCGGATTCAGGAAAGTTGCTTGCTCAATTCTACATAAAAAATATTAAAATCGGAAACGATAAAAAATTCGCTATTTTTTACCGAGGCCGGTAGTGCAACTTTTGACCCCCGAAGAGCTCTACAAAAAATTCATTTTCTCGAAAACTATAAATCGAATCCCGAATCCGAAAGCAGATTCGGATTCAGGAAAGATGCGGGCTCAATTCTACATGAAAAATATTAAAATCGGAAACGATAAAAAATTCGCTATTTTTTACCGAGACTGGTAGTGCAACTTTTGACCCCCGAAGAGCTCTACAAAAAATTCATTTTCTCGAAAACTATAAATCGAATCCGGAATCCGAAAGCAGATTCGGATTCAGGAAAGATGCGAGCTCAATTCTACATAAAAAATATTAAAATCGAAAACGATAAAAAATTCGCTATTTTTCACCGAGACTGGTAGTGCAACTTTTGACCCCCGAAGAGCTCTACAAAAAATTCATTTTCTCGAAAACTATAAATCGAATCCCGAATCCGAAAGCAGATTCGGATTCAGGAAAGAAAATCGAAAACGATAAAAAATTCGCTATTTTTTACCGAGGCCTGTAGTGCAACTTTTGACGAGCTCTACAAAAAATTCATTTTCTCGAAAACTATAAATCGAATCCCGAATCCGAAAGCAGATTCGGATTCAGGAAAGATGCGGGCTCAATTCTACATAAAAAATATTAAAATCGAAAACGATAAAAAATTCGCTATTTTTTACCGAGGCCGGTAGTGCAACTTTTGACCCCCGAAGAGCTCTACAAAAAATTCATTTTCTCGAAAACTATAAATCGAATCCCGAATCCGAAAGCAGATTCGGATTCAGGAAAGATGCGGGCTCAATTCTACATGAAAAATATTAAAATCGGAAACGATAAAAAATTCGCTATTTTTTACCGAGGCTGGTAGTGCAACTTTTGACCCCCGAAGAGCTCTACAAAAAATTCATTTGCTCGAAAACTATAAATCGAATCGCGAATCCGAAAGCAGATTCGGATTCAGGAAAGATGCGGGCTCAATTTTACATAAAAAATATTAAAATCAAAAACGATAAAAAATTCGCTATTTTCTACCGAGGCCGGTAGTGCAACTTTTGACCCCCGAAGAGCTCTACAAAAAATTCATTTTCTCGAAAACTATAAATCGAATCCCGAATCCGAAAGCAGATTCGGATTCAGGAAAGATGCGGGCTCAATTCTACATGAAAAATATTAAAATCGGAAACGATAAAAAATTCGCTATTTTTTACCGAGGCCGGTAGTGCAATTTTTGACCCCCGAAGAGCTCTACAAAAAATTAATTTTCTCGAAAACTATAAATCGAATCCCGAATCCGAAAGCAGATTCGGATTCAGGAAAGATGCGGGCTCAATTCTACATAAAAAATATTAAAATCGGAAACGATAAAAAATTCGCTATTTTTTACCGAGGCTGGTTGTGCAACTTTTGACCCCCGAAGAGCACTACAAAAAATTCATTTTGTCGAAAACTATAAATCGAATCCCGAATCCGAAAGCAGATTCGGATTCAGGAAAGATGCGGGCTCAATTCTACATAAAAAATATTAAAATCGAAAACGATAAAAAATTCGCTATTTTTTACCGAGACTGGTAGTGCAACTTTTGACCCCCGAAGAGCTCTACAAAAAATTCATTTTCTCGAAAACTATAAATCGAATCCCGAATCCGAAAGCAGATTCGGATTCAGGAAAGATGCGGGCTCAATTCTACATAAAAAATATTAAAATCGAAAACGATAAAAAATTCGCTATTTTTTACCGAGGCCGGTAGTGCAACTTTTGACCCCCGAAGAGCTCTACAAAAAATTCATTTTCTCGAAAACTATAAATCGAATCCCGAATCCGAAAGCAGATTCGGATTCAGGAAAGTTGCTTGCTCAATTCTACATAAAAAATATTAAAATCGGAAACGATAAAAAATTCGCTATTTTTTACCGAGGCCGGTAGTGCAACTTTTGACCCCCGAAGAGCTCTACAAAAAATTAATTTGCTCGAAAACTATAAATCGAATCGCGAATCCGAAAGCAGATTCGGATTCAGGAAAGATGCGGGCTCAATTTTACATAAAAAATATTAAAATCAAAAACGATAAAAAATTCGCTATTTTCTACCGAGGCCGGTAGTGCAACTTTTGACCCCCGAAGAGCTCTACAAAAAATTCATTTTCTCGAAAACTATAAATCGAATCCCGAATCCGAAAGCAGATTCGGATTCAGGAAAGATGCGGGCTCAATTCTACATAAAAAATATTAAAATCGAAAACGATAAAAAATTCGCTATTTTCTACCGAGGGCGGTAGTGCAACTTTTGACCCCCGAAGAGCGCTACAAAAAATTCATTTGCTCGAAAACTATAAATCGAATCGCGATTCCGAAAGCAGATTCGGATTCAGGAAAGATGCGGGCTCAATTCTACATAAAAAATATTAAAATCGAAAACGATAAAAAATTCGCTATTTTCTACCGAGGGCGGTAGTGCAACTTTTGACCCCCGAAGAGCGCTACAAAAAATTCATTTGCTCGAAAACTATAAATCGAATCGCGATTCCGAAAGCAGATTCGGATTCAGGAAAGATGCGGGCTCAATTCTACATAAAAAATATTAAAATCGAAAACGATAAAAAATTCGCTATTTTCTACCGAGGGCGGTAGTGCAACTTTTGACCCCCGAAGAGCTCTACAAAAAATTCATTTGCTCGAAAACTATAAATCGAATCGCGATTCCGAAAGCAGATTCGGATTCAGGAAAGATGCGGGCTCAATTCTACATAAAAAATATTAAAATAAAAAACGATAAAAAATTCGCTATTTTCTACCGAGGCCGGTAGTGCAACTTTTGACCCCCGAAGAGCTCTACAAAAAATTCATTTTCTCGAAAACTATAAATCGAATCCCGAATCCGAAAGCAGATTCGGATTCAGGAAAGTTGCTTGCTCAATTCTACATAAAAAATATTAAAATCGGAAACGATAAAAAATTCGCTATTTTTTACCGAGGCCGGTAGTGCAACTTTTGACCCCCGAAGAGCTCTACAAAAAATTCATTTTCTCGAAAACTATAAATCGAATCCCGAATCCGAAAGCAGATTCGGATTCAGGAAAGATGCGGGCTCAATTTTACATGAAAAATATTAAAATCGGAAACGATAAAAAATTCGCTATTTTTTACCGAGACTGGTAGTGCAACTTTTGACCCCCGAAGAGCTCTACAAAAAATTCATTTTCTCGAAAACTATAAATCGAATCCGGAATCCGAAAGCAGATTCGGATTCAGGAAAGATGCGAGCTCAATTCTACATAAAAAATATTAAAATCGAAAACGATAAAAAATTCGCTATTTTTTACCGAGACTGGTAGTGCAACTTTTGACCCCCGAAGAGCTCTACAAAAAATTCATTTTCTCGAAAACTATAAATCGAATCCCGAATCCGAAAGCAGATTCGGATTCAGGAAAGAAAATCGAAAACGATAAAAAATTCGCTATTTTTTACCGAGACTGGTAGTGCAACTTTTGACCCCCGAAGAGCTCTACAAAAAATTCATTTTCTCGAAAACTATAAATCGAATCCCGAATCCGACAGCAGATTCGGATTCAGGAAAGATGCGGGCTCAATTCTACATGAAAAATATTAAAATCGGAAACGATAAAAAATTCGCTATTTTTTACCGAGACTGGTAGTGCAACTTTTGACCCCCGAAGAGCGCTACAAAAAATTCATTTTCTCGAAAACTATAAATCGAATCCGGAATCCGAAAGCAGATTCGGATTCAGGAAAGATGCGAGCTCAATTCTACATAAAAAATATTAAAATCGAAAACGATAAAAAATTCGCTATTTTTTACCGAGACTGGTAGTGCAACTTTTGACCCCCGAAGAGCTCTACAAAAAATTCATTTTCTCGAAAACTATAAATCGAATCCCGAATCCGAAAGCAGATTCGGATTCAGGAAAGAAAATCGAAAACGATAAAAAATTCGCTATTTTTTACCGAGGCCAGTAGTGCAACTTTTGACGACCTCTACAAAAAATTCATTTTCTCGAAAACTATAAATCGAATCCCGAATCCGAAAGCAGATTCGGATTCAGGAAAGATGCGGGCTCAATTCTACATAAAAAATATTAAAATCGAAAACGATAAAAAATTCGCTATTTTCTACCGAGGGCGGTAGTGCAACTTTTGACCCCCGAAGAGCGCTACAAAAAATTCATTTGCTCGAAAACTATAAATCGAATCGCGAATCCGAAAGCAGATTCGGATTCAGGAAAGATGCGGGCTCAATTCTACATAAAAAATATTAAAATCGGAAACGATAAAAAATTCGCTATTTTTTACCGAGACTGGTAGTGCAACTTTTGACCCCCGAAGAGCTCTACAAAAAATTCATTTTCTCGAAAACTGTAAATCGAATCCCGAATCCGAAAGCAGATTCGGATTCAGGAAAGATGCGAGCTCAATTCTACATAAAAAATATTAAAATCGAAAACGATAAAAAATTCGCTATTTTTTACCGAGGCCAGTAGTGCAACTTTTGACCCCCGAAGAGCTCTACAAAAAATTCATTTTCTCGAAAACTATAAATCGAATCCCGAATCCGAAAGCAGATTCGGATTCAGGAAAGATGCGGGCTCAATTCTACATAAAAAATATTAAAATCGAAAACGATAAAAAATTCGCTATTTTCTACCGAGGGCGGTAGTGCAACTTTGACCCCCGAAGAGCGCTACAAAAAATTCATTTGCTCGAAAACTATAAATCGAATCCCGAATCCGAAAGCAGATTCGGATTCAGGAAAGTTGCGGGCTCAATTTTACATAAAAAATATTAAAATCAAAAACGATAAAAAATTCGCTATTTTCTACCGAGGCCGGTAGTGCAACTTTTGACCCCGAAGAGCGGTACAATAAATTCATTTTCTCGAAAACTATAAATCGAATCCAGAATCCGAAAGCAGATTCGGATTCAGGAAAGTTGCGGGCTCAATTCTACATGAAAAATATTAAAATCGGAAACGATAAAAAATTCGCTATTTTTTACCGAGACTGGTAGTGCAACTTTTGACCCCCGAAGAGCTCTACAAAAAATTCATTTTCTCGAAAACTATAAATCCAATCCCGAATCCGAAAGCAGATTCGGATTCAGGAAAGATGCGAGCTCAATTCTACATAAAAAATATTAAAATCGAAAACGATAAAAAATTCGCTATTTTTTCCGAGGCCAGTAGTGCAACTTTTGACCCCCGAAGAGCTCTACAAAAAATTCATTTGCTCGAAAACTATAAATCGAATCCCGAATCCGAAAGCAGATTCGGATTCAGGAAAGTTGCGGGCTCAATTTTACATAAAAAATATTAAAATCGAAAACGATAAAAAATTCGCTATTTTCTACCGAGGGCGGTAGTGCAACTTTTGACTCCCGAAGAGCGCTACAAAAAATTCATTTGCTCGAAAACTATAAATCGAATCGCGAATCCGAAAGCAGATTCGGATTCAGGAAAGATGCGGGCTCAATTCTACATAAAAAATATTAAAATCGAAAACGATAAAAAATTCGCTATTTTTTACCGAGGCCGGTAGTGCAACTTTTGACCCCCGAAGAGCTCTACAAAAAATTCATTTTCTCGAAAACTATAAATCGAACCCCGAATCCGAAAGCAGATTCGGATTCAGGAAAGTTGCTTGCTCAATTCTACATAAAAAATATTAAAATCGGAAACGATATAAAATTCGCTTTTTTTACCGAGGCCGGTAGTGCAACCTTTGACCCCCGAAGAGCTCTACAAAAAATTTATTTTCTCGAAAACTATAAATCGAATCCCGAATCCGAAAGCAGATTCGGATTCAGGAAAGATGCGGGCTCAATTCTACATAAAAAATATTAAAATCGGAAACGATAAAAAATTCGCTATTTTTTACCGAGGCTGGTTGTGCAACTTTTGACCCCCGAAGAGCACTACAAAAAATTCATTTTGTCGAAAACTATAAATCGAATCCCGAATCCGAAAGCAGATTCGGATTCAGGAAAGATGCGAGCTCAATTCTACATAAAAAATATTAAAATCGAAAACGATAAAAAATTCGCTATTTTTTACCGAGACTGGTAGTGCAACTTTTGACCCCCGAAGAGCTCTACAAAAAATTCATTTTCTCGAAAACTATAAATCGAATCCCGAATCCGAAAGCAGATTCGGATTCAGGAAAGAAAATCGAAAACGATAAAAAATTCGCTATTTTTTACCGAGGCCAGTAGTGCAACTTTTGACGACCTCTACAAAAAATTCATTTTCTCGAAAACTATAAATCGAATCCGGAATCCGAAAGCAGATTCGGATTCAGGAAAGATGCGGGCTCAATTCTACATAAAAAATATTAAAATCGAAAACGATAAAAAATTCGCTATTTTCTACCGAGGGCGGTAGTGCAACTTTTGACTCCCGAAGAGCGCTACAAAAAATTCATTTGCTCGAAAACTATAAATCGAATCGCGAATCCGAAAGCAGATTCGGATTCAGGAAAGATGCGGGCTCAATTCTACATAAAAAATATTAAAATCGAAAACGATAAAAAATTCGCTATTTTTTACCGAGGCCGGTAGTGCAACTTTTGACCCCCGAAGAGCTCTACAAAAAATTCATTTTCTCGAAAACTATAAATCGAACCCCGAATCCGAAAGCAGATTCGGATTCAGGAAAGTTGCTTGCTCAATTCTACATAAAAAATATTAAGATCGGAAACGATAAAAAATTCGCTATTTTTTACCGAGGCCGGTAGTGCAATTTTTGACGCCCGAAGAGCTCTACAAAAAATTCATTTTCTCGAAAACTATAAATCGAATCCCGAATCCGAAAGCAGATTCGGATTCAGGAAAGATGCGGGCTCAATTCTACATAAAAAATATTAAAATCGAAAACGATAAAAAATTCGCTATTTTTAACCGAGGCCAGTAGTGCAACTTTTGACCCCCGAAGAGCTCTACAAAAAATTCATTTTCTCGAAAACTATAAATCGAATCCCGAATCCGAAAGCAGATTCGGATTCAGGAAAGATGCGGGCTCAATTCTACATAAAAAATATTAAAATCGAAAACGATAAAAAATTCGCTATTTTCTACCGAGGGCGGTAGTGCAACTTTTGACCCCCGAAGAGCGCTACAAAAAATTCATTTGCTCGAAAACTATAAATCGAATCGCGATTCCGAAAGCAGATTCGGATTCAGGAAAGATGCGGGCTCAATTCTACATAAAAAATATTAAAATCGAAAACGATAAAAAATTCGCTATTTTCTACCGAGGGCGGTAGTGCAACTTTTGACCCCCGAAGAGCGCTACAAAAAATTCATTTGCTCGGAAACTATAAATCGAATCGCGAATCCGAAAGCAGATTCGGATTCAGGAAAGATGCGGGCTCAATTTTACATAAAAAAATATTAAAATCAAAAACGATAAAAAATTCGCTATTTTCTACCGAGGCCGGTAGTGCAACTTTTGACCCCCGAAGAGCGGTACAAAAAATTCATTTTCTCGAAAACTATAAATCGAATCCCGAATCCGAAAGCAGATTCGGATTCAGGAAAGTTGCTTGCTCAATTCTACATAAAAAATATTAAAATCAAAAACGATAAAAAATTCGCTATTTTCTACCGAGGCCGGTAGTGCAACTTTTGACCCCCGAAGAGCGGTACAAAAAATTCATTTTCTCGAAAACTATAAATCGAATCCCGAATCCGAAAGCAGATTCGGATTCAGGAAAGTTGCTTGCTCAATTCTACATAAAAAATATTAAAATAAAAAACGATAAAAAATTCGCTATTTTCTACCGAGGCCGGTAGTGCAACTTTTGACCCCCGAAGAGCTCTACAAAAAATTCATTTTCTCGAAAACTATAAATCGAATCCCGAATCCGAAAGCAGATTCGGATTCAGGAAAGTTGCTTGCTCAATTCTACATAAAAAATATTAAAATCGGAAACGATAAAAAATTCGCTATTTTTTACCGAGGCCGGTAGTGCAACTTTTGACCCCCGAAGAGCTCTACAAAAAATTCATTTTCTCGAAAACTATAAATCGAATCCCGAATCCGAAAGCAGATTCGGATTCAGGAAAGATGCGGGCTCAATTTTACATGAAAAATATTAAAATCGGAAACGATAAAAAATTCGCTATTTTTTACCGAGACTGGTAGTGCAACTTTTGACCCCCGAAGAGCTCTACAAAAAATTCATTTTCTCGAAAACTATAAATCGAATCCGGAATCCGAAAGCAGATTCGGATTCAGGAAAGATGCGAGCTCAATTCTACATAAAAAATATTAAAATCGAAAACGATAAAAAATTCGCTATTTTTTACCGAGACTGGTAGTGCAACTTTTGACCCCCGAAGAGCTCTACAAAAAATTCATTTTCTCGAAAACTATAAATCGAATCCCGAATCCGAAAGCAGATTCGGATTCAGGAAAGAAAATCGAAAACGAATTCGCTATTTTCTACCGAGGGCGGTAGTGCAACTTTTGACTCCAGAAGAGCGCTACAAAAAATTCATTTGCTCGAAAACTATAAATCGAATCGCGAATCCGAAAGCAGATTCGGATTCAGGAAAGATGCGGGCTCAATTCTACATAAAAAATATTAAAATCGAAAACGATAAAAAATTCGCTATTTTTTACCGAGGCCGGTAGTGCAACTTTTGACCCCCGAAGAGCTCTACAAAAAATTCATTTTCTCGAAAACTATAAATCGAACCCCGAATCCGAAAGCAGATTCGGATTCAGGAAAGTTGCTTGCTCAATTCTACATAAAAAATATTAAAATCGGAAACGATAAAAAATTCGCTATTTTTTACCGAGGCCGGTAGTGCAATTTTTGACGCCCGAAGAGCTCTACAAAAAATTCATTTTCTCGAAAACTATAAATCGAATCCCGAATCCGAAAGCAGATTCGGATTCAGGAAAGATGCGGGCTCAATTCTACATAAAAAATATTAAAATCGGAAACGATAAAAAATTCGCTATTTTTTACCGAGACTGGTAGTGCAACTTTTGACCCCCGAAGAGCTCTACAAAAAATTCATTTTCTCGAAAACTATAAATCGAATCCCGAATCCGAAAGCAGATTCGGATTCAGGAAAGATGCGAGCTCAATTCTACATAAAAAATATTAAAATCGAAAACGATAAAAAATTCGCTATTTTTTACCGAGGCCAGTAGTGCAACTTTTGACCCCCGAAGAGCTCTACAAAAAATTCATTTTCTCGAAAACTATAAATCGAATCCCGAATCCGAAAGCAGATTCGGATTCAGGAAAGATGCGGGCTCAATTCTACATAAAAAATATTAAAATCGAAAACGATAAAAAATTCGCTATTTTCTACCGAGGGCGGTAGTGCAACTTTGACCCCCGAAGAGCGCTACAAAAAATTCATTTGCTCGAAAACTATAAATCGAATCGCGAATCCGAAAGCAGATTCGGATTCAGGAAAGTTGCGGGCTCAATTTTACATAAAAAAATATTAAAATCAAAAACGATAAAAAATTCGCTATTTTCTACCGAGGCCAGCAGTGCAACTTTTGACCCCGAAGAGCGGTACAATAAATTCATTTTCTCGAAAACTATAAATCGAATCCAGAATCCGAAAGCAGATTCGGATTCAGGAAAGTTGCGGGCTCAATTCTACATGAAAAATATTAAAATCGGAAACGATAAAAAATTCGCTATTTTTTACCGAGACTGGTAGTGCAACTTTTGACCCCCGAAGAGCTCTACAAAAAATTCATTTTCTCGAAAACTATAAATCCAATCCCGAATCCGAAAGCAGATTCGGATTCAGGAAAGATGCGAGCTCAATTCTACATAAAAAATATTAAAATCGAAAACGATAAAAAATTCGCTATTTTTTCCGAGGCCAGTAGTGCAACTTTTGACCCCCGAAGAGCTCTACAAAAAATTCATTTTCTCGAAAACTATAAATCGAATCCCGAATCCGAAAGCAGATTCGGATTCAGGAAAGATGCGGGCTCAATTCTACATAAAAAATATTAAAATCGAAAACGATAAAAAATTCGCTATTTTCTACCGAGGGCGGTAGTGCAACTTTTGACTCCCGAAGAGCGCTACAAAAAATTCATTTGCTCGAAAACTATAAATCGAATCGCGAATCCGAAAGCAGATTCGGATTCAGGAAAGATGCGGGCTCAATTCTACATAAAAAATATTAAAATCGAAAACGATAAAAAATTCGCTATTTTTTACCGAGGCCGGTAGTGCAACTTTTGACCCCCGAAGAGCTCTACAAAAAATTCATTTTCTCGAAAACTATAAATCGAACCCCGAATCCGAAAGCAGATTCGGATTCAGGAAAGTTGCTTGCTCAATTCTACATAAAAAATATTAAAATCGGAAACGATATAAAATTCGCTATTTTGTACCGAGGCCGGTAGTGCAACTTTTGACCCCCGAAGAGCTCTACAAAAAATGTATTTTCTCGAAAACTATAAATCGAATCCCGAATCCGAAAGCAGATTCGGATTCAGGAAAGATGCGGGCTCAATTCTACATAAAAAATATTAAAATCGGAAACGATAAAAAATTCGCTATTTTTTACCGAGGCTGGTTGTGCAACTTTTGACCCCCGAAGAGCACTACAAAAAATTCATTTTGTCGAAAACTATAAATCGAATCCCGAATCCGAAAGCAGATTCGGATTCAGGAAAGATGCGAGCTCAATTCTACATAAAAAATATTAAAATCGAAAACGATAAAAAATTCGCTATTTTTTACCGAGACTGGTAGTGCAACTTTTGACTCCCGAAGAGCTCTACAAAAAATTCATTTTCTCGAAAACTATAAATCGAATCCCGAATCCGAAAGCAGATTCGGATTCAGGAAAGAAAATCGAAAACGATAAAAAATTCGCTATTTTTTACCGAGGCCAGTAGTGCAACTTTTGACGACCTCTACAAAAAATTCATTTTCTCGAAAACTATAAATCGAATCCCGAATCCGAAAGCAGATTCGGATTCAGGAAAGATGCGGGCTCAATTCTACATAAAAAATATTAAAATCGAAAACGATAAAAAATTCGCTATTTTCTACCGAGGGCGGTAGTGCAACTTTTGACTCCCGAAGAGCGCTACAAAAAATTCATTTGCTCGAAAACTATAAATCGAATCGCGAATCCGAAAGCAGATTCGGATTCAGGAAAGATGCGGGCTCAATTCTACATAAAAAAATATTAAAATCGAAAACGATAAAAAATTCGCTATTTTTTACCGAGGCCGGTAGTGCAACTTTTGACCCCCGAAGAGCTCTACAAAAAATTCATTTTCTCGAAAACTATAAATCGAACCCCGAATCCGAAAGCAGATTCGGATTCAGGAAAGTTGCTTGCTCAATTCTACATAAAAAATATTAAGATCGGAAACGATAAAAAATTCGCTATTTTTTACCGAGGCCGGTAGTGCAATTTTTGACGCCCGAAGAGCTCTACAAAAAATTCATTTTCTCGAAAACTATAAATCGAATCCCGAATCCGAAAGCAGATTCGGATTCAGGAAAGATGCGGGCTCAATTCTACATAAAAAATATTTAAATCGGAAACGATAAAAAATTCGCTATTTTTTACCGAGACTGGTAGTGCAACTTTTGACCCCCGAAGAGCTCTACAAAAAATTCATTTTCTCGAAAACTATAAATCGAATCCCGAATCCGAAAGCAGATTCGGATTCAGGAAAGATGCGAGCTCAATTCTACATAAAAAAATATTAAAATCGAAAACGATAAAAAATTCGCTATTTTTTACCGAGGCCAGTAGTGCAACTTTTGACCCCCGAAGAGCTCTACAAAAAATTCATTTTCTCGAAAACTATAAATCGAATCCCGAATCCGAAAGCAGATTCGGATTCAGGAAAGATGCGGGCTCAATTCTACATAAAAAATATTAAAATCGAAAACGATAAAAAATTCGCTATTTTCTACCGAGGGCGGTAGTGCAACTTTTGACCCCCGAAGAGCGCTACAAAAAATTCATTTTCTCGAAAACTATAAATCGAATCCAGAATCCGAAAGCAGATTCGGATTCAGGAAAGATGCGGGCTCAATTCTACATAAAAAATATTAAAATCGGAAACGATATAAAATTCGCTATTTTGTACCGAGGCCGGTAGTGCAACTTTTGACCCCCGAAGAGCTCTACAAAAAATTCATTTTCTCGAAAACTATAAATCGAACCCCGAATCCGAAAGCAGATTCGGATTCAGGAAAGTTGCTTGCTCAATTCTACATAAAAAATATTGAAATCGGAAACGATATAAAATTCGCTATTTTTTACCGAGGCTGGTTGTGCAACTTTTGACCCCCGAAGAGCACTACAAAAAATTCATTTTGTCGAAAACTATAAATCGAATCGCGAATCCGAAAGCAGATTCGGATTCAGGAAAGATGCGGGCTCAATTCTACATAAAAAATATTAAAATCGAAAACGATAAAAAATTCGCTATTTTTTACCGAGGCCAGTAGTGCAACTTTTGACCCCCGAAGAGCTCTACAAAAAATTTATTTTCTCGAAAACTATAAATCGAATCCCGAATCCGAAAGCAGATTCGGATTCAGGAAAGATGCGGGCTCAATTCTACATAAAAAATATTAAAATCGGAAACGATAAAAAATTCGCTATTTTCTACCGAGGCTGGTTGTGCAACTTTTGACCCCTGAAGAGCACTACAAAAAATTCATTTTGTCGAAAACTATAAATCGAATCCCGAATCCGAAAGCAGATTCGGATTCAGGAAAGATGCGGGCTCAATTCTACATAAAAAATATTAAAATCGAAAACGACAAAAAATTCGCTATTTTTTACCGAGGGCGGTAGTGTAACTTTTAACCCCCGAAGAGCGCTACAAAAAATTCATTTGCTCGATAACTATAAAACGAATCGCGAATCCGAAAGCAGATTCGGATTCAGGAAAGATGCGGGCTCAATTCTACATAAAAAATATTAAAATCGAAAACGATAAAAATTCGCTATTTTTTACCGAGGCCGGTAGTGCAACTTTTGACCCCCGAAGAGCTCTACAAAAAATTCATTTTCTCGAAAACTATAAATCGAATCCCGAATCCGAAAGCAGATTCGGATTCAGGAAAGATGCGAGCTCAATTCTACATAAAAAATATTAAAATCGAAAACGATAAAAAATTCGCTATTTTTTACCGAGACTGGTAGTGCAACTTTTGACCCCCGAAGAGCTCTACAAAAAATTCATTTTCTCGAAAACTATAAATCGAATCCCGAATCCGAAAGCAGATTCGGATTCAGGAAAGATGCGGGCTCAATTCTACATGAAAAATATTAAAATCGGAAACGATAAAAAATTCGCTATTTTCTACCGAGGGCGGTAGTGTAACTTTTGACCCCCGAAGAGCGCTACAAAAAATTCATTTGCTCGATAACTATAAAACGAATCGCGAATCCGAAAGCAGATTCGGATTCAGGAAAGATGCGGGCTCAATTCTACACAAAAAATATTAAAATCGAAAACGATAAAAATTCGCTATTTTCTACCGAGGGCGGTAGTGCAACTTTTGACTCCCGAAGAGCGCTACAAAAAATTCATTTGCTCGAAAAATATAAATCGAATCGCGAATCCGAAAGCAGATTCGGATTCAGGAAAGAAAATCGAAAACGATAAAAAATTCGCTATTTTTTACCGAGGCCAGTAGTGCAACTTTTGACGACCTCTACAAAAAATTCATTTTCTCGAAAACTATAAATCGAATCCCGAATCCGAAAGCAGATTCGGATTCAGGAAAGATGCGGGCTCAATTCTACATAAAAAATATTAAAATCGAAAACGATAAAAAATTCGCTATTTTCTACCGAGGGCGGTAGTGCAACTTTTGACTCCCGAAGAGCGCTACAAAAAATTCATTTGCTCGAAAACTATAAATCGAATCGCGAATCCGAAAGCAGATTCGGATTCAGGAAAGATGCGGGCTCAATTCTACACAAAAAATATTAAAATCGAAAACGATAAAAATTCGCTATTTTCTACCGAGGGCGGTAGTGCAACTTTTGACTCCCGAAGAGCGCTACAAAAAATTCATTTGCTCGAAAAATATAAATCGAATCGCGAATCCGAAAGCAGATTCGGATTCAGGAAAGAAAATCGAAAACGATAAAAAATTCGCTATTTTTTACCGAGGCCAGTAGTGCAACTTTTGACGACCTCTACAAAAAATTCATTTTCTCGAAAACTATAAATCGAATCCCGAATCCGAAAGCAGATTCGGATTCAGGAAAGATGCGGGCTCAATTCTACATAAAAAATATTAAAATCGAAAACGATAAAAAATTCGCTATTTTCTACCGAGGGCGGTAGTGCAACTTTTGACTCCCGAAGAGCGCTACAAAAAATTCATTTGCTCGAAAACTATAAATCGAATCGCGAATCCGAAAGCAGATTCGGATTCAGGAAAGATGCGGGCTCAATTCTACATAAAAAATATTAAAATCGAAAACGATAAAAAATTCGCTATTTTTTACCGAGGCCGGTAGTGCAACTTTTGACCCCCGAAGAGCTCTACAAAAAATTCATTTTCTCGAAAACTATAAATCGAACCCCGAATCCGAAAGCAGATTCGGATTCAGGAAAGTTGCTTGCTCAATTCTACATAAAAAATATTAAGATCGGAAACGATAAAAAATTCGCTATTTTTTACCGAGGCCGGTAGTGCAATTTTTGACTCCCGAAGAGCTCTACAAAAAATTCATTTTCTCGAAAACTATAAATCGAATCCCGAATCCGAAAGCAGATTCGGATTCAGGAAAGATGCGGGCTCAATTCTACATAAAAAATATTTAAATCGGAAACGATAAAAAATTCGCTATTTTTTACCGAGACTGGTAGTGCAACTTTTGACCCCCGAAGAGCTCTACAAAAAATTCATTTTCTCGAAAACTATAAATCGAATCCCGAATCCGAAAGCAGATTCGGATTCAGGAAAGATGCGAGCTCAATTCTACATAAAAAAATATTAAAATCGAAAACGATAAAAAATTCGCTATTTTTTACCGAGGCCAGTAGTGCAACTTTTGACCCCCGAAGAGCTCTACAAAAAATTCATTTTCTCGAAAACTATAAATCGAACCCCGAATCCGAAAGCAGATTCGGATTCAGGAAAGTTGCTTGCTCAATTCTACATAAAAAATATTAAGATCGGAAACGATAAAAAATTCGCTATTTTTTACCGAGGCCGGTAGTGCAATTTTTGACTCCCGAAGAGCTCTACAAAAAATTCATTTTCTCGAAAACTATAAATCGGATCCCGAATCCGAAAGCAGATTCGGATTCAGGAAAGATGCGGGCTCAATTCTACATAAAAAATATTTAAATCGGAAACGATAAAAAATTCGCTATTTTCTACCGAGGGCGGTAGTGCAACTTTTGACCCCCGAAGAGCGCTACAAAAAATTCATTTTCTCGAAAACTATAAATCGAATCCAGAATCCGAAAGCAGATTCGGATTCAGGAAAGTTGCGGGCTCAATTCTACATGAAAAATATTAAAATCGGAAACGATAAAAAATTCGCTATTTTTTACCGAGACTGGTAGTGCAACTTTTGACCCCCGAAGAGCTCTACAAAAAATTCATTTTCTCGAAAACTATAAATCCAATCCCGAATCCGAAAGCAGATTCGGATTCAGGAAAGATGCGAGCTCAATTCTACATAAAAAAATATTAAAATCGAAAACGATAAAAAATTAGCTATTTTTTCCGAGGCCAGTAGTGCAACTTTTGACCCCCGAAGAGCTCTACAAAAAATTCATTTTCTCGAAAACTATAAATCGAATCCCGAATCCGAAAGCAGATTCGGATTCAGGAAAGATGCGGGCTCAATTCTACATAAAAAATATTAAAATCGAAAACGATAAAAAATTCGCTATTTTCTACCGAGGTCGGTAGTGCAACTTTTGACTCCCGAAGAGCGCTACAAAAAATTCATTTGCTCGAAAACTATAAATCGAATCGCGAATCCGAAAGCAGATTCGGATTCAGGAAAGATGCGGGCTCAATTCTACATAAAAAATATTAAAATCGAAAACGATAAAAAATTCGCTATTTTTTACCGAGGCCGGTAGTGCAACTTTTGACCCCCGAAGAGCTCTACAAAAAATTCATTTTCTCGAAAACTATAAATCGAACCCCGAATCCGAAAGGAGATTCGGATTCAGGAAAGTTGCTTGCTCAATTCTACATAAAAAATATTGAAATCGGAAACGATATAAAATTCGCTATTTTTTACCGAGGCTGGTTGTGCAACTTTTGACCCCCGAAGAGCACTACAAAAAATTCATTTTGTCGAAAACTATAAATCGAATCGCGAATCCGAAAGCAGATTCGGATTCAGGAAAGATGCGGGCTCAATTCTACATAAAAAATATTAAAATCGAAAACGATAAAAAATTCGCTATTTTTTACCGAGGCCGGTAGTGCAACTTTTGACCCCCGAAGAGCTCTACAAAAAATTTATTTTCTCGAAAACTATAAATCGAATCCCGAATCCGAAAGCAGATTCGGATTCAGGAAAGATGCGGGCTCAATTCTACATAAAAAATATTAAAATCGGAAACGATAAAAAATTCGCTATTTTTTACCGAGGCTGGTTGTGCAACTTTTGACCCCTGAAGAGCACTACAAAAAATTCATTTTGTCGAAAACTATAAATCGAATCCCGAATCCGAAAGCAGATTCGGATTCAGGAAAGATGCGGGCTCAATTCTACATAAAAAATATTAAAATCGAAAACGACAAAAAATTCGCTATTTTTTACCGAGGGCGGTAGTGTAACTTTTGACCCCCGAAGAGCGCTACAAAAAATTCATTTGCTCGATAACTATAAAACGAATCGCGAATCCGAAAGCAGATTCGGATTCAGGAAAGATGCGGGCTCAATTCTACATAAAAAATATTAAAATCGAAAACGATAAAAATTCGCTATTTTTTACCGAGGCCGGTAGTGCAACTTTTGACCCCCGAAGAGCTCTACAAAAAATTCATTTTCTCGAAAACTATAAATCGAATCCCGAATCCGAAAGCAGATTCGGATTCAGGAAAGATGCGAGCTCAATTCTACATAAAAAATATTAAAATCGAAAACGATAAAAAATTCGCTATTTTTTACCGAGACTGGTAGTGCAACTTTTGACCCCCAAAGAGCTCTACAAAAAATTCATTTTCTCGAAAACTATAAATCGAATCCCGAATCCGAAAGCAGATTCGGATTCAGGAAAGATGCGGGCTCAATTCTACATGAAAAATATTAAAATCGGAAACGATAAAAAATTCGCTATTATCTACCGAGGGCGGTAGTGTAACTTTTGACCCCCGAAGAGCGCTACAAAAAATTCATTTGCTCGATAACTATAAAACGAATCGCGAATCCGAAAGCAGATTCGGATTCAGGAAAGATGCGGGCTCAATTCTACACAAAAAATATTAAAATCGAAAACGATAAAAATTCGCTATTTTTTACCGAGGCCGGTAGTGCAACTTTTGACCCCCGAAGAGCTCTACAAAAAATTCATTTTCTCGAAAACTATAAATCGAATCGCGAATCCGAAAGCAGATTCGGATTCAGGAAAGATGTGAGCTCAATTCTACATAAAAAAATATTAAAATCGAAAACGATAAAAAATTCGCTATTTTTTACCGAGGCCGGTAGTGCAACTTTTGACCCCCGAAGAGCTCTACAAAAAATTCATTTTCTCGAAAACTATAAATCGAATCCCGAATCCGAAAGCAGATTCGGATTCAGGAAAGATGCGGGCTCAATTCTACATAAAAAATATTAAAATCGAAAACGATAAAAAATTCGCTATTTTCTACCGAGGGCGGTAGTGCAACTTTTGACCCCCGAAGAGCTCTACAAAAAATTCATTTGCTCGAAAACTATAAATCGAATCGCGAATCCGAAAGCAGATTCGGATTCAGGAAAGATGCGGGCTCAATTCTACATAAAAAATATTAAAATCGAAAACGATAAAAAATTCGCTATTTTTTACCGAGGCCGGTAGTGCAACTTTTGACCCCCGAAGAGCTCTACAAAAAATTCATTTTCTCGAAAACTATAAATCGAATCCCGAATCCGAAAGCAGATTCGGATTCAGGAAAGATGCGGGCTCAATTCTACATAAAAAATATTAAAATCGAAAACGATAAAAAATTCGCTATTTTCTACCGAGGGCGGTAGTGCAACTTTTGACCCCCGAAGAGCTCTACAAAAAATTCATTTGCTCGAAAACTATAAATCGAATCGCGAATCCGAAAGCAGATTCGGATTCAGGAAAGATGCGGGCTCAATTCTACATGAAAAATGTTAAAATCGGAAACGATAAAAAATTCGCTATTTTTTACCGAGGCCGGTAGTGCAACTTTTGACCCCCGAAGAGCTCTACAAAAAATTCATTTTCTCGAAAACTATAAATCGAATCCCGAATCCGAAAGCAGATTCGGATTCAGGAAAGATGCGGGCTCAATTCTATAAAAAAATATTAAAATCGAAAACGATAAAAAATTCGCTATTTTTTACCGAGGCCGGTAGTGCAACTTTTGACCCCCGAAGAGCTCTACAAAAAATTCATTTTCTCGAAAACTATAAATCGAATCGCGAATCCGAAAGCAGATTCGGATTCAGGAAAGATGCGGGCTCAATTCTACATGAAAAATATTAAAATCGGAAACGATAAAAAATTCGCTATTTTCTACCGAGGCTGGTAGTGCAACTTTTGACCCCCGAAGAGCTCTACAAAAAATTCATTTTCTCGAAAACTATAAATCGAATCCCGAATCCGAAAGCAGATTCGGATTCAGGAAAGATGCGGGCTCAATTTTACATAAAAAATATTAAAATCGAAAACGATAAAAAATTCGCTATTTTCTACCGAGGGCGGTAGTGTAACTTTTGACCCCCGAAGAGCGCTACAAAAAATTCATGTGCTCGATAACTATAAAACGAATGGCGAATCCGAAAGCAGATTCGGATTCAGGAAAGATGCGGGCTCAATTCTACATGAAAAATATTAAAATCGAAAACGATAAAAATTCGCTATTTTTTACCGAGGCCGGTAGTGCGACTTTTGACCCCCGAAGAGCTCTACAAAAAATTCATTTTCTCGAAAACTATAAATCGAATCGCGAATCCGAAAGCAGATTCGGATTCAGGAAAGATGCGAGCTCAATTCTACATAAAAAATATTAAAATCGAAAACGATAAAAAATTCGCTATTTTTTACCGAGGCCGGTAGTGCAACTTTTGACCCCCGAAGAGCTCTACAAAAAATTCATTTTCTCGAAAACTATAAATCGAATCGCGAATCCGAAAGCAAATTCGGATTCAGGAAAGATGCGGGCTCAATTCTACATAAAAAATATTAAAATCGAAAACGATAAAAAATTCGCTATTTTTTACCGAGGCCGGTAGTGCAACTTTTGACCCCCGAAGAGCTCTACAAAAAATTCATTTTCTCGAAAACTATAAATCGAATCCCGAATCCGAAAGCAGATTCGGATTCAGGAAAGTTGCTTGCTCAATTCTACATAAAAAATATTAAAATCGGAAACGATAAAAAATTCGCTATTTTTTACCGAGGCCGGTAGTGCAACTTTTGACCCCCGAAGAGCTCTACAAAAAATTCATTTTCTCGAAAACTATAAATCGAATCCCGAATCCGAAAGCAGATTCGGATTCAGGAAAGATGCGGGCTCAATTCTACATAAAAAATATTAAAATCGAAAACGATAAAAAATTCGCTATTTTTTACCGAGGCCGGTAGTGCAACTTTTGACCCCCGAAGAGCTCTACAAAAAATTCATTTTCTCGAAAACTATAAATCGAATCCCGAATCCGAAAGCAGATTCCGATTCAGGAAAGATGCGAGCTCAATTCTACATAAAAAATATTAAAATCGAAAACGATAAAAAATTCGCTATTTTTTACCGAGGCTGGTAGTGCAACTTTTGACCCCCGAAGAGCGCTACAAAAAATTCATTTGCTCGATAACTATAAAACGAATCGCGAATCCGAAAGCAGATTCGGATTCAGGAAAGATGCGGGCTCAATTCTACACAAAAAATATTAAAATCGAAAACTATAAAAATTCGCTATTTTTTACCGAGGCCGGTAGTGCAACTTTTGACCCCCGAAGAGCTCCACAAAAAATTCGTTTTCTCGAAAACTATAAATCGAATCGCGAATCCGAAAGCAGATTCGGATTCAGGAAAGATGCGAGCTCAATTCTACATAAAAAATATTAAAATCGAAAACGATAAAAAATTCGCTATTTTCTACCGAGGGCGGTAGTGCAACTTTTGACCCCCGAAGAGCTCTACAAAAAATTCATTTTCTCGAAAACTATAAATCGAATCCCGAATCCGAAAGCAGATTCCGATTCAGGAAAGATGCGAGCTCAATTCTACATAAAAAATATTAAAATCGAAAACGATAAAAAATTCGCTATTTTTTACCGAGGCCGGTAGTGCAACTTTTGACCCCCGAAGAGCTCTACAAAAAATTCATTTTCTCGAAAACTATAAATCGAATCCCGAATCCGAAAGCAGATTCGGATTCAGGAAAGTTGCTTGCTCAATTCTACATAAAAAATATTAAAATCGGAAACGATAAAAAATTCGCTATTTTTTACCGAGGCCGGTAGTGCAACTTTTGACCCCCGAAGAGCTCTACAAAAAATTCATTTTCTCGAAAACTATAAATCGAATCCCGAATCCGAAAGCAGATTCGGATTCAGGAAAGATGCGGGCTCAATTCTACATGAAAAATATTAAAATCGGAAACGATAAAAAATTCGCTATTTTTTACCGAGGCTGGTAGTGCAACTTTTGACCCCCGAAGAGCTCTACAAAAAATTCATTTTCTCGAAAACTATAAATCGAATCCCGAATCCGAAAGCAGATTCGGATTCAGGAAAGATGCGGGCTCAATTCTACATAAAAAATATTAAAATCGAAAACGATAAAAAATTCGCTATTTTCTACCGAGGGCGGTAGTGCAACTTTTGACCCCCGAAGAGCGCTACAAAAAATTCATTTGCTCGAAAACTATAAATCGAATCGCGAATCCGAAAGCAGATTCGGATTCAGGAAAGATGCGGGCTCAATTCTACATAAAAAATATTAGAATCGAAAACGATAAAAAATTCGCTATTTTTTACCGAGGCCGGTAGTGCAACTTTTGACCCCCGAAGAGCTCTACAAAAAATTCATTTTCTCGAAAACTATAAATCGAATCCCGAATCCGAAAGCAGATTCGGATTCAGGAAAGTTGCTTGCTCAATTCTACATAAAAAATATTAAAATCGGAAACGATAAAAAATTCGCTATTTTCTACCGAGGGCGGTAGTGCAACTTTTGACCCCCGAAGAGCTCTACAAAAAATTCATTTTCTCGAAAACTATAAATCGACTCCCGAATCCGAAAGCAGATTCGGATTCAGGAAAGATGCGGGTTCAATTCTACATGAAAAATATTAAAATCGGAAACGATAAAAAATTCGCTATTTTTTACCGAGGCTGGTAGTGCAACTTTTGACCCCCGAAGAGCTCTACAAAAAATTCATTTTCTCGAAAACTATAAATCGAATCCCGAATCCGAAAGCAGATTCGGATTCAGGAAAGATGCGGGCTCAATTCTACATAAAAAATATTAAAATCGAAAACGATAAAAAATTCGCTATTTTTTACCGAGGCCGGTAGTGCAACTTTTGACCCCCGAAGAGCTCTACAAAAAATTCATTTTCTCGAAAACTATAAATCGAACCCCGAATCCGAAAGGAGATTCGGATTCAGGAAAGTTGCTTGCTCAATTCTACATAAAAAATATTGAAATCGGAAACGATATAAAATTCGCTATTTTTTACCGAGGCTGGTTGTGCAACTTTTGACCCCCGAAGAGCACTACAAAAAATTCATTTTGTCGAAAACTATAAATCGAATCGCGAATCCGAAAGCAGATTCGGATTCAGGAAAGATGCGGGCTCAATTCTACATAAAAAATATTAAAATCGAAAACGATAAAAAATTCGCTATTTTTTACCGAGGCCGGTAGTGCAACTTTTGACCCCCGAAGAGCTCTACAAAAAATTTATTTTCTCGAAAACTATAAATCGAATCCCGAATCCGAAAGCAGATTCGGATTCAGGAAAGATGCGGGCTCAATTCTACATAAAAAATATTAAAATCGGAAACGATAAAAAATTCGCTATTTTTTACCGAGGCTGGTTGTGCAACTTTTGACCCCTGAAGAGCACTACAAAAAATTCATTTTGTCGAAAACTATAAATCGAATCCCGAATCCGAAAGCAGATTCGGATTCAGGAAAGATGCGGGCTCAATTCTACATAAAAAATATTAAAATCGAAAACGACAAAAAATTCGCTATTTTTTACCGAGGGCGGTAGTGTAACTTTTGACCCCCGAAGAGCGCTACAAAAAATTCATTTGCTCGATAACTATAAAACGAATCGCGAATCCGAAAGCAGATTCGGATTCAGGAAAGATGCGGGCTCAATTCTACATAAAAAATATTAAAATCGAAAACGATAAAAATTCGCTATTTTTTACCGAGGCCGGTAGTGCAACTTTTGACCCCCGAAGAGCTCTACAAAAAATTCATTTTCTCGAAAACTATAAATCGAATCCCGAATCCGAAAGCAGATTCGGATTCAGGAAAGATGCGAGCTCAATTCTACATAAAAAATATTAAAATCGAAAACGATAAAAAATTCGCTATTTTTTACCGAGACTGGTAGTGCAACTTTTGACCCCCAAAGAGCTCTACAAAAAATTCATTTTCTCGAAAACTATAAATCGAATCCCGAATCCGAAAGCAGATTCGGATTCAGGAAAGATGCGGGCTCAATTCTACATGAAAAATATTAAAATCGGAAACGATAAAAAATTCGCTATTATCTACCGAGGGCGGTAGTGTAACTTTTGACCCCCGAAGAGCGCTACAAAAAATTCATTTGCTCGATAACTATAAAACGAATCGCGAATCCGAAAGCAGATTCGGATTCAGGAAAGATGCGGGCTCAATTCTACACAAAAAATATTAAAATCGAAAACGATAAAAATTCGCTATTTTTTACCGAGGCCGGTAGTGCAACTTTTGACCCCCGAAGAGCTCTACAAAAAATTCATTTTCTCGAAAACTATAAATCGAATCGCGAATCCGAAAGCAGATTCGGATTCAGGAAAGATGTGAGCTCAATTCTACATAAAAAATATTAAAATCGAAAACGATAAAAAATTCGCTATTTTTTACCGAGGCCGGTAGTGCAACTTTTGACCCCCGAAGAGCTCTACAAAAAATTCATTTTCTCGAAAACTATAAATCGAATCCCGAATCCGAAAGCAGATTCGGATTCAGGAAAGATGCGGGCTCAATTCTACATAAAAAATATTAAAATCGAAAACGATAAAAAATTCGCTATTTTCTACCGAGGGCGGTAGTGCAACTTTTGACCCCCGAAGAGCTCTACAAAAAATTCATTTGCTCGAAAACTATAAATCGAATCGCGAATCCGAAAGCAGATTCGGATTCAGGAAAGATGCGGGCTCAATTCTACATAAAAAATATTAAAATCGAAAACGATAAAAAATTCGCTATTTTTTACCGAGGCCGGTAGTGCAACTTTTGACCCCCGAAGAGCTCTACAAAAAATTCATTTTCTCGAAAACTATAAATCGAATCCCGAATCCGAAAGCAGATTCGGATTCAGGAAAGATGCGGGCTCAATTCTACATAAAAAATATTAAAATCGAAAACGATAAAAAATTCGCTATTTTCTACCGAGGGCGGTAGTGCAACTTTTGACCCCCGAAGAGCTCTACAAAAAATTCATTTGCTCGAAAACTATAAATCGAATCGCGAATCCGAAAGCAGATTCGGATTCAGGAAAGATGCGGGCTCAATTCTACATGAAAAATGTTAAAATCGGAAACGATAAAAAATTCGCTATTTTTTACCGAGGCCGGTAGTGCAACTTTTGACCCCCGAAGAGCTCTACAAAAAATTCATTTTCTCGAAAACTATAAATCGAATCCCGAATCCGAAAGCAGATTCGGATTCAGGAAAGATGCGGGCTCAATTCTATAAAAAAATATTAAAATCGAAAACGATAAAAAATTCGCTATTTTTTACCGAGGCCGGTAGTGCAACTTTTGACCCCCGAAGAGCTCTACAAAAAATTCATTTTCTCGAAAACTATAAATCGAATCGCGAATCCGAAAGCAGATTCGGATTCAGGAAAGATGCGGGCTCAATTCTACATGAAAAATATTAAAATCGGAAACGATAAAAAATTCGCTATTTTCTACCGAGGCTGGTAGTGCAACTTTTGACCCCCGAAGAGCTCTACAAAAAATTCATTTTCTCGAAAACTATAAATCGAATCCCGAATCCGAAAGCAGATTCGGATTCAGGAAAGATGCGGGCTCAATTTTACATAAAAAATATTAAAATCGAAAACGATAAAAAATTCGCTATTTTCTACCGAGGGCGGTAGTGTAACTTTTGACCCCCGAAGAGCGCTACAAAAAATTCATGTGCTCGATAACTATAAAACGAATGGCGAATCCGAAAGCAGATTCGGATTCAGGAAAGATGCGGGCTCAATTCTACATGAAAAATATTAAAATCGAAAACGATAAAAATTCGCTATTTTTTACCGAGGCCGGTAGTGCGACTTTTGACCCCCGAAGAGCTCTACAAAAAATTCATTTTCTCGAAAACTATAAATCGAATCGCGAATCCGAAAGCAGATTCGGATTCAGGAAAGATGCGAGCTCAATTCTACATAAAAAATATTAAAATCGAAAACGATAAAAAATTCGCTATTTTTTACCGAGGCCGGTAGTGCAACTTTTGACCCCCGAAGAGCTCTACAAAAAATTCATTTTCTCGAAAACTATAAATCGAATCGCGAATCCGAAAGCAAATTCGGATTCAGGAAAGATGCGGGCTCAATTCTACATAAAAAATATTAAAATCGAAAACGATAAAAAATTCGCTATTTTTTACCGAGGCCGGTAGTGCAACTTTTGACCCCCGAAGAGCTCTACAAAAAATTCATTTTCTCGAAAACTATAAATCGAATCCCGAATCCGAAAGCAGATTCGGATTCAGGAAAGTTGCTTGCTCAATTCTACATAAAAAATATTAAAATCGGAAACGATAAAAAATTCGCTATTTTTTACCGAGGCCGGTAGTGCAACTTTTGACCCCCGAAGAGCTCTACAAAAAATTCATTTTCTCGAAAACTATAAATCGAATCCCGAATCCGAAAGCAGATTCGGATTCAGGAAAGATGCGGGCTCAATTCTACATAAAAAATATTAAAATCGAAAACGATAAAAAATTCGCTATTTTTTACCGAGGCCGGTAGTGCAACTTTTGACCCCCGAAGAGCTCTACAAAAAATTCATTTTCTCGAAAACTATAAATCGAATCCCGAATCCGAAAGCAGATTCCGATTCAGGAAAGATGCGAGCTCAATTCTACATAAAAAATATTAAAATCGAAAACGATAAAAAATTCGCTATTTTTTACCGAGGCTGGTAGTGCAACTTTTGACCCCCGAAGAGCGCTACAAAAAATTCATTTGCTCGATAACTATAAAACGAATCGCGAATCCGAAAGCAGATTCGGATTCAGGAAAGATGCGGGCTCAATTCTACACAAAAAATATTAAAATCGAAAACTATAAAAATTCGCTATTTTTTACCGAGGCCGGTAGTGCAACTTTTGACCCCCGAAGAGCTCTACAAAAAATTCGTTTTCTCGAAAACTATAAATCGAATCGCGAATCCGAAAGCAGATTCGGATTCAGGAAAGATGCGAGCTCAATTCTACATAAAAAATATTAAAATCGAAAACGATAAAAAATTCGCTATTTTCTACCGAGGGCGGTAGTGCAACTTTTGACCCCCGAAGAGCTCTACAAAAAATTCATTTTCTCGAAAACTATAAATCGAATCCCGAATCCGAAAGCAGATTCCGATTCAGGAAAGATGCGAGCTCAATTCTACATAAAAAATATTAAAATCGAAAACGATAAAAAATTCGCTATTTTTTACCGAGGCCGGTAGTGCAACTTTTGACCCCCGAAGAGCTCTACAAAAAATTCATTTTCTCGAAAACTATAAATCGAATCCCGAATCCGAAAGCAGATTCGGATTCAGGAAAGTTGCTTGCTCAATTCTACATAAAAAATATTAAAATCGGAAACGATAAAAAATTCGCTATTTTTTACCGAGGCCGGTAGTGCAACTTTTGACCCCCGAAGAGCTCTACAAAAAATTCATTTTCTCGAAAACTATAAATCGAATCCCGAATCCGAAAGCAGATTCGGATTCAGGAAAGATGCGGGCTCAATTCTACATGAAAAATATTAAAATCGGAAACGATAAAAAATTCGCTATTTTTTACCGAGGCTGGTAGTGCAACTTTTGACCCCCGAAGAGCTCTACAAAAAATTCATTTTCTCGAAAACTATAAATCGAATCCCGAATCCGAAAGCAGATTCGGATTCAGGAAAGATGCGGGCTCAATTCTACATAAAAAATATTAAAATCGAAAACGATAAAAAATTCGCTATTTTCTACCGAGGGCGGTAGTGCAACTTTTGACCCCCGAAGAGCGCTACAAAAAATTCATTTGCTCGAAAACTATAAATCGAATCGCGAATCCGAAAGCAGATTCGGATTCAGGAAAGATGCGGGCTCAATTCTACATAAAAAATATTAGAATCGAAAACGATAAAAAATTCGCTATTTTTTACCGAGGCCGGTAGTGCAACTTTTGACCCCCGAAGAGCTCTACAAAAAATTCATTTTCTCGAAAACTATAAATCGAATCCCGAATCCGAAAGCAGATTCGGATTCAGGAAAGTTGCTTGCTCAATTCTACATAAAAAATATTAAAATCGGAAACGATAAAAAATTCGCTATTTTCTACCGAGGGCGGTAGTGCAACTTTTGACCCCCGAAGAGCTCTACAAAAAATTCATTTTCTCGAAAACTATAAATCGACTCCCGAATCCGAAAGCAGATTCGGATTCAGGAAAGATGCGGGTTCAATTCTACATGAAAAATATTAAAATCGGAAACGATAAAAAATTCGCTATTTTTTACCGAGGCTGGTAGTGCAACTTTTGACCCCCGAAGAGCTCTACAAAAAATTCATTTTCTCGAAAACTATAAATCGAATCCCGAATCCGAAAGCAGATTCGGATTCAGGAAAGATGCGGGCTCAATTCTACATAAAAAATATTAAAATCGAAAACGATAAAAAATTCGCTATTTTTTACCGAGGCCGGTAGTGCAACTTTTGACCCCCGAAGAGCTCTACAAAAAATTCATTTTCTCGAAAACTATAAATCGAACCCCGAATCCGAAAGGAGATTCGGATTCAGGAAAGTTGCTTGCTCAATTCTACATAAAAAATATTGAAATCGGAAACGATATAAAATTCGCTATTTTTTACCGAGGCTGGTTGTGCAACTTTTGACCCCCGAAGAGCACTACAAAAAATTCATTTTGTCGAAAACTATAAATCGAATCGCGAATCCGAAAGCAGATTCGGATTCAGGAAAGATGCGGGCTCAATTCTACATAAAAAATATTAAAATCGAAAACGATAAAAAATTCGCTATTTTTTACCGAGGCCGGTAGTGCAACTTTTGACCCCCGAAGAGCTCTACAAAAAATTTATTTTCTCGAAAACTATAAATCGAATCCCGAATCCGAAAGCAGATTCGGATTCAGGAAAGATGCGGGCTCAATTCTACATAAAAAATATTAAAATCGGAAACGATAAAAAATTCGCTATTTTTTACCGAGGCTGGTTGTGCAACTTTTGACCCCTGAAGAGCACTACAAAAAATTCATTTTGTCGAAAACTATAAATCGAATCCCGAATCCGAAAGCAGATTCGGATTCAGGAAAGATGCGGGCTCAATTCTACATAAAAAATATTAAAATCGAAAACGACAAAAAATTCGCTATTTTTTACCGAGGGCGGTAGTGTAACTTTTGACCCCCGAAGAGCGCTACAAAAAATTCATTTGCTCGATAACTATAAAACGAATCGCGAATCCGAAAGCAGATTCGGATTCAGGAAAGATGCGGGCTCAATTCTACATAAAAAATATTAAAATCGAAAACGATAAAAATTCGCTATTTTTTACCGAGGCCGGTAGTGCAACTTTTGACCCCCGAAGAGCTCTACAAAAAATTCATTTTCTCGAAAACTATAAATCGAATCCCGAATCCGAAAGCAGATTCGGATTCAGGAAAGATGCGAGCTCAATTCTACATAAAAAATATTAAAATCGAAAACGATAAAAAATTCGCTATTTTTTACCGAGACTGGTAGTGCAACTTTTGACCCCCAAAGAGCTCTACAAAAAATTCATTTTCTCGAAAACTATAAATCGAATCCCGAATCCGAAAGCAGATTCGGATTCAGGAAAGATGCGGGCTCAATTCTACATGAAAAATATTAAAATCGGAAACGATAAAAAATTCGCTATTATCTACCGAGGGCGGTAGTGTAACTTTTGACCCCCGAAGAGCGCTACAAAAAATTCATTTGCTCGATAACTATAAAACGAATCGCGAATCCGAAAGCAGATTCGGATTCAGGAAAGATGCGGGCTCAATTCTACACAAAAAATATTAAAATCGAAAACGATAAAAATTCGCTATTTTTTACCGAGGCCGGTAGTGCAACTTTTGACCCCCGAAGAGCTCTACAAAAAATTCATTTTCTCGAAAACTATAAATCGAATCGCGAATCCGAAAGCAGATTCGGATTCAGGAAAGATGTGAGCTCAATTCTACATAAAAAATATTAAAATCGAAAACGATAAAAAATTCGCTATTTTTTACCGAGGCCGGTAGTGCAACTTTTGACCCCCGAAGAGCTCTACAAAAAATTCATTTTCTCGAAAACTATAAATCGAATCCCGAATCCGAAAGCAGATTCGGATTCAGGAAAGATGCGGGCTCAATTCTACATAAAAAATATTAAAATCGAAAACGATAAAAAATTCGCTATTTTCTACCGAGGGCGGTAGTGCAACTTTTGACCCCCGAAGAGCTCTACAAAAAATTCATTTGCTCGAAAACTATAAATCGAATCGCGAATCCGAAAGCAGATTCGGATTCAGGAAAGATGCGGGCTCAATTCTACATAAAAAATATTAAAATCGAAAACGATAAAAAATTCGCTATTTTTTACCGAGGCCGGTAGTGCAACTTTTGACCCCCGAAGAGCTCTACAAAAAATTCATTTTCTCGAAAACTATAAATCGAATCCCGAATCCGAAAGCAGATTCGGATTCAGGAAAGATGCGGGCTCAATTCTACATAAAAAATATTAAAATCGAAAACGATAAAAAATTCGCTATTTTCTACCGAGGGCGGTAGTGCAACTTTTGACCCCCGAAGAGCTCTACAAAAAATTCATTTGCTCGAAAACTATAAATCGAATCGCGAATCCGAAAGCAGATTCGGATTCAGGAAAGATGCGGGCTCAATTCTACATGAAAAATGTTAAAATCGGAAACGATAAAAAATTCGCTATTTTTTACCGAGGCCGGTAGTGCAACTTTTGACCCCCGAAGAGCTCTACAAAAAATTCATTTTCTCGAAAACTATAAATCGAATCCCGAATCCGAAAGCAGATTCGGATTCAGGAAAGATGCGGGCTCAATTCTATAAAAAAATATTAAAATCGAAAACGATAAAAAATTCGCTATTTTTTACCGAGGCCGGTAGTGCAACTTTTGACCCCCGAAGAGCTCTACAAAAAATTCATTTTCTCGAAAACTATAAATCGAATCGCGAATCCGAAAGCAGATTCGGATTCAGGAAAGATGCGGGCTCAATTCTACATGAAAAATATTAAAATCGGAAACGATAAAAAATTCGCTATTTTCTACCGAGGCTGGTAGTGCAACTTTTGACCCCCGAAGAGCTCTACAAAAAATTCATTTTCTCGAAAACTATAAATCGAATCCCGAATCCGAAAGCAGATTCGGATTCAGGAAAGATGCGGGCTCAATTTTACATAAAAAATATTAAAATCGAAAACGATAAAAAATTCGCTATTTTCTACCGAGGGCGGTAGTGTAACTTTTGACCCCCGAAGAGCGCTACAAAAAATTCATGTGCTCGATAACTATAAAACGAATGGCGAATCCGAAAGCAGATTCGGATTCAGGAAAGATGCGGGCTCAATTCTACATGAAAAATATTAAAATCGAAAACGATAAAAATTCGCTATTTTTTACCGAGGCCGGTAGTGCGACTTTTGACCCCCGAAGAGCTCTACAAAAAATTCATTTTCTCGAAAACTATAAATCGAATCGCGAATCCGAAAGCAGATTCGGATTCAGGAAAGATGCGAGCTCAATTCTACATAAAAAATATTAAAATCGAAAACGATAAAAAATTCGCTATTTTTTACCGAGGCCGGTAGTGCAACTTTTGACCCCCGAAGAGCTCTACAAAAAATTCATTTTCTCGAAAACTATAAATCGAATCGCGAATCCGAAAGCAAATTCGGATTCAGGAAAGATGCGGGCTCAATTCTACATAAAAAATATTAAAATCGAAAACGATAAAAAATTCGCTATTTTTTACCGAGGCCGGTAGTGCAACTTTTGACCCCCGAAGAGCTCTACAAAAAATTCATTTTCTCGAAAACTATAAATCGAATCCCGAATCCGAAAGCAGATTCGGATTCAGGAAAGTTGCTTGCTCAATTCTACATAAAAAATATTAAAATCGGAAACGATAAAAAATTCGCTATTTTTTACCGAGGCCGGTAGTGCAACTTTTGACCCCCGAAGAGCTCTACAAAAAATTCATTTTCTCGAAAACTATAAATCGAATCCCGAATCCGAAAGCAGATTCGGATTCAGGAAAGATGCGGGCTCAATTCTACATAAAAAATATTAAAATCGAAAACGATAAAAAATTCGCTATTTTTTACCGAGGCCGGTAGTGCAACTTTTGACCCCCGAAGAGCTCTACAAAAAATTCATTTTCTCGAAAACTATAAATCGAATCCCGAATCCGAAAGCAGATTCCGATTCAGGAAAGATGCGAGCTCAATTCTACATAAAAAATATTAAAATCGAAAACGATAAAAAATTCGCTATTTTTTACCGAGGCTGGTAGTGCAACTTTTGACCCCCGAAGAGCGCTACAAAAAATTCATTTGCTCGATAACTATAAAACGAATCGCGAATCCGAAAGCAGATTCGGATTCAGGAAAGATGCGGGCTCAATTCTACACAAAAAATATTAAAATCGAAAACTATAAAAATTCGCTATTTTTTACCGAGGCCGGTAGTGCAACTTTTGACCCCCGAAGAGCTCTACAAAAAATTCGTTTTCTCGAAAACTATAAATCGAATCGCGAATCCGAAAGCAGATTCGGATTCAGGAAAGATGCGAGCTCAATTCTACATAAAAAATATTAAAATCGAAAACGATAAAAAATTCGCTATTTTCTACCGAGGGCGGTAGTGCAACTTTTGACCCCCGAAGAGCTCTACAAAAAATTCATTTTCTCGAAAACTATAAATCGAATCCCGAATCCGAAAGCAGATTCCGATTCAGGAAAGATGCGAGCTCAATTCTACATAAAAAATATTAAAATCGAAAACGATAAAAAATTCGCTATTTTTTACCGAGGCCGGTAGTGCAACTTTTGACCCCCGAAGAGCTCTACAAAAAATTCATTTTCTCGAAAACTATAAATCGAATCCCGAATCCGAAAGCAGATTCGGATTCAGGAAAGTTGCTTGCTCAATTCTACATAAAAAATATTAAAATCGGAAACGATAAAAAATTCGCTATTTTTTACCGAGGCCGGTAGTGCAACTTTTGACCCCCGAAGAGCTCTACAAAAAATTCATTTTCTCGAAAACTATAAATCGAATCCCGAATCCGAAAGCAGATTCGGATTCAGGAAAGATGCGGGCTCAATTCTACATGAAAAATATTAAAATCGGAAACGATAAAAAATTCGCTATTTTTTACCGAGGCTGGTAGTGCAACTTTTGACCCCCGAAGAGCTCTACAAAAAATTCATTTTCTCGAAAACTATAAATCGAATCCCGAATCCGAAAGCAGATTCGGATTCAGGAAAGATGCGGGCTCAATTCTACATAAAAAATATTAAAATCGAAAACGATAAAAAATTCGCTATTTTCTACCGAGGGCGGTAGTGCAACTTTTGACCCCCGAAGAGCGCTACAAAAAATTCATTTGCTCGAAAACTATAAATCGAATCGCGAATCCGAAAGCAGATTCGGATTCAGGAAAGATGCGGGCTCAATTCTACATAAAAAATATTAGAATCGAAAACGATAAAAAATTCGCTATTTTTTACCGAGGCCGGTAGTGCAACTTTTGACCCCCGAAGAGCTCTACAAAAAATTCATTTTCTCGAAAACTATAAATCGAATCCCGAATCCGAAAGCAGATTCGGATTCAGGAAAGTTGCTTGCTCAATTCTACATAAAAAATATTAAAATCGGAAACGATAAAAAATTCGCTATTTTCTACCGAGGGCGGTAGTGCAACTTTTGACCCCCGAAGAGCTCTACAAAAAATTCATTTTCTCGAAAACTATAAATCGACTCCCGAATCCGAAAGCAGATTCGGATTCAGGAAAGATGCGGGTTCAATTCTACATGAAAAATATTAAAATCGGAAACGATAAAAAATTCGCTATTTTTTACCGAGGCTGGTAGTGCAACTTTTGACCCCCGAAGAGCTCTACAAAAAATTCATTTTCTCGAAAACTATAAATCGAATCCCGAATCCGAAAGCAGATTCGGATTCAGGAAAGATGCGAGCTCAATTCTACATAAAAAATATTAAAATCGAAAACGATAAAAAATTCGCTATTTTTTACCGAGGCCAGTAGTGCAACTTTTGACCCCCGAAGAGCTCTACAAAAAATTCATTTTCTCGAAAACTATAAATCGAATCCCGAATCCGAAAGCAGATTCGGATTCAGGAAAGATGCCGGCTCAATTCTACATAAAAAATATTAAAATCGAAAACGATAAAAAATTCGCTATTTTCTACCGAGGGCGGTAGTGCAACTTTTGACCCCTGAAGAGCGCTACAAAAAATTCATTTGCTCGAAAACTATAAATCGAATCGCGAATCCGAAAGCAGATTCGGATTCAGGAAAGATGCGGGCTCAATTTTACATAAAAAATATTAAAATCAAAAACGATAAAAAATTCGCTATTTTCTACCGAGGCCGGTAGTGCAACTTTTGACCCCCGAAGAGCTCTACAAAAAATTCATTTGCAGGAAAGATGCGAGCTCAATTCTACATAAAAAATATTAAAATCGAAAACGATAAAAAATTCGCTATTTTCTACCGAGGGCGGTAGTGCAACTTTTGACCCCTGAAGAGCGCTACAAAAAATTCATTTGCTCGAAAACTATAAATCGAATCGCGAATCCGAAAGCAGATTCGGATTCAGGAAAGATGCGGGCTCAATTTTACATAAAAAATATTAAAATCAAAAACGATAAAAAAATCGCTATTTTCTACCGAGGCCGGTAGTGCAACTTTTGACCCCCGAAAAGCTCTACAAAAAATTCATTTGCTCGAAAACTATAAATCGAATCGCGAATCCGAAAGCAGATTCGGATTCAGGAAAGATGCGGGCTCAATTCTACATAAAGAATATTAAAATCGAAAACGATAAAAAATTCGCTATTTTCTACCGAGGGCGGTAGTGCAACTTTTGACCCCCGAAGAGCGCTACAAAAAATTCATTTGCTCGAAAACTATAAATCGAATCGCGAATCCGAAAGCAGATTCGGATTCAGGAAAGATGCGGGCTCAATTTAACATAAAAAATATTAAAATCAAAAACGATAAAAAATTCGCTATTTTCTACCGAGGCCGGTAGTGCAACTTTTGACCCCCGAAGAGCGCTACAAAAAATTCATTTTCTCGAAAACTATAAATCGAATCCCGAATCCGAAAGCAGATTCGGATTCAGGAAAGATGCGGGCTCAATTCTACATGAAAAATATTAAAATCGGAAACGATAAAAAATTCGCTATTTTTTACCGAGGCTGGTAGTGCAACTTTTGACCCCCGAAGAGCTCTACAAAAAATTCATTTTCTCGAAAACTATAAATCGAATCCCGAATCCGAAAGCAGATTCCGATTCAGGAAAGATGCGAGCTCAATTCTACATAAAAAATATTAAAATCGAAAACGATAAAAAATTCGCTATTTTTTACCGAGGGCGGTAGTGCAACTTTTGACCCCTGAAGAGCGCTACAAAAAATTCATTTGCTCGAAAACTATAAATCGAATCGCGAATCCGAAAGCAGATTCGGATTCAGGAAAGATGCGGGCTCAATTTTACATAAAAAATATTAAAATCAAAAACGATAAAAAATTCGCTATTTTCTACCGAGGCCGGTAGTGCAACTTTTGACCCCCGAAGAGCTCTACAAAAAATTCATTTGCTCGAAAACTATAAATCGAATCGCGAATCCGAAAGCAGATTCGGATTCAGGAAAGATGCGGGCTCAATTCTACATAAAAAAATATTAAAATCGAAAACGATAAAAAATTCGCTATTTTTTACCGAGGCCGGTAGTGCAACTTTTGACCCCCGAAGAGCTCTACAAAAAATTCATTTTCTCGATAACTATAAATCGAATCCCGAATCCGAAAGCAGATTCGGATTCAGGAAAGATGCGGGCTCAATTCTACATAAAAAATATTAAAATCGAAAACGATAAAAAATTCGCTATTTTCTACCGAGGGCGGTAGTGCAACTTTTGACCCCCGAAGAGCGCTACAAAAAATTCATTTGCTCGAAAACTATAAATCGAATCGCGAATCCGAAAGCAGATTCGGATTCAGGAAAGATGCGGGCTCAATTCTACATAAAAAATATTAGAATCGAAAACGATAAAAAATTCGCTATTTTTTACCGAGGCCGGTAGTGCAACTTTTGACCCCCGAAGAGCTCTACAAAAAATTCATTTTCTCGAAAACTATAAATCGAATCCCGAATCCGAAAGCAGATTCGGATTCAGGAAAGTTGTTTGCTCAATTCTACATAAAAAATATTAAAATCGGAAACGATAAAAAATTCGCTATTTTTTACCGAGGCCGGTAGTGCAACTTTTGACCCCCGAAGAGCTCTACAAAAAATTCATTTTCTCGAAAACTATAAATCGAATCCCGAATCCGAAAGCAGATTCGGATTCAGGAAAGATGCGGGCTCAATTCTACATAAAAAATATTAAAATCGAAAACGATAAAAAATTCGCTATTTTCTACCGAGGGCGGTAGTGCAACTTTTGACCCCCGAAGAGCGCTACAAAAAATTCATTTGCTCGAAAACTATAAATCGAATCGCGAATCCGAAAGCAGATTCGGATTCAGGAAAGATGCGGGCTCAATTCTACATAAAAAATATTAGAATCGAAAACGATAAAAAATTCGCTATTTTTTACCGAGGCCGGTAGTGCAACTTTTGACCCCCGAAGAGCTCTACAAAAAATTCATTTTCTCGAAAACTATAAATCGAATCCCGAATCCGAAAGCAGATTCGGATTCAGGAAAGTTGCTTGCTCAATTCTACATAAAAAATATTAAAATCGGAAACGATAAAAAATTCGCTATTTTTTACCGAGGCCGGTAGTGCAACTTTTGACCCCCGAAGAGCTCTACAAAAAATTCATTTTCTCGAAAACTATAAATCGAATCCCGAATCCGAAAGCAGATTCGGATTCAGGAAAGATGCGGGCTCAATTCTACATAAAAAATATTAAAATCGAAAAAGATAAAAAATTCGCTATTTTCTACCGAGGGCGGTAGTGCAACTTTTGACCCCCGAAGAGCGCTACAAAAAATTCATTTGCTCGAAAACTATAAATCGAATCGCGAATCCGAAAGCAGATTCGGATTCAGGAAAGACGCGGGCTCAATTTTGCATAAAAAATATTAAAATCAAAAACGATAAAAAATTCGCTATTTTCTACCGAGGCCGGTAGTGCAACTTTTGACCCCCGAAGAGCGGTACAAAAAATTCATTTTCTCGAAAACTATAAATCGAGTCCCGAATCCGAAAGCAGATTCGGATTCAGGAAAGATGCGGGCTCAATTCTACATAAAAAATATTAAAATCGAAAACGATAAAAAATTCGCTATTTTCTACCGAGGGCGGTAGTGCAACTTTTGACCCCCGAAGAGCGCTACAAAAAATTCATTTGCTCGAAAACTATAAATCGAATCGCGAATCCGAAAGCAGATTCGGATTCAGGAAAGATGCGGGCTCAATTTTACATAAAAAATATTAAAATCGGAAACGATAAAAAATTCGCTATTTTTTACCGAGGCCGGTAGTGCAATTTTTGACCCCCGAAGAGCTCTACAAAAAATTCATTTTCTCGAAAACTATAAATCGAATCCCGAATCCGAAAGCAGATTCGGATTCAGGAAAGATGCGGGCTCAATTCTACATGAAAAATATTAAAATCGGAAACGATAAAAAATTCGCTATTTTTTACCGAGACTGGTAGTGCAACTTTTGACCCCCGAAGAGCTCTACAAAAAATTCATTTTCTCGAAAACTATAAATCGAATCCGGAATCCGAAAGCAGATTCGGATTCAGGAAAGATGCGAGCTCAATTCTACATAAAAAAATATTAAAATCGAAAACGATAAAAAATTCGCTATTTTTTACCGAGGCCGGTAGTGCAACTTTTGACCCCCGAAGAGCTCTACAAAAAATTCATTTTCTCGAAAACTATAAATCGAATCCCGAATCCGAAAGCAGATTCGGATTCAGGAAAGATGCGGGCTCAATTCTACATAAAAAATATTAAAATCGAAAACGATAAAAAATTCGCTATTTTTTACCGAGGCCGGTAGTGCAACTTTTGACCCCCGAAGAGCTCTACAAAAAATTCATTTTCTCGAAAACTATAAATCGAATCCCGAATCCGAAAGCAGATTCCGATTCAGGAAAGATGCGAGCTCAATTCTACATAAAAAATATTAAAATCGAAAACGATAAAAAATTCGCTATTTTTTACCGAGGCCGGTAGTGCAACTTTTGACCCCCGAAGAGCTCTACAAAAAATTCATTTTCTCGAAAACTATAAATCGAATCCCGAATCCGAAAGCAGATTCGGATTCAGGAAAGATGCTCGAAAACTATAAATCGAATCGCGAATCCGAAAGCAGATTCGGATTCAGGAAAGTTGCTTGCTCAATTCTACATAAAAAATATTAAAATCGGAAACGATAAAAAATTCGCTATTTTTTACCGAGGCCGGTAGTGCAACTTTTGACCCCCGAAGAGCTCTACAAAAAATTCATTTTCTCGAAAACTATAAATCGAATCCCGAATCCGAAAGCAGATTCGGATTCAGGAAAGATGCGGGCTCAATTTTACATAAAAAATATTAAAATCAAAAACGATAAAAAATTCGCTATTTTCTACCGAGGCCGGTAGTGCAACTTTTGACCCCCGAAGAGCGGTACAAAAAATTCATTTTCTCGAAAACTATAAATCGAGTCCCGAATCCGAAAGCAGATTCGGATTCAGGAAAGATGCGGGCTCAATTCTACATAAAAAATATTAAAATCGAAAACGATAAAAAATTCGCTATTTTCTACCGAGGGCGGTAGTGCAACTTTTGACCCCCGAAGAGCGCTACAAAAAATTCATTTGCTCAAAAACTATAAATCGAATCGCGAATCCGAAAGCAGATTCGGATTCAGGAAAGACGCGGGCTCAATTTTACATAAAAAATATTAAAATCAAAAACGATAAAAAATTCGCTATTTTCTACCGAGGCCGGTAGTGCAACTTTTGACCCCCGAAGAGCGGTACAAAAAATTCATTTTCTCGAAAACTATAAATCGAGTCCCGAATCCGAAAGCAGATTCGGATTCAGGAAAGATGCGGGCTCAATTCTACATAAAAAATATTAAAATCGAAAACGATAAAAAATTCGCTATTTTCTACCGAGGGCGGTAGTGCAACTTTTGACCCCCGAAGAGCGCTACAAAAAATTCATTTGCTCGAAAACTATAAATCGAATCGCGAATCCGAAAGCAGATTCGGATTCAGGAAAGATGCGGGCTCAATTTTACATAAAAAATATTAAAATCGGAAACGATAAAAAATTCGCTATTTTTTACCGAGGCCGGTAGTGCAATTTTTGACCCCCGAAGAGCTCTACAAAAAATTCATTTTCTCGAAAACTATAAATCGAATCCCGAATCCGAAAGCAGATTCGGATTCAGGAAAGATGCGGGCTCAATTCTACATGAAAAATATTAAAATCGGAAACGATAAAAAATTCGCTATTTTTTACCGAGACTGGTAGTGCAACTTTTGACCCCCGAAGAGCTCTACAAAAAATTCATTTTCTCGAAAACTATAAATCGAATCCGGAATCCGAAAGCAGATTCGGATTCAGGAAAGATGCGAGCTCAATTCTACATAAAAAATATTAAAATCGAAAACGATAAAAAATTCGCTATTTTTTACCGAGGCCGGTAGTGCAACTTTTGACCCCCGAAGAGCTCTACAAAAAATTCATTTTCTCGAAAACTATAAATCGAATCCCGAATCCGAAAGCAGATTCGGATTCAGGAAAGATGCGGGCTCAATTCTACATAAAAAATATTAAAATCGAAAACGATAAAAAATTCGCTATTTTTTACCGAGGCCGGTAGTGCAACTTTTGACCCCCGAAGAGCTCTACAAAAAATTCATTTTCTCGAAAACTATAAATCGAATCCCGAATCCGAAAGCAGATTCCGATTCAGGAAAGATGCGAGCTCAATTCTACATAAAAAATATTAAAATCGAAAACGATAAAAAATTCGCTATTTTTTACCGAGGCCGGTAGTGCAACTTTTGACCCCCGAAGAGCTCTACAAAAAATTCATTTTCTCGAAAACTATAAATCGAATCCCGAATCCGAAAGCAGATTCGGATTCAGGAAAGATGCGGGCTCAATTCTACATAAAAAATATTAAAATCGAAAACGATAAAAAATTCGCTATTTTTTACCGAGGCCAGTAGTGCAACTTTTGACCCCCGAAGAGCTCTACAAAAAATTCATTTTCTCGAAAACTATAAATCGAATCCCGAATCCGAAAGCAGATTCGGATTCAGGAAAGATGCGGGCTCAATTCTACATGAAAAATATTAAAATCGGAAACGATAAAAAATTCGCTATTTTTTACCGAGGCCGGTAGTGCAACTTTTGACCCCCGAAGAGCTCTACAAAAAATTCATTTTCTCGAAAACTATAAATCGAATCCCGAATCCGAAAGCAGATTCGGATTCAGGAAAGATGCGGGCTCAATTCTACATGAAAAATATTAAAATCGGAAAGGATAAAAAATTCGCTATTTTTTACCGAGGCTGGTAGTGCAACTTTTGACCCCCGAAGAGCTCTACAAAAAATTCATTTTCTCGAAAACTATAAATCGAATCCCGAATCCGAAAGCAGATTCGGATTCAGGAAAGATGCGGCCTCAATTCTACATAAAAAATATTAAAATCGAAAACGATAAAAAATTCGCTATTTTTTACCGAGGCAGTACAACTTTTGACCCCCGAAGAGCGCTACAAAAAATTCATTTACTCGAAAACTATAAATCGAATCCCGAATCCGAAAGCAGATTCATATTCAGGAAAGATGCGTTCGCAATTCTACATAAAAAATATTAAAATCGAAAACGATAAAAAATTCGCTATTTTTTACCGAGGCCGGTAGTGCAACTTTTGACCCCCGAAGAGCGCTACAAAAAATTCATTTTCTCGAAAACTATAAATCGAATCCCGAATCCGAAAGCAGATTCGGTTTCAGGAAAGATGCGGGCTCAATTCTTAATAAAAAAATATTAAAATCGAAAACGATGAAAAATTCACTATTTTTTACCGAGGCCGGTAGCGCAACTTTTGACCCCCGAAGAGCTCTACAAAAAATTCATTTTCTCGGAAACTATAAATCGAATCCCGAATCCGAAGGCAGATTCGGATTCAGGAAAGATGAGGGCTCAATTCTACATGAAAAATATTAAAATCGAAAACGATAAAAAATTCGCTATTTTTTACCGAGGGCGGTAGTGCAACTTTTGACCCCTGAAGAGCGCTACAAAAAATTCATTTGCTCGAAAACTATAAATCGAATCGCGAATCCGAAAGCAGATTCGGATTCAGGAAAGATGCGGGCTCAATTTTACATAAAAAATATTAAAATCAAAAACGATAAAAAATTCGCTATTTTCTACCGAGGCCGGTAGTGCAACTTTTGACCCCCGAAGAGCTCTACAAAAAATTCATTTGCAGGAAAGATGCGAGCTCAATTCTACATAAAAAATATTAAAATCGAAAACGATAAAAAATTCGCTATTTTTTACCGAGGCCAGTAGTGCAACTTTTGACCCCCGAAGAGCTCTACAAAAAATTCATTTTCTCGAAAACTATAAATCGAATCCCGAATCCGAAAGCAGATTCGGATTCAGGAAAGATGCGGGCTCAATTCTACATAAAAAATATTAAAATCGAAAACGATAAAAAATTCGCTATTTTCTACCGAGGGCGGTAGTGCAACTTTTGACCCCTGAAGAGCGCTACAAAAAATTCATTTGCTCGAAAACTATAAATCGAATCGCGAATCCGAAAGCAGATTCGGATTCAGGAAAGATGCGGGCTCAATTTTACATAAAAAATAATAAAATCAAAAACGATAAAAAATTCGCTATTTTCTACCGAGGCCGGTAGTGCAACTTTTGACCCCCGAAAAGCTCTACAAAAAATTCATTTGCTCGAAAACTATAAATCGAATCGCGAATCCGAAAGCAGATTCGGATTCAGGAAAGATGCGGGCTCAATTCTACATAAAGAATATTAAAATCGAAAACGATAAAAAATTCGCTATTTTCTACCGAGGGCGGTAGTGCAACTTTTGACCCCCGAAGAGCGCTACAAAAAATTCATTTGCTCGAAAACTATAAATCGAATCGCGAATCCGAAAGCAGATTCGGATTCAGGAAAGATGCGGGCTCAATTTAACATAAAAAATATTAAAATCAAAAACGATAAAAAATTCGCTATTTTCTACCGAGGCCGGTAGTGCAACTTTTGACCCCCGAAGAGCGGTACAAAAAATTCATTTTCTCGAAAACTATAAATCGAATCCCGAATCCGAAAGCAGATTCGGATTCAGGAAAGATGCGGGCTCAATTCTACATGAAAAATATTAAAATCGGAAACGATAAAAAATTCGCTATTTTTTACCGAGGCTGGTAGTGCAACTTTTGACCCCCGAAGAGCTCTACAAAAAATTCATTTTCTCGAAAACTATAAATCGAATCCCGAATCCGAAAGCAGATTCCGATTCAGGAAAGATGCGAGCTCAATTCTACATAAAAAATATTAAAATCGAAAACGATAAAAAATTCGCTATTTTTTACCGAGGGCGGTAGTGCAACTTTTGACCCCTGAAGAGCGCTACAAAAAATTCATTTGCTCGAAAACTATAAATCGAATCGCGAATCCGAAAGCAGATTCGGATTCAGGAAAGATGCGGGCTCAATTTTACATAAAAAATATTAAAATCAAAAACGATAAAAAATTCGCTATTTTCTACCGAGGCCGGTAGTGCAACTTTTGACCCCCGAAGAGCTCTACAAAAAATTCATTTGCTCGAAAACTATAAATCGAATCGCGAATCCGAAAGCAGATTCGGATTCAGGAAAGATGCGGGCTCAATTCTACATAAAAAAATATTAAAATCGAAAACGATAAAAAATTCGCTATTTTTTACCGAGGCCGGTAGTGCAACTTTTGACCCCCGAAGAGCTCTACAAAAAATTCATTTTCTCGATAACTATAAATCGAATCCCGAATCCGAAAGCAGATTCGGATTCAGGAAAGATGCGGGCTCAATTCTACATAAAAAATATTAAAATCGAAAAGGATAAAAAATTCGCTATTTTCTACCGAGGGCGGTAGTGCAACTTTTGACCCCCGAAGAGCGCTACAAAAAATTCATTTGCTCGAAAACTATAAATCGAATCGCGAATCCGAAAGCAGATTCGGATTCAGGAAAGATGCGGGCTCAATTCTACATAAAAAATATTAGAATCGAAAACGATAAAAAATTCGCTATTTTTTACCGAGGCCGGTAGTGCAACTTTTGACCCCCGAAGAGCTCTACAAAAAATTCATTTTCTCGAAAACTATAAATCGAATCCCGAATCCGAAAGCAGATTCGGATTCAGGAAAGTTGTTTGCTCAATTCTACATAAAAAATATTAAAATCGAAAACGATAAAAAATTCGCTATTTTTTACCGAGGGCGGTAGTGCAACTTTTGACCCCTGAAGAGCGCTACAAAAAATTCATTTGCTCGAAAACTATAAATCGAATCGCGAATCCGAAAGCAGATTCGGATTCAGGAAAGATGCGGGCTCAATTTTACATAAAAAATATTAAAATCAAAAACGATAAAAAATTCGCTATTTTCTACCGAGGCCGGTAGTGCAACTTTTGACCCCCGAAGAGCTCTACAAAAAATTCATTTGCTCGAAAACTATAAATCGAATCGCGAATCCGAAAGCAGATTCGGATTCAGGAAAGATGCGGGCTCAATTCTACATAAAAAAATATTAAAATCGAAAACGATAAAAAATTCGCTATTTTTTACCGAGGCCGGTAGTGCAACTTTTGACCCCCGAAGAGCTCTACAAAAAATTCATTTTCTCGATAACTATAAATCGAATCCCGAATCCGAAAGCAGATTCGGATTCAGGAAAGATGCGGGCTCAATTCTACATAAAAAATATTAAAATCGAAAACGATAAAAAATTCGCTATTTTCTACCGAGGGCGGTAGTGCAACTTTTGACCCCCGAAGAGCGCTACAAAAAATTCATTTGCTCGAAAACTATAAATCGAATCGCGAATCCGAAAGCAGATTCGGATTCAGGAAAGATGCGGGCTCAATTCTACATAAAAAATATTAGAATCGAAAACGATAAAAAATTCGCTATTTTTTACCGAGGCCGGTAGTGCAACTTTTGACCCCCGAAGAGCTCTACAAAAAATTCATTTTCTCGAAAACTATAAATCGAATCCCGAATCCGAAAGCAGATTCGGATTCAGGAAAGATGCGGGCTCAATTCTACATAAAAAATATTAAAATCGAAAACGATAAAAAATTCGCTATTTTCTACCGAGGGCGGTAGTGCAACTTTTGACCCCCGAAGAGCGCTACAAAAAATTCATTTGCTCGAAAACTATAAATCGAATCGCGAATCCGAAAGCAGATTCGGATTCAGGAAAGATGCGGGCTCAATTCTACATAAAAAATATTAAAATCGAAAACGATAAAAAATTCGCTATTTTTTACCGAGACTGGTAGTGCAACTTTTGACCCCCGAAGAGCTCTATAAAAAATTCATTTTCTCGAAAACTATAAATCGAATCCCGAATCCGAAAGCAGATTCGGATTCAGGAAAGAAAATCGAAAACGATAAAAAATTCGCTATTTTTTACCGAGGCCAGTAGTGCAACTTTTGACGACCTCTACAAAAAATTCATTTTCTCGAAAACTATAAATCGAATCCCGAATCCGAAAGCAGATTCGGATTCAGGAAAGATGCGGGCTCAATTCTACATAAAAAATATTAAAATCGAAAACGATAAGAAATTCGCTATTTTCTACCGAGGGCGGTAGTGCAACTTTTGACCCCCGAAGAGCGCTACAAAAAATTCATTTGCTCGAAAACTATAAATCGAATCGCGAATCCGAAAGCAGATTCGGATTCAGGAAAGACGCGGGCTCAATTTTACATAAAAAATATTAAAATCAAAAACGATAAAAAATTCGCTATTTTCTACCGAGGCCGGTAGTGCAACTTTTGACCCCCGAAGAGCGGTACAAAAAATTCATTTTCTCGAAAACTATAAATCGAGTCCCGAATCCGAAAGCAGATTCGGATTCAGGAAAGATGCGGGCTCAATTCTACATAAAAAATATTAAAATCGAAAACGATAAAAAATTCGCTATTTTCTACCGAGGGCGGTAGTGCAACTTTTGACCCCCGAAGAGCGCTACAAAAAATTCATTTGCTCGAAAACTATAAATCGAATCGCGAATCCGAAAGCAGATTCGGATTCAGGAAAGATGCGGGCTCAATTTTACATAAAAAATATTAAAATCGGAAACGATAAAAAATTCGCTATTTTCTACCGAGGCCGGTAGTGCAATTTTTGACCCCCGAAGAGCTCTACAAAAAATTCATTTTCTCGAAAACTATAAATCGAATCCCGAATCCGAAAGCAGATTCGGATTCAGGAAAGATGCGGGCTCAATTCTACATGAAAAATATTAAAATCGGAAACGATAAAAAATTCGCTATTTTTTACCGAGACTGGTAGTGCAACTTTTGACCCCCGAAGAGCTCTACAAAAAATTCATTTTCTCGAAAACTATAAATCGAATCCGGAATCCGAAAGCAGATTCGGATTCAGGAAAGATGCGAGCTCAATTCTACATAAAAAATATTAAAATCGAAAACGATAAAAAATTCGCTATTTTTTACCGAGGCCGGTAGTGCAACTTTTGACCCCCGAAGAGCTCTACAAAAAATTCATTTTCTCGAAAACTATAAATCGAATCCCGAATCCGAAAGCAGATTCGGATTCAGGAAAGATGCGGGCTCAATTCTACATAAAAAATATTAAAATCGAAAACGATAAAAAATTCGCTATTTTTTACCGAGGCCGGTAGTGCAACTTTTGACCCCCGAAGAGCTCTACAAAAAATTCATTTTCTCGAAAACTATAAATCGAATCCCGAATCCGAAAGCAGATTCCGATTCAGGAAAGATGCGAGCTCAATTCTACATAAAAAATATTAAAATCGAAAACGATAAAAAATTCGCTATTTTTTACCGAGGCCGGTAGTGCAACTTTTGACCCCCGAAGAGCTCTACAAAAAATTCATTTTCTCGAAAACTATAAATCGAATCCCGAATCCGAAAGCAGATTCGGATTCAGGAAAGATGCGGGCTCAATTCTACATAAAAAATATTAAAATCGAAAACGATAAAAAATTCGCTATTTTTTACCGAGGCCAGTAGTGCAACTTTTGACCCCCGAAGAGCTCTACAAAAAATTCATTTTCTCGAAAACTATAAATCGAATCCCGAATCCGAAAGCAGATTCGGATTCAGGAAAGATGCGGGCTCAATTCTACATGAAAAATATTAAAATCGGAAACGATAAAAAATTCGCTATTTTTTACCGAGGCCGGTAGTGCAACTTTTGACCCCCGAAGAGCTCTACAAAAAATTCATTTTCTCGAAAACTATAAATCGAATCCCGAATCCGAAAGCAGATTCGGATTCAGGAAAGATGCGGGCTCAATTCTACATGAAAAATATTAAAATCGGAAAGGATAAAAAATTCGCTATTTTTTACCGAGGCTGGTAGTGCAACTTTTGACCCCCGAAGAGCTCTACAAAAAATTCATTTTCTCGAAAACTATAAATCGAATCCCGAATCCGAAAGCAGATTCGGATTCAGGAAAGATGCGGCCTCAATTCTACATAAAAAATATTAAAATCGAAAACGATAAAAAATTCGCTATTTTTTACCGAGGCAGTGCAACTTTTGACCCCCGAAGAGCGCTACAAAAAATTCATTTACTCGAAAACTATAAATCGAATCCCGAATCCGAAAGCAGATTCATATTCAGGAAAGATGCGTTCGCAATTCTACATAAAAAATATTAAAATCGAAAACGATAAAAAATTCGCTATTTTTTACCGAGGCCGGTAGTGCAACTTTTGACCCCCGAAGAGCGCTACAAAAAATTCATTTTCTCGAAAACTATAAATCGAATCCCGAATCCGAAAGCAGATTCGGTTTCAGGAAAGATGCGGGCTCAATTCTTAATAAAAAAATATTAAAATCGAAAACGATGAAAAATTCACTATTTTTTACCGAGGCCGGTAGCGCAACTTTTGACCCCCGAAGAGCTCTACAAAAAATTAATTTTCTCGGAAACTATAAATCGAATCCCGAATCCGAAGGCAGATTCGGATTCAGGAAAGATGAGGGCTCAATTCTACATGAAAAATATTAAAATCGGAAACGATAAAAAATTCTCTATTTTTTACCGAGGCCGGTAGCGCAACTTTTGACCCCCGAAGAGCTCTACAAAAAATTCATTTTCTCGAGAACTATAAATCGAATCCCGAATCCGAAAGCAGATTCGGATTCAGGAAAGATGCGAGCTCAATTCTACATAAAAAATATTAAAATCGAAAACGATAAAAAATTCGCTATTTTTTACCGAGGCCGGTAGTGCAACTTTTGACCCCCGAAGAGCTCTACAAAAAAATCATTTTCTCGAAAACTATAAATCGAATCCCGAATCCGAAAGCAGATTCGGATTCAGGAAAGATGCGAGCTCAATTCTACATAAAAAATATTAAAATCGAAAACGATAAAAAATTCGCTATTTTTTACCGAGGCCAGTAGTGCAACTTTTGACCCCCGAAGAGCACTACAAAAAATTCATTTTCTCGAAAACTATAAATCGAATCCCGAATCCGAAAGCAGATTCGGATTCAGGAAAGATGCGGGCTCAATTCTACATAAAAAATATTAAAATCAGAAACGATAAAAATTCGCTATTTTCTACCAAGGCCGGTAGTGCAACTTTTGACCCCCGAAAAATTCATTTGCTCGAAAACTATAAATCGAACCGAAGAGCGCTTCAAAAAATTCATTTGCTCAAAAATTATAAATCGAATCCCGTTCCGAAAGCAGATTCGGATTCAGGAAAGATGCGGGCTCAATTCTACATAAAAATATTAAAATCGAAAACGATAAAAAATTCTCTATTTTTTACCGAGGCTGGTAGTGCAACTTTTGACCCCCGAAGAGCTCTACAAAAAATTAATTTTCTCGAAAACTATAAATCGAATCCCGAATCCGAAAGCAGATTCGGATTCAGGAAAGATGCGAGCTCAATTCTACATACAAAATATTAAAATCGAAAACGATAAAAAATTCGCTATTTTTTACCGAGGCCGGTAGTGCAACTTTTGACCCCCGAAGAGCGCTACAAAAAATTCATTTTCTCGAAAACTATAAATCGAATCCCGAATCCGAAAGCAGATTCGGATTCAGGAAAGATGCGGGCTCAATTCTACATAAAAAATATTAAAATCGAAAACGATAAAAAATTCGCTATTTTTTACCGAGGCCGGTAGTGCAACTTTTGACCCCCGAAGAGCTCTACAAAAAATTCATTTTCTCGAGAACTATAAATCGAATCCCGAATCCGAAAGCAGATTCGGATTCAGGAAAGATGCGACCTCAATTCTACATAAAAAATATTAAAATCGAAAACGATAAAAAATTCGCTATTTTTTACCGAGGCCAGTAGTGCAACTTTTGACCCCCGAAGAGCACTACAAAAAATTCATTTTCTCGTAAACTATAAATCGAATCCCGAATCCGAAAGCAGATTCGGATTCAGGAAAGATGCGGGCTCAATTCTACATAAAAAATATTAAAATCGAAAACGATAAAAAATTCGCTATTTTCTACCGAGGCCGGTAGTGCAACTTTTGACCCCCGAAAAATTCATTTGCTCGAAAACTATAAATCGAACCGAAGCGCGCTTCAAAAAATTCATTTTCTCGAAAACTATAAATCGAATCCCGAATCCGAAAGCAGATTCGGATTCAGGAAAGATGCGGGCTCAATTCTACATAAAAAATATTAAAATCAGAAACGATAAAAATTCGCTATTTTCTACCGAGGGCGGTAGTGCAACTTTTGACCCCCGAAGAGCGCTACAAAAAATTCATTTGCTCAAAAATTATAAATCGAATCCCGATTCCGAAAGCAGATTCGGATTCAGGAAAGATGCGGGCTCAATTCTACATAAAAAATATTAAAATCGAAAACGATAAAAAATTCGCTATTTTTTACCGAGGCCGGTAGCGCAACTTTTGACCCCCGAAGAGCGCTACAAAAAATTCATTTGCTCGAAAACTATAAATCGAATCGCGAATCCGAAAGCAGATTCGGAGTCAGGAAAGATGCGGGCTCAATTTTACATAAAAAATATTAAAATCAAAAACGATAAAAAATTCGCTATTTTCTACCGAGGGCGGTAGTGCAACTTTTGACCCCCGAAGAGCGGTACAAAAAATTCATTTTCTCGAAAACTATAAATCGAATCCCGAATCCGAAAGCAGATTCGGATTCAGGAAAGATGCGGGCTCAATTCTACATAAAAAATATTAAAATCGAAAACGATAAAAAATTCGCTATTTTTTACCGAGGCCGGTAGTGCAACTTTTGACCCCCGAAGAGCTCTACAAAAAATTCATTTTCTCGAGAACTATAAATCGAATCCCGAATCCGAAAGCAGATTCGGATTCAGGAAAGATGCGAGCTCAATTCTACATAAAAAATATTAAAATCGAAAACGATAAAAAATTTGCTATTTTTTACCGAGGCCGGTAGTGCAACTTTTGACCCCCGAAAAATTCATTTGCTCGAAAACTATAAATCGAACCGAAGCGCGCTTCAAAAAATTCATTTTCTCGAAAACTATAAATCGAATCCCGAATCCGAAAGCAGATTCGGATTCAGGAAAGATGCGGGCTCAATTCTACATAAAAAATATTAAAATCAGAAACGATAAAAATTCGCTATTTTTTACCGAGGCCGGTAGCGCAACTTTTGACAACCGAAGAGCGCTACAAAAAATTCATTTGCTCGAAAACTATAAATCGAATCGCGAATCCGAGGGCAGATTCGGAGTCAGGAAAGATGCGGGCTCAATTTTACATAAAAAATATTAAAATCAAAAACGATAAAAAATTCGCTATTTTCTACCGAGGGCGGTAGTGCAACTTTTGACCCCCGAAGAGCGGTACAAAAAATTCATTTTCTCGAAAACTATAAATCGAATCCCGAATCCGAAAGCAGATTCGGATTCAGGAAAGATGCGGGCTCAATTCTACATAAAAAATATTAAAATCGAAAACGATAAAAAATTCGCTATTTTTTACCGAGGCCGGTAGTGCAACTTTTGACCCCCGAAGAGCTCTACAAAAAATTCATTTTCTCGAGAACTATAAATCGAATCCCGAATCCGAAAGCAGATTCGGATTCAGGAAAGATGCGAGCTCAATTCTACATAAAAAATATTAAAATCGAAAACGATAAAAAATTTGCTATTTTTTACCGAGGCCGGTAGTGCAACTTTTGACCCCCGAAAAATTCATTTGCTCGAAAACTATAAATCGAACCGAAGCGCGCTTCAAAAAATTCATTTTCTCGAAAACTATAAATCGAATCCCGAATCCGAAAGCAGATTCGGATTCAGGAAAGATGCGGGCTCAATTCTACATAAAAAATATTAAAATCAGAAACGATAAAAATTCGCTATTTTTTACCGAGGCCGGTAGCGCAACTTTTGACCCCCGAAGAGCGCTACAAAAAATTCATTTGCTCGAAAACTATAAATCGAATCGCGAATCCGAGGGCAGATTCGGAGTCAGGAAAGATGCGGGCTCAATTTTACATAAAAAATAGTAAAATCAAAAACGATAAAAAATTCGCTATTTTCTACCGAGGGCGGTAGTGCAACTTTTGACCCCCGAAGAGCGGTACAAAAAATTCATTTTCTCGAAAACTATAAATCGAATCCCGAATCCGAAAGCAGATTCGGATTCAGGAAAGATGCGGGCTCAATTCTACATAAAAAATATTAAAATCGAAAACGATAAAAAATTCGCTATTTTTTACCGAGGCCGGTAGTGCAACTTTTGACCCCCGAAGAGCTCTACAAAAAATTCATTTTCTCGAGAACTATAAGAACTATAAACCGAATCCGAAAGCAGATTCGGATTCAGGAAAGATGCGAGCTCAATTCTACATAAAAAATATTAAAATCGAAAACGATAAAAAATTTGCTATTTTTTACCGAGGCCGGTAGTGCAACTTTTGACCCCCGAAAAATTCATTTGCTCGAAAACTATAAATCGAACCGAAGCGCGCTTCAAAAAATTCATTTTCTCGAAAACTATAAATCGAATCCCGAATCCGAAAGCAGATTCGGATTCAGGAAAGATGCGGGCTCAATTCTACATAAAAAATATTAAAATCAGAAACGATAAAAATTCGCTATTTTCTACCGAGGGCGGTAGTGCAACTTTTGACCCCCGAAGAGCGCTACAAAAAATTCATTTGCTCAAAAATTATAAATCGAATCCCGATTCCGAAAGCAGATTCGGATTCAGGAAAGATGCGGGCTCAATTCTACATAAAAAATATTAAAATCGAAAACGATAAAAAATTCGCTATTTTTTACCGAGGCCGGTAGTGCAACTTTTGACCCCCGAAGAGCGCTACAAAAAATTCATTTGCTCGAAAACTATAAATCGAATCGCGAATCCGAAAGCAGATTCGGATTCAGGAAAGATGCGGGCTCAATTTTACATAAAAAATATTAAAATCAAAAACGATAAAAAATTCGCTATTTTCTACCGAGGGCGGTAGTGCAACTTTTGACCCCCGAAGAGCGGTACAAAAAATTCATTTTCTCGAAAACTATAAATCGAATCCCGAATCCGAAAGCAGATTCGGATTCAGGAAAGATGCGGGCTCAATTTTACATAAAAAAATATTAAAATCAAAAACGATAAAAAATTCGCTATTTTTTACCGAGGCCGGTAGTGCAACTTTTGACCCCCGAAGAGCTCTACAAAAAATTCATTTTCTCGAAAACTATAAATCGAATCCCGAATCCGAAAGCAGATTCGGATTCAGGAAAGATGCGAGCTCAATTCTACATAAAAAATATTAAAATCGAAAACGATAAAAAATTTGCTATTTTTTACCGAGGCCGGTAGTGCAACTTTTGACCCCCGAAAAATTCATTTGCTCGAAAACTATAAATCGAACCGAAGCGCGCTTCAAAAAATTCATTTTCTCGAAAACTATAAATCGAATCCCGAATCCGAAAGCAGATTCGGATTCAGGAAAGATGCGGGCTCAATTCTACATAAAAAATATTAAAATCAGAAACGATAAAAATTCGCTATTTTTTACCGAGGCCGGTAGCGCAACTTTTGACCCCCGAAGAGCGCTACAAAAAATTCATTTGCTCGAAAACTATAAATCGAATCGCGAATCCGAGGGCAGATTCGGAGTCAGGAAAGATGCGGGCTCAATTTTACATAAAAAATAGTAAAATCAAAAACGATAAAAAATTCGCTATTTTCTACCGAGGGCGGTAGTGCAACTTTTGACCCCCGAAGAGCGGTACAAAAAATTCATTTTCTCGAAAACTATAAATCGAATCCCGAATCCGAAAGCAGATTCGGATTCAGGAAAGATGCGGGCTCAATTCTACATAAAAAATATTAAAATCGAAAACGATAAAAAATTCGCTATTTTTTACCGAGGCCGGTAGTGCAACTTTTGACCCCCGAAGAGCTCTACAAAAAATTCATTTTCTCGAGAACTATAAGAACTATAAACCGAATCCGAAAGCAGATTCGGATTCAGGAAAGATGCGAGCTCAATTCTACATAAAAAATATTAAAATCGAAAACGATAAAAAATTTGCTATTTTTTACCGAGGCCGGTAGTGCAACTTTTGACCCCCGAAAAATTCATTTGCTCGAAAACTATAAATCGAACCGAAGCGCGCTTCAAAAAATTCATTTTCTCGAAAACTATAAATCGAATCCCGAATCCGAAAGCAGATTCGGATTCAGGAAAGATGCGGGCTCAATTCTACATAAAAAATATTAAAATCAGAAACGATAAAAATTCGCTATTTTCTACCGAGGGCGGTAGTGCAACTTTTGACCCCCGAAGAGCGCTACAAAAAATTCATTTGCTCAAAAATTATAAATCGAATCCCGATTCCGAAAGCAGATTCGGATTCAGGAAAGATGCGGGCTCAATTCTACATAAAAAATATTAAAATCGAAAACGATAAAAAATTCGCTATTTTTTACCGAGGCCGGTAGTGCAACTTTTGACCCCCGAAGAGCGCTACAAAAAATTCATTTGCTCGAAAACTATAAATCGAATCGCGAATCCGAAAGCAGATTCGGATTCAGGAAAGATGCGGGCTCAATTTTACATAAAAAATATTAAAATCAAAAACGATAAAAAATTCGCTATTTTCTACCGAGGGCGGTAGTGCAACTTTTGACCCCCGAAGAGCGGTACAAAAAATTCATTTTCTCGAAAACTATAAATCGAATCCCGAATCCGAAAGCAGATTCGGATTCAGGAAAGATGCGGGCTCAATTTTACATAAAAAAATATTAAAATCAAAAACGATAAAAAATTCGCTATTTTTTACCGAGGCCGGTAGTGCAACTTTTGACCCCCGAAGAGCTCTACAAAAAATTCATTTTCTCGAAAACTATAAATCGAATCCCGAATCCGAAAGCAGATTCGGATTCAGGAAAGATGCGAGCTCAATTCTACATAAAAAATATTAAAATCGAAAACGATAAAAAATTCGCTATTTTTTACCGAGGCCAGTAGTGCAACTTTTGACCCCCGAAGAGCACTACAAAAAATTCATTTTCTCGAAAACTATAAATCGAATCCCGAATCCGAAAGCAGATTCGGATTCAGGAAAGATGCGGGCTCAATTCTACATAAAAAATATTAAAATCGAAAACGATAAAAAATTCGCTGTTTTCTACCGAGGCCGGTAGTGCAACTTTTGACCCCCGAAAAATTCATTTGCTCGAAAACTATAAATCGAACCGAAGAGCGCTTCAAAAAATCCATTTTCTCTAAAACTATAAATCGAATCCCGAATCCGAAAGCAGATTCGGATTCAGGAAAGATGCGGGCTCAATTCTACATAAAAAATATTAAAATCAGAAACGATAAAAATTCGCTATTTTCTACCGAGGGCGGTAGTGCAACTTTTGACCCCCGAAGAGCGCTACAAAAAATTCATTTGCTCAAAAATTATAAATCGAATCCCGATTCCGAAAGCAGATTCGGATTCAGGAAAGATGCGGGCTCAATTCTACATAAAAAATATTAAAATCGAAAACGATAAAAAATTCGCTATTTTTTACCGAGGCCGGTAGCGCAACTTTTGACCCCCGAAGAGCTCTACAAAAAATTCATTTTCTCGAAAATTATAAATCGAATCCCGATTCCGAAAGCAGATTCGGATTCAGGAAAGATGCGGGCTCAATTCTACATAAAAAATATTAAAATCAAAAACGATAAAAAATTCGCTATTTTCTACCGAGGGCGGTAGTGCAACTTTTGACCCCCGAAGAGCACTACAAAAAATTCATTTGCTCAAAAATTATAAATCGAATCCCGATTCCGAAAGCAGATTCGGATTCAGAAAAGATGCGGGCTCAATTCTACATAAAAATATTAAAATCGAAAACCATAAAAAATTCGCTATTTTTTACCGAGGCTGGTAGTGCAACTTTTGACCCCCGAAGAGCTCTACAAAAAATTCATTTTCTCGAAAACTATAAATCGAATCCCGAATCCGAAAGCAGATTCGGATTCAGGAAAGATGCGGGCTCAATTCTACATAAAAAATATTAAAATCGAAAACGATAAAAAATTCGCTATTTTTTACCGAGGCCAGTAGTGCAACTTTTGACCCCCGAAGAGCTCTACAAAAAATTCATTTTCTCGAAAACTATAAATCGAATCCCGAATCCGAAAGCAGATTCGGATTCAGGAAAGATGCGGGCTCAATTCTATATAAAAAAATATTAAAATCGAAAACGATAAAAAATTCGCTGTTTTCTACCGAGGCCGGTAGTGCAACTTTTGACCCCCGAAGAGCGCTTCAAAAAATTCATTTTCTCGAAAACTATAAATCGAATCCCGAATCCGAAAGCAGATTCGGATTCAGGAAAGATGCGGGCTCAATTCTACATAAAAAATATTAAAATCAGAAACGATAAAAATTCGCTATTTTCTACCGAGGCCGGTAGTGCAACTTTTGACCCCCGAAGAGCGCTACAAAAAATTCGTTTTCTCGACAACTATAAATCGAATCCCGAATCCGAAAGCAGATTCGGATTCAGGAAAGATGCGAGCTCAATTCTACATAAAAAATATTAAAATCAAAAACGATAAAAAATTCGCTATTTTTTACCGAGGCCGGTAGTGCAACTTTTGACCCCCGAAGAGCTCTACAAAAAATTCATTTTCTCGAAAACTATAAATCGAATCGCGAATCCGAAAGCAAATTCGGATTCAGGAAAGATGCGGGCTCAATTCTACATAAAAAATATTAAAATCAAAAACGATAAAAAATTCGCTATTTTCTACCGAGGGCGGTAGTGCAACTTTTGACCCCCGAAGAGCTCTACAAAAAATTCATTTTCTCGAAAACTATAAATCGAATCCCGAATCCGAAAGCAGATTCGGATTCAGGAAAGATGCGGGCTCAATTCTACATAAAAAATATTAAAATCAAAAACGATAAAAAATTCGCTATTTTTTACCGAGGCCGGTAGTGCAACTTTTGACCCCCGAAGAGCGCTACAAAAAATTCATTTTCTCGAAAACTATAAATCGAATCCCGAATCCGAAAGCAGATTCGGATTCAGGAAAGATGCGGGCTCAATTTTACATGAAAAAATATGAAAATCGGAAACGATAAAAAATTCTCTATTTTTTACCGGTAGCGCAACTTTTGACCCCCGAAGAGCTCTACAAAAAATTCATTTTCTCGAAAACTATAAATCGAATCCCGAATCCGAAAGCAGATTCGGATTCAGGAAAGATGCGAGCTCAATTCTACATAAAAAATATTAAAATCGAAAACGATAAAAAATTCGCTATTTTCTACCAAGGGCGGTAGTGCAACTTTTGACCCCCGAAGAGCGCTACAAAAAATTCATTTGCTCGAAAACTATAAATCGAATCGTGAATCCGAAAGCAGATTCGGATTCAGGAAAGATGCGGGCTCAATTTTACATAAAAAATATTAAAATCAAAAACGATAAAAAATTCGCTATTTTCTACCGAGGCCGGTAGTGCAACTTTTGACCCCCGAAGAGCGGTACAAAAAATTCATTTTCTCGAAAACTATAAATCGAATCCCGAATCCGAAAGCAGATTCGGATTCAGGAAAGATGCGAGCTCAATTCTACATAAAAAATATTAAAATCGAAAACGATAAAAAATTCGCTATTTTTTACCGAGGCCGGTAGTGCAACTTTTGACTCCCGGAGAGCTCTACAAAAAATTCATTTTCTCGAAAACTATAAATCGAATCCCGAATCCGAAAGCAGATTCGGATTCAGGAAAGATGCGGGCTCAATTCTACATGAAAAATATGAAAATCGGAAACGATAAAAAATTCGCTATTTTTTACCGAGGCCGGTAGTGCAACTTTTGACCCCCGAAGAGCTCTACAAAAAATTCATTTTCTCGAAAACTATAAATCGAATCCCGAATCCGAAAGCAGATTCGGATTCAGGAAAGTTGCGGGCTCAATTCTACATGAAAAATATTAAAATCAAAAACGATAAAAAATTCGCTATTTTTTACCGAGGCCGGTAGTGCAACTTTTGACCCCCGAAGAGCTCTACAAAAAATTCATTTTCTCGAAAACTATAAATCGAATCCCGAATCCGAAAGCAGATTCGGATTCAGGAAAGATGCGGGCTCAATTCTACATGAAAAATATTAAAATCGGAAACGATAAAAAATTCGTTATTTTTTACCGAGACTGGTAGTGTAACTTTTCACCCCCGAAGAGCGCTACAAAAAATTCATTTTCTCGAAAACTATAAATCGAATCCCGAATCCGAAAGCAGATTCGGATTCAGGAAAGATGCGAGCTCAACTCTACATAAAAAATATTAAAATCGAAAACGATAAAAAATTCGCTATTTTTTACCGAGGCTGGTAGTGCAACTTTTGCCCCCCGAAGAGCTCTACAAAAAATTAATTTTCTCGAAAACTATAAATCGAATCCCGAATCCGAAAGCAGATTCGGATTCAGGGAAGATGCGGGCTCAATTCTACATGAAAAATATTAAAATCGGAAACAATAAAAAATTCGCTATTTTTTACCGAGGCCAGTAGTGCAACTTTTGACCCCCGAAGAGCTCTACAAAAAATTCATTTTCTCGAAAACTATAAATCGAATCCCGAATCCGAAAGCAGATTCGGATTCAGGAAAGATGCGGGCTCAATTCTATATAAAAAAATATTAAAATCGAAAACGATAAAAAATTCGCTGTTTTCTACCGAGGCCGGTAGTGCAACTTTTGACCCCCGAAGAGCGCTTCAAAAAATTCATTTTCTCGAAAACTATAAATCGAATCCCGAATCCGAAAGCAGATTCGGATTCAGGAAAGATGCGGGCTCAATTCTACATAAAAAATATTAAAATCAGAAACGATAAAAATTCGCTATTTTCTACCGAGGGCGGTAGTGCAACTTTTGACCCCCGAAGAGCTCTACAAAAAATTCATTTTCTCGAAAACTATAAATCGAATCCCGAATCCGAAAGCAGATTCGGATTCAGGAAAGTTGCTTGCTCAATTCTACATAAAAAATATTAAAATCGGAAACGATAAAAAATTCGCTATTTTTTACCGAGGCCGGTAGTGCAACTTTTGACCCCCGAAGAGCTCTACAAAAAATTCATTTTCTCGAAAACTATAAATCGAATCCCGAATCCGAAAGCAGATTCGGATTCAGGAAAGATGCGGGCTCAATACTACATAAAAAATATTAAAATCAAAAACGATAAAAAATTCGCTATTTTCTACCGAGGCCGGTAGTGCAACTTTTGACCCCCGAAGAGCGCTACAAAAAATTCGTTTTCTCGACAACTATAAATCGAATCCCGAATCCGAAAGCAGATTCGGATTCAGGAAAGATGCGAGCTCAATTCTACATAAAAAATATTAAAATCAAAAACGATAAAAAATTCGCTATTTTTTACCGAGGCCGGTAGTGCAACTTTTGACCCCCGAAGAGCCCTACAAAAAATTCATTTTCTCGAAAACTATAAATCGAATCGCGAATCCGAAAGCAAATTCGGATTCAGGAAAGATGCGGGCTCAATTCTACATAAAAAATATTAAAATCAAAAACGATAAAAAATTCGCTATTTTCTACCGAGGGCGGTAGTGCAACTTTTGACCCCCGAAGAGCTCTACAAAAAATTCATTTTCTCGAAAACTATAAATCGAATCCCGAATCCGAAAGCAGATTCGGATTCAGGAAAGATGCGGGCTCAATTCTACATAAAAAATATTAAAATCAAAAACGATAAAAAATTCGCTATTTTTTACCGAGGCCGGTAGTGCAACTTTTGACCCCCGAAGAGCGCTACAAAAAATTCATTTTCTCGAAAACTATAAATCGAATCCCGAATCCGAAAGCAGATTCGGATTCAGGAAAGATGCGGGCTCAATTTTACATGAAAAATATGAAAATCGGAAACGATAAAAAATTCTCTATTTTTTACCGGTAGCGCAACTTTTGACCCCCGAAGAGCTCTACAAAAAATTCATTTTCTCGAAAACTATAAATCGAATCCCGAATCCGAAAGCAGATTCGGATTCAGGAAAGATGCGGGCTCAATTCTACATGAAAAATATTAAAATTGGAAACGATAAAAAATTCGCTATTTTTTACCGAGGCTGGTAGTGCAACTTTTGACCCCCGAAGAGCTCTACAAAAAATTCATTTTCTCGAAAACTATAAATCGAATCCCGAATCCGAAAGCAGATTCGGATTCAGGAAAGATGCGAGCTCAATTCTACATAAAAAATATTAAAATCGAAAACGATAAAAAATTCGCTATTTTCTACCAAGGGCGGTAGTGCAACTTTTGACCCCCGAAGAGCGCTACAAAAAATTCATTTGCTCGAAAACTATAAATCGAATCGCGAATCCGAAAGCAGATTCGGATTCAGGAAAGATGCGGGCTCAATTTTACATAAAAAATATTAAAATCAAAAACGATAAAAAATTCGCTATTTTCTACCGAGGCCGGTAGTGCAACTTTTGACCCCCGAAGAGCGGTACAAAAAATTCATTTTCTCGAAAACTATAAATCGAATCCCGAATCCGAAAGCAGATTCGGATTCAGGAAAGATGCGAGCTCAATTCTACATAAAAAATATTAAAATCGAAAACGATAAAAAATTCGCTATTTTTTACCGAGGCCGGTAGTGCAACTTTTGACCCCCGAAGAGCTCTACAAAAAATTCATTTTCTCGAAAACTATAAATCGAATCCCGAATCCGAAAGCAGATTCCGATTCAGGAAAGATGCGAGCTCAATTCTACATAAAAAATATTAAAATCGAAAACGATAAAAAATTCGCTATTTTTTACCGAGGCCGGTAGTGCAACTTTTGACCCCCGAAGAGCTCTACAAAAAATTCATTTTCTCGAAAACTATAAATCGAATCCGGAATCCGAAAGCAGATTCGGATTCAGGAAAGATGCGAGCTCAATTCTACATAAAAAATATTAAAATCGAAAACGATAAAAAATTCGCTATTTTTTACCGAGGCCGGTAGTGCAACTTTTGACCCCCGAAGAGCTCTACAAAAAATTCATTTTCTCGAAAACTATAAATCGAATCCCGAATCCGAAAGCAGATTCGGATTCAGGAAAGATGCGGGCTCAATTCTACATAAAAAATATTAAAATCGAAAACGATAAAAAATTCGCTATTTTTTACCGAGGCCGGTAGTGCAACTTTTGACCCCCGAAGAGCTCTACAAAAAATTCATTTTCTCGAAAACTATAAATCGAATCCCGAATCCGAAAGCAGATTCGGATTCAGGAAAGATGCGGGCTCAATTCTACATGAAAAATATTAAAATTGGAAACGATAAAAAATTCGCTATTTTTTACCGAGGCTGGTAGTGCAACTTTTGACCCCCGAAGAGCTCTACAAAAAATTCATTTTCTCGAAAACTATAAATCGAATCCCGAATCCGAAAGCAGATTCGGATTCAGGAAAGATGCGAGCTCAATTCTACATAAAAAATATTAAAATCAAAAACGATAAAAAATTCGCTATTTTCTACCGAGGCCGGTAGTGCAACTTTTGACCCCCGAAGAGCGGTACAAAAAATTCATTTTCTCGAAAACTATAAATCGAATCCCGAACCCGAAAGCAGATTCGGATTCAGGAAAGATGCGAGCTCAATTCTACATAAAAAATATTAAAATCGAAAACGATAAAAAATTCGCTATTTTTTACCGAGGCCGGTAGTGCAACTTTTGACCCCCGAAGAGCTCTACAAAAAATTCATTTTCTCGAAAACTATAAATCGAATCCCGAATCCGAAAGCAGATTCGGATTCAGGAAAGATGCGGGCTCAATTCTACATGAAAAATATTAAAATCGGAAACGATAAAAAATTCGCTATTTTTTACCGAGGCTGGTAGTGCAACTTTTGACCCCCGAAGAGCTCTACAAAAAATTCATTTTCTCGAAAACTATAAATCGAATCCCGAATCCGAAAGCAGATTCGGATTCAGGAAAGATGCGAGCTCAACTCTACATAAAAAATATTAAAATCGAAAACGATAAAAAATTCTCTATTTTTTACCGAGGCCAGTAGTGCAACTTTTGACCCCCGAAGAGCTCTACAAAAAATTCATTTTCTCGAAAACTATAAATCGAATCCCGAATCCGAAAGCAGATTCGGATTCAGGAAAGATGCGGGCTCAATTCTACATGAAAAATATTAAAATCGGAAACGATAAAAAATTCGCTATTTTTTACCGAGACTGGTAGTGCAACTTTTGACTCCCGGAGAGCTCTACAAAAAATTCATTTTCTCGAAAACTATAAATCGAATCCCGAATCCGAAAGCAGATTCGGATTCAGGAAAGATGCGGGCTCAATTCTACATGAAAAATATGAAAATCGGAAACGATAAAAAATTCGCTATTTTTTACCGAGGCCGGTAGTGCAACTTTTGACCCCCGAAGAGCTCTACAAAAAATTCATTTTCTCGAAAACTATAAATCGAATCCCGAATCCGAAAGCAGATTCGGATTCAGGAAAGTTGCGGGCTCAATTCTACATGAAAAATATTAAAATCAAAAACGATAAAAAATTCGCTATTTTTTACCGAGGCCGGTAGTGCAACTTTTGACCCCCGAAGAGCTCTACAAAAAATTCATTTTCTCGAAAACTATAAATCGAATCCCGAATCCGAAAGCAGATTCGGATTCAGGAAAGATGCGGGCTCAATTCTACATGAAAAATATTAAAATCGGAAACGATAAAAAATTCGTTATTTTTTACCGAGACTGGTAGTGAAACTTTTGACCCCCGAAGAGCGCTACAAAAAATTCATTTTCTCGAAAACTATAAATCGAATCCCGAATCCGAAAGCAGATTCGGATTCAGGAAAGATGCGAGCTCAACTCTACATAAAAAATATTAAAATCGAAAACGATAAAAAATTCGCTATTTTTTACCGAGGCCAGTAGTGCAACTTTTGACCCCCGAAGAGCTCTACAAAAAATTAATTTTCTCGAAAACTATAAATCGAATCCCGAATCCGAAAGCAGATTCGGATTCAGGAAAGATGCGGGCTCAATTCTACATAAAAATATTAAAATCGAAAACGATAAAAAATTCGCTATTTTCTACCGAGGCCGGTAGTGCAACTTTTGACCAACGAAGAGCGGTACAAAAAATTCATTTTCTCGAAAACTATAAATCGAATCCCGAATCCGAAAGCAGATTCGGATTCAGGAAAGTTGCGGGCTCAATTCTACATGAAAAATATTAAAATCGGAAACGATAAAAAATTCGCTATTTTTTACCGAGACTGGTAGTGCAACTTTTGACCCCCGAAGAGCTCTACAAAAAATTCATTTTCTCGAAAACTATAAATCGAATCCCGAATCCGAAAGCAGATTCGGATTCAGGAAAGATGCGAGCTCAACTCTACATAAAAAATATTAAAATCGAAAACGATAAAAAATTCGCTATTTTTTACCGAGGCCAGTAGTGCAACTTTTGACCCCCGAAGAGCTCTACAAAAAATTCATTTTCTCGAAAACTATAAATCGAATCCCGAATCCGAAAGCAGATTCGGATTCAGGAAAGATGCGGGCTCAATTCTACATGAAAAATATTAAAATCGGAAACGATAAAAAATTCGCTATTTTTTACCGAGACTGGTAGTGCAACTTTTGACCCCCGAAGAGCTCTACAAAAAATTCTGTTTCTCGAAAACTATAAATCGAATCCCGAATCCGAAAGCAGATTCGGATTCAGGAAAGATGCGGGCTCAATTCTACATGAAAAATATGAAAATCGGAAACGATAAAAAATTCGCTATTTTTTACCGAGGCCGGTAGTGCAACTTTTGACCCCCGAAGAGCTCTACAAAAAATTCATTTTCTCGAAAACTATAAATCGAATCCCGAATCCGAAAGCAGATTCGGATTCAGGAAAGATGCGGGCTCAATTCTACATGAAAAATATTAAAATCGGAAACGATAAAAAATTCGCTATTTTTTACCGAGACTGGTAGTGCAACTTTTGACCCCCGAAGAGCTCTACAAAAAATTCATTTTCTCGAAAACTATAAATCGAATCCCGAATCCGAAAGCAGATTCGGATTCAGGAAAGATGCGAGCTCAATTCTACATAAAAAATATTAAAATCGAAAAAGATAAAAAATTCGCTATTTTTTACCGAGGCCGGTAGTGCAACTTTTGACCCCCGAAGAGCTCTACAAAAAATTCATTTTCTCGAAAACTATAAATCGAATCCCGAATCCGAAAGCAGATTCGGATTCAGGAAAGATGCGGGCTCAATTCTACATGAAAAATATTAAAATCGGAAACGATAAAAAATTCGTTATTTTTTACCGAGACTGGTAGTGCAACTTTTGACCCCCGAAGAGCGCTACAAAAAATTCATTTTCTCGAAAACTATAAATCGAATCCCGAATCCGAAAGCAGATTCGGATTCAGGAAAGATGCGAGCTCAACTCTACATAAAAAATATTAAAATCGAAAACGATAAAAAATTCGCTATTTTTTACCGAGGCCAGTAGTGCAACTTTTGACCCCCGAAGAGCTCTACAAAAAATTAATTTTCTCGAAAACTATAAATCGAATCCCGAATCCGAAAGCAGATTCGGATTCAGGAAAGATGCGAGCTCAATTCTACATAAAAAATATTAAAATCGAAAACGATAAAAAATTCGCTATTTTTTACCGAGGCTGGTAGTGCAACTTTTGACCCCCGAAGAGCTCTACAAAAAATTCATTTTCTCGAAAACTATAAATCGAATCCCGAATCCGAAAGCAGATTCGGATTCAGGAAAGATGCGAGCTCAATTCTACATAAAAAATATTAAAATCGAAACCGATAAAAAATTCGCTATTTTTTACCGAGGCCAGTAGTGCAACTTTTGACCCCCGAAGAGCTCTACAAAAAATTCATTTTCTCGAAAACTATAAACCGAATCCCGAATCCGAAAGCAGATTCGGATTCAGGAAGGATGCGGGCTCAATTCTACATAAAAAATATTAAAATCGAAAACGATAAAAAATTCGCTATTTTTTACCGAGGCCGGTAGTGCAACTTTTGACCCCCGAAGAGCTCTACAAAAAATTCATTTTCTCGAAAACTATAAATCGAATCCCGAATCCGAAAGCAGATTCGGATTCAGGAAAGATGCGGGCTCAATTCTACATGAAAAATATTAAAATCGGAAACGATAAAAAATTCGCTATTTTTTACCGAGACTGGTAGTGCAACTTTTGACCCCCGAAGAGCTCTACAAAAAATTCATTTTCTCGAAAACTATAAATCGAATCCCGAATCCGAAAGCAGATTCGGATTCAGGAAAGATGCGAGCTCAACTCTACATAAAAAATATTAAAATCGAAAACGATAAAAAATTCGCTATTTTTTACCGAGGCCAGTAGTGCAACTTTTGACCCCCGAAGAGCTCTACAAAAAATTCATTTTCTCGAAAACTATAAATCGAATCCCGAATCCGAAAGCAGATTCGGATTCAGGAAAGATGCGGGCTCAATTCTACATGAAAAATATTAAAATCGGAAACGATAAAAAATTCGCTATTTTTTACCGAGACTGGTAGTGCAACTTTTGACTCCCGGAGAGCTCTACAAAAAATTCATTTTCTCGAAAACTATAAATCGAATCCCGAATCCGAAAGCAGATTCGGATTCAGGAAAGATGCGGGCTCAATTCTACATGAAAAATATGAAAATCGGAAACGATAAAAAATTCGCTATTTTTTACCGAGGCCGGTAGTGCAACTTTTGACCCCCGAAGAGCTCTACAAAAAATTCATTTTCTCGAAAACTATAAATCGAATCCCGAATCCGAAAGCAGATTCGGATTCAGGAAAGTTGCGGGCTCAATTCTACATGAAAAATATTAAAATCAAAAACGATAAAAAATTCGCTATTTTTTACCGAGGCCGGTAGTGCAACTTTTGACCCCCGAAGAGCTCTACAAAAAATTCATTTTCTCGAAAACTATAAATCGAATCCCGAATCCGAAAGCAGATTCGGATTCAGGAAAGATGCGGGCTCAATTCTACATGAAAAATATTAAAATCGGAAACGATAAAAAATTCGTTATTTTTTACCGAGACTGGTAGTGTAACTTTTGACCCCCGAAGAGCGCTACAAAAAATTCATTTTCTCGAAAACTATAAATCGAATCCCGAATCCGAAAGCAGATTCGGATTCAGGAAAGATGCGAGCTCAACTCTACATAAAAAATATTAAAATCGAAAACGATAAAAAATTCGCTATTTTCTACCGAGGCCGGTAGTGCAACTTTTGACCCCCGAAGAGCGGTACAAAAAATTCATTTTCTCGAAAACTATAAATCGAATCCCGAATCCGAAAGCAGATTCGGATTCAGGAAAGATGTGAGCTCAATTCTACATAGAAAATATTAAAATCGAAAACGATAAAAAATTCGCTATTTTTTACCGAGGCCAGTAGTGCAACTTTTGACCCCCGAAGAGCTCTACAAAAAATTCATTTTCTCGAAAACTATAAATCGAATCCCGAATCCGAAAGCAGATTCGGATTCAGGAAGGATGCGGGCTCAATTCTACATAAAAATATTAAAATCGAAAACGATAAAAAATTCGCTATTTTCTACCGAGGCCGGTAGTGCAACTTTTGACCCCCGAAGAGCGGTACAAAAAATTCATTTTCTCGAAAACTATAAATCGAATCCCGAATCCGAAAGCAGATTCGGATTCAGGAAAGTTGCGGGCTCAATTCTACATGAAAAATATTAAAATCGGAAACGATAAAAAATTCGCTATTTTTTACCGAGGCTGGTAGTGCAACTTTTGACCCCCGAAGAGCTCTACAAAAAATTCATTTTCTCGAAAACTATAAATCGAATCCCGAATCCGAAAGCAGATTCGGATTCAGGAAAGATGCGAGCTCAATTCTACATAAAAAATATTAAAATCGAAACCGATAAAAAATTCGCTATTTTTTACCGAGGCCAGTAGTGCAACTTTTGACCCCCGAAGAGCTCTACAAAAAATTCATTTTCTCGAAAACTATAAATCGAATCCCGAATCCGAAAGCAGATTCGGATTCAGGAAGGATGCGGGCTCAATTCTACATAAAAATATTAAAATCGAAAACGATAAAAAATTCGCTATTTTCTACCGAGGCCGGTAGTGCAACTTTTGACCAACGAAGAGCGGTACAAAAAATTCATTTTCTCGAAAACTATAAATCGAATCCCGAATCCGAAAGCAGATTCGGATTCAGGAAAGTTGCGGGCTCAATTCTACATGAAAAATATTAAAATCGGAAACGATAAAAAATTCGCTATTTTTTACCGAGACTGGTAGTGCAACTTTTGACCCCCGAAGAGCTCTACAAAAAATTCATTTTCTCGAAAACTATAAATCGAATCCCGAATCCGAAAGCAGATTCGGATTCAGGAAAGATGCGAGCTCAACTCTACATAAAAAATATTAAAATCGAAAACGATAAAAAATTCGCTATTTTTTACCGAGGCCAGTAGTGCAACTTTTGACCCCCGAAGAGCTCTACAAAAAATTCATTTTCTCGAAAACTATAAATCGAATCCCGAATCCGAAAGCAGATTCGGATTCAGGAAAGATGCGGGCTCAATTCTACATGAAAAATATTAAAATCGGAAACGATAAAAAATTCGCTATTTTTTACCGAGACTGGTAGTGCAACTTTTGACCCCCGAAGAGCTCTACAAAAAATTCTGTTTCTCGAAAACTATTCGAGGATTCAGGAAAGATGCGAGCTCAACTCTACATAAAAAATATTAAAATCGAAAACGATAAAAAATTCGCTATTTTTTACCGAGGCCAGTAGTGCAACTTTTGACCCCCGAAGAGCTCTACAAAAAATTAATTTTCTCGAAAACTATAAATCGAATCCCGAATCCGAAAGCAGATTCGGATTCAGGAAAGATGCGAGCTCAATTCTACATAAAAAATATTAAAATCGAAAACGATAAAAAATTCGCTATTTTTTACCGAGGCTGGTAGTGCAACTTTTGACCCCCGAAGAGCTCTACAAAAAATTCATTTTCTCGAAAACTATAAATCGAATCCCGAATCCGAAAGCAGATTCGGATTCAGGAAAGATGCGAGCTCAATTCTACATAAAAAATATTAAAATCGAAACCGATTAAAAATACGCTATTTTTTACCGAGGCCAGTAGTGCAACTTTTGACCCCCGAAGAGCTCTACAAAAAATTCATTTTCTCGAAAACTATAAATCGAATCCCGAATCCGAAAGCAGATTCGGATTCAGGAAGGATGCGGGCTCAATTCTACATAAAAATATTAAAATCGAAAACGATAAAAAATTCGCTATTTTCTACCGAGGCCGGTAGTGCAACTTTTGACCAACGAAGAGCGGTACAAAAAATTCATTTTCTCGAAAACTATAAATCGAATCCCGAATCCGAAAGCAGATTCGGATTCAGGAAAGTTGCGGGCTCAATTCTACATGAAAAATATTAAAATAGGAAACGATAAAAAATTCGATATTTTTTACCGAGACTGGTAGTGCAACTTTTGACCCCCGAAGAGCTCTACAAAAAATTCATTTTCTCGAAAACTATAAATCGAATCCCGAATCCGAAAGCAGATTCGGATTCAGGAAAGATGCGAGCTCAACTCTACATAAAAAATATTAAAATCGAAAACGATAAAAAATTCGCTATTTTTTACCGAGGCCAGTAGTGCAACTTTTGACCCCCGAAGAGCTCTACAAAAAATTCATTTTCTCGAAAACTATAAATCGAATCCCGAATCCGAAAGCAGATTCGGATTCAGGAAAGATGCGGGCTCAATTCTACATGAAAAATATTAAAATCGGAAACGATAAAAAATTCGCTATTTTTTACCGAGACTGGTAGTGCAACTTTTGACCCCCGAAGAGCTCTACAAAAAATTCTGTTTCTCGAAAACTATAAATCGAATCCCGAATCCGAAAGCAGATTCGGATTCAGGAAAGATGCGGGCTCAATTCTACATGAAAAATATGAAAATCGGAAACGATAAAAAATTCGCTATTTTTTACCGAGGCCGGTAGTGCAACTTTTGACCCCCGAAGAGCTCTACAAAAAATTCATTTTCTCGAAAACTATAAATCGAATCCCGAATCCGAAAGCAGATTCGGATTCAGGAAAGATGCGGGCTCAATTCTACATGAAAAATATTAAAATCGGAAACGATAAAAAATTCGCTATTTTTTACCGAGACTGGTAGTGCAACTTTTGACCCCCGAAGAGCTCTACAAAAAATTCATTTTCTCGAAAACTATAAATCGAATCCCGAATCCGAAAGCAGATTCGGATTCAGGAAAGATGCGAGCTCAATTCTACATAAAAAATATTAAAATCGAAAAAGATAAAAAATTCGCTATTTTTTACCGAGGCCGGTAGTGCAACTTTTGACCCCCGAAGAGCTCTACAAAAAATTCATTTTCTCGAAAACTATAAATCGAATCCCGAATCCGAAAGCAGATTCGGATTCAGGAAAGATGCGGGCTCAATTCTACATGAAAAATATTAAAATCGGAAACGATAAAAAATTCGTTATTTTTTACCGAGACTGGTAGTGCAACTTTTGACCCCCGAAGAGCGCTACAAAAAATTCATTTTCTCGAAAACTATAAATCGAATCCCGAATCCGAAAGCAGATTCGGATTCAGGAAAGATGCGAGCTCAACTCTACATAAAAAATATTAAAATCGAAAACGATAAAAAATTCGCTATTTTTTACCGAGGCCAGTAGTGCAACTTTTGACCCCCGAAGAGCTCTACAAAAAATTAATTTTCTCGAAAACTATAAATCGAATCCCGAATCCGAAAGCAGATTCGGATTCAGGAAAGATGCGAGCTCAATTCTACATAAAAAATATTAAAATCGAAAACGATAAAAAATTCACCATTTTTTACCGAGGCCGGTAGTGCAACTTTTGACCCCCGAAGAGCGGTACAAAAATTCATTTTCTCGAAAACTATAAATCGAATCCCGAATCCGAAAGCAGATTCGGATTCAGGAAAGATGCGGGCTCAATTCTACATGAAAAATATGAAAATCGGAAACGATAAAAAATTCGCTATTTTTTACCGAGGCCGGTAGTGCAACTTTTGACCCCCGAAGAGCTCTACAAAAAATTCATTTTCTCGAAAACTATAAATCGAATCCCGAATCCGAAAGCAGATTCGGATTCAGGAAAGATGTGAGCTCGATTCTACATAAAAAATATTAAAATCGAAAACGATAAAAAATTCGCTATTTTTTACCGAGGCCAGTAGTGCAACTTTTGACCCCCGAAGAGCTCTACAAAAAATTAATTTTCTCGAAAACTATAAATCGAATCCCGAATCCGAAAGCAGATTCGGATTCAGGAAAGATGCGAGCTCAATTCTACATAAAAAATATTAAAATCGAAAACGATAAAAAATTCACCATTTTTTACCGAGGCCGGTAGTGCAACTTTTGACCCCCGAAGAGCGGTACAAAAATTCATTTTCTCGAAAACTATAAATCGAATCCCGAATCCGAAAGCAGATTCGGATTCAGGAAAGATGCGGGCTCAATTCTACATGAAAAATATGAAAATCGGAAACGATAAAAAATTCGCTATTTTTTACCGAGGCCGGTAGTGCAACTTTTGACCCCCGAAGAGCTCTACAAAAAATTCATTTTCTCGAAAACTATAAATCGAATCCCGAATCCGAAAGCAGATTCGGATTCAGGAAAGATGTGAGCTCGATTCTACATAAAAAATATTAAAATCGAAAACGATAAAAAATTCGCTATTTTTTACCGAGGCCAGTAGTGCAACTTTTGACCCCCGAAGAGCTCTACAAAAAATTCATTTTCTCGAAAACTATAAATCGAATCCCGAATCCGAAAGCAGATTCGGATTCAGGAAGGATGCGGGCTCAATTCTACATAAAAATATTAAAATCGAAAACGATAAAAAATTCGCTATTTTCTACCGAGGCCGGTAGTGCAACTTTTGACCAACGAAGAGCGGTACAAAAAATTCATTTTCTCGAAAACTATAAATCGAATCCCGAATCCGAAAGCAGATTCGGATTCAGGAAAGTTGCGGGCTCAATTCTACATGAAAAATATTAAAATCGGAAACGATAAAAAATTCGCTATTTTTTACCGAGACTGGTAGTGCAACTTTTGACCCCCGAAGAGCTCTACAAAAAATTCATTTTCTCGAAAACTATAAATCGAATCCCGAATCCGAAAGCAGATTCGGATTCAGGAAAGATGCGAGCTCAACTCTACATAAAAAATATTAAAATCGAAAACGATAAAAAATTCGCTATTTTTTACCGAGGCCAGTAGTGCAACTTTTGACCCCCGAAGAGCTCTACAAAAAATTCATTTTCTCGAAAACTATAAATCGAATCCCGAATCCGAAAGCAGATTCGGATTCAGGAAAGATGCGGGCTCAATTCTACATGAAAAATATTAAAATCGGAAACGATAAAAAATTCGCTATTTTTTACCGAGACTGGTAGTGCAACTTTTGACCCCCGAAGAGCTCTACAAAAAATTCTGTTTCTCGAAAACTATAAATCGAATCCCGAATCCGAAAGCAGATTCGGATTCAGGAAAGATGCGGGCTCAATTCTACATGAAAAATATGAAAATCGGAAACGATAAAAAATTCGCTATTTTTTACCGAGGCCGGTAGTGCAACTTTTGACCCCCGAAGAGCTCTACAAAAAATTCATTTTCTCGAAAACTATAAATCGAATCCCGAATCCGAAAGCAGATTCGGATTCAGGAAAGATGCGGGCTCAATTCTACATGAAAAATATTAAAATCGGAAACGATAAAAAATTCGTTATTTTTTACCGAGACTGGTAGTGCAACTTTTGACCCCCGAAGAGCGCTACAAAAAATTCATTTTCTCGAAAACTATAAATCGAATCCCGAATCCGAAAGCAGATTCGGATTCAGGAAAGATGCGAGCTCAACTCTACATAAAAAATATTAAAATCGAAAACGATAAAAAATTCGCTATTTTTTACCGAGGCCAGTAGTGCAACTTTTGACCCCCGAAGAGCTCTACAAAAAATTAATTTTCTCGAAAACTATAAATCGAATCCCGAATCCGAAAGCAGATTCGGATTCAGGAAAGATGCGAGCTCAATTCTACATAAAAAATATTAAAATCGAAAACGATAAAAAATTCACCATTTTTTACCGAGGCCGGTAGTGCAACTTTTGACCCCCGAAGAGCGGTACAAAAATTCATTTTCTCGAAAACTATAAATCGAATCCCGAATCCGAAAGCAGATTCGGATTCAGGAAAGATGCGGGCTCAATTCTACATGAAAAATATGAAAATCGGAAACGATAAAAAATTCGCTATTTTTTACCGAGGCCGGTAGTGCAACTTTTGACCCCCGAAGAGCTCTACAAAAAATTCATTTTCTCGAAAACTATAAATCGAATCCCGAATCCGAAAGCAGATTCGGATTCAGGAAAGATGTGAGCTCAATTCTACATAAAAAATATTAAAATCGAAAACGATAAAAAATTCGCTATTTTTTACCGAGGCCAGTAGTGCAACTTTTGACCCCCGAAGAGCTCTACAAAAAATTCATTTTCTCGAAAACTATAAATCGAATCCCGAATCCGAAAGCAGATTCGGATTCAGGAAGGATGCGGGCTCAATTCTACATAAAAATATTAAAATCGAAAACGATAAAAAATTCACTATTTTCTACCGAGACTGGTAGTGCAACTTTTGACCCCCGAAGAGCTCTACAAAAAATTCATTTTCTCGAAAACTATAAATCGAATCCCGAATCCGAAAGCAGATTCGGATTCAGGAAAGATGTGAGCTCAATTCTACATAAAAAATATTAAAATCGAAAACGATAAAAAATTCGCTATTTTTTACCGAGGCCAGTAGTGCAACTTTTGACCCCCGAAGAGCTCTACAAAAAATTAATTTTCTCGAAAACTATAAATCGAATCCCGAATCCGAAAGCAGATTCGGATTCAGGAAAGATGCGAGCTCAATTCTACATAAAAAATATTAAAATCGAAAACGATAAAAAATTCACTATTTTTTACCGAGGCCGGTAGTGCAACTTTTGACCCCCGAAGAGCTCTACAAAAAATTCATTTTCTCGAAAACTATAAATCGAATCCCGAATCCGAAAGCAGATTCGGATTCAGGAAAGATGTGAGCTCAATTCTACATAAAAAATATTAAAATCGAAAACGATAAAAAATTCGCTATTTTTTACCGAGGCCAGTAGTGCAACTTTTGACCCCCGAAGAGCTCTACAAAAAATTCATTTTCTCGAAAACTATAAATCGAATCCCGAATCCGAAAGCAGATTCGGATTCAGGAAGGATGCGGGCTCAATTCTACATAAAAATATTAAAATCGAAAACGATAAAAAATTCGCTATTTTTTACCGAGGCCGGTAGTGCAACTTTTGACCCCCGAAGAGCTCTACAAAAAATTCATTTTCTCGAAAACTATAAATCGAATCCCGAATCCGAAAGCAGATTCGGATTCAGGAAAGTTGCGGGCTCAATTCTACATGAAAAATATTAAAATCGGAAACGATAAAAAATTCGCTATTTTTTACCGAGACTGGTAGTGCAACTTTTGACCCCCGAAGAGCTCTACAAAAAATTCATTTTCTCGAAAACTATAAATCGAATCCCGAATCCGAAAGCAGATTCGGATTCAGGAAAGATGCGAGCTCAATTCTACATAAAAAATATTAAAATCGAAAACGATAAAAAATTCGCTATTTTTTACCGAGGCCGGTAGTGCAACTTTTGACCCCCGAAGAGCTCTACAAAAAATTCATTTTCTCGAAAACTATAAATCGAATCCCGAATCCGAAAGCAGATTCGGATTCAGGAAAGATGCGGGCTCAATTCTACATGAAAAATATTAAAATCGGAAACGATAAAAAATTCGCTATTTTTTACCGAGACTGGTAGTGCAACTTTTGACCCCCGAAGAGCTCTACAAAAAATTCATTTTCTCGAAAACTATAAATCGAATCCCGAATCCGAAAGCAGATTCGGATTCAGGAAAGATGCGGGCTCAATTCTACATGAAAAATATTAAAATCGGAAACGATAAAAAATTCGCTATTTTTTACCGAGACTGGTAGTGCAACTTTTGACCCCCGAAGAGCTCTACAAAAAATTCATTTTCTCGAAAACTATAAATCGAATCCCGAATCCGAAAGCAGATTCGGATTCAGGAAAGATGCGAGCTCAACTCTACATAAAAAATATTAAAATCGAAAACGATAAAAAATTCGCTATTTTTTACCGAGGCCAGTAGTGCAACTTTTGACCCCCGAAGAGCTCTACAAAAAATTAATTTTCTCGAAAACTATAAATCGAATCCCGAATCCGAAAGCAGATTCGGATTCAGGAAAGATGCGGGCTCAATTCTACATGAAAAATATTAAAATCGGAAACGATAAAAAATTCGCTATTTTTTACCGAGACTGGTAGTGCAACTTTTGACCCCCGAAGAGCTCTACAAAAAATTCATTTTCTCGAAATCTATAAATCGAATCCCGAATCCGAAAGCAGATTCGGATTCAGGAAAGATGCGGGCTCAATTCTACATGAAAAATATTAAAATCGGAAACGATAGAAAATTCGCTATTTTTTACCGAGACTGGTAGTGCAACTTTTGACCACCGAAGAGCTCTACAAAAAATTCATTTTCTCGAAAACTATAAATCGAATCCCGAATCCGAAAGCAGATTGGGATTCAGGAAAGATGCGGGCTCAATTCTACATGAAAAATATTAAAATCGGAAACGATAAAAAATTCGCTATTTTTTACCGAGGCTAGTAGTGCAACTTTTGACCCCCGAAGAGCTCTACAAAAAATTCATTTTCTCGAAAACTATAAATCGAATCCCGAATCCTAAAGCAGATTCGGATTCAGCAAAGATGCGAGCTCAATTCTACATAAAAAAAATATTAAAATCGAAAACGATAAAAAATTCGCTATTTTCTACCGAGGGCGGTAGTGCAACTTTTGACCCCCGAAGAGCGCTACAAAAAATTCATTTGCTCGAAAACTATAAATCGAATCGCGAATCCGAAAGCAGATTCGGATTCAGGAAAGATGCGGGCTCAATTTTACATAAAAAATATTAAAATCAAAAACGATAAAAAATTCGCTATTTTCTACCGAGGCCGGTAGTGCAACTTTTGACCCCCGAAGAGCGGTACAAAAAATTCATTTTCTCGAAAACTATAAATCGAATCCCGAATCCGAAGGCAGATTCGGATTCAGGAAAGATGCGGGCTCACTTCTACATGAAAAATATTAAAATCGAAAACGATAAAAAATTCGTTATTTTCTACCGAGGCCGGTAGTGCAACTTTTGACCCCCGAAGAGCGGTACAAAAAATTCATTTTCTCGAAAACTATAAATCGAATCCCGAATCCGAAAGCAGATTCGGATTCAGGAAAGTTGCGGGCTCAATTCTACATGAAAAATATTAAAATCGAAAACGATAAAAAATTCACTATTTTTTACCGAGGCTGGTAGTGCAACTTTTGACCCCCGAAGAGCTCTACAAAAAATTCATTTTCTCGAAAACTATAAATCGAATCCCGAATCCGAAAGCAGATTCGGATTCAGGAAAGATGCGAGCTCAATTCTACATAAAAAATATTAAAATCGAAACCGATAAAAAATTCGCTATTTTTTACCGAGGCCAGTAGTGCAACTTTTGACCCCCGAAGAGCTCTACAAAAAATTCATTTTCTCGAAAACTATAAATCGAATCCCGAATCCGAAAGCAGATTCGGATTCAGGAAAGTTGCGGGCTCAATTCTACATGAAAAATATTAAAATCGGAAACGATAAAAAATTCGCTATTTTTTACCGAGACTGGTAGTGCAACTTTTGACCCCCGAAGAGCTCTACAAAGAATTCTGTTTCTCGAAAACTATAAATCGAATCCCGAATCCGAAAGCAGATTCGGATTCAGGAAAGATGCGGGCTCAATTCTACATGAAAAATATGAAAATCGGAAACGATAAAAAATTCGCTATTTTTTACCGAGGCCGGTAGTGCAACTTTTGACCCCCGAAGAGCGGTACAAAAAATTCATTTTCTCGAAAACTATAAATCGAATCCCGAATCCGAAAGCAGATTCGGATTCAGGAAAGATGCGGGCTCAATTCTACATGAAAAATATTAAAATCGGAAACGATAAAAAATTCGCTATTTTTTACCGAGACTGGTAGTGCAACTTTTGACCCCCGAAGAGCTCTACAAAAAATTCATTTTCTCGAAAACTATAAATCGAATCCCGAATCCGAAAGCAGATTCGGATTCAGGAAAGATGCGAGCTCAATTCTACATAAAAAATATTAAAATCGAAAAAGATAAAAAATTCGCTATTTTTTACCGAGGCCGGTAGTGCAACTTTTGACCCCCGAAGAGCTCTACAAAAAATTCATTTTCTCGAAAACTATAAATCGAATCCCGAATCCGAAAGCAGATTCGGATTCAGGAAAGATGCGGGCTCAATTCTACATGAAAAATATTAAAATCGGAAACGATAAAAAATTCGTTATTTTTTACCGAGACTGGTAGTGCAACTTTTGGCCCCCGAAGAGCGCTACAAAAAATTCATTTTCTCGAAAACTATAAATCGAATCCCGAATCCGAAAGCAGATTCGGATTCAGGAAAGATGCGAGCTCAACTCTACATAAAAAATATTAAAATCGAAAACGATAAAAAATTCGCTATTTTTTACCGAGGCCAGTAGTGCAACTTTTGACCCCCGAAGAGCGGTACAAAAAATTCATTTTCTCGAAAACTATAAATCGAATCCCGAATCCGAAAGCAGATTCGGATTCAGGAAAGTTGCGGGCTCAATTCTACATGAAAAATATTAAAATCGAAAACGATAAAAAATTCACTATTTTTTACCGAGGCCGGTAGTGCAACTTTTGACCCCCGAAGAGCGGTACAAAAATTCATTTTCTCGAAAACTATAAATCGAATCCCGAATCCGAAAGCAGATTCGGATTCAGGAAAGATGCGGGCTCAATTCTACATGAAAAATATGAAAATCGGAAACGATAAAAAATTCGCTATTTTTTACCGAGGCCGGTAGTGCAACTTTTGACCCCCGAAGAGCTCTACAAAAAATTCATTTTCTCGAAAACTATAAATCGAATCCCGAATCCGAAAGCAGATTCGGATTCAGGAAAGATGCGGGCTCAATTCTACATGAAAAATATTAAAATCGGAAACGATAAAAAATTCGCTAGTTTTTACCGAGGCTGGTAGTGCAACTTTTGACCCCCGAAGAGCTCTACAAAAAATTCATTTTCTCGAAAACTATAAATCGAATCCCGAATCCGAAAGCAGATTCGGATTCAGGAAAGATGTGATCTCAATTCTACATAAAAAATATTAAAATCGAAAACGATAAAAAATTCGCTATTTTTTACCGAGGCCAGTAGTGCAACTTTTGACCCCCGAAGAGCTCTACAAAAAATTCATTTTCTCGAAAACTATAAATCGAATCCCGAATCCGAAAGCAGATTCGGATTCAGGAAGGATGCGGGCTCAATTCTACATAAAAATATTAAAATCGAAAACGATAAAAAATTCACTATTTTCAACCGAGGCCGGTAGTGCAACTTCTGACCCCCGAAGAGCGGTACAAAAAATTCATTTTCTCGAAAACTATAAATCGAATCCCGAATCCGAAAGCAGATTCGGATTCAGGAAAGTTGCGGGCTCAATTCTACATGAAAAATATTAAAATCGGAAACGATAAAAAATTCGCTATTTTTTACCGAGACTGGTAGTGCAACTTTTGACCCCCGAAGAGCTCTACAAAAAATTCATTTTCTCGAAAACTATAAATCGAATCCCGAATCCGAAAGCAGATTCGGATTCAGGAAAGATGTGAGCTCAATTCTACATAAAAAATATTAAAATCGACAACGATAAAAAATTCGATATTTTTTACCGAGGCCAGTAGTGCAACTTTTGACCCCCGAAGAGCTCTACAAAAAATTAATTTTCTCGAAAACTATAAATCGAATCCCGAATCCGAAAGCAGATTCGGATTCAGGAAAGATGCGAGCTCAATTCTACATAAAAAATATTAAAATCGAAAACGATAAAAAATTCACTATTTTTTACCGAGGCCGGTAGTGCAACTTTTGACCCCCGAAGAGCTCTACAAAAAATTCATTTTCTCGAAAACTATAAATCGAATCCCGAATCCGAAAGCAGATTCGGATTCAGGAAAGATGTGAGCTCAATTCTACATAAAAAATATTAAAATCGAAAACGATAAAAAATTCGCTATTTTTTACCGAGGCCAGTAGTGCAACTTTTGACCCCCGAAGAGCTCTACAAAAAATTCATTTTCTCGAAAACTATAAATCGAATCCCGAATCCGAAAGCAGATTCGGATTCAGGAAGGATGCGGGCTCAATTCTACATAAAAATATTAAAATCGAAAACGATAAAAAATTCGCTATTTTCTACCGAGGCCGGTAGTGCAACTTTTGACCCCCGAAGAGCGGTACAAAAAATTCATTTTCTCGAAAACTATACATCGAATCCCGAATCCGAAAGCAGATTCGGATTCAGGAAAGTTGCGGGCTCAATTCTAAATGAAAAATATTAAAATCGGAAACGATAAAAAATTCGCTATTTTTTACCGAGACTGGTAGTGCAACTTTTGACCCCCGAAGAGCTCTACAAAAAATTCATTTTCTCGAAAACTATAAATCGAATCCCGAATCCGAAAGCAGATTCGGATTCAGGAAAGATGCGAGCTCAATTCTACATGAAAAATATTAAAATCGGAAACGATAAAAAATTCGCTATTTTTTACCGAGACTGGTAGTGCAACTTTTGACCCCCGAAGAGCTCTACAAAAAATTCATTTTCTCGAAATCTATAAATCGAATCCCGAATCCGAAAGCAGATTCGGATTCAGGAAAGATGCGGGCTCAATTCTACATAAAAAAATATTAAAATCGAAAACGATAAAAAATTCGCTATTTTCTACCGAGGGCGGTAGTGCAACTTTTGACCCCCGAAGAGCGCTACAAAAAATTCATTTGCTCGAAAACTATAAATCGAATCGCGAATCCGAAAGCAGATTCGGATTCAGGAAAGATGCGGGCTCAATTTTACATAAAAAATATTAAAATCAAAAACGATAAAAAATTCGCTATTTTCTACCGAGGCCGGTAGTGCAACTTTTGACCCCCGAAGAGCGGTACAAAAAATTCATTTTCTCGAAAACTATAAATCGAATCCCGAATCCGAAGGCAGATTCGGATTCAGGAAAGATGCGGGCTCAATTCTACATGAAAAATATTAAAATCGGAAACGATAAAAAATTCGCTATTTTTTACCGAGGCTAGTAGTGCAACTTTTGACCCCCGAAGAGCTCTACAAAAAATTCATTTTCTCGAAAACTATAAATCGAATCCCGAATCCGAAAGCAGATTCGGATTCAGGAAAGATGCGAGCTCAATTCTACATAAAAAAAATATTAAAATCGAAAACGATAAAAAATTCGCTATTTTCTAACGAGGGCGGTAGTGCAACTTTTGACCCCCGAAGAGCGCTACAAAAAATTCATTTGCTCGAAAACTATAAATCGAATCGCGAATCCGAAAGCAGATTCGGATTCAGGAAAGATGCGGGCTCAATTTTACATAAAAAATATTAAAATCAAAAACGATAAAAAATTCGCTATTTTCTACCGAGGCCGGTAGTGCAACTTTTGACCCCCGAAGAGCGGTACAAAAAATTCATTTTCTCGAAAACTATAAATCGAATCCCGAATCCGAAGGCAGATTCGGATTCAGGAAAGATGCGGGCTCACTTCTACATGAAAAATATTAAAATCGGAAACGATAAAAAATTCGCTATTTTTTACCGAGGCTGGTAGTGCAACTTTTGACCCCCGAAGAGCTCTACAAAAAATTCATTTTCTCAAAAACTATAAATCGAATCCCGAATCCGAAAGCAGATTCGGATTCAGGAAGGATGCGAGCTCAATTCTACATAAAAAATATTAAAATCGAAAACGATAAAAAATTCGTTATTTTCTACCGAGGCCGGTAGTGCAACTTTTGACCCCCGAAGAGCGGTACAAAAAATTCATTTTCTCGAAAACTATAAATCGAATCCGAAAGCAGATTCGGATTCAGGAAAGTTGCGGGCTCAATTCTACATGAAAAATATTAAAATCGAAAACGATAAAAAATTCACTATTTTTTACCGAGGCTGGTAGTGCAACTTTTGACCCCCGAAGAGCTCTACAAAAAATTCATTTTCTCGAAAACTATAAATCGAATCCCGAATCCGAAAGCAGATTCGGATTCAGGAAAGATGCGAGCTCAATTCTACATAAAAAATATTAAAATCGAAACCGATAAAAAATTCGCTATTTTTTACCGAGGCCAGTAGTGCAACTTTTGACCCCCGAAGAGCTCTACAAAAAATTCATTTTCTCGAAAACTATAAATCGAATCCCGAATCCGAAAGCAGATTCGGATTCAGGAAGGATGCGGGCTCAATTCTACATAAAAATATTAAAATCGAAAACGATAAAAAATTCGCTATTTTCTACCGAGGCCGGTAGTGCAACTTTTGACCAACGAAGAGCGGTACAAAAAATTCATTTTCTCGAAAACTATAAATCGAATCCCGAATCCGAAAGCAGATTCGGATTCAGGAAAGTTGCGGGCTCAATTCTACATGAAAAATATTAAAATCGAAAACGATAAAAAATTCACTATTTTTTACCGAGGCTGGTAGTGCAACTTTTGACCCCCGAAGAGCGCTACAAAAAATTCATTTTCTCGAAAACTATAAATCGAATCCCGAATCCGAAAGCAGATTCGGATTCAGGAAAGATGCGAGCTCAACTCTACATAAAAAATATTAAAATCGAAAACGATAAAAAATTCGCTATTTTTTACCGAAGCCAGTAGTGCAACTTTTGGCCCCCGAAGAGCTCTACAAAAAATTCATTTTCTCGAAAACTATAAATCGAATCCCGAATCCGAAAGCAGATTCGGATTCAGGAAAGATGCGGGCTCAATTCTACATAAAAAATATTAAAATCGAAAACGATAAAAAATTCGCTATTTTTTACCGAGGCCGGTAGTGCAACTTTTGACCCCCGAAGAGCTCTACAAAAAATTCATTTTCTCGAAAACTATAAATCGAATCCCGAATCCGAAAGCAGATTGGGATTCAGGAAAGATGCGGGCTCAATTCTACATGAAAAATATTAAAATCGGAAACGATAAAAAATTCGCTATTTTTTACCGAGGCTAATAGTGCAACTTTTGACCCCCGAAGAGCTCTACAAAAAATTCATTTTCTCGAAAACTATAAATCGAATCCCGAATCCGAAAGCAGATTCGGATTCAGGAAAGATGCGAGCTCAATTCTACATAAAAAAATATTAAAATCGAAAACGATAAAAAATTCGTTATTTTCTACCGAGGTAGTGCAACTTTTGACCCCCGAAGAGCGGTACAAAAAATTCATTTTCTCGAAAACTATAAATCGAATCCCGAATCCGAAAGCAGATTCGGATTCAGGAAAGTTGCGGGCTCAATTCTACATGAAAAATATTAAAATCGAAAACGATAAAAAATTCACTATTTTTTACCGAGGCTGGTAGTGCAACTTTTGACCCCCGAAGAGCGCTACAAAAAATTCATTTTCTCGAAAACTATAAATCGAATCCCGAATCCGAAAGCAGATTCGGATTCAGGAAAGATGCGAGCTCAACTCTACATAAAAAATATTAAAATCGAAAACGATAAAAAATTCGCTATTTTTTACCGAAGCCAGTAGTGCAACTTTTGGCCCCCGAAGAGCTCTACAAAAAATTCATTTTCTCGAAAACTATAAATCGAATCCCGAATCCGAAAGCAGATTCGGATTCAGGAAAGATGCGGGCTCAATTCTACATAAAAAATATTAAAATCGAAAACGATAAAAAATTCGCTATTTTTTACCGAGGCCGGTAGTGCAACTTTTGACCCCCGAAGAGCTCTACAAAAAATTCATTTTCTCGAAAACTATAAATCGAATCCCGAATCCGAAAGCAGATTGGGATTCAGGAAAGATGCGGGCTCAATTCTACATGAAAAATATTAAAATCGGAAACGATAAAAAATTCGCTATTTTTTACCGAGGCTAGTAGTGCAACTTTTGACCCCCGAAGAGCTCTACAAAAAATTCATTTTCTCGAAAACTATAAATCGAATCCCGAATCCGAAAGCAGATTCGGATTCAGGAAAGATGCGGGCTCAATTCTACATAAAAAATATTAAAATCGAAAACGATAAAAAATTCGTTATTTTCTACCGAGGCCGGTAGTGCAACTTTTGACCCCCGAAGAGCGGTACAAAAAATTCATTTTCTCGAAAACTATAAATCGAATCTTGAATCCGAAAGCAGATTCGGATTCAGGAAAGTTGCGGGCTCAATTCTACATGAAAAATATTAAAATCGAAAACGATAAAAAATTCACTATTTTTTACCGAGGCTGGTAGTGCAACTTTTGACCCCCGAAGAGCTCTACAAAAAATTCATTTTCTCGAAAACTATAAATCGAATCCCGAATCCGAAAGCAGATTCGGATTCAGGAAAGATGCGAGCTCAATTCTACATAAAAAATATTAAAATCGAAACCGATAAAAAATTCGCTATTTTTTACCGAGGCCAGTAGTGCAACTTTTGACCCCCGAAGAGCTCTACAAAAAATTCATTTTCTCGAAAACTATAAATCGAATCCCGAATCCGAAAGCAGATTCGGATTCAGGAAGGATGCGGGCTCAATTCTACATAAAAATATTAAAATCGAAAACGATAAAAAATTCGCTATTTTCTACCGAGGCCGGTAGTGCAACTTTTGACCAACGAAGAGCGGTACAAAAAATTCATTTTCTCGAAAACTATAAATCGAATCCCGAATCCGAAAGCAGATTCGGATTCAGGAAAGTTGCGGGCTCAATTCTACATGAAAAATATTAAAATCGAAAACGATAAAAAATTCACTATTTTTTACCGAGGCTGGTAGTGCAACTTTTGACCCCCGAAGAGCGCTACAAAAAATTCATTTTCTCGAAAACTATAAATCGAATCCCGAATCCGAAAGCAGATTCGGATTCAGGAAAGATGCGAGCTCAACTCTACATAAAAAATATTAAAATCGAAAACGATAAAAAATTCGCTATTTTTTACCGAAGCCAGTAGTGCAACTTTTGGCCCCCGAAGAGCTCTACAAAAAATTCATTTTCTCGAAAACTATAAATCGAATCCCGAATCCGAAAGCAGATTCGGATTCAGGAAAGATGCGGGCTCAATTCTACATAAAAAATATTAAAATCGAAAACGATAAAAAATTCGCTATTTTTTACCGAGGCCGGTAGTGCAACTTTTGACCCCCGAAGAGCTCTACAAAAAATTCATTTTCTCGAAAACTATAAATCGAATCCCGAATCCGAAAGCAGATTGGGATTCAGGAAAGATGCGGGCTCAATTCTACATGAAAAATATTAAAATCGGAAACGATAAAAAATTCGCTATTTTTTACCGAGGCTAGTAGTGCAACTTTTGACCCCCGAAGAGCTCTACAAAAAATTCATTTTCTCGAAAACTATAAATCGAATCCCGAATCCGAAAGCAGATTCGGATTCAGGAAAGATGCGAGCTCAATTCTACATAAAAAAATATTAAAATCGAAAACGATAAAAAATTCGCTATTTTCTACCGAGGGCGGTAGTGCAACTTTTGACCCCCGAAGAGCAGATTCGGATTCAGGAAAGATGCGGGCTCAATTTTACATAAAAAATATTAAAATCAAAAATGATAAAAAATTCGCTATTTTCTACCGAGGCCGGTAGTGCAACTTTTGACCCCCGAAGAGCGGTACAAAAAATTCATTTTCTCGAAAACTATAAATCGAATCCCGAATCCGAAGGCAGATTCGGATTCAGGAAAGATGCGGGCTCACTTCTACATGAAAAATATTAAAATCGGAAACGATAAAAAATTCGCTATTTTTTACCGAGGCTGGTAGTGCAACTTTTGACCCCCGAAGAGCTCTACAAAAAATTCATTTTCTCAAAAACTATAAATCGAATCCCGAATCCGAAAGCAGATTCGGATTCAGGAAGGATGCGGGCTCAATTCTACATAAAAAATATTAAAATCGAAAACGATAAAAAATTCGTTATTTTCTACCGAGGCCGGTAGTGCAACTTTTGACCCCCGAAGAGCGGTACAAAAAATTCATTTTCTCGAAAACTATAAATCGAATCCCGAATCCGAAAGCAGATTCGGATTCAGGAAAGTTGCGGGCTCAATTCTACATGAAAAATATTAAAATCGAAAACGATAAAAAATTCACTATTTTTTACCGAGGCTGGTAGTGCAACTTTTGACCCCCGAAGAGCTCTACAAAAAATTCATTTTCTCGAAAACTATAAATCGAATCCCGAATCCGAAAGCAGATTCGGATTCAGGAAAGATGCGAGCTCAATTCTACATAAAAAATATTAAAATCGAAACCGATAAAAAATTCGCTATTTTTTACCGAGGCCAGTAGTGCAACTTTTGACCCCCGAAGAGCTCTACAAAAAATTCATTTTCTCGAAAACTATAAATCGAATCCCGAATCCGAAAGCAGATTCGGATTCAGGAAGGATGCGGGCTCAATTCTACATAAAAATATTAAAATCGAAAACGATAAAAAATTCGCTATTTTCTACCGATGCCGGTAGTGCAACTTTTGACCCCCGAAGAGCTCTACAAAAAATTCATTTTCTCGAAAACTATAAATCGAATCCCGAATCCGAAAGCAGATTCGGATTCAGGAAAGATGCGGGCTCAATTCTACATGAAAAATATTAAAATCGGAAACGATAAAAAATTCGTTATTTTTTACCGAGGCCGGTAGTGCAACTTTTGACCCCCGAAGAGCGGTACAAAAATTCATTTTCTCGAAAACTATAAATCGAATCCCGAATCCGAAAGCAGATTCGGATTCAGGAAAGATGCGGGCTCAATTCTACATGGAAAATATTAAAATCGGAAACGATAAAAAATTCGCTATTTTTTACCGAGACTGGTAGTGCAACTTTTGACCCCCGAAGAGCGCTACAAAAAATTCATTTTCTCGAAAACTATAAATCGAATCCCGAATCCGAAAGCAGATTCGGATTCAGGAAAGATGCGAGCTCAACTCTACATAAAAAATATTAAAATCGAAAACGATAAAAAATTCGCTATTTTTTACCGAGGCCAGTAGTGCAACTTTTGACCCCCGAAGAGCTCTACAAAAAATTAATTTTCTCGAAAACTATAAATCGAATCCCGAATCCGAAAGCAGATTCGGATTCAGGAAAGATGCGGGCTCAATTCTACATGAAAAATATTAAAATCGGAAACGACAAAAAATTCGCTATTTTTTACCGAGACTGGTAGTGCAACTTTTGACCCCCGAAGAGCTCTACAAAAAATTCATTTTCTCGAAAACTATAAATCGAATCCCGAATCCGAAAGCAGATTCGGATTCAGGAAAGATGTGAGCTCAATTCTACATAAAAAATATTAAAATCGAAAACGATAAAAAATTCGCTATTTTTTACCGAGGCCAGTAGTGCAACTTTTGACCCCCGAAGAGCTCTACAAAAAATTCATTTTCTCGAAAACTATAAATCGAATCCCGAATCCGAAAGCAGATTCGGATTCAGGAAGGATGCGGGCTCAATTCTACATAAAAATATTAAAATCGAAAACGATAAAAAATTCGCTATTTTCTACCGAGGCCGGTAGTGCAACTTTTGACCCCCGAAGAGCTCTACAAAAAATTCATTTTCTCGAAAACTATAAATCGAATCCCGAATCCGAAAGCAGATTCGGATTCAGGAAAGTTGCGGGCTCAATTCTACATGAAAAATATTAAAATCGGAAACGATAAAAAATTCGCTATTTTTTACCGAGGCCAGTTGTGCAACTTTTGACCCCCGAAGAGCTCTACAAAAAATTCATTTTCTCGAAAACTATAAATCGAATCCCGAATCCGAAAGCAGATTCGGATTCAGGAAAGATGCGAGCTCAATTCTACATAAAAAATATTAAAATCGAAAACGATAAAAAATTCGCTATTTTTTACCGAGGCCGGTAGTGCAACTTTTGACCCCCGAAGAGCTCTACAAAAAATTCATTTTCTCGAAAACTATAAATCGAATCCCGAATCCGAAAGCAGATTCGGATTCAGGAAAGATGCGGGCTCAATTCTACATGAAAAATATTAAAATCGGAAACGATAAAAAATTCGCTATTTTCTACCGAGACTGGTAGTGCAACTTTTGACCCCCGAAGAGCTCTACAAAAAATTCATTTTCTCGAAAACTATAAATCGAATCCCGAATCCGAAAGCAGATTCGGATTCAGGAAAGATGCGAGCTCAACTCTACATAAAAAATATTAAAATCGAAAACGATAAAAAATTCGCTATTTTTTACCGAGGCCAGTAGTGCAACTTTTGACCCCCGAAGAGCTCTACAAAAAATTAATTTTCTCGAAAACTATAAATCGAATCCCGAATCCGAAAGCAGATTCGGATTCAGGAAAGATGCGGGCTCAATTCTACATGAAAAATATTAAAATCGGAAACGATAAAAAATTCGCTATTTTTTACCGAGACTGGTAGTGCAACTTTTGACCCCCGAAGAGCTCTACAAAAAATTCATTTTCTCGAAATCTATAAATCGAATCCCGAATCCGAAAGCAGATTCGGATTCAGGAAAGATGCGGGCTCAATTCTACATGAAAAATATTAAAATCGGAAACGATAGAAAATTCGCTATTTTTTACCGAGACTGGTAGTGCAACTTTTGACCACCGAAGAGCTCTACAAAAAATTCATTTTCTCGAAAACTATAAATCGAATCCCGAATCCGAAAGCAGATTCGGATTCAGGAAAGTTGCGGGCTCAATTCTACATGAAAAATATTAAAATCGGAAACGATAAAAAATTCGCTATTTTTTACCGAGGCCAGTTGTGCAACTTTTGACCCCCGAAGAGCTCTACAAAAAATTCATTTTCTCGAAAACTATAAATCGAATCCCGAATCCGAAAGCAGATTCGGATTCAGGAAAGATGCGAGCTCAATTCTACATAAAAAATATTAAAATCGAAAACGATAAAAAATTCGCTATTTTTTACCGAGGCCGGTAGTGCAACTTTTGACCCCCGAAGAGCTCTACAAAAAATTCATTTTCTCGAAAACTATAAATCGAATCCCGAATCCGAAAGCAGATTCGGATTCAGGAAAGATGCGGGCTCAATTCTACATGAAAAATATTAAAATCGGAAACGATAAAAAATTCGCTATTTTCTACCGAGACTGGTAGTGCAACTTTTGACCCCCGAAGAGCTCTACAAAAAATTCATTTTCTCGAAAACTATAAATCGAATCCCGAATCCGAAAGCAGATTCGGATTCAGGAAAGATGCGAGCTCAACTCTACATAAAAAATATTAAAATCGAAAACGATAAAAAATTCGCTATTTTTTACCGAGGCCAGTAGTGCAACTTTTGACCCCCGAAGAGCTCTACAAAAAATTAATTTTCTCGAAAACTATAAATCGAATCCCGAATCCGAAAGCAGATTCGGATTCAGGAAAGATGCGGGCTCAATTCTACATGAAAAATATTAAAATCGGAAACGATAAAAAATTCGCTATTTTTTACCGAGACTGGTAGTGCAACTTTTGACCCCCGAAGAGCTCTACAAAAAATTCATTTTCTCGAAATCTATAAATCGAATCCCGAATCCGAAAGCAGATTCGGATTCAGGAAAGATGCGGGCTCAATTCTACATGAAAAATATTAAAATCGGAAACGATAGAAAATTCGCTATTTTTTACCGAGACTGGTAGTGCAACTTTTGACCACCGAAGAGCTCTACAAAAAATTCATTTTCTCGAAAACTATAAATCGAATCCCGAATCCGAAAGCAGATTCGGATTCAGGAAAGATGCGAGCTCAATTCTACATAAAAAAATATTAAAATCGAAAACGATAAAAAATTCGCTATTTTCTACCGAGGGCGGTAGTGCAACTTTTGACCCCCGAAGAGCGCTACAAAAAATTCATTTGCTCGAAAACTATAAATCGAATCGCGAATCCGAAAGCAGATTCGGATTCAGGAAAGATGCGGGCTCAATTTTACATAAAAAATATTAAAATCAAAAACGATAAAAAATTCGCTATTTTCTACCGAGGGCGGTAGTGCAACTTTTGACCCCCGAAGAGCGGTACAAAAAATTCATTTTCTCGAAAACTATAAATCGAATCCCGAATCCGAAGGCAGATTCGGATTCAGGAAAGATGCGGGCTCACTTCTACATGAAAAATATTAAAATCGGAAACGATAAAAAATTCGCTATTTTTTACCGAGGCTGGTAGTGCAACTTTTGACCCCCGAAGAGCTCTACAAAAAATTCATTTTCTCAAAAACTATAAATCGAATCCCGAATCCGAAAGCAGATTCGGATTCAGGAAGGATGCGGGCTCAATTCTACATAAAAAATATTAAAATCGAAAACGATAAAAAATTCGCTATTTTTTACCGAGGCTGGTAGTGCAACTTTTGACCCCCGAAGAGCTCTACAAAAAATTCATTTTCTCAAAAACTATAAATCGAATCCCGAATCCGAAAGCAGATTCGGATTCAGGAAAGATGCGAGCTCAATTCTACATAAAAAATATTAAAATCGAAAACGATAAAAAATTCACTATTTTTTACCGAGGCCGGTAGTGCAACTTTTGACCCCCGAAGAGCGGTACAAAAATTCATTTTCTCGAAAACTATAAATCGAATCCCGAATCCGAAAGCAGATTCGGATTCAGGAAAGATGCGGGCTCAATTCTACATGGAAAATATTAAAATCGGAACCGATAAAAAATTCGCTATTTTTTACCGAGACTGGTAGTGCAACTTTTGACCCCCGAAGAGCGCTACAAAAAATTCATTTTCTCGAAAACTATAAATCGAATCCCGAATCCGAAAGCAGATTCGGATTCAGGAAAGATGCGAGCTCAACTCTACATAAAAAATATTAAAATCGAAAACGATAAAAAATTCGCTATTTTTTACCGAGGCCAGTAGTGCAACTTTTGACCCCCGAAGAGCTCTACAAAAAATTAATTTTCTCGAAAACTATAAATCGAATCCCGAATCCGAAAGCAGATTCGGATTCAGGAAAGATGCGGGCTCAATTCTACATGAAAAATAATAAAATCGGAAACGACAAAAAATTCGCTATTTTTTACCGAGACTGGTAGTGCAACTTTTGACCCCCGAAGAGCTCTACAAAAAATTCATTTTCTCGAAAACTATAAATCGAATCCCGAATCCGAAAGCAGATTCGGATTCAGGAAAGATGTGAGCTCAATACTACATAAAAAATATTAAAATCGAAAACGATAAAAAATTCGCTATTTTTTACCGAGGCCAGTAGTGCAACTTTTGACCCCCGAAGAGCTCTACAAAAAATTCATTTTCTCGAAAACTATAAATCGAATCCCGAATCCGAAAGCAGATTCGGATTCAGGAAGGATGCGGGCTCAATTCTACATAAAAATATTAAAATCGAAAACGATAAAAAATTCGCTATTTTCTACCGAGGCCGGTAGTGCAACTTTTGACCCCCGAAGAGCTCTACAAAAAATTCATTTTCTCGAAAACTATAAATCGAATCCCGAATCCGAAAGCAGATTCGGATTCAGGAAAGTTGCGGGCTCAATTCTACATGAAAAATATTAAAATCGGAAACGATAAAAAATTCGCTATTTTTTACCGAGGCCAGTTGTGCAACTTTTGACCCCCGAAGAGCTCTACAAAAAATTCATTTTCTCGAAAACTATAAATCGAATCCCGAATCCGAAAGCAGATTCGGATTCAGGAAAGATGCGAGCTCAATTCTACATAAAAAATATTAAAATCGAAAACGATAAAAAATTCGCTATTTTTTACCGAGGCCGGTAGTGCAACTTTTGACCCCCGAAGAGCTCTACAAATAATTCATTTTCTCGAAAACTATAAATCGAATCCCGAATCCGAAAGCAGATTCGGATTCAGGAAAGATGCGGGCTCAATTCTACATGAAAAATATTAAAATCGGAAACGATAAAAAATTCGCTATTTTCTACCGAGACTGGTAGTGCAACTTTTGACCCCCGAAGAGCTCTACAAAAAATTCATTTTCTCGAAAACTATAAATCGAATCCCGAATCCGAAAGCAGATTCGGATTCAGGAAAGATGCGAGCTCAACTCTACATAAAAAATATTAAAATCGAAAACGATAAAAAATTCGCTATTTTTTACCGAGGCCAGTAGTGCAACTTTTGACCCCCGAAGAGCTCTACAAAAAATTAATTTTCTCGAAAACTATAAATCGAATCCCGAATCCGAAAGCAGATTCGGATTCAGGAAAGATGCGGGCTCAATTCTACATGAAAAATATTAAAATCGGAAACGATAAAAAATTCGCTATTTTTTACCGAGACTGGTAGTGCAACTTTTGACCCCCGAAGAGCTCTACAAAAAATTCATTTTCTCGAAATCTATAAATCGAATCCCGAATCCGAAAGCAGATTCGGATTCAGGAAAGATGCGGGCTCAATTCTACATGAAAAATATTAAAATCGGAAACGATAGAAAATTCGCTATTTTTTACCGAGACTGGTAGTGCAACTTTTGACCACCGAAGAGCTCTACAAAAAATTCATTTTCTCGAAAACTATAAATCGAATCCCGAATCCGAAAGCAGATTCGGATTCAGGAAAGATGCGAGCTCAACTCTACATAAAAAATATTAAAATCGAAAACGATAAAAAATTCGCTATTTTTTACCGAAGCCAGTAGTGCAACTTTTGGCCCCCGAAGAGCTCTACAAAAAATTCATTTTCTCGAAAACTATAAATCGAATCCCGAATCCGAAAGCAGATTCGGATTCAGGAAAGATGCGGGCTCAATTCTACATAAAAAATATTAAAATCGAAAACGATAAAAAATTCGCTATTTTTTACCGAGGCCGGTAGTGCAACTTTTGACCCCCGAAGAGCTCTACAAAAAATTCATTTTCTCGAAAACTATAAATCGAATCCCGAATCCGAAAGCAGATTCGGATTCAGGAAAGATGCGGGCTCAATTCTACATGAAAAATATTAAAATCGGAAACGATAAAAAATTCGCTATTTTTTACCGAGGCTAGTAGTGCAACTTTTGACCCCCGAAGAGCTCTACAAAAAATTCATTTTCTCGAAAACTATAAATCGAATCCCGAATCCGAAAGCAGATTCGGATTCAGGAAAGATGCGAGCTCAATTCTACATAAAAAAATATTAAAATCGAAAACGATAAAAAATTCGCTATTTTCTACCGAGGGCGGTAGTGCAACTTTTGACCCCCGAAGAGCGCTACAAAAAATTCATTTGCTCGAAAACTATAAATCGAATCGCGAATCCGAAAGCAGATTCGGATTCAGGAAAGATGCGGGCTCAATTTTACATAAAAAATATTAAAATCAAAAACGATAAAAAATTCGCTATTTTCTACCGAGGCCGGTAGTGCAACTTTTGACCCCCGAAGAGCGGTACAAAAAATTCATTTTCTCGAAAACTATAAATCGAATCCCGAATCCGAAGGCAGATTCGGATTCAGGAAAGATGCGGGCTCACTTCTACATGAAAAATATTAAAATCGGAAACGATAAAAAATTCGCTATTTTTTACCGAGGCTGGTAGTGCAACTTTTGACCCCCGAAGAGCTCTACAAAAAATTCATTTTCTCAAAAACTATAAATCGAATCCCGAATCCGAAAGCAGATTCGGATTCAGGAAGGATGCGGGCTCAATTCTACATAAAAAATATTAAAATCGAAAACGATAAAAAATTCGTTATTTTCTACCGAGGCCGGTAGTGCAACTTTTGACCCCCGAAGAGCGGTACAAAAAATTCATTTTCTCGAAAACTATAAATCGAATCCCGAATCCGAAAGCAGATTCGGATTCAGGAAAGTTGCGGGCTCAATTCTACATGAAAAATATTAAAATCGAAAACGATAAAAAATTCACTATTTTTTACCGAGGCTGGTAGTGCAACTTTTGACCCCCGAAGAGCTCTACAAAAAATTCATTTTCTCGAAAACTATAAATCGAATCCCGAATCCGAAAGCAGATTCGGATTCAGGAAAGATGCGAGCTCAATTCTACATAAAAAATATTAAAATCGAAACCGATAAAAAATTCGCTATTTTTTACCGAGGCCAGTAGTGCAACTTTTGACCCCCGAAGAGCTCTACAAAAAATTCATTTTCTCGAAAACTATAAATCGAATCGCGAATCCGAAAGCAGATTCGGATTCAGGAAGGATGCGGGCTCAATTCTACATAAAAATATTAAAATCGAAAACGATAAAAAATTCGCTATTTTCTACCGAGGCCGGTAGTGCAACTTTTGACCAACGAAGAGCGGTACAAAAAATTCATTTTCTCGAAAACTATAAATCGAATCCCGAATCCGAAAGCAGATTCGGATTCAGGAAAGTTGCGGGCTCAATTCTACATGAAAAATATTAAAATCGGAAACGATAAAAAATTCGCTATTTTTTACCGAGACTGGTAGTGCAACTTTTGACCCCCGAAGAGCTCTACAAAGAATTCTGTTTCTCGAAAACTATAAATCGAATCCCGAATCCGAAAGCAGATTCGGATTCAGGAAAGATGCGGGCTCAATTCTACATGAAAAATATGAAAATCGGAAACGATAAAAAATTCGCTATTTTTTACCGAGGCCGGTAGTGCAACTTTTGACCCCCGAAGAGCGGTACAAAAAATTCATTTTCTCGAAAACTATAAATCGAATCCCGAATCCGAAAGCAGATTCGGATTCAGGAAAGATGCGGGCTCAATTCTACATGAAAAATATTAAAATCGGAAACGATAAAAAATTCGCTATTTATTACCGAGACTGGTAGTGCAACTTTTGACCCCCGAAGAGCTCTACAAAAAATTCATTTTCTCGAAAACTATAAATCGAATCCCGAATCCGAAAGCAGATTCGGATTCAGGAAAGATGCGAGCTCAATTCTACATAAAAAATATTAAAATCGAAAAAGATAAAAAATTCGCTATTTTTTACCGAGGCCGGTAGTGCAACTTTTGACCCCCGAAGAGCTCTACAAAAAATTCATTTTCTCGAAAACTTTAAATCGAATCCCGAATCCGAAAGCAGATTCGGATTCAGGAAAGATGCGGGCTCAATTCTACATAAAAAATATTAAAATCGAAAACGATAAAAAATTCGCTATTTTTTACCGAGGCCGGTAGTGCAACTTTTGACCCCCGAAGAGCGCTACAAAAAATTCATTTTCTCGAAAACTATAAATCGAATCCCGAATCCGAAAGCAGATTCGGATTCAGGAAAGATGCGAGCTCAACTCTACATAAAAAATATTAAAATCGAAAACGATAAAAAATTCGCTATTTTTTACCGAGGCCAGTAGTGCAACTTTTGACCCCCGAAGAGCTCTACAAAAAATTAATTTTCTCGAAAACTATAAATCGAATCCCGAATCCGAAAGCAGATTCGGATTCAGGAAAGATGCGAGCTCAATTCTACATAAAAAATATTAAAATCGAAAACGATAAAAAATTCACTATTTTTTACCGAGGCCGGTAGTGCAACTTTTGACCCCCGAAGAGCGGTACAAAAATTCATTTTCTCGAAAACTATAAATCGAATCCCGAATCCGAAAGCAGATTCGGATTCAGGAAAGATGCGGGCTCAATTCTACATAAAAAATATTAAAATCAGAAACGATAAAAATTCGCTATTTTCTACCGAGGGCGGTAGTGCAACTTTTGACCCCCGAAGAGCGCTACAAAAAATTCATTTGCTCAAAAATTATAAATCGAATCCCGATTCCGAAAGCAGATTCGGATTCAGGAAAGATGCGGGCTCAATTCTACATAAAAAATATTAAAATCGAAAACGATAAAAAATTCGCTATTTTTTACCGAGGCCGGTAGCGCAACTTTTGACCCCCGAAGAGCGCTACAAAAAATTCATTTGCTCGAAAACTATAAATCGAATCGCGAATCCGAAAGCAGATTCGGAGTCAGGAAAGATGCGGGCTCAATTTTACATAAAAAATATTAAAATCAAAAACGATAAAAAATTCGCTATTTTCTACCGAGGGCGGTAGTGCAACTTTTGACCCCCGAAGAGCGGTACAAAAAATTCATTTTCTCGAAAACTATAAATCGAATCCCGAATCCGAAAGCAGATTCGGATTCAGGAAAGATGCGGGCTCAATTCTACATAAAAAATATTAAAATCGAAAACGATAAAAAATTCGCTATTTTTTACCGAGGCCGGTAGTGCAACTTTTGACCCCCGAAGAGCTCTACAAAAAATTCATTTTCTCGAGAACTATAAATCGAATCCCGAATCCGAAAGCAGATTCGGATTCAGGAAAGATGCGAGCTCAATTCTACATAAAAAATATTAAAATCGAAAACGATAAAAAATTTGCTATTTTTTACCGAGGCCGGTAGTGCAACTTTTGACCCCCGAAAAATTCATTTGCTCGAAAACTATAAATCGAACCGAAGCGCGCTTCAAAAAATTCATTTTCTCGAAAACTATAAATCGAATCCCGAATCCGAAAGCAGATTCGGATTCAGGAAAGATGCGGGCTCAATTCTACATAAAAAATATTAAAATCAGAAACGATAAAAATTCGCTATTTTTTACCGAGGCCGGTAGCGCAACTTTTGACAACCGAAGAGCGCTACAAAAAATTCATTTGCTCGAAAACTATAAATCGAATCGCGAATCCGAGGGCAGATTCGGAGTCAGGAAAGATGCGGGCTCAATTTTACATAAAAAATATTAAAATCAAAAACGATAAAAAATTCGCTATTTTCTACCGAGGGCGGTAGTGCAACTTTTGACCCCCGAAGAGCGGTACAAAAAATTCATTTTCTCGAAAACTATAAATCGAATCCCGAATCCGAAAGCAGATTCGGATTCAGGAAAGATGCGGGCTCAATTCTACATAAAAAATATTAAAATCGAAAACGATAAAAAATTCGCTATTTTTTACCGAGGCCGGTAGTGCAACTTTTGACCCCCGAAGAGCTCTACAAAAAATTCATTTTCTCGAGAACTATAAATCGAATCCCGAATCCGAAAGCAGATTCGGATTCAGGAAAGATGCGAGCTCAATTCTACATAAAAAATATTAAAATCGAAAACGATAAAAAATTTGCTATTTTTTACCGAGGCCGGTAGTGCAACTTTTGACCCCCGAAAAATTCATTTGCTCGAAAACTATAAATCGAACCGAAGCGCGCTTCAAAAAATTCATTTTCTCGAAAACTATAAATCGAATCCCGAATCCGAAAGCAGATTCGGATTCAGGAAAGATGCGGGCTCAATTCTACATAAAAAATATTAAAATCAGAAACGATAAAAATTCGCTATTTTTTACCGAGGCCGGTAGCGCAACTTTTGACCCCCGAAGAGCGCTACAAAAAATTCATTTGCTCGAAAACTATAAATCGAATCGCGAATCCGAGGGCAGATTCGGAGTCAGGAAAGATGCGGGCTCAATTTTACATAAAAAATAGTAAAATCAAAAACGATAAAAAATTCGCTATTTTCTACCGAGGGCGGTAGTGCAACTTTTGACCCCCGAAGAGCGGTACAAAAAATTCATTTTCTCGAAAACTATAAATCGAATCCCGAATCCGAAAGCAGATTCGGATTCAGGAAAGATGCGGGCTCAATTCTACATAAAAAATATTAAAATCGAAAACGATAAAAAATTCGCTATTTTTTACCGAGGCCGGTAGTGCAACTTTTGACCCCCGAAGAGCTCTACAAAAAATTCATTTTCTCGAGAACTATAAGAACTATAAACCGAATCCGAAAGCAGATTCGGATTCAGGAAAGATGCGAGCTCAATTCTACATAAAAAATATTAAAATCGAAAACGATAAAAAATTTGCTATTTTTTACCGAGGCCGGTAGTGCAACTTTTGACCCCCGAAAAATTCATTTGCTCGAAAACTATAAATCGAACCGAAGCGCGCTTCAAAAAATTCATTTTCTCGAAAACTATAAATCGAATCCCGAATCCGAAAGCAGATTCGGATTCAGGAAAGATGCGGGCTCAATTCTACATAAAAAATATTAAAATCAGAAACGATAAAAATTCGCTATTTTCTACCGAGGGCGGTAGTGCAACTTTTGACCCCCGAAGAGCGCTACAAAAAATTCATTTGCTCAAAAATTATAAATCGAATCCCGATTCCGAAAGCAGATTCGGATTCAGGAAAGATGCGGGCTCAATTCTACATAAAAAATATTAAAATCGAAAACGATAAAAAATTCGCTATTTTTTACCGAGGCCGGTAGTGCAACTTTTGACCCCCGAAGAGCGCTACAAAAAATTCATTTGCTCGAAAACTATAAATCGAATCGCGAATCCGAAAGCAGATTCGGATTCAGGAAAGATGCGGGCTCAATTTTACATAAAAAATATTAAAATCAAAAACGATAAAAAATTCGCTATTTTCTACCGAGGGCGGTAGTGCAACTTTTGACCCCCGAAGAGCGGTACAAAAAATTCATTTTCTCGAAAACTATAAATCGAATCCCGAATCCGAAAGCAGATTCGGATTCAGGAAAGATGCGGGCTCAATTTTACATAAAAAAATATTAAAATCAAAAACGATAAAAAATTCGCTATTTTCTACCGAGGGCGGTAGTGCAACTTTTGACCCCCGAAGAGCGGTACAAAAAATTCATTTTCTCGAAAACTATAAATCGAATCCCGAATCCGAAAGCAGATTCGGATTCAGGAAAGATGCGAGCTCAATTCTACATAAAAAATATTAAAATCGAAAACGATAAAAAATTCGCTATTTTTTACCGAGGCCGGTAGTGCAACTTTTGACCCCCGAAGAGCTCTACAAAAAATTCATTTTCTCGAAAACTATAAATCGAATCCCGAATCCGAAAGCAGATTCGGATTCAGGAAAGATGCGAGCTCAATTCTACATAAAAAATATTAAAATCGAAAACGATAAAAAATTCGCTATTTTTTACCGAGGCCAGTACTGCAACTTTTGACCCCCGAAGAGCACTACAAAAAATTCATTTTCTCGAAAACTATAAATCGAATCCCGAATCCGAAAGCAGATTCGGATTCAGGAAAGATGCGGGCTCAATTCTACATAAAAAATATTAAAATCGAAAACGATAAAAAATTCGCTGTTTTCTACCGAGGCCGGTAGTGCAACTTTTGACCCCCGAAAAATTCATTTGCTCGAAAACTATAAATCGAACCGAAGAGCGCTTCAAAAAATCCATTTTCTCGAAAACTATAAATCGAATCCCGAATCCGAAAGCAGATTCGGATTCAGGAAAGATGCGGGCTCAATTCTACATAAAAAATATTAAAATCAGAAACGATAAAAATTCGCTATTTTCTACCGAGGGCGGTAGTGCAACTTTTGACCCCCGAAGAGCGCTACAAAAAATTCATTTGCTCAAAAATTATAAATCGAATCCCGATTCCGAAAGCAGATTCGGATTCAGGAAAGATGCGGGCTCAATTCTACATAAAAAATATTAAAATCGAAAACGATAAAAAATTCGCTATTTTTTACCGAGGCCGGTAGCGCAACTTTTGACCCCCGAAGAGCTCTACAAAAAATTCATTTTCTCGAAAATTATAAATCGAATCCCGATTCCGAAAGCAGATTCGGATTCAGGAAAGATGCGGGCTCAATTCTACATAAAAAATATTAAAATCAAAAACGATAAAAAATTCGCTATTTTCTACCGAGGGCGGTAGTGCAACTTTTGACCCCCGAAGAGCACTACAAAAAATTCATTTGCTCAAAAATTATAAATCGAATCCCGATTCCGAAAGCAGATTCGGATTCAGAAAAGATGCGGGCTCAATTCTACATAAAAATATTAAAATCGAAAACCATAAAAAATTCGCTATTTTTTACCGAGGCTGGTAGTGCAACTTTTGACCCCCGAAGAGCTCTACAAAAAATTCATTTTCTCGAAAACTATAAATCGAATCCCGAATCCGAAAGCAGATTCGGATTCAGGAAAGATGCGGGCTCAATTCTACATAAAAAATATTAAAATCGAAAACGATAAAAAATTCGCTATTTTTTACCGAGGCCAGTAGTGCAACTTTTGACCCCCGAAGAGCTCTACAAAAAATTCATTTTCTCGAAAACTATAAATCGAATCCCGAATCCGAAAGCAGATTCGGATTCAGGAAAGATGCGGGCTCAATTCTATATAAAAAAATATTAAAATCGAAAACGATAAAAAATTCGCTGTTTTCTACCGAGGCCGGTAGTGCAACTTTTGACCCCCGAAGAGCGCTTCAAAAAATTCATTTTCTCGAAAACTATAAATCGAATCCCGAATCCGAAAGCAGATTCGGATTCAGGAAAGATGCGGGCTCAATTCTACATAAAAAATATTAAAATCAGAAACGATAAAAATTCGCTATTTTCTACCGAGGCCGGTAGTGCAACTTTTGACCCCCGAAGAGCGCTACAAAAAATTCGTTTTCTCGACAACTATAAATCGAATCCCGAATCCGAAAGCAGATTCGGATTCAGGAAAGATGCGAGCTCAATTCTACATAAAAAATATTAAAATCAAAAACGATAAAAAATTCGCTATTTTTTACCGAGGCCGGTAGTGCAACTTTTGACCCCCGAAGAGCTCTACAAAAAATTCATTTTCTCGAAAACTATAAATCGAATCGCGAATCCGAAAGCAAATTCGGATTCAGGAAAGATGCGGGCTCAATTCTACATAAAAAATATTAAAATCAAAAACGATAAAAAATTCGCTATTTTCTACCGAGGGCGGTAGTGCAACTTTTGACCCCCGAAGAGCTCTACAAAAAATTCATTTTCTCGAAAACTATAAATCGAATCCCGAATCCGAAAGCAGATTCGGATTCAGGAAAGATGCGGGCTCAATTCTACATAAAAAATATTAAAATCAAAAACGATAAAAAATTCGCTATTTTTTACCGAGGCCGGTAGTGCAACTTTTGACCCCCGAAGAGCGCTACAAAAAATTCATTTTCTCGAAAACTATAAATCGAATCCCGAATCCGAAAGCAGATTCGGATTCAGGAAAGATGCGGGCTCAATTTTACATGAAAAAATATGAAAATCGGAAACGATAAAAAATTCTCTATTTTTTACCGGTAGCGCAACTTTTGACCCCCGAAGAGCTCTACAAAAAATTCATTTTCTCGAAAACTATAAATCGAATCCCGAATCCGAAAGCAGATTCGGATTCAGGAAAGATGCGAGCTCAATTCTACATAAAAAATATTAAAATCGAAAACGATAAAAAATTCGCTATTTTCTACCAAGGGCGGTAGTGCAACTTTTGACCCCCGAAGAGCGCTACAAAAAATTCATTTGCTCGAAAACTATAAATCGAATCGTGAATCCGAAAGCAGATTCGGATTCAGGAAAGATGCGGGCTCAATTTTACATAAAAAATATTAAAATCAAAAACGATAAAAAATTCGCTATTTTCTACCGAGGCCGGTAGTGCAACTTTTGACCCCCGAAGAGCGGTACAAAAAATTCATTTTCTCGAAAACTATAAATCGAATCCCGAATCCGAAAGCAGATTCGGATTCAGGAAAGATGCGAGCTCAATTCTACATAAAAAATATTAAAATCGAAAACGATAAAAAATTCGCTATTTTTTACCGAGGCCGGTAGTGCAACTTTTGACTCCCGGAGAGCTCTACAAAAAATTCATTTTCTCGAAAACTATAAATCGAATCCCGAATCCGAAAGCAGATTCGGATTCAGGAAAGATGCGGGCTCAATTCTACATGAAAAATATGAAAATCGGAAACGATAAAAAATTCGCTATTTTTTACCGAGGCCGGTAGTGCAACTTTTGACCCCCGAAGAGCTCTACAAAAAATTCATTTTCTCGAAAACTATAAATCGAATCCCGAATCCGAAAGCAGATTCGGATTCAGGAAAGTTGCGGGCTCAATTCTACATGAAAAATATTAAAATCAAAAACGATAAAAAATTCGCTATTTTTTACCGAGGCCGGTAGTGCAACTTTTGACCCCCGAAGAGCTCTACAAAAAATTCATTTTCTCGAAAACTATAAATCGAATCCCGAATCCGAAAGCAGATTCGGATTCAGGAAAGATGCGGGCTCAATTCTACATGAAAAATATTAAAATCGGAAACGATAAAAAATTCGTTATTTTTTACCGAGACTGGTAGTGTAACTTTTGACCCCCGAAGAGCGCTACAAAAAATTCATTTTCTCGAAAACTATAAATCGAATCCCGAATCCGAAAGCAGATTCGGATTCAGGAAAGATGCGAGCTCAACTCTACATAAAAAATATTAAAATCGAAAACGATAAAAAATTCGCTATTTTTTACCGAGGCTGGTAGTGCAACTTTTGCCCCCCGAAGAGCTCTACAAAAAATTAATTTTCTCGAAAACTATAAATCGAATCCCGAATCCGAAAGCAGATTCGGATTCAGGGAAGATGCGGGCTCAATTCTACATGAAAAATATTAAAATCGGAAACAATAAAAAATTCGCTATTTTTTACCGAGGCCAGTAGTGCAACTTTTGACCCCCGAAGAGCTCTACAAAAAATTCATTTTCTCGAAAACTATAAATCGAATCCCGAATCCGAAAGCAGATTCGGATTCAGGAAAGATGCGGGCTCAATTCTATATAAAAAAATATTAAAATCGAAAACGATAAAAAATTCGCTGTTTTCTACCGAGGCCGGTAGTGCAACTTTTGACCCCCGAAGAGCGCTTCAAAAAATTCATTTTCTCGAAAACTATAAATCGAATCCCGAATCCGAAAGCAGATTCGGATTCAGGAAAGATGCGGGCTCAATTCTACATAAAAAATATTAAAATCAGAAACGATAAAAATTCGCTATTTTCTACCGAGGGCGGTAGTGCAACTTTTGACCCCCGAAGAGCTCTACAAAAAATTCATTTTCTCGAAAACTATAAATCGAATCCCGAATCCGAAAGCAGATTCGGATTCAGGAAAGTTGCTTGCTCAATTCTACATAAAAAATATTAAAATCGGAAACGATAAAAAATTCGCTATTTTTTACCGAGGCCGGTAGTGCAACTTTTGACCCCCGAAGAGCTCTACAAAAAATTCATTTTCTCGAAAACTATAAATCGAATCCCGAATCCGAAAGCAGATTCGGATTCAGGAAAGATGCGGGCTCAATACTACATAAAAAATATTAAAATCAAAAACGATAAAAAATTCGCTATTTTCTACCGAGGCCGGTAGTGCAACTTTTGACCCCCGAAGAGCGCTACAAAAAATTCGTTTTCTCGACAACTATAAATCGAATCCCGAATCCGAAAGCAGATTCGGATTCAGGAAAGATGCGAGCTCAATTCTACATAAAAAATATTAAAATCAAAAACGATAAAAAATTCGCTATTTTTTACCGAGGCCGGTAGTGCAACTTTTGACCCCCGAAGAGCCCTACAAAAAATTCATTTTCTCGAAAACTATAAATCGAATCGCGAATCCGAAAGCAAATTCGGATTCAGGAAAGATGCGGGCTCAATTCTACATAAAAAATATTAAAATCAAAAACGATAAAAAATTCGCTATTTTCTACCGAGGGCGGTAGTGCAACTTTTGACCCCCGAAGAGCTCTACAAAAAATTCATTTTCTCGAAAACTATAAATCGAATCCCGAATCCGAAAGCAGATTCGGATTCAGGAAAGATGCGGGCTCAATTCTACATAAAAAATATTAAAATCAAAAACGATAAAAAATTCGCTATTTTTTACCGAGGCCGGTAGTGCAACTTTTGACCCCCGAAGAGCGCTACAAAAAATTCATTTTCTCGAAAACTATAAATCGAATCCCGAATCCGAAAGCAGATTCGGATTCAGGAAAGATGCGGGCTCAATTTTACATGAAAAATATGAAAATCGGAAACGATAAAAAATTCTCTATTTTTTACCGGTAGCGCAACTTTTGACCCCCGAAGAGCTCTACAAAAAATTCATTTTCTCGAAAACTATAAATCGAATCCCGAATCCGAAAGCAGATTCGGATTCAGGAAAGATGCGGGCTCAATTCTACATGAAAAATATTAAAATTGGAAACGATAAAAAATTCGCTATTTTTTACCGAGGCTGGTAGTGCAACTTTTGACCCCCGAAGAGCTCTACAAAAAATTCATTTTCTCGAAAACTATAAATCGAATCCCGAATCCGAAAGCAGATTCGGATTCAGGAAAGATGCGAGCTCAATTCTACATAAAAAATATTAAAATCGAAAACGATAAAAAATTCGCTATTTTCTACCAAGGGCGGTAGTGCAACTTTTGACCCCCGAAGAGCGCTACAAAAAATTCATTTGCTCGAAAACTATAAATCGAATCGCGAATCCGAAAGCAGATTCGGATTCAGGAAAGATGCGGGCTCAATTTTACATAAAAAATATTAAAATCAAAAACGATAAAAAATTCGCTATTTTCTACCGAGGCCGGTAGTGCAACTTTTGACCCCCGAAGAGCGGTACAAAAAATTCATTTTCTCGAAAACTATAAATCGAATCCCGAATCCGAAAGCAGATTCGGATTCAGGAAAGATGCGAGCTCAATTCTACATAAAAAATATTAAAATCGAAAACGATAAAAAATTCGCTATTTTTTACCGAGGCCGGTAGTGCAACTTTTGACCCCCGAAGAGCTCTACAAAAAATTCATTTTCTCGAAAACTATAAATCGAATCCCGAATCCGAAAGCAGATTCCGATTCAGGAAAGATGCGAGCTCAATTCTACATAAAAAATATTAAAATCGAAAACGATAAAAAATTCGCTATTTTTTACCGAGGCCGGTAGTGCAACTTTTGACCCCCGAAGAGCTCTACAAAAAATTCATTTTCTCGAAAACTATAAATCGAATCCGGAATCCGAAAGCAGATTCGGATTCAGGAAAGATGCGAGCTCAATTCTACATAAAAAATATTAAAATCGAAAACGATAAAAAATTCGCTATTTTTTACCGAGGCCGGTAGTGCAACTTTTGACCCCCGAAGAGCTCTACAAAAAATTCATTTTCTCGAAAACTATAAATCGAATCCCGAATCCGAAAGCAGATTCGGATTCAGGAAAGATGCGGGCTCAATTCTACATAAAAAATATTAAAATCGAAAACGATAAAAAATTCGCTATTTTTTACCGAGGCCGGTAGTGCAACTTTTGACCCCCGAAGAGCTCTACAAAAAATTCATTTTCTCGAAAACTATAAATCGAATCCCGAATCCGAAAGCAGATTCGGATTCAGGAATGATGCGAGCTCAATTCTACATAAAAAATATTAAAATCGAAAACGATAAAAAATTCGCTATTTTCTACCAAGGGCGGTAGTGCAACTTTTGACCCCCGAAGAGCGCTACAAAAAATTCATTTGCTCGAAAACTATAAATCGAATCGCGAATCCGAAAGCAGATTCGGATTCAGGAAAGATGCGGGCTCAATTTTACATAAAAAATATTAAAATCAAAAACGATAAAAAATTCGCTATTTTCTACCGAGGCCGGTAGTGCAACTTTTGACCCCCGAAGAGCGGTACAAAAAATTCATTTTCTCGAAAACTATAAATCGAATCGCGAATCCGAAAGCAAATTCGGATTCAGGAAAGATGCGGGCTCAATTCTACATAAAAAATATTAAAATCAAAAACGATAAAAAATTCGCTATTTTCTACCGAGGGCGGTAGTGCAACTTTTGACCCCCGAAGAGCTCTACAAAAAATTCATTTTCTCGAAAACTATAAATCGAATCCCGAATCCGAAAGCAGATTCGGATTCAGGAAAGATGCGGGCTCAATTCTACATAAAAAATATTAAAATCAAAAACGATAAAAAATTCGCTATTTTTTACCGAGGCCGGTAGTGCAACTTTTGACCCCCGAAGAGCTCTACAAAAAATTCATTTTCTCGAAAACTATAAATCGAATCGCGAATCCGAAAGCAAATTCGGATTCAGGAAAGATGCGGGCTCAATTCTACATAAAAAATATTAAAATCAAAAACGATAAAAAATTCGCTATTTTCTACCGAGGGCGGTAGTGCAACTTTTGACCCCCGAAGAGCTCTACAAAAAATTCATTTTCTCGAAAACTATAAATCGAATCCCGAATCCGAAAGCAGATTCGGATTCAGGAAAGATGCGGGCTCAATTCTACATAAAAAATATTAAAATCAAAAACGATAAAAAATTCGCTATTTTTTACCGAGGCCGGTAGTGCAACTTTTGACCCCCGAAGAGCGCTACAAAAAATTCATTTTCTCGAAAACTATAAATCGAATCCCGAATCCGAAAGCAGATTCGGATTCAGGAAAGATGCGGGCTCAATTTTACATGAAAAAATATGAAAATCGGAAACGATAAAAAATTCTCTATTTTTTACCGGTAGCGCAACTTTTGACCCCCGAAGAGCTCTACAAAAAATTCATTTTCTCGAAAACTATAAATCGAATCCCGAATCCGAAAGCAGATTCGGATTCAGGAAAGATGCGAGCTCAATTCTACATAAAAAATATTAAAATCGAAAACGATAAAAAATTCGCTATTTTCTACCAAGGGCGGTAGTGCAACTTTTGACCCCCGAAGAGCGCTACAAAAAATTCATTTGCTCGAAAACTATAAATCGAATCGTGAATCCGAAAGCAGATTCGGATTCAGGAAAGATGCGGGCTCAATTTTACATAAAAAATATTAAAATCAAAAACGATAAAAAATTCGCTATTTTCTACCGAGGCCGGTAGTGCAACTTTTGACCCCCGAAGAGCGGTACAAAAAATTCATTTTCTCGAAAACTATAAATCGAATCCCGAACCCCGAAAGCAGATTCGGATTCAGGAAAGATGCGAGCTCAATTCTACATAAAAAATATTAAAATCGAAAACGATAAAAAATTCGCTATTTTTTACCGAGGCCGGTAGTGCAACTTTTGACTCCCGGAGAGCTCTACAAAAAATTCATTTTCTCGAAAACTATAAATCGAATCCCGAATCCGAAAGCAGATTCGGATTCAGGAAAGATGCGGGCTCAATTCTACATGAAAAATATGAAAATCGGAAACGATAAAAAATTCGCTATTTTTTACCGAGGCCGGTAGTGCAACTTTTGACCCCCGAAGAGCTCTACAAAAAATTCATTTTCTCGAAAACTATAAATCGAATCCCGAATCCGAAAGCAGATTCGGATTCAGGAAAGTTGCGGGCTCAATTCTACATGAAAAATATTAAAATCAAAAACGATAAAAAATTCGCTATTTTTTACCGAGGCCGGTAGTGCAACTTTTGACCCCCGAAGAGCTCTACAAAAAATTCATTTTCTCGAAAACTATAAATCGAATCCCGAATCCGAAAGCAGATTCGGATTCAGGAAAGATGCGGGCTCAATTCTACATGAAAAATATTAAAATCGGAAACGATAAAAAATTCGTTATTTTTTACCGAGACTGGTAGTGTAACTTTTGACCCCCGAAGAGCGCTACAAAAAATTCATTTTCTCGAAAACTATAAATCGAATCCCGAATCCGAAAGCAGATTCGGATTCAGGAAAGATGCGGGCTCAATTCTACATAAAAAATATTAAAATCAGAAACGATAAAAATTCGCTATTTTCTACCGAGGGCGGTAGTGCAACTTTTGACCCCCGAAGAGCTCTACAAAAAATTCATTTTCTCGAAAACTATAAATCGAATCCCGAATCCGAAAGCAGATTCGGATTCAGGAAAGTTGCTTGCTCAATTCTACATAAAAAATATTAAAATCGGAAACGATAAAAAATTCGCTATTTTTTACCGAGGCCGGTAGTGCAACTTTTGCCCCCCGAAGAGCTCTACAAAAAATTAATTTTCTCGAAAACTATAAATCGAATCCCGAATCCGAAAGCAGATTCGGATTCAGGGAAGATGCGGGCTCAATTCTACATGAAAAATATTAAAATCGGAAACAATAAAAAATTCGCTATTTTTTACCGAGGCCAGTAGTGCAACTTTTGACCCCCGAAGAGCTCTACAAAAAATTCATTTTCTCGAAAACTATAAATCGAATCCCGAATCCGAAAGCAGATTCGGATTCAGGAAAGATGCGGGCTCAATTCTATATAAAAAAATATTAAAATCGAAAACGATAAAAAATTCGCTGTTTTCTACCGAGGCCGGTAGTGCAACTTTTGACCCCCGAAGAGCGCTTCAAAAAATTCATTTTCTCGAAAACTATAAATCGAATCCCGAATCCGAAAGCAGATTCGGATTCAGGAAAGATGCGGGCTCAATTCTACATAAAAAATATTAAAATCAGAAACGATAAAAATTCGCTATTTTCTACCGAGGGCGGTAGTGCAACTTTTGACCCCCGAAGAGCTCTACAAAAAATTCATTTTCTCGAAAACTATAAATCGAATCCCGAATCCGAAAGCAGATTCGGATTCAGGAAAGTTGCTTGCTCAATTCTACATAAAAAATATTAAAATCGGAAACGATAAAAAATTCGCTATTTTTTACCGAGGCCGGTAGTGCAACTTTTGACCCCCGAAGAGCTCTACAAAAAATTCATTTTCTCGAAAACTATAAATCGAATCCCGAATCCGAAAGCAGATTCGGATTCAGGAAAGATGCGGGCTCAATACTACATAAAAAATATTAAAATCAAAAACGATAAAAAATTCGCTATTTTCTACCGAGGCCGGTAGTGCAACTTTTGACCCCCGAAGAGCGCTACAAAAAATTCGTTTTCTCGACAACTATAAATCGAATCCCGAATCCGAAAGCAGATTCGGATTCAGGAAAGATGCGAGCTCAATTCTACATAAAAAATATTAAAATCAAAAACGATAAAAAATTCGCTATTTTCTACCGAGGGCGGTAGTGCAACTTTTGACCCCCGAAGAGCTCTACAAAAAATTCATTTTCTCGAAAACTATAAATCGAATCCCGAATCCGAAAGCAGATTCGGATTCAGGAAAGATGCGGGCTCAATTCTACATAAAAAATATTAAAATCAAAAACGATAAAAAATTCGCTATTTTTTACCGAGGCCGGTAGTGCAACTTTTGACCCCCGAAGAGCGCTACAAAAAATTCATTTTCTCGAAAACTATAAATCGAATCCCGAATCCGAAAGCAGATTCGGATTCAGGAAAGATGCGGGCTCAATTTTACATGAAAAATATGAAAATCGGAAACGATAAAAAATTCTCTATTTTTTACCGGTAGCGCAACTTTTGACCCCCGAAGAGCTCTACAAAAAATTCATTTTCTCGAAAACTATAAATCGAATCCCGAATCCGAAAGCAGATTCGGATTCAGGAAAGATGCGGGCTCAATTCTACATGAAAAATATTAAAATTGGAAACGATAAAAAATTCGCTATTTTTTACCGAGGCTGGTAGTGCAACTTTTGACCCCCGAAGAGCTCTACAAAAAATTCATTTTCTCGAAAACTATAAATCGAATCCCGAATCCGAAAGCAGATTCGGATTCAGGAAAGATGCGAGCTCAATTCTACATAAAAAATATTAAAATCGAAAACGATAAAAAATTCGCTATTTTCTACCAAGGGCGGTAGTGCAACTTTTGACCCCCGAAGAGCGCTACAAAAAATTCATTTGCTCGAAAACTATAAATCGAATCGCGAATCCGAAAGCAGATTCGGATTCAGGAAAGATGCGGGCTCAATTTTACATAAAAAATATTAAAATCAAAAACGATAAAAAATTCGCTATTTTCTACCGAGGCCGGTAGTGCAACTTTTGACCCCCGAAGAGCGGTACAAAAAATTCATTTTCTCGAAAACTATAAATCGAATCCCGAATCCGAAAGCAGATTCGGATTCAGGAAAGATGCGAGCTCAATTCTACATAAAAAATATTAAAATCGAAAACGATAAAAAATTCGCTATTTTTTACCGAGGCCGGTAGTGCAACTTTTGACCCCCGAAGAGCTCTACAAAAAATTCATTTTCTCGAAAACTATAAATCGAATCCCGAATCCGAAAGCAGATTCCGATTCAGGAAAGATGCGAGCTCAATTCTACATAAAAAATATTAAAATCGAAAACGATAAAAAATTCGCTATTTTTTACCGAGGCCGGTAGTGCAACTTTTGACCCCCGAAGAGCTCTACAAAAAATTCATTTTCTCGAAAACTATAAATCGAATCCGGAATCCGAAAGCAGATTCGGATTCAGGAAAGATGCGAGCTCAATTCTACATAAAAAATATTAAAATCGAAAACGATAAAAAATTCGCTATTTTTTACCGAGGCCGGTAGTGCAACTTTTGACCCCCGAAGAGCTCTACAAAAAATTCATTTTCTCGAAAACTATAAATCGAATCCCGAATCCGAAAGCAGATTCGGATTCAGGAAAGATGCGGGCTCAATTCTACATAAAAAATATTAAAATCGAAAACGATAAAAAATTCGCTATTTTTTACCGAGGCCGGTAGTGCAACTTTTGACCCCCGAAGAGCTCTACAAAAAATTCATTTTCTCGAAAACTATAAATCGAATCCCGAATCCGAAAGCAGATTCGGATTCAGGAAAGATGCGGGCTCAATTCTACATGAAAAATATTAAAATTGGAAACGATAAAAAATTCGCTATTTTTTACCGAGGCTGGTAGTGCAACTTTTGACCCCCGAAGAGCTCTACAAAAAATTCATTTTCTCGAAAACTATAAATCGAATCCCGAATCCGAAAGCAGATTCGGATTCAGGAAAGATGCGAGCTCAATTCTACATAAAAAATATTAAAATCAAAAACGATAAAAAATTCGCTATTTTCTACCGAGGCCGGTAGTGCAACTTTTGACCCCCGAAGAGCGGTACAAAAAATTCATTTTCTCGAAAACTATAAATCGAATCCCGAACCCGAAAGCAGATTCGGATTCAGGAAAGATGCGAGCTCAATTCTACATAAAAAATATTAAAATCGAAAACGATAAAAAATTCGCTATTTTTTACCGAGGCCGGTAGTGCAACTTTTGACCCCCGAAGAGCTCTACAAAAAATTCATTTTCTCGAAAACTATAAATCGAATCCCGAATCCGAAAGCAGATTCGGATTCAGGAAAGATGCGGGCTCAATTCTACATGAAAAATATTAAAATCGGAAACGATAAAAAATTCGCTATTTTTTACCGAGACTGGTAGTGCAACTTTTGACCCCCGAAGAGCTCTACAAAAAATTCATTTTCTCGAAAACTATAAATCGAATCCCGAATCCGAAAGCAGATTCGGATTCAGGAAAGATGCGAGCTCAACTCTACATAAAAAATATTAAAATCGAAAACGATAAAAAATTCTCTATTTTTTACCGAGGCCAGTAGTGCAACTTTTGACCCCCGAAGAGCTCTACAAAAAATTCATTTTCTCGAAAACTATAAATCGAATCCCGAATCCGAAAGCAGATTCGGATTCAGGAAAGATGCGGGCTCAATTCTACATGAAAAATATTAAAATCGGAAACGATAAAAAATTCGCTATTTTTTACCGAGACTGGTAGTGCAACTTTTGACTCCCGGAGAGCTCTACAAAAAATTCATTTTCTCGAAAACTATAAATCGAATCCCGAATCCGAAAGCAGATTCGGATTCAGGAAAGATGCGGGCTCAATTCTACATGAAAAATATGAAAATCGGAAACGATAAAAAATTCGCTATTTTTTACCGAGGCCGGTAGTGCAACTTTTGACCCCCGAAGAGCTCTACAAAAAATTCATTTTCTCGAAAACTATAAATCGAATCCCGAATCCGAAAGCAGATTCGGATTCAGGAAAGTTGCGGGCTCAATTCTACATGAAAAATATTAAAATCAAAAACGATAAAAAATTCGTTATTTTTTACCGAGACTGGTAGTGAAACTTTTGACCCCCGAAGAGCGCTACAAAAAATTCATTTTCTCGAAAACTATAAATCGAATCCCGAATCCGAAAGCAGATTCGGATTCAGGAAAGATGCGAGCTCAACTCTACATAAAAAATATTAAAATCGAAAACGATAAAAAATTCGCTATTTTTTACCGAGGCCAGTAGTGCAACTTTTGACCCCCGAAGAGCTCTACAAAAAATTAATTTTCTCGAAAACTATAAATCGAATCCCGAATCCGAAAGCAGATTCGGATTCAGGAAAGATGTGAGCTCAATTCTACATAGAAAATATTAAAATCGAAAACGATAAAAAATTCGCTATTTTTTACCGAGGCCAGTAGTGCAACTTTTGACCCCCGAAGAGCTCTACAAAAAATTCATTTTCTCGAAAACTATAAATCGAATCCCGAATCCGAAAGCAGATTCGGATTCAGGAAGGATGCGGGCTCAATTCTACATAAAAATATTAAAATCGAAAACGATAAAAAATTCGCTATTTTCTACCGAGGCCGGTAGTGCAACTTTTGACCCCCGAAGAGCGGTACAAAAAATTCATTTTCTCGAAAACTATAAATCGAATCCCGAATCCGAAAGCAGATTCGGATTCAGGAAAGATGCGAGCTCAATTCTACATAAAAAATATTAAAATCGAAACCGATAAAAAATTCGCTATTTTTTACCGAGGCCAGTAGTGCAACTTTTGACCCCCGAAGAGCTCTACAAAAAATTCATTTTCTCGAAAACAATAAATCGAATCCCGAATCCGAAAGCAGATTCGGATTCAGGAAGGATGCGGGCTCAATTCTACATAAAAATATTAAAATCGAAAACGATAAAAAATTCGCTATTTTCTACCGAGGCCGGTAGTGCAACTTTTGACCAACGAAGAGCGGTACAAAAAATTCATTTTCTCGAAAACTATAAATCGAATCCCGAATCCGAAAGCAGATTCGGATTCAGGAAAGTTGCGGGCTCAATTCTACATGAAAAATATTAAAATCGGAAACGATAAAAAATTCGCTATTTTTTACCGAGACTGGTAGTGCAACTTTTGACCCCCGAAGAGCTCTACAAAAAATTCATTTTCTCGAAAACTATAAATCGAATCCCGAATCCGAAAGCAGATTCGGATTCAGGAAAGATGCGAGCTCAACTCTACATAAAAAATATTAAAATCGAAAACGATAAAAAATTCGCTATTTTTTACCGAGGCCAGTAGTGCAACTTTTGACCCCCGAAGAGCTCTACAAAAAATTCATTTTCTCGAAAACTATAAATCGAATCCCGAATCCGAAAGCAGATTCGGATTCAGGAAAGATGCGGGCTCAATTCTACATGAAAAATATTAAAATCGGAAACGATAAAAAATTCGCTATTTTTTACCGAGACTGGTAGTGCAACTTTTGACCCCCGAAGAGCTCTACAAAAAATTCATTTTCTCGAAAACTATAAATCGAATCCCGAATCCGAAAGCAGATTCGGATTCAGGAAAGATGCGGGCTCAATTCTACATGAAAAATATGAAAATCGGAAACGATAAAAAATTCGCTATTTTTTACCGAGGCCGGTAGTGCAACTTTTGACCCCCGAAGAGCTCTACAAAAAATTCATTTTCTCGAAAACTATAAATCGAATCCCGAATCCGAAAGCAGATTCGGATTCAGGAAAGATGCGGGCTCAATTCTACATGAAAAATATTAAAATCGGAAACGATAAAAAATTCGCTATTTTTTACCGAGACTGGTAGTGCAACTTTTGACCCCCGAAGAGCTCTACAAAAAATTCATTTTCTCGAAAACTATAAATCGAATCCCGAATCCGAAAGCAGATTCGGATTCAGGAAAGATGCGAGCTCAATTCTACATAAAAAATATTAAAATCGAAAAAGATAAAAAATTCGCTATTTTTTACCGAGGCCGGTAGTGCAACTTTTGACCCCCGAAGAGCTCTACAAAAAATTCATTTTCTCGAAAACTATAAATCGAATCCCGAATCCGAAAGCAGATTCGGATTCAGGAAAGATGCGGGCTCAATTCTACATGAAAAATATTAAAATCGGAAACGATAAAAAATTCGTTATTTTTTACCGAGACTGGTAGTGCAACTTTTGACCCCCGAAGAGCGCTACAAAAAATTCATTTTCTCGAAAACTATAAATCGAATCCCGAATCCGAAAGCAGATTCGGATTCAGGAAAGATGCGAGCTCAACTCTACATAAAAAATATTAAAATCGAAAACGATAAAAAATTCGCTATTTTTTACCGAGGCCAGTAGTGCAACTTTTGACCCCCGAAGAGCTCTACAAAAAATTAATTTTCTCGAAAACTATAAATCGAATCCCGAATCCGAAAGCAGATTCGGATTCAGGAAAGATGCGAGCTCAATTCTACATAAAAAATATTAAAATCGAAAACGATAAAAAATTCGCTATTTTTTACCGAGGCTGGTAGTGCAACTTTTGACCCCCGAAGAGCTCTACAAAAAATTCATTTTCTCGAAAACTATAAATCGAATCCCGAATCCGAAAGCAGATTCGGATTCAGGAAAGATGCGAGCTCAATTCTACATAAAAAATATTAAAATCGAAACCGATAAAAAATTCGCTATTTTTTACCGAGGCCAGTAGTGCAACTTTTGACCCCCGAAGAGCTCTACAAAAAATTCATTTTCTCGAAAACTATAAACCGAATCCCGAATCCGAAAGCAGATTCGGATTCAGGAAGGATGCGGGCTCAATTCTACATAAAAATATTAAAATCGAAAACGATAAAAAATTCGCTATTTTCTACCGAGGCCGGTAGTGCAACTTTTGACCCCCGAAGAGCTCTACAAAAAATTCATTTTCTCGAAAACTATAAATCGAATCCCGAATCCGAAAGCAGATTCGGATTCAGGAAAGATGCGGGCTCAATTCTACATAAAAAATATTAAAATCGAAAACGATAAAAAATTCGCTATTTTTTACCGAGGCCGGTAGTGCAACTTTTGACCCCCGAAGAGCTCTACAAAAAATTCATTTTCTCGAAAACTATAAATCGAATCCCGAATCCGAAAGCAGATTCGGATTCAGGAAAGATGCGGGCTCAATTCTACATGAAAAATATTAAAATCGGAAACGATAAAAAATTCGCTATTTTTTACCGAGACTGGTAGTGCAACTTTTGACCCCCGAAGAGCTCTACAAAAAATTCATTTTCTCGAAAACTATAAATCGAATCCCGAATCCGAAAGCAGATTCGGATTCAGGAAAGATGCGAGCTCAACTCTACATAAAAAATATTAAAATCGAAAACGATAAAAAATTCGCTATTTTTTACCGAGGCCAGTAGTGCAACTTTTGACCCCCGAAGAGCTCTACAAAAAATTCATTTTCTCGAAAACTATAAATCGAATCCCGAATCCGAAAGCAGATTCGGATTCAGGAAAGATGCGGGCTCAATTCTACATGAAAAATATTAAAATCGGAAACGATAAAAAATTCGCTATTTTTTACCGAGACTGGTAGTGCAACTTTTGACTCCCGGAGAGCTCTACAAAAAATTCATTTTCTCGAAAACTATAAATCGAATCCCGAATCCGAAAGCAGATTCGGATTCAGGAAAGATGCGGGCTCAATTCTACATGAAAAATATGAAAATCGGAAACGATAAAAAATTCGCTATTTTTTACCGAGGCCGGTAGTGCAACTTTTGACCCCCGAAGAGCTCTACAAAAAATTCATTTTCTCGAAAACTATAAATCGAATCCCGAATCCGAAAGCAGATTCGGATTCAGGAAAGTTGCGGGCTCAATTCTACATGAAAAATATTAAAATCAAAAACGATAAAAAATTCGCTATTTTTTACCGAGGCCGGTAGTGCAACTTTTGACCCCCGAAGAGCTCTACAAAAAATTCATTTTCTCGAAAACTATAAATCGAATCCCGAATCCGAAAGCAGATTCGGATTCAGGAAAGATGCGGGCTCAATTCTACATGAAAAATATTAAAATCGGAAACGATAAAAAATTCGTTATTTTTTACCGAGACTGGTAGTGTAACTTTTGACCCCCGAAGAGCGCTACAAAAAATTCATTTTCTCGAAAACTATAAATCGAATCCCGAATCCGAAAGCAGATTCGGATTCAGGAAAGATGCGAGCTCAACTCTACATAAAAAATATTAAAATCGAAAACGATAAAAAATTCGCTATTTTTTACCGAGGCCAGTAGTGCAACTTTTGACCCCCGAAGAGCTCTACAAAAAATTAATTTTCTCGAAAACTATAAATCGAATCCCGAATCCGAAAGCAGATTCGGATTCAGGAAAGATGCGAGCTCAATTCTACATAAAAAATATTAAAATCGAAAACGATAAAAAATTCGCTATTTTTTACCGAGGCTGGTAGTGCAACTTTTGACCCCCGAAGAGCTCTACAAAAAATTCATTTTCTCGAAAACTATAAATCGAATCCCGAATCCGAAAGCAGATTCGGATTCAGGAAAGATGCGAGCTCAATTCTACATAAAAAATATTAAAATCGAAACCGATAAAAAATTCGCTATTTTTTACCGAGGCCAGTAGTGCAACTTTTGACCCCCGAAGAGCTCTACAAAAAATTCATTTTCTCGAAAACTATAAACCGAATCCCGAATCCGAAAGCAGATTCGGATTCAGGAAGGATGCGGGCTCAATTCTACATAAAAATATTAAAATCGAAAACGATAAAAAATTCGCTATTTTCTACCGAGGCCGGTAGTGCAACTTTTGACCCCCGAAGAGCTCTACAAAAAATTCATTTTCTCGAAAACTATAAATCGAATCCCGAATCCGAAAGCAGATTCGGATTCAGGAAAGATGCGGGCTCAATTCTACATAAAAAATATTAAAATCGAAAACGATAAAAAATTCGCTATTTTTTACCGAGGCCGGTAGTGCAACTTTTGACCCCCGAAGAGCTCTACAAAAAATTCATTTTCTCGAAAACTATAAATCGAATCCCGAATCCGAAAGCAGATTCGGATTCAGGAAAGATGCGGGCTCAATTCTACATGAAAAATATTAAAATCGGAAACGATAAAAAATTCGCTATTTTTTACCGAGACTGGTAGTGCAACTTTTGACCCCCGAAGAGCTCTACAAAAAATTCATTTTCTCGAAAACTATAAATCGAATCCCGAATCCGAAAGCAGATTCGGATTCAGGAAAGATGCGAGCTCAACTCTACATAAAAAATATTAAAATCGAAAACGATAAAAAATTCGCTATTTTTTACCGAGGCCAGTAGTGCAACTTTTGACCCCCGAAGAGCTCTACAAAAAATTCATTTTCTCGAAAACTATAAATCGAATCCCGAATCCGAAAGCAGATTCGGATTCAGGAAAGATGCGGGCTCAATTCTACATGAAAAATATTAAAATCGGAAACGATAAAAAATTCGCTATTTTTTACCGAGACTGGTAGTGCAACTTTTGACTCCCGGAGAGCTCTACAAAAAATTCATTTTCTCGAAAACTATAAATCGAATCCCGAATCCGAAAGCAGATTCGGATTCAGGAAAGATGCGGGCTCAATTCTACATGAAAAATATGAAAATCGGAAACGATAAAAAATTCGCTATTTTTTACCGAGGCCGGTAGTGCAACTTTTGACCCCCGAAGAGCTCTACAAAAAATTCATTTTCTCGAAAACTATAAATCGAATCCCGAATCCGAAAGCAGATTCGGATTCAGGAAAGTTGCGGGCTCAATTCTACATGAAAAATATTAAAATCAAAAACGATAAAAAATTCGCTATTTTTTACCGAGGCCGGTAGTGCAACTTTTGACCCCCGAAGAGCTCTACAAAAAATTCATTTTCTCGAAAACTATAAATCGAATCCCGAATCCGAAAGCAGATTCGGATTCAGGAAAGATGCGGGCTCAATTCTACATAAAAAATATTAAAATCGGAAACGATAAAAAATTCGTTATTTTTTACCGAGACTGGTAGTGTAACTTTTGACCCCCGAAGAGCGCTACAAAAAATTCATTTTCTCGAAAACTATAAATCGAATCCCGAATCCGAAAGCAGATTCGGATTCAGGAAAGATGCGAGCTCAACTCTACATAAAAAATATTAAAATCGAAAACGATAAAAAATTCGCTATTTTTTACCGAGGCCAGTAGTGCAACTTTTGACCCCCGAAGAGCTCTACAAAAAATTAATTTTCTCGAAAACTATAAATCGAATCCCGAATCCGAAAGCAGATTCGGATTCAGGGAAGATGCGGGCTCAATTCTACATGAAAAATATTAAAATCGGAAACAATAAAAAATTCGCTATTTTTTACCGAGACTGGTAGTGCAACTTTTGACCCCCGAAGAGCTCTACAAAAAATTCATTTTCTCGAAAACTATAAATCGAATCCCGAATCCGAAAGCAGATTCGGATTCAGGAAAGATGCGAGCTCATTTCTACATAAAAAATATTAAAATCGAAAACGATAAAAAATTCACTATTTTTTACCGAGGCCGGTAGTGCAACTTTTGACCCCCGAAGAGCGGTACAAAAAATTCATTTTCTCGAAAACTATAAATCGAATCCCGAATCCGAAAGCAGATTCGGATTCAGGAAAGATGTGAGCTCAATTCTACATAGAAAATATTAAAATCGAAAACGATAAAAAATTCGCTATTTTTTACCGAGGCCAGTAGTGCAACTTTTGACCCCCGAAGAGCTCTACAAAAAATTCATTTTCTCGAAAACTATAAATCGAATCCCGAATCCGAAAGCAGATTCGGATTCAGGAAGGATGCGGGCTCAATTCTACATAAAAATATTAAAATCGAAAACGATAAAAAATTCGCTATTTTCTACCGAGGCCGGTAGTGCAACTTTTGACCCCCGAAGAGCGGTACAAAAAATTCATTTTCTCGAAAACTATAAATCGAATCCCGAATCCGAAAGCAGATTCGGATTCAGGTAAGTTGCGGGCTCAATTCTACATGAAAAATATTAAAATCGGAAACGATAAAAAATTCGCTATTTTTTACCGAGACTGGTAGTGCAACTTTTGACCCCCGAAGAGCTCTACAAAAAATTCATTTTCTCGAAAACTATAAATCGAATCCCGAATCCGAAAGCAGATTCGGATTCAGGAAAGATGCGAGCTCAACTCTACATAAAAAATATTAAAATCGAAAACGATAAAAAATTCGCTATTTTTTACCGAGGCCAGTAGTGCAACTTTTGACCCCCGAAGAGCTCTACAAAAAATTCATTTTCTCGAAAACTATAAATCGAATCCCGAATCCGAAAGCAGATTCGGATTCAGGAAAGATGCGGGCTCAATTCTACATGAAAAATATTAAAATCGGAAACGATAAAAAATTCGCTATTTTTTACCGAGACTGGTAGTGCAACTTTTGACCCCCGAAGAGCTCTACAAAAAATTCTGTTTCTCGAAAACTATTCGAGGATTCAGGAAAGATGCGAGCTCAACTCTACATAAAAAATATTAAAATCGAAAACGATAAAAAATTCGCTATTTTTTACCGAGGCCAGTAGTGCAACTTTTGACCCCCGAAGAGCTCTACAAAAAATTAATTTTCTCGAAAACTATAAATCGAATCCCGAATCCGAAAGCAGATTCGGATTCAGGAAAGATGCGAGCTCAATTCTACATAAAAAATATTAAAATCGAAAACGATAAAAAATTCGCTATTTTTTACCGAGGCTGGTAGTGCAACTTTTGACCCCCGAAGAGCTCTACAAAAAATTCATTTTCTCGAAAACTATAAATCGAATCCCGAATCCGAAAGCAGATTCGGATTCAGGAAAGATGCGAGCTCAATTCTACATAAAAAATATTAAAATCGAAACCGATAAAAAATTCGCTATTTTTTACCGAGGCCAGTAGTGCAACTTTTGACCCCCGAAGAGCTCTACAAAAAATTCATTTTCTCGAAAACTATAAATCGAATCCCGAATCCGAAAGCAGATTCGGATTCAGGAAGGATGCGGGCTCAATTCTACATAAAAATATTAAAATCGAAAACGATAAAAAATTCGCTATTTTCTACCGAGGCCGGTAGTGCAACTTTTGACCAACGAAGAGCGGTACAAAAAATTCATTTTCTCGAAAACTATAAATCGAATCCCGAATCCGAAAGCAGATTCGGATTCAGGAAAGTTGCGGGCTCAATTCTACATGAAAAATATTAAAATCGGAAACGATAAAAAATTCGATATTTTTTACCGAGACTGGTAGTGCAACTTTTGACCCCCGAAGAGCTCTACAAAAAATTCATTTTCTCGAAAACTATAAATCGAATCCCGAATCCGAAAGCAGATTCGGATTCAGGAAAGATGCGAGCTCAACTCTACATAAAAAATATTAAAATCGAAAACGATAAAAAATTCGCTATTTTTTACCGAGGCCAGTAGTGCAACTTTTGACCCCCGAAGAGCTCTACAAAAAATTCATTTTCTCGAAAACTATAAATCGAATCCCGAATCCGAAAGCAGATTCGGATTCAGGAAAGATGCGGGCTCAATTCTACATGAAAAATATTAAAATCGGAAACGATAAAAAATTCGCTATTTTTTACCGAGACTGGTAGTGCAACTTTTGACCCCCGAAGAGCTCTACAAAAAATTCTGTTTCTCGAAAACTATAAATCGAATCCCGAATCCGAAAGCAGATTCGGATTCAGGAAAGATGCGGGCTCAATTCTACATGAAAAATATGAAAATCGGAAACGATAAAAAATTCGCTATTTTTTACCGAGGCCGGTAGTGCAACTTTTGACCCCCGAAGAGCTCTACAAAAAATTCATTTTCTCGAAAACTATAAATCGAATCCCGAATCCGAAAGCAGATTCGGATTCAGGAAAGATGCGGGCTCAATTCTACATGAAAAATATTAAAATCGGAAACGATAAAAAATTCGCTATTTTTTACCGAGACTGGTAGTGCAACTTTTGACCCCCGAAGAGCTCTACAAAAAATTCATTTTCTCGAAAACTATAAATCGAATCCCGAATCCGAAAGCAGATTCGGATTCAGGAAAGATGCGAGCTCAATTCTACATAAAAAATATTAAAATCGAAAAAGATAAAAAATTCGCTATTTTTTACCGAGGCCGGTAGTGCAACTTTTGACCCCCGAAGAGCTCTACAAAAAATTCATTTTCTCGAAAACTATAAATCGAATCCCGAATCCGAAAGCAGATTCGGATTCAGGAAAGATGCGGGCTCAATTCTACATGAAAAATATTAAAATCGGAAACGATAAAAAATTCGTTATTTTTTACCGAGACTGGTAGTGCAACTTTTGACCCCCGAAGAGCGCTACAAAAAATTCATTTTCTCGAAAACTATAAATCGAATCCCGAATCCGAAAGCAGATTCGGATTCAGGAAAGATGCGAGCTCAACTCTACATAAAAAATATTAAAATCGAAAACGATAAAAAATTCGCTATTTTTTACCGAGGCCAGTAGTGCAACTTTTGACCCCCGAAGAGCTCTACAAAAAATTAATTTTCTCGAAAACTATAAATCGAATCCCGAATCCGAAAGCAGATTCGGATTCAGGAAAGATGCGAGCTCAATTCTACATAAAAAATATTAAAATCGAAAACGATAAAAAATTCACCATTTTTTACCGAGGCCGGTAGTGCAACTTTTGACCCCCGAAGAGCGGTACAAAAATTCATTTTCTCGAAAACTATAAATCGAATCCCGAATCCGAAAGCAGATTCGGATTCAGGAAAGATGCGGGCTCAATTCTACATGAAAAATATGAAAATCGGAAACGATAAAAAATTCGCTATTTTTTACCGAGGCCGGTAGTGCAACTTTTGACCCCCGAAGAGCTCTACAAAAAATTCATTTTCTCGAAAACTATAAATCGAATCCCGAATCCGAAAGCAGATTCGGATTCAGGAAAGATGTGAGCTCGATTCTACATAAAAAATATTAAAATCGAAAACGATAAAAAATTCGCTATTTTTTACCGAGGCCAGTAGTGCAACTTTTGACCCCCGAAGAGCTCTACAAAAAATTCATTTTCTCGAAAACTATAAATCGAATCCCGAATCCGAAAGCAGATTCGGATTCAGGAAGGATGCGGGCTCAATTCTACATAAAAATATTAAAATCGAAAACGATAAAAAATTCGCTATTTTCTACCGAGGCCGGTAGTGCAACTTTTGACCAACGAAGAGCGGTACAAAAAATTCATTTTCTCGAAAACTATAAATCGAATCCCGAATCCGAAAGCAGATTCGGATTCAGGAAAGTTGCGGGCTCAATTCTACATGAAAAATATTAAAATCGGAAACGATAAAAAATTCGCTATTTTTTACCGAGACTGGTAGTGCAACTTTTGACCCCCGAAGAGCTCTACAAAAAATTCATTTTCTCGAAAACTATAAATCGAATCCCGAATCCGAAAGCAGATTCGGATTCAGGAAAGATGCGAGCTCAACTCTACATAAAAAATATTAAAATCGAAAACGATAAAAAATTCGCTATTTTTTACCGAGGCCAGTAGTGCAACTTTTGACCCCCGAAGAGCTCTACAAAAAATTCATTTTCTCGAAAACTATAAATCGAATCCCGAATCCGAAAGCAGATTCGGATTCAGGAAAGATGCGGGCTCAATTCTACATGAAAAATATTAAAATCGGAAACGATAAAAAATTCGCTATTTTTTACCGAGACTGGTAGTGCAACTTTTGACCCCCGAAGAGCTCTACAAAAAATTCTGTTTCTCGAAAACTATAAATCGAATCCCGAATCCGAAAGCAGATTCGGATTCAGGAAAGATGCGGGCTCAATTCTACATGAAAAATATGAAAATCGGAAACGATAAAAAATTCGCTATTTTTTACCGAGGCCGGTAGTGCAACTTTTGACCCCCGAAGAGCTCTACAAAAAATTCATTTTCTCGAAAACTATAAATCGAATCCCGAATCCGAAAGCAGATTCGGATTCAGGAAAGATGCGGGCTCAATTCTACATGAAAAATATTAAAATCGGAAACGATAAAAAATTCGTTATTTTTTACCGAGACTGGTAGTGCAACTTTTGACCCCCGAAGAGCGCTACAAAAAATTCATTTTCTCGAAAACTATAAATCGAATCCCGAATCCGAAAGCAGATTCGGATTCAGGAAAGATGCGAGCTCAACTCTACATAAAAAATATTAAAATCGAAAACGATAAAAAATTCGCTATTTTTTACCGAGGCCAGTAGTGCAACTTTTGACCCCCGAAGAGCTCTACAAAAAATTAATTTTCTCGAAAACTATAAATCGAATCCCGAATCCGAAAGCAGATTCGGATTCAGGAAAGATGCGAGCTCAATTCTACATAAAAAATATTAAAATCGAAAACGATAAAAAATTCACCATTTTTTACCGAGGCCGGTAGTGCAACTTTTGACCCCCGAAGAGCGGTACAAAAATTCATTTTCTCGAAAACTATAAATCGAATCCCGAATCCGAAAGCAGATTCGGATTCAGGAAAGATGCGGGCTCAATTCTACATGAAAAATATGAAAATCGGAAACGATAAAAAATTCGCTATTTTTTACCGAGGCCGGTAGTGCAACTTTTGACCCCCGAAGAGCTCTACAAAAAATTCATTTTCTCGAAAACTATAAATCGAATCCCGAATCCGAAAGCAGATTCGGATTCAGGAAAGATGTGAGCTCAATTCTACATAAAAAATATTAAAATCGAAAACGATAAAAAATTCGCTATTTTTTACCGAGGCCAGTAGTGCAACTTTTGACCCCCGAAGAGCTCTACAAAAAATTCATTTTCTCGAAAACTATAAATCGAATCCCGAATCCGAAAGCAGATTCGGATTCAGGAAGGATGCGGGCTCAATTCTACATAAAAATATTAAAATCGAAAACGATAAAAAATTCACTATTTTCTACCGAGGCCGGTAGTGCAACTTTTGACCCCCGAAGAGCGGTACAAAAAATTCATTTTCTCGAAAACTATAAATCGAATCCCGAATCCGAAAGCAGATTCGGATTCAGGAAAGTTGCGGGCTCAATTCTACATGAAAAATATTAAAATCGGAAACGATAAAAAATTCGCTATTTTTTACCGAGACTGGTAGTGCAACTTTTGACCCCCGAAGAGCTCTACAAAAAATTCATTTTCTCGAAAACTATAAATCGAATCCCGAATCCGAAAGCAGATTCGGATTCAGGAAAGATGTGAGCTCAATTCTACATAAAAAATATTAAAATCGAAAACGATAAAAAATTCGCTATTTTTTACCGAGGCCAGTAGTGCAACTTTTGACCCCCGAAGAGCTCTACAAAAAATTAATTTTCTCGAAAACTATAAATCGAATCCCGAATCCGAAAGCAGATTCGGATTCAGGAAAGATGCGAGCTCAATTCTACATAAAAAATATTAAAATCGAAAACGATAAAAAATTCACTATTTTTTACCGAGGCCGGTAGTGCAACTTTTGACCCCCGAAGAGCTCTACAAAAAATTCATTTTCTCGAAAACTATAAATCGAATCCCGAATCCGAAAGCAGATTCGGATTCAGGAAAGATGTGAGCTCAATTCTACATAAAAAATATTAAAATCGAAAACGATAAAAAATTCGCTATTTTTTACCGAGGCCAGTAGTGCAACTTTTGACCCCCGAAGAGCTCTACAAAAAATTCATTTTCTCGAAAACTATAAATCGAATCCCGAATCCGAAAGCAGATTCGGATTCAGGAAGGATGCGGGCTCAATTCTACATAAAAATATTAAAATCGAAAACGATAAAAAATTCGCTATTTTTTACCGAGGCCGGTAGTGCAACTTTTGACCCCCGAAGAGCTCTACAAAAAATTCATTTTCTCGAAAACTATAAATCGAATCCCGAATCCGAAAGCAGATTCGGATTCAGGAAAGTTGCGGGCTCAATTCTACATGAAAAATATTAAAATCGGAAACGATAAAAAATTCGCTATTTTTTACCGAGACTGGTAGTGCAACTTTTGACCCCCGAAGAGCTCTACAAAAAATTCATTTTCTCGAAAACTATAAATCGAATCCCGAATCCGAAAGCAGATTCGGATTCAGGAAAGATGCGAGCTCAATTCTACATAAAAAATATTAAAATCGAAAACGATAAAAAATTCGCTATTTTTTACCGAGGCCGGTAGTGCAACTTTTGACCCCCGAAGAGCTCTACAAAAAATTCATTTTCTCGAAAACTATAAATCGAATCCCGAATCCGAAAGCAGATTCGGATTCAGGAAAGATGCGGGCTCAATTCTACATGAAAAATATTAAAATCGGAAACGATAAAAAATTCGCTATTTTTTACCGAGACTGGTAGTGCAACTTTTGACCCCCGAAGAGCTCTACAAAAAATTCATTTTCTCGAAAACTATAAATCGAATCCCGAATCCGAAAGCAGATTCGGATTCAGGAAAGATGCGGGCTCAATTCTACATGAAAAATATTAAAATCGGAAACGATAAAAAATTCGCTATTTTTTACCGAGACTGGTAGTGCAACTTTTGACCCCCGAAGAGCTCTACAAAAAATTCATTTTCTCGAAAACTATAAATCGAATCCCGAATCCGAAAGCAGATTCGGATTCAGGAAAGATGCGAGCTCAACTCTACATAAAAAATATTAAAATCGAAAACGATAAAAAATTCGCTATTTTTTACCGAGGCCAGTAGTGCAACTTTTGACCCCCGAAGAGCTCTACAAAAAATTAATTTTCTCGAAAACTATAAATCGAATCCCGAATCCGAAAGCAGATTCGGATTCAGGAAAGATGCGGGCTCAATTCTACATGAAAAATATTAAAATCGGAAACGATAAAAAATTCGCTATTTTTTACCGAGACTGGTAGTGCAACTTTTGACCCCCGAAGAGCTCTACAAAAAATTCATTTTCTCGAAATCTATAAATCGAATCCCGAATCCGAAAGCAGATTCGGATTCAGGAAAGATGCGGGCTCAATTCTACATGAAAAATATTAAAATCGGAAACGATAGAAAATTCGCTATTTTTTACCGAGACTGGTAGTGCAACTTTTGACCACCGAAGAGCTCTACAAAAAATTCATTTTCTCGAAAACTATAAATCGAATCCCGAATCCGAAAGCAGATTGGGATTCAGGAAAGATGCGGGCTCAATTCTACATGAAAAATATTAAAATCGGAAACGATAAAAAATTCGCTATTTTTTACCGAGGCTAGTAGTGCAACTTTTGACCCCCGAAGAGCTCTACAAAAAATTCATTTTCTCGAAAACTATAAATCGAATCCCGAATCCTAAAGCAGATTCGGATTCAGCAAAGATGCGAGCTCAATTCTACATAAAAAAAATATTAAAATCGAAAACGATAAAAAATTCGCTATTTTCTACCGAGGGCGGTAGTGCAACTTTTGACCCCCGAAGAGCGCTACAAAAAATTCATTTGCTCGAAAACTATAAATCGAATCGCGAATCCGAAAGCAGATTCGGATTCAGGAAAGATGCGGGCTCAATTTTACATAAAAAATATTAAAATCAAAAACGATAAAAAATTCGCTATTTTCTACCGAGGCCGGTAGTGCAACTTTTGACCCCCGAAGAGCGGTACAAAAAATTCATTTTCTCGAAAACTATAAATCGAATCCCGAATCCGAAGGCAGATTCGGATTCAGGAAAGATGCGGGCTCACTTCTACATGAAAAATATTAAAATCGAAAACGATAAAAAATTCGTTATTTTCTACCGAGGCCGGTAGTGCAACTTTTGACCCCCGAAGAGCGGTACAAAAAATTCATTTTCTCGAAAACTATAAATCGAATCCCGAATCCGAAAGCAGATTCGGATTCAGGAAAGTTGCGGGCTCAATTCTACATGAAAAATATTAAAATCGAAAACGATAAAAAATTCACTATTTTTTACCGAGGCTGGTAGTGCAACTTTTGACCCCCGAAGAGCTCTACAAAAAATTCATTTTCTCGAAAACTATAAATCGAATCCCGAATCCGAAAGCAGATTCGGATTCAGGAAAGATGCGAGCTCAATTCTACATAAAAAATATTAAAATCGAAACCGATAAAAAATTCGCTATTTTTTACCGAGGCCAGTAGTGCAACTTTTGACCCCCGAAGAGCTCTACAAAAAATTCATTTTCTCGAAAACTATAAATCGAATCCCGAATCCGAAAGCAGATTCGGATTCAGGAAAGTTGCGGGCTCAATTCTACATGAAAAATATTAAAATCGGAAACGATAAAAAATTCGCTATTTTTTACCGAGACTGGTAGTGCAACTTTTGACCCCCGAAGAGCTCTACAAAGAATTCTGTTTCTCGAAAACTATAAATCGAATCCCGAATCCGAAAGCAGATTCGGATTCAGGAAAGATGCGGGCTCAATTCTACATGAAAAATATGAAAATCGGAAACGATAAAAAATTCGCTATTTTTTACCGAGGCCGGTAGTGCAACTTTTGACCCCCGAAGAGCGGTACAAAAAATTCATTTTCTCGAAAACTATAAATCGAATCCCGAATCCGAAAGCAGATTCGGATTCAGGAAAGATGCGGGCTCAATTCTACATGAAAAATATTAAAATCGGAAACGATAAAAAATTCGCTATTTTTTACCGAGACTGGTAGTGCAACTTTTGACCCCCGAAGAGCTCTACAAAAAATTCATTTTCTCGAAAACTATAAATCGAATCCCGAATCCGAAAGCAGATTCGGATTCAGGAAAGATGCGAGCTCAATTCTACATAAAAAATATTAAAATCGAAAAAGATAAAAAATTCGCTATTTTTTACCGAGGCCGGTAGTGCAACTTTTGACCCCCGAAGAGCTCTACAAAAAATTCATTTTCTCGAAAACTATAAATCGAATCCCGAATCCGAAAGCAGATTCGGATTCAGGAAAGATGCGGGCTCAATTCTACATGAAAAATATTAAAATCGGAAACGATAAAAAATTCGTTATTTTTTACCGAGACTGGTAGTGCAACTTTTGGCCCCCGAAGAGCGCTACAAAAAATTCATTTTCTCGAAAACTATAAATCGAATCCCGAATCCGAAAGCAGATTCGGATTCAGTAAAGATGCGAGCTCAACTCTACATAAAAAATATTAAAATCGAAAACGATAAAAAATTCGCTATTTTTTACCGAGGCCAGTAGTGCAACTTTTGACCCCCGAAGAGCGGTACAAAAAATTCATTTTCTCGAAAACTATAAATCGAATCCCGAATCCGAAAGCAGATTCGGATTCAGGAAAGTTGCGGGCTCAATTCTACATGAAAAATATTAAAATCGAAAACGATAAAAAATTCACTATTTTTTACCGAGGCCGGTAGTGCAACTTTTGACCCCCGAAGAGCGGTACAAAAATTCATTTTCTCGAAAACTATAAATCGAATCCCGAATCCGAAAGCAGATTCGGATTCAGGAAAGATGCGGGCTCAATTCTACATGAAAAATATGAAAATCGGAAACGATAAAAAATTCGCTATTTTTTACCGAGGCCGGTAGTGCAACTTTTGACCCCCGAAGAGCTCTACAAAAAATTCATTTTCTCGAAAACTATAAATCGAATCCCGAATCCGAAAGCAGATTCGGATTCAGGAAAGATGCGGGCTCAATTCTACATGAAAAATATTAAAATCGGAAACGATAAAAAATTCGCTAGTTTTTACCGAGGCTGGTAGTGCAACTTTTGACCCCCGAAGAGCTCTACAAAAAATTCATTTTCTCGAAAACTATAAATCGAATCCCGAATCCGAAAGCAGATTCGGATTCAGGAAAGTTGCGGGCTCAATTCTACATGAAAAATATTAAAATCGAAAACGATAAAAAATTCACTATTTTTTACCGAGGCTGGTAGTGCAACTTTTGACCCCCGAAGAGCTCTACAAAAAATTCATTTTCTCGAAAACTATAAATCGAATCCCGAATCCGAAAGCAGATTCGGATTCAGGAAAGATGCGAGCTCAATTCTACATAAAAAATATTAAAATCGAAACCGATAAAAAATTCGCTATTTTTTACCGAGGCCAGTAGTGCAACTTTTGACCCCCGAAGAGCTCTACAAAAAATTCATTTTCTCGAAAACTATAAATCGAATCCCGAATCCGAAAGCAGATTCGGATTCAGGAAAGTTGCGGGCTCAATTCTACATGAAAAATATTAAAATCGGAAACGATAAAAAATTCGCTATTTTTTACCGAGACTGGTAGTGCAACTTTTGACCCCCGAAGAGCTCTACAAAGAATTCTGTTTCTCGAAAACTATAAATCGAATCCCGAATCCGAAAGCAGATTCGGATTCAGGAAAGATGCGGGCTCAATTCTACATGAAAAATATGAAAATCGGAAACGATAAAAAATTCGCTATTTTTTACCGAGGCCGGTAGTGCAACTTTTGACCCCCGAAGAGCGGTACAAAAAATTCATTTTCTCGAAAACTATAAATCGAATCCCGAATCCGAAAGCAGATTCGGATTCAGGAAAGATGCGGGCTCAATTCTACATGAAAAATATTAAAATCGGAAACGATAAAAAATTCGCTATTTTTTACCGAGACTGGTAGTGCAACTTTTGACCCCCGAAGAGCTCTACAAAAAATTCATTTTCTCGAAAACTATAAATCGAATCCCGAATCCGAAAGCAGATTCGGATTCAGGAAAGATGCGAGCTCAATTCTACATAAAAAATATTAAAATCGAAAAAGATAAAAAATTCGCTATTTTTTACCGAGGCCGGTAGTGCAACTTTTGACCCCCGAAGAGCTCTACAAAAAATTCATTTTCTCGAAAACTATAAATCGAATCCCGAATCCGAAAGCAGATTCGGATTCAGGAAAGATGCGGGCTCAATTCTACATGAAAAATATTAAAATCGGAAACGATAAAAAATTCGTTATTTTTTACCGAGACTGGTAGTGCAACTTTTGGCCCCCGAAGAGCGCTACAAAAAATTCATTTTCTCGAAAACTATAAATCGAATCCCGAATCCGAAAGCAGATTCGGATTCAGGAAAGATGCGAGCTCAACTCTACATAAAAAATATTAAAATCGAAAACGATAAAAAATTCGCTATTTTTTACCGAGGCCAGTAGTGCAACTTTTGACCCCCGAAGAGCGGTACAAAAAATTCATTTTCTCGAAAACTATAAATCGAATCCCGAATCCGAAAGCAGATTCGGATTCAGGAAAGTTGCGGGCTCAATTCTACATGAAAAATATTAAAATCGAAAACGAAAAAAAATTCACTATTTTTTACCGAGGCCGGTAGTGCAACTTTTGACCCCCGAAGAGCGGTACAAAAATTCATTTTCTCGAAAACTATAAATCGAATCCCGAATCCGAAAGCAGATTCGGATTCAGGAAAGATGCGGGCTCAATTCTACATGAAAAATATGAAAATCGGAAACGATAAAAAATTCGCTATTTTTTACCGAGGCCGGTAGTGCAACTTTTGACCCCCGAAGAGCTCTACAAAAAATTCATTTTCTCGAAAACTATAAATCGAATCCCGAATCCGAAAGCAGATTCGGATTCAGGAAAGATGCGGGCTCAATTCTACATGAAAAATATTAAAATCGGAAACGATAAAAAATTCGCTAGTTTTTACCGAGGCTGGTAGTGCAACTTTTGACCCCCGAAGAGCTCTACAAAAAATTCATTTTCTCGAAAACTATAAATCGAATCCCGAATCCGAAAGCAGATTCGGATTCAGGAAAGATGTGATCTCAATTCTACATAAAAAATATTAAAATCGAAAACGATAAAAAATTCGCTATTTTTTACCGAGGCCAGTAGTGCAACTTTTGACCCCCGAAGAGCTCTACAAAAAATTCATTTTCTCGAAAACTATAAATCGAATCCCGAATCCGAAAGCAGATTCGGATTCAGGAAGGATGCGGGCTCAATTCTACATAAAAATATTAAAATCGAAAACGATAAAAAATTCACTATTTTCAACCGAGGCCGGTAGTGCAACTTCTGACCCCCGAAGAGCGGTACAAAAAATTCATTTTCTCGAAAACTATAAATCGAATCCCGAATCCGAAAGCAGATTCGGATTCAGGAAAGTTGCGGGCTCAATTCTACATGAAAAATATTAAAATCGGAAACGATAAAAAATTCGCTATTTTTTACCGAGACTGGTAGTGCAACTTTTGACCCCCGAAGAGCTCTACAAAAAATTCATTTTCTCGAAAACTATAAATCGAATCCCGAATCCGAAAGCAGATTCGGATTCAGGAAAGATGTGAGCTCAATTCTACATAAAAAATATTAAAATCGACAACGATAAAAAATTCGATATTTTTTACCGAGGCCAGTAGTGCAACTTTTGACCCCCGAAGAGCTCTACAAAAAATTAATTTTCTCGAAAACTATAAATCGAATCCCGAATCCGAAAGCAGATTCGGATTCAGGAAAGATGCGAGCTCAATTCTACATAAAAAATATTAAAATCGAAAACGATAAAAAATTCACTATTTTTTACCGAGGCCGGTAGTGCAACTTTTGACCCCCGAAGAGCTCTACAAAAAATTCATTTTCTCGAAAACTATAAATCGAATCCCGAATCCGAAAGCAGATTCGGATTCAGGAAAGATGTGAGCTCAATTCTACATAAAAAATATTAAAATCGAAAACGATAAAAAATTCGCTATTTTTTACCGAGGCCAGTAGTGCAACTTTTGACCCCCGAAGAGCTCTACAAAAAATTCATTTTCTCGAAAACTATAAATCGAATCCCGAATCCGAAAGCAGATTCGGATTCAGGAAGGATGCGGGCTCAATTCTACATAAAAATATTAAAATCGAAAACGATAAAAAATTCGCTATTTTCTACCGAGGCCGGTAGTGCAACTTTTGACCCCCGAAGAGCGGTACAAAAAATTCATTTTCTCGAAAACTATACATCGAATCCCGAATCCGAAAGCAGATTCGGATTCAGGAAAGTTGCGGGCTCAATTCTAAATGAAAAATATTAAAATCGGAAACGATAAAAAATTCGCTATTTTTTACCGAGACTGGTAGTGCAACTTTTGACCCCCGAAGAGCTCTACAAAAAATTCATTTTCTCGAAAACTATAAATCGAATCCCGAATCCGAAAGCAGATTCGGATTCAGGAAAGATGCGAGCTCAATTCTACATGAAAAATATTAAAATCGGAAACGATAAAAAATTCGCTATTTTTTACCGAGACTGGTAGTGCAACTTTTGACCCCCGAAGAGCTCTACAAAAAATTCATTTTCTCGAAATCTATAAATCGAATCCCGAATCCGAAAGCAGATTCGGATTCAGGAAAGATGCGGGCTCAATTCTACATAAAAAAATATTAAAATCGAAAACGATAAAAAATTCGCTATTTTCTACCGAGGGCGGTAGTGCAACTTTTGACCCCCGAAGAGCGCTACAAAAAATTCATTTGCTCGAAAACTATAAATCGAATCGCGAATCCGAAAGCAGATTCGGATTCAGGAAAGATGCGGGCTCAATTTTACATAAAAAATATTAAAATCAAAAACGATAAAAAATTCGCTATTTTCTACCGAGGCCGGTAGTGCAACTTTTGACCCCCGAAGAGCGGTACAAAAAATTCATTTTCTCGAAAACTATAAATCGAATCCCGAATCCGAAGGCAGATTCGGATTCAGGAAAGATGCGGGCTCACTTCTACATGAAAAATATTAAAATCGGAAACGATAAAAAATTCGCTATTTTTTACCGAGGCTGGTAGTGCAACTTTTGACCCCCGAAGAGCTCTACAAAAAATTCATTTTCTCAAAAACTATAAATCGAATCCCGAATCCGAAAGCAGATTCGGATTCAGGAAGGATGCGAGCTCAATTCTACATAAAAAATATTAAAATCGAAAACGATAAAAAATTCGTTATTTTCTACCGAGGCCGGTAGTGCAACTTTTGACCCCCGAAGAGCGGTACAAAAAATTCATTTTCTCGAAAACTATAAATCGAATCCCGAATCCGAAAGCAGATTCGGATTCAGGAAAGTTGCGGGCTCAATTCTACATGAAAAATATTAAAATCGAAAACGATAAAAAATTCACTATTTTTTACCGAGGCTGGTAGTGCAACTTTTGACCCCCGAAGAGCTCTACAAAAAATTCATTTTCTCGAAAACTATAAATCGAATCCCGAATCCGAAAGCAGATTCGGATTCAGGAAAGATGCGAGCTCAATTCTACATAAAAAATATTAAAATCGAAACCGATAAAAAATTCGCTATTTTTTACCGAGGCCAGTAGTGCAACTTTTGACCCCCGAAGAGCTCTACAAAAAATTCATTTTCTCGAAAACTATAAATCGAATCCCGAATCCGAAAGCAGATTCGGATTCAGGAAGGATGCGGGCTCAATTCTACATAAAAATATTAAAATCGAAAACGATAAAAAATTCGCTATTTTCTACCGAGGCCGGTAGTGCAACTTTTGACCAACGAAGAGCGGTACAAAAAATTCATTTTCTCGAAAACTATAAATCGAATCCCGAATCCGAAAGCAGATTCGGATTCAGGAAAGTTGCGGGCTCAATTCTACATGAAAAATATTAAAATCGAAAACGATAAAAAATTCACTATTTTTTACCGAGGCTGGTAGTGCAACTTTTGACCCCCGAAGAGCGCTACAAAAAATTCATTTTCTCGAAAACTATAAATCGAATCCCGAATCCGAAAGCAGATTCGGATTCAGGAAAGATGCGAGCTCAACTCTACATAAAAAATATTAAAATCGAAAACGATAAAAAATTCGCTATTTTTTACCGAAGCCAGTAGTGCAACTTTTGGCCCCCGAAGAGCTCTACAAAAAATTCATTTTCTCGAAAACTATAAATCGAATCCCGAATCCGAAAGCAGATTCGGATTCAGGAAAGATGCGGGCTCAATTCTACATAAAAAATATTAAAATCGAAAACGATAAAAAATTCGCTATTTTTTACCGAGGCCGGTAGTGCAACTTTTGACCCCCGAAGAGCTCTACAAAAAATTCATTTTCTCGAAAACTATAAATCGAATCCCGAATCCGAAAGCAGATTGGGATTCAGGAAAGATGCGGGCTCAATTCTACATGAAAAATATTAAAATCGGAAACGATAAAAAATTCGCTATTTTTTACCGAGGCTAATAGTGCAACTTTTGACCCCCGAAGAGCTCTACAAAAAATTCATTTTCTCGAAAACTATAAATCGAATCCCGAATCCGAAAGCAGATTCGGATTCAGGAAAGATGCGAGCTCAATTCTACATAAAAAAATATTAAAATCGAAAACGATAAAAAATTCGTTATTTTCTACCGAGGTAGTGCAACTTTTGACCCCCGAAGAGCGGTACAAAAAATTCATTTTCTCGAAAACTATAAATCGAATCCCGAATCCGAAAGCAGATTCGGATTCAGGAAAGTTGCGGGCTCAATTCTACATGAAAAATATTAAAATCGAAAACGATAAAAAATTCACTATTTTTTACCGAGGCTGGTAGTGCAACTTTTGACCCCCGAAGAGCGCTACAAAAAATTCATTTTCTCGAAAACTATAAATCGAATCCCGAATCCGAAAGCAGATTCGGATTCAGGAAAGATGCGAGCTCAACTCTACATAAAAAATATTAAAATCGAAAACGATAAAAAATTCGCTATTTTTTACCGAAGCCAGTAGTGCAACTTTTGGCCCCCGAAGAGCTCTACAAAAAATTCATTTTCTCGAAAACTATAAATCGAATCCCGAATCCGAAAGCAGATTCGGATTCAGGAAAGATGCGGGCTCAATTCTACATAAAAAATATTAAAATCGAAAACGATAAAAAATTCGCTATTTTTTACCGAGGCCGGTAGTGCAACTTTTGACCCCCGAAGAGCTCTACAAAAAATTCATTTTCTCGAAAACTATAAATCGAATCCCGAATCCGAAAGCAGATTGGGATTCAGGAAAGATGCGGGCTCAATTCTACATGAAAAATATTAAAATCGGAAACGATAAAAAATTCGCTATTTTTTACCGAGGCTAGTAGTGCAACTTTTGACCCCCGAAGAGCTCTACAAAAAATTCATTTTCTCGAAAACTATAAATCGAATCCCGAATCCGAAAGCAGATTCGGATTCAGGAAAGATGCGGGCTCAATTCTACATAAAAAATATTAAAATCGAAAACGATAAAAAATTCGTTATTTTCTACCGAGGCCGGTAGTGCAACTTTTGACCCCCGAAGAGCGGTACAAAAAATTCATTTTCTCGAAAACTATAAATCGAATCCCGAATCCGAAAGCAGATTCGGATTCAGGAAAGTTGCGGGCTCAATTCTACATGAAAAATATTAAAATCGAAAACGATAAAAAATTCACTATTTTTTACCGAGGCTGGTAGTGCAACTTTTGACCCCCGAAGAGCTCTACAAAAAATTCATTTTCTCGAAAACTATAAATCGAATCCCGAATCCGAAAGCAGATTCGGATTCAGGAAAGATGCGAGCTCAATTCTACATAAAAAATATTAAAATCGAAACCGATAAAAAATTCGCTATTTTTTACCGAGGCCAGTAGTGCAACTTTTGACCCCCGAAGAGCTCTACAAAAAATTCATTTTCTCGAAAACTATAAATCGAATCCCGAATCCGAAAGCAGATTCGGATTCAGGAAGGATGCGGGCTCAATTCTACATAAAAATATTAAAATCGAAAACGATAAAAAATTCGCTATTTTCTACCGAGGCCGGTAGTGCAACTTTTGACCAACGAAGAGCGGTACAAAAAATTCATTTTCTCGAAAACTATAAATCGAATCCCGAATCCGAAAGCAGATTCGGATTCAGGAAAGTTGCGGGCTCAATTCTACATGAAAAATATTAAAATCGAAAACGATAAAAAATTCACTATTTTTTACCGAGGCTGGTAGTGCAACTTTTGACCCCCGAAGAGCGCTACAAAAAATTCATTTTCTCGAAAACTATAAATCGAATCCCGAATCCGAAAGCAGATTCGGATTCAGGAAAGATGCGAGCTCAACTCTACATAAAAAATATTAAAATCGAAAACGATAAAAAATTCGCTATTTTTTACCGAAGCCAGTAGTGCAACTTTTGGCCCCCGAAGAGCTCTACAAAAAATTCATTTTCTCGAAAACTATAAATCGAATCCCGAATCCGAAAGCAGATTCGGATTCAGGAAAGATGCGGGCTCAATTCTACATAAAAAATATTAAAATCGAAAACGATAAAAAATTCGCTATTTTTTACCGAGGCCGGTAGTGCAACTTTTGACCCCCGAAGAGCTCTACAAAAAATTCATTTTCTCGAAAACTATAAATCGAATCCCGAATCCGAAAGCAGATTGGGATTCAGGAAAGATGCGGGCTCAATTCTACATGAAAAATATTAAAATCGGAAACGATAAAAAATTCGCTATTTTTTACCGAGGCTAGTAGTGCAACTTTTGACCCCCGAAGAGCTCTACAAAAAATTCATTTTCTCGAAAACTATAAATCGAATCCCGAATCCGAAAGCAGATTCGGATTCAGGAAAGATGCGAGCTCAATTCTACATAAAAAAATATTAAAATCGAAAACGATAAAAAATTCGCTATTTTCTACCGAGGGCGGTAGTGCAACTTTTGACCCCCGAAGAGCAGATTCGGATTCAGGAAAGATGCGGGCTCAATTTTACATAAAAAATATTAAAATCAAAAATGATAAAAAATTCGCTATTTTCTACCGAGGCCGGTAGTGCAACTTTTGACCCCCGAAGAGCGGTACAAAAAATTCATTTTCTCGAAAACTATAAATCGAATCCCGAATCCGAAGGCAGATTCGGATTCAGGAAAGATGCGGGCTCACTTCTACATGAAAAATATTAAAATCGGAAACGATAAAAAATTCGCTATTTTTTACCGAGGCTGGTAGTGCAACTTTTGACCCCCGAAGAGCTCTACAAAAAATTCATTTTCTCAAAAACTATAAATCGAATCCCGAATCCGAAAGCAGATTCGGATTCAGGAAGGATGCGGGCTCAATTCTACATAAAAAATATTAAAATCGAAAACGATAAAAAATTCGTTATTTTCTACCGAGGCCGGTAGTGCAACTTTTGACCCCCGAAGAGCGGTACAAAAAATTCATTTTCTCGAAAACTATAAATCGAATCCCGAATCCGAAAGCAGATTCGGATTCAGGAAAGTTGCGGGCTCAATTCTACATGAAAAATATTAAAATCGAAAACGATAAAAAATTCACTATTTTTTACCGAGGCTGGTAGTGCAACTTTTGACCCCCGAAGAGCTCTACAAAAAATTCATTTTCTCGAAAACTATAAATCGAATCCCGAATCCGAAAGCAGATTCGGATTCAGGAAAGATGCGAGCTCAATTCTACATAAAAAATATTAAAATCGAAACCGATAAAAAATTCGCTATTTTTTACCGAGGCCAGTAGTGCAACTTTTGACCCCCGAAGAGCTCTACAAAAAATTCATTTTCTCGAAAACTATAAATCGAATCCCGAATCCGAAAGCAGATTCGGATTCAGGAAGGATGCGGGCTCAATTCTACATAAAAATATTAAAATCGAAAACGATAAAAAATTCGCTATTTTCTACCGATGCCGGTAGTGCAACTTTTGACCAACGAAGAGCGGTACAAAAAATTCATTTTCTCGAAAACTATAAATCGAATCCCGAATCCGAAAGCAGATTCGGATTCAGGAAAGTTGCGGGCTCAATTCTACATGAAAAATATTAAAATCGGAAACGATAAAAAATTCGTTATTTTTTACCGAGACTGGTAGTGCAACTTTTGACCCCCGAAGAGCGCTACAAAAAATTCATTTTCTCGAAAACTATAAATCGAATCCCGAATCCGAAAGCAGATTCGGATTCAGGAAAGATGCGAGCTCAATTCCACATAAAAAATATTAAAATCGAAAAAGATAAAAAATTCGCTATTTTTTACCGAGGCCGGTAGTGCAACTTTTGACCCCCGAAGAGCTCTACAAAAAATTCATTTTCTCGAAAACTATAAATCGAATCCCGAATCCGAAAGCAGATTCGGATTCAGGAAAGATGCGGGCTCAATTCTACATGAAAAATATTAAAATCGGAAACGATAAAAAATTCGTTATTTTTTACCGAGGCCGGTAGTGCAACTTTTGACCCCCGAAGAGCGGTACAAAAATTCATTTTCTCGAAAACTATAAATCGAATCCCGAATCCGAAAGCAGATTCGGATTCAGGAAAGATGCGGGCTCAATTCTACATGGAAAATATTAAAATCGGAAACGATAAAAAATTCGCTATTTTTTACCGAGACTGGTAGTGCAACTTTTGACCCCCGAAGAGCGCTACAAAAAATTCATTTTCTCGAAAACTATAAATCGAATCCCGAATCCGAAAGCAGATTCGGATTCAGGAAAGATGCGAGCTCAACTCTACATAAAAAATATTAAAATCGAAAACGATAAAAAATTCGCTATTTTTTACCGAGGCCAGTAGTGCAACTTTTGACCCCCGAAGAGCTCTACAAAAAATTAATTTTCTCGAAAACTATAAATCGAATCCCGAATCCGAAAGCAGATTCGGATTCAGGAAAGATGCGGGCTCAATTCTACATGAAAAATATTAAAATCGGAAACGACAAAAAATTCGCTATTTTTTACCGAGACTGGTAGTGCAACTTTTGACCCCCGAAGAGCTCTACAAAAAATTCATTTTCTCGAAAACTATAAATCGAATCCCGAATCCGAAAGCAGATTCGGATTCAGGAAAGATGTGAGCTCAATTCTACATAAAAAATATTAAAATCGAAAACGATAAAAAATTCGCTATTTTTTACCGAGGCCAGTAGTGCAACTTTTGACCCCCGAAGAGCTCTACAAAAAATTCACTTTCTCGAAAACTATAAATCGAATCCCGAATCCGAAAGCAGATTCGGATTCAGGAAGGATGCGGGCTCAATTCTACATAAAAATATTAAAATCGAAAACGATAAAAAATTCGCTATTTTCTACCGAGGCCGGTAGTGCAACTTTTGACCCCCGAAGAGCTCTACAAAAAATTCATTTTCTCGAAAACTATAAATCGAATCCCGAATCCGAAAGCAGATTCGGATTCAGGAAAGTTGCGGGCTCAATTCTACATGAAAAATATTAAAATCGGAAACGATAAAAAATTCGCTATTTTTTACCGAGGCCAGTTGTGCAACTTTTGACCCCCGAAGAGCTCTACAAAAAATTCATTTTCTCGAAAACTATAAATCGAATCCCGAATCCGAAAGCAGATTCGGATTCAGGAAAGATGCGAGCTCAATTCTACATAAAAAATATTAAAATCGAAAACGATAAAAAATTCGCTATTTTTTACCGAGGCCGGTAGTGCAACTTTTGACCCCCGAAGAGCTCTACAAAAAATTCATTTTCTCGAAAACTATAAATCGAATCCCGAATCCGAAAGCAGATTCGGATTCAGGAAAGATGCGGGCTCAATTCTACATGAAAAATATTAAAATCGGAAACGATAAAAAATTCGCTATTTTCTACCGAGACTGGTAGTGCAACTTTTGACCCCCGAAGAGCTCTACAAAAAATTCATTTTCTCGAAAACTATAAATCGAATCCCGAATCCGAAAGCAGATTCGGATTCAGGAAAGATGCGAGCTCAACTCTACATAAAAAATATTAAAATCGAAAACGATAAAAAATTCGCTATTTTTTACCGAGGCCAGTAGTGCAACTTTTGACCCCCGAAGAGCTCTACAAAAAATTAATTTTCTCGAAAACTATAAATCGAATCCCGAATCCGAAAGCAGATTCGGATTCAGGAAAGATGCGGGCTCAATTCTACATGAAAAATATTAAAATCGGAAACGATAAAAAATTCGCTATTTTTTACCGAGACTGGTAGTGCAACTTTTGACCCCCGAAGAGCTCTACAAAAAATTCATTTTCTCGAAATCTATAAATCGAATCCCGAATCCGAAAGCAGATTCGGATTCAGGAAAGATGCGGGCTCAATTCTACATGAAAAATATTAAAATCGGAAACGATAGAAAATTCGCTATTTTTTACCGAGACTGGTAGTGCAACTTTTGACCACCGAAGAGCTCTACAAAAAATTCATTTTCTCGAAAACTATAAATCGAATCCCGAATCCGAAAGCAGATTCGGATTCAGGAAAGATGCGAGCTCAACTCTACATAAAAAATATTAAAATCGAAAACGATAAAAAATTCGCTATTTTTTACCGAAGCCAGTAGTGCAACTTTTGGCCCCCGAAGAGCTCTACAAAAAATTCATTTTCTCGAAAACTATAAATCGAATCCCGAATCCGAAAGCAGATTCGGATTCAGGAAAGATGCGGGCTCAATTCTACATAAAAAATATTAAAATCGAAAACGATAAAAAATTCGCTATTTTTTACCGAGGCCGGTAGTGCAACTTTTGACCCCCGAAGAGCTCTACAAAAAATTCATTTTCTCGAAAACTATAAATCGAATCCCGAATCCGAAAGCAGATTGGGATTCAGGAAAGATGCGGGCTCAATTCTACATGAAAAATATTAAAATCGGAAACGATAAAAAATTCGCTATTTTTTACCGAGGCTAGTAGTGCAACTTTTGACCCCCGAAGAGCTCTACAAAAAATTCATTTTCTTGAAAACTATAAATCGAATCCCGAATCCGAAAGCAGATTCGGATTCAGGAAAGATGCGAGCTCAATTCTACATAAAAAAATATTAAAATCGAAAACGATAAAAAATTCGCTATTTTCTACCGAGGGCGGTAGTGCAACTTTTGACCCCCGAAGAGCGCTACAAAAAATTCATTTGCTCGAAAACTATAAATCGAATCGCGAATCCGAAAGCAGATTCGGATTCAGGAAAGATGCGGGCTCAATTTTACATAAAAAATATTAAAATCAAAAACGATAAAAAATTCGCTATTTTCTACCGAGGGCGGTAGTGCAACTTTTGACCCCCGAAGAGCGGTACAAAAAATTCATTTTCTCGAAAACTATAAATCGAATCCCGAATCCGAAGGCAGATTCGGATTCAGGAAAGATGCGGGCTCACTTCTACATGAAAAATATTAAAATCGGAAACGATAAAAAATTCGCTATTTTTTACCGAGGCTGGTAGTGCAACTTTTGACCCCCGAAGAGCTCTACAAAAAATTCATTTTCTCGAAAACTATAAATCGAATCCCGAATCCGAAAGCAGATTCGGATTCAGGAAAGATGCGAGCTCAATTCTACATAAAAAATATTAAAATCGAAAAAGATAAAAAATTCGCTATTTTTTACCGAGGCCGGTAGTGCAACTTTTGACCCCCGAAGAGCTCTACAAAAAATTCATTTTCTCGAAAACTATAAATCGAATCCCGAATCCGAAAGCAGATTCGGATTCAGGAAAGATGCGGGCTCAATTCTACATGAAAAATATTAAAATCGGAAACGATAAAAAATTCGTTATTTTTTACCGAGGCCGGTAGTGCAACTTTTGACCCCCGAAGAGCGGTACAAAAATTCATTTTCTCGAAAACTATAAATCGAATCCCGAATCCGAAAGCAGATTCGGATTCAGGAAAGATGCGGGCTCAATTCTACATGGAAAATATTAAAATCGGAAACGATAAAAAATTCGCTATTTTTTACCGAGACTGGTAGTGCAACTTTTGACCCCCGAAGAGCGCTACAAAAAATTCATTTTCTCGAAAACTATAAATCGAATCCCGAATCCGAAAGCAGATTCGGATTCAGGAAAGATGCGAGCTCAACTCTACATAAAAAATATTAAAATCGAAAACGATAAAAAATTCGCTATTTTTTACCGAGGCCAGTAGTGCAACTTTTGACCCCCGAAGAGCTCTACAAAAAATTAATTTTCTCGAAAACTATAAATCGAATCCCGAATCCGAAAGCAGATTCGGATTCAGGAAAGATGCGGGCTCAATTCTACATGAAAAATATTAAAATCGGAAACGACAAAAAATTCGCTATTTTTTACCGAGACTGGTAGTGCAACTTTTGACCCCCGAAGAGCTCTACAAAAAATTCATTTTCTCGAAAACTATAAATCGAATCCCGAATCCGAAAGCAGATTCGGATTCAGGAAAGATGTGAGCTCAATTCTACATAAAAAATATTAAAATCGAAAACGATAAAAAATTCGCTATTTTTTACCGAGGCCAGTAGTGCAACTTTTGACCCCCGAAGAGCTCTACAAAAAATTCACTTTCTCGAAAACTATAAATCGAATCCCGAATCCGAAAGCAGATTCGGATTCAGGAAGGATGCGGGCTCAATTCTACATAAAAATATTAAAATCGAAAACGATAAAAAATTCGCTATTTTCTACCGAGGCCGGTAGTGCAACTTTTGACCCCCGAAGAGCTCTACAAAAAATTCATTTTCTCGAAAACTATAAATCGAATCCCGAATCCGAAAGCAGATTCGGATTCAGGAAAGTTGCGGGCTCAATTCTACATGAAAAATATTAAAATCGGAAACGATAAAAAATTCGCTATTTTTTACCGAGGCCAGTTGTGCAACTTTTGACCCCCGAAGAGCTCTACAAAAAATTCATTTTCTCGAAAACTATAAATCGAATCCCGAATCCGAAAGCAGATTCGGATTCAGGAAAGATGCGAGCTCAATTCTACATAAAAAATATTAAAATCGAAAACGATAAAAAATTCGCTATTTTTTACCGAGGCCGGTAGTGCAACTTTTGACCCCCGAAGAGCTCTACAAAAAATTCATTTTCTCGAAAACTATAAATCGAATCCCGAATCCGAAAGCAGATTCGGATTCAGGAAAGATGCGGGCTCAATTCTACATGAAAAATATTAAAATCGGAAACGATAAAAAATTCGCTATTTTCTACCGAGACTGGTAGTGCAACTTTTGACCCCCGAAGAGCTCTACAAAAAATTCATTTTCTCGAAAACTATAAATCGAATCCCGAATCCGAAAGCAGATTCGGATTCAGGAAAGATGCGAGCTCAACTCTACATAAAAAATATTAAAATCGAAAACGATAAAAAATTCGCTATTTTTTACCGAGGCCAGTAGTGCAACTTTTGACCCCCGAAGAGCTCTACAAAAAATTAATTTTCTCGAAAACTATAAATCGAATCCCGAATCCGAAAGCAGATTCGGATTCAGGAAAGATGCGGGCTCAATTCTACATGAAAAATATTAAAATCGGAAACGATAAAAAATTCGCTATTTTTTACCGAGACTGGTAGTGCAACTTTTGACCCCCGAAGAGCTCTACAAAAAATTCATTTTCTCGAAATCTATAAATCGAATCCCGAATCCGAAAGCAGATTCGGATTCAGGAAAGATGCGGGCTCAATTCTACATGAAAAATATTAAAATCGGAAACGATAGAAAATTCGCTATTTTTTACCGAGACTGGTAGTGCAACTTTTGACCACCGAAGAGCTCTACAAAAAATTCATTTTCTCGAAAACTATAAATCGAATCCCGAATCCGAAAGCAGATTCGGATTCAGGAAAGATGCGAGCTCAACTCTACATAAAAAATATTAAAATCGAAAACGATAAAAAATTCGCTATTTTTTACCGAAGCCAGTAGTGCAACTTTTGGCCCCCGAAGAGCTCTACAAAAAATTCATTTTCTCGAAAACTATAAATCGAATCCCGAATCCGAAAGCAGATTCGGATTCAGGAAAGATGCGGGCTCAATTCTACATAAAAAATATTAAAATCGAAAACGATAAAAAATTCGCTATTTTTTACCGAGGCCGGTAGTGCAACTTTTGACCCCCGAAGAGCTCTACAAAAAATTCATTTTCTCGAAAACTATAAATCGAATCCCGAATCCGAAAGCAGATTGGGATTCAGGAAAGATGCGGGCTCAATTCTACATGAAAAATATTAAAATCGGAAACGATAAAAAATTCGCTATTTTTTACCGAGGCTAGTAGTGCAACTTTTGACCCCCGAAGAGCTCTACAAAAAATTCATTTTCTTGAAAACTATAAATCGAATCCCGAATCCGAAAGCAGATTCGGATTCAGGAAAGATGCGAGCTCAATTCTACATAAAAAAATATTAAAATCGAAAACGATAAAAAATTCGCTATTTTCTACCGAGGGCGGTAGTGCAACTTTTGACCCCCGAAGAGCGCTACAAAAAATTCATTTGCTCGAAAACTATAAATCGAATCGCGAATCCGAAAGCAGATTCGGATTCAGGAAAGATGCGGGCTCAATTTTACATAAAAAATATTAAAATCAAAAACGATAAAAAATTCGCTATTTTCTACCGAGGGCGGTAGTGCAACTTTTGACCCCCGAAGAGCGGTACAAAAAATTCATTTTCTCGAAAACTATAAATCGAATCCCGAATCCGAAGGCAGATTCGGATTCAGGAAAGATGCGGGCTCACTTCTACATGAAAAATATTAAAATCGGAAACGATAAAAAATTCGCTATTTTTTACCGAGGCTGGTAGTGCAACTTTTGACCCCCGAAGAGCTCTACAAAAAATTCATTTTCTCAAAAACTATAAATCGAATCCCGAATCCGAAAGCAGATTCGGATTCAGGAAGGATGCGGGCTCAATTCTACATAAAAAATATTAAAATCGAAAACGATAAAAAATTCGCTATTTTTTACCGAGGCTGGTAGTGCAACTTTTGACCCCCGAAGAGCTCTACAAAAAATTCATTTTCTCAAAAACTATAAATCGAATCCCGAATCCGAAAGCAGATTCGGATTCAGGAAAGATGCGAGCTCAATTCTACATAAAAAATATTAAAATCGAAAACGATAAAAAATTCACTATTTTTTACCGAGGCCGGTAGTGCAACTTTTGACCCCCGAAGAGCGGTACAAAAATTCATTTTCTCGAAAACTATAAATCGAATCCCGAATCCGAAAGCAGATTCGGATTCAGGAAAGATGCGGGCTCAATTCTACATGGAAAATATTAAAATCGGAAACGATAAAAAATTCGCTATTTTTTACCGAGACTGGTAGTGCAACTTTTGACCCCCGAAGAGCGCTACAAAAAATTCATTTTCTCGAAAACTATAAATCGAATCCCGAATCCGAAAGCAGATTCGGATTCAGGAAAGATGCGAGCTCAACTCTACATAAAAAATATTAAAATCGAAAACGATAAAAAATTCGCTATTTTTTACCGAGGCCAGTAGTGCAACTTTTGACCCCCGAAGAGCTCTACAAAAAATTAATTTTCTCGAAAACTATAAATCGAATCCCGAATCCGAAAGCAGATTCGGATTCAGGAAAGATGCGGGCTCAATTCTACATGAAAAATAATAAAATCGGAAACGACAAAAAATTCGCTATTTTTTACCGAGACTGGTAGTGCAACTTTTGACCCCCGAAGAGCTCTACAAAAAATTCATTTTCTCGAAAACTATAAATCGAATCCCGAATCCGAAAGCAGATTCGGATTCAGGAAAGATGTGAGCTCAATACTACATAAAAAATATTAAAATCGAAAACGATAAAAAATTCGCTATTTTTTACCGAGGCCAGTAGTGCAACTTTTGACCCCCGAAGAGCTCTACAAAAAATTCATTTTCTCGAAAACTATAAATCGAATCCCGAATCCGAAAGCAGATTCGGATTCAGGAAGGATGCGGGCTCAATTCTACATAAAAATATTAAAATCGAAAACGATAAAAAATTCGCTATTTTCTACCGAGGCCGGTAGTGCAACTTTTGACCCCCGAAGAGCTCTACAAAAAATTCATTTTCTCGAAAACTATAAATCGAATCCCGAATCCGAAAGCAGATTCGGATTCAGGAAAGTTGCGGGCTCAATTCTACATGAAAAATATTAAAATCGGAAACGATAAAAAATTCGCTATTTTTTACCGAGGCCAGTTGTGCAACTTTTGACCCCCGAAGAGCTCTACAAAAAATTCATTTTCTCGAAAACTATAAATCGAATCCCGAATCCGAAAGCAGATTCGGATTCAGGAAAGATGCGAGCTCAATTCTACATAAAAAATATTAAAATCGAAAACGATAAAAAATTCGCTATTTTTTACCGAGGCCGGTAGTGCAACTTTTGACCCCCGAAGAGCTCTACAAATAATTCATTTTCTCGAAAACTATAAATCGAATCCCGAATCCGAAAGCAGATTCGGATTCAGGAAAGATGCGGGCTCAATTCTACATGAAAAATATTAAAATCGGAAACGATAAAAAATTCGCTATTTTCTACCGAGACTGGTAGTGCAACTTTTGACCCCCGAAGAGCTCTACAAAAAATTCATTTTCTCGAAAACTATAAATCGAATCCCGAATCCGAAAGCAGATTCGGATTCAGGAAAGATGCGAGCTCAACTCTACATAAAAAATATTAAAATCGAAAACGATAAAAAATTCGCTATTTTTTACCGAGGCCAGTAGTGCAACTTTTGACCCCCGAAGAGCTCTACAAAAAATTAATTTTCTCGAAAACTATAAATCGAATCCCGAATCCGAAAGCAGATTCGGATTCAGGAAAGATGCGGGCTCAATTCTACATGAAAAATATTAAAATCGGAAACGATAAAAAATTCGCTATTTTTTACCGAGACTGGTAGTGCAACTTTTGACCCCCGAAGAGCTCTACAAAAAATTCATTTTCTCGAAATCTATAAATCGAATCCCGAATCCGAAAGCAGATTCGGATTCAGGAAAGATGCGGGCTCAATTCTACATGAAAAATATTAAAATCGGAAACGATAGAAAATTCGCTATTTTTTACCGAGACTGGTAGTGCAACTTTTGACCACCGAAGAGCTCTACAAAAAATTCATTTTCTCGAAAACTATAAATCGAATCCCGAATCCGAAAGCAGATTCGGATTCAGGAAAGATGCGAGCTCAACTCTACATAAAAAATATTAAAATCGAAAACGATAAAAAATTCGCTATTTTTTACCGAAGCCAGTAGTGCAACTTTTGGCCCCCGAAGAGCTCTACAAAAAATTCATTTTCTCGAAAACTATAAATCGAATCCCGAATCCGAAAGCAGATTCGGATTCAGGAAAGATGCGGGCTCAATTCTACATAAAAAATATTAAAATCGAAAACGATAAAAAATTCGCTATTTTTTACCGAGGCCGGTAGTGCAACTTTTGACCCCCGAAGAGCTCTACAAAAAATTCATTTTCTCGAAAACTATAAATCGAATCCCGAATCCGAAAGCAGATTCGGATTCAGGAAAGATGCGGGCTCAATTCTACATGAAAAATATTAAAATCGGAAACGATAAAAAATTCGCTATTTTTTACCGAGGCTAGTAGTGCAACTTTTGACCCCCGAAGAGCTCTACAAAAAATTCATTTTCTCGAAAACTATAAATCGAATCCCGAATCCGAAAGCAGATTCGGATTCAGGAAAGATGCGAGCTCAATTCTACATAAAAAAATATTAAAATCGAAAACGATAAAAAATTCGCTATTTTCTACCGAGGGCGGTAGTGCAACTTTTGACCCCCGAAGAGCGGTACAAAAAATTCATTTTCTCGAAAACTATAAATCGAATCCCGAATCCGAAGGCAGATTCGGATTCAGGAAAGATGCGGGCTCACTTCTACATGAAAAATATTAAAATCGGAAACGATAAAAAATTCGCTATTTTTTACCGAGGCTGGTAGTGCAACTTTTGACCCCCGAAGAGCTCTACAAAAAATTCATTTTCTCAAAAACTATAAATCGAATCCCGAATCCGAAAGCAGATTCGGATTCAGGAAGGATGCGGGCTCAATTCTACATAAAAAATATTAAAATCGAAAACGATAAAAAATTCGTTATTTTCTACCGAGGCCGGTAGTGCAACTTTTGACCCCCGAAGAGCGGTACAAAAAATTCATTTTCTCGAAAACTATAAATCGAATCCCGAATCCGAAAGCAGATTCGGATTCAGGAAAGTTGCGGGCTCAATTCTACATGAAAAATATTAAAATCGAAAACGATAAAAAATTCACTATTTTTTACCGAGGCTGGTAGTGCAACTTTTGACCCCCGAAGAGCTCTACAAAAAATTCATTTTCTCGAAAACTATAAATCGAATCCCGAATCCGAAAGCAGATTCGGATTCAGGAAAGATGCGAGCTCAATTCTACATAAAAAATATTAAAATCGAAACCGATAAAAAATTCGCTATTTTTTACCGAGGCCAGTAGTGCAACTTTTGACCCCCGAAGAGCTCTACAAAAAATTCATTTTCTCGAAAACTATAAATCGAATCGCGAATCCGAAAGCAGATTCGGATTCAGGAAGGATGCGGGCTCAATTCTACATAAAAATATTAAAATCGAAAACGATAAAAAATTCGCTATTTTCTACCGAGGCCGGTAGTGCAACTTTTGACCAACGAAGAGCGGTACAAAAAATTCATTTTCTCGAAAACTATAAATCGAATCCCGAATCCGAAAGCAGATTCGGATTCAGGAAAGTTGCGGGCTCAATTCTACATGAAAAATATTAAAATCGGAAACGATAAAAAATTCGCTATTTTTTACCGAGACTGGTAGTGCAACTTTTGACCCCCGAAGAGCTCTACAAAGAATTCTGTTTCTCGAAAACTATAAATCGAATCCCGAATCCGAAAGCAGATTCGGATTCAGGAAAGATGCGGGCTCAATTCTACATGAAAAATATGAAAATCGGAAACGATAAAAAATTCGCTATTTTTTACCGAGGCCGGTAGTGCAACTTTTGACCCCCGAAGAGCGGTACAAAAAATTCATTTTCTCGAAAACTATAAATCGAATCCCGAATCCGAAAGCAGATTCGGATTCAGGAAAGATGCGGGCTCAATTCTACATGAAAAATATTAAAATCGGAAACGATAAAAAATTCGCTATTTATTACCGAGACTGGTAGTGCAACTTTTGACCCCCGAAGAGCTCTACAAAAAATTCATTTTCTCGAAAACTATAAATCGAATCCCGAATCCGAAAGCAGATTCGGATTCAGGAAAGATGCGAGCTCAATTCTACATAAAAAATATTAAAATCGAAAAAGATAAAAAATTCGCTATTTTTTACCGAGGCCGGTAGTGCAACTTTTGACCCCCGAAGAGCTCTACAAAAAATTCATTTTCTCGAAAACTTTAAATCGAATCCCGAATCCGAAAGCAGATTCGGATTCAGGAAAGATGCGGGCTCAATTCTACATAAAAAATATTAAAATCGAAAACGATAAAAAATTCGCTATTTTTTACCGAGGCCGGTAGTGCAACTTTTGACCCCCGAAGAGCGCTACAAAAAATTCATTTTCTCGAAAACTATAAATCGAATCCCGAATCCGAAAGCAGATTCGGATTCAGGAAAGATGCGAGCTCAACTCTACATAAAAAATATTAAAATCGAAAACGATAAAAAATTCGCTATTTTTTACCGAGGCCAGTAGTGCAACTTTTGACCCCCGAAGAGCTCTACAAAAAATTAATTTTCTCGAAAACTATAAATCGAATCCCGAATCCGAAAGCAGATTCGGATTCAGGAAAGATGCGAGCTCAATTCTACATAAAAAATATTAAAATCGAAAACGATAAAAAATTCACTATTTTTTACCGAGGCCGGTAGTGCAACTTTTGACCCCCGAAGAGCGGTACAAAAATTCATTTTCTCGAAAACTATAAATCGAATCCCGAATCCGAAAGCAGATTCGGATTCAGGAAAGATGCGGGCTCAATTCTACATGAAAAATATTAAAATCGGAAACGATAAAAAATTCGCTATTTTTTACCGAGACTGGTAGTGCAGCTTTTGACCCCCGAAGAGCGCTACAAAAAATTCATTTTCTCGAAAACTATAAATCGAATCCCGAATCCGAAAGCAGATTCGGATTCAGGAAAGATGCGAGCTCAACTCTACATAAAAAATATTAAAATCGAAAACGATAAAAAATTCGCTATTTTTTACCGAGACTGGTAGTGCAACTTTTGACCCCCGAAGAGCTCTACAAAAAATTAATTTTCTCGAAAACTATAAATCGAATCCCGAATCCGAAGGAAGATTCGGATTCAGGAAAGATGCGGGCTCAATTCTACATGAAAAATATTAAAATCGGAAACGACAAAAAATTCGCTATTTTTTACCGAGACTGGTAGTGCAACTTTTGACCCCCGAAGAGCTCTACAAAAAATTCATTTTCTCGAAAACTATAAATCGAATCCCGAATCCGAAAGCAGATTCGGATTCAGGAAAGATGCGAGCTCAATTCTACATAAAAAATATTAAAATCGAAAACGATAAAAAATTCACTATTTTTTACCGAGGCCGGTAGTGCAACTTTTGACCCCCGAAGAGCTCTACAAAAAATTCATTTTCTCGAAAACTATAAATCGAATCCCGAATCCGAAAGCAGATTCGGATTCAGGAAAGATGCGGGCTCAATTCTACATGAAAAATATTAAAATCGGAAACGACAAAAAATTCGCTATTTTTTACCGAGACTGGTAGTGCAACTTTTGACCCCCGAAGAGCTCTACAAAAAATTCATTTTCTCGAAAACTATAAATCGAATCCCGAATCCGAAAGCAGATTCGGATTCAGGAAAGATGCGAGCTCAATTCTACATAAAAAATATTAAAATCGAAAACGATAAAAAATTCACTATTTTTTACCGAGGCCGGTAGTGCAACTTTTGACCCCCGAAGAGCTCTACAAAAAATTCATTTTCTCGAAAACTATAAATCGAATCCCGAATCCGAAAGCAGATTCGGATTCAGGAAGGATGCGGGCTCAATTCTACATAAAAATATTAAAATCGAAAACGATAAAAAATTCGCTATTTTTTACCGAGGCCGGTAGTGCAACTTTTGACCCCCGAAGAGCGGTACAAAAAATTCATTTTCTCGAAAACTATAAATCGAATCCCGAATCCGAAAGCAGATTCGGATTCAGGAAAGATGCGGGCTCAATTCTACATGAAAAATATTAAAATCGGAAACGATAAAAAATTCGCTATTTTTTACCGAGACTGGTAGTGCAACTTTTGACCCCCGAAGAGCTCTACAAAAAATTCATTTTCTCGAAAACTATAAATCGAATCCCGAATCCGAAAGCAGATTCGGATTCAGGAAAGATGCGAGCTCAATTCTACATAAAAAATATTAAAATCGAAAAAGATAAAAAATTCGCTATTTTTTACCGAGGCCGGTAGTGCAACTTTTGACCCCCGAAGAGCTCTACAAAAAATTCATTTTCTCGAAAACTATAAATCGAATCCCGAATCCGAAAGCAGATTCGGATTCAGGAAAGATGCGGGCTCAATTCTACATAAAAAATATTAAAATCGAAAACGATAAAAAATTCGCTATTTTTTACAGAGACTGGTAGTGCAACTTTTGACCCCCGAAGAGCGCTACAAAAAATTCATTTTCTCGAAAACTATAAATCGAATCCCGAATCCGAAAGCAGATTCGGATTCAGGAAAGATGCGGGCTCAATTCTACATGAAAAATATTAAAATCGGAAACGATAAAAAATTCGCTATTTTTTACCGAGACTGGTAGTGCAACTTTTGACCCCCGAAGAGCTCTACAAAAAATTCATTTTCTCGAAAACTATAAATCGAATCCCGAATCCGAAAGCAGATTCGGATTCAGGAAAGATGCGAGCTCAATTCTACATAAAAAATATTAAAATCGAAAAAGATAAAAAATTCGCTATTTTTTACCGAGGCCGGTAGTGCAACTTTTGACCCCCGAAGAGCTCTACAAAAAATTAATTTTCTCGAAAACTATAAATCGAATCCCGAATCCGAAAGCAGATTCGGATTCAGGAAAGATGCGGGCTCAATTCTACATAAAAAATATTAAAATCGAAAACGATAAAAAATTCGCTATTTTTTACAGAGACTGGTAGTGCAACTTTTGACCCCCGAAGAGCGCTACAAAAAATTCATTTTCTCGAAAACTATAAATCGAATCCCGAATCCGAAAGCAGATTCGGATTCAGGAAAGATGCGAGCTCAACTCTACATAAAAAATATTAAAATCGAAAACGATAAAAAATTCGCTATTTTTTACCGAGGCCAGTAGTGCAACTTTTGACCCCCGAAGAGCTCTACAAAAAATTAATTTTCTCGAAAACTATAAATCGAATCCCGAATCCGAAAGCAGATTCGGATTCAGGAAAGATGCGAGCTCAATTCTACATAAAAAATATTAAAATCGAAAACGATAAAAAATTCACTATTTTTTACCGAGGCCGGTAGTGCAACTTTTGACCCCCGAAGAGCGGTACAAAAATTCATTTTCTCGAAAACTATAAATCGAATCCCGAATCCGAAAGCAGATTCGGATTCAGGAAAGATGCGGGCTCAATTCTACATGAAAAATATTAAAATCGGAAACGATAAAAAATTCGCTATTTTTTACCGAGACTGGTAGTGCAACTTTTGACCCCCGAAGAGCGCTACAAAAAATTCATTTTCTCGAAAACTATAAATCGAATCCCGAATCCGAAAGCAGATTCGGATTCAGGAAAGATGCGAGCTCAACTCTACATAAAAAATATTAAAATCGAAAACGATAAAAAATTCGCTATTTTTTACCGAGGCCAGTAGTGCAACTTTTGACCCCCGAAGAGCTCTACAAAAAATTCATTTTCTCGAAAACTATAAATCGAATCCCGAATCCGAAAGCAGATTCGGATTCAGGAAAGATGCGGGCTCAATTCTACATGAAAAATATTAAAATCGGAAACGACAAAAAATTCGCTATTTTTTACCGAGACTGGTAGTGCAACTTTTGACCCCCGAAGAGCTCTACAAAAAATTCATTTTCTCGAAAACTATAAATCGAATCCCGAATCCGAAAGCAGATTCGGATTCAGGAAGGATGCGGGCTCAATTCTACATAAAAATATTAAAATCGAAAACGATAAAAAATTCGCTATTTTCTACCGAGGCCGGTAGTGCAACTTTTGACCCCCGAAGAGCGGTACAAAAAATTCATTTTCTCGAAAACTATAAATCGAATCCCGAATCCGAAAGCAGATTCGGATTCAGGAAAGTTGCGGGCTCAATTCTACATGAAAAATATTAAAATCGGAAACGATAAAAAATTCGCAATTTTTTACCGAGACTGGTAGTGCAACTTTTGACCCCCGAAGAGCTCTACAAAAAATTCATTTTCTCGAAAACTATAAATCGAATCCCGAATCCGAAAGCAGATTCGGATTCAGGAAAGATGTGAGCTCAATTCTACATAAAAATATTAAAATCGAAAACGATAAAAAATTCACTATTTTTTACCGAGGCTGGTAGTGCAACTTTTGACCCCCGAAGAGCGCTACAAAAAATTAATTTGCTCGAAAACTATAAATCGAATCCCGAATCCGAAAGCAGATTCGGATTCAGGAAAGTTGCGGGCTCAATTCTACATGAAAAATATTAAAATCGAAAACGATAAAAAATTCACTATTTTTTACCGAGGCTGGTAGTGCAACTTTTGACCCCCGAAGAGCGCTACAAAAAATTCATTTTCTCGAAAACTATAAATCGAATCCCGAATCCGAAAGCAGATTCGGATTCAGGAAAGATGCGAGCTCAATTCTACATAAAAAATATTAAAATCGAAAACGATAAAAAATTCGCTATTTTCTACCGAGTGCAACTTTTGACCCCCGAAGAGCGCTACAAAAAATTCATTTGCTCGAAAACTATAAATCGAATCGCGAATCCGAAAGCAGATTCGGATTCAGGAAAGATGCGGGCTCAATTCTACATAAAAAATATTAAAATCGAAAACGATAAAAAATTCGCTATTTTCTACCGAGGGCGGTAGTGCAACTTTTGACCCCCGAAGAGCTCTACAAAAAATTCATTTTCTCGAAAACTATAAATCGAATCCCGAATCCGAAAGCAGATTCGGATTCAGGAAAGATGCGGGCTCAATTCTTCATAAAAAATATTAAAGTCGAAAACGATAAAAAATTCGCTATTTTCTACCTAGGGCGGTAGTGCAACTTTTGACTCCCGAAGAGCGCTACAAAAAATTCATTTGCTCGAAAACCATAAATCGAATCCCGAATCCGAAAGCAGATTCGGATTCAGGAAAGATGCGGGCTCAATTCTACATAAAAAATATTAAAATCGAAAACGATAAAAAATTCGCTATTTTTTACCGAGGCTGGTAGTGCAACTTTTGACCCCCGAAGAGCTCTACAAAAAATTGATTTTCTCGAAAACTATAAATCGAATCCCGAATCCGAAAGCAGATTCGGATTCAGGAAAGTTGCGGGCTCAATTCTACATGAAAAATATTAAAATCGGAAACGATAAAAAATTCGCTATTTTTTACCTAGACTGGTAGTGCAACTTTTGACCCCCGAAGAGCTCTACAAAAATTCATTTTCTCAAAAACTATAAATCGAATCCCGAATCCGAAAGCAGATTCGGATTCAGGAAGGATGCGGGCTCAATTCTACATAAAAAATATTAAAATCAAAAACGATAAAAAATTCGCTATTTTTTACCGAGGCCGGTAGTGCAACTTTTGACCCCCGAAGAGCGGTACAAAAAATTCATTTTCTCGAAAACTATAAATCGAATCCCGAATCCGAAAGCAGATTCGGATTCAGGAAAGATGCGGGCTCAATTCTACATGAAAAATATTAAAATCGGAAACGATAAAAAATTCGCTATTTTTTACCGAGACTGGTAGTGCAACTTTTGACCCCCGAAGAGCTCTACAAAAAATTCATTTTCTCGAAAACTATAAATCGAATCCCGAATCCGAAAGCAGATTCGGATTCAGGAAAGATGCGAGCTCAATTCTACATAAAAAATATTAAAATCGAAAAAGATAAAAAATTCGCTATTTTTTACCGAGGCCGGTAGTGCAACTTTTGACCCCCGAAGAGCTCTACAAAAAATTCATTTTCTCGAAAACTATAAATCGAATCCCGAATCCGAAAGCAGATTCGGATTCAGGAAAGATGCGGGCTCAATTCTACATAAAAAATATTAAAATCGAAAACGATAAAAAATTCGCTATTTTTTACAGAGACTGGTAGTGCAACTTTTGACCCCCGAAGAGCGCTACAAAAAATTCATTTTCTCGAAAACTATAAATCGAATCCCGAATCCGAAAGCAGATTCGGATTCAGGAAAGATGCGGGCTCAATTCTACATGAAAAATATTAAAATCGGAAACGATAAAAAATTCGCTATTTTTTACCGAGACTGGTAGTGCAACTTTTGACCCCCGAAGAGCTCTACAAAAAATTCATTTTCTCGAAAACTATAAATCGAATCCCGAATCCGAAAGCAGATTCGGATTCAGGAAAGATGCGAGCTCAATTCTACATAAAAAATATTAAAATCGAAAAAGATAAAAAATTCGCTATTTTTTACCGAGGCCGGTAGTGCAACTTTTGACCCCCGAAGAGCTCTACAAAAAATTCATTTTCTCGAAAACTATAAATCGAATCCCGAATCCGAAAGCAGATTCGGATTCAGGAAAGATGCGGGCTCAATTCTACATAAAAAATATTAAAATCGAAAACGATAAAAAATTCGCTATTTTTTACAGAGACTGGTAGTGCAACTTTTGACCCCCGAAGAGCGCTACAAAAAATTCATTTTCTCGAAAACTATAAATCGAATCCCGAATCCGAAAGCAGATTCGGATTCAGGAAAGATGCGAGCTCAACTCTACATAAAAAATATTAAAATCGAAAACGATAAAAAATTCGCTATTTTTTACCGAGGCCAGTAGTGCAACTTTTGACCCCCGAAGAGCTCTACAAAAAATTAATTTTCTCGAAAACTATAAATCGAATCCCGAATCCGAAAGCAGATTCGGATTCAGGAAAGATGCGAGCTCAATTCTACATAAAAAATATTAAAATCGAAAACGATAAAAAATTCACTATTTTTTACCGAGGCCGGTAGTGCAACTTTTGACCCCCGAAGAGCGGTACAAAAATTCATTTTCTCGAAAACTATAAATCGAATCCCGAATCCGAAAGCAGATTCGGATTCAGGAAAGATGCGGGCTCAATTCTACATGAAAAATATTAAAATCGGAAACGATAAAAAATTCGCTATTTTTTACCGAGACTGGTAGTGCAACTTTTGACCCCCGAAGAGCGCTACAAAAAATTCATTTTCTCGAAAACTATAAATCGAATCCCGAATCCGAAAGCAGATTCGGATTCAGGAAAGATGCGAGCTCAACTCTACATAAAAAATATTAAAATCGAAAACGATAAAAAATTCGCTATTTTTTACCGAGGCCAGTAGTGCAACTTTTGACCCCCGAAGAGCTCTACAAAAAATTCATTTACTCGAAAACTATAAATCGAATCCCGAATCCGAAAGCAGATTCGGATTCAGGAAAGATGCGGGCTCAATTCTACATGAAAAATATTAAAATCGGAAACGACAAAAAATTCGCTATTTTTTACCGAGACTGGTAGTGCAACTTTTGACCCCCGAAGAGCTCTACAAAAAATTCATTTACTCGAAAACTATAAATCGAATCCCGAATCCGAAAGCAGATTCGGATTCAGGAAAGATGCGGGCTCAATTCTACATAAAAATATTAAAATCGAAAACGATAAAAAATTCGCTATTTTCTACCGAGGCCGGTAGTGCAACTTTTGACCCCCGAAGAGCGGTACAAAAAATTCATTTTCTCGAAAACTATAAATCGAATCCCGAATCCGAAAGCAGATTCGGATTCAGGAAAGTTGCGGGCTCAATTCTACATGAAAAATATTAAAATCGGAAACGATAAAAAATTCGCTATTTTTTACCGAGACTGGTAGTGCAACTTTTGACCCCCGAAGAGCTCTACAAAAAATTCATTTTCTCGAAAACTATAAATCGAATCCCGAATCCGAAAGCAGATTCGGATTCAGGAAAGATGTGAGCTCAATTCTACATAAAAATATTAAAATCGAAAACGATAAAAAATTCGCTATTTTTTACCGAGGCCAGTAGTGCAACTTTTGACCCCCGAAGAGCTCTACAAAAAATTAATTTTCTCGAAAACTATAAATCGAATCCCGAATCCGAAAGCAGATTCGGAGTCAGGAAAGATGCGGGCTCAATTCTACATGAAAAATATTAAAATCGGAAACGATAAAAAATTCGCTATTTTTTACCGAGACTGGTAGTGCAACTTTTGACCCCCGAAGAGCTCTACAAAAAATTCATTTTCTCGAAAACTATAAATCGAATCCCGAATCCGAAAGCAGATTCGGATTCAGGAAAGTTGCGGGCTCAATTCTACATGAAAAATATTAAAATCGAAAACGATAAAAAATTCACTATTTTTTACCGAGGCTGGTAGTGCAACTTTTGACCCCCGAAGAGCGCTACAAAAAATTAATTTGCTCGAAAACTATAAATCGAATCCCGAATCCGAAAGCAGATTCGGATTCAGGAAAGTTGCGGGCTCAATTCTACATGAAAAATATTAAAATCGAAAACGATAAAAAATTCACTATTTTTTACCGAGGCTGGTAGTGCAACTTTTGACCCCCGAAGAGCGCTACAAAAAATTCATTTTCTCGAAAACTATAAATCGAATCCCGAATCCGAAAGCAGATTCGGATTCAGGAAAGATGCGAGCTCAATTCTACATAAAAAATATTAAAATCGAAAACGATAAAAAATTCGCTATTTTCTACCGAGTGCAACTTTTGACCCCCGAAGAGCGCTACAAAAAATTCATTTGCTCGAAAACTATAAATCGAATCGCGAATCCGAAAGCAGATTCGGATTCAGGAAAGATGCGGGCTCAATTCTACATAAAAAATATTAAAATCGAAAACGATAAAAAATTCGCTATTTTCTACCGAGGGCGGTAGTGCAACTTTTGACCCCCGAAGAGCGCTACAAAAAATTCATTTTCTCGAAAACTATAAATCGAATCCCGAATCCGAAAGCAGATTCGGATTCAGGAAAGATGCGGGCTCAATTTTACATAAAAATATTAAAATCAAAAACGATAAAAAATTCGCTATTTTCTACCAAGGCCGGTAGTGCAACTTTTGACCCCCGAAGAGCGCTACAAAAAATTCATTTTCTCGAAAACTATAAATCGAATCCAGAATCCGAAAGCAGATTCGGATTCAGGAAAGTTGCGGGCTCAATTCTACATGAAAAATATTAAAATCGGAAACGATAAAAAATTCGCTATTTTTTACCGAGACTGGTAGTGCAACTTTTGACCCCCGAAGAGCTCTACAAAAAATTCATTTTCTCGAAAACTATAAATCGAATCCCGAATCCGAAAGCAGATTCGGATTCAGGAAAGATGCGGGCTCAATTCTACATAAAAATATTAAAATCGAAAACGATAAAAAATTCGCTATTTTTTACCGAGGCCAGTAGTGCAACTTTTGACCCCCGAAGAGCTCTACAAAAAATTCATTTTCTCGAAAACTATAAATCGAATCCCGAATCCGAAAGCAGATTCGGATTCAGGAAAGATGCGGGCTCAATTCTTCATAAAAAATATTAAAGTCGAAAACGATAAAAAATTCGCTATTTTCTACCTAGGGCGGTAGTGCAACTTTTGACTCCCGAAGAGCGCTACAAAAAATTCATTTGCTCGAAAACCATAAATCGAATCCCGAATCCGAAAGCAGATTCGGATTCAGGAAAGATGCGGGCTCAATTCTACATAAAAAATATTAAAATCGAAAACGATAAAAAATTCGCTATTTTTTACCGAGGCTGGTAGTGCAACTTTTGACCCCCGAAGAGCTCTACAAAAAATTGATTTTCTCGAAAACTATAAATCGAATCCCGAATCCGAAAGCAGATTCGGATTCAGGAAAGTTGCGGGCTCAATTCTACATGAAAAATATTAAAATCGGAAACGATAAAAAATTCGCTATTTTTTACCTAGACTGGTAGTGCAACTTTTGACCCCCGAAGAGCTCTACAAAAATTCATTTTCTCAAAAACTATAAATCGAATCCCGAATCCGAAAGCAGATTCGGATTCAGGAAGGATGCGGGCTCAATTCTACATAAAAAATATTAAAATCAAAAACGATAAAAAATTCGTTATTTTCTACCAAGGCCGGTAGTGCAACTTTTGACCCCCGAAGAGCGCTACAAAAAATTCATTTTCTCGAAAACTATAAATCGAATCCAGAATCCGAAAGCAGATTCGGATTCAGGAAGGATGCGGGCTCAATTCTACATAAAAAATATTAAAATCGAAAACTATAAATCGAATCCCGAATCCGAAAGCAGATTCGGATTCAGGAAAGTTGCGGGCTCAATTCTACATGAAAAATATTAAAATCGGAAACGATAAAAAATTCGCTATTTTTTACCTAGACTGGTAGTGCAACTTTTGACCCCCGAAGAGCTCTACAAAAATTCATTTTCTCAAAAACTATAAATCGAATCCCGAATCCGAAAGCAGATTCGGATTCAGGAAGGATGCGGGCTCAATTCTACATAAAAAATATTAAAATCAAAAACGATAAAAAATTCGCTATTTTCTACCAAGGCCGGTAGTGCAACTTTTGACCCCCGAAGAGCGCTACAAAAAATTCATTTTCTCGAAAACTATAAATCGAATCCAGAATCCGAAAGCAGATTCGGATTCAGGAAGGATGCGGGCTCAATTCTACATAAAAAATATTAAAATCGATAACGATAAAAAATTCGCTATTTTCTACCGAGGCCGGTAGTGCAACTTTTGACCCCCGAAGAGCGGTACAATAAATTCATTTTCTCGAAAACTATAAATCGAATCGCGAATCCGAAAGCAGATTCGGATTCAGGAAAGATGCGGGCTCAATTTTACATAAAAAATATTAAAATCAAAAACGATAAGAAATTCGCTATTTTCTACCGAGGCCGGTAGTGCAACTTTTGACCCCCGAAGAGCTCTACAAAAAATTCATTTTCTCAAAAACTATAAATCGAATCCCGAATCCGAAAGCAGATTCGGATTCAGGAAGGATGCGGGCTCAATTCTACATAAAAAATATTAAAATCGAAAACGATAAAAAATTCGTTATTTTCTACCGGGGCCGGTAGTGCAACTTTTGACCCCCGAAGAGCGGTACAAAAAATTCATTTTCTCGAAAACTATAAATCGAATCCCGAATCCGAAAGCAGATTCGGATTCAGGAAAGTTGCGGGCTCAATTCTACATGAAAAATATTAAAATCGAAAACGATAAAAAATTCACTATTTTTTACCGAGGCTGGTAGTGCAACTTTTGACCCCCGAAGAGCGCTACAAAAAATTCATTTTCTCGAAAACTATAAATCGAATCCCGAATCCGAAAGCAGATTCGGATTCAGGAAAGATGCGAGCTCAATTCTACATAAAAAATATTAAAATCGAAAACGATAAAAAATTCGCTATTTTTTACCGAGGCCAGTAGTGCAACTTTTGACCCCCGAAGAGCGCTACAAAAAATTCATTTGCTCGAAAACTATAAATCGAATCCCGAATCCGAAAGCAGATTCGGATTCAGGAAAGATGCGGGCTCAATTCTACATAAAAAATATTAAAATCGAAAACGATAAAAAATTCGCTATTTTCTACCGAGGGCGGTAGTGCAACTTTTGACCCCCGAAGAGCGCTACAAAAAATTCATTTGCTCGAAAACTATAAATCGAATCGCGAATCCGAAAGCAGATTCGGATTCAGGAAAGATGCGGGCTCAATTTTACATAAAAAATATTAAAATCAAAAACGATAAAAAATTCGCTATTTTCTACCAAGGCCGGTAGTGCAACTTTTGACCCCCGAAGAGCGCTACAAAAAATTCATTTTCTCGAAAACTATAAATCGAATCCAGAATCCGAAAGCAGATTCGGATTCAGGAAAGTTGCGGGCTCAATTCTACATGAAAAATATTAAAATCGGAAACGATAAAAAATTCGCTATTTTTTACCGAGACTGGTAGTGCAACTTTTGACCCCCGAAGAGCTCTACAAAAAATTCATTTTCTCGAAAACTATAAATCGAATCCCGAATCCGAAAGCAGATTCGGATTCAGGAAAGATGCGGGCTCAATTCTACATAAAAAAATATTAAAATCGAAAACGATAAAAAATTCGCTATTTTTTACCGAGGCCAGTAGTGCAACTTTTGACCCCCGAAGAGCTCTACAAAAAATTCATTTTCTCGAAAACTATAAATCGAATCCCGAATCCGAAAGCAGATTCGGATTCAGGAAAGATGCGGGCTCAATTCTTCATAAAAAATATCAAAGTCGAAAACGATAAAAAATTCGCTATTTTCTACCTAGGGCGGTAGTGCAACTTTTGACTCCCGAAGAGCGCTACAAAAAATTCATTTGCTCGAAAACCATAAATCGAATCCCGAATCCGAAAGCAGATTCGGATTCAGGAAAGATGCGGGCTCAATTCTACATAAAAAATATTAAAATCGAAAACGATAAAAAATTCGCTATTTTTTACCGAGGCTGGTAGTGCAACTTTTGACCCCCGAAGAGCTCTACAAAAAATTGATTTTCTCGAAAACTATAAATCGAATCCCGAATCCGAAAGCAGATTCGGATTCAGGAAAGTTGCGGGCTCAATTCTACATGAAAAATATTAAAATCGGAAACGATAAAAAATTCGCTATTTTTTACCTAGACTGGTAGTGCAACTTTTGACCCCCGAAGAGCTCTACAAAAATTCATTTTCTCGAAAACTATAAATCGAATCCCGAATCCGAAAGCAGATTCGGATTCAGGAAGGATGCGGGCTCAATTCTACATAAAAAATATTAAAATCGATAACGATAAAAAATTCGCTATTTTCTACCGAGGCCGGTAGTGCAACTTTTGACCCCCGAAGAGCGGTACAATAAATTCATTTTCTCGAAAACTATAAATCGAATCGCGAATCCGAAAGCAGATTCGGATTCAGGAAAGATGCGGGCTCAATTTTACATAAAAAATATTAAAATCAAAAACGATAAGAAATTCGCTATTTTCTACCGAGGCCGGTAGTGCAACTTTTGACCCCCGAAGAGCGGTACAATAAATTCATTTTCTCGAAAACTATAAATCGAATCCAGAATCCGAAAGCAGATTCGGATTCAGGAAAGTTGCGGGCTCAATTCTACATGAAAAATATTAAAATCGGAAACGATAAAAAATTCGCTATTTTTTACCGAGACTGGTAGTGCAACTTTTGACCCCCGAAGAGCTCTACAAAAAATTCATTTTCTCGAAAACTATAAATCGAATCCCGAATCCGAAAGCAGATTCGGATTCAGGAAAGATGCGGGCTCAATTCTACATAAAAAATATTAAAATCGAAAACGATAAAAAATTCGCTATTTTTTACCGAGGCTGGTAGTGCAACTTTTGACCCCCGAAGAGCTCTACAAAAAATTCATTTTCTCGAAAACTATAAATCGAATCCCGAATCCGAAAGCAGATTCGGATTCAGGAAAGATGCGGGCTCAATTCTACATAAAAAATATTAGAATCGAAAACGATAAAAAATTCGCTGTTTTCTACCGAGGGCGGTAGTGCAACTTTTGACCCCCGAAGAGCGCTACAAAAAATTCATTTGCTCGAAAACTATAAATCGAATCGCGAATCCGAAAGCAGATTCGGATTCAGGAAAGATGCGGGCTCAATTTTACATAAAAAATATTAAAGTCGAAAACGATAAAAAATTCGCTATTTTCTACCGAGGCCGGTAGTGCAACTTTTGACTCCCGAAGAGCGCTACAAAAAATTCATTTGCTCGAAAACTATAAATCGAATCCCGAATCCGAAAGCAGATTCGGATTCAGGAAAGATGCGGGCTCAATTCTACATAAAAAATATTAAAATCGAAAACGATAAAAAATTCGCTATTTTTTACCGAGGCTGGTAGTGCAACTTTTGACCCCCGAAGAGCCCTACAAAAAATTGATTTTCTCGAAAAATATAAATCGAATCCCGAATCCGAAAGCAGATTCGGTTTCAGGAAAGTTGCGGGCTCAATTCTACATGAAAAATATTAAAATCGGAAACGATAAAAAATTCGCTATTTTTTACCGAGACTGGTAGTGCAACTTTTGACCCCCGAAGAGCTCTACGAAAAATTCATTTTCTCGAAAACTATAAATCGAATCCCGAATCCGAAAGCAGATTCGGATTCAGGAAGGATGCGGGCTCAATTTTACATAAAAAATATTAAAGTCGAAAACGATAAAAAATTCGCTATTTTCTACCGAGGCCGGTAGTGCAACTTTTGACCCCCGAAGAGCGCTACAAAAAATTCATTTGCTCGAAAACTATAAATCGAATCCCGAATCCGAAAGCAGATTCGGATTCAGGAAAGATGCGGGCTCAATTCTACATAAAAAATATTAAAATCAAAAACGATAAGAAATTCGCTATTTTCTACCGAGGCCGGTAGTGCAACTTTTGACCCCCGAAGAGCCCTACAAAAAATTGATTTTCTCGAAAAATATAAATCGAATCCCGAATCCGAAAGCAGATTCGGATTCAGGAAAGTTGCGGGCTCAATTCTACATGAAAAATATTAAAATCGGAAACGATAAAAAATTCGCTATTTTTTACCGAGACTGGTAGTGCAACTTTTGACCCCCGAAGAGCTCTACGAAAAATTCATTTTCTCGAAAACTATAAATCGAATCCCGAATCCGAAAGCAGATTCGGATTCAGGAAGGATGCGGGCTCAATTCTACATAAAAAATATTAAAATCGAAAACGATAAAAAATTCGCTATTTTCTACCGAGGCCGGTAGTGCAACTTTTGACCCCCGAAGAGCGCTACAAAAAATTCATTTGCTCGAAAACTATAAATCGAATCGCGAATCCGAAAGCAGATTCGGATTCAGGAAAGATGCGGGCTCAATTTTACATAAAAAATATTAAAATCAAAAACGATAAGAAATTCGCTATTTGCTACCGAGGCCGGTAGTGCAACTTTTGACCCCCGAAGAGCGGTACAATAAATTCATTTTCTCGAAAACTATAAATCGAATCCAGAATCCGAAAGCAGATTCGGATTCAGGAAAGTTGCGGGCTCAATTCTACATGAAAAATATTAAAATCGGAAACGATAAAAAATTCGCTATTTTTTACCGAGACTGGTAGTGCAACTTTTGACCCCCGAAGAGCTCTACAAAAAATTCATTTTCTCGAAAACTATAAATCGAATCCCGAATCCGAAAGCAGATTCGGATTCAGGAAAGATGCGGGCTCAATTCTACATAAAAAATATTAAAATCGAAAACGATAAAAAATTCGCTATTTTCTACGGAGGGCGGTAGTGCAACTTTTGACTCCCGAAGAGCGCTACAAAAAATTCATTTGCTCGAAAACTATAAATCGAATCGCGAATCCGAAAGCAGATTCGGATTCAGGAAAGATGCGGGCTCAATTCTACATAAAAAATATTAAAATCGAAAACGATAAAAAATTCGCTATTTTTTACCGAGACTGGTAGTGCAACTTTTGACCCCCGAAGAGCGCTACAAAAAATTCATTTGCTCGAAAACTATAAATCGAATCGCGAATCCGAAAGCTGATTCGGATTCAGGAAAGATGCGGGCTCAATTTTACATAAAAAATATTAAAATCAAAAACGATAAGAAATTCGCTATTTTCTACCGAGGCCGGTAGTGCAACTTTTGACCCCCGAAGAGCGGTACAATAAATTCATTTTCTCGAAAACTATAAATCGAATCCCGAATCCGAAAGCAGATTCGGATTCAGGAAAGATGCGGGCTCAATTCTACATAAAAAAATATTAAAATCGAAAACGATAAAAAATTCGCTATTTTTTACCGAGACTGGTAGTGCAACTTTTGACCCCCGAAGAGCGCTACAAAAAATTCATTTGCTCGAAAACTATAAATCGAATCGCGAATCCGAAAGCAGATTCGGATTCAGGAAAGATGCGGGCTCAATTTTACATAAAAAATATTAAAATCAAAAACGATAAGAAATTCGCTATTTTCTACCGAGGCCGGTAGTGCAACTTTTGACCCCCGAAGAGCGGTACAATAAATTCATTTTCTCGAAAACTATAAATCGAATCCCGAATCCGAAAGCAGATTCGGATTCAGGAAAGATGCGGGCTCAATTCTACATAAAAAATATTAAAATCGAAAACGATAAAAAATTCGCTATTTTCTACGGAGGGCGGTAGTGCAACTTTTGACTCCCGAAGAGCGCTACAAAAAATTCATTTGCTCGAAAACTATAAATCGAATCGCGAATCCGAAAGCAGATTCGGATTCAGGAAAGATGCGGGCTCAATTCTACATAAAAAATATTAAAATCGAAAACGATAAAAAATTCGCTATTTTTTACCGAGACTGGTAGTGCAACTTTTGACCCCCGAAGAGCGCTACAAAAAATTCATTTGCTCGAAAACTATAAATCGAATCGCGAATCCGAAAGCTGATTCGGATTCAGGAAAGATGCGGGCTCAATTTTACATAAAAAATATTAAAATCGAAAACGATAAGAAATTCGCTATTTTCTACCGAGGCCGGTAGTGCAACTTTTGACCCCCGAAGAGCGGTACAATAAATTCATTTTCTCGAAAACTATAAATCGAATCCCGAATCCGAAAGCAGATTCGGATTCAGGAAAGATGCGGGCTCAATTCTACATAAAAAATATTAAAATCGGAAACGATAAAAAATTCGTTATTTTTTACCGAGGCCGGTAGTGCAACTTTTGACCCCCGAAGAGCTCTACAAAAAATTCATTTTCTCGAAAACTATAAATCGAATCCCGAATCCGAAAGCAGATTCGGATTCAGGAAAGATGCGGGCTCAATTTTACATAAAAAATATTAAAATCAAAAACGATAAGAAATTCGCTATTTTCTACCGAGGCCGGTAGTGCAACTTTTGACCCCCGAAGAGCGCTACAATAAATTCATTTTCTCGAAAACTATAAATCGAATCCAGAATCCGAAAGCAGATTCAGATTCAGGAAAGTTGCGGGCTCAATTCTACATGAAAAATATTAAAATCGGAAACGATAAAAAATTCGCTATTTTCTACCGAGACTGGTAGTGCAACTTTTGACCCCCGAAGAGCTCTACAAAAAATTCATTTTCTCGAAAACTATAAATCGAATCCCGAATCCGAAAGCAGATTCGGATTCAGGAAAGATGCGGGCTCAATTCTACATAAAAAATATTAAAATCGAAAACGATAAAAAATTCGCTATTTTCTACGGAGGGCGGTAGTGCAACTTTTGACTCCCGAAGAGCGCTACAAAAAATTCATTTGCTCGAAAACTATAAATCGAATCGCGAATCCGAAAGCAGATTCGGATTCAGGAAAGATGCGGGCTCAATTCTACATAAAAAATATTAAAATCGAAAACGATAAAAAATTCGCTATTTTTTACCGAGACTGGTAGTGCAACTTTTGACCCCCGAAGAGCGCTACAAAAAATTCATTTGCTCGAAAACTATAAATCGAATCGCGAATCCGAAAGCTGATTCGGATTCAGGAAAGATGCGGGCTCAATTTTACATAAAAAATATTAAAATCGAAAACGATAAGAAATTCGCTATTTTCTACCGAGGCCGGTAGTGCAACTTTTGACCCCCGAAGAGCGGTACAATAAATTCATTTTCTCGAAAACTATAAATCGAATCCCGAATCCGAAAGCAGATTCGGATTCAGGAAAGATGCGGGCTCAATTCTACATAAAAAATATTAAAATCGGAAACGATAAAAAATTCGTTATTTTTTACCGAGGGCGGTAGTGCAACTTTTGACCCCCGAAGAGCTCTACAAAAAATTCATTTTCTCGAAAACTATAAATCGAATCCCGAATCCGAAAGCAGATTCGGATTCAGGAAAGATGCGGGCTCAATTTTACATAAAAAATATTAAAATCAAAAACGATAAGAAATTCGCTATTTTCTACCGAGGCCGGTAGTGCAACTTTTGACCCCCGAAGAGCGCTACAATAAATTCATTTTCTCGAAAACTATAAATCGAATCCAGAATCCGAAAGCAGATTCGGATTCAGGAAAGTTGCGGGCTCAATTCTACATGAAAAATATTAAAATCGGAAACGATAAAAAATTCGCTATTTTCTACCGAGACTGGTAGTGCAACTTTTGACCCCCGAAGAGCTCTACAAAAAATTCATTTTCTCGAAAACTATAAATCGAATCCCGAATCCGAAAGCAAATTCGGATTCAGGAAAGATGCGGGCTCCATTCTACATAAAAAATATTAAAATCGAAAACGATAAAAAATTCGCTATTTTTTACCGAGGCCAGTAGTGCAACTTTTGACCCCCGAAGAGCTCGACAAAAAATTCATTTTCTCGAAAACTATAAATCGAATCCCGAATCCGAAAGCAGATTCGGATTCAGGAAAGATGCGGGCTCAATTCTACATAAAAAAATATTAAAATCGAAAACGATAAAAAATTCGCTATTTTCTACCGAGGGCGGTAGTGCAACTTTTGACTCCCGAAGAGCGCTACAAAAAATTCATTTGCTCGAAAACTATAAATCGAATCCCGAATCCGAAAGCAGATTCGGATTCAGGAAAGATGCGGGCTCAATTCTACATAAAAAATATTAAAATCAAAAACGATAAGAAATTCGCTATTTTCTACCGAGGCCGGTAGTGCAACTTTTGACCCCCGAAGAGCGGTACAATAAATTCATTTTCTCGAAAACTATAAATCGAATCCAGAATCCGAAAGCAGATTCGGATTCAGGAAAGTTGCGGGCTCAATTCTACATGAAAAATATTAAAATCGGAAACGATAAAAAATTCGCTATTTTTTACCGAGACTGGTAGTGCAACTTTTGACCCCCGAAGAGCTCTACAAAAAATTCATTTTCTCGAAAACTATAAATCGAATCCCGAATCCGAAAGCAGATTCGGATTCAGGAAAGATGCGGGCTCAATTCTACATAAAAAATATTAAAATCGAAAACGATAAAAAATTCGCTATTTTTTACCGAGGCTGGTAGTGCAACTTTTGACCCCCGAAGAGCTCTACAAAAAATTCATTTTCTCGAAAACTATAAATCGAATCGCGAATCCGAAAGCAGATTCGGATTCAGGAAAGATGCGGGCTCAATTCTACATAAAAAATATTAAAATCGAAAACGATAAAAAATTCGCTATTTTTTACCGAGGCTGGTAGTGCAACTTTTGACCCCCGAAGAGCTCTACAAAAAATTCATTTTCTCGAAAACTATAAATCGAATCGCGAATCCGAAAGCAGATTCGGATTCAGGAAAGATGCGGGCTCAATTTTACATAAAAAATATTAAAATCAAAAACGATAAGAAATTCGCTATTTGCTACCGAGGCCGGTAGTGCAACTTTTGACCCCCGAAGAGCGGTACAATAAATTCATTTTCTCGAAAACTATAAATCGAATCCAGAATCCGAAAGCAGATTCGGATTCAGGAAAGTTGCGGGCTCAAATCTACATGAAAAATATTAAAATCGGAAACGATAAAAAATTCGCTATTTTTTACCGAGACTGGTAGTGCAACTTTTGACCCCCGAAGAGCTCTACAAAAAATTCATTTTCTCGAAAACTATAAATCGAATCCCGAATCCGAAAGCAGATTCGGATTCAGGAAAGATGCGGGCTCAATTCTACATAAAAAATATTAAAATCAAAAACGATAAGAAATTCGCTATTTTCTACCGAGACTGGTAGTGCAACTTTTGACCCCCGAAGAGCTCTACAAAAAATTCATTTTCTCGAAAACTATAAATCGAATCCCGAATCCGAAAGCAGATTCGGATTCAGGAAAGATGCGGGCTCAATTCTACATAAAAAAATATTAAAATCGAAAACGATAAAAAATTCGCTATTTTTTACCGAGACTGGTAGTGCAACTTTTGACCCCCGAAGAGCGCTACAAAAAATTCATTTGCTCGAAAACTATAAATCGAATCGCGAATCCGAAAGCAGATTCGGATTCAGGAAAGATGCGGGCTCAATTCTACATAAAAAATATTAAAATCGAAAACGATAAAAAATTCGCTATTTTTTACCGAGACTGGTAGTGCAACTTTTGACCCCCGAAGAGCGCTACAAAAAATTCATTTGCTCGAAAACTATAAATCGAATCGCGAATCCGAAAGCTGATTCGGATTCAGGAAAGATGCGGGCTCAATTTTACATAAAAACTATTAAAATCAAAAACGATAAGAAATTCGCTATTTTCTACCGAGGCCGGTAGTGCAACTTTTGACCCCCGAAGAGCGGTACAATAAATTCATTTTCTCGAAAACTATAAATCGAATCCCGAATCCGAAAGCAGATTCGGATTCAGGAAAGATGCGGGCTCAATTCTACATAAAAAATATTAAAATCGGAAACGATAAAAAATTCGTTATTTTTTACCGAGGCCGGTAGTGCAACTTTTGACCCCCGAAGAGCTCTACAAAAAATTCATTTTCTCGAAAACTATAAATCGAATCCCGAATCCGAAAGCAGATTCGGATTCAGGAAGGATGCGGGCTCAATTCTACATAAAAAATATTAAAATCGAAAACGATAAAAAATTCGCTATTTTTTACCGAGGCCAGTAGTGCAACTTTTGACCCCCGAAGAGCTCGACAAAAAATTCATTTTCTCGAAAACTATAAATCGAATCCCGAATCCGAAAGCAGATTCGGATTCAGGAAAGATGCGGGCTCAATTCTACATAAAAAATATTAAAATCGAAAACGATAAAAAATTCGCTATTTTTTACCGAGGCCGGTAGTGCAACTTTTGACTCCCGAAGAGCGCTACAAAAAATTCATTTGCTCGAAAACTATAAATCGAATCGCGAATCCGAAAGCAGATTCGGATTCAGGAAAGATGCGGGCTCAATTCTACATAGAAAATATTAAAATCGAAAACGATAAAAAATTCGCTATTTTTTACCGAGACTGGTAGTGCAACTTTTGACCCCCGAAGAGCGCTACAAAAAATTCATTTGCTCGAAAACTATAAATCGAATCGCGAAGCCGAAAGCTGATTCGGATTCAGGAAAGATGCGGGCTCAATTTTACATAAAAACTATTAAAATCAAAAACGATAAGAAATTCGCTATTTTCTACCGAGGCCGGTAGTGCAACTTTTGACCCCCGAAGAGCGGTACAATAAATTCATTTTCTCGAAAACTATAAATCGAATCCCGAATCCGAAAGCAGATTCGGATTCAGGAAAGATGCGGGCTCAATTCTACATAAAAAATATTAAAATCGGAAACGATAAAAAATTCGTTATTTTTTACCGAGGCCGGTAGTGCAACTTTTGACCCCCGAAGAGCGCTACAAAAAATTCATTTGCTCGAAAACTATAAATCGAATCGCGAATCCGAAAGCAGATTCGGATTCAGGAAAGATGCGGGCTCAATTTTACATAAAAAATATTAAAATCAAAAACGATAAGAAATTCGCTATTTTCTACCGAGGCCGGTAGTGCAACTTTTGACCCCCGAAGAGCGCTACAATAAATTCATTTTCTCGAAAACTATAAATCGAATCCAGAATCCGAAAGCAGATTCGGATTCAGGAAAGTTGCGGGCTCAATTCTACATGAAAAATATTAAAATCGGAAACGATAAAAAATTCGCTATTTTCTACCGAGACTGGTAGTGCAACTTTTGACCCCCGAAGAGCTCTACAAAAAATTCATTTTCTCGAAAACTATAAATCGAATCCCGAATCCGAAAGCAAATTCGGATTCAGGAAAGATGCGGGCTCAATTCTACATAAAAAATATTAAAATCGAAAACGATAAAAAATTCGCTATTTTTTACCGAGGCCAGTAGTGCAACTTTTGACCCCCGAAGAGCTCGACAAAAAATTCATTTTCTCGAAAACTATAAATCGAATCCCGAATCCGAAAGCAGATTCGGATTCAGGAAAGATGCGGGCTCAATTCTACATAAAAAAATATTAAAATCGAAAACGATAAAAAATTCGCTATTTTCTACCGAGGGCGGTAGTGCAACTTTTGACTCCCGAAGAGCGCTACAAAAAATTCATTTGCTCGAAAACTATAAATCGAATCGCGAATCCGAAAGCAGATTCGGATTCAGGAAAGATGCGGGCTCAATTCTACATAAAAAATATTAAAATCGAAAACGATAAAAAATTCGCTATTTTTTACCGAGACTGGTAGTGCAACTTTTGACCCCCGAAGAGCTCTACAAAAAATTCATTTTCTCGAAAACTATAAATCGAATCCCGAATCCGAAAGCAGATTCGGATTCAGGAAAGTTGCGGGCTCAATTCTACATGAAAAATATTAAAATCGGAAACGATAAAAAATTCGCTATTTTTTACCGAGACTGGTAGTGCAACTTTTGACCCCCGAAGAGCTCTACAAAAAATTCATTTTCTCGAAAACTATAAATCGAATCCCGAATCCGAAAGCAGATTCGGATTCAGGAAAGATGCGGGCTCAATTCTACATAAAAAATATTAAAATCGAAAACGATAAAAAATTCGCTATTTTTTACCGAGGCTGGTAGTGCAACTCTTGACCCCCGAAGAGCTCTACAAAAAATTCATTTTCTCGAAAACTATAAATCGAATCCCGAATCCGAAAGCAGATTCGGATTCAGGAAAGTTGCGGGCTCAATTCTACATGAAAAATATTAAAATCGGAAACGATAAAAAATTCGTTATTTTTTACCGAGGCCGGTAGTGCAACTTTTGACCCCCGAAGAGCTCTACAAAAAATTCATTTTCTCGAAAACTATAAATCGAATCCCGAATCCGAAAGTAGATTCGGATTCAGGAAAGATGCGGGCTCAATTCTACATAAAAAATATTAAAATCGAAAACGATAAAAAATTCGCTATTTTTTACCGAGGCTGGTTGTGCAACTTTTGACCCCCGAAGAGCACTACAAAAAATTCATTTTCTCGAAAACTATAAATCGAATCCCGAATCCGAAAGCAGATTCGGATTCAGGAAAGATGCGGGCTCAATTCTACATAAAAAATATTAAAATCGAAAACGACAAAAAATTCGCTATTTTTTACCGAGGCCGGTAGTGCAACCTTTGACCCCCGAAGAGCGCTACAAACAATTCATTTTCTCGAAAACTATAAATCGAATCCCGAATCCGAAAGCAGATTCGGATTCAGGAAAGATGCGGGCTCAATTCTACATAAAAAATATTAAAATCGAAAACGATAAAAATTCGCTATTTTTTACCGAGGCCGGTAGTGCAACTATTGACCCCCGAAGAGCTCTACAAAAAATTCATTTTCTCGAAAACTATAAATCGAATCCCGAATCCGAAAGCAGATTCGGATTCAGGAAAGATGCTTGCTCAATTCTACATAAAAAATATTAAAATCGGAAACGATAAAAAATTCGCTATTTTTTACAGAGGCCGGTAGTGCAACTTTTGACCCCCGAAGAGCTCTACAAAAAATTCATTTTCTCGAAAACTATAAATCGAATCCCGAATCCGAAAGCAGATTCGGATTCAGGAAAGTTGCTTGCTCAATTCTACATAAAAAATATTAAAATCGAAAACGATAAAAAATTCGCTATTTTTTACCGAGGCTGGTTGTGCAACTTTTGACCCCCGAAGAGCACTACAAAAAATTCATTTTCTCGAAAACTATAAATCGAATCCCGAATCCGAAAGCAGATTCGGATTCAGGAAAGATGCGGGCTCAATTCTACATAAAAAATATTAAAATCGAAAACGACAAAAAATTCGCTATTTTTTACCGAGGCCGGTAGTGCAACCTTTGACCCCCGAAGAGCGCTACAAACAATTCATTTTCTCGAAAACTATAAATCGAATCCCGAATCCGAAAGCAGATTCGGATTCAGGAAAGATGCGGGCTCAATTCTACATAAAAAATATTAAAATCGAAAACGATAAAAATTCGCTATTTTTTACCGAGGCCGGTAGTGCAACTATTGACCCCCGAAGAGCTCTATAAAAAATTCATTTTCTCGAAAACTATAAATCGAATCCCGAATCCGAAAGCAGATTCGGATTCAGGAAAGATGCTTGCTCAATTCTACATAAAAAATATTAAAATCGGAAACGATAAAAAATTCGCTATTTTTTACAGAGGCCGGTAGTGCAACTTTTGACCCCCGAAGAGCTCTACAAAAAATTCATTTTCTCGAAAACTATAAATCGAATCCAGAATCCGAAAGCAGATTCGGATTCAGGAAAGTTGCGGGCTCAATTCTACATGAAAAATATTAAAATCGGAAACGATAAAAAATTCGCTATTTTTTACCGAGACTGGTAGTGCAACTTTTGACCCCCGAAGAGCTCTACAAAAAATTCATTTTCTCGAAAACTATAAATCGAATCCCGAATCCGAAAGCAGATTCGGATTCAGGAAAGATGCGGGCTCAATTCTACATAAAAAATATTAAAATCGAAAACGATAAAAAATTCGCTATTTTTTACCGAGGCTGGTAGTGCAACTTTTGACCCCCGAAGAGCTCTACAAAAAATTCATTTTCTCGAAAACTATAAATCGAATCGCGAATCCGAAAGCAGATTCGGATTCAGGAAAGATGCGGGCTCAATTTTACATAAAAAATATTAAAATCAAAAACGATAAGAAATTCGCTATTTGCTACCGAGGCCGGTAGTGCAACTTTTGACCCCCGAAGAGCGGTACAATAAATTCATTTTCTCGAAAACTATAAATCGAATCCAGAATCCGAAAGCAGATTCGGATTCAGGAAAGTTGCGGGCTCAATTCTACATGAAAAATATTAAAATCGGAAACGATAAAAAATTCGCTATTTTTTACCGAGACTGGTAGTGCAACTTTTGACCCCCGAAGAGCTCTACAAAAAATTCATTTTCTCGAAAACTATAAATCGAATCCCGAATCCGAAAGCAGATTCGGATTCAGGAAAGATGCGGGCTCAATTCTACGTAAAAAATATTAAAATCAAAAACGATAAGAAATTCGCTATTTTCTACCGAGACTGGTAGTGCAACTTTTGACCCCCGAAGAGCTCTACAAAAAATTCATTTTCTCGAAAACTATAAATCGAATCCCGAATCCGAAAGCAGATTCGGATTCAGGAAAGATGCGGGCTCAATTCTACATAAAAAAATATTAAAATCGAAAACGATAAAAAATTCGCTATTTTTTACCGAGACTGGTAGTGCAACTTTTGACCCCCGAAGAGCGCTACAAAAAATTCATTTGCTCGAAAACTATAAATCGAATCGCGAATCCGAAAGCAGATTCGGATTCAGGAAAGATGCGGGCTCAATTTTACATAAAAAATATTAAAATCAAAAACGATAAGAAATTCGCTATTTTCTACCGAGGCCGGTAGTGCAACTTTTGACCCCCGAAGAGCGGTACAATAAATTCATTTTCTCGAAAACTATAAATCGAATCCCGAATCCGAAAGCAGATTCGGATTCAGGAAAGATGCGGGCTCAATTCTACATAAAAAATATTAAAATCGGAAACGATAAAAAATTCGTTATTTTTTACCGAGGGCGGTAGTGCAACTTTTGACCCCCGAAGAGCTCTACAAAAAATTCATTTTCTCGAAAACTATAAATCGAATCCCGAATCCGAAAGCAGATTCGGATTCAGGAAAGATGCGGGCTCAATTCTACATAAAAAATATTAAAATCGGAAACGATAAAAAATTCGTTATTTTTTACCGAGGCCGGTAGTGCAACTTTTGACCCCCGAAGAGCGCTACAAAAAATTCATTTGCTCGAAAACTATAAATCGAATCGCGAATCCGAAAGCAGATTCGGATTCAGGAAAGATGCGGGCTCAATTTTACATAAAAAATATTAAAATCAAAAACGATAAGAAATTCGCTATTTTCTACCGAGGCCGGTAGTGCAACTTTTGACCCCCGAAGAGCGCTACAATAAATTCATTTTCTCGAAAACTATAAATCGAATCCAGAATCCGAAAGCAGATTCGGATTCAGGAAAGTTGCGGGCTCAATTCTACATGAAAAATATTAAAATCGGAAACGATAAAAAATTCGCTATTTTCTACCGAGACTGGTAGTGCAACTTTTGACCCCCGAAGAGCTCTACAAAAAATTCATTTTCTCGAAAACTATAAATCGAATCCCGAATCCGAAAGCAAATTCGGATTCAGGAAAGATGCGGGCTCAATTCTACATAAAAAATATTAAAATCGAAAACGATAAAAAATTCGCTATTTTTTACCGAGGCCAGTAGTGCAACTTTTGACCCCCGAAGAGCTCGACAAAAAATTCATTTTCTCGAAAACTATAAATCGAATCCCGAATCCGAAAGCAGATTCGGATTCAGGAAAGATGCGGGCTCAATTCTACATAAAAAAATATTAAAATCGAAAACGATAAAAAATTCGCTATTTTCTACCGAGGGCGGTAGTGCAACTTTTGACTCCCGAAGAGCGCTACAAAAAATTCATTTGCTCGAAAACTATAAATCGAATCGCGAATCCGAAAGCAGATTCGGATTCAGGAAAGATGCGGGCTCAATTCTACATAAAAAATATTAAAATCGAAAACGATAAAAAATTCGCTATTTTTTACCGAGACTGGTAGTGCAACTTTTGACCCCCGAAGAGCTCTACAAAAAATTCATTTTCTCGAAAACTATAAATCGAATCCCGAATCCGAAAGCAGATTCGGATTCAGGAAAGTTGCGGGCTCAATTCTACATGAAAAATATTAAAATCGGAAACGATAAAAAATTCGCTATTTTTTACCGAGACTGGTAGTGCAACTTTTGACCCCCGAAGAGCTCTACAAAAAATTCATTTTCTCGAAAACTATAAATCGAATCCCGAATCCGAAAGCAGATTCGGATTCAGGAAAGATGCGGGCTCAATTCTACATAAAAAATATTAAAATCGAAAACGATAAAAAATTCGCTATTTTTTACCGAGGCTGGTAGTGCAACTCTTGACCCCCGAAGAGCTCTACAAAAAATTCATTTTCTCGAAAACTATAAATCGAATCCCGAATCCGAAAGCAGATTCGGATTCAGGAAAGTTGCGGGCTCAATTCTACATGAAAAATATTAAAATCGGAAACGATAAAAAATTCGTTATTTTTTACCGAGGCCGGTAGTGCAACTTTTGACCCCCGAAGAGCTCTACAAAAAATTCATTTTCTCGAAAACTATAAATCGAATCCCGAATCCGAAAGTAGATTCGGATTCAGGAAAGATGCGGGCTCAATTCTACATAAAAAATATTAAAATCGAAAACGATAAAAAATTCGCTATTTTTTACCGAGGCTGGTTGTGCAACTTTTGACCCCCGAAGAGCACTACAAAAAATTCATTTTCTCGAAAACTATAAATCGAATCCCGAATCCGAAAGCAGATTCGGATTCAGGAAAGATGCGGGCTCAATTCTACATAAAAAATATTAAAATCGAAAACGACAAAAAATTCGCTATTTTTTACCGAGGCCGGTAGTGCAACCTTTGACCCCCGAAGAGCGCTACAAACAATTCATTTTCTCGAAAACTATAAATCGAATCCCGAATCCGAAAGCAGATTCGGATTCAGGAAAGATGCGGGCTCAATTCTACATAAAAAATATTAAAATCGAAAACGATAAAAATTCGCTATTTTTTACCGAGGCCGGTAGTGCAACTATTGACCCCCGAAGAGCTCTACAAAAAATTCATTTTCTCGAAAACTATAAATCGAATCCCGAATCCGAAAGCAGATTCGGATTCAGGAAAGATGCTTGCTCAATTCTACATAAAAAATATTAAAATCGGAAACGATAAAAAATTCGCTATTTTTTACAGAGGCCGGTAGTGCAACTTTTGACCCCCGAAGAGCTCTACAAAAAATTCATTTTCTCGAAAACTATAAATCGAATCCCGAATCCGAAAGCAGATTCGGATTCAGGAAAGTTGCTTGCTCAATTCTACATAAAAAATATTAAAATCGAAAACGATAAAAAATTCGCTATTTTTTACCGAGGCTGGTTGTGCAACTTTTGACCCCCGAAGAGCACTACAAAAAATTCATTTTCTCGAAAACTATAAATCGAATCCCGAATCCGAAAGCAGATTCGGATTCAGGAAAGATGCGGGCTCAATTCTACATAAAAAATATTAAAATCGAAAACGACAAAAAATTCGCTATTTTTTACCGAGGCCGGTAGTGCAACCTTTGACCCCCGAAGAGCGCTACAAACAATTCATTTTCTCGAAAACTATAAATCGAATCCCGAATCCGAAAGCAGATTCGGATTCAGGAAAGATGCGGGCTCAATTCTACATAAAAAATATTAAAATCGAAAACGATAAAAATTCGCTATTTTTTACCGAGGCCGGTAGTGCAACTATTGACCCCCGAAGAGCTCTATAAAAAATTCATTTTCTCGAAAACTATAAATCGAATCCCGAATCCGAAAGCAGATTCGGATTCAGGAAAGATGCTTGCTCAATTCTACATAAAAAATATTAAAATCGGAAACGATAAAAAATTCGCTATTTTTTACAGAGGCCGGTAGTGCAACTTTTGACCCCCGAAGAGCTCTACAAAAAATTCATTTTCTCGAAAACTATAAATCGAATCCAGAATCCGAAAGCAGATTCGGATTCAGGAAAGTTGCGGGCTCAATTCTACATGAAAAATATTAAAATCGGAAACGATAAAAAATTCGCTATTTTTTACCGAGACTGGTAGTGCAACTTTTGACCCCCGAAGAGCTCTACAAAAAATTCATTTTCTCGAAAACTATAAATCGAATCCCGAATCCGAAAGCAGATTCGGATTCAGGAAAGATGCGGGCTCAATTCTACATAAAAAATATTAAAATCGAAAACGATAAAAAATTCGCTATTTTTTACCGAGGCTGGTAGTGCAACTTTTGACCCCCGAAGAGCTCTACAAAAAATTCATTTTCTCGAAAACTATAAATCGAATCGCGAATCCGAAAGCAGATTCGGATTCAGGAAAGATGCGGGCTCAATTTTACATAAAAAATATTAAAATCAAAAACGATAAGAAATTCGCTATTTGCTACCGAGGCCGGTAGTGCAACTTTTGACCCCCGAAGAGCGGTACAATAAATTCATTTTCTCGAAAACAATAAATCGAATCCAGAATCCGAAAGCAGATTCGGATTCAGGAAAGTTGCGGGCTCAATTCTACATGAAAAATATTAAAATCGGAAACGATAAAAAATTCGCTATTTTTTACCGAGACTGGTAGTGCAACTTTTGACCCCCGAAGAGCTCTACAAAAAATTCATTTTCTCGAAAACTATAAATCGAATCCCGAATCCGAAAGCAGATTCGGATTCAGGAAAGATGCGGGCTCAATTCTACGTAAAAAATATTAAAATCAAAAACGATAAGAAATTCGCTATTTTCTACCGAGACTGGTAGTGCAACTTTTGACCCCCGAAGAGCTCTACAAAAAATTCATTTTCTCGAAAACTATAAATCGAATCCCGAATCCGAAAGCAGATTCGGATTCAGGAAAGATGCGGGCTCAATTCTACATAAAAAAATATTAAAATCGAAAACGATAAAAAATTCGCTATTTTTTACCGAGACTGGTAGTGCAACTTTTGACCCCCGAAGAGCGCTACAAAAAATTCATTTGCTCGAAAACTATAAATCGAATCGCGAATCCGAAAGCAGATTCGGATTCAGGAAAGATGCGGGCTCAATTTTACATAAAAAATATTAAAATCAAAAACGATAAGAAATTCGCTATTTTCTACCGAGGCCGGTAGTGCAACTTTTGACCCCCGAAGAGCGGTACAATAAATTCATTTTCTCGAAAACTATAAATCGAATCCAGAATCCGAAAGCAGATTCGGATTCAGGAAAGATGCGGGCTCAATTCTACATAAAAAATATTAAAATCGAAAACGATAAAAAATTCGCTATTTTTTACCGAGGTAGGTAGTGCAACTTTTGACTCCCGAAGAGCGCTACAAAAAATTCATTTGCTCGAAAACTATAAATCGAATCGCGAATCCGAAAGCAGATTCGGATTCAGGAAAGATGCGGGCTCAATTCTACATAAAAAATATTAAAATCGAAAACGATAAAAAATTCGCTATTTTTTACCGAGACTGGTAGTGCAACTTTTGACCCCCGAAGAGCGCTACAAAAAATTCATTTGCTCGAAAACTATAAATCGAATCGCGAATCCGAAAGCTGATTCGGATTCAGGAAAGATGCGGGCTCAATTTTACATAAAAACTATTAAAATCAAAAACGATAAGAAATTCGCTATTTTCTACCGAGGCCGGTAGTGCAACTTTTGACCCCCGAAGAGCGGTACAATAAATTCATTTTCTCGAAAACTATAAATCGAATCCCGAATCCGAAAGCAGATTCGGATTCAGGAAAGATGCGGGCTCAATTCTACATAAAAAATATTAAAATCGGAAACGATAAAAAATTCGTTATTTTTTACCGAGGCCGGTAGTGCAACTTTTGACCCCCGAAGAGCTCTACAAAAAATTCATTTTCTCGAAAACTATAAATCGAATCCCGAATCCGAAAGCAGATTCGGATTCAGGAAGGATGCGGGCTCAATTCTACATAAAAAATATTAAAATCGAAAACGATAAAAAATTCGCTATTTTCTACCGAGGCCGGTAGTGCAACTTTTGACCCCCGAAGAGCGCTACAAAAAATTCATTTGCTCGAAAACTATAAATCGAATCGCGAATCCGAAAACAGATTCGGATTCAGGAAAGATGCGGGCTCAATTTTACATAAAAAATATTAAAATCAAAAACGATAAGAAATTCGCTATTTTCTACCGAGGCCGGTAGTGCAACTTTTGACCCCCGAAGAGCGCTACAATAAATTCATTTTCTCGAAAACTATAAATCGAATCCAGAATCCGAAAGCAGATTCGGATTCAGGAAAGTTGCGGGCTCAATTCTACATGAAAAATATTAAAATCGGAAACGATAAAAAATTCGCTATTTTCTGCCGAGACTGGTAGTGCAACTTTTGACCCCCGAAGAGCGCTACAAAAAATTCATTTGCTCGAAAACTATAAATCGAATCGCGAATCCGAAAGCAGATTCGGATTCAGGAAGGATGCGGGCTCAATTCTACATAAAAAATATTAAAATCGAAAACGATAAAAAATTCGCTATTTTCTACCGAGGCCGGTAGTGCAACTTTTGACCCCCGAAGAGCTCTACAAAAAATTCATTTGCTCGAAAACTATAAATCGAATCGCGAATCCGAAAGCAGATTCGGATTCAGGAAAGATGCGGGCTCAATTTTACATAAAAAAATATTAAAATCGAAAACGATAAAAAATTCGCTATTTTTTACCGAGGCCAGTAGTGCAACTTTTGACCCCCGAAGAGCTCGACAAAAAATTCATTTTCTCGAAAACTATAAATCGAATCCCGAATCCGAAAGCAGATTCGGATTCAGGAAAGATGCGGGCTCAATTCTACATAAAAAATATTAAAATCGAAAACGATAAAAAATTCGCTATTTTTTACCGAGGCCGGTAGTGAAACTTTTGACTCCCGAAGAGCGCTACAAAAAATTCATTTGCTCGAAAACTATAAATCGAATCGCGAATCCGAAAGCAGATTCGGATTCAGGAAAGATGCGGGCTCAATTCTACATAGAAAATATTAAAATCGAAAACGATAAAAAATTCGCTATTTTTTACCGAGACTGGTAGTGCAACTTTTGACCCCCGAAGAGCTCTACAAAAAATTCATTTTCTCGAAAACTATAAATCGAATCCCGAATCCGAAAGCAGATTCGGATTCAGGAAAGTTGCTTGCTCAATTCTACATAAAAAATATTAAAATCGGAAACGATAAAAAATTCTCTATTTTTTACCGGTAGCGCAACTTTTGACCCCCGAAGAGCTCTACAAAAAATTCATTTTCTCGAAAACTATAAATCGAATCCCGAATCCGAAAGCAGATTCGGATTCAGGAAAGATGCGGGCTCAATTCTACATAAAAAATATTAAAATCGGAAACGATAAAAAATTCGTTATTTTTTACCGAGGCCGGTAGTGCAACTTTTGACCCCCGAAGAGCTCTACAAAAAATTCATTTTCTCGAAAACTATAAATCGAATCCCGAATCCGAAAGCAGATTCGGATTCAGGAAGGATGCGGGCTCAATTCTACATAAAAAATATTAAAATCGAAAACGATAAAAAATTCGCTATTTTCTACCGAGGCCGGTAGTGCAACTTTTGACCCCCGAAGAGCGCTACAAAAAATTCATTTGCTCGAAAACTATAAATCGAATCGCGAATCCGAAAGCAGATTCGGATTCAGGAAAGATGCGGGCTCAATTTTACATAAAAAATATTAAAATCAAAAACGATAAGAAATTCGCTATTTTCTACCGAGGCCGGTAGTGCAACTTTTGACCCCCGAAGAGCGCTACAATAAATTCATTTTCTCGAAAACTATAAATCGAATCCAGAATCCGAAAGCAGATTCGGATTCAGGAAAGTTGCGGGCTCAATTCTACATGAAAAATATTAAAATCGGAAACGATAAAAAATTCGCTATTTTCTACCGAGACTGGTAGTGCAACTTTTGACCCCCGAAGAGCTCTACAAAAAATTCATTTTCTCGAAAACTATAAATCGAATCCCGAATCCGAAAGCAAATTCGGATTCAGGAAAGATGCGGGCTCAATTCTACATAAAAAATATTAAAATCGAAAACGATAAAAAATTCGCTATTTTTTACCGAGGCCAGTAGTGCAACTTTTGACCCCCGAAGAGCTCGACAAAAAATTCATTTTCTCGAAAACTATAAATCGAATCCCGAATCCGAAAGCAGATTCGGATTCAGGAAAGATGCGGGCTCAATTCTACATAAAAAAATATTAAAATCGAAAACGATAAAAAATTCGCTATTTTCTACCGAGGGCGGTAGTGCAACTTTTGACTCCCGAAGAGCGCTACAAAAAATTCATTTGCTCGAAAACTATAAATCGAATCGCGAATCCGAAAGCAGATTCGGATTCAGGAAAGATGCGGGCTCAATTCTACATAAAAAATATTAAAATCGAAAACGATAAAAAATTCGCTATTTTTTACCGAGACTGGTAGTGCAACTTTTGACCCCCGAAGAGCTCTACAAAAAATTCATTTTCTCGAAAACTATAAATCGAATCCCGAATCCGAAAGCAGATTCGGATTCAGGAAAGTTGCGGGCTCAATTCTACATGAAAAATATTAAAATCGGAAACGATAAAAAATTCGCTATTTTTTACCGAGACTGGTAGTGCAACTTTTGACCCCCGAAGAGCTCTACAAAAAATTCATTTTCTCGAAAACTATAAATCGAATCCCGAATCCGAAAGCAGATTCGGATTCAGGAAAGATGCGGGCTCAATTCTACATAAAAAATATTAAAATCGAAAACGATAAAAAATTCGCTATTTTTTACCGAGGCTGGTAGTGCAACTCTTGACCCCCGAAGAGCTCTACAAAAAATTCATTTTCTCGAAAACTATAAATCGAATCCCGAATCCGAAAGCAGATTCGGATTCAGGAAAGTTGCGGGCTCAATTCTACATGAAAAATATTAAAATCGGAAACGATAAAAAATTCGTTATTTTTTACCGAGGCCGGTAGTGCAACTTTTGACCCCCGAAGAGCTCTACAAAAAATTCATTTTCTCGAAAACTATAAATCGAATCCCGAATCCGAAAGTAGATTCGGATTCAGGAAAGATGCGGGCTCAATTCTACATAAAAAATATTAAAATCGAAAACGGTAAAAAATTCGCTATTTTTTACCGAGGCTGGTTGTGCAACTTTTGACCCCCGAAGAGCACTACAAAAAATTCATTTTCTCGAAAACTATAAATCGAATCCCGAATCCGAAAGCAGATTCGGATTCAGGAAAGATGCGGGCTCAATTCTACATAAAAAATATTAAAATCGAAAACGACAAAAAATTCGCTATTTTTTACCGAGGCCGGTAGTGCAACCTTTGACCCCCGAAGAGCGCTACAAACAATTCATTTTCTCGAAAACTATAAATCGAATCCCGAATCCGAAAGCAGATTCGGATTCAGGAAAGATGCGGGCTCAATTCTACATAAAAAATATTAAAATCGAAAACGATAAAAATTCGCTATTTTTTACCGAGGCCGGTAGTGCAACTATTGACCCCCGAAGAGCTCTACAAAAAATTCATTTTCTCGAAAACTATAAATCGAATCCCGAATCCGAAAGCAGATTCGGATTCAGGAAAGATGCTTGCTCAATTCTACATAAAAAATATTAAAATCGGAAACGATAAAAAATTCGCTATTTTTTACAGAGGCCGGTAGTGCAACTTTTGACCCCCGAAGAGCTCTACAAAAAATTCATTTTCTCGAAAACTATAAATCGAATCCCGAATCCGAAAGCAGATTCGGATTCAGGAAAGTTGCTTGCTCAATTCTACATAAAAAAATATTAAAATCGGAAACGATAAAAAATTCGCTATTTTTTACCGAGGCCGGTAGTGCAACTTTTGACCCCCGAAGAGCTCTACAAAAAATTCATTTTCTCGAAAACTATAAATCGAATCGCGAATCCGAAAGCAGATTCGGATTCAGGAAAGATGCGGGCTCAATTCTACATAAAAAATATTAAAATCGAAAACGATAAAAAATTCGCTATTTTCTACCGAGGGCGGTAGTGCAACTTTTGACCCCCGAAGAGCGCTACAAAAAATTCATTTTCTCGAAAACTATAAATCGAATCCCGAATCCGAAAGCAGATTCGGATTCAGGAAAGATGCGGGCTCAATTCTACATGAAAAATATTAAAATCGGAAACGATAAAAAATTCGCTATTTTTTACGGAGACTGGTAGTGCATCTTTTGACCCCCGAAGAGCTCTACAAAAAATTCATTTTCTCGAAAACTATAAATCGAATCCCGAATTCGAAAGCAGATTCGGATTCAGGAAAGATGCGGGCTCAATTCTACATAAAAATATTAAAATCGAAAACGATAAAAAATTCGCTATTTTTTACCGAGGCCGGTAGTGCAACTTTTGACCCCCGAAGAGCCCTACAAAAAATTCATTTTCTCGAAAACTATAAATCGAATCCCGAATCCGAAAGCAGATTCAGATTCAGGAAAGATGCGGGCTCAATTCTACATGAAAAATATTAAAATCGGAAACGATAAAAAATTCGCTATTTTTTACCGAGACTGGTAGTGCAACTTTTGACCCCCGAAGAGCTCTACAAAAAATTCATTTTCTCGAAAACTATAAATCGAATCCCGAATTCGAAAGCAGATTCGGATTCAGGAAAGATGCGGGCTCAATTCTACATAAAAAATATTAAAATCGAAAACGATAAAAAATTCGCTATTTTCTACCGAGGGCGGTAGTGCAACTTTTGACCCCCGAAGAGCGCTACAAAAAATTCATTTGCTCGAAAACTATAAATCGAATCGCGAATCCGAAAGCAGATTCGGATTCAGGAAAGATGCGGGCTCAATTCTACATAAAAAATATTACAATCGAAAACGATAAAAAATTCGCTATTTTTTACCGAGGCCAGTAGTGCAACTTTTGACCCCCGAAGAGCTCTACAAAAAATTCATTTTCTCGAAAACTATAAATCGAATACCGAATCCGAAAGCAGAGTCGGATTCAGGAAAGTTGCTTGCTCAATTCTACATAAAAAATATTAAAATCGGAAACGATAAAAAATTCGCTATTTTTTACCGAGGCCGGTAGTGCAACTTTTGACCCCCGAAGAGCTCTACAAAAAATTCATTTTCTCGAAAACTATAAATCGAATCCCGAATCCGAAAGCAGATTCGGATTCAGGAAAGATGCGGGCTCAATTCTACATAAAAAATATTAAAATCGGAAACGATAAAAAATTCGCTATTTTTTACCGAGGCTGGTAGTGCAACTTTTGACCCCCGAAGAGCTCCACAAAAAATTCATTTTCTCGAAAACTATAAATCAAATCCCGAATCCGAAAGCAGATTCGGATTCAGGAAAGATGCGAGCTCAATTCTACATAAAAAATATTAAAATCGAAAACGATAAAAAATTCGCTATTTTTTACCGAGGCCAGTAGTGCAACTTTTGACCCCCGAAGAGCTCTACAAAAAATTCATTTTCTCGAAAACTATAAATCGAATCGCGAATCCGAAAGCAGATTCGGATTCAGGAAAGATGCGGGCTCAATTCTACATAAAAAATATTAAAATCGAAAACGATAAAAAATTCGCTATTTTCTACCGAGGGCGGTAGTGCAACTTTTGACCCCCGAAGAGCGCTACAAAAAATTCATTTTCTCGAAAACTATAAATCGAATCCCGAATCCGAAAGCAGATTCGGATTCAGGAAAGTTGCGGGCTCAATTGTACATGAAAAATATTAAAATCGGAAACGATAAAAAATTCGTTATTTTTTACCGAGGCCGGTAGTGCAACTTTTGACCCCCGAAGAGCTCTACAAAAAATTCATTTTCTCGAAAACTATAAATCGAATCCCGAATCCGAAAGTAGATTCGGATTCAGGAAAGATGCGGGCTCAATTCTACATAAAAAATATTAAAATCGAAAACGATAAAAAATTCGCTATTTTTTACCGAGGCTGGTTGTGCAACTTTTGACCCCCGAAGAGCACTACAAAAAATTCATTTTCTCGAAAACTATAAATCGAATCCCGAATCCGAAAGCAGATTCGGATTCAGGAAAGATGCGGGCTCAATTCTACATAAAAAATATTAAAATCGAAAACGACAAAAAATTCGCTATTTTTTACCGAGGCCGGTAGTGCAACCTTTGACCCCCGAAGAGCTCTACAAAAAATTCATTTTCTCGAAAACTATAAATCGAATCCCGAATCCGAAAGCAGATTCGGATTCAGGAAAGTTGCTTGCTCAATTCTACATAAAAAATATTAAAATCGGAAACGATAAAAAATTCGCTATTTTCTACCGAGGCCGGTAGTGCAACTTTTGACCCCCGAAGAGCGGTACAAAAAATTCATTTTCTCGAAAACTATAAATCGAATCCCGAATCCGAAAGCAGATTCGGATTCAGGAAAGTTGCTTGCTCAATTCTACATAAAAAAATATTAAAATCGGAAACGATAAAAAATTCGCTATTTTTTACCGAGGCCGGTAGTGCAACTTTTGACCCCCGAAGAGCTCTACAAAAAATTCATTTTCTCGAAAACTATAAATCGAATCCCGAATCCGAAAGCAGATTCGGATTCAGGAAAGATGCGGGCTCAATTCTACATAAAAAATATTAAAATCGAAAACGATAAAAAATTCGCTATTTTCTACCGAGGGCGGTAGTGCAACTTTTGACTCCCGAAGAGCGCTACAAAAAATTCATTTGCTCGAAAACTATAAATCGAATCGCGAATCCGAAAGCAGATTCGGATTCAGGAAAGATGCGGGCTCAATTCTACATAAAAAATATTAAAATCGAAAACGATAAAAAATTCGCTATTTTTTACCGAGGCTGGTAGTGCAACTTTTGACCCCCGAAGAGCTCTACAAAAAATTCATTTTCTCGAAAACTATAAATCGAATCCCGAATCCGAAAGCAGATTCAAATTCAGGAAAGTTGCGGGCTCAATTGTACATGAAAAATATTAAAATCGGAAACGATAAAAAATTCGTTATTTTTTACCGAGGCCGGTAGTGCAACTTTTGACCCCCGAAGAGCTCTACAAAAAATTCATTTTCTCGAAAACTATAAATCGAATCCCGAATCCGAAAGTAGATTCGGATTCAGGAAAGATGCGGGCTCAATTCTACATAAAAAATATTAAAATCGAAAACGATAAAAAATTCGCTATTTTTTACCGAGGCTGGTTGTGCAACTTTTGACCCCCGAAGAGCACTACAAAAAATTCATTTTCTCGAAAACTATAAATCGAATCCCGAATCCGAAAGCAGATTCGGATTCAGGAAAGATGCGGGCTCAATTCTACATAAAAAATATTAAAATCGAAAACGACAAAAAATTCGCTATTTTTTACCGAGGCCGGTAGTGCAACCTTTGACCCCCGAAGAGCTCTACAAAAAATTCATTTTCTCGAAAACTATAAATCGAATCCCGAATCCGAAAGCAGATTCGGATTCAGGAAAGTTGCTTGCTCAATTCTACATAAAAAATATTAAAATCGGAAACGATAAAAAATTCGCTATTTTCTACCGAGGCCGGTAGTGCAACTTTTGACCCCCGAAGAGCGGTACAAAAAATTCATTTTCTCGAAAACTATAAATCGAATCCCGAATCCGAAAGCAGATTCGGATTCAGGAAAGTTGCTTGCTCAATTCTACATAAAAAAATATTAAAATCGGAAACGATAAAAAATTCGCTATTTTTTACCGAGGCCGGTAGTGCAACTTTTGACCCCCGAAGAGCTCTACAAAAAATTCATTTTCTCGAAAACTATAAATCGAATCCCGAATCCGAAAGCAGATTCGGATTCAGGAAAGATGCGGGCTCAATTCTACATGAAAAATATTAAAATCGGAAACGATAAAAAATTCGCTATTTTTTACGGAGACTGGTAGTGCAACTTTTGACCCCCGAAGAGCTCTACAAAAAATTCATTTTCTCGAAAACTATAAATCGAATCCCGAATTCGAAAGCAGATTCGGATTCAGGAAAGATGCGGGCTCAATTCTACATAAAATATTAAAATCGAAAACGATAAAAAATTCGCTATTTTTTACCGATTCCGTTAGTGCAACTTTTGACCCCCGAAGAGCCCTACAAAAAATTCATTTTCTCGAAAACTATAAATCGAATCCCGAATCCGAAAGCAGATTCGGATTCAGGAAAGATGCGGGCTCAATTCTACATGAAAAATATTAAAATCGAAAACGATAAAAAATTCGCTATTTTTTACCGAGACTGGTAGTGCAACTTTTGACCCCCGAAGAGCTCTACAAAAAATTCATTTGCTTGAAAACTATAAATCGAATCCCGAATCCGAAAGCAGATTCGGATTCAGGAAAGATGCGGGCTCAATTCTACATAAAAAATATTAAAATCGAAAACGATAAAAAATTCGCTATTTTTTACCGAGGCCAGTAGTGCAACTTTTGACCCCCGAAGAGCTCTACAAAAAATTCATTTTCTCGAAAACTATAAATCGAATACCGAATCCGAAAGCAGAGTCGGATTCAGGAAAGTTGCTTGCTCAATTCTACATAAAAAATATTAAAATCGGAAACGATAAAAAATTCGCTATTTTTTACCGAGGCCGGTAGTGCAACTTTTGACCCCCGAAGAGCTCTACAAAAAATTCATTTTCTCGAAAACTATAAATCGAATCCCGAATCCGAAAGCAGATTCGGATTCAGGAAAGATGCGGGCTCAATTCTACATAAAAAATATTAAAATCGAAAACGATAAAAAATTCGCTATTTTTTACCGAGGCTGGTTGTGCAACTTTTGACCCCCGAAGAGCACTACAAAAAATTCATTTTCTCGAAAACTATAAATCGAATCCCGAATCCGAAAGCAGATTCGGATTCAGGAAAGATGCGGGCTCAATTCTACATAAAAAATATTAAAATCGAAAACGACAAAAAATTCGCTATTTTTTACCGAGGCCGGTAGTGCAACCTTTGACCCCCGAAGAGCTCTACAAAAAATTCATTTTCTCGAAAACTATAAATCGAATCCCGAATCCGAAAGCAGATTCGGATTCAGGAAAGTTGCTTGCTCAATTCTACATAAAAAATATTAAAATCGGAAACGATAAAAAATTCGCTATTTTCTACCGAGGCCGGTAGTGCAACTTTTGACCCCCGAAGAGCGGTACAAAAAATTCATTTTCTCGAAAACTATAAATCGAATCCCGAATCCGAAAGCAGATTCGGATTCAGGAAAGTTGCTTGCTCAATTCTACATAAAAAAATATTAAAATCGGAAACGATAAAAAATTCGCTATTTTTTACCGAGGCCGGTAGTGCAACTTTTGACCCCCGAAGAGCTCTACAAAAAATTCATTTTCTCGAAAACTATAAATCGAATCCCGAATCCGAAAGCAGATTCGGATTCAGGAAAGATGCGGGCTCAATTCTACATAAAAAATATTAAAATCGAAAACGATAAAAAATTCGCTATTTTCTACCGAGGGCGGTAGTGCAACTTTTGACTCCCGAAGAGCGCTACAAAAAATTCATTTGCTCGAAAACTATAAATCGAATCGCGAATCCGAAAGCAGATTCGGATTCAGGAAAGATGCGGGCTCAATTCTACATAAAAAATATTAAAATCGAAAACGATAAAAAATTCGCTATTTTTTACCGAGGCTGGTAGTGCAACTTTTGACCCCCGAAGAGCTCTACAAAAAATTCATTTTCTCGAAAACTATAAATCGAATCCCGAATCCGAAAGCAGATTCAAATTCAGGAAAGTTGCGGGCTCAATTGTACATGAAAAATATTAAAATCGGAAACGATAAAAAATTCGTTATTTTTTACCGAGGCCGGTAGTGCAACTTTTGACCCCCGAAGAGCTCTACAAAAAATTCATTTTCTCGAAAACTATAAATCGAATCCCGAATCCGAAAGTAGATTCGGATTCAGGAAAGATGCGGGCTCAATTCTACATAAAAAATATTAAAATCGAAAACGATAAAAAATTCGCTATTTTTTACCGAGGCTGGTTGTGCAACTTTTGACCCCCGAAGAGCACTACAAAAAATTCATTTTCTCGAAAACTATAAATCGAATCCCGAATCCGAAAGCAGATTCGGATTCAGGAAAGATGCGGGCTCAATTCTACATAAAAAATATTAAAATCGAAAACGACAAAAAATTCGCTATTTTTTACCGAGGCCGGTAGTGCAACCTTTGACCCCCGAAGAGCTCTACAAAAAATTCATTTTCTCGAAAACTATAAATCGAATCCCGAATCCGAAAGCAGATTCGGATTCAGGAAAGTTGCTTGCTCAATTCTACATAAAAAATATTAAAATCGGAAACGATAAAAAATTCGCTATTTTCTACCGAGGCCGGTAGTGCAACTTTTGACCCCCGAAGAGCGGTACAAAAAATTCATTTTCTCGAAAACTATAAATCGAATCCCGAATCCGAAAGCAGATTCGGATTCAGGAAAGTTGCTTGCTCAATTCTACATAAAAAAATATTAAAATCGGAAACGATAAAAAATTCGCTATTTTTTACCGAGGCCGGTAGTGCAACTTTTGACCCCCGAAGAGCTCTACAAAAAATTCATTTTCTCGAAAACTATAAATCGAATCCCGAATCCGAAAGCAGATTCGGATTCAGGAAAGATGCGGGCTCAATTCTACATGAAAAATATTAAAATCGGAAACGATAAAAAATTCGCTATTTTTTACGGAGACTGGTAGTGCAACTTTTGACCCCCGAAGAGCTCTACAAAAAATTCATTTTCTCGAAAACTATAAATCGAATCCCGAATTCGAAAGCAGATTCGGATTCAGGAAAGATGCGGGCTCAATTCTACATAAAATATTAAAATCGAAAACGATAAAAAATTCGCTATTTTTTACCGATTCCGTTAGTGCAACTTTTGACCCCCGAAGAGCCCTACAAAAAATTCATTTTCTCGAAAACTATAAATCGAATCCCGAATCCGAAAGCAGATTCGGATTCAGGAAAGATGCGGGCTCAATTCTACATGAAAAATATTAAAATCGGAAACGATAAAAAATTCGCTATTTTTTACCGAGACTGGTAGTGCAACTTTTGACCCCCGAAGAGCTCTACAAAAAATTCATTTGCTTGAAAACTATAAATCGAATCCCGAATCCGAAAGCAGATTCGGATTCAGGAAAGATGCGGGCTCAATTCTACATAAAAAATATTAAAATCGAAAACGATAAAAAATTCGCTATTTTTTACCGAGGCCAGTAGTGCAACTTTTGACCCCCGAAGAGCTCTACAAAAAATTCATTTTCTCGAAAACTATAAATCGAATACCGAATCCGAAAGCAGAGTCGGATTCAGGAAAGTTGCTTGCTCAATTCTACATAAAAAATATTAAAATCGGAAACGATAAAAAATTCGCTATTTTTTACCGAGGCCGGTAGTGCAACTTTTGACCCCCGAAGAGCTCTACAAAAAATTCATTTTCTCGAAAACTATAAATCGAATCCCGAATCCGAAAGCAGATTCGGATTCAGGAAAGATGCGGGCTCAATTCTACATAAAAAATATTAAAATCGGAAACGATAAAAAATTCGCTATTTTTTACCGAGGCTGGTAGTGCAACTTTTGACCCCCGAAGAGCTCCACAAAGAATTCATTTTCTCGAAAACTATAAATCGAATCCCGAATCCGAAAGCAGATTCGGATTCAGGAAAGATGCGAGCTCAATTCTACATAAAAAATATTAAAATCGAAAACGATAAAAAATTCGCTATTTGTTACCGAGGCCAGTAGTGCAACTTTTGACCCCCGAAGAGCTCTACAAAAAATTCATTTTCTCGAAAACTATAAATCGAATCGCGAATCCGAAAGCAGATTCGGATTCAGGAAAGATGCGGGCTCAATTCTACATAAAAAATATTAAAATCGAAAACGATAAAAAATTCGCTATTTTCTACCGAAGCCGGTAGTGCAACTTTTGACCCCCGAAGAGCGCTACAAAAAATTCATTTGCTCGAAAACTATAAATCGAATCGCGAATCCGAAAGCAGATTCGGATTCAGGAAAGATGCGGGCTCAATTTTACATAAAAAAAATATTAAAATCACAAACGATAAAAAATTCGCTATTTTCTACCGAGGCCGGTAGTGCAACTTTTGACCCCCGAAGAGCGCTACAAAAAATTCATTTTCTCGAAAACTATAAATCGAATCCAGAATCCGAAAGCAGATTCGGATTCAGGAAAGTTGCGGGCTCAATTCTACATGAAAAATATTAAAATCGGAAACGATAAAAAATTCGCTATTTTTTACCGAGACTGGTAGTGCAACTTTTGACCCCCGAAGAGCTCTACAAAAAATTCATTTTCTCGAAAACTATAAATCGAATCCCGAATCCGAAAGCAGATTCGGATTCAGGAAAGATGCGGGCTCAATTCTACATAAAAAATATTAAAATCGAAAACGATAAAAAATTCGCTATTTTTTACCGAGGCTGGTAGTGCAACTTTTGACCCCCGAAGAGCTCTACAAAAAATTCATTTTCTCGAAAACTATAAATCGAATCCCGAATCCGAAAGCAGATTCGGATTCAGGAAAGATGCGGGCTCAATTCTACATAAAAAATATTAAAATCGAAAACGATAAAAAATTCGCTATTTTTTACCGAGGCTGGTAGTGCAACTTTTGACCCCCGAAGAGCTCTACAAAAAATTCATTTTCTCGAAAACTATAAATCGAATCCCGAATCCGAAAGCAGATTCGGATTCAGGAAAGTTGCGGGCTCAATTCTACATGAAAAATATTAAAATCGGAAACGATAAAAAATTCGTTATTTTTTACCGAGGCCGGTAGTGCAACTTTTGACCCCCGAAGAGCTCTACAAAAAATTCATTTTCTCGAAAACTATAAATCGAATCCCGAATCCGAAAGTAGATTCGGATTCAGGAAAGATGCGGGCTCAATTCTACATAAAAAATATTAAAATCGAAAACGATAAAAAATTCGCTATTTTTTACCGAGGCTGGTTGTGCAACTTTTGACCCCCGAAGAGCACTACAAAAAATTCATTTTCTCGAAAACTATAAATCGAATCCCGAATCCGAAAGCAGATTCGGATTCAGGAAAGATGCGGGCTCAATTCTACATAAAAAATATTAAAATCGAAAACGACAAAAAATTCGCTATTTTTTACCGAGGCCGGTAGTGCAACCTTTGACCCCCGAAGAGCGCTACAAACAATTCATTTTCTCGAAAACTATAAATCGAATCCCGAATCCGAAAGCAGATTCGGATTCAGGAAAGATGCGGGCTCAATTCTACATAAAAAATATTAAAATCGAAAACGATAAAAATTCGCTATTTTTTACCGAGGCCGGTAGTGCAACTATTGACCCCCGAAGAGCTCTACAAAAAATTCATTTTCTCGAAAACTATAAATCGAATCCCGAATCCGAAAGCAGATTCGGATTCAGGAAAGATGCGGGCTCAATTCTACATAAAAAATATTAAAATCGAAAACGACAAAAAATTCGCTATTTTTTACCGAGGCCGGTAGTGCAACCTTTGACCCCCGAAGAGCGCTACAAACAATTCATTTTCTCGAAAACTATAAATCGAATCCCGAATCCGAAAGCAGATTCGGATTCAGGAAAGATGCGGGCTCAATTCTACATAAAAAATATTAAAATCGAAAACGATAAAAATTCGCTATTTTTTACCGAGGCCGGTAGTGCAACTATTGACCCCCGAAGAGCTCTACAAAAAATTCATTTTCTCGAAAACTATAAATCGAATCCCGAATCCGAAAGTAGATTCGGATTCAGGAAAGATGCGGGCTCAATTCTACATAAAAAATATTAAAATCGAAAACGACAAAAAATTCGCTATTTTTTACCGAGGCCGGTAGTGCAACCTTTGACCCCCGAAGAGCGCTACAAACAATTCATTTTCTCGAAAACTATAAATCGAATCCCGAATCCGAAAGCAGATTCGGATTCAGGAAAGATGCGGGCTCAATTCTACATAAAAAATATTAAAATCGAAAACGATAAAAATTCGCTATTTTTTACCGAGGCCGGTAGTGCAACTATTGACCCCCGAAGAGCTCTACAAAAAATTCATTTTCTCGAAAACTATAAATCGAATCCCGAATCCGAAAGCAGATTCGGATTCAGGAAAGATGCTTGCTCAATTCTACATAAAAAATATTAAAATCGGAAACGATAAAAAATTCGCTATTTTTTACAGAGGCCAGTAGTGCAACTTTTGACCCCCGAAGAGCTCTACAAAAAATTCATTTGCTAGAAAACTATAAATCGAATCGCGAATCCGAAAGCAGATTCGGATTCAGGAAAGATGCGGGCTCAATTCTACATAAAAAATATTAAAATCGAAAACGATAAAAAATTCGCTATTTTTTACCGAGGCCGGTAGTGCAACTTTTGACCCCCGAAGAGCTCTACAAAAAATTCATTTTCTCGAAAACTATAAATCGAATCCCGAATCCGAAAGCAGATTCGGATTCAGGAAAGATGCGAGCTCAATTCTACATAAAAAATATTAAAATCGAAAACGATAAAAAATTCGCTATTTTCTACCAAGGGCGGTAGTGCAACTTTTGACCCCCGAAGAGCGCTACAAAAAATTCATTTGCTCGAAAACTATAAATCGAATCGCGAATCCGAAAGCAGATTCGGATTCAGGAAAGATGCGGGCTCAATTTTACATAAAAAATATTAAAATCAAAAACGATAAAAAATTCGCTATTTTCTACCGAGGCCGGTAGTGCAACTTTTGACCCCCGAAGAGCGGTACAAAAAATTCATTTTCTCGAAAACTATAAATCGAATCCCGAATCCGAAAGCAGATTCGGATTCAGGAAAGATGCGAGCTCAATTCTACATAAAAAATATTAAAATCGAAAACGATAAAAAATTCGCTATTTTCTACCGAGGGCGGTAGTGCAACTTTTGACTCCCGAAGAGCGCTACAAAAAATTCATTTGCTCGAAAACTATAAATCGAATCGCGAATCCGAAAGCAGATTCGGATTCAGGAAAGATGCGGGCTCAATTCTACATAAAAAATATTAAAATCGAAAACGATAAAAAATTCGCTATTTTTTACCGAGGCTGGTAGTGCAACTTTTGACCCCCGAAGAGCTCTACAAAAAATTCATTTTCTCGAAAACTATAAATCGAATCCCGAATCCGAAAGCAGATTCGGATTCAGGAAAGTTGCGGGCTCAATTCTACATGAAAAATATTAAAATCGGAAACGATAAAAAATTCGCTATTTTTTACCGAGACTGGTAGTGCAACTTTTGACCCCCGAAGAGCTCTACAAAAAATTCATTTTCTCGAAAACTATAAATCGAATCCCGAATCCGAAAGCAGATTCGGATTCAGGAAAGATGCGGGCTCAATTCTACATAAAAAATATTAAAATCGAAAACGATAAAAAATTCGCTATTTTTTACCGAGGCTGGTAGTGCAACTTTTGACCCCCGAAGAGCTCTACAAAAAATTCATTTTCTCGAAAACTATAAATCGAATCCCGAATCCGAAAGCAGATTCGGATTCAGGAAAGTTGCGGGCTCAATTCTACATGAAAAATATTAAAATCGGAAACGATAAAAAATTCGTTATTTTTTACCGAGGCCGGTAGTGCAACTTTTGACCCCCGAAGAGCTCTACAAAAAATTCATTTTCTCGAAAACTATAAATCGAATCCCGAATCCGAAAGTAGATTCGGATTCAGGAAAGATGCGGGCTCAATTCTACATAAAAAATATTAAAATCGAAAACGATAAAAAATTCGCTATTTTTTACCGAGGCTGGTTGTGCAACTTTTGACCCCCGAAGAGCACTACAAAAAATTCATTTTCTCGAAAACTATAAATCGAATCCCGAATCCGAAAGCAGATTCGGATTCAGGAAAGATGCTTGCTCAATTCTACATAAAAAATATTAAAATCGGAAACGATAAAAAATTCGCTATTTTTTACAGAGGCCAGTAGTGCAACTTTTGACCCCCGAAGAGCTCTACAAAAAATTCATTTGCTCGAAAACTATAAATCGAATCGCGAATCCGAAAGCAGATTCGGATTCAGGAAAGATGCGGGCTCAATTCTACATAAAAAAATATTAAAATCGAAAACGATAAAAAATTCGCTATTTTTTACCGAGGCCGGTAGTGCAACTTTTGACCCCCGAAGAGCTCTACAAAAAATTCATTTTCTCGAAAACTATAAATCGAATCCCGAATCCGAAAGCAGATTCGGATTCAGGAAAGTTGCTTGCTCAATTCTACATAAAAAATATTAAAATCGGAAACGATAAAAAATTCGCTATTTTCTACCGAGGCCGGTAGTGCAACTTTTGACCCCCGAAGAGCGGTACAAAAAATTCATTTTCTCGAAAACTATAAATCGAATCCCGAATCCGAAAGCAGATTCGGATTCAGGAAAGATGCGGGCTCAATTCTACATAAAATATTAAAATCGAAAACGATAAAAAATTCGCTATTTTTTACCGAGGCCGGTAGTGCAACTTTTGACCCCCGAAGAGCCCTACAAAAAATTCATTTTCTCGAAAACTATAAATCGAATCCCGAATCCGAAAGCAGATTCGGATTCAGGAAAGATGCGGGCTCAATTCTACATGAAAAATATTAAAATCGGAAACGATAAAAAATTCGCTATTTTTTACCGAGACTGGTAGTGCAACTTTTGACCCCCGAAGAGCTCTACAAAAAATTCATTTGCTTGAAAACTATAAATCGTATCCCGAATCCGAAAGCAGATTCGGATTCAGGAAAGATGCGGGCTCAATTCTACATAAAAAAATATTAAAATCGAAAACGATAAAAAATTCGCTATTTTTTACCGAGGCCAGTAGTGCAACTTTTGACCCCCGAAGAGCTCTACAAAAGATTCATTTTCTCGAAAACTATAAATCGAATACCGAATCCGAAAGCAGAGTCGGATTCAGGAAAGTTGCTTGCTCAATTCTACACAAAAAATATTAAAATCGGAAACGATAAAAAATTCGCTATTTTTTACCGAGGCCGGTAGTGCAACTTTTGACCCCCGAAGAGCTCTACAAAAAATTCATTTTCTCGAAAACTATAAATCGAATCCCGAATCCGAAAGCAGATTCGGATTCAGGAAAGATGCGGGCTCAATTCTACATAAAAAATATTAAAATCGGAAACGATAAAAAATTCGCTATTTTTTACCGAGGCTGGTAGTGCAACTTTTGACCCCCGAAGAGCTCCACAAAAAATTCATTTTCTCGAAAACTATAAATCGAATCCCGAATCCGAAAGCAGATTCGGATTCAGGAAAGATGCGAGCTCAATTCTACATAAAAAATATTAAAATCGAAAACGATAAAAAATTCGCTATTTTTTACCGAGGCCAGTAGTGCAACTTTTGACCCCCGAAGAGCTCTACAAAAAATTCATTTTCTCGAAAACTATAAATCGAATCGCGAATCCGAAAGCAGATTCGGATTCAGGAAAGATGCGGGCTCAATTCTACATAAAAAATATTAAAATCGAAAACGATAAAAAATTCGCTATTTTCTACCGAGGGCGGTAGTGCAACTTTTGACCCCCGAAGAGCGCTACAAAAAATTCATTTGCTCGAAAACTATAAATCGAATCGCGAATCCGAAAGCAGATTCGGATTCAGGAAAGATGCGGGCTCAATTTTACATAAAAAAAATATTAAAATCACAAACGATAAAAAATTCGCTATTTTCTACCGAGGCCGGTAGTGCAACTTTTGACCCCCGAAGAGCGGTACAAAAAATTCATTTTCTCGAAAACTATAAATCGAATCCCGAATCCGAAAGCAGATTCGGATTCAGGAAAGATGCGGGCTCAATTCTACATAAAAAATATTAAAATCGAAAACGATAAAAAATTCGCTATTTTTTACCGAGGCCAGTAGTGCAACTTTTGACCCCCGAAGAGCTCTACAAAAAATTCATTTTCTCGAAAACTATAAATCGAATCCCGAATCCGAAAGCAGATTCGGATTCAGGAAAGATGCGGGCTCAATTCTACATGAAAAATATGAAAATCGGAAACGATAAAAAATTCTCTATTTTTTACCGAGGCCGGTAGTGCAACTTTTGACCCCCGAAGAGCTCTACAAAGAATTCATTTTCTCGAAAACTATAAATCGAATCCCGAATCCGAAAGCAGATTCGGATTCAGGAAAGATGCGGGCTCAATTCTACATGAAAAATATTAAAATCGGAAACGATAAAAAATTCGCTATTTTTTACCGAGGCCAGTAATGCAACTTTTGACCCCCGAAGAGCTCTACAAAAAATTCATTTGCTTGAAAACTATAAATCGAATCCCGAATCCGAAAGCAGATTCGGATTCAGGAAAGATGCGGGCTCAATTCTACATAAAAAATATTAAAATCGAAAACGATAAAAAATTCGCTATTTTTTACCGAGGCCAGTAGTGCAACTTTTGACCCCCGAAGAGCTCTACAAAAAATTCATTTTCTCGAAAACTATAAATCGAATACCGAATCCGAAAGCAGAGTCGGATTCAGGAAAGTTGCTTGCTCAATTCTACATAAAAAATATTAAAATCGGAAACGATAAAAAATTCGCTATTTTTTACCGAGGCCGGTAGTGCAACTTTTGACCCCCGAAGAGCTCTACAAAAAATTCATTTTCTCGAAAACTATAAATCGAATCCCGAATCCGAAAGCAGATTCGGATTCAGGAAAGATGCGGGCTCAATTCTACATAAAAAATATTAAAATCGGAAACGATAAAAAATTCGCTATTTTTTACCGAGGCTGGTAGTGCAACTTTTGACCCCCGAAGAGCTCCACAAAAAATTCATTTTCTCGAAAACTATAAATCGAATCCCGAATCCGAAAGCAGATTCGGATTCAGGAAAGATGCGAGCTCAATTCTACATAAAAAATATTAAAATCGAAAACGATAAAAAATTCGCTATTTTTTACCGAGGCCAGTAGTGCAACTTTTGACCCCCGAAGAGCTCTACAAAAAATTCATTTTCTCGAAAACTATAAATCGAATCGCGAATCCGAAAGCAGATTCGGATTCAGGAAAGATGCGGGCTCAATTCTACATAAAAAATATTAAAATCGAAAACGATAAAAAATTCGCTATTTTCTACCGAGGGCGGTAGTGCAACTTTTGACCCCCGAAGAGCGCTACAAAAAATTCATTTGCTCGAAAACTATAAATCGAATCGCGAATCCGAAAGCAGATTCGGATTCAGGAAAGATGCGGGCTCAATTTTACATAAAAAAAATATTAAAATCACAAACGATAAAAAATTCGCTATTTTCTACCGAGGCCGGTAGTGCAACTTTTGACCCCCGAAGAGCGGTACAAAAAATTCATTTTCTCGAAAACTATAAATCGAATCCCGAATCCGAAAGCAGATTCGGATTCAGGAAAGTTGCTTGCTCAATTCTACATAAAAAATATTAAAATCGGAAACGATAAAAAATTCGCCATTTTTTAACCGAGGCCAGTAGTGCAACTTTTGACCCCCGAAGAGCGCTACAAAAAATTCATTTGCTTGAAAACTATAAATCGAATCCCGAATCCGAAAGCAGATTCGGATTCAGGAAAGATGCGGGCTCAATTCTACATGAAAAATATTAAAATCGGAAACGATAAAAAATTCGCTATTTTTTACCGAGACTGGTAGTGCAACTATTGACCCCCGAAGAGCTCTACAAAAAATTCATTTTCTCGAAAACTATAAATCGAATCCGGAATCCGAAAGCAGATTCGGATTCAGGAAAGATGCGAGCTCAATTCTACATAAAAAATATTAAAATCGAAAACGATAAAAAATTCGCTATTTTTTAACCGAGGCCGGTAGTGCAACTTTTGACCCCCGAAGAGCGCTACAAAAAATTCATTTGCTTGAAAACTATAAATCGAATCCCGAATCCGAAAGCAGATTCGGATTCAGGAAAGATGCGGGCTCAATTCTACATAAAAAATATTAAAATCGAAAACGATAAAAAATTCGCTATTTTTTACCGAGGCCAGTAGTGCAACTTTTGACCCCCGAAGAGCTCTACAAAAAATTCATTTTCTCGAAAACTATAAATCGAATCCCGAATCCGAAAGCAGATTCGGATTCAGGAAAGATGCGGGCTCAATTCTACATGAAAAATATGAAAATCGGAAACGATAAAAAATTCTCTATTTTTTACCGAGGCCGGTAGTGCAACTTTTGACCCCCGAAGAGCTCTACAAAGAATTCATTTTCTCGAAAACTATAAATCGAATCCCGAATCCGAAAGCAGATTCGGATTCAGGAAAGATGCGGGCTCAATTCTACATGAAAAATATTAAAATCGGAAACGATAAAAAATTCGCTATTTTTTACCGAGACTGGTAGTGCAACTATTGACCCCCGAAGAGCTCTACAAAAAATTCATTTTCTCGAAAACTATAAATCGAATCCGGAATCCGAAAGCAGATTCGGATTCAGGAAAGATGCGAGCTCAATTCTACATAAAAAATATTAAAATCGAAAACGATAAAAAATTCGCTATTTTTTAACCGAGGCCGGTAGTGCAACTTTTGACCCCCGAAGAGCTCTACAAAAAATTCATTTGCTTGAAAACTATAAATCGAATCCCGAATCCGAAAGCAGATTCGGATTCAGGAAAGATGCGGGCTCAATTCTACATAAAAAATATTAAAATCGAAAACGATAAAAAATTCGCTATTTTTTACCGAGGCCAGTAGTGCAACTTTTGACCCCCGAAGAGCTCTACAAAAAATTCATTTTCTCGAAAACTATAAATCGAATCACGAATCCGAAAGCAGATTCGGATTCAGGAAAGATGCGGGCTCAATTCTACATGAAAAATATGAAAATCGGAAACGATAAAAAATTCTCTATTTTTTACCGAGGCCGGTAGTGCAACTTTTGACCCCCGAAGAGCTCTACAAAAAATTCATTTTCTCGAAAACTATAAATCGATTCCCGAATCCGAAAGCAGATTCGGATTCAGGAAAGATGCGGGCTCAATTCTACATAAAAAATATTAAAATCAAAAACCGATTCGGATTCAGGAAAGATGCGGGCTCAATTCTACATAAAAAATATTAAAATCGAAAACGATAAAAAATTCGCTATTTTCTACCGAGGGCGGTAGTGCAACTTTTGACCCCCGAAGAGCTCTACAAAAAATTCATTTTCTCGAAAACTATAAATCGAATCCCGAATCCGAAAGCAGATTCGGATTCAGGAAAGATGCGGGCTCAATTCTACATGAAAAATATTAAAATCGGAAACGATAAAAAATTCGCTAGTTTTTACCGAGGCTGGTAGTGCAACTTTTGACCCCCGAAGAGCTCTACAAAAAATTCATTTTCTCGAAAACTATAAATCGAATCCCGAATCCGAAAGCAGATTCGGATTCAGGAAAGATGCGAGCTCAATTCTACATAAAAAATATTAAAATCGAGAACGATAAAAAATTCGCTATTTTTTACCGAGGCCAGTAATGCAACTTTTGACCCCCGAAGAGCTCTACAAAAAATTCATTTTCTCGAAAACTATAAATCGAATCCCGAATCCGAAAGCAGATTCGGATTCAGGAAAGTTGCTTGCACAATTCTACATAAAAAATATTAAAATCGGATAAAAAATTCGCTATTTTCTACCGAGGCCGGTAGCGCAACTTTTGACCCCCGAAGAGCGCTACAAAAAATTCATTTGCTCGAAAACTATAAATCGAATCGCGAATCCGAAAGCAGATTCGGATTCAGGAAAGTTGCTTGCTCAATTCTACATAAAAAATACTAAAATCGAAAACGATAAAAAATTCGCTATTTTTTACCGAGGCCGGTAGTGCAACTTTTGACCCCCGAAGAGCGCTACAAAAAATTCATTTTCTCGAAAACTATAAATCGAATCCCGAATCCGAAAGCAGATTCGGACTCAGGAAAGTTGCTTGCTCAATTCTACATAAAAAATATTAAAATCGGAAACGATAAAAAATTCGCTATTTTTACCGAGGCCGGTAGTGCAACTTTTGACCCCCGAAGAGCGCTACAAAAAATTCATTTTCTCGAAAACTATAAATCGATTCCCGAATCCGAAAGCAGATTCGGATTCAGGAAAGATGCGGGCTCAATTCTACATGAAAAATATGAAAATCGGAAACGATAGAAAATTCGCTATTTTTTACCGAGACTGGTAGTGCAACTTTTGACCCCCGAAGAGCTCTACAAAAATTCATTTTCTCGAAAACTATAAATCGATTCCCGAATCCGAAAGCAGATTCGGATTCAGGAAAGATGCGGGCTCAATTCTACATAAAAAATATTAAAATCAAAAACCGATTCGGATTCAGGAAAGATGCGGGCTCAATTCTACATAAAAAATATTAAAATCGAAAACGATAAAAATTCGCTATTTTTTACCGATGCCAGTAGTGCAACTTTTGACCCCCGAAGAGCTCTACAAAAAATTCATTTTCTCGAAAACTATAAATCGAATCCCGAATCCGAAAGCAGATTCGGATTCAGGAAAAATGCGGGCTCAATTCTACATAAAAAATATTAAAATCGAAAACGATAAAAAATTCGCTATTTTCTACCGAGGGCGGTAGTGCAACTTTTGACCCCCGAAGAGCGCTACAAAAAATTGATTTGCTCGAAAACTATAAATCGAATCCCGAATCCGAAAGCAGATTCGGATTCAGGAAAGATGCGGGCTCAATTCTACATAAAAAATATTAAAATCGAAAACGATAAAAAATTCGCTATTTTCTACCGAGGGCGGTAGTGCAACTTTTGACTCCCGAAGAGCTCTACAAAAAATTCATTTTCTCGAAAACTATAAATCGAATCCCGAATCCGAAAGCAGATTCGGATTCAGGAAAGATGCGAGCTCAACTCTACATAAAAAATATTAAAATCGAAAACGATAAAAAATTCGCTATTTTTTACCGAGGCCGGTAGTGCAACTTTTGACCCCCGAAGAGCTCTACAAAAAATTCATTTTCTCGAAAACTATAAATCGAATCCCGAATCCGAAAGCAGATTCGGATTCAGGAAAGTTGCTTGCTCAATTCTACATAAAAAATATTAAAATCGGAAACGATAAAAAATTCGCTATTTTTTACAGAGGCCGGTAGTGCAACTTTTGACCCCCGAAGAGCTCTACAAAAAATTCATTTTCTCGAAAACTATAAATCGAATCCCGAATCCGAAAGCAGATTCGGATTCAGGAAAGTTGCTTGCTCAGTTCTACATAAAAAATATTAAAATCGGAAACGATAAAAAAATCGCTATTTTTTACCGAGGCCGGTAGTGCAACTTTTGACCCCCGAAGAGCTCTACAAAAAATTCATTTTCTCGCAAACTATAAATCGAATCCCGAATCCGAAAGCAGATTCGGATTCAGGAAAGATGCGGGCTCAATTCTACATAAAAAATATTAAAATCGGAAACGATAAAAAATTCGCTATTTTTTACCGAGGCTGGTAGTGCAACTTTTGACCCCCGAAGAGCACTACAAAAAATTCATTTTCTCGAAAACTATAAATCGAATCCCAAATCCGAAAGCAGATTCGGATTCAGGAAAGATGCGGGCTCAATTCTACATAAAAAATATTAAAATCGAAAACGACAAAAAATTCGCTATTTTCTACCGAGGGCGGTAGTGCAACTTTTGACCCCCGAAGAGCTCTACAAAAAATTCATTTTCTCGAAAACTATAAATCGAATCCCGAATCCGAAAGCAGATTCGGATTCAGGAAAGATGCGGGCTCAATTCTACATAAAAAATATTAAAATCGAAAACGATAAAAAATTCGCTATTTTCTACCGAGGGCGGTAGTGCAACTTTTGACCCCCGAAGAGCGCTACAAAAAATTCATTTGCTCGAAAACTATAAATCGAATCGCGAATCCGAAAGCAGATTCGGATTCAGGAAAGAAGCGGGCTCAATTCTACATAAAAAATATTAAAATCGAAAACGATAAAAAATTCGCTATTTTTTACCGAGGCCAGTAGTGCAACTTTTGACCCCCGAAGAGCTCTACAAAAAATTCATTTTCTCGAAAACTATAAATCGAATACCGAATCCGAAAGCAGAGTCGGATTCAGGAAAGTTGCTTGCTCAATTCTACATAAAAAATATTAAAATCGGAAACAATAAAAAATTCGCTATTTTTTACCGAGGCCGGTAGTGCAACTTTTGACCCCCGAAGAGCTCTACAAAAAATTCATTTTCTCGAAAACTATAAATCGAATCCCGAATCCGAAAGCAGATTCGGATTCAGGAAAGATGCGGGCTCAATTCTACATGAAAAATATTAAAATCGGAAACGATAAAAAATTCGCTATTTTTTACCGAGGCTGGTAGTGCAACTTTTGACCCCCGAAGAGCTCCACAAAAAATTCATTTTCTCGAAAACTATAAATCGAATCCCGAATCCGAAAGCAGATTCGGATTCAGGAAAGATGCGGGCTCAATTCTACATAAAAAATATTAAAATCGAAAACGATAAAAAATTCGCTATTTTTTACCGAGGCCAGTAGTGCAACTTTTGACCCCCGAAGAGCTCTATAAAAAATTCATTTTCTCGAAAACTATAAATCGAATCCCGAATCCGAAAGCAGATTCGGATTCAGGAAAGATGCGGGCTCAATTCTACATGAAAAATATGAAAATCGGAAACGATAAAAAATTCTCTATTTTTTACCGAGGCCGGTAGTGCAACTTTTGACCCCCGAAGAGCTCTACAAAAAATTCATTTTCTCGAAAACTATAAATCGATTCCCGAATCCGAAAGCAGATTCGGATTCAGGAAAGATGCGGGCTCAATTCTACATAAAAAATATTAAAATCAAAAACCGATTCGGATTCAGGAAAGATGCGGGCTCAATTCTACATAAAAAATATTAAAATCGAAAACGATAAAAAATTCGCTATTTTCTACCGAGGGCGGTAGTGCAACTTTTGACCCCCGAAGAGCGGTACAAAAAATTCATTTTCTCGAAAACTATAAATCGAATCCCGAATCCGAAAGCAGATTCGGATTCAGGAAAGATGCGGGCTCAATTCTACATGAAAAATATTAAAATCGGAAACGATAAAAAATTCGCTAGTTTTTACCGAGGCTGGTAGTGCAACTTTTGACCCCCGAAGAGCTCTACAAAAAATTCATTTTCTCGAAAACTATAAATCGAATCCCGAATCCGAAAGCAGATTCGGATTCAGGAAAGATGCGAGCTCAATTCTACATAAAAAATATTACAATCGAGAACGATAAAAAATTCGCTATTTTTTACCGAGGGCGGTAGTGCAACTTTTGACCCCCGAAGAGCGCTACAAAAAATTCATTTGCTCGAAAACTATAAATCGAATCCCGAATCCGAAAGCAGATTCGGATTCAGGAAAGATGCGGGCTCAATTCTACATAAAAAATATTAAAATCGAAAACGATAAAAAATTCGCTATTTTCTACCGAGGGCGGTAGTGCAACTTTTGACCCCCGAAGAGCTCTACAAAAAATTCATTTTCTCGAAAACTATAAATCGAATCCCGAATCCGAAAGCAGATTCGGATTCAGGAAAGATGCGGGCTCAATTCTACATAAAAAATATTAAAATCGAAAACGATAAAAAATTCGCTATTTTTTACCGAGGCCGGTAGTGCAACTTTTGACCCCCGAAGAGCTCTACAAAAAATTCATTTTCTCGAAAACTATAAATCGAATCCCGAATCCGAAAGCAGATTCGGATTCAGGAAAGATGCGGCCTCAATTCTACATAAAAAATATTAAAATCGAAAACGATAAGAAATTCGCTATTTTTTACCGAGGCAGTGCAACTTTTGACCCCCGAAGAGCACTACAAAAAATTCATTTTCTCGAAAACTATAAATCGAATCCCGAATCCGAAAGCAGATTCGGATTCAGGAAAGTTGCTTGCTCAGTTCTACATAAAAAATATTAAAATCGGAAACGATAAAAAAATCGCTATTTTTTACCGAGGCCGGTAGTGCAACTTTTGACCCCCGAAGAGCTCTACAAAAAATTCATTTTCTCGAAAACTATAAATCGAATCCCGAATCCGAAAGCAGATTCGGATTCAGGAAAGTTGCTTGCTCAGTTCTACATAAAAAATATTAAAATCGGAAACGATAAAAAAATCGCTATTTTTTACCGAGGCCGGTAGTGCAACTTTTGACCCCCGAAGAGCTCTACAAAAAATTCATTTTCTCGCAAACTATAAATCGAATCCCGAATCCGAAAGCAGATTCGGATTCAGGAAAGATGCGGGCTCAATTCTACATAAAAAATATTAAAATCGGAAACGATAAAAAATTCGCTATTTTTTACCGAGGCTGGTAGTGCAACTTTTGACCCCCGAAGAGCACTACAAAAAATTCATTTTCTCGAAAACTATAAATCGAATCCCAAATCCGAAAGCAGATTCGGATTCAGGAAAGATGCGGGCTCAATTCTACATAAAAAATATTAAAATCGAAAACGACAAAAAATTCGCTATTTTCTACCGAGGGCGGTAGTGCAACTTTTGACCCCCGAAGAGCTCTACAAAAAATTCATTTTCTCGAAAACTATAAATCGAATCCCGAATCCGAAAGCAGATTCGGATTCAAGAAAGATGCGGGCTCAATTCTACATAAAAAATATTAAAATCGAAAACGATAAAAAATTCGCTATTTTCTACCGAGGGCGGTAGTGCAACTTTTGACCCCCGAAGAGCGCTACAAAAAATTCATTTGCTCGAAAACTATAAATCGAATCGCGAATCCGAAAGCAGATTCGGATTCAGGAAAGAAGCGGGCTCAATTCTACATAAAAAATATTAAAATCGAAAACGATAAAAAATTCGCTATTTTTTACCGAGGCCAGTAGTGCAACTTTTGACCCCCGAAGAGCTCTACAAAAAATTCATTTTCTCGAAAACTATAAATCGAATACCGAATCCGAAAGCAGAGTCGGATTCAGGAAAGTTGCTTGCTCAATTCTACATAAAAAATATTAAAATCGGAAACAATAAAAAATTCGCTATTTTTTACCGAGGCCGGTAGTGCAACTTTTGACCCCCGAAGAGCTCTACAAAAAATTCATTTTCTCGAAAACTATAAATCGAATCCCGAATCCGAAAGCAGATTCGGATTCAGGAAAGATGCGGGCTCAATTCTACATGAAAAATATTAAAATCGGAAACGATAAAAAATTCGCTATTTTTTACCGAGGCTGGTAGTGCAACTTTTGACCCCCGAAGAGCTCCACAAAAAATTCATTTTCTCGAAAACTATAAATCGAATCCCGAATCCGAAAGCAGATTCGGATTCAGGAAAGATGCGGGCTCAATTCTACATAAAAAATATTAAAATCGAAAACGATAAAAAATTCGCTATTTTTTACCGAGGCCAGTAGTGCAACTTTTGACCCCCGAAGAGCTCTACAAAAAATTCATTTTCTCGAAAACTATAAATCGAATCCCGAATCCGAAAGCAGATTCGGATTCAGGAAAGATGCGGGCTCAATTCTACATGAAAAATATGAAAATCGGAAACGATAAAAAATTCTCTATTTTTTACCGAGGCCGGTAGTGCAACTTTTGACCCCCGAAGAGCTCTACAAAAAATTCATTTTCTCGAAAACTATAAATCGATTCCCGAATCCGAAAGCAGATTCGGATTCAGGAAAGATGCGGGCTCAATTCTACATAAAAAATATTAAAATCAAAAACCGATTCGGATTCAGGAAAGATGCGGGCTCAATTCTACATAAAAAATATTAAAATCGAAAACGATAAAAAATTCGCTATTTTCTACCGAGGGCGGTAGTGCAACTTTTGACCCCCGAAGAGCTCTACAAAAAATTCATTTTCTCGAAAACTATAAATCGAATCCCGAATCCGAAAGCAGATTCGGATTCAGGAAAGATGCGGGCTCAATTCTACATGAAAAATATTAAAATCGGAAACGATAAAAAATTCGCTAGTTTTTACCGAGGCTGGTAGTGCAACTTTTGACCCCCGAAGAGCTCTACAAAAAATTCATTTTCTCGAAAACTATAAATCGAATCCCGAATCCGAAAGCAGATTCGGATTCAGGAAAGATGCGAGCTCAATTCTACATAAAAAATATTACAATCGAGAACGATAAAAAATTCGCTATTTTTTACCGAGGCCAGTAATGCAACTTTTGACCCCCGAAGAGCTCTACAAAAAATTCATTTTCTCGAAAACTATTAATCGAATCCCGAATCCGAAAGCAGATTCGGATTCAGGAAAGATGCGGGCTCAATTCTACATAAAAAATATTAAAATCAAAAACCGATTCGGATTCAGGAAAGATGCGGGCTCAATTCTACATAAAAAATATTAAAATCGAAAACGATAAAAAATTCGCTATTTTCTACCGAGGGCGGTAGTGCAACTTTTGACCCCCGAAGAGCGGTACAAAAAATTCATTTTCTCGAAAACTATAAATCGAATCCCGAATCCGAAAGCAGATTCGGATTCAGGAAAGATGCGGGCTCAATTCTACATGAAAAATATTAAAATCGGAAACGATAAAAAATTCGCTAGTTTTTACCGAGGCTGGTAGTGCAACTTTTGACCCCCGAAGAGCTCTACAAAAAATTCATTTTCTCGAAAACTATAAATCGAATCCCGAATCCGAAAGCAGATTCGGATTCAGGAAAGATGCGAGCTCAATTCTACATAAAAAATATTACAATCGAGAACGATAAAAAATTCGCTATTTTTTACCGAGGGCGGTAGTGCAACTTTTGACCCCCGAAGAGCGCTACAAAAAATTCATTTGCTCGAAAACTATAAATCGAATCCCGAATCCGAAAGCAGATTCGGATTCAGGAAAGATGCGGGCTCAATTCTACATAAAAAATATTAAAATCGAAAACGATAAAAAATTCGCTATTTTCTACCGAGGGCGGTAGTGCAACTTTTGACCCCCGAAGAGCTCTACAAAAAATTCATTTTCTCGAAAACTATAAATCAAATACCGAATCCGAAAGCAGATTCGGATTCAGGAAAGATGCGAGCTCAATTCTACATAAAAAATATTAAAATCGAAAACGATAAAAAATTCGCTATTTTCTACCGAGGGCGGTAGTGCAACTTTTGACTCCCGAAGAGCTCTACAAAAAATTCATTTTCTCGAAAACTATAAATCGAATCCCGAATCCGAAAGCAGATTCGGATTCAGGAAAGATGCGAGCTCAACTCTACATAAAAAATATTAAAATCGAAAACGATAAAAAATTCGCTATTTTTTACCGAGGCCGGTAGTGCAACTTTTGACCCCCGAAGAGCTCTACAAAAAATTCATTTTCTCGAAAACTATAAATCGAATCCCGAATCCGAAAGCAGATTCGGATTCAGGAAAGATGCGGCCTCAATTCTACATAAAAAATATTAAAATCGAAAACGATAAGAAATTCGCTATTTTTTACCGAGGCAGTGCAACTTTTGACCCCCGAAGAGCACTACAAAAAATTCATTTTCTCGAAAACTATAAATCGAATCCCGAATCCGAAAGCAGATTCGGATTCAGGAAAGTTGCTTGCTCAATTCTACATAAAAAATATTAAAATCGGAAACGATAAAAAATTCGCTATTTTTTACAGAGGCCGGTAGTGCAACTTTTGACCCCCGAAGAGCTCTACAAAAAATTCATTTTCTCGAAAACTATAAATCGAATCCCGAATCCGAAAGCAGATTCGGATTCAGGAAAGTTGCTTGCTCAGTTCTACATAAAAAATATTAAAATCGGAAAAGATAAAAAAATCGCTATTTTTTACCGAGGCCGGTAGTGCAACTTTTGACCCCCGAAGAGCTCTACAAAAAATTCATTTTCTCGCAAACTATAAATCGAATCCCGAATCCGAAAGCAGATTCGGATTCAGGAAAGATGCGGGCTCAATTCTACATAAAAAATATTAAAATCGGAAACGATAAAAAATTCGCTATTTTTTACCGAGGCTGGTAGTGCACCTTTGGCCCCCGAAGAGCACTACAAAAAATTCATTTTCTCGAAAACTATAAATCGAATCCCAAATCCGAAAGCAGATTCGGATTCAGGAAAGATGCGGGCTCAATTCTACATAAAAAATATTAAAATCGAAAACGACAAAAAATTCGCTATTTTCTACCGAGGGCGGTAGTGCAACTTTTGACCCCCGAAGAGCGCTACAAAAAATTCATTTGCTCGAAAACTATAAATCGAATCGCGAATCCGAAAGCAGATTCGGATTCAGGAAAGAAGCGGGCTCAAATCTACATAAAAAATATTAAAATCGAAAACGATAAAAAATTCGCTATTTTTTACCGAGGCCAGTAGTGCAACTTTTGACCCCCGAAGAGCTCTACAAAAAATTCATTTTCTCGAAAACTATAAATCGAATACCGAATCCGAAAGCAGAGTCGGATTCAGGAAAGTTGCTTGCTCAATTCTACATAAAAAATATTAAAATCGGAAACAATAAAAAATTCGCTATTTTTTACCGAGGCCGGTAGTGCAACTTTTGACCCCCGAAGAGCTCTACAAAAAATTCATTTTCTCGAAAACTATAAATCGAATCCCGAATCCGAAAGCAGATTCGGATTCAGGAAAGATGCGGGCTCAATTCTACATGAAAAATATTAAAATCGGAAACGATAAAAAATTCGCTATTTTTTACCGAGGCTGGTAGTGCAACTTTTGTCCCCGAAGAGCTCCACAAAAAATTCATTTTCTCGAAAACTATAAATCGAATCCCGAATCCGAAAGCAGATTCGGATTCAGGAAAGATGCGGGCTCAATTCTACATAAAAAATATTAAAATCGAAAACGATAAAAAATTCGCTATTTTTTACCGAGGCCAGTAGTGCAACTTTTGACCCCCGAAGAGCTCTACAAAATATCATTTTCTCGAAAACTATAAATCGAATCCCGAATCCGAAAGCAGATTCGGATTCAGGAAAGATGCGGGCTCAATTCTACATGAAAAATATGAAAATCGGAAACGATAAAAAATTCTCTATTTTTTACCGAGGCCGGTAGTGCAACTTTTGACCCCCGAAGAGCTCTACAAAAAATTCATTTTCTCGAAAACTATAAATCGATTCCCGAATCCGAAAGCAGATTCGGATTCAGGAAAGATGCGGGCTCAATTCTACATAAAAAATATTAAAATCAAAAACCGATTCGGATTCAGGAAAGATGCGGGCTCAATTCTACATAAAAAATATTAAAATCGAAAACGATAAAAAATTCGCTATTTTCTACCGAGGGCGGTAGTGCAACTTTTGACCCCCGAAGAGCTCTACAAAAAATTCATTTTCTCGAAAACTATAAATCGAATCCCGAATCCGAAAGCAGATTCGGATTCAGGAAAGATGCGGGCTCAATTCTACATGAAAAATATTAAAATCGGAAACGATAAAAAATTCGCTAGTTTTTACCGAGGCTGGTAGTGCAACTTTTGACCCCCGAAGAGCTCTACAAAAAATTCATTTTCTCGAAAACTATAAATCGAATCCCGAATCCGAAAGCAGATTCGGATTCAGGAAAGATGCGAGCTCAATTCTACATAAAAAATATTACAATCGAGAACGATAAAAAATTCGCTATTTTTTACCGAGGCCAGTAATGCAACTTTTGACCCCCGAAGAGCTCTACAAAAAATTCATTTTCTCGAAAACTATTAATCGAATCCCGAATCCGAAAGCAGATTCGGATTCAGGAAAGATGCGGGCTCAATTCTACATAAAAAATATTAAAATCGAAAACGATAAAAAATTCGCTATTTTCTACCGAGGGCGGTAGCGCAACTTTTGACCCCCGAAGAGCGCTACAAAAAATTCATTTGCTCGAAAACTATAAATCGAATCGCGAATCCGAAAGCAGATTCGGATTCAGGAAAGATGCGGGATCAATTCTACATAAAAAATACTAAAATCGAAAACGATAAAAAATTCGCTATTTTTTACCGAGGCCGGTAGTGCAACTTTTGACCCCCGAAGAGCTCTACAAAAAATTCATTTTCTCGAAAACTATAAATCGAATCCCGAATCCGAAAGCAGATTCGGACTCAGGAAAGTTGCTTGCTCAATTCTACATAAAAAATATTAAAATCGGAAACGATAAAAAATTCGCTATTTTTTACCGAGGCCGGTAGTGCAACTTTTGACCCCCGAAGAGCGCTACAAAAAATTCATTTTCTCGAAAACTATAAATCGAATCCCGAATCCGAAAGCAGATTCGGATTCAGGAAAGATGCGGGCTCAATTCTACATGAAAAATATGAAAATCGGAAACGATAAAAAATTCTCCATTTTTTACCGAGGCCGGTAGTGCAACTTTTGACCCCCGAAGAGCTCTACAAAAATTCATTTTCTCGAAAACTATAAATCGATTCCCGAATCCGAAAGCAGATTCGGATTCAGGAAAGATGCGGGCTCAATTCTACATAAAAAATATTAAAATCAAAAACCGATTCGGATTCAGGAAAGATGCGGGCTCACTTCTACATAAAAAATACTAAAATCGAAAACGATAAAAAATTCGCTATTTTCTACCGAGGGCGGTAGTGCAACTTTTGACTCCCGAAGAGCTCTACAAAAAATTCATTTTCTCGAAAACTATAAATCGAATCCCGAATCCGAAAGCAGATTCGGATTCAGGAAAGATGCGAGCTCAACTCTACATAAAAAATATTAAAATCGAAAACGATAAAAAATTCGCTATTTTTTACCGAGGCCGGTAGTGCAACTTTTGACCCCCGAAGAGCTCTACAAAAAATTCATTTTCTCGAAAACTATAAATCGAATCCCGAATCCGAAAGCAGATTCGGATTCAGGAAAGATGCGGCCTCAATTCTACATAAAAAATATTAAAATCGAAAACGATAAGAAATTCGCTATTTTTTACCGAGGCAGTGCAACTTTTGACCCCCGAAGAGCACTACAAAAAATTCATTTTCTCGAAAACTATAAATCGAATCCCGAATCCGAAAGCAGATTCGGATTCAGGAAAGTTGCTTGCTCAATTCTACATAAAAAATATTAAAATCGGAAACGATAAAAAATTCGCTATTTTTTACAGAGGCCGGTAGTGCAACTTTTGACCCCCGAAGAGCTCTACAAAAAATTCATTTTCTCGAAAACTATAAATCGAATCCCGAATCCGAAAGCAGATTCGGATTCAGGAAAGTTGCTTGCTCAGTTCTACATAAAAAATATTAAAATCGGAAACGATAAAAAAATCGCTATTTTTTACCGAGGCCGGTAGTGCAACTTTTGACCCCCGAAGAGCTCTACAAAAAATTCATTTTCTCGAAAACTATAAATCGAATCCCGAATCCGAAAGCAGATTCGGATTCAGGAAAGATGCGGGCTCACTTCTACATAAAAAATATTAAAATCGGAAACGATAAAAAATTCGCTATTTTTTACCGAGGCTGGTAGTGCAACTTTTGACCCCCGAAGAGCGCTACAAAAAATTCATTTTCTCGAAAACTATAAATCGAATCCCGAATCCGAAAGCAGATTCGGATTCAGGAAAGATGCGGGCTCAATTCTACATAAAAAATATGAAAATCGGAAACGATAAAAAATTCTCCATTTTTTACCGAGGCCGGTAGTGCAACTTTTGACCCCCGAAGAGCTCTACAAAAATTCATTTTCTCGAAAACTATAAATCGATTCCCGAATCCGAAAGCAGATTCGGATTCAGGAAAGATGCGGGCTCAATTCTACATAAAAAATATTAAAATCAAAAACCGATTCGGATTCAGGAAAGATGCGGGCTCAATTCTACATAAAAAATATTAAAATCGAAAACGATAAAAATTCGCTATTTTTTACCGAGGCAGTGCAACTTTTGACCCCCGAAGAGCACTACAAAAAATTCATTTTCTCGAAAACTATAAATCGAATCCCGAATCCGAAAGCAGATTCGGATTCAGGAAAGTTGCTTGCTCAATTCTACATAAAAAATATTAAAATCGGAAACGATAAAAAATTCGCTATTTTTTACAGAGGCCGGTAGTGCAACTTTTGACCCCCGAAGAGCTCTACAAAAAATTCATTTTCTCGAAAACTATAAATCGAATCCCGAATCCGAAAGCAGATTCGGATTCAGGAAAGTTGCTTGCTCAGTTCTACATAAAAAAATATTAAAATCGGAAACGATAAAAAAATCGCTATTTTTTACCGAGGCCGGTAGTGCAACTTTTGACCCCCGAAGAGCTCTACAAAAAATTCATTTTCTCGCAAACTATAAATCGAATCCCGAATCCGAAAGCAGATTCGGATTCAGGAAAGATGCGGGCTCAATTCTACATAAAAAATATTAAAATCGGAAACGATAAAAAATTCGCTATTTTTTACCGAGGCTGGTAGTGCAACTTTTGACCCCCGAAGAGCACTACAAAAAATTCATTTTCTCGAAAACTATAAATCGAATCCCAAATCCGAAAGCAGATTCGGATTCAGGAAAGATGCGGGCTCAATTCTACATAAAAAATATTAAAATCGAAAACGACAAAAAATTCGCTATTTTCTACCGAGGGCGGTAGTGCAACTTTTGACCCCCGAAGAGCGCTACAAAAAATTCATTTGCTCGAAAACTATAAATCGAATCGCGAATCCGAAAGCAGATTCGGATTCAGGAAAGAAGCGGGCTCAAATCTACATAAAAAATATTAAAATCGAAAACGATAAAAAATTCGCTATTTTTTACCGAGGCCAGTAGTGCAACTTTTGACCCCCGAAGAGCTCTACAAAAAATTCATTTTCTCGAAAACTATAAATCGAATACCGAATCCGAAAGCAGAGTCGGATTCAGGAAAGTTGCTTGCTCAATTCTACATAAAAAATATTAAAATCGGAAACAATAAAAAATTCGCTATTTTTTACCGAGGCCGGTAGTGCAACTTTTGACCCCCGAAGAGCTCTACAAAAAATTCATTTTCTCGAAAACTATAAATCGAATCCCGAATCCGAAAGCAGATTCGGATTCAGGAAAGATGCGGGCTCAATTCTACATGAAAAATATTAAAATCGGAAACGATAAAAAATTCGCTATTTTTTACCGAGGCTGGTAGTGCAACTTTTGTCCCCGAAGAGCTCCACAAAAAATTCATTTTCTCGAAAACTATAAATCGAATCCCGAATCCGAAAGCAGATTCGGATTCAGGAAAGATGCGGGCTCAATTCTACATAAAAAATATTAAAATCGAAAACGATAAAAAATTCGCTATTTTTTACCGAGGCCAGTAGTGCAACTTTTGACCCCCGAAGAGCTCTACAAAAAATTCATTTTCTCGAAAACTATAAATCGAATCCCGAATCCGAAAGCAGATTCGGATTTTGGAAAGATGCGGGCTCAATTCTACATGAAAAATATGAAAATCGGAAACGATAAAAAATTCTCTATTTTTTACCGAGGCCGGTAGTGCAACTTTTGACCCCCGAAGAGCTCTACAAAAAATTCATTTTCTCGAAAACTATAAATCGATTCCCGAATCCGAAAGCAGATTCGGATTCAGGAAAGATGCGGGCTCAATTCTACATAAAAAATATTAAAATCAAAAACCGATTCGGATTCAGGAAAGATGCGGGCTCAATTCTACATAAAAAATATTAAAATCGAAAACGATAAAAAATTCGCTATTTTCTACCGAGGGCGGTAGTGCAACTTTTGACCCCCGAAGAGCTCTACAAAAAATTCATTTTCTCGAAAACTATAAATCGAATCCCGAATCCGAAAGCAGATTCGGATTCAGGAAAGATGCGGGCTCAATTCTACATGAAAAATATGAAAATCGGAAACGATAAAAAATTCTCCATTTTTTACCGAGGCCGGTAGTGCAACTTTTGACCCCCGAAGAGCTCTACAAAAATTCATTTTCTCGAAAACTATAAATCGATTCCCGAATCCGAAAGCAGATTCGGATTCAGGAAAGATGCGGGCTCAATTCTACATAAAAAATATTAAAATCAAAAACCGATTCGGATTCAGGAAAGATGCGGGCTCAATTCTACATAAAAAATATTAAAATCGAAAACGATAAAAATTCGCTATTTTTTACCGATGCCAGTAGTGCAACTTTTGACCCCTGAAGAGCTCTACAAAAAATTCATTTTCTCGAAAACTATAAATCGAATCCCGAATCCGAAAGCAGATTCGGATTCAGGAAAGATGCGGGCTCAATTCTACATAAAAAATATTAAAATCGAAAACGATAAAAAATTCGCTATTTTCTACCGAGGGCGGTAGTGCAACTTTTGACCCCCGAAGAGCGCTACAAAAAATTCATTTGCTCGAAAACTATAAATCGAATCCCGAATCCGAAAGCAGATTCGGATTCAGGAAAGATGCGAGCTCAATTCTACATAAAAAATATTAAAATCGAAAACGATAAAAAATTCGCTATTTTCTACCGAGGGCGGTAGTGCAACTTTTGACCCCCGAAGAGCTCTACAAAAAATTCATTTTCTCGAAAACTATAAATCGAATCCCGAATCCGAAAGCAGATTCGGATTCAGGAAAGATGCGGGCTCAATTCTACATAAAAAATATTAAAATCGAAAACGATAAAAAATTCGCTATTTTCTACCGAGGGCGGTAGTGCAACTTTTGACTCCCGAAGAGCTCTACAAAAAATTCATTTTCTCGAAAACTATAAATCGAATCCCGAATCCGAAAGCAGATTCGGATTCAGGAAAGATGCGAGCTCAACTCTACATAAAAAATATTAAAATCGAAAACGATAAAAAATTCGCTATTTTTTACCGAGGCCGGTAGTGCAACTTTTGACCCCCGAAGAGCTCTACAAAAAATTCATTTTCTCGAAAACTATAAATCGAATCCCGAATCCGAAAGCAGATTCGGATTCAGGAAAGATGCGGCCTCAATTCTACATAAAAAATATTAAAATCGAAAACGATAAGAAATTCGCTATTTTTTACCGAGGCAGTGCAACTTTTGACCCCCGAAGAGCACTACAAAAAATTCATTTTCTCGAAAACTATAAATCGAATCCCGAATCCGAAAGCAGATTCGGATTCAGGAAAGTTGCTTGCTCAATTCTACATAAAAAATATTAAAATCGGAAACGATAAAAAATTCGCTATTTTTTACAGAGGCCGGTAGTGCAACTTTTGACCCCCGAAGAGCTCTACAAAAAATTCATTTTCTCGAAAACTATAAATCGAATCCCGAATCCGAAAGCAGATTCGGATTCAGGAAAGTTGCTTGCTCAGTTCTACATAAAAAATATTAAAATCGGAAACGATAAAAAAATCGCTATTTTTTACCGAGGCCGGTAGTGCAACTTTTGACCCCCGAAGAGCTCTACAAAAAATTCATTTTCTCGAAAACTATAAATCGAATCCCGAATCCGAAAGCAGATTCGGATTCAGGAAAGATGCGGGCTCACTTCTACATAAAAAATATTAAAATCGGAAACGATAAAAAATTCGCTATTTTTTACCGAGGCTGGTAGTGCAACTTTTGACCCCCGAAGAGCGCTACAAAAAATTCATTTTCTCGAAAACTATAAATCGAATCCCGAATCCGAAAGCAGATTCGGATTCAGGAAAGATGCGGGCTCAATTCTACATAAAAAATATGAAAATCGGAAACGATAAAAAATTCTCCATTTTTTACCGAGGCCGGTAGTGCAACTTTTGACCCCCGAAGAGCTCTACAAAAATTCATTTTCTCGAAAACTATAAATCGATTCCCGAATCCGAAAGCAGATTCGGATTCAGGAAAGATGCGGGCTCAATTCTACATAAAAAATATTAAAATCAAAAACCGATTCGGATTCAGGAAAGATGCGGGCTCAATTCTACATAAAAAATATTAAAATCGAAAACGATAAAAATTCGCTATTTTTTACCGATGCCAGTAGTGCAACTTTTGACCCCTGAAGAGCTCTACAAAAAATTCATTTTCTCGAAAACTATAAATCGAATCCCGAATCCGAAAGCAGATTCGGATTCAGGAAAGATGCGGGCTCAATTCTACATAAAAAATATTAAAATCGAAAACGATAAAAAATTCGCTATTTTCTACCGAGGGCGGTAGTGCAACTTTTGACCCCCGAAGAGCGCTACAAAAAATTCATTTGCTCGAAAACTATAAATCGAATCCCGAATCCGAAAGCAGATTCGGATTCAGGAAAGATGCGAGCTCAATTCTACATAAAAAATATTAAAATCGAAAACGATAAAAAATTCGCTATTTTCTACCGAGGGCGGTAGTGCAACTTTTGACCCCCGAAGAGCTCTACAAAAAATTCATTTTCTCGAAAACTATAAATCGAATCCCGAATCCGAAAGCAGATTCGGATTCAGGAAAGATGCGGGCTCAATTCTACATAAAAAATATTAAAATCGAAAACGACAAAAAATTCGCTATTTTCTACCGAGGGCGGTAGTGCAACTTTTGACCCCCGAAGAGCTCTACAAAAAATTCATTTTCTCGAAAACTATAAATCGAATCCCGAATCCGAAAGCAGATTCGGATTCAGGAAAGATGCGGGCTCAATTCTACATAAAAAATATTAAAATCGAAAACGATAAAAAATTCGCTATTTTTTACCGAGGCCAGTAGTGCAACTTTTGACCCCCGAAGAGCTCTACAAAAAATTCATTTTCTCGAAAACTATAAATCGAATACCGAATCCGAAAGCAGAGTCGGATTCAGGAAAGTTGCTTGCTCAATTCTACATAAAAAATATTAAAATCGGAAACAATAAAAAATTCGCTATTTTTTATCGAGCAACTTTTGCAACTTTTGACCCCCGAAGAGCTCTACAAAAAATTCATTTTCTCGAAAACTATAAATCGAATACCGAATCCGAAAGCAGAGTCGGATTCAGGAAAGTTGCTTGCTCAATTCTACATAAAAAATATTAAAATCGGAAACAATAAAAAATTCGCTATTTTTTATCGAGCAACTTTTGCAACTTTTGACCCCCGAAGAGCTCTACAAAAAATTCATTTTCTCGAAAACTATAAATCGAATCCCGAATCCGAAAGCAGATTCGGATTCAGGAAAGATGCGGGCTCAATTCTACATGAAAAATATTAAAATCGGAAACGATACAAAATTCGCTATTTTTTACCGAGGCTGGTAGTGCAACTTTTGACCCCCGAAGAGCTCCACAAAAAATTCATTTTCTCGAAAACTATAAATCGAATCCCGAATCCGAAAGCAGATTCGGATTCAGGAAAGATGCGGGCTCAATTCTACATGAAAAATATGAAAATCGGAAACGACAAAAAATTCTCTATTTTTTACCGAGGCCGGTAGTGCAACTTTTGACCCCCGAAGAGCTCTACAAAAAATTCATTTTCTCGAAAACTATAAATCGATTCCCGAATCCGAAAGCAGATTCGGATTCAGGAAAGATGCGGGCTCAATTCTACATAAAAAATATTAAAATCAAAAACCGATTCGGATTCAGGAAAGATGCGGGCTCAATTCTACATAAAAAATATTAAAATCGAAAACGATAAAAAATTCGCTATTTTCTACCGAGGGCGGTAGTGCAACTTTTGACCCCCGAAGAGCTCTACAAAAAATTCATTTTCTCGAAAACTATTAATCGAATCCCGAATCCGAAAGCAGATTCGGATTCAGGAAAGATGCGGGCTCAATTCTACATAAAAAATATTAAAATCGAAAACGATAAAAAATTCGCTATTTTCTACCGAGGGCGGTAGCGCAACTTTTGACCCCCGAAGAGCGAAACAAAAAATTCATTTGCTCGAAAACTATAAATCGAATCGCGAATCCGAAAGCAGATTCGGATTCAGGAAAGATGCGGGATCAATTCTACATAAAAAATACTAAAATCGAAAACGATAAAAAATTCGCTATTTTTTACCGAGGCCGGTAGTGCAACTTTTGACCCCCGAAGAGCTCTACAAAAAATTCATTTTCTCGAAAACTATAAATCGAATCCCGAATCCGAAAGCAGATTCGGACTCAGGAAAGTTGCTTGCTCAATTCTACATAAAAAATATTAAAATCGGAAACGATAAAAAATTCGCTATTTTTTACCGAGGCCGGTAGTGCAACTTTTGACCCCCGAAGAGCGCTACAAAAAATTCATTTTCTCGAAAACTATAAATCGAATCCCGAATCCGAAAGCAGATTCGGACTCAGGAAAGTTGCTTGCTCAATTCTACATGAAAAATATGAAAATCGGAAACGATAAAAAATTCTCCATTTTTTACCGAGGCCGGTAGTGCAACTTTTGACCCCCGAAGAGCTCTACAAAAATTCATTTTCTCGAAAACTATAAATCGATTCCCGAATCCGAAAGCAGATTCGGATTCAGGAAAGATGCGGGCTCAATTCTACATAAAAAATATTAAAATCAAAAACCGATTCGGATTCAGGAAAGATGCGGGCTCAATTCTACATAAAAAATATTAAAATCGAAAACGATAAAAATTCGCTATTTTTTACCGATGCCAGGTAGTGCAACTTTTGACCCCCGAAGAGCTCTACAAAAAATTCATTTTCTCGAAAACTATAAATCGAATCCCGAATCCGAAAGCAGATTCGGATTCAGGAAAGATGCGGGCTCAATTCTACATGAAAAATATTAAAATCGGAAACGATAAAAAATTCGCTATTTTTTACCGAGGCTGGTAGTGCAACTTTTGACCCCCGAAGAGCTCTACAAAAATTCATTTTCTCGAAAACTATAAATCGATTCCCGAATCCGAAAGCAGATTCGGATTCAGGAAAGATGCGGGCTCAATTCTACATAAAAAATATTAAAATCAAAAACCGATTCGGATTCAGGAAAGATGCGGGCTCAATTCTACATAAAAAATATTAAAATCGAAAACGATAAAAATTCGCTATTTTTTACCGATGCCAGTAGTGCAACTTTTGACCCCCGAAGAGCTCTACAAAAAATTCATTTTCTCGAAAACTATAAATCGAATCCCGAATCCGAAAGCAGATTCGGATTCAGGAAAGATGCGGGCTCAATTCTACATGAAAAATATTAAAATCGGAAACGACAAAAAATTCGCTATTTTTTACCGAGGCTGGTAGTGCAACTTTTGACCCCCGAAGAGCACTACAAAAAATTCATTTTCTCGAAAACTATAAATCGAATCCCGAATCGGAAAGCAGATTCGGATTCAGGAAAGATGCGGTCTCAATTCTACATAAAAAATATTAAAATCGAAAACGACAAAAAATTCGCTATTTTCTACCGAGGGCGGTAGTGCAACTTTTGACCCCCGAAGAGCTCTACAAAAAATTCATTTTCTCGAAAACTATAAATCGAATCCCGAATCCGAAAGCAGATTCGGATTCAGGAAAGATGCGGGCTCAATTCTACATAAAAAAATATTAAAATCGAAAACGATAAAAAATTCGCTATTTTCTACCGAGGGCGGTAGTGCAACTTTTGACCCCCGAAGAGCGCTACAAAAAATTCATTTGCTCGAAAACTATAAATCGAATCGCGAATCCGAAAGCAGATTCGGACTCAGGAAAGTTGCTTGCTCAATTCTACATGAAAAATATGAAAATCGGAAACGATAAAAAATTCTCCATTTTTTACCGAGGCCGGTAGTGCAACTTTTGACCCCCGAAGAGCTCTACAAAAATTCATTTTCTCGAAAACTATAAATCGATTCCCGAATCCGAAAGCAGATTCGGATTCAGGAAAGATGCGGGCTCAATTCTACATAAAAAATATTAAAATCAAAAACCGATTCGGATTCAGGAAAGATGCGGGCTCAATTCTACATAAAAAATATTAAAATCGAAAACGATAAAAATTCGCTATTTTTTACCGATGCCATTTAGTGCAACTTTTGACCCCCGAAGAGCTCTACAAAAAATTCATTTTCTCGAAAACTATAAATCGAATCCCGAATCCGAAAGCAGATTCGGATTCAGGAAAGATGCGGGCTCAATTCTACATGAAAAATATTAAAATCGGAAACGATAAAAAATTCGCTATTTTTTACCGAGGCTGGTAGTGCAACTTTTGACCCCCGAAGAGCACTACAAAAAATTCATTTGCTCGAAAACTATAAATCGAATCGCGAATCCGAAAGCAGATTCGGATTCAGGAAAGATGCGGGCTCAATTCTACATAAAAAAATATTAAAATCGAAAACGATAAAAAATTCGCTATTTTTTACCGAGGCCAGTAGTGCAACTTTTGACCCCCGAAGAGCTCTACAAAAAATTCATTTTCTCGAAAACTATAAATCGAATACCGAATCCGAAAGCAGAGTCGGATTCAGGAAAGTTGCTTGCTCAATTCTACATAAAAAATATTAAAATCGGAAACAATAAAAAATTCGCTATTTTTTACCGAGGCCGGTAGTGCAACTTTTGACCCCCGAAGAGCTCTACAAAAAATTCATTTTCTCGAAAACTATAAATCGAATCCCGAATCCGAAAGCAGATTCGGATTCAGGAAAGATGCGGGCTCAATTCTACATAAAAAATATTAAAATCGAAAACGACAAAAAATTCGCTATTTTCTACCGAGGGCGGTAGTGCAACTTTTGACCCCCGAAGAGCTCTACAAAAAATTCATTTTCTCGAAAACTATAAATCGAATCCCGAATCCGAAAGCAGATTCGGATTCAGGAAAGATGCGGGCTCAATTCTACATAAAAAATATTAAAATCGAAAACGATAAAAATTCGCTATTTTTTACCGATGCCAGGTAGTGCAACTTTTGACCCCCGAAGAGCTCTACAAAAAATTCATTTTCTCGAAAACTATAAATCGAATCCCGAATCCGAAAGCAGATTCGGATTCAGGAAAGATGCGGGCTCAATTCTACATGAAAAATATTAAAATCGGAAACGATAAAAAATTCGCTATTTTTTACCGAGGCTGGTAGTGCAACTTTTGACCCCCGAAGAGCACTACAAAAAATTCATTTGCTCGAAAACTATAAATCGAATCGCGAATCCGAAAGCAGATTCGGATTCAGGAAAGATGCGGGCTCAATTCTACATAAAAAAATATTAAAATCGAAAACGATAAAAAATTCGCTATTTTTTACCGAGGCCAGTAGTGCAACTTTTGACCCCCGAAGAGCTCTACAAAAAATTCATTTTCTCGAAAACTATAAATCGAATACCGAATCCGAAAGCAGAGTCGGATTCAGGAAAGTTGCTTGCTCAATTCTACATAAAAAATATTAAAATCGGAAACAATAAAAAATTCGCTATTTTTTACCGAGGCCGGTAGTGCAACTTTTGACCCCCGAAGAGCTCTACAAAAAATTCATTTTCTCGAAAATTATAAATCGAATCCCGAATCCGAAAGCAGATTCGGATTCAGGAAAGATGCGGGCTCAATTCTAGATGAAAAATATTAAAATCGGAAACGATAAAAAATTCGCTATTTTTTACCGAGGCCAGTAGTGCAACTTTTGACCCCCGAAGAGCTCTACAAAAAATTCATTTTCTCGAAAACTATAAATCGAATCCCGAATCCGAAAGCAGATTCGGATTCAGGAAAGATGCGGGCTCAATTCTACATAAAAAATATTAAAATCGAAAACGATAAAAAATTCGCTATTTTCTACCGAGGGCGGTAGTGCAACTTTTGACCCCCGAAGAGCGCTACAAAAAATTCATTTGCTCGAAAACTATAAATCGAATCGCGAATCCGAAAGCAGATTCGGATTCAGGAAAGATGCGGGCTCAATTTTACATAAAAAAATATTAAAATCAAAAACGATAAAAAATTCGCTATTTTCTACCGAAGCCGGTAGTGCAACTTTTGACCCCCGAAGAGCGGTACAAAAAATTCATTTTCTCGAAAACTATAAATCGAATCCCGAATCCGAAAGCAGATTCGGATTCAGGAAAGTTGCTTGCTCAATTCTACATAAAAAATATTAAAATCGGAAACGATAAAAAATTCGCTATTTTTTACCGAGGGCGGTAGTGCAACTTTTGACCCCCGAAGAGCTCTACAAAGAATTCATTTTCTCGAAAACTATAAATCGAATCCCGAATCCGAAAGCAGATTCGGATTCAGGAAAGATGCGGGCTCAATTCTACATGAAAAATATTAAAATCGGAAACGATAAAAAATTCGCTATTTTTTACCGAGACTGGTAGTGCAACTTTTGACCCCCGAAGAGCTCTACAAAAAATTCATTTTCTCGAAAACTATAAATCGAATCCCGAATCCGAAAGCAGATTCGGATTCAGGAAAGATGCGGGCTCAATTCTACATAAAAAATATTAAAATCGAAAACGATAAAAAATTCGCTATTTTCTACCGAGGGCGGTAGTGCAACTTTTGACCCCCGAAGAGCGCTACAAAAAATTCATTTTCTCGAAAACTATAAATCGAATCCCGAATCCGAAAGCAGATTCGGATTCAGGAAAGATGCGGGCTCAATTCTACATGAAAAATATGAAAATCGGAAACGATAAAAAATTCTCTATTTTTTACCGAGGCCGGTAGTGCAACTTTTGACCCCCGAAGAGCTCTACAAAAAATTCATTTTCTCGAAAACTATAAATCGAATCCCGAATCCGAAAGCAAATTCGGATTCAGGAAAGATGCGGGCTCAATTCTACATGAAAAATATTAAAATCAAAAACCGATTCGGATTCAGGAAAGATGCGGGCTCAATTCTACATAAAAAATATTAAAATCGAAAACGATAAAAAATTCGCTATTTTCTACCGAGGGCGGTAGTGCAACTTTTGACCCCCGAAGAGCTCTACAAAAAATTCATTTTCTCGAAAACTATAAATCGAATCCCGAATCCGAAAGCAGATTCGGATTCAGGAAAGATGCGGGCTCAATTCTACATAAAAATATTAAAATCGGAAACGATAAAAAATTCGCTATTTTTTACCGAGGCTGGTAGTGCAACTTTTGACCCCCGAAGAGCACTACAAAAAATTAATTTTCTCGAAAACTATAAATCGAATCCCGAATCCGAAAGCAGATTCGGATTCAGGAAAGATGCGAGCTCAATTCTACATAAAAAATATTAAAATCGAAAACGATAAAAAATTCGCTATTTTTTACCGAGGCCAGTAGTGCAATTTTTGACCCCCGAAGAGCTCTACAAAAAATTCATTTTCTCGAAAACTATAAATCGATCCCGAATCCGAAAGCAGATTCGGATTCAGGAAAGATGCGGGCTCAATTCTACATGAAAAATATTAAAATCGGAAACGATAAAAAATTCGCTATTTTTTACCGAGACTGGTAGTGCAACTTTTGACCCCCGAAGAGCTCTACAAAAAATTCATTTTCTCGAAAACTATAAATCGAATCCGGAATCCGAAAGCAGATTCGGATTCAGGAAAGATGCGAGCTCAATTCTACATAAAAAATATTAAAATCGAAAACGATAAAAAATTCGCTATTTTTTAACCGAGGCCGGTAGTGCAACTTTTGACCCCCGAAGAGCTCTACAAAAAATTCATTTTCTCGAAAACTATAAATCGAATCCCGAATCCGAAAGCAGATTCGGATTCAGGAAAGATGCGGGCTCAATTCTACATAAAAAATATTAAAATCGAAAACGATAAAAAATTCGCTATTTTCTACCGAGGGCGGTAGTGCAACTTTTGACCCCCGAAGAGCTCTACAAAAAATTCATTTTCTCGAAAACTATAAATCGAATCCCGAATCCGAAAGCAGATTCGGATTCAGGAAAGATGCGGGCTCAATTCTACATGAAAAATATTAAAATCGGAAACGATAAAAAATTCGCTAGTTTTTACCGAGGCTGGTAGTGCAACTTTTGACCCCCGAAGAGCGCTACAAAAAATTCATTTGCTCGAAAACTATAAATCGAATCGCGAATCCGAAAGCAGATTCGGATTCAGGAAAGATGCGGGATCAATTCTACATAAAAAATACTAAAATCGAAAACGATAAAAAATTCGCTATTTTTTACCGAGGCCGGTAGTGCAACTTTTGACCCCCGAAGAGCTCTACAAAAAATTCATTTTCTCGAAAACTATAAATCGAATCCCGAATCCGAAAGCAGATTCGGACTCAGGAAAGTTGCTTGCTCAATTCTACATAAAAAATATTAAAATCGAAAACGATAAAAAATTCGCTATTTTTTACCGAGGCCGGTAGTGCAACTTTTGACCCCCGAAGAGCGCTACAAAAAATTCATTTTCTCGAAAACTATAAATCGAATCCCGAATCCGAAAGCAGATTCGGATTCAGGAAAGATGCGGGCTCAATTCTACATGAAAAATATGAAAATCGGAAACGATAAAAAATTCTCCATTTTTTACCGAGGCCGGTAGTGCAACTTTTGACCCCCGAAGAGCTCTACAAAAAATTCATTTTCTCGAAAACTATAAATCGAATCCCGAATCCGAAAGCAGATTCGGACTCAGGAAAGTTGCTTGCTCAATTCTACATAAAAAATATTAGAATCGAAAACGATAAAAAATTCGCTATTTTTTACCGAGGCCGGTAGTGCAACTTTTGACCCCCGAAGAGCGCTACAAAAAATTCATTTTCTCGAAAACTATAAATCGAATCCCGAATCCGAAAGCAGATTCGGACTCAGGAAAGTTGCTTGCTCAATTCTACATAACAAATACTAAAATCGAAAACGATAAAAAATTCGCTATTTTTTACCGAGGCCGGTAGTGCAACTTTTGACCCCCGAAGAGCTCTACAAAAAGTTCATTTTCTCGAAAACTATAAATCGATTCCCGAATCCGAAAGCAGATTCGGTTTCATTAAAGATGCGGGCTCAATTCTACATAAAAAATATTAAAATCAAAAACCGATTCGGATTCAGGAAAGATGCGGGCTCAATTCTACATAAAAAATATTAAAATCGAAAACGATAAAAATTCGCTATTTTTTACCGATGCCAGTAGTGCAACTTTTGACCCTCGAAGAGCTCTACAAAAAATTCATTTTCTCGAAAACTATAAATCGAATCCCGAATCCGAAAGCAGATTCGGATTCAGGAAAGATGCGGGCTCAATTCTACATAAAAAATATTAAAATCGAAAACGATAAAAAATTCGCTATTTTCTACCGAGGGCGGTAGTGCAACTTTTGACCCCCGAAGAGCGCTACAAAAAATTCATTTGCTCGAAAACTATAAATCGAATCCCGAATCCGAAAGCAGATTCGGATTCAGGAAAGATGCGGGCTCAATTCTACATAAAAAATATTAAAATCGAAAACGATAAAAAATTCGCTATTTTCTACCGAGGGCGGTAGTGCAACTTTTGACCCCCGAAGAGCTCTACAAAAAATTCATTTTCTCGAAAACTATAAATCGAATCCCGAATCCGAAAGCAGATTCGGATTCAGGAAAGATGCGGGCTCAATTCTACATAAAAAATATTAAAATCGAAAACGATAAAAAATTCGCTATTTTCTACCGAGGGCGGTAGTGCAACTTTTGACTCCCGAAGAGCTCTACAAAAAATTCATTTTCTCGAAAACTATAAATCGAATCCCGAATCCGAAAGCAGATTCGGATTCAGGAAAGATGCGAGCTCAACTCTACATAAAAAATATTAAAATCGAAAACGATAAAAAATTCGCTATTTTTTACCGAGGCCGGTAGTGCAACTTTTGACCCCCGAAGAGCTCTACAAAAAATTCATTTTCTCGAAAACTATAAATCGAATCCCGAATCCGAAAGCAGATTCGGATTCAGGAAAGTTGCTTGCTCAATTCTACATAAAAAATATTAAAATCGGAAACGATAAAAAATTCGCTATTTTTTACCGAGGCAGTGCAACTTTTGACCCCCGAAGAGCACTACAAAAAATTCATTTTCTCGAAAACTATAAATCGAATCCCGAATCCGAAAGCAGATTCGGATTCAGGAAAGTTGCTTGCTCAATTCTACATAAAAAATATTAAAATCGGAAACGATAAAAAATTCGCTATTTTTTACAGAGCCCGGTAGTGCAACTTTTGACCCCCGAAGAGCTCTACAAAAAATTCATTTTCTCGAAAACTATAAATCGAATCCCGAATCCGAAAGCAGATTCGGATTCCGGAAAGTTGCTTGCTCAATTCTACATAAAAAATATTAAAATCGGAAACGATAAAAAAATCGCTATTTTTTACCGAGGCCGGTAGTGCAACTTTTGAGCCCCGAAGAGCTCTACAAAAAATTCATTTTCTCGAAAACTATAAATCGAATCCCGAATCCGAAAGCAGATTCGGATTCAGGAAAGATGCGGGCTCAATTCTACATAAAAAATATTAAAATCGGAAACGATAAAAAATTCGCTATTTTTTACCGAGGCTGGTAGTGCAACTTTTGACCCCCGAAGAGCACTACAAAAAATTCATTTTCTCGAAAACTATAAATCGAATCCCGAATCCGAAAGCAGATTCGGATTCAGGAAAGATGCGGGCTCAATTCTACATAAAAAATATTAAAATCGAAAACGACAAAAAATTCGCTATTTTCTACCGAGGGCGGTAGTGCAACTTTTGACCCCCGAAGAGCTCTACAAAAAATTCATTTTCTCGAAAACTATAAATCGAATCCCGAATCCGAAAGCAGATTCGGATTCAGGAAAGATGCGGGCTCAATTCTACATAAAAAATATTAAAATCGAAAACGATAAAAAATTCGCTATTTTCTACCGAGGGCGGTAGTGCAACTTTTGACTCCCGAAGAGCTCTACAAAAAATTCATTTTCTCGAAAACTATAAATCGAATCCCGAATCTGAAAGCAGATTCGGATTCAGGAAAGATGCGAGCTCAACTCTACATAAAAAATATTAAAATCGAAAACGATAAAAAATTCGCTATTTTTTACCGAGGCCGGTAGTGCAACTTTTGACCCCCGAAGAGCTCTACAAAAAATTCATTTTCTCGAAAACTATAAATCGAATCCCGAATCTGAAAGCAGATTCGGATTCAGGAAAGATGCGAGCTCAACTCTACATAAAAAATATTAAAATCGAAAACGATAAAAAATTCGCTATTTTTTACCGAGGCCGGTAGTGCAACTTTTGACCCCCGAAGAGCTCTACAAAAAATTCATTTTCTCGAAAACTATAAATCGAATCCCGAATCCGAAAGCAGATTCGGATTCAGGAAAGATGCGGGCTCAATTCTACATAAAAAATATTAAAATCGAAAACGACAAAAAATTCGCTATTTTCTACCGAGGGCGGTAGTGCAACTTTTGACCCCCGAAGAGCTCTACAAAAAATTCATTTTCTCGAAAACTATAAATCGAATCCCGAATCCGAAAGCAGATTCGGATTCAGGAAAGATGCGGGCTCAATTCTACATAAAAAATATTAAAATCGAAAACGATAAAAATTCGCTATTTTTTACCGATGCCAGTAGTGCAACTTTTGACCCCCGAAGAGCTCTACAAAAAATTCATTTTCTCGAAAACTATAAATCGAATCCCGAATCCGAAAGCAGATTCGGATTCAGGAAAGATGCGGGCTCAATTCTACATGAAAAATATTAAAATCGGAAACGACAAAAAATTCGCTATTTTTTACCGAGGCTGGTAGTGCAACTTTTGACCCCCGAAGAGCACTACAAAAAATTCATTTTCTCGAAAACTATAAATCGAATCCCGAATCCGAAAGCAGATTCGGATTCAGGAAAGATGCGGTCTCAATTCTACATAAAAAATATTAAAATCGAAAACGATAAAAAATTCGCTATTTTTTACCGAGGCCGGTAGTGCAACTTTTGACCCCCGAAGAGCTCTACAAAAAATTCATTTTCTCGAAAACTATAAATCGAATCCCGAATCCGAAAGCAGATTCGGATTCAGGAAAGATGCGAGCTCAACTCTACATAAAAAATATTAAAATCGAAAACGATAAAAAATTCGCTATTTTCTACCGAGGGCGGTAGTGCAACTTTTGACCCCCGAAGAGCTCTACAAAAAATTCATTTTCTCGAAAACTATAAATCGAATCCCGAATCCGAAAGCAGATTCGGATTCAGGAAAGATGCGGGCTCAATTCTACATAAAAAATATTAAAATCGAAAACGATAAAAAATTCGCTATTTTCTACCGAGGGCGGTAGTGCAACTTTTGACTCCCGAAGAGCTCTACAAAAAATTCATTTTCTCGAAAACTATAAATCGAATCCCGAATCTGAAAGCAGATTCGGATTCAGGAAAGATGCGAGCTCAACTCTACATAAAAAATATTAAAATCGAAAACGATAAAAAATTCGCTATTTTTTACCGAGGCCGGTAGTGCAACTTTTGACCCCCGAAGAGCTCTACAAAAAATTCATTTTCTCGAAAACTATAAATCGAATCCCGAATCCGAAAGCAGATTCGGATTCAGGAAAGATGCGGGCTCAATTCTACATAAAAAATATTAAAATCGAAAACGATAAAAAATTCGCTATTTTCTACCGAGGGCGGTAGTGCAACTTTTGACTCCCGAAGAGCTCTACAAAAAATTCATTTTCTCGAAAACTATAAATCGAATCCCGAATCTGAAAGCAGATTCGGATTCAGGAAAGATGCGAGCTCAACTCTACATAAAAAATATTAAAATCGAAAACGATAAAAAATTCGCTATTTTTTACCGAGGCCGGTAGTGCAACTTTTGACCCCCGAAGAGCTCTACAAAAAATTCATTTTCTCGTTAACTATAAATCGAATCCCGAATCCGAAAGCAGATTCGGATTCAGGAAAGATGCGGGCTCAGTTCTACATAAAAAATATTAAAATCGAAAACGACAAAAAATTCGCTATTTTCTACCGAGGGCGGTAGTGCAACTTTTGACCCCCGAAGAGCTCTACAAAAAATTCATTTTCTCGAAAACTATAAATCGAATCCCGAATCCGAAAGCAGATTCGGATTCAGGAAAGATGCGGGCTCAATTCTACATAAAAAATATTAAAATCGAAAACGATAAAAAATTCGCTATTTTCTACCGAGGGCGGTAGTGCAACTTTTGACTCCCGAAGAGCTCTACAAAAAATTCATTTTCTCGAAAACTATAAATCGAATCCCGAATCTGAAAGCAGATTCGGATTCAGGAAAGATGCGAGCTCAACTCTACATAAAAAATATTAAAATCGAAAACGATAAAAAATTCGCTATTTTCTACCGAGGGCGGTAGTGCAACTTTTGACCCCCGAAGAGCTCTACAAAAAATTCATTTTCTCGAAAACTATAAATCGAATCCCGAATCCGAAAGCAGATTCGGATTCAGGAAAGATGCGGGCTCAATTCTACATAAAAAATATTAAAATCGAAAACGATAAAAAATTCGCTATTTTCTACCGAGGGCGGTAGTGCAACTTTTGACTCCCGAAGAGCTCTACAAAAAATTCATTTTCTCGAAAACTATAAATCGAATCCCGAATCTGAAAGCAGATTCGGATTCAGGAAAGATGCGAGCTCAACTCTACATAAAAAATATTAAAATCGAAAACGATAAAAAATTCGCTATTTTTTACCGAGGCCGGTAGTGCAACTTTTGACCCCCGAAGAGCTCTACAAAAAATTCATTTTCTCGAAAACTATAAATCGAATCCCGAATCCGAAAGCAGATTCGGATTCAGGAAAGATGCGGGCTCAATTCTACATAAAAAATATTAAAATCGAAAACGATAAAAAATTCGCTATTTTCTACCGAGGGCGGTAGTGCAACTTTTGACTCCCGAAGAGCTCTACAAAAAATTCATTTTCTCGAAAACTATAAATCGAATCCCGAATCTGAAAGCAGATTCGGATTCAGGAAAGATGCGAGCTCAACTCTACATAAAAAATATTAAAATCGAAAACGATAAAAAATTCGCTATTTTTTACCGAGGCCGGTAGTGCAACTTTTGACCCCCGAAGAGCTCTACAAAAAATTCATTTTCTCGTTAACTATAAATCGAATCCCGAATCCGAAAGCAGATTCGGATTCAGGAAAGATGCGGGCTCAGTTCTACATAAAAAATATTAAAATCGAAAACGACAAAAAATTCGCTATTTTCTACCGAGGGCGGTAGTGCAACTTTTGACCCCCGAAGAGCTCTACAAAAAATTCATTTTCTCGAAAACTATAAATCGAATCCCGAATCCGAAAGCAGATTCGGATTCAGGAAAGATGCGGGCTCAATTCTACATAAAAAATATTAAAATCGAAAACGATAAAAAATTCGCTATTTTCTACCGAGGGCGGTAGTGCAACTTTTGACTCCCGAAGAGCTCTACAAAAAATTCATTTTCTCGAAAACTATAAATCGAATCCCGAATCTGAAAGCAGATTCGGATTCAGGAAAGATGCGAGCTCAACTCTACATAAAAAATATTAAAATCGAAAACGATAAAAAATTCGCTATTTTTTACCGAGGCCGGTAGTGCAACTTTTGACCCCCGAAGAGCTCTACAAAAAATTCATTTTCTCGAAAACTATAAATCGAATCCCGAATCCGAAAGCAGATTCGGATTCAGGAAAGATGCGGGCTCAATTCTACATAAAAAATATTAAAATCGAAAACGATAAAAAATTCGCTATTTTCTACCGAGGGCGGTAGTGCAACTTTTGACTCCCGAAGAGCTCTACAAAAAATTCATTTTCTCGAAAACTATAAATCGAATCCCGAATCTGAAAGCAGATTCGGATTCAGGAAAGATGCGAGCTCAACTCTACATAAAAAATATTAAAATCGAAAACGATAAAAAATTCGCTATTTTTTACCGAGGCCGGTAGTGCAACTTTTGACCCCCGAAGAGCTCTACAAAAAATTCATTTTCTCGTTAACTATAAATCGAATCCCGAATCCGAAAGCAGATTCGGATTCAGGAAAGATGCGGGCTCAGTTCTACATAAAAAATATTAAAATCGAAAACGACAAAAAATTCGCTATTTTCTACCGAGGGCGGTAGTGCAACTTTTGACCCCCGAAGAGCTCTACAAAAAATTCATTTTCTCGAAAACTATAAATCGAATCCCGAATCCGAAAGCAGATTCGGATTCAGGAAAGATGCGGGCTCAATTCTACATAAAAAATATTAAAATCGAAAACGATAAAAAATTCGCTATTTTCTACCGAGGGCGGTAGTGCAACTTTTGACTCCCGAAGAGCTCTACAAAAAATTCATTTTCTCGAAAACTATAAATCGAATCCCGAATCTGAAAGCAGATTCGGATTCAGGAAAGATGCGAGCTCAACTCTACATAAAAAATATTAAAATCGAAAACGATAAAAAATTCGCTATTTTTTACCGAGGCCGGTAGTGCAACTTTTGACCCCCGAAGAGCTCTACAAAAAATTCATTTTCTCGAAAACTATAAATCGAATCCCGAATCCGAAAGCAGATTCGGATTCAGGAAAGATGCGGGCTCAATTCTACATAAAAAATATTAAAATCGAAAACGATAAAAAATTCGCTATTTTCTACCGAGGGCGGTAGTGCAACTTTTGACTCCCGAAGAGCTCTACAAAAAATTCATTTTCTCGAAAACTATAAATCGAATCCCGAATCTGAAAGCAGATTCGGATTCAGGAAAGATGCGAGCTCAACTCTACATAAAAAATATTAAAATCGAAAACGATAAAAAATTCGCTATTTTTTACCGAGGCCGGTAGTGCAACTTTTGACCCCCGAAGAGCTCTACAAAAAATTCATTTTCTCGTTAACTATAAATCGAATCCCGAATCCGAAAGCAGATTCGGATTCAGGAAAGATGCGGGCTCAGTTCTACATAAAAAATATTAAAATCGAAAACGACAAAAAATTCGCTATTTTCTACCGAGGGCGGTAGTGCAACTTTTGACCCCCGAAGAGCTCTACAAAAAATTCATTTTCTCGAAAACTATAAATCGAATCCCGAATCCGAAAGCAGATTCGGATTCAGGAAAGATGCGGGCTCAATTCTACATAAAAAATATTAAAATCGAAAACGATAAAAAATTCGCTATTTTCTACCGAGGGCGGTAGTGCAACTTTTGACTCCCGAAGAGCTCTACAAAAAATTCATTTTCTCGAAAACTATAAATCGAATCCCGAATCTGAAAGCAGATTCGGATTCAGGAAAGATGCGAGCTCAACTCTACATAAAAAATATTAAAATCGAAAACGATAAAAAATTCGCTATTTTCTACCGAGGGCGGTAGTGCAACTTTTGACCCCCGAAGAGCTCTACAAAAAATTCATTTTCTCGAAAACTATAAATCGAATCCCGAATCCGAAAGCAGATTCGGATTCAGGAAAGATGCGGGCTCAATTCTACATAAAAAATATTAAAATCGAAAACGATAAAAAATTCGCTATTTTCTACCGAGGGCGGTAGTGCAACTTTTGACTCCCGAAGAGCTCTACAAAAAATTCATTTTCTCGAAAACTATAAATCGAATCCCGAATCTGAAAGCAGATTCGGATTCAGGAAAGATGCGAGCTCAACTCTACATAAAAAATATTAAAATCGAAAACGATAAAAAATTCGCTATTTTTTACCGAGGCCGGTAGTGCAACTTTTGACCCCCGAAGAGCTCTACAAAAAATTCATTTTCTCGAAAACTATAAATCGAATCCCGAATCCGAAAGCAGATTCGGATTCAGGAAAGATGCGGGCTCAATTCTACATAAAAAATATTAAAATCGAAAACGATAAAAAATTCGCTATTTTCTACCGAGGGCGGTAGTGCAACTTTTGACTCCCGAAGAGCTCTACAAAAAATTCATTTTCTCGAAAACTATAAATCGAATCCCGAATCTGAAAGCAGATTCGGATTCAGGAAAGATGCGAGCTCAACTCTACATAAAAAATATTAAAATCGAAAACGATAAAAAATTCGCTATTTTTTACCGAGGCCGGTAGTGCAACTTTTGACCCCCGAAGAGCTCTACAAAAAATTCATTTTCTCGTTAACTATAAATCGAATCCCGAATCCGAAAGCAGATTCGGATTCAGGAAAGATGCGAGCTCAATTCTAAATAAAAAATATTAAAATCGTAAACGATAAAAAATTCGCTATTTTTTACCGAGGCCGGTAGTGCAACTTTTGACCCCCGAAGAGCGCTACAAAAAATTCATTTACTCGAAAACTATAAATCGAATCCCGAATCCGAAAGCAGATTCATATTCAGGAAAGATGCGTTCGCAATTCTACATAAAAAATATTAAAATCGAAAACGATAAAAAATTCGCTATTTTTTACCGAGGCCGGTAGTGCAACTTTTGACCCCCGAAGAGCGCTACAAAAAATTCATTTTCTCGAAAACTATAAATCGAATCCCGAATCCGAAAGCAGATTCGGTTTCAGGAAAGATGCGGGCTCAATTCTTAATAAAAAAATATTAAAATCGAAAACGATGAAAAATTCGCTATTTTGTACCGAGGCCGGTAGTGCAACTTTTGACCCCCGAAGAGCTCTACAAAAAATTCATTTTCTCGGAAACTATAAATCGAATCCCGAATCCGAAGGCAGATTCGGATTCAGGAAAGATGAGGGCTCAATTTTACATAAAAAATATTAAAATCGAAAACGATAAAAAATTCGCTATTTTTTACCGAGGCCGGTAGTGCAACTTTTGACCCCCGAAGAGCGCTACAAAAAATTCATTTTCTCGAAAACTATATATCGAATCCCGAATCCGAAAGCAGATTCGGATTCAGGAAAGATGCGGGCTCAATTCTACATAAAAAATATTAAAATCGAAAACGATAAAAAATTCGTTATTTTTTACCGAGGCAGTGCAACTTTTGACCCCCGAAGAGCGCTACAAAAAATTCATTTACTCGAAAACTATAAATCGAATCCCGAATCCGAAAGCAGATTCATATTCAGGAAAGATGCGTTCGCAATTCTACATAAAAAATATTAAAATCGAAAACGATAAAAAATTCGCTATTTTTTACCGAGACTGGTAGTGCAACTTTTGACCCCCGAAGAGCTCTACAAAAAATTCATTTTCTCGAAAACTATAAATCGAATCCCGAATCCGAAAGCAGATTCGGATTCAGGAAAGATGCGAGCTCAATTCTAAATAAAAAATATTAAAATCGTAAACGATAAAAAATTCGCTATTTTTTACCGAGGCCGGTAGTGCAACTTTTGACCCCCGAAGAGCGCTACAAAAAATTCATTTACTCGAAAACTATAAATCGAATCCCGAATCCGAAAGCAGATTCATATTCAGGAAAGATGCGTTCGCAATTCTACATAAAAAATATTAAAATCGAAAACGATAAAAAATTCGCTATTTTTTACCGAGGCCGGTAGTGCAACTTTTGACCCCCGAAGAGCGCTACAAAAAATTCATTTTCTCGAAAACTATAAATCGAATCCCGAATCCGAAAGCAGATTCGGTTTCAGGAAAGATGCGGGCTCAATTCTTAATAAAAAGATATTAAAATCGAAAACGATGAAAAATTCACTATTTTTTACCGAGGCCGGTAATGCAACTTTTGACCCCCGAAGAGCTCTACAAAAAATTCATTTTCTCGGAAACTATAAATCGAATCCCGAATCCGAAGGCAGATTCGGATTCAGGAAAGATGAGGGCTCAATTTTACATAAAAAAATATTAAAATCGAAAACGATAAAAAATTCGCTATTTTTTACCGAGGCCGGTAGTGCAACTTTTGACCCCCGAAGAGCGCTACAAAAAATTCATTTTCTCGAAAACTATAAATCGAATCCCGAATCCGAAAGCAGATTCGGATTCAGGAAAGATGCGGGCTCAATTCTACATGAAAAATATTAAAATCGGAAACGATAAAAAATTCGTTATTTTTCACCGAGGCCAGTAGTGCAACTTTTGACCCCCGAAGAGCACTACAAAAAATTCATTTTCTCGAAAACTATAAATCGAATCCCGAATCCGAAAGCAGATTCGGATTCAGGAAAGATGCGGGCTCAATTCTACATAAAAAATATTAAAATCGAAAACGACAAAAAATTCGCTATTTTCTACCGAGGGCGGTAGTGCAACTTTTGACCCCCGAAGAGCGCTACAAAAAATTCATTTGCTCGAAAACTATAAATCGAATCCAGAATCCGAAAGCAGATTCGGATTCAGGAAAGTTGCGGGCTCAATTCTACATAAAAAATATTAAAATCGAAAACGACAAAAAATTCGCTATTTTCTACCGAGGGCGGTAGTGCAACTTTTGACCCCCGAAGAGCTCTACAAAAAATTCATTTTCTCGAAAACTATAAATCGAATCCCGAATCCGAAAGCAGATTCGGATTCAGGAAAGATGCGGGCTCAATTCTACATAAAAAATATTAAAATCGAAAACGATAAAAATTCGCTATTTTTTACCGATGCCAGTAGTGCAACTTTTGACCCCCGAAGAGCTCTACAAAAAATTCATTTTCTCGAAAACTATAAATCGAATCCCGAATCCGAAAGCAGATTCGGATTCAGGAAAGATGCGGGCTCAATTCTACATGAAAAATATTAAAATCGGAAACGACAAAAAATTCGCTATTTTTTACCGAGGCTGGTAGTGCAACTTTTGACCCCCGAAGAGCACTACAAAAAATTCATTTTCTCGAAAACTATAAATCGAATCCCGAATCCGAAAGCAGATTCGGATTCAGGAAAGATGCGGTCTCAATTCTACATAAAAAATATTAAAATCGAAAACGACAAAAAATTCGCTATTTTCTACCGAGGGCGGTAGTGCAACTTTTGACCCCCGAAGAGCTCTACAAAAAATTCATTTTCTCGAAAACTATAAATCGAATCCCGAATCCGAAAGCAGATTCGGATTCAGGAAAGATGCGGGCTCAATTCTACATAAAAAATATTAATATCGAAAACGATAAAAAATTCGCTATTTTCTACCGAGGGCGGTAGTGCAACTTTTGACTCCCGAAGAGCTCTACAAAAAATTCATTTTCTCGAAAACTATAAATCGAATCCCGAATCTGAAAGCAGATTCGGATTCAGGAAAGATGCGAGCTCAACTCTACATAAAAAATATTAAAATCGAAAACGATAAAAAATTCGCTATTTTTTACCGAGGCCGGTAGTGCAACTTTTGACCCCCGAAGAGCTCTACAAAAAATTCATTTTCTCGTTAACTATAAATCGAATCCCGAATCCGAAAGCAGATTCGGATTCAGGAAAGATGCGGGCTCAGTTCTACATAAAAAATATTAAAATCGAAAACGACAAAAAATTCGCTATTTTCTACCGAGGGCGGTAGTGCAACTTTTGACCCCCGAAGAGCTCTACAAAAAATTCATTTTCTCGAAAACTATAAATCGAATCCCGAATCCGAAAGCAGGTTCGGATTCAGGAAAGATGCGGGCTCAATTCTACATAAAAAATATTAAAATCGAAAACGATAAAAAATTCGCTATTTTCTACCGAGGGCGGTAGTGCAACTTTTGACTCCCGAAGAGCTCTACAAAAAATTCATTTTCTCGAAAACTATAAATCGAATCCCGAATCTGAAAGCAGATTCGGATTCAGGAAAGATGCGAGCTCAACTCTACATAAAAAATATTAAAATCGAAAACGATAAAAAATTCGCTATTTTTTACCGAGGCCGGTAGTGCAACTTTTGACCCCCGAAGAGCTCTACAAAAAATTCATTTTCTCGAAAACTATAAATCGAATCCCGAATCTGAAAGCAGATTCGGATTCAGGAAAGATGCGAGCTCAACTCTACATAAAAAATATTAAAATCGAAAACGATAAAAAATTCGCTATTTTTTACCGAGGCCGGTAGTGCAACTTTTGACCCCCGAAGAGCTCTACAAAAAATTCATTTTCTCGAAAACTATAAATCGAATCCCGAATCCGAAAGCAGATTCGGATTCAGGAAAGATGCGGGCTCAATTCTACATAAAAAATATTAAAATCGAAAACGACAAAAAATTCGCTATTTTCTACCGAGGGCGGTAGTGCAACTTTTGACCCCCGAAGAGCTCTACAAAAAATTCATTTTCTCGAAAACTATAAATCGAATCCCGAATCCGAAAGCAGATTCGGATTCAGGAAAGATGCGGGCTCAATTCTACATAAAAAATATTAAAATCGAAAACGATAAAAAATTCGCTATTTTCTACCGAGGGCGGTAGTGCAACTTTTGACCCCCGAAGAGCTCTACAAAAAATTCATTTTCTCGAAAACTATAAATCGAATCCCGAATCCGAAAGCAGATTCGGATTCAGGAAAGATGCGGGCTCAATTCTACATAAAAAATATTAAAATCGAAAACGATAAAAAATTCGCTATTTTCTACCGAGGGCGGTAGTGCAACTTTTGACTCCCGAAGAGCTCTACAAAAAATTCATTTTCTCGAAAACTATAAATCGAATCCCGAATCTGAAAGCAGATTCGGATTCAGGAAAGATGCGAGCTCAACTCTACATAAAAAATATTAAAATCGAAAACG